>OY728143.1:175421749-177921749 GCA_963277665.1 Viscum album | reverse complement strand
CAGACCGGACCCAAACCCACCATATCCTGATTACAACTTTTCACCCCTATCTTGGGAAACATGCATCCATTTGATGAACCATTAGTGGCGCCGATATTCTTTGGTCGAAGCCTTCCCTTTGAGAATACCCCATGGGATTCTTGGGTATAGTTGATAAACGGTTGGGTTGGTTCGTACACGAATCCAACTGGGCCCCCAAGATTAAAAGGCAAATAACTAACAGACCGGGCGACCGAATGACATGTCGTCTAATTTATTGAGATCCCATTGACGTGGCGGACCTTTGAGAAACTTCTTCATGGAACTTGGTGACAGTTGGAGTATTTCCTAGTAGCTCGTGGAGTAGATCCCTCCAGTGACGGGCAGATAGAGTGCGGAGACCTAGTAGCTGATAGTCCTGACGACTGCTGGACCGTTTTGACTCGCAGTTATTCAATAGCTTCGTGGGGAGCGCCCGATATATGGCGGCAGACCCATGGCAGAGGAACGACTAGTATTTGGAGGCAGACTCACATTACTATATAGGAGGATTACCTCTACATGCAATTATAGGAAGCACCAAGTATTTTGCAGCAGACATAGAGCGGAGGAGCACCTGGTATTTGGTGGCAGACATGCGGTACTTGATAGGAGGAGTACCTCAGCAGTCCAAGGCTAGTGAGAAGCGCCTTAATGTCATGACAGGACCACTGTTCTTGATAGAGGAGGAGTTCTCCAGCAACTGTGGTTTTAATAATGAAAATATTGTGTTGAGATGAGTAAATGAACTTTGTGTTTTCCTAATGATTGATATGGGTTACTAGATAACATAGGTATATGTATGGGCATATACCTAAGAAATGGTTATCCGTTGATTCATACTTTTTGGTTTATCCTTGTTGGATTTTGTGTGACCATGACGGTCTTGGGGTCCCTACTGAGAATCATTATACTCACCCATACACGAGCAATGCCCTCACCTCATTGTGTTGGATTCAGATGACAGACAACGCTGGCCGAGGTGGAGTGTATGAGGACTGGACGGTACCCGGAGGTGGACCTCATGACGAGTCGGTACCTGGAGGAGACGGACAGAAATGGAGCACTAAGGAGGTTATCATTACATACCCTTTAGTTAGGATCTATGGTGGACGATCCATGAGCTGCTAGAAACCTTCCAGATGTTTGTCTTTTTAGTTGTACTTATTTTCCTTTCCTTGTACTTTACTCTTTGGCTTGTATTTCTGGACCCTTTTTCTTTCCAGCACATCTTTTGTATATCAATTTACTTAGTGTTTTACTTCTAGTTGCTTACTCTGTTGTGTGTGTTTACAATTATTAAAGGGAATTCCTTCCCAGCTTAGGGATTAATGTCATTGTTGCTAGTCACCAGCCCTTGGCCTATGGAAGGTGGGCTTGGGGTTGAGACGACACGGGTCCCGAGGATGGGTCGTAAAACCCACCGAGCTGAGGGAAATACAGATACACTTGGAAGACATAGAATCCAAAGGATTCATTCACCTAAGTGCCTCTCCTTGGGCCTCTCTTATGTTGTTTGAGAAAAGGTTGATGCATCCTTCTGATTGAGCATTGACCACCAAAAGCTGAATAAGGTAACAATCTAGGAAAAATATACTTTTCCCCAAATAGATGACTTGTTCGATGATTTTAAGGGGAAATGGTGGTTTTATAAAATTGACTTGCATTCAGGCTATCATCGATTAGGGTAAAAGAGGTAGATATCCCAAATATAGCCTTCCAAAGCATTTACGTCTACTATGAGAACATGACCAGGCCCTTCGGATGGACTAATTCTCCAACGACATTTATGGAACTCGTGAACAGGGTGTTCCATGAGCATATCAATTTTTTTTCATGGTATTTGTTGATGAAATCATAGTTTATTCGGGAATGGAGGAGGAATATGAGCATCCCATTCAGATCATTCTAGGTACCTTGAGAGAGAATCCCCTTGATGGAAAGTTGTCCAAATTCAAATTCTAGATCAGGGAATATAAATATATGAGACATGTGATCTCAGAGAAAGGATTTTAAATGGACCCTAAGAAGACCAGTGCAGTTAGGTCATGGGAGAAACCAAATAATGTGTTTGAGATCAAAAGTTTCCTTGGCCTGGCTGGTTATTACATATATTTTGTTCGGTATTTCTATCATCTTGATTCCCTAATGGCCACACTCACCAAGAATGAGGTGAAGTTTTTATGCATCCCATAATATCAGGCATCCTTCGAGGAGTTAAATATGCAGTTGAATACCGCCCATGTTGTAATTTTTATAGAGGAAGGAAAGGAGTATACGGTGTATTGTGACTCTTTAGGTTTGTGTCATGTGTGCGTGCTTATGTTGGATGATCACGTGGTGGCGTATGTCTCCCACCAACACCAACAACATGAAAATACTTACCTGACCCATGAAATAGAGTATGCAGATGTGATTCATGATTTGAATACTTTTCGTCACTAACTCTTTAATGGGGATCTTTCCTCAGATGCATGTGGAGATGAAAGAGCACAGTGGAGGTGCTTTCTTGGAGACCATTCAGTGGACTCATTCCCTCATGGAGGTAATTCTACAGGAAAAACCTAGTGATGAGAAATTTTAGGGGTCCAGGAAATTTTTTTGTGATGGGGAGACGTCTTCTGACGGCTCATCGTCTCTCGAGGGAATCCTGTGCTTCAAGGGCCGTACATTAGTACCATTATCTCTGCAGAAGATGGTGATGTTGGAGAGCCACTAGTCTCAATGTGATGTGCATCTGGGTTCGATCAAGATTCATTATGATGTTTGTCAGTAGTTCTGGTTTCCTGGTATAAGATGAGACATCGCGGACTTCCTGTCAAGATGCTATACTTCCCAGCCGGTGAAAGCATATCATCAATGGCCCTCCAGTTTTCTCTAGGTATTACGCATTCCTACCTAGAAGTGGGACAAGGATTCCAAGTACTTAATTGTTGGATTAACTCATACTCCTCAGGGTTATAAATCCATTTGAGTGGTGATTTATCATCTGAACAAATCAGAGAACTTCATTCCAATCAACGATACAACTAAAGTGGATGAGTTGGGTCACCTGTATCTTTAAGAGGTGGTAAGGATCCATGGAGTTCCATCAGCAGTTGTTGCATATTGAGACCCCCACATTACATCTTGGTTTTTGTAAGGTGTCTAAAAGTCCTTGGGTTTTTATATTAAGATTAGAACTGCATACCATCCCAAAAAGGATGGCCATAACGATTAGGAAAATCAGATTTTGGAGGACATGCTCCCTGCATGTTTCATAGAATTTGGAGTTTCCTAGGATAACCATTTGGGATTAGTTAATTTTGCTTATAATAACTATTAAAAATCCTCTAATTGAATGGATATTTTGACAGGCTCTATGGTATACCTTTCCGGTCCCCCCTGTGTTGGGCTGAGGAAGGTGAGACCTCAATATTAGGGCCGAGTCTAGAGCACGAGACATCTAAGAAGGTCAAGTGGATCACACAGGGCTTATTAAAAGCTCAGAGTCTCCATCAATCATATATTGATCATAGGTGTTGAGACGTAGATTTTTCTATGGGGGACATTGTATTATTGAATGTGGCCCCTCTTCTAGGCCATCGTTGATTATGAAAGTAATGGAAGCTGACGTCGCAGTATGTTAGACCTTTTGAGATCACCGAACATATTGGAATGGTGGAATACAAGCCGGACATACATACTAAATTGACATACATCCATGAAATATTCCATGCCTCCTTGTTGATGAAATACATCCTAGATCCATCCCATGTGTTGAATTGGTAGGAGTGGGATATAGAGCCTGATTTTTTTGAGCGACCAATGTGAATAGTCGACGTATAAGAAAAGTTGATTCGGGGAAAGTATATTCCACTAGACCTGGTACATTAGAAGATTGGGAATGATACACATGATACATGGGAGTGGAAATAATGGGTTGAGGAAGATTACATGTTCCTGTTTTCTTATCAAGCTTCAGGTTGACTTTCCTGGATAGAAAGATTTCATGGTGGGGAGAATTGTCATATACATGAGTTTTTGTAAAGGTATTTTTTATTTAATTTCCATTATTTATTTGTTTTGGGGGTTTTCTAGGAATTTTTGTGGAAATAGTGGGTTCTCAAAATTTGGGTAAAACCGTGATCCCATTTCTAGATTTTAAAATTAATTTTAATTCTTTTATAATTATATAGTTTTTTGATATTTTGCACCAATTTCACTTCTAGCATGGCCTCCGCTGACCTATTAAGATCACCTTATCAATTTGGAGCCTTTAGAAATCCATAATAATGATGGATTTGGGGTTTTTTATAAGGAATTGGGTCATCCCAGAAGCCTATTTTCAGTTTAATTAAAATTGTGTATTTAATATTTTATTCAATTTGAATGATTGTTCAGTGATTCCACCTCCCAATAGAAGCAAATAGACCTAGGCACGACCCATTTTCTTGTCTCTCTCGTTGGAGCTAATTTTCTATGTAGATTAGGTTGAAGCATTTCAACCATTCTCAATTCTTCTAGATTTAAAAGGGTAATTGTTTCCTTCATAACTCCCTAAATTTTTACTCTTTCCCCCCAATAAGATCTCAATTGACATTCCTTATTTAATATCTCTCAATTAAGTGGGTATCCTTCCTTCTGATTTTAGTTTGATTAATGTTTCATTCAGTTTGATTAGAGTTTCTTCCATTTATTTTTGATGTTTTTAATTGATAACAATTAGGGCTACAATCATAGGGTTTTATTTTTAGATTCATTATCTATTAATTTGGTTTTATGATTGATCTATGTTTTCTTGTGGTGTGGTGGTGGTGTAGTCTGATTTTCACCAAAAGATTCAATGGTTTTAATTTTTTTAGGTAGGTGATTACATGGGAAATCAACGATAGATTAGTTAGCTTTTCTTCATTTTTATTTGTAGCACACTTATCGTCTATTATAATTTCTCTGAAATATGGTTTTGGTGGTATTTGTTGATCACCAAGTTGTTGTTAAATTTTGTGTTTTACATGTCAATTTTCTTTTATGAAAAATTGGGTTGTTTTATAACTCATGTAATGGTTTTATAGAAATGCTTTGGGTGATGAAAATTCTTTTTTGGTGAATAAGGGTGTTCCCATGGTTTTCAATGTGTGAATTTTAAATGGATTTTGTGAGTAAAGCATTGTTAAATTTTGTGATGTTGTTTTCATGAAATTATAAAGCCTTCATTTAGTGGTTTAAGTGTTGAAAAACAGGTGTAGCTACTATTTTGAGTTTATTATGACCATAAATGATGTGTTTATGTGATAATTGCTTTTGTTATTATGATATAATGGTTAGAGCACAATGGGGGAAGCCTGGGTACCCAGGAGGGCACATAAGTACTAGTACGCAAGAGATCTCGATGGGTTTTTTCCGTGTTTCACTGAGAAAAACTAATAATGACTACACTAAAAAAACTATATTGATGATTATTGGGGCTACTAGGTTATGGGTATGTCCTCTACCAGTGGACCGAGGATGAGAATGGATTTTTCTATTGTTACGTTACACCATGGTATGAGGTACATGGGGCCCGAGACAACCTAGTTCCTAGGGGTGTTCCCGAGATTGGTGAACATTTACTCATCTGTATTTTTCTTTGTAATATGGTGGTTTTTGTGGGATAATATGGTATATTAATTATTTTATTTAAATATGTACATTCATGGAAATAATTTCCTTGAAAAACAATTTACATTTGAATGATTCATTCTTTAGAAATTATTTCGAACTCTTATTGTGTATCAAAAAATGGCATGAATTTTATCTTGTATTGTTTACCCTATAGAATATATTGGTGGTATACTATTTTTCATAGGATCCCACCCTAAATACACCCCTTTGGTGTAAGTATAATTTTTCATATTTTACAATGTTAAAGGAAAGGATTTGGGTGATGATAGTTTTGGGTGTCAGTTCCCATCCATGGTACAGAGTTGTGGTGGCGGCTTACTGGGGATGACACTTTTTTGTATGAAGTCCTTGGGGCTATTTTTATACTATATTTATTTGCCTTGGACCACATATTTTATTTTTAAAAATATGTATTCTGTTATAGATTTTTTCTAAATCTTATTTGGTACAAATTTTTCTGATTCGTCTTATCAATTGTTTTTTATGTTTTATGTATTCATATTCAAGTAAATCATTCCCAGACTAAAATATATGATACCTTGGCACTTTTTCTCGCTCATGGGGATAGGGAACACACTTCAGGACATTTCATGGGCAGATTTTGGCATGGTTTCTATGGTGTCCTGATTCAGGTCGTGAGAAAATCCCAATCAATCACATTATGAAATTTTATTTAACAATACAATATATCCAAAACAAGTTCAATGAAGTTCACCAACATAGGCCAGAGATGGAACCACCTACCACCAAACTCAGGGTCTTACCTACCCACAAAGTTCCTCCAAAAATAATATCACAACAAATACAATAATAGTGGTCTAAGAACGTTGATACAAGTCATTTAGTTGATTCAATTTAACAAAGGGGTTGGTGGAGATGGTGAAACAACAGAAATATTAAGAATTTACACCCATCACATGATAAAATAATGGAAATGACCCCCGGAACACGATCTTACAACAGATCTTTAGAAAAAAAATCTCTACGGAACAACATAACAAATAATTAAATTCACCAACACTACCATGATAAAATCAATGATGATTAATAAACTTATACTCTCTTTTAGAGTCAATAACCAACAACAATAGTTATCAGTCATTGAGAGGATCAATCTGGATCTAGAGAAGATTCCATAAAGTTCAAGGTTAGTCTTATCAATTTAGATATGAGGTCACTAAGGATGAATGGAATAAAATTCAACTGATGCAGCACACTAAAATTTATTTCCATTTTATTTATTCTTAATGTAATCCCTCTACACATCAGGTAATACTTAGAGGTCAAATATTGAGAAATACAATGAAATTTTTGATAAAAACTGATATTTTATTATTACAGGTTGTTTAATCTATACAACACATATAATAAATTCCAACTATGAATTATGATAATGTTATCTATCCTTCATAATTTACACATCTTGTTATCCCATTACATTGCATGTATTTTTTCAATATTCTGCAAAAACTACCAATTCATAAAAAAAACCAAAACCAAATCATCATTCTATGAACATAGGGAGAAACCCCCCAAATACATTACATATTTATACCAAGATTCCATTAATTCAAACAAACATCCATCCCCGAACCATAATTATTTTTTACTAGAAAATTTTATCAATCCATGAGATTCCCAAGATGCACACAATTAAAAAGGTAAACCAAACCATATATGGGAATTAGAAGAAAGTGGGTAAAAAAATATTACATATCATGTTCTTAACATATAATTTATAATATTTAACCATTTTATTATTTCTATATTCATTTATTATTATCCGCAATATTTTCAAAATGATATTATATTTTGATCAATTTCATTCTGAATTTCTTTTTTCAATAAAACATGTTTTTGTTATTTACCTTCCAATTTTGATTATTACTTATTTGGTTTTTTATATAGAACGTGTGTTCAATTATTTAACAGTATATATTGATTATACATTATCTATTTATTTCAATGGAATGTGTTCCCCGCTATTTAAGTTTTTATATTTATTATTTCTTATCCAGTTGTTTTAATGGCATGTGGATTCAATTTTTTACCAATCAATGTTAATTAATTCTATTTATTTGAGAATGATCTATTATATGTGACCCTTACATAGCAATTGAACATACCCTTAATCTTTTTTTTCCTTTTACTTAGGAATCCATGAAGTCTTCAATGTTTTTTAAGAATGGATTTTCTAGATGGGATAAAATTATTCCAAAACAATTATGCTGTAATTTTTGTATTCAATTGTAATATGATAATAATGTATGTTTGTTGTTTAACTGGACTAAAATCGATTCATACCTTTAGGATGCAATTCCCTATATATTATTCCAATATAATAAATCATAAACCTTATATAGTCTACTAAGGTAGGGGTCCCTACACTTATTCTTATGTTTCCTTTCATTAGGAATCCAAGAATTATACATTGACTTATATGAAAGGATATTATAGAGAGAATAATGAAATTCTCAAAAAAAAATCATTATATTATTCAAATGTTCGGTTGATTCCAGAAAATATCTTGTTTACCAAGACTATTAAAATATTAAATCTTTTTGGATGAAATCATACTTGTTTATAATCAATGTAATAAAATGACCACTAGATATAATCTATTGGGGTAGGAGACACTATAGTTGGTATTAGAGAAGTTTATTATAAAACATCGGAAATAGATTTAGAAAACATATATAAGGGAATATAACCCTTTAAATGAAATTTATATTATGTTTAATCATTGTATATCATCATAATATTATTTAATGTAATGAGTGTGAGTTTTTATATAAATAAATATTTGTATAGATTCTATAAGTGGATGTGGTTTTGGCATAGATGAATCAAGTGGTTATAGACTTCAAAATAGTAATTTGAGTATTTCACCGCCATAATTTTATTTTAAGGTACACACATGGTATGAAACTCTTACGGGATATTCTTACCATAACTCATATTTTTTTATAAAAAACTATAATGGTGTTGAATAGATTTTAATCATGGATAACCTTGGTTTAACCCATGGTGTAATAAATTTGAAAGAAGGTTTCATAATTTAAATATTCCATAATATTTTTATGATTTATCATTATTGTTATTGTTCCACACATAAGGAATCGTTGATTAATACAATGTATGGAAATAGAATAAACCATTAAAGAGATAAATGTGAGAGATAATGGAATGATTGACCTCATGTGTAACCAAATGAAATGGGAGATGGAATGTGAAACCGTATTTTTATGCCTAATCACCAATCTCATTATATGATTAACAATATCAATGTGGGTGAGTTTCCCAATAGACCTAATAAGAAAAAAATAGATTTAGGGAGTCTATTTATGGAATAATATTTATTTCTCTACCTTCTTTGTATGGACGATGAATCACCTACGAGAATGTATCAATGGAAGATTTATATGTATTATATTTTTATTAAAAAGGCCATAGAGTTAATGAATTGTTTAGGAGTCCAATGTGTTATGTGAGGGGAACATGGTAATTATCTAATTAAAAATCCTAATTTAGTGATTATCTATAATATCCCAATTTTTTTAAAAAATACAATGTTCGATCATGTACATGATACGCAACACCAATGTTAAACGGACAATGAAATAATATAATTTAAATATAATACATAAAACCATGCATTTAAATTTTAGTATTTTAATAGGATTAATTATATTAGAAACCATATTGGATGTTTATAATCAAAAAATCTATATTAATTAATTATTTGAAAATAAGCAGGAATTTTATAGTAAAATTTATTTAATTGTTTTAAAAAAATTTATTCAAAAATGTGTTTATTTATTTTTATTATAGAATATAATAATATGTTTCTATAAATTTTTATAATTTTATTTTACATAATGGTATAATTTTTTATATCAACATCCCAAAATTTTCTTACAATGATTTTTGCATAATTTTCTAAAATGACTCATTTTTCAGTGGATAATGAATAAACATATTATTTATGGAATTTTTTATTTCATATCAATTATTTATGTAGTAAATTTATTTTTTAAATAGGATTTATAATTTTATATGTTCATTTTGCTTAAACATAATTTAATTATAGTATTTGGAATGAATTCTCTAATTAAATTTTTAAAAAAATGTTTTATAATTAAAATAGAGATTTTAAGAAAAATAACATTTCATCACATCTTGAGGGATTAATTTTAAGTTAAATTATGAAACATTAAGAAATTGAGTCTTCAAAAACTTATTCCCTATTTGGAATCTTGGTTTTCAAAAAAATTAAATTGTTCCGTTTTATTTTTATTAACTATGAATAATAACCTTATTAAAATTTTCACCATTGTAAAAGTAAATCAAGTAATTATGGTTAATTTTTTTTGATAAGGACTTAAAAATAACCCTAAAACATTCCATTACTCTATTAGATGAGTGTATTTCATCTATATACATCCATGTTTTTGAAATATAGAATCTTTGAGATTTTTTTGATTAAGACATTTATAATATTCAAGCTAAAGTAAAAGCCAAAAATGTCACCTTATTAATTTTAATATATATAACATCATGTAATCGGGATAAAAACTCAAGATTAGTTATACATGTTTTTTAAAATATTACTAATTTTTTACACTATAATTTAACTCTTATTTTGGATGATAAAATAACTCCGTTATTTTCCTTTTCAATAGTAACACAACATTTACTCAATTAATTTAATAAAAAAAATTAAAAAAATGTAATATAATTATAATGATTTATTATACAATGTGAATTAATTATATAAATACATATCAACTTATTTAATTTTGGATGTATTATATTCTAGTTATATTTCATTCATATTTACTTGAAAAAAACTAAATGAATAGTTCTATAAATTAAAATTATGATATTTTATAATATATAATATTTTAATATATGATATAAAATTCAAATAAAATAATTATATTGAAATTTATCAGGATGTATATTAAATATTATATTAATTTGTAATTTTTATTACAATTCCTCTATTATATAAACTATATTGACCCCTAAATAATGAAAAACATTTTTATCTTTACGATCGTTAAAATGTTTAACTGAGGAGACATCAAATTGATAGAGTTAAAAATAGAAAATAAACATTTAAAATTATTAAAGTATGAGATTATTTAGAATTATAATCATATTAGGTCTAAATAATTTCTTTTATGTTCCATTTTAACATAAAAATAAATTTATATTAACATAATATTTTATGAAATCCCAAGATTTTCTCTCCCCGCCATTATAAAAATAATCCCCCCTTACAATTTTATTCACACTTAAATATCCTTTTTTCAGGTAATAACTACCCAAATAACTTCTTTATATACCTTCCCATTTCATAGTTTTGTTTTTATCATTAAACCATGCTTGGTTTTCTTTTGTTTTAAACCATATGTGGTTTTCCAAAGAAGAGGTATAGTTCTAAACCATGAATTTTTGATATATTTATTCTTATAACTTATTAAAATTATTTTCAACCAAGATGAAATCGCAACATCAGTATCTTACATATGATGAGATTTTATTATTTTAATGTAATACTCTATATACATCTCATATTTTATAAAATGGGTAACAAAAATGTTATTCATTTGTACATGTGGACTACCACCTCCACAAAAGAAACAACTTTTATTTTCGTTCAACTCCTCTAACTTATTTTTATAATGATAGATTTACTGTATATATATTATATTCAATAAATAATTATATTTATGTCAAATTAAAATATTATATATTTTCTAAAATTTAAATTTATTTAAAATGATAATGGCATACATGTGTACATGTGGAATACCAATTCCAAGAATCCATGTAATTCATTTTCATCACCATAACAGATGGATGATATATTTATGTTTATTTCTAGAAATAATATAGTATTTATGATATAATTATAATTATTGAATCAAAAAATAGTACATACCCATTTTTCATCATGATCGATGAAAAATAGAAAAATTACTCACGTGTTCATATGACATACCATCTCCATGATTGTAATGTAGTCTATTTTTCATAAACAACAACTAATATTGGTTTAAAAGTATTAATTGATTTTTAATAGTTATAATAATTTCAATTTTATTATTAATCTATTGATGATGGACTATTTACGTCTTCGACCACAATAAACCTAGTGATGTCATTTTGGGCGTATGAGTTGAATATAATCTAGTTATATGACATGATGTTACTGGATTTAGTAATTGATTATAAAATGGATAAAAATTATAAATAAAAATGAAAAAAAAATCTTATAATATAAAATAATTTTCATATTCTTTTATTCATGAAGATTGAGAATATACATTATGGGTCAGACTGAAGGTAAGACAATCATTATATTGAAAACATTATTTCAAATGTTTTATGTATTTATTAACTAAAAATTAATGTTTCATGACATATTAATAGAATTAGATTATGTATATATGTTTATTGATATTAATTAATTATAAAATAAATTTTCAGTATCTTTTTTTCTTTCATTCAATGGTTTTTAGAATTATTCTTTTAATGCATTTTATACTGAACATTTTAAAATTACTTATGATATCAAAAAAGATTATTATTTTTAATATATATGAAATAAAATATGTTTCCTAGAACCATATTTATTATATTTTGTTTTAGTTAAATTTAAATATCTTATATATCCTTTACAGAAAAATACTCTTTCTCTTATATCATTGGTAGTTGGGGTTTTAATATAAAATGGTATTTTGATATCGGAAAATTTGTTTTCATATGGGTTTAGAAGAGTTTATCAAATGTTTATGACGAACATATGAAAAAAAATGTTTTATTCATGATATGGTACACTATATATACATATGGGTTATTTGTGTGCAAGATATTTATTATAAAATTGGGAAGAATCATTATAACTCTTAAAAGCATTGGGTAGTTTTCCTTTTCTTTAAAGGAAATTGTGATGGAGTTAACTATTATGGTTTCTAAAATTTATTTAACTAGGATCTGGTTAATTTGGATAGATGATTAACACAAGTTATGAATATTATTCTTTATGTTTCATAAAAGTTATTAAAAATATGTTATATGGGTTTTTATTTTTTTATTTTAGAATGAATTCTGTGTGTTTCATGTGGAAATGATTTATTTCACACACTCAATGAATAATGTGAAAAATAATATTATTTTATTGGTACTTTTTTTTCACTGGACTAATGGATTTATTCATTTTTATGCCCAATAATTAGAAATGTTTCCCTTAACATGTTTTAAATTTTATTTCATAGATTTTATAGATGTTTTCATTCAAAGAATAAGTCATGCTGAAATTCATGATGATTTGAAATAAAAAGAAGAAATATTTGTTTTAAAAATATTATATTATTCAAAAAAATGACACTAAATAAAATTTTACACTTAGTAATATTTGTACATGATTTTAAAAAGTTTTAAACTAATTATATAAAAATATAAACTATATAGAACATTGGGAATTTAATGAACAATATTCTTGAAAAAAAAATTTTGATTACGTTTTGACATAAGGCCATGCACTGAAAGTTGATATCAGAGGAATGGTTTAGATAAATTTAGTGGATATGACTCTATATTAAAATAATATAGATACCCTCTAAAACTATAGTTATTATTATAATATATAGAATTATATTTATAAATCAAAAGAGTTTAAGATATAATTCTTTAGGATATCAAAGTATTTATCACCTTCATGAGATGATTTATTATGATATTACTGATATAGTAAAACTAACCATTTTTAGAAAATTGATAGATACAATAGGAATAAAATTAACAATCAATGTGGTAGAAAATATGGTGGTTTTATGATTATTTAGTTGAACTAAGTTGGTTTTATAGTAAAAACTCTTACAGTTATTCTTAACCAGCTCTCTGAATTTATGATTAATAACTTAATCATAGGTGAGTTTCCTATGAAATGTAATAATATAAAAATTAGGATACATGTATATTAAGGTGGTAAATATCATAATGGTAAATATATTCATTGACAAATGTGTTAAGAATTTGGGAAGAAACATCCATGAAAATTTCCTAAAAGAATAAGAATACGTATTTAATGTGGTAAATTATGGGAAAAAATAAAAAAATATTCTAAGGAAAAAAAGATGAATTATGTTAACACTAATAATGAAGTTGATGTTAATACCAAGGAATAAATTGGATTATTTAAGTGTGGTGGGTATATGAATTATTAAAATAAATGTGGTTGTGAACATATGAACATTCGGATCAACCAAAAAACACCAAGAATTGTTTATCAGCACCTAATGTTGTCATATTTAAAGATGAGGAAACTGAAAATGACATATCAAAGGTATCGAATATATATTTCATTATGTTTTGATATTTGTGAATCTTAGTAAATGATTCTAAATCTGATTTTATAGGAAGTAATATTAAGGAATAATATGTGAAAACATGGATAATGTATTATTAATAATGTTGAAATATTAATGTGTCTACATATAGGGATTGGAGTGCGATGATGTTGGTGTAGATTTTAGGATGATCAAAAAATTTAAAGAATTAATACATTGTTGATGTTTTATGTTATCAGAGTACATTGAGTGTTATAGATTGATTTTTTATATATTTTTGTGGTATATATTAATCTTATGTATACATTTGAAAACTATATTTGAGGAAAAATTCTATTTTCATTTTGTGGAAATATATTTAAAATTCTTTATTAAAATTATTATTTATATGATATTTGATAATTAATTCCATTATTAAGGATATTAATCATATTTCTAGGAATTTTTTAAGAATTATATTATTATTTTTCTTGAAAATGTATAAGCCTCAGGCCGTGAGACTACCTGTTATATATACTAAGGTTGTTGGGCTTGAACAAAATTCTGATATGTGACAATGGTGAAAAACTTACCACATGACTATGTGGTGTCCTAGTTTGTATGATATTACATGAAATAATTGAAAAATAAATATTAAGTTAATATTGGGAAAATATATCTTCCCTTATAGATAACCATGATATTGATTGGTTATTTATTGATTAAGTGATTAATTTTATTTTGGAAGAATGTCAATTTTTTTTTGGGGACCATTAAATGATTAAGGTAAAAAAAATATTATTTTATTTTATATTAGGAGTAAATGTTGAATTATATTATGTAAGAATATATTATATTAATGTGTCTTTATGGTGATTAAGTCCATTTATTGAAAAGATTATCATATCTTATAGATTATATAACAATGACATATACATTTTAGAAATGATACTTCTAGAGTGATTGATGTTTTTTTGAGATAAATGTTAAAATGTTATTGGATGATTATATGATAAAATAATATTAATATTTTGGTTTCAATAATATTTAGGAATATTCTAAAGAAATATATGGATATATATGAATATAATTATATTCATTGAATGTTGGTAGAAATGATTAATTTTTTATATTAAAGCATTATTTATGTAAATACCTAGAAATTTAAAGGGAATTATTTTTTTAAATTGTTTGGAAATTTAAGAGTCCCCAGTTTTGGACGGCTCCTGATTCCGAGGTCCGGTGTGCCCGGAATCAATTTCTGAAGTTTTTTTGGGTACGTTCAGAAAATATACGTGTGGGTTTTTCTATCTTTTGAACCAGTGTTTGGAATTGAAATTCGAGGACACCGATGAACTCGCAGTGCCAATATTATCTTAAGGGGGCCTTTACAGCAGTTGCGTTTTATGCGAGTTGATAGATAATTTTTTTGGGGATTTAGAATAATTTAAATAAAACTGTTGTACACAATTTTATTTATATATAGTAGTTATATCCTACAAGGGGATGTTATAGGTTGGGACCACACCCACATAACCTCCAATGAGAGGATAATGTGAGGTGGGACCCACACAAACCCCTAACATTTCAACTTCCCTTAACTCTCCATTAACACCCACTTTTAATTAATTTGACATCTCCCCCCTTAATTAATGTGATCTCTTCACCTGCCTCTCGCCCATTAATGTTTTCCAACATATTTCAATTAGTAAATGGAACTCTTAAATTAATTAATTAAAGTGTTTGATTTTTGAAATACATGTGTGAATAAAATAATAGTTATAGCTATTATTTTTGTTGTAACTTGTTGTGTTGGGAGAACCTTGGGAAAGCTCTAGAGAAATAGAAGAATACTGTTTTTCTCTCAACGAAGAACACTGTTCTTCCAACGATGAACCGCCGAAGAGCAACGATCATCTCCTTAGATATTCAGCCAAGCCAAAAAAGAAGGATCCACCCGCAAGGAATGCCGATGACACACCATCCTCGACTCCTTCAACCCCGACGTCAGTGAGTTGATGCCACCACCCTGCGACTCCGACTACGAGAAAACCTTAATTCTAGGTAGGGGGATATTCTCTAATTTTATATATTTGATTTAAACCCTCTAATTTTGGTCTATTATTTTTTGGGTGATTTTTTGAACCACTAACGCGGTGGGTATGGGCTAAAGAACAAGTCTGAACCCACCTCCAACTTGTTCATGATGCGCGGTTTGTTGGGCGACGGGTGAACGAAAGGGCAACGACGTTTTGAGGCCGTCGCAGTGTAGAGAAAAACGCGAGAGGGCTGCAGGCGTAGAAGGGAGAAAAAATGTACCACCATAACGACTCCACTGGTATGTGGAAGATCACGGGGGCACGGGTTGTCGGCGTGGCGGCGCCTCCACCCGGAGGCGGCGGCCGACACCGTGCGGCCGCCTGGATGCAGCGACTCCCTTTGGCCGCCAATGGAAGACCGCCGCAGCACTAGTCACGGCGGCGGTGGAGTGGATACCGCGCCGCATGGGTTTCGGGGAGGCCGAGCGGCGCCAGCCTGGCGCCGCTGTTACAGAGAACCAAGGGCTCGCACCCCTCCTCTCAGCCAGTGGGTCGAGCCATTGTCGGCCACTGAGCCGGGCCACTTGCGCGCGGGTTGGGGCGCCTGTCGTGCGGGCCGGGGCGCCTACCGTGCGGGCCGGGGTGCCTGCCGTGCGAGCTGGGCCGCCCTCCCGCAGGCCGACCCTCAGCCGTCAGGCTGGTCTGCACCTTACCAATCTAGACCCAGACCCGGGACGGGTCGAACCAGTTCTGGCTAACCTAGGGTGTGTTGGGCCGGGTCGGACCTGGCCCAGACCCCCCCCTCTTCGGACCTTTTTTGGTTAATCACCCATAACATGTTCTGAGGACCTCCAATCGACTCACCATCAGTTGTGTAGGTTTCCTCGGATCGTGTCGGTCCTTTCGGTATATTACAGTCATGGTTTTGGGGAAGTTTGGGTATGGCCAGGTTGGTTCGAACCCAAAACCAACCGAGCCCTCGGAGTGGAAGCACTTATAACCTAAGGACCAGACATCCAATTGACGTGCCATTAACTACGTTGGATTACATTTGATGAGACATATATTTTGACATACTCCACTTGATTTTTGGATGTAGTTGGAGTATGTTCGGGTTGGTTTTAGCTCAAAAACCAACCGGGCCCCTCGAACGACCAATCCAATATCTTTCAGACCGAACCTCCGTTTGACGAACCATCAGCGGTGTTGGTAATCTCATTGAGAAGAAGTCCTTTTGAGTATACCCCATGGGAGTTTGGGGTATAGTTGAGATACGGTTGGGTTGGTTCGTACATGAAACTAATTGGGCCCCTGGTACAAAAAGGCTAATAACTTACAGACCAGGCGTCCGATTGAGGCGCCGTCTGTTGCGTTGAGACCCCTATGACGTGGTGGACCTTCGAGATACTTTTTTGTGGGACTTCGTGACGTTTGGAGTATCGACCAGTATCTCGTGGATCAGATCCTCTCAGAGATGAGCATACTGAGTACAGAGACCTAGTAGCTGGCTGAGACATGATGACTGCTTGTCTGATTCGTTTCGGTGTGACATTGTCACGACCCGTCCTCAGGGCCCGTGCCGTGACTACCCCAAGCCCGCCATCCATAGGCCAGGGGCTGGCGACTAGCACAAAGGCGTAAATCCCAGAAAAAGGGAAGTCATTACCTTTGTAAAGTAAACAAGAAACACCACAGACAAAGTAGGCAGAAGTAAACACTAAGTAAAAGCGGAGTACAACAGTAAGTGAAGAAAAGTAAGTGGGCCAGAATACAAATCCAAACTGAAAGTAAAGTACAACTGGAAAGGGAAAACAACAACTGAAAAGTAAAGCTGCAACGTCGAGCTGCCCACTGGAAATCCCACCTGAAGGGTGGGTATAGAAAGCCTCCACTGCTCCTCGGGTCCAGCTGACCGCTATCAGTACGTCCCACCCAGTGGTCCACCTCCAGGTATCGTCCTGCTCCGCATGCCTCAACCATGATCAGTGATGTACATCGTCTGCAACCAACACAACGTAGTGCGGGCATAGCCCATGCAGGGGGTGAGTATAATCTATTCATTAGGGACCCCGAGACCCCCTAAGGTCTCCCAAAATCCACAAAGGATAATAAAAAAAGGAGAGATACAATCACAAAGTAACATCCAACACTACTTAGATATGCCCATACATATACCAAAGTCAACAAATCTCGTTCGGATCCAACATCCGAGCCCAAGGACAACCCAGTGCACATAGGAAAGAAAAACGTAAATCCACACAGGATAGCACAACACAATCCACAAAAGAAAATCAAAACATAAATCCACAATGGATAGCACAACACAATCCACAAATGAAAGCAAAAGGGATTCATCTCACACAGGAATATTTCTTGGTATGACGATAAAGATGACCAGATATTTCCATTGATTCATCTAAGCCGTCGGACCCACAAAGGATCGATATTTACTAACCCCCCGCAATGACCCACAAATGATCTGACCCACAAAGGATCGATAGGTACTTACCCCCGCAATGGCCCACAAAGGATCTGACCCACAAAAGATTGATAAGTAACTAACCTCCGCAATGACCCCCACAGGATCGGACCCACACAGGATCTGTAGGCGTTGGCCCACACAGAACCGCTGAGCGCTGACCCACACAGGATCAGACCACATAGGATCGGTAGCACTGACCCACAAAGGATCGCTGAGGGCTGTAGTGGTCGCCGTCGAATCCACTGAGGATCTCTGCACAGTCATCATCGTCACAGTAGCAGTCGCAGCCAGCTCTAGGGTTCCCGCACACAGCATGCTCGTTCGAGAGGGTCCTCTCCACGAGCCGAGAGGCTGATACATCAACTGACACAGATTCCAGAGTTGATGTATTCAAAAGTTCCGTATCGTCAATAGGAACTCAACGTCGCAGACGGCGCGTCAATCGGACGCCCGGTCTGAGAGTTATTGACATTTTTGTCCCAGGGGCCCGGTTTGTTTTTAAGGAAAAACCAACCCAACCTTACCCCACCTTCATCCAAACCTCGGGCAGAGTAAGCCAAAAGATCCGTCTCACTTAGATGAATTCAACAAAGTCGATGGCACGTCAATCAGACGTCCGAAGCTCAAGATATAAGCATTTCTGCTCCGAGGGCCCGGTTGGTTTCGTGTACGAACCAACCCGGCCGAACCCAAAGTATTCTGAAACCTTAAGTGTGATATACCAAAACGACCGTCTCGATCCATGGATTGCATCTCCACTGACGGCGCGTCGTTCGGAGGCCTGTAGCTCAAATTATGAGCAAATGACCGAAAAGGTCCGGAAACGGGGGTCTGGGCCCAGACTGACCCGGCTCGAGCCCCCCTGGGTCGGCCCGAACCGGGAGATCTGACCCGGGTCCAGGTCTGACCTAGTTGGGCGCGACCCGGCCCAGCCAGGGCGGCCCGACCTGGCCCTGGTGCGACCCGGCCTAGTGGGTCGGCTCAGTTCGGCTCGGCCGAGCGGCCGAGAGAGGGAAACCGCGGGCAGGGGCGCGCTGCCCCCACGTGAAGGATCTGTGGCCCCGGTTGGGCCCGCCTCTCGCCAATGGATGCGGCAGCCGGCCGCATCCCTGCCTTCGGTTCGGCGCAGCCGCGGAACCGCACCCCGCCACCGCAGCTTCAGCCGCGACGGCTATGTCCGGCGGCGCGCCGGGGCGCCGTCGCATCCCACCGCCGGCGCCGCCGCGTCAGCGACCCGCGCCGCCAGTGGAGTCTGCGGGCCACCGGAGTTGCTCTGGTGGTCCGATTTCATTTCCATCTGCGTCGTAGATCATCCCGGGTCTCATTCTTCACTGCGGAATCAAAAAATCGTCTCTACGGCCCATTTTTTCATCGTCCACCATTCCGCACACTAAGAACAAAAGGGCGGTGGGTTCAGACTTGTTCATTGGTCCGCACCCACCACGATAGCGGTTTGAAACAACACTATAATTTCCTACAATTGATAAACATCGACCCGCAATAATAATCCATGGACCAACTTGTTAATTGGTTGGTCCGCGTTCTTGCCTTGGAGGAAAAAAAACATGGGTATTATCATTTTCAAAACGAACCCTACCTCAACGTCGTCGTCGGATGCGAGTTTGTCACGGAATTGACCGTCGCGGAAGAAAAAGGATCGTCGCGTCGCGGAAGGGTGTCACTGTCACGCGGTACTCGACTTTACGTAGACAAACACCGAGGATCAAGAACATACAGATTTAATTATAACAATTAAATCCATGTTGATATTATAATCCACAAAGAATTAAAAGGACCGCAAGCCCCTACCTCAATATGTCGATCTAAGATTGTCGCGGGGATGGAACGCCGGGGAAGAAGCGTCGGCGTCGCATCGTGTCGATCTCTAGGGGTCTGGCGTTCTTCGTCGCCCTTCGTCGGAGGCCAGCGTTCTTCGCGTTCTTCACGTTCTTCACATTCTTCGGGTTCTTCACGAAGGAGGATGAAGGACTTAAAGTTTCTGTCAAATCCTCTCAACGAACAATCCACAATAAGACATGTGTTGGTCTTATTTCATTACATTACAACAAATGAAAATTAAAGATAAGTAAGGAACAAATTAATTCATAGAATTAATTACAACGAAACTAACCTCCCAATTAAAAGGGGTGTTAGGATTTTAGAAAAAGCATCAGTTGACTTTCATTAAAGAGGGGGGGGGTTTGCGGGTGCGTTAATTAGGGGAAAAGAAACGGTGGGGCTCGTTCGGGACCCACATCACAAAAATCCTACCAAGAGGGTAGGATATTTTAGGTTCCGCCCTATCCGCTTAAACTCAGCTTAAGCTACTTAAAATGGCTTTAAGTGGCTTCAGTGAAATAAATTAAATTTGTCGCACCAGTTTATTTTATTTTCTTCACCTATCCCCCAAAAATTAAAAACCACACCCGAACAAACGAAACTCCGGAAGAGGAGTTTCTAAGCAAGTACTGGCGCTGCGATTCCATAGGTGCCCTCAGAATTCGATTCAGAGCACTGGTTCAAAAGTTAGAAAAACCCGCTCGTTCGTTCACTGAACGTACCCGAGCCAAACTTCGGAAAATGATTCCGGGCACACTGGGCCTCAGAATCACGTGCTGTCAGAAACTGCATTCTTGTAAAATTCCACAGAAATTTCAAAAAAAAAAATTCCTTGAAATTTACAGGTCTTTACATCACTCCCACCCGAGGGCCTTACATCCCCGTAAAGATACATAATAAGCTAGGGAGACAAATGTGGGTACCTAGCACGCATCTGAGCCTCCCACTCCCAAGTGCTCTCCTGGAGGTTCCCGTGCTGTTATCTGATGCGTACAAGAGGAATCGATCGTCCATGTAGGACCCGCTCCTATCGATCCTCGATCTCCATTGGGACCTCCGCGAAAGTCGCCCCATCATCAACATCCAGCTCCCCATGGTCAATGATATGCGTCGGGTCATGAAAATATCTCCTCAGCTGAGATACATGGAAGACGTCGTGTACCCGGTGCAACTGAGGTGGTAGAGCCAGGCGATAAGCCACCTCGCCAATCCTGCTGAGGAACTATAATGGTCCGATGAAGCGTGGAGACAACTTGCCGCCTCGGCCAAATCTCTGTAATCCACGTCGAGGTGAGACACGCAAGAAGACGTGGTCTCCATCCTCAAACTATAATGGCCTCCGCCTCCTGTCAGCATAAGACTTCTGCCAGCTCTGAGCTGTCCTCATCAACTCCTAGATAACCTGGACCTTCTCTGTCATGGCCCGGACCATCTCTAGTCCCACAAGTGCTGACTCCCCTGGGTCTGTCCAGCACAAAGGAGATCTGCAAGGTCTGTCGTACAACACCTCGTATGGTGCCATCCAGATGGTGGAGTTGTAGCTGTTGTTTTACACAAACTCCACCAAGGGTAGGTGGTCCTCCTAGCTACGACCAAAGTCGAGGACACATGCACGGAGCATGTCCTCGAGAGTATGAATGGTCCTCTACATTTGACCATCCGTCTGAGGGTGAAAGGCGGTGCTCAGACGTAGCTGCATCCCGAACGCCTCCTGCAACCCCTTCCAAAGCCAGGAAGTAAAGCGAGCATCTCGATCAGAGACGATAGATGATGGCACACCGTGAAGCCGTATAATCTCTTGAACGTAGAGATTCCCCAAGCTCTCCACTGAGCCCTGCTCTCTGATGGGTAAGAAGTGAGCCGACTTGGTGAGTCTGTCGAAAATCACCCCGATGGAGTCGTGACCTCTGGAAGTGCATGGAAGTCCAGTCACGAAGTCAATAGATATCCAGTACCACTTCCACTCTGGGGCCTCCAAGGGTTGTACCAAGATTGCTGGTACCTGATGCTCTGCCTTCACCTGCTGGTTGGTGAGGCATCGTAAAACGAACTCTGCCACAACCATCTTCATGCCAGGCCACCAGTGCTGTCATCTGAGATCCTGGTACATATTCGCCACTCTAGGATATACCGCTAAGGGAGAAGTGTGAAACTCTCTCATAACTTCCTCCCGTAAACCAACTGGTACCAAGGTACGTCCTATGAAAAGGATGTTGTGCTCTGCTCCAAAGGAGAATCCATCAGGTGCCTGTCCTGAGGATATCTGTGCATGCCGCGTCTCACAGTCAGCGTCCCCACACTGTGCCTCTCTGAACCACTGTAGTAGTGGAGGGGTGATTGTGAGAGACTGAAGGAAGGCTTCTCTATCACTATCCACGAAGGATATCCGAAAAGCGGCTAGCTGCTCTGTCGCCTCCTCGAGTAGCTGAATGCCCGTCCTCCGGCTGAGAGCATCGGCTACCACATTCCTTTCCCCAGGAGTATAGACTATCTCAAAGTCATAGTCCTGGAGGAACTCGAGCCATCGCCGCTATCTCAGGTTCAAGTCCTTGTGACAGAAGATGTACCTGAGACACTGATGGTCAGAAAAGACTGTAAAGCGCTCGCCCATCAGATAGTGTCTCCATGTCTTCAGAGCGAAGACCACTACTGCTAACTCCAGGTCATGGGTAGTGTAGTTCTGCTCATGCGGCCTCAACTGACATGATCCATAGGTGATCACCATCCGCTCCTGCATCAGGACACATCCATGTACATTCCCTGATGCATCGCAGTAGACTACGTACCCTACTCCCTCCTCAGGAAACCTCAAGATAGGGGTGCTGGACAATCTCTGTCTCATCTCCCAGAAGCTCTGCTGACATCTGTCTGACCACACAAAGGGTTTCCCCTTCTTCATCAATTCTTAGAGTGGTGCCGCAACTCTGGAGAAGTCTGGCACAAATCTCCGATAGTATCCAGCTTGTCCCAAGAAACTCCACACCTCCATCATGCTCCTGGGTGGCTCCCAAGCTAGCACTACCTCGATCTTCGCAGGATCCACCGCAACTACCGCCTTAGAGATGACGTGTCCAAAGAAGTGGACCTCACGTATCTAGAACTGACACTTCGAGAGCTTTCCATAAAGCTGGTGCTCTCAGAGTGTGTCTAGTACAACCCGCAAGTGGCATGCGTGCTCCTCCTCAGTCGTCGAGTATATCAAAATGTCATTGATGAAGACTATGACAAATCAATCAAGGTATGGATGAAAGATCCTGTTCATGAGGCTCATGAACACTTCCGGAGCATTGGTCACACCGAATGGCATAACAAAGAACTCATAGTGGCTATACCGACATCTGAAGTCCGTCTTCTGCACGTCCTCATCCCGAACTCTATGCTGATGATAGCCTGACCTAAGGTCTATCTTCAAGAATTACCATGCTCCCTTGAGCTGATCGAAGAGGTCATCAATCCTCGGTAGCGGATACTTATTCCTCACCGTCACCTGGTTCAGGCGATGATAGTCGACACAAAGTCGCACGCTCCCGTTCGCCTTCTTGGCAAACAATATCGGGGAAGCCCAGGGTGAAACACTGGGTCGGATGAATCCCTTGCCCTGTAAGTCCTACAACTGTACCCGTAGATCTTGAAGCTCAGCGGGGGCCATATGATATGATGGAGTGGATATCGGGGCTATCCTAGGGTAAAGATCAATATAAAAGTCGACCTCTCTACGAGGAGGTAGCCCTGGGACGTCGTCAGGAAAGACGTCCGCATACTGATCCACCACTGAAGGAAAACTAGGACTCTGCACGTCAACTGCTCCAAGGATGAGGCTAGCCAACTGATGAGTGATGGGTTGTCCTCTCCTATGTGGAAGTCCAACCTGTGCTGTGAAGGCTCCCTTCGCACCGGTGAAGGTGAACCTTCTCCCGTCGGTGCGCACACATCACACCTTGCGCCTAATACAGTCGATCTGAGCATGAACTGTAGATAACCAATCCATTCCCAAGATGACGTCGTAAGGCCTCGACACCGGTACAAGAAGATCCCAGCCGAAGCTCTCGCCTCCTAGAGTAAGCTCACACTGTCGGCACTAGTGCGTAATTGTCGAGTCCGTTCCCGTAGGAGTCTCTAGCCGTAAGGATCGAGCCAACGGCTCTCTCGGAATCTCCGAGCTCCGAACAAGGGCAGTAGCTATGAAAGTGTGACTCGCTCCTATGTCTATAAGAACTACAAAAAGGGTGGAATAGACACAGATAGTACCTCGAATCATCTCGGGCGCGCCGTGGTCGTAGGCCTCCTCTGCCTGGAGATGTGCCTATCTCTGCTCGCCAGCTCCCTATAGTCGGGGTGGACCTCCTGGTGGTGGTGGTGGTAGAGCCTCAAAGCGTCGCCCACCACCTACTGCTCGACCAGCTCCTCTACCTCGTCCGCCTACTCCCTGCGGACCACCACATTCGACTCTATGCCTCTGCCTGGGTGGCACCTCAACCGTCTGCTACTCCTCGGCATGGTGGGTCGGCCAGTCACGAGCCATGTGGCCCTGCCCACCGCATGTGTAGCACTGCCTGCCTCTTGAAAGACTGGCTCCGCGATGTGTGCCCCGCACTTCTGAGCCAGTGTCCTGAGGCCGTCTACGTGAGGGTCTGGTCTGCCATGACCCCTGAGTCATCCGTTGACTGCCTGCTGTAGAAGACTCTGCTACGTGCCGCCCCGCGGTAGGTCTCGCTGCTGATGAAGGCTCAGCGGGGAAGCTCTTGATCAAAAGGTCTCGCTCCAGTACTCCTGCCTGAGTCGGAATGATGAGGGAGATCAATGATGCCCTGATCTCATGTATCAATATCTGCTCAAAGGTTTGGGCCCAGAAGAATGTGTCTCGTACCATGTCTATCTAGTAACGCGAGAGATCGGTAAATCTCACCGAGTACTGGGCGACCATCAAGCTTCACTGCCGCAGCTGAAGAAGATCCTGGATGCGCACCGCAAGGAGGGTGGCCAGGACGAACTCTGAGAGAAAGAAGCCCTCAAAGTCTGTCCAGAGGAGAGATGACTCATCGTGCACCTGGAGCATCAAGCTCCACCATCGGCTCTCTACTGGGTGCAGTAGGCTCGCTGCGTGGATCACCATGAGGTCTGATGGTGTCCTCACTAGCTTGAAAACTCGCACCACTGCCTCCAGCCAGTCCTCGGCTGCCTGGGGGTCCATCTCCCCCCGGAACCTGGGCGGTCGCTGGCACTGGAACTCATGCAGTGCACTAAGGCGGCGTGCATCATCAGCGGCTGGGGCTGGAATCATCGGTGGCTCGGCGGGTAGAGGTACCTCCAGTGCCTCAGCTGTCAAAGAGCCTTGTACTGAGGCATCGTCGCTCGGTGGGATGTCGTCACGCTCAACTATTGGAACCCTAGTTGGCTGCCGTCATGGGGCCATACTGAAAACGAAACAGGTGCGCCACGGTCAAAACAGTATACCTGGTGATCTGAAACAAAATAATCACAAAGAAAACTTGAAACACACATGCAATCAATGTTTTCATGCATTATGTCGGAAATCAGGAGTCAGGGTCCTGGTGTACGGATACGTCGGCCACCGCACCAACACTGGGCTCCCTGGACTGATAACCACAATCAATACGCTTAACACTATTGCTTCACATAGAAGAAAGAACAGAGTCTGCGGTAGAACCGAACTCCTCTGATACCAATTTGTCACGACCCGTCCTCGGGGCCCATGTCGTGACTACCCCAAACCTGCCTTCCATAGGCCAGGGGCTAGAGACTATCACCAACGACTAAATCAAGGAAAAAGGGAAGGCATTGCCTTTGTAAAGTAAACAAAAAACACCACATAGCAAGCAGGTAGAAGTAAACACTATGTAAAAGCTGAGTACAACAGTAAGTGCGGAAAAGTAAGTGGGCCAGAATACAAACCCAAACTCAATGTAAAGTACGACTGGAAAGGGAAAACATCAACTAAAAAGTAAAGCCGCAACGTCGAGCTGCCCACTGGAAATCCCACTTGAAGGGTGGGTACAGAAAGCCTTCACTGCTCCTCACGTCCAGCCGACCGCTCTGAGTACGTCCCGTCCAGTGGTCCACCTCCAGGTACCGTCCTACTCAACAAGACTCAACCATGATCAGCGTTGCCCATCGTCTACAACCAACACAATGTAGTGTGGTCATATCCCGAGCAGGGGTGAGTATAAGCTACTCAGTAGGGACCCTGAGACCCCCGAAGGTCTCCTAGAATCCACAAAGGATAATCCACAAAGGAAAGATACAATCACGACGTAACATCCGACACTACTTAGGTATATGCCCATACATATACCTAAGTCATCAAATCTCGTTCGGCTCCAACATCCGAGCCCAAGCATAACCCAGTCCACAGAGGAGAGCAAAACGTCAATCCACACAGGATAGCACAACACAATACACAAAGGAAAGCAAAACGTAAATCCACATAGGATAGAACAACACAATCCACAAAGGAATGAAAAAGGGATTCATCTCACACAGGAATACTTCTTTGTATGATGATAAAGATAACCAGACATTCCCACTGATTCATCTAGGTCATCGGACCCAAAAAGGATCGATAGGTACTAACCCCCGCAGTGACCCACAAAGGATCTGAACCACAATGGATCGATAGGTACTAACCCCCGCATTGACCCACAAAGTATCTGACCCACAAAGGATCGATAGGTAACTAACCCCCGCAGTGACCCACACAGGATCGGACCCACACAGGATCTATAGGCGCTGGCCCACACAAGACTGTTGAGCGCTGACCCACACAGGATCGGACCCACACAGGATCGGACCCACACAGGATCGGTAGCACTGACCCACAAAGGATCGCTGAGTGCTATAGTCATCCCCGTCGAATCCACTGGGGATCAATGCACAGTCGTCGTCGTCACAGTAGCAGTCGCAACCAGCTCTAGGTTTGCCACACACAGCAAGCTTGTTCGGGAGGGTCTGCTCCACGAGCTGAGAGGCTGATACATCAACTGACACATATTCCAGAGTTTATATATCCAAAAGTTCCGTATCGTCAACAGGAACTCAACGTCACAGACGGTGCGTCAATTGGACGCCTGGTCTGAGAGTTATTGGCTTTTTCGTCCCAAGGGCCTGGTTGGTTTTTAAGGAAAAACCTTTCCGACTATACTCCTCCTGCGTCCAAACCTCGAGAGGAGTAAGCCCAAAGATCCATCTCACTTAGAGGAATTCAAAAAAGTCTACGGCACATCAATCAGACGTCTGAAGCTCAAGATATGAGCGTTTCTGCTCCGAGGGCCCGGTTGGTTTCGTGTACGAACCAACCTGGCCGAACACAAAGTATTCCGAAACCTTGAGTGTGATATACCGAAACTACCGTCTCGCTCCCAGGATCGCATCGCCGCTGACAGCGTATCGTTCGGAGGCCTGTAGCTCAAGTTATGAGAAAAAGACTAAAAAGGTCCGGAAACGTTGGTCTGGGCCCAGACCGACCGACCCGACCCCCCTAGGTCGGCCTGAACCGGGGCGACCTGACCTGCGTCTAGGTCCATCCCGGTTGGGCGCGACTCAGCCCTGGTGCGACCTGGCCCATCAGGTTGGCTCGGCTCGGCTCGGCCGAGCGGCCGAGCAGGGGAAACCGTGGGAGGGGGCGCGCTGCCCCCACGTGAAGGATCTGCGGCCCCGGTTGGGGACGCCTCTCGGCAACGGACGCGTCAGCCGGCCGCGTCCCTACCATCGGTTTTGCGCGGCCGCAGAACCGCACCCCGCCTCCGCGGCTTCAGCTGCGGCGGCTCCGTCTGGTAGCGCACCGGGGCGCCGCCGCCTCCGACCGCCGGCGCCGCCGGTGGAGTTTGCGGGCCACCGGCATTGCTCCGGTGGTCCGATTTCATTTCCATCTGCGCCGTATCTCATCCCGGGTCCCGTTCTTCACTGCGGAATCAACAAATCATCTCTGCGGCCCGTATTTTCGTCGTCTGCCATTCCGCACACCAAGAACAAAATGGTGGTGGGTTCGGACTTGTTCGTTAGTCCGCACCCACCGCGTTAGCGGTTTGAAACAACACCATAATTTCCAGCAATTGATAAACCTCGACCCGCAATAATAATCCGCGGACCAACTTGTTAATTGGTTGGTCCGCGTTCTTTCCTTGGAAGAACAAAACATGGGTATTATCATTTTCAGAACGACCCCTACCTCACCGTCGTCGTCGGACACGAGTTCGTCGCGGAATTGACCGTCACGGAAGAAAAAGGATCGTCGCGTCGCGGAAGGGTGTCGCTGTCGCGCGGTACTCAGCATCGCGTAGACAAAATCCGAGGATCAAGAACATACAGATTTAACTATAACAATTAAATCTATGTTGATTTTATAATCCACAATTAATTAAAAGGACCACAATCCCCTACCTCAAGATGCCGATCGAAGATTGTCATAGGGATGGATGTCGCAAAAGAAGCGCCGGCGTCGCGTCGATCTCCGGGGGTCTGGCGTTCTTCGTCGCCCTTCATCAGAGGCCGTCGTTCTTTGCGTTCTTCGCGTTCTTCGCATTCTTCGTGAAGGAGGATGATGGACTTAATGTTTCTGTCAAATCCTCTCAATGAAAAATCCTCAAGAAGACATGTGTTGGTCTTATTTCATTACATGCCAATCAACGAAAATTAAAGATAAGTCACGAACATATTAATTCATAGAATTAATTACAATGAAACTAACTGCTCAATTAAAAGGGGCATTAAGAATTTAGAAAACGCGTCATTTGACTTTCATTAAAGAGGGGGGGGGGTGCGGGTGCATTACTTAGGGGAAAAGAAATGGTGGGGCTTGTGCAGGCCCCACCTCACAAATATCCTACCCAGAGGGTAGGATATTTTTAGTTCCTCCCTATCCCCTTCAACTCAGCTTAAGCAGCTTAAAGTGGCTTAAAGTGGATTATGTGAAATAAAATAAAGTTGTCGAACCAATTTATTTTATTTTCTTCACTTAACACCCAAAAATTAAAAACCACACCCGAGGAAACGCAACTCCGGAAGTGGCGTTTCTAAGCAAGTACCGGCACTGCGATTCCATCGGCGCCCTCGGAATTCGATTCCAAGCACCGGTTGAAAAGTTAGAAAAACCCGCTCGTTCGTTCACTGAACGTACCTGAGAGAAACTTTGGAAAATGATTCTGGGCACACCGGGCCTCGGAATCACGTGCCGTCAGAAACTACGTTCTTGTAAAATTTCAAAGAAAACTAAGAAAAAAAATTTCCTTGAAATTTACGAGTCTTTACAGAATTGACTAGCCCAGTGGGGAGCACTACTGTGTGAGGTGGAAGACCCATGGTTGAGGAGCACTACTATGTGAGAAGGCAGACCCATGGTACTTGACATAAGGAGTATCTATGTAGGCTATCAGGGGGTGCTACTGTCTGAGGCGGCATACCCATGGTGGGGAGCGCTATTGTGTGAGGTGGAAGACCCGCGGTACTCGACAGGAGGAGTACCTCAACAGTCTATGGTTAGTGAGTAGCATCTCGGAGTTGCGACAAGACTACTGTGCTCGACAGAGGAGGAGTTCTCCACCAACCGTGGTTTTGACATCACGAATAAAATCCTAGTTTGACCTGAGTCAATGACCATTGTGTTTTCCTCATGATTGAGATGGGTTACTTGATAACATAGGTATATGTATGGGAATATACCTAAATAATGGTTATCTCTTGAAATCATACATTTTGGTTGATCCTTGTTGGATTTTGTAAGACTTTGAGGGTGTCGGGGTCCCTACTGAGTATAGTTATACTCACCCCAACACGGGCTATGCTCACACCTCATTGTGTTGGATGCAGACGATGGATAGTGCTGAAGGAGTCCGAGAGCACCAGGACTGGACGATACCCGGAGAAGGACCTTACGACGTATCGCTACACGATGGAGTTTGATGGACGTGGAGAGCTGAGGACGACAACTGTACCTACCCTTCAGTTAGGAACCCTAGAGGACCATCTAGGAGCTGCTTCCTCTTTCAGTTGTTTGTCCCTTTTTAGTTGTACATGTTTTCAGTGTTATTTGTACATTACTGTTGGGCTTGTATTCTGGCCCCTTTTACTTTCATTACTCTTTTTATTCGGCTTTTTCTTAGTGTTTACTTCCTCTTGTACTCTAGTTGTGTGTGTTTACGATTTATAAAGGCAATTCCTTCCCAGTTTTAGGGAATTACACCTTTGGTGCTAGTCGCCAGCCCCAGGCCTATGGAAGGCGGGCTTGGGGTAGTCATGATATGGGTCCCAGTGGACAAGTCGTGACAATTTACTCATATAAAGGTATATTCATTTTGATAATTATCATAACAAGTTAAAATATTTTGTTTTTTTAAATAAATTAACCAAAGAGAAATATTTTTTTATCTTGTTATATAATTATGTGAAAAATTACAAGATTATTTTATGACATTATTCATGAAAAATTCATCTTTAATAATATCATTTGGATAAAAAAATAATATTGTGGTGGAAATTGATTAAAGGTTAATGTTGCTCTATTGTATGTATGTTTTCATTATATGGATAATAATGGAATTACCCAACATTTTAAAAAGGATTTTGATAACATTTAACCCATTAACATCATTTCAAATAAATCAATGGCTTATTTTGACCTTCATTATTTATAGTTTTTGCATTGTTGAATTCCTCATGATAATTCACTTTCATGTGATCAATATTCTCTATGAATCAACATATTTATATTGAAAAAAAGTATCATCCATGTCTATAACATCACTTTTAACATAAAATCTCCTGTTTGGAATCCAAACACATGTTATTCTAGATTACCATCATACATCCCTTTCTCCAAATTTAGGAGGATGTTTTGTTAAAATGTTTTATGAAATGGGATTTTAACAAGGGTATTTTAAAATGTAAATCCATTGATATCCATAATGACGATAAAATTTCGAGGGAACAATTTATTAAAAGTGGGATAATTTAGTATCCAAACAAATTAATGGAATGCATATGTTTGATAGGTCGTAAGATAAGCAACACTCAGTTTAAATGAACCAAAACATATTATTATTTAACTATGACCATTATAATATAGTCATTGAATTTGTGGGTATTCATTTGATGAAATGACTTATGATATGCATATATATATATATATATATAAATAACCTAATAAGAAAAAAATTATTCACTAACTCATTAAAAATAAGAAATCAATTTTTAGTGAGGTCATTTTATTATTCATTAATTAAGTTTCTTCAAAAATGGGTTCTATTGGTTTTTGTGAGAGAATATTAAAATAAAAATTTAAAAAATTTGGAAATTTTAATTAATAAAATGGATTTAATTTAGTTAATCATGATGTAAAAATTATTATAGAGTGATGGTTTGTTAATTTCTTGAAAATATTGAGTTATCAATTAATACAAAAAATTCAGGTTTTTATTGAAAATATATTTAATTTTGAATTTCATATGAAATAAAATTATAGTTTATATTATTTTTAAAATTTCAATATATTATTTATATAAATAAAATTACATTATATTCATTGGAATTATTTTTATATTTGAATTTGGTTTGAAAATAATTTTTAATGTAAAAATTAATTTCTAGAAAAACTAGGTTTCGTCCAATTTTATGGGGTTAATTATTAATTATATCTAACTTATCACGAAAATAAATTCCTAAAATTGTTTCCATATTTCAAATTAGTCATTCCAACTTTTTGGAATATATCTCTATTATTTTTATTCATTTATAATACTAACAATACACATGTTTTTCACCATAGTAATGGTGAAACATGTAATTATGGTTGAACATAATATTATATGAAATAAAAAATGACCATAATACATTCATTTATCCAATTAGATGATTTTATTTCGGCTATTTACATTTTTATTCCTAAATTTGGCATCTCAACTCCATATTACATCTATTTTTACCTTCTTAATATTAAATAGACCCCTAAATTCAAAAATAACAATTTTGTACTTTTTATATCCCTAATATTTTGTTAAAGAGATTAAGACTACATATTTTGGGTTTAAAATACTAATTTGAAAGGTAAATTATAATTATTTTATTTTAATTTATTTTGAACAGTTAGTGATTCAAAAACAACTATAAATGTTTGTGCATTATTAACAAAAAATTTATTTAACTAATAGAAAAATAGAATAAATGATTTGAATAATTTTAAAATAATATAATTGGAATAAATAATTGTATTCCATTATTTTAAATTATAATTATATCATTTTATTAATTTGAAAGATGATTATAGTTGAATATATTTACTCTTAGGGTGTTTTTAATGTCAAATTAAATACATATTTAAAAAATAATATTAATTATATTTTATAATAATTATATTTCCTTAAAAGATTTAAAAATAATAAAAACTCTAAACTTGGACAAACTATTAGGATATGGATGAAAATAAAAATTATTTCCCATTTATGGTATAATAGTTATATTATAGTAACTATCTTGACATATAAAGAGTAAAAAAATTGTTATCATAATAACTATCAAAAGAATTAAGGGAGGGTTAAAATAAATATTCAGTTTTATAATGATTATAAATGACAATTTTTTTATCGGATGTGAATATGTGTACTAATAATCATATTAGATAACAATTATTTTAATTTCGGACCATTTTAATAATAGATTAATTATTATTAATTTAATAAAATAACAAACTCCCAAAGTGCCCCTCAACTTATGTATAAAAGGACACATTGTATCCTCTTTTATTCAGACATTTAAACCCTTTTAGTTCGATCAATAACTAAAAAATAAAATAATTACATCCCTCCACACATTTCAGAGGCCAATATTGAAAAAAAACTAACCTTGGTAGGATTATTGTGTAAACCTTAAAAGGTTGTCTAATGAAGATGTATAATTATTAACCAAAGGTTTTTAGTTATTTATTCATCAACCATATTCAAATATTCATAAACCATTATGAAATAAAAAAATTATTATACTCCATATTCTAATATGTTATTATGTAAATGGGATAATTTATTTGAATCACCTCTTCTATTAAATGGAAAAAAAATGTTTCTCATGTTTACATGTGGACTACTAAGTCCATGAAGCAATGCATATTGTTTTCCATAACCACCTATCAAGTGTAGTTATAGTGACAAATTTATTATTACATATATATATATAATATTCATGAAAAAATTATAATTCTATAAAAATAATGTTTCAAACATTTTAACACTTTTCCATTCATCAAAAAATGACAATGTTCTTCATGTGTATGTGTGGACAACCACCGCCATGAGGGGATGTGGTTTTTTTTTGAATCACCACATCACCTAATATACATAAGTTTATTTAGAGAAATAATATTGTATTAATGATATAATTAATATTTTTAAATATAAAATTACAATTACCATATTATAATCATATTGGTTGAAAAATAGAAAAATTACTCAATTGGACATAAGACATGTCATCTCCATGATTGTAACATTGTCTATTTTTCAGAACCATATTTAATGGTTGGTTTTATTATAATATTTTATGTATAAAAAGACTAATTATATAATTATTATTATATTATATTTGAGAAAATGATTTTAACTTTGACCATAGTCAACATAGGAAATTCTTTTTAAACATATGAAATAAAAATCATCAAAATATATTTTGTAATGTAAATTAATTATGTAATTGATGAAAAATGTGATTAAAAGAAATAATAAAAATAAAAATGTTATAATTCAATTAAATAATTATCATAGTTGTATTATTTAGTATGATAATGAACCTTTATTATGATTCAACCTCGAGGTAATGGACACGATAAATTAAAATCATCATTTTAAATGTTATAAATATTTATTTTTTAAATATTTATTTTCCATGCTTGTATTCATAAAAAAAGAATTTAATTATAAGGATATAAATAAATAAAAATGTTTATTTTATGACTCTTATAATTTTATTTTTAAAAAACCAAAAGGAAACATCTTAAAATTTTATATATAATATTTTTACATTCATTATAAAAGAGAAAAAGAATGTCCTATTTTACCATAGACGTCATAATCTGTCTTTCTAACACTACAACCATTATTTTAAAGATCATTATACATTAAAATAATTAATTTTCTAGATAAAATAAAACATGTTTTACATTCATTCATTTTTTAATGGAATGTGTATTTTAATATCTAAATTTATTTTCATAGAGGTTTAAATACCATTTTCAAGGGATTTCTGATGAAAAGGTGCATGAATCATAATTTATTCAGGATATGGTACTTGGGAATTATATATGAGAAATTTCTGATCATGATATATCTAATATAATGGTTGAACCACATTATAGGTCTTCAATTAATTAGGTAATGATCCTTGTCCTAATGGAAATATAGAGTGAGTTAATTAGTGTTGTTTCTCATATGGATCTAATTGGGATCCAACTATTTCTGACATTATTTTAATACATGTTACTTATATGACACTCTATATTCCCATAAAGTTTTTGAATGGATTTATATGGGTTTAAGAGTTTTTATATGTTTAGAAATGTGTTTTTTTAAGTTGAAATGATTTATTCCATTAGTTTTAAGAATAATATTATAAATGTAATGATTTTAGAAGATTTCATGCTTTTTTATTAGACAAATAGATTCGATATTTTAATATCTCTCAATGATAATTTTATTCCCATCAAATTGTTAAAAAAATTCATAGATTTTAAGGATCAGTATGAACAAATAATAATTCAAGTTGATAGTGATAGATATTTTTTATAAAAATAAATTGCATTTATTTATAAATTTTTATTTCGAAAAAATGGATACTAAATAGAAGTTTATACTTTTTAATATTTTTTTTGATGGTTTACGAACTAAATATATAGAAACCCTAAAACGAAATGTTACTCAAAAAGAGATAATGTTTATTAATAACTAAAAAATCATGATTATATAATGTTTTATAAATAGGTCCTTATATTGACTCACAGAATAATGGTGGAAATATGCTATGAAAATTCATAAATTTTATGGATAGAAGTGTTGATGTATTTATTTTTTATAATTATTATTTAGAAGTGTGATAACAATGATATTATTGTTATAATAATTATGAATGATCTAAGGATTGTTATGTGGTTTTTTATATTTTAAGGATTTTAAAACATATGTTGAATTGTAAAAGAACAAATAAAATTGATTTATATGTAATGTGAAATATTTTGAACACTTTATTATGGAAAATATGATTCTCAATATAAGCCTTATGTTTATTTATTAATTTCTTTTTGGTATATAGAGATTGTTTACAATGTTGAAGTAAATTGGATGGTATTGGTAACCATGAAATTTTTTAGTGATTTTATGAAAAAGTAATTTAGGTATTATTTAGTGTTGTTTATTGAATATATATAATATTATTGATAGTATGTAAAAATATTTTTGGGAATAATAATTTTTTTATTTTTGAAAAATATATGTTCTATTTGTTGTTTTATAATTATTCAGGATGATTGATTATTTTCATATGAAATGTGAGATGAAACTGCTGGGAGAAAATGATGGAGGTGAACAAGGGTGATTCCATAAAACTTATTACTCATGCATCTTAATAGACGTGGTTTTGGGGAACACTCATGTCAAATATATTTATCATGTTGTCCCTATAAAACTCGCTAGATCGTTTTATCTGAAGCATTTTTATCTTATAGGTCACACACCCATTTCCTTTTCAAACGAGGTGGTTCAATTTCTTTCTTTTGATCATTGATTTTTTTATTGGTAAATCCATTATGAATAATTCAACATTGTATTTCTTGAATAAATCATTCAAATCAATTGGATTTGTCTATTTTGAGATCAGCCTGCTTAATTCGGTGAATGTTGTGATTTGGTATTCCTAAGAGAATGATAACTATCATCTTTGGACTGGCGGTTTTTATATTTTTCATGGAATCATGATGAAAGTAATAAAATATACACATGTGATTGATGTTAACCATAAATTCCATATTTACCCCATCATTTTAGGCTTCATTGGACTTCTATTGCACTTCTTCTGAAAAATTATCCACTTTCCAATTGCTAATATAATAGGTCACCATATTAAACTGAATTGTACTACTTGAAATCTCACAATTCAATAAAATGAATCTGCGTGATTTGAGATTTAAATTATGAAATACCTAACATAAGTTACATAGATTTATAATGGTGAAACTAATTTTTACAAGAAGTTCTCTATGAAAACATACCTATCTAATGCTCTAATTTCCCACATCATCAACCCCACCTTAGAAATTGGGGCTATGGGAATGACCCTATGAGCAATAAAAAAATTGGGAAACCTCCCTATTCTAAAGGTAAATCATTTTGGATTGAGAAATATATAAGTATTCCTATTGAAAAATATTAATCCCTATATTCAATGGTCTCATTGATATCTTCATGCGCCATAGATTCCTACACAGCACAACCTCAGTGCACTCAAGATGATGTTTTCTATGGTTTTGTGGATGAGATCAATATTTATGAACCTATTATAGATACGTTAAGATATTTTACAAGCAATAATTAAGGGGAAAATAGACTAACTATATTTCTAGTGATTCTAATCTTGTTGAGGATGATACAAAACATCAAAATGAGGATGAATAGCTATACTCAAGGGATAAAAAAGGTAAGAATTTTTTTTTAATTATAATGATTTTATTACTACCTATCCTATGAGGATTCTAAAATGAATTTATTACCCTATGTTATTGATAACCAATGATACATGATCCTTTGGTATTCAAATTGAGAAGACCAAATCCCTTCATACTTGTTAGTTAATGAAATTACATTTTCACTTTCATCCTCTAATGAAGATTATTCCTCCATAACCTCATAATAAGGGGAATCATCCTTAGATGATGAGGATAATGGGGATAACATTAAGCATAAAAATTGCACTTCTGTTCCCAAGTAAGGATAAAAAGGAGGAATTCTACCCTTAGATTGATGAAAAAGAAAGGATTTCTTTTGAAAGATATCGTAACATGGAGATAAATGTTGATGGTTATATAAGTATCAGGTAATGTATGTTTGATATACTTGAATTTGAGAATAACCTAAATCATTAATTTTGTTATTTTATACATGGATGGGAATAAATATTTTCAAGGAATGTTGTTTGAGTCTATTTTTTAATAAATATTTTACTCTCTACAAAAATTTAGTTCAGGATAATGGGATGTTGTTGAGGACTTATTCTCAATTCCATTTCAGTGGTTTGTGATGATATGTTGTCTCTCTAACATGGAATAAAGGTTTAATAACATCTGGCGGTGTTTCATGGGAAATTGTTACTTTTTAGGACATTCCTTTGATATAGAGGGACATAATAACTTAGTATGGTTTGTCTAAATTATATTAATCCTTCTTCTTTGATGACACCAGTGTTAAATATTAAGAAGGTTTTTGGGATGGGTCTCCAATCATGGTTGGTTTATTGTCACTTTAGCACACTCAATGCAGAGCTATGGCACTCACAACAGACATTGTACATCACTACATCTTGTTTTACTATGTTTGATCTTACTTCATGACTGGTATATAGGAATGTACATACATGGAATCATAATTATTATCCATCTATTTGTGTGAGACCTCACCCTTTTGATGTTTATATTATATGTGGGAAATTTTCATTTTATTGTTGGGAAATTGATAGAATAGATATCTTTGGAGGTCTTATAAATAAATATTTTATAATTTGGTAGTGTGTAGGTGTTTTTTAGGATGAATGAGTGCTTTAAATTTGTGATGAAGAGATACTTGATCATGTGACTATCCTTATCTATATGTTACATCATATGTTTGAGTGTATTCTATTATTATCTATATGATTTGTTTAGTAAATACCTAGGTATTGGAGGTAGTTGCATTGGTGAGTCTTGAATAGTTTTTCACTAACTCCCTCATGACCTCAAAGTGATAGTTTATAGGTAATCCTTATTACTTTTTTTCCTTTTCAATGTTACTGCTATGTGAAGAATCTTAAAATGCATTTTGTAATCACCTGACTTTAGAAGTTTTGTTCAATAAATTTTGGGGTTAATGGGTTGTAATCCATCTTTGAGCCTTTCTATTATGGTCATTATGATTATTACAATTTTAAGATTATATATTCTAAATACATTTACATGTTTCATATGTAAAATTATGTATTAAATTATGTTTTTTGGGGATAAAAATTTAATTAGATATTTCATATTTTTGGGTTTTGAATTTTTTTAGTCAAATTTTGTCTGTTTTTAATGAATAAATATTTATATAATGTATTATGATGTAATTTTGGGTGTATTATTGTCATTTTAGAGACAATTGTATTTTTTTTATCGATACTACATATCTTTTGGTAACAATTATGTTTTAGGAAAAAATTTTATGAAATAAGGAATGAATGTTCATTATTTTTGGATATTATGATCAAATAATAGTTAATTTTATTAAATAATGAATAAAAAATTCATCTTGAATATAAATTTATCATAATATTAGTTGACTAAGAAATTTATCAAAGAAAAACAAAAGGATGAAATTGTTCTTATGCAATGGGAAAAAATATAGAATGTAAGTATTAACATTTTTCAATCAGCATAGAAAAATAATACCTCCACATTAGGAAAATGATCAAAAAATATAGCTTTTATCCTTTCACCTTCATCTCTGATTAAATGATGGGATTTTCAACCCTCACTGATTTAGCGTTTTTTGGTAATTGACTTTCCCATAACCTTGATCTCTGTCACTCTATTTTTGTCATAAGATGTTAGTTTTCTTATAAATATATATAATTTTACATCCCAATAATATTTTTATCATCTCAATACACAATTATGTATTATTTTATGGAATTATTATCTTTCTCAGTTCCCATTTTTAAAAGAATTTTTATTAACTTTTTGTATGACATGGGTTATGAATAAATTTACTTTCAAATATCGATCCAAAATTGAATGATATAATATTTTGAGAATGAAATTAATTTTGTTGGGGGTGATGTAGCACTCTAAAAATTTAGTTTAATATTATAATAATCATAATACCTTTCTTAATATGAAATATCGATAATTGTGTGCGTTGATATATTTTATAAATTTATTATCATTTAAATGTGACCATTAAAACATAGATATTGAATTAGTGGGTATGAATATGAGAAAATTAATTATGAAATATAATTATAATTTTCATTCTAAATATAAATTAATTTTTTAAATCGTAGAAAATAAGAACTGAATTTTTATTAATGTATTTTTATAATTAAATATGATTTTTATTAAAAATATATTTTTATTTCATTTTTGTTGCAAATATTGAATTAATTTGTACTAGTTTTGGAAATATTTTATAAAATGGAAAAAATAATTCAACTATTACATCAAAATAATCATATGGTGAGATTTTGGGTGTTTCTTATGAAATTATTGATTTTATACTGAATAGTGATGATACTGATTTTTCAAATACACTTATTTCATTTCATTAAATCATTTAATTATAATGGGCCATTATATTTATTATTTTATGTTAAATTTAAATATGAAGAAATTTTTAACAATATCATAAATTCCATTTTATGGATAAATATTCATGATTTTCATAAGAGTTTTATTTACATTAAACCAATTATCTAAAAAATGTTTTTGGTTGTGTTTTAGGAATTTATAGAATTATTAATGAGAAATTGATAAATTTTTTTTAATTATAAAGAAAATATTTCACAAATATATCTCTTTTTTACTATGAATTATAAAGATAGTAAATAGTTTTCTCCTCAGTTAGGGTAAATGGAAACAAATGGCCCAAACTATGTGATAATTAATCAAAAACCCCAAAACATTCCATTATTTTATTCTATGATAGTAATTAGACCAAATAAATCCTAAATTCTATTATCAGTAATATTCCATTTTTACATTAATAATTACATTAATATTATTTTAATTAATTAATGTTCCAAATTATCCTTCTCTTTCATTCAATATATTTTATTTTTTCACATTTGTATAATAATATGTAAATAATGAATATAGATGATGATTTTTTGAAAACAATATAATGGTAGTTTCCTTTTAATCTTTTTAAAGGTATAATTACATAAAATTCCAATGAAATGCTGATTAAAATGACATTACGTAATATAAAAAGAACATAAATAATTCTAAAATATTAACTATAATTAAATTCGGTTGAATCATTATGTTACCAATTTTTTTAGATGAATATACAATATTATTGATTTTTTAAATTATCAAATTCTAATTTTAATATTTATCTCTATTTCCATAATTTCAAATTACGTAAATTTTGTAAAAAATGAATTTATTGATATTTTATGAAATTATTTGAAAATAATAATAAATATTAAAATAGGATAATTATGGAAATATTTTCTTGAAATGAAATCACATGTAAATTTATAACTTGACTGTGACCCTATAAATAAAATTATAAACCTATAACATTGAAAATTATGTTACTATGGTTAAGGTAAAGAATGACTAATAAAGGGGAGAAACCAAAATATAAGCGTTATAATGAAATAAATAGTCTCTTAATCCTCATTAGCAAGTTTTATTTTATCCTTAAAATTATAAAGGTATAATATTTATCATTTTGGTTTTATTTTTCTATGAAATTAAATTAATAATATTTTAAAACATTGAAAAATGACACGTGTTCCACTCACCCCAATTATAAAAGGAAACCTATTTCCCTCACTTATTTACACCTCTTGAGGAAATTATAGTTAAAAAACTACCAAGTCACTCTCTAATATAAATATACAAGTTTATTATGTTAAATTATTCCTAAATAACAAATTATAGGTTCCTTAAGTATAAATCCAAAAGAAGATTATTTAAAAGAATGTAATCATCTTAATGAAGATCTTTGTAATTTTACTTCTCATTTTAAAGCCATAAATCATGTACATAAAATTTCAATATATTAACACAAATGTCTCTCTTTTATGTAGATATTATTATGCTTATGGAATAATTTTTTTTATTTCCCTTACCATTAAATGGGAAACAAAAACGTCACTATTGTGTGTGGAGGTCTACTGCCCCAAACCGATGTAATTTTATTCCATCAGTGAATCACATGAAAAGTAATAATTTTGGAAAAAATAGCATTAATTATATGTATGACATAATATTTTTTTAATAAAATTAATATATCAACAACATTCATATCCTTTATACTATAAAATAAATTATTACATCACTCATGCATACATATATCATAGAATATACACAAAGCATTGATATTCATTTTCCTTATCCATCATTCATGAAAGAATCGAAATTTTTTATTTAATTATAAAATAGGATATTTATATAATTAATATTTTTTTTAAGATTATGGAACTATATCATATTCATAATAACTAGAACTTATGTGACAGAGCATTAATGATGAAACAAATTAGATAACACCCAAAACAATGGTAATATTGAATGATTGTTAATGAATGGGTAATAATATGTTATAATATTATAATATATGATATTTTAATTACAAATATAGTTATTATATAATTTAATAAAATCTTTAAAACCATTATACAACTAGTTAAATTACGTTCAACATAATAGAAGCATGATGTATGTGGTTTCTAAAAACAATTTTCATTGATTTGGTTATACTTCAACTTAATTGTCTATGTTATGACATGATTATGGGTGAAATTTTATATGATTGTATTATGAATTATTTCAACATGTTTTATGTGGATTTAAATTAAATACACATAATCTTGGAATATATTAAATCTCACTTATACATTATGCACATTGTAATGGATTTCATCTCAATTTCTACACTATAGAAAAATTATTTTTATTCACATATTTACTATATTTTTATCATATACATTCAACTTGATTTAGTTTACATTACTATATATTTATTCATGATGATTAATATTTCAATTATTAATTTTTATGTTAAGGGGTTACAATTTAAAATTTACCCAAGTCATAATAATTTATCTTATAATATGATTTTTCTGGATCATATTTTTTCCATTAAAGGGATGAAATAATTTACAAGGAATAAAATAATATATTTTATTATAGTATAGATATTTATTGAATTTTAATTTTTTTTATATGAAATATCCACAAATTTTCACTTGAATGAAATATTTAAATATTTACAATAAAATATGATCTTATTTATCTTTTGGATCGGGTATATTTCTCTTTGGTGTCTATGTTTTAATTTTTTTTTAAGTTCATTTTATTTAGTAAAATTTTATATTAATAAAATTTTGCATTAACATAATATTTTTAAATTATTAAATAAAATATTTTAATTTTTTATGAATGTATCTATTGTAACATTATTTTAAAAAAGTTAAAATTAATATTCATTAATGTATATGATGTTAATGGATTCTCCAACATCAAAAACAAGTTTATATTAATTTAGTTCCTTCTACAAAAACTCAATTATTTTACAAAGAAAACACTTTAATGAAATAATATATTAATTTTTTTATTCAATTTACAATTATTCAGTAAAGTACATGATTTTATTTCAAATCAATTATTATTTTGAATTAATGGTCATTATTTTTCTCATACTAATGTTGTGGTCATTAACATCCTCTTAGAACCCTAGCTTTTGCATAATCATAATAAATTTGACCTTAAATTTGTCTTAAATATAAACATTCCTTGTATCATTAATTTGATTATTGTTTAAATTTTATAACAGTTTCACATATGTTGTTTTACTACATTTGTTAATTTATTAAGTATGGAATTATTTATATATATTATCCTTTTATAAGTAAAAATGTTTATTAATATGTAACAATTTTTTATTAATCAAATTCACCTTTAAATATATTAGGAATTAATTATACATGATATTATTTGTTGGGTATGATTATATATAAACCATTTACGAATCTATAGGTGTCATTAGACAAAAAATTTCGATATCATTGTTAAATTAGTTTTTAGTGTATTGATATATAACTTCATTTTCATATGTCCTTGATGGTAAATATATCACAATGTTTGAGATTACGAAGTTCAATATTATTCATTTTTGTTATATAATTTTTAGTCACTATTATCTATGAGAATACTATATTAAAAATGTCTATGGATTCATTTCTAGATCATGTTATTCAATAAATGGAATGTATTTTTATTTACATAACATTCCATAATGATTATGAATTATTTGCACATGATAGTTTTCATGATATATATCCCTTATGAGGATATTTAGATCCATATTGTTTTGATTCCTTTATAATAGATATGATGATGTAATCATTGATGGTGGTCAAGGATAATGAATATTTACTTGAAAATTTATAATCTATTTCCAATTTAAAATTGTAGTCATGTTTTTATCATGTTCTTAAAAAATGCAAAACTGACATGTAATAAAGGATGAGCTCTCATGTATAATATGTTGATTTAATAATAAAGGCAATAGATCTGGTTTTTTGGAGATAGGTTTTTTACACAGTGTGCAAAATGCAATCTGGTTTTCCTGCACATATACCATAGGCTACCAACTGAGAAAGTGATACTTAAAAACTCATGGGAATAATATTTCATATAAAACGACAACTATTAGTCATGCCCAATTCTACCAAATTTTTTACATTATGTTTCAAAATAAAAGAAATATCAAAAATATAGTTATAAAACATTTTAGAACCACATGGGGCCCCATAGTTTAGAAAACTAAATTTAATTAAAATATTTACATGATTCATCCAAACATGAATGATTTGATATTGATAAACACATCAACATCCCCGAATAAAATAAATTTACAATAGGCATTAGTAATGAAAAAAATAATATAGGATACCTAGGAGATGGTCCATAAACACATAATACCAGCTATAAAATCCAAGAAATTTCAAATCTACAATACATGAAGCACATTTTTTAGATTCAAGAGATTCATGCTCCATGGAATAAAATATAATTTTCATCAATGTACATCAATAATAATATTTTTTACATGGTAAGAGGATGAGTCCAATATCTTAGTAGGATTATCTAATAAACAATAATCGTAAGTGACATTGAGATAATATTTATGTTCATTTAGTATATATAATTAGTATATTCATGGTCATGAAAAACAGATAATTTAATATATAATAATAAATAATCACAAAATAATGCAAACCTGGTAATCATGTGCTATTACGGCCTCTATGTCAGCTGAACCAACCATATTTGGCCTCATAAAAGAATAAAGAGAGTAACCACATACACAAATTCTGATCCACATAAAAATATACATGGAAATGTGTCATACCATGTCTATAAAATCACCTAATAACTCTATAAAGGTTATCCATCGATTCATGTTTCATCCTTTTCACTAATGGTATTTCATAAATCATATACCATGTCCATCCCTTCTCACCGAAGGGAGGTTTCACATTACATTTATGAACTGTCCGTTCTTTTGGGATATTTTCCAAACACCTTATCTATCAAGGATAGGATAATATCATTACCACTACCTTATAATTCATGTTATATTCTGACATCACATCACTATATAGATTATCATTCTGACTATAAGTGGTCTATTCCAATACCTTATCACTCAATTTGAGTAATCTTTCATAAACAATATTATATCACTCAATGTATTGTTCAATGTCACATCAACACAAGAAAAGTACCGTATCACCCTAGGTAGCGTCGTATTATAACCATATCACTCAAAGATATGTCAAGAATAAAGACTCTTTATCACCAATAACACTATCCATCACAAATCGCATTCACATAATTAGGAACATGCATGAAAGATTATATAGTTGTTGAAAACAATCTCATAACCTCCTTAGATTATCACTAGGGAACTAATCATGTGATTCCTAGAATCATATCTTAAATACACATCGACACCCATCAACCCTCCCATGATATTCTCTTAAATTCTATCTGAATACCTCAGCCATTAACTATACTAGAATAGATCATTTAAGTTCATAATTACTAACATTAAAAACCAATCATCACTTTATGAAATTGGGAATTATTTTATAAAACAAAATCTGATTAAACAATACATACACATTTCGGGGTAAATTATAATATCTCAAAACAAATTGGGATTTGATAATAAAATTGAACTTAATGTGTCAAAAAGACATAATAGTGTATCATCATGCATCAAAATAGAATGAAAATCAATCAGAACTAGGAGGCACACACAAAATTATTCATGATTTACAAAATTTATCATTACCCACTAAATGATTATTGAACTAAAAATCCTCAACCAAGACCTTATGAATTTTATTTAAAACTAAAAGGTATCCTTTTAAAAAAAATTATAAAATGAATCATTTAAATTTATTTTTTATCTCAACCGTAGACCAAAATACCATCAATATGTTCTCTATAAAACCCAATTTACATTTTAAATTCCATTTCAAAACCCATTTCTCAAATCAAAATTTTTTATTTAATATTCCATTCATATCAAACCCCTTTTTATTGGAACATTAAAAAATGATTTCCATTTAAAATGTAACACACATTACTAGGGAAACCATAAACAGTGCATTGAAACTCATTAAAAAATGATCTTATATTATAACATATAGTTTGGAATGTGGTCCATGTTGATTGATTTACTAATAAAAGCCTTTAACAATCTATGATGTGGATTTCACATTGAATAAAGCATTTGATAACTTTAATATTATTAGTGATATAACATTAAATTAGTAATTGATCTAAAGAATCAGTCAATTCTACCCACCTATAACAACAATATATCCACAATTATATCTTAGTCTCATACCGACATCCCTTTATGTCTGTAAATTCCTCTATTATCTCCGAAAGTATTATAATTCTCATCCAAAAAATTTATACCAAAATTGAAAAAATGAACAACGAAGTCCTAAATAATCATGTAAGCTTAGAACACCAAAAAATGAGTAATGTGGTTGGGACCACTTCTAAAATTAACCCAAACCTAATACACATTAATTAATTTATTTTTATAACCATGTTTATGGGTATTTTCACCCAAATTCAAGAAAACTTTATATATATATATACGTGGAATTGCATTCCATAATGTAGAAATTGAATGAAAACATGAAATCCACCATACAGGCCCCCATTTCTACCATCAAAAAAAATTCCCATCATGCATGATGATTTTACATGACACCAAATAAATCATCTCATAGAACACTATCAAGGAATACTAAAAATAGATAAAAATTCATGGATAAAAAGTGAAAATGGAGTATTGTTACCTTGAATCCATTTGGTAAACCTCTCTAAAATAAATGAAATCACTGGGGATATCATATGTAGATAATATATAGATAAAATTTTATTTGTAATTATTTTTCATAGATGTCTTTGTTGGAGAATATGGGGATTTTAAATCCAAACCATCAAAGAAATTACCTTATGACCCAGATAAAAAACCAATTTGTTTCTTGGTGGAAACACCCCCATGTGATTGATACAAATTCCACCAATTCCTAGAATAGTCAAGACTCAACCCCTATTGGTCACAATGTGTTCACCCCAATGCAGAGGGACTAACATCTATCCACTATTCATTGTGGAAAAACCCATCTGGGTTGCATCAGGACTACCCCCAATAAGGCGAGATCCCAAAAATAAAAAGTTTTTTAGTATGACCTACCATATTAATTAGATGACCTTCTTTACACTATATAATTTTATCCCCAATTCCTGATAACATGAATCATAAATTCATTCACTAAACCACCACACTCAATTAAAACCCTTATCAAAACATCCAACCCTTACATAGATACCAAAATTCAAAATACCCTCATGTTTCATAGACATATAATGATAGATATTAAGAAACAATTATTCTAAATTAATTTAATAATAAATAAGATATGAGAGTAAAAAGTTATTTGGTAATTTATTTTTTCATGATGTATTATTTTATCTAGAATATTATTATATTGTTTCTTATGATTTTATATGAATTGTAGAAATAAATGGAAGGAACTTTCAGGTTAATTTTTATGTAAAGAGTTTGATTTATTGTAAAAAACATTCAAAATTAATACAATTGGTGATGTAACCCATGGAAATTAAATTAGATAATGTGTTTTGGAATGTTATCAATTGATTCAGAAGTTGTTTTTTTATATATTTAAATCAAAGTTCATGAAATATTTGTTGAATAAAATATTTTTTTTGTAGGGTAGACTATTTAATATTTGTTGTAATTATGTTAAAATGGAATTAGGTTTTCCAATTAATGAATTTATAAATTTTAGTTTTCATGTAATATTTTTTTAATATGATAATAATTTTATTATGAATTTTACTATTATGTGACTATTATTAATGGAAATAAATCATATTTATTGAATAAATATTGGATGTTTTCAGTGATTATATGAAGAATTTAAAGTTCTGTTTGTGATATTAAGAAATAATCTATGTTTGAAAAAAAATCATTAAATTTGGTTGAGGATTATGTCTGGGAAAACATAACTTAATATTCCTTGAGATTGATATAATATTTCACTATTCATGTGTTATGAAACTATATTTCTTTGGTTGATGTTTACATCTTTAACCAAATTTTCTCAATGTTGGTATATGTTCAATTACATGGATTGGTTTCTTTAAAAGAAAATTCATAATTTTTTTAATTATTTAATAAATTTATATAATTTATATATAAAGAATTTATTCCTTGTTGGATTATTAGGTTTATAGATTTTTATTTGATGATATAATTTTCACTCTTTTTATAAACACATCACAGGTGTATGTATAAGCCAACCATATTTCACTATAGGCTTCCTTCTTAGAATCAAAAGCGAAGACCCATATGTTAGTATAATTTTTAATTTGAGTTATTTTTTGTTATTATGTATTGAATTTTTTTTTTAAATTTTATGTTTGAAATTTTAATTTTTGGAGGTTTTATGGGTATTTCATGGTTTTCCCACATGGTTTGGGGTTACTGCACAACTCCCATGCAAACAGTATAACCATAGAGATAATGGTTTTATATGGATTCAACATAGATTTTAAAAATTTACAGATCATCCACAATACCATAAATAAACATTTATAAGTTAGGTTACTCCCACATGGTTGGAATATGGTCTAGATGACCATGTCACTAAACCATTGAACTTTCCAAAAATCATATGAAAAGTGAATTTTAAAAAAATATTACTTTTTTACTAAGAGGAGATTCACCCATCTCTTATGACATAAAATTACGATAACTCTTATAATCCAAGGATTATCACTAAGCGTAATATTAATTAAATCCAAGGCTAATATTTGATGTTTTAATGTGATTCTGTGGTAAATATTACCACTATTAAAAATTTCTCAATTTCACTTCACTTTGCTCTTTCTTTTAATTCCATTGATGAACCTATGATGCCCCATTGGAAAAATTTTGTTTCTGGGGAAGAACATATATTAGGGTTTTTAGTGTCGAGGGTTAATAAATGTTGTCATATTGCCTATTGAATTGTTATCTATCAGAGGTAAAATTTCCCAAATGGTCTTCATTTCTTCCAAACAAGTGATTATTTAAATTTTATCTGTTTTTGAATTCAAGGTGTACGTGATATTTATATAATTATTTTATTTAATATACAAATATATATGATATATATGTAGTGTTTCTAAAATTTTTCAACGAATATTCAGTTTGGAATAATTTATTTATCTTTAAAATTCCATTTCTTCATGTTCTAATTTGATTTTTTATATTCCAAACATTTAGGTAGTATATTTTAGTTAATTATAGACTTTTTTGAGGTTGTTGGTTGGAAATGATCTGGTTTTGGATTCTATGTATTTAAAATGACATTTCAAAGAGGGATTTTATTTATAATGGCGTGATTACCTCTTAATGTATTTAATTTTTTTTCTTGATAAATATTATATGTTTGTTTTAAATAGTATATTTTAATACCCAATTTAAAAATGACTTAATGGATTATTGAATTTTATATGAAATGGACTTACTTTGCACTGATTTTTGATATCAATGTGTCTTAAATTTGTTTTTGTTGGATGAAATTGAAAATAAAATGGTGTATGTGTTCAACAGAATTATAAAGTATGTGTGATGTGGTCTTTTTATGGAATGGAAATGACATGGAATTTAATTCCTTTTTATAGTATGAGACCAATTGAATTTTATGAGGTTTATTAATTTTTAAACCTATTGATTTTCGCATATAGTGTTTTTTGAAAATGATAGGTTATTATAATAACGTGATACTTGATTATCCCTTTTTGGGATTGTGTATTGATTATTCCATGGATCTATTATGTATGGAATGATGAAATGTATATGGGGCAATGAATGTGAGAGAGAGTTCATTAATATTCTATATTTATTGATCTTGTATTGTGTGCTCACTCGTATTAATTTTCTATTGTTTATGGGTTCCCAGATACTAAATTATAGGTCTATTATTATATTTCACTATATGGATCACATACTGCTAATGTCCCTTTAGTCATGATAGACACTAGAGATAGAAGGGTGTTGTATTTTCAATGACTCTTTTTTGGTCTTGTTGGGTGGAATGAGGTTTTGAATCAATATATTAATGTAGTTATATTGTAATAAATTAATAAAGTAATACAATTATAACATTATCATCATAGGATAGATCCCACAACACATTCATTTCTTGATTAGTGGTGCATAGATGTGATTTTTATATTTTTCCTTCTTGTATCACTTCCCATGTTTATATTCTAGAAAAAAATTTATCTTGTATATATTTATTCCTTATATTTGGTAATATGGTGCGAATTTTTATTATTTGTGCCCCATTATATTTTTATAAATTACATTTAAATGATTTCCAAATATGTTTAAAAATACTATTTTGAATTTAATTACTCTTCTGTTTGATTTTTAAAGCCTATAAAATGGGTGATTAACTATTAAATGGAACATGCTATTAGAATTATTTCAAAGAATATGTTTTCATTTTATTATATAAAAATGGAATGTTTTATAATGAGATTATATTCTTAATTTTTTACATTATCGTGTTCATAATTTAAAATCCTACATTCTTATTGATTTTTAGAATAATACTTTTTTGAATCATTATATGAAATTAATTAAATATGAAAAATTGGTGTGAACATACAAGGATATTTAGATCACACACATATATTTTAGGTTTGAGGTTCTTTTCCACTAGACATAGTTTTGGTAATTGTTGCTGATGTTGGGTGATTCTTGAGATAGTGAGAAATTAGAGGTTGTATGGAGTTTTATTCAATCATGGAATGAGTTTTTTTTTTCATATGTAGATATTTTATGGGGTATAATTTACATTACAATTAATTTTTTAAATTATAAAATTATGTTGAATTAGGTTTTTTGGTTATGAATTGTTTGGAACATCAATTTAATTTGTGTTTATATATAATTGATTTTATAATCAAGTCTAATGTAAGAAAAATACATGTTGTAAAATGGTAATTTTAGTTTTTTTAATATGATAATGGAATACATCATTCCTTATTGAGTTTCTTATGTTTCTTACACACCATTTTTCACCCCATGGGTTTTCAGAATGCCCTATGGGCATTATGGCGAGCCATGCCTAGTTCCATGTGGATGGACATCTATTATGGTTCATTATAAAATGATGTTAGAGCCATATTATTTCATGAAATACTATTTTTATTGAACAAACCTATTTTTATTTTTTATTATTTCATTATTGATAGGTGATTATGGTATTCAAGGCTTTTCTAGCTTTGGTGGGGAGGGTCTAGGAAGCTATTTAACATCCCAAGCCTCATGCTACCATGGAATTTGGGATTCTAATTATAAATTAATGGATTTATTTGGTTAGTTATGATTTATTATTATATTTAATTGTGTTGGAAAATTCTAGACCATAATTTTGTTATTGTCTGCATTGGGATGACCTTGCACAATTTTTCTCCTCTTGAGATCGCAAACTTGATAATCCCCTAAGAAATGGCCTCATGATGGGATAGGTATCCACACCACGTTATAAAAACATGCTTCAGGTTCCTCCTCCATTTTGTGGGATTTTTATAATCCACCACCTCTATAAGGGACTAACATCTTTGTTGGAACATCAATTAGACATTGGATTTGATAAAAATTGTGACATCCTAGACCAGCTCATTATCATGATATTGTATGCTTCATGCCTATCCTGCATGGTTTTACATTACTTGGGTTCAAGAACTTAGGAAACCCTCAGTAAAGGTCCTAATGAAGGTAGAGGTATCCACACCACCTTATAAAGGGGTTCTTTGAGTTACCCCTCCTTCAATGTGGGATTTCCACCTTATATGTTGCATTTCTCTATCACCCCTTATCATGTTAATTGAAGGTAGAAGAGTGAACCATGAATTTTGAAAATGCCTGAAATGGATTAAATGAAAGGTTTCATGCTACATATCTATGTAACACTAATTAAAGGCAAGGATTGAACCAAATAGGATTAATTATGACTTGATTAAAGGGTTGAACTCTACACGGCCTTACCACTCTAATGAAAGGAAATGATTGAACCAAATGAAATATTATATATTATATAATTATTAAAATTTGATTTTCCTGAATCATGATATCCTAGGATTCAATAGAAATTTTTTTGATCACTTTAGGACCCCATTCCAAATTCAAGGGTATGACGTTCTTAGGTTGAGAAGAACCTCGAACACGAACCATGTGTAACTCTAGATGCCTGGTTTGACACCATAAGATCCCTCATGTAGTACAATAATATGCAATTAATAAATTACATGGATCCAGAATAGAATAAACTTTCATTGGTTAAATAACATATGGACCAGTATTTTTTTAGATGTGTTTTACCCTTGATAAAATCATTTAATTGGTAGGCCTCTTATTGTGGAATGACTTGAACTATGCTCCTTATGTTACACTCTTACCATTAGCTAGAAGATAGTTATTAGTGTGTTGGAAACTGTGAGGTCTACATTGGCATGGTTATTACTTTATAAATTCATTATTAAATATAATTATAGGTCACTTTGTTACTTCTTGGAACCTTCACTATTATTAACATGTGACATTTTTATAAATTTCTAAAAAAATAATGAACTAGTTACATGTTAAGACATTGGGAGATGGTCGTAGTGGGTACTTTGGTATTTAGTTACACTGTACTAATTTACATTATTTATATAGATGCTTGCATATAGTTGGATTTCCATTAAACATGCCATATGTTATAGACAACATTGGTGGTGACCCTCTAATATTTATCTCACACCCTTTCAAGGAACTGTTTGGTACCGAAGGCTAATTACATTAATGAAAGTGTTCATAAAGGGAAGTATTAAACATAAAATGGTTGATTTCTTGTTTTTTTTAGGATAGAGAAAGATGAAAGATGATCAATCTAGATCTGAGGATTCATAGGATAGTCTCGTTATTTTCCGTTAAACTATTTTGGAACATGTTTGTCCTATTTCCATGTATCTCTATTTTCATGTTTTCTAGTAACATGGAATATCATCATTAGTTATTCTAGTTGATTATATTATATTTATACTTATCTTTTTCAGATGTTACTCTTGTCAACTTATATTTCTTCTCTTATTTACCTCTTCTTATATTTTCTATTATTCTATACTTTTTTACTAAGGGTATAGTCTCCCCACAGACACACCCTAGGTTGTCGCATCTGTTCGGTTGCCTCTGACATTTGAGGACATGTACTTTAAGCCATTTTCCTACTGGGCTCGGCAACTATTATGTGGAATCCAAGTCTGGGATGTTAAAGGTGGTATGAGAGTGTTTTTTATCCTAATTTAAAATTTACAGATAATAGATTGAATATTATGACATCTTGGGACACAATCAGAATCCATTATTGGGCATCGTGAACCCATGTTTGGGGAAAAGTCCACATAGCATAAATTATTATTTTTGTTCTTCTTTTCCCAATTACAGTTGATATTATTTCACCGTTGGGGGTTCCACATGTTTTTTGGGGTTATTGAATATTATTCAAAATGATTTTATATTATATCCTTTGAACGATGATATGAGGGAAAGGAAAATTGTTACATGCATTTTATAGGCACCTATAATTCACATGTCATGCATATTTTGATTATATATAAGTTCATTTCACTATATTTCATAGATTTTTGTGTATGTGAATGTTGATTTTACCATTAAATATTTATATATTTATTTTCCTAATATGGGCTATAATTGAGTGGTTTCTTATTTCAGTTCATGAGGTGTTATGGGACCTCAAGTGTTTGAATGAGTAATTTATCAAATAAATAATTTAATTATCAAATAAAGTGGGTGTAAATCTTAGTGATATGGAGTATGGATATTTATTCACTATGATATATAACTCATTTTAATGGAACTTTGATACAATATGAAAATGAAAACATAAAATTTGAATGGTTTCATGTACTTATACTAGTATTTCATGCCTATGAATGGTAAAAAAACTGAACCTAGAAATTAAATTATAAATAAAATGAAATCGTTTCAATTAAATTATGTGTCTATGCACAATATACCTGTAATCTATTTGAACTCCTGTAACCTAGTTCGAATCAATTACGACTAATTGACTGACTAAGAGGGTATTTGGGGTAGTATTTCTTGGTTAGTGAGTTTTTTTACATTTAGAGTTTTCTATTGATGGTATCTTTATGTTTCAAAGTCAGTTCTATGTCATACGACTAGATTCTAAGATACACAATTTGACCAGCTAGGTTAGTTGGGGTTTGTTTCTTTTGAGACAATCCATTATTTTTGTTTATGACCATTAGAAATAATTAAACCACTATAGGGTTTTATTTATAATGATTATAGGTTGGATTGACATGACCCTCATAAGTCACCTTTTCTGTTAAATGGAATTTGTGTGATAAATTTTCAAATTATATCGAGATATTAATAAATGATTGTTGTTAAAAAGGAAGTTTTATATGACTTTCCAATTATTCCATGGAGCATTCGTTAAATTAGGTACAAAGATCTTTCATTTAAAATTGTTATTTGAGTTTCTATTAAAATATTTTAAATGATTAATTAATGAATATAATGAAGTGTAATGACCATAAAAATGGAACATGTAAGTATTTTTTTTATTATAATGTCTTTTTGAGTTACCTTGGATTGGAAATTTGATAATTTTTATTAGGATTAATCCTTATCATTAATGAGTTAATAAATAGGCTTTTAATCATGGAGATTTCCATTTTACATGACCTAGAAATTGGGTTGATGATTGTTCTTCATAATAAGTTAAAAGTGATAGGTATCACCCATAAATCTAAAATACATTGCTAAATGTTGTTACTTTACAACGTTTGGTGTTTTTCGAATGTTGTTGTCCCTTATTGGTATCTGAATTCTTAAATGAAACCAATTTTGAAAGGTTGTTCTTGGTATCCTTGACACATCTTATGGATGTGAGCATCATATATTGCTTGTATTCAATATGTTAGACATGCGGAGGACATCATCTAGTGGCTTGAAGGTCTCACGACCCTTTTTCTTCCTCAGTAATGACCAAATTGGTACATCTTAATACTGGTTAAAGGTCATATGGGGTATTATGAATCTATGATAACTCTCTTGTATGAACCAACGTATACTCTAATACATAGGGAGGATGTCCTATAGAGAGTATAAGGGTGTTGACTTGTTTCTGGAATCATGGGGTAGTATATGTTCACATACGTGGTAACCGATGTTATAACAAAACTAGTAGGGTTTGGAAAAAATAATTGTGCCTTGATCTATAAGTATCTCTCAGGTTGTCTACATAATATATTTACATGTATGTTAAAGGAAGAAGGTATGTCTCATTATTCAGGATGACGTTGTGGAGACACAGTTGGTTTGACAAGCTGGTCAGTTTTGTTTTGGATTTCTTAAAAAATGATTCACGTATGTAAGTTTCACTAGAAGCATTATCACATGTTCCATTAATTTGAGTTTGATATATCTCAATTATGAGAGGATGGTCTATCCATTATTTTTTATTACTAGGTCACTCATGAGGAGGGAGCATCATGATGGTGTTGGTAAATATGTTACCTTCTATGAAGAAGAAGAACACCATAAGAGAAACATTGTGAAATGGATTGTTTATGATGAATGCATTAGAGGCTTTAAAATTTGAATCATTTTTCTGCGTTATTGGATGAATTAAATTCAAATGGTTGAATGTTTATGCAACCATTGATAAGCACCACTTTTCTTGTAAAGACGTTGGTGTTTTATCATGAGCAATCATGTGATGCATCAAGTTGTGAAGACTTTTGATTAGGTTACCACATCATGTAGGTAGCTAAAGCCAAATAATTTCAATGGAATTTGACCAATGGTGGTTCACCTGATCTTCATGAAAATATTTAAATATTTTTAGTGTAATCATCATAATGGGTTGAGCATTTCTCCTATCTTGACATCATTCTTGACGCACTAAGAGAGTGCCAGTATTACATCGCAGTGGAGATTAAAATCCATTGGTCTAGTTAATAACCTATCTAATTTTTGAGCTTGGGATTTGTTGTTCTTTGGAGGCTTGGTTATTCATAAGTGATACATGGGTTATACAGTAGGAATACATCATAGGAACTATTGGACAATAACAAATTTCTTCTGACATGACCGTTAGTCCAATGCCACTTGAGGATCAGTCAATGTTGTTATGTTGAAGTTTTTTATTGTACAAATTCCTCACTTATAACATGGGAAATAGAATAATAAGGTATATTTATCAAGGAAGTTTTTTAATGAATTTTATGTTACTCGGTCTTTTTGTCGTTCATGGAAGTTATGTTAAAAAAGAATCACAATTCTAGTGGTATTGATCTGGGTTACACCTTTGTTCATGCCATGGTATGACAATTTCAATGGATAGATTCTGGTTTACCAAGGATCATCAACCGACATTATTTATATAATTTGATGGGAATGGTTGGGGAAAATAACATGATTCCTTGGAGGAAGGCATTGTAGTTATGTTAGTGATGCACCGACCATCTACATTAGTCATCTTATAGAATTATCATCAATATGTGTTTTGATTGTTATCCTTCCTATTTAATGTATATAGAATTTGATGGACAATTTTTTTGGAACATCTTCAGGTAGAGGAGAGTGAAATTTGTGTAGGAAGTGTCTTCTATAAAATTTTTACACGAATTAGCTAAAGGATTTAGTGGTTAATCAACCATTTAGTTGATTTGAACATCAAGAAAGAAGAGTCATTATAATTCATAGAGGTGTTCTATTTAAAAAATTCCAATAGTGGAGGCACTGAGGTTTGTAAGTGGCCCCTATTTTTCTAATATTCATGGTGGTGAGAACCATCAACTAGATGTTTAATAAGAAACTTATGCGATTGTGGAAAAGGATAAGTGGGCTCAAGTAACCACATTTTACTATTTCAATTGGATGATGAGTGTTGGATTTGGTTTTAAAGTCTAAAAGAAGGTATTATAAAGGTCATCTTGAAGGTGCACTGGGTGTTTGGAAACAAAACTCATCCTTTTGAATGATATGTTATTAACCCTGTAGGTCGGTCGATATTGTTATAGTTTCTGAACCTTCTTAGGGATGAGAAGTGTGTGACAACTGGTCAATATAGAAAGAAATATTATATAAATCACTATAGATTAAATTTAGGGTTTGAGGTCGTGAATCATGTTTTCTTTTTGGGATCACTCAGTCTAGGGAGTAGATAGTTATAGATGAAATGGAATTTGTCACCATATTATATAGAACTATTTGAGATTTTAGGAAGAGTTGATCTGAAATCCTATCAGTTGCTTCTATATTAGAGGTACCATGCCATGAATGATTTCTTCCATGTTTCATAGCTTCACAAATATCATGAGGACCCATATCATAACGTTGATCCTAAGGAAGTTGGTTTATACGTAATATCTATATTTGATTAGTGATAAGTACACGTCATTGATTGTATCCTCAAGGCTCCCCATGGCTGGTTTTCCTTCTAGTACGGGTGCTATGGTAGCACAACTACATGTTGGAAAATGCATGGGAGTGGGATGCTAGCGTATGTGCCCAGTGGCTAGGGTAATAATCAGACAGTGTTTCGAGCAAGATGGAATCCATAAACACATCTTTTTGGACAACATGGCCTGACACATGATTTGTAGTAAACCATGGGGGAAGGCTGCATGGTTGGAGGAAACCTTGTGGGTATCCTGTTTTTTCTGATAGAGCCTTACTACAAGTGTGGTGTAAGGTTTCCCTCACTGAGCGACAAAAACAAGAATGAACCCCCCTTTTCTCCAGGTACCCATGAATGGTTTACACATGGTTTGGCACACCATGTAGAAAACCATCCAAAGGATACATGTTGGGTAATTTTATATTCTTACCCTTAATGATCTAATTAATCTATCCTTCATCCCTAATATGATTTCTAGTGGGATTTTCCTCCCTTTCACTCATTTAGGATCTGTTTGAAGGCTTATGATAAGGATCAAGATATTTCCTTCATCTAAGATCCATTTCATCTTGCATTCTTCAAGTTGGATGTGTAATGATATACTCTATTTCATGACAAATCATATGAATATATTAGAGGAAGAGATTTGTACAAGTGGAAGGTGGATGTTTTATAACACATCCCCCAAGTTCGTTGACTTTGTAATTGTCATGTGGAGACCAATGATTTAACCGGGTTACATTTATTAAATTTATATTCCAATTTTATAATAATTAAAACTACATGGTTTTTATCTTTCCAAATATGTGATTTATTTTCAGTGGTTATTCCCACAATATCATCCATACCATTTATGTTTTTCCCATAATTTTCATTTTAGTGTTTTGGAACAGGCGAGTCTCTATTCTGGTGTTCTAAGGGTTTAACATTCTAAGGGATAAAATTTCTATATTAAATGTATTCATTTAAATTGTGAATTTCATAATAGAAATTACCATTAATTTTCACCACTTTACCTACCTAAGGAATGTTATTCAATAGATAATTAAATGTGACATGGAAATTGGAATATATACTAAGTGAATGAGATAGCCTTATTATATGTAATTGAATAATAGGTTATAGGCTTGTAGAACCCCAAACCATGTTAATTGAAGGTAGTAGAGTGATCCTTGATTTTTGAAAACTCATTAAATGGACTCAATAAATGTTTTCATGCTACTTGTCTATTTCACAGTAATGAAAGGAAATGCTTGAACCGAATATATTTATCAATTAATTATGATTTGATTAAACTGTTCCATGCTACATAGCCTTGTCACACTATCAAAATAAAAAGATTTAAGAAAATTAAATATTATATATGAATTAATTATCAAAATAGGTGTGGCCTAACTTGAGCTCTCCATGGATTCCATAGGGAATTATTTGAGAATATGAGGAACCTATTCTAAATTCATGAATTCAACTTTCTTGGGTTGGGACAATTCTAAAACTCAATACTTGTCTAAATATATATGCCCAATATGACACCACCAGATCTCTCATGTAGTACCACATGATTCATTGTATACACTCCTTGGACCTACCATTGACAAGTAGGTTCCATGGTTTAAGACCATTAGGCTAAGTCATTTTTTAGCAATGTTTTATCTTAGGCCACTCATTGGTCTCGATAGGTGTCTTATTGTCTAATTCCATGGACATTGCTCCTTAAATTAAAATCTTACCCCTAGATAGAAAAGAATTATTATTAATTTGGATACCTTTGAGGTCTATTTTTACTTCATTATTACAATGTAACATAATTATTAAATATCATTATAGGTTGCCTTGTTACTTATTCGAAACATAACTATTGTTAACATGGGACTTATTTATAAACAGGTTACAATAATATAATGAACTTCTTACATTTTTAGAAAATATTTGAGGGCTCAAATAGGTACATTTGTATTTAGATACATTGTACTACATTACATTATAAATATTAATTCTTGAAAATAACAACATTTCTATTAGACAAGCTATATTTTATAGAGACCATTGGTGGTGTATGTATTAGATTTATCTCACATCCTCTATGGGTTCCTTTTGGTTCCCAAGACATACTACCTGAATGTAGGTGTTGATAAAGGGATGTATATAGTTTCGAACACTTGATTTTATAATATTTTGGATGGATCTTGATATATGATTACTAAGTCGGAGCTATGGAATCATTAGATAGTCTTTTGTTTTCATTTAATCCTTTTTGGAACAAGTTATGCATGTTTTCATGTATCTCTATTTTCTAGTTTCTAGTGACATAGAATATCATCCTAGGTAATTCTACTTTAATCATTCATTTTTGTCATTAAATATTTATAATGTGCCTTTTGTTTACTTATATTTACACCTCTTTTTAACTCTAGTTTTATTTATCCCGTGTGTTACATTCAGGTAATAAGGGCATAGTCTCCCCAATGACACATTGTAGGCCCTCTCATCTAGTCTATATCATCTGGTTTTTGGGGAGATTCTTTTGACTCCATATCCCCATCGGGCTCATGGCACCGATTAAGTGACATTTTTTCCCGAACATCACATGAATGACATCGTCTGATTCATTTTGAACATATATGTTATTTAGTTGTATATTCATTGGATTTACTTTAAAATGGTGTATAACATTGAAAAAAAGTATTCTCACATGGAATGACCAATCTTGTGGTGCCCATGATATTTGGAAACATCAAATTCACAAGGTCTATAGAATTTTGGGAGCACATATTCCCAATACATGCAGGTATATTGTGGGAAGACATGTTTCTCCCTTGGTTGATTAGTTATGACTATTCTTGATTCTATACTTCTCCTGAACTAACTCTCACATATTAAAAATGGATTGATAATTATTTTTATTTTATATCGATGTGGTTTGTATATCCTCCATTTGATATTTTTTTAGCGTTTTATTGATTCTTTATTTTGATGAGTTTTTTTGGGAAGTGGGTGAATTTTATGGCATATTTAATATTAAAATTTTGTTTTCAGGGGTTGTTAAAAAGATGAAAAATTACATTATTTTCCATTAAGTGTTTTATAAAGTGGTTATTTATATTGTGGGATTTTGTAAATAATAGAAAAATGAAATGTTAGATGTTTTAAATATTTTCATTGGGGTATACCAACCATTGGATGATTGTAAATTGATATTTTGATTTTTTTTTGTTTTAAAAAATAGGTTTTCAATGTGAATTATGGTCCTTGGAAAATTTAATTTTTCTGAAATTGATTATTTTATTTATATGTAGTCATCCATGGATTATATTTTTCACGATGATAGTGGTTTCATTTTATGTCTCATACCTCGGGGAAATGTGTTTAAAAAATTCCTTTGAGAAGGTTGGTAATTTGGAAATAGAAAATTATTTTCAAAGTGTATATTTTTTACTTTACATTACGACTTTGTTTCTATGAGTTTATCCTTATATTGTAATTGGGTATTTTGTTTGGTCTCTATGGCATTAAATTATGATTTTAATGTGTTTTATTCATTATATTGCGCCTCCATGAATGGAAAAATGTAATTGTACAAGGATTTCCTCCTAAGATAATCCCAATGGTTAATCATTTCTTCCTTTGAAAGGAGTTCCCTCAATTATAACGTCTACATTGACTCTGGGTAAAATAATAGAAGTTGTAACCTATTATCTCTCAAACCCAATAATAAAATTCATGAATCAACATCAACCATATTTTTGAGGTGATTAGGATTAAATATATGTTTTTTGGTGGTTGGAATGGATTGAGGGAATCCATAATTATCAAGGGATAGTTGAAGCTTTAAGGGTGAGATATGTAGAGATATTTCAATAAAAATATAATCAATCATGGTGGGAGTTTACTATGCCTCTTAATCTATGTGGTGGTATGATTTGGGATTTTTTAATGACGTAGTTTATCTAATGGTTTTATCCCGATGATGTGAGAGTGGAGTGATATCTCATCATTTTGATCCTTTATCAAAGTGAATAATCAGTTGTGATGTTTTATATTCATTTCATAGAGTCATTCATCTTACCTTTTTGTCTAGATATGAATGATTTCAATAAATATTGTTTCATAGATGGTGTTTATCTCATTGATTTTGGTAATATGATACCTGGTTTTCATGAAATTCATTTAGGAGATAATTAAGGAATACAAATTTGTGGATGCTAAAAAATATCAGAAATCGGTGATGGGTGAGGCATTTGATCTATTAAATGAACATAGTTGTAGACTGAATGTTATGGTGTGATATTAATATAAAACTATGTTGGGGAAATATATATATATGAGAGTCATGCTTCTTGAATCTCAGGTGTTTCCCAAATATAATAGAGGTCTCTTGTGTACATCTTATATTGGGTTACATAACAATATAAATATTCAATTTTAGTGTAGTTAGGGTTTTCATTCCTTATGTTTTGTTAAGGAACAATGAAAATTTTTTTGTGGTCCATTTCAGAATGAAGTATAGACTCTGCTGTTTTGAGGTTATTTTCCTATTTTGGGTCCTTTTATGTGTTTGTTGTAATGTATAATGTTTTGGGGATTATTTAAAAATTAATATTTTGGAATATGGTGGATGGTTCATTTGTATATTTTTTGATGGTGTATTTTAATATTGTTTCATAGAGTTACATATATTTTCTCTGTATTGTTTTGAGAGAGTGGGTTTTGATGTACCTTACTATTTTAATGCCGATATTTTTAATTTATTGGTTTGTGTACTTGTTTGTTGTATTGTTACTTGTTATTTTCAGTAGTTTAATTTAATTACTAGGGTGTGTAATTTACTTGTAGAGATTAGGAACTAGCTCATGTGTGGCTTTAGTAGTTATGGATTCACCATGCCAGCGTGATCTAGTTTGTGCCAATGGTTATCTGTGTGTGTTATGGAATGTTAATTTAGATCATAAAGATTCTTTGTGGAAGAATGCAATTTTTTCTTCTATAGTTTGGTTTTTATGTTATATTGTTTTCTAAGTTAGTTTCTATCATGGTTGATCTATTTTTTTGAGGATGTGTCTATTCATTATTTCCTTTGGTTTCCACTTTTTAATGTAATTATAAAAAGAAGAGAGACATTATGTTAAGTCTCCTTTTCTTTATAGGATATCTTGTGTGTCGTTCATATTTTGGTTATTCTGGGAGTTGTTAGTAATCCATAAAAATTTCCATTATAACCCCCATTAAGAATTTTTGTCATCAATTTTTCTGTCATATCACATTGTTAAATTTTTCTTAGGAGGTTTTCAAGGATTGTTTGGTATTCAACACATTTTATTTATTGACAACACTTATTTTGTGGGTACAATGAAGCATGGAGGGGAGATATTTTAAGCCTTAGATCACTATAATGTATAAAATGAGTTATAATTTCTCATTCTTTTGTTACTTTATGTCCAAGTAATTTCCAGCATAAAAATTTAGCAATTTTGAGGTTTTCTATGTATTTGATGATTTTCCAAGATGGTTATTGGTAATAATGTGGCCCAATGAAAGAGGTAATTCTACAAAGGAAATCATTTTTTTCGATTTCTCCATGCCTATTTTAAAATTATGAAGAGATTGAAGATAGATTTGTGGTTTGACTTCTGAGGAATTGAACTTAAGTGCAATTGAAACATAGTTTAGGCCACAATTAACTTATAAAATCACCGAAGTTTGGATTTTTTTTCAAAATTAAACATTTTATTTAAGACTTAATTCACCCGCTATTTTCTACCAATCAAATTTCTAAATCTTGTGTGTTGTGTTGGAGATCGAAACATATTCATCCTTCAATTCATGGATCATCTTATTGTTTCCAAATGATTCCAAGTTTAATTTTCAATAGTGTCCCTATTTCTAATATTATATTCATTTATCTATTGATTATGGTTCTCCCAGTCAACCCTAAATATCTCATTGGATGATTTAGGGTTTAGGGCACACCTACTATTGTGATTTTTAGTGTCTAGGGTTAACAAGCATCAACTACATGAAAATTATGGTGGTTCCCATCAGTTGTGACATGTTTCAGCTTGGTTTCTATATCATCTATGTTAGTGTTAATATGATTTTTTTATTTTGTATTTAAATGTGTCTTGGGATTTATAAATTTATTTTCTAGTGAATGAATATATATTATGTTTATAAAACATTTCTGGGAAGATTATTCTTTGGAGAAGGGGGGTTTCTATGGAATTTTATGTTTTAATCGCTGAAATTGAATGTTTTTATGTGATAGTAATTTTTTTAACTCTTATTAGGAAATTTTAAAATGGATCTGATCATGTTAGTTTCATTTTGTATTGGCATTGTATTATAATGTGAGAAAATTAGGTTTTAAAAGAATAATTTTTTTAAAATTATGTGTTTACCTTCAATTGAATTTAAAGGGGTCCATTGATGAATACTAAATGTTTATTTAAATGAGTGTACTGGGGATCCCATTATGGAAAGATCATATTAGAACATTTAAATGTTCTTAATGGAAATAGAAATCCTTTATCCTTGTTTTCATCTCCTAGTGGAAGCGAGATATTTTAAAATTGTGTCTTTGAAATTCATATTGCGTACATGGTTTCAATGGAATAATAATGGATGTTTTTGTTTTGTTTATTTAGAATTGAATTTTAATGGAAATATAAGGAATTTTTTTTATAGAAAATGGATTATTGGAAAACTATTAATATATTTTTTAATGCTTTTAAGATCCTCTTGACAATCACTTAGTGTTTGTTTCAACTTTTGTTGGTTTTTATCACTAAGTGATTCTTGATGACCTCATTATAAGGAATTTTAATCCCATGAATATTTGATTTGTGAAATCGAAAAAGATTTATATGGGAATGATGTAGGAAAAAAGGGTTATTTTATATGCATTGTGAATTGATATTCAACTTTTCGTTCACAAACCTTCCTTTTTTTTATTGTTCAATTGAACACTTGTACTAAGTTATATGTATGTTAACTTGTTTCAATATTCTGTTCACATGTTTATATTGTCCCTCCAAATCTCATAGGCACTAGTCCTTAAATGGTATTCCATTTATAATGAGTCTTGTCTCATCTAGTTGAATTTCCAGTGTTTTGGACTCAATATATGTTGATAGTAGGTCTATAAAAAATTAATAATGATAGAAATGTCTATCAATATCTTCCTAGGGTGGATCCCATGTCAAAAAAGTTTTAAATTAGTACTATATATATATCGGATTCTTATTTGTTCTTTTTTATATCATTTCCCTTGCTTATAGGTTTTCTCCCCTTATATAACAAATATCTTCATTTCCTATATTTCCTCAGTTTCGGAACACTACGTGAATTATTGAACCATTTTGTTTAGGATGTTTATTTTCAAATCAATTCTAAATATGTTTCAAAAACAGTTTTTAATATAAGGGTGGTTTTGTTGTCTTTTTAATATAGATTTAAAAATGGGTATTGGGAATTGAAATTTCATTAGATAGTAAAACATTTTCAATATCTGTGTATTTATTTTTGGAAAAAATGGAATTATTTCTATAAATATTATTAGTAGAATTTTTATTTTCCACATGTAAAAATATTAAGATGACTAATTACTAGTTGTGTTTTCAAAATAGAAATTTTATGCTTCCTATTGTAATGAATTAGATTATCATCGAATGCTGATACCTAATGAGAGGTTTATATTATGCCGATAACTTAATGGTTCTTGTATTTTCTACTAGAATCAGTTTTAGTACATTTGGAAGATGTTGTGTGAGTTTGAAGGTGGTGACAAACCATATGTTTCATGGTGTTCATTGCAGGAATGTATTGAGTTTTTTTGATTTTGGTTATTATTGTAATGGTTGAGACAAACATATTTCTAGATTATTTTAGTCACTCTTGTAGTATATATCTATTTTATGTTGTCTAATTTTGTATATGATGAAATTTTGTAATTTTGAAAATTTATTGAATTAGTGTTGTAAGTTATAACCCATTTGAGAAGTTAGTTAATTTTGGTTTTATATATTTATGATTCTAAATGGATATCTAATATAAGGATGGTTTATTTTATAAATTAGTAATGTTATATTTTCTATACTCTTATTTTGATAGAAATAATTCCCAAATGGATTTACTATGTTATTTTGGAACTACTTTCTAGCTCACAGGGATTATAAATTCCCTTAAATCCTTATGGGGATAGGGTTTTACTGCCTAATTGATGGATGAATAGATTATTTTTTATTATATAATTATTATTTATATATTTTAATTTAATAATATATTTATTGGTTATTATTAATTTAGTGTTTTCAAAATAATTTAGTCGATTCATTTTATATTATAGTGAGGGCCTTCCAATATATTAATTTATTTAATTATTGAATTATAATATTCATTTCACGATACATGGAATATATATGAAGGATTTTCTAGTTGTATGACTTATTTATTCTTTAATGTGATATTATATTTGGGTTTTTAGAGTATTTTAATCCATATTAATACTAATTTTTTATTGTGTGATATTTTTATATTATATATTTTACTATGGGTTTTTAGTGGTAAAATAAGTCACAAAATAATTTTTTTTAACCAACCAACACTGGTTATAAACATTTATACATTATGGAGTGAATTTGAGGTTATGTGATTCTGTTGTCCGAGAGAATTCACATTCCAAGTTGACACATTACAAATTTGAATTATGTATAATATCTAATCTCTCTATCTAACTAGTAAAATAATAATATTAAAATTAAATAGTGGTGGATCTCATGGAAGAAGGTATATAAGAGTTTTTTTAGAATTAAATAATATTTTAAAAATAAATTTATTGATATTTTCTTATATAGAGTATAAAAGTTATTTTAATTAGGGATAAAAATTATTTCACAATGGTGAATTGATATTTTTGGAAATAGTGAATAGATGATACTGATGATTTAAAACCCCGATAGATCAATTTAGGCATTGTATAAGTGTGAAATACAAGGAATTCAATAGTTTTCAATTATAAGATATTATTTAATGGATTATATTTTTTAAAAAAAATTTAGGGGGATTTAATTATTATATAACCAGTTATATAATCTATTTAATTTTTTTATCTAAGATAAATATGGAACAAAACAATTAAATTGATAGTTGTTAATATGATTTAATGAGATTTTTATAGTTCTATAATGTGACATTGAAAGATAAGATAATGGAAAATAATATGAAATACTAATCAAATTGGACTTATATACCATATCGAATAAATACATGACATATAGGAGAATGAGAGACACCAAAATGAGAAACAAAGAGAAGTCAATGTTGTTTGGAGGGAATCCTAGAATCTAAGTATAACAATGATAGAAAATTAATAAAAAGTCAACATTTTTATTCATTATCATAAATGAATAAAGAATATGAATCAATATTCTATGTGAAATACATTATATTATATTAATAAATTATCATATGATCTGAATTCGTATTTCATCATTGGTATTAGTGGAAGAGTACAAAAAATTCAAAAACGGCCCTTTTAAAGTGTAAAAAAATATTACATTTTTATAATGGTTTATAAATGATAAAAATATTATAACAATGTGTAGCGGAAAAATAACTACAAAAAAAATTATATTCAAATTTATTTATAAAAAATTTTAATCAATGTGTTCTAACTATGCAGTTTCATGTATGATATCAAAGAGGTAGTGATAGGAAAAACAATAATGGTTTTTCTTAGTTCCTAAAGATCATACATGGTAACCCTACATATGATATTATTGTTGTTTCTCAGGTTCATCATTATAGATATTTAACTATGTGGGGATATTGGTTATATCTTCTAAATTTCTAGTTTGATATAATATCAGTGTTGATTATTATAAAAAAGATAGATTAATAAAAGGGTTTTGAGAACATTTTGGAAAAAATTATCATATATATAGTGAGTGATTACTTCTATATTATTTATTATTAAGTAGTAATTTTCATGAATTTGTAGATCTTGGTTCTATATCTATAGTGAACCATTCTTGAATTACATCAACATTTCATTTCTATTACATAATACTTAATATAATACAAAAATAGACACCCAAATGCCATATTTGGTGAGTGTATTTGAAAACATAGAACACATTATCCTAGAATGGTGAAAGATCCTCAAAATATCCCATTAATATCTTCGCCTTTAGTTTTCCTACCTAGGAGATTTCATTCATATTGGGGGAATAAAAACATAAAAATAGTGACCTCAAATTCTCATTAAGGGTAAACAAGGGTGATATGTAAACATAAACAATAGAATAAGGGTTATGATAATGTGATCATAACATTATAATATCATTCCCTTCAAATCGATGTAAAAAATTAATTACCTAGAAAATCAATGATCACAATACATAAGATCATACATGTAGCATAGGTCATGAAATTATGGAATACACATAAACTTATAATTTTGTATACATGTATAAATAGTAATAGGTTCACTAATTTAATTAAATACAAGAAATAAATCCCTTAGATAAACATATGAACAAGGAAATAAGGTCCACTCAGAAAATTACGGAAATGAAAACTAGTTTCATACATAGAATTGTGAACAAGAAAGAAGGTGCATGCATAACATACATTCCTCATGAGTTATCCATATTTACCCTACACAGAGTAGAGAGATAATGTTCCCACCAATCTCATAATGAAATCATAATTATGTTTACCACAAAAACATAAATCACTCATCCTCGTACAACCGAAGGGATAGAATGGGTTTGTTAGACATAATTCCATCAAAACAGGATCCAGGAACAACAAATGGATGTCATAAATGACATAAAAACAATTAAACCATATAGAAAATTTTGGATAGTATACATAAATCATAACCTTATTAAATAATTCCATCTTATATGGAAAATTGTTTTTTTAAACACTTGAAATTGAATCTTGAGGAAAATATCATTTCACTTTAAAAACATTTCCATTCCTTAATATGATGTGCAATTTTAAAAGAAAATAATTTCTTTAAAAATAAAAATGAAAACTTGTAAAATATGATTCATGTAAATCTGGAATTATAAAAGCATAAAAATATATTCATTTCTTAAAAAACAATCTTCTCAAATATTTTTCAGAAATGTCAGAAAGTACCTCATATTTGAAAATGACAAAAAGATTCCTTACATACTACATATCAAAAATTTTCCAATGAGTAAAATTGTATTTAAAAAATTATAGAAGAATCCAAATAATATTTTATAATGCATAATAAGGAAACATGGAAATGGATGATACATATGACCTTGTAAATAATTACATATATTCAATCTCATAAAATAAAGAGATTCAAAAATTATCACTTAACATAGGTTCGATTTCATTTATTTGTGTCTGAAAATCCGATATAGTGGTCTTAATCATATTATTAACATGTAAATGAACTATAATTATATTAATTATATAACATATGATTCTCTTATGACTTTATATTACCCATTTATTTTTCAATTCAACGTTAAAACTACATTTTGGGTTATAATCATTTTGTTTATCATACATGTTTGCACTTGTTATTCTTGATCATAAAACACAGATCAAAATTTAATTTCATTAATAATGAAAAAATTATTTTTATATAATATATATTCCATATATAAATAAATATTGGAGAGAGAGAAATAAAATTGAATACACCGTTTATGGGGACAGTTGCCCCTACATATGCATGAACGCTATTTCTGTTTCATTATTGAATTAATGAAAGTAATTAAATGAAAAATATATATATACATAAATACAGTTTCATTATTATGTCATATATTTTATTCTTATTTTTTAAATATGCTTTATAATCATTCTCTAATGGTTAACATGGAGAATTAATCTCATCACATTGTATAGACAATAAGTCGTACGTACGCCCCAATGATGGCATCTTTCTGTTACTGATAAATGTTAGGGAATTGTATGGTATATTAATAATACATAATCATTATAATTACACATACATTATTGAAATTATTCATCTTCATTGTTATACCCATCTTTAAAAGGTAGTGTTGAATAACAAATTACACAATGACATGGAGATAGTAAGACTTATGTACCAAAAAATGGTGATATCGTTATTCGTATGATGGATAGATGGTGTAATATGGTAGTTTCATAATTATAATAACTTATTAGTAAATAATTTATATAGTAGTTATTACTTTATAATGAAATAACTCATGAGTATGAAATATAATAGGAACGAAGTTTGAAATAATCGGTAGAGGAGATAACCTCTTCTTCGATGATCGCCCTCTAGATCTCCTATTAATGGAACTAGAGTTAGACTTTTGATATGACTCGAACCTATTTAATGTAACTAGTGGATTTTATAAGGTAAAATTGTTGGGGATGGATGATCTTCATTTTTAAATAGATGTGAATTAGTGAGGGAGGAGGTTCCCTTTAATAATTGATGTGAGGGGAAACCTTGGTAATTTTAAAAAAACAAAATTAATTAAAATTAATTATTTAATTAAAATGGCTTCAAAATGATATTTTTCTAAGATCAGATGATTATATTTCTAAATCCTCTCATCCAAAAAATTTTATACTTGTGTTGACATTATAATAAAACTTATCATTTCTGATTACCCTTAATTATTATCTTTCAATTTTAATTGTGGTAACTAAATTTTAATTATTATGAAGTTATTAATTTTACTTATATGGGGTAAATTTCCATTAATTTTTACAGTTATATAAAATTGAGAACGTATAATAGTGACTTTAGGGTATTAAAATATTTTTATATTTTTTAAATAATTTAATTAATACATATTTTTATAAATAATTAATTAGGTAAATTTTTACGATATTAATTTAATTGAGTGTAATAAAATCCAGAAAGAGTGGTACCAAAAAAATAATGATTTTATATTCTTATAACATGTCATATTTACCTATTTAAGTCATGGATGACATAAATTATTTCATATTATAATTATTTTTAAATTTATAATATCATTTATTTGATATTTCTATTAATAAAATAATTATTGTATCATTGTTATGTTAATATTTATGACAATTATTTATCACTAAATATTATAAATAAATTTATATGATGTATATAATTTAATTATATTTCCAGATAGTACTTATTTTTTTATTTCATCAGGTTTATCACAACTTTGATAATTTTCTACAAATAAAAGATACGAGAGAGACATGTTGTCACATTCTTTTATTTTAATAATAATTATATCACTTTCAAATAAAACAGTCCATTAATCGAATAAATTTTGATCCTTTGTTATTAAGGGTACACTATTATTCATCCAATTTTATTTAGGAAGGTTTTTGGGTAATTTTGTTTCCTTGTCATTTTGTTTGTTACCTTAATTTACTCGATTTACCATTAACTATGGAAAATAGAATTATTATAGTAACTATTAATAATGTCAAAAAATAAAAGGGTCATATTTAAAAAAATTGAAGTAATGATTCCAAATATGAAATCCATTTTTCCAATTCAAAAAATTTAATTGGAAAAAATTAATTAAAAATTAATCCCATTTTTCGAAAAGATAGAACAAGTTCTAAAAGTAAATCATTGTAAAATATTGAAATGTTTTTACATCTAGATTCAATGTAAATTTTATTCTAATGAAATAAATTATTGGTAATGATAATAATATATTCTATTTATTCTTTAAAATCATTCAATACTATAATTTAAGTATTATATTTTTTTATGTAAAAAAATGTTTTCAATTAAAATTTATCATATTTTTACTATTCATCAAACATAAATGTTATCAGAAAAATACCAGAAATTCATAAAAACTCAATATTTATTTCTAGAATCCAAATAATATTTTCATTTGGTAAAATAGAGCTTATAATAGTTTCAAAAACAATATTTAAAATGGGTACACCATCAAAATATGATAAAACATATTTTTTTAAAAAAATCAATGTTTTATCCAAAACTTTTAATTTGTTGTTATACAATGTCTAGAAAAATTATAATATGAATTTTAAACAGTATATATAATAAGTTACTCATATATTAAATTAATAAAATCGATCATGAGTGATATTATTATCATACAAACTCACTTAAACATAGTCTTGCATGAAATGAATTCAATCAAAAGAACATAAAATTATATGTAACTCAACCCAATCATAATTTTCTATATATCCCAAGCTAATCCATTGTCTCTTATAGAAAAGGATAATCCTACTGTAGTGTATAACACAAAACATCAATTAAATTAAAAAAATTCTCATAAAAATCTCACGGTGTTCCATTCTACACCCCTTAAAGTAAATTATGTCGTCGAAATTCGTCTGGGTTATAAATGTTTTAATACCTGAAAGTTTCATTCATAGAAACCCACATTATAAAAAGGATTAAAAAAGAATCATTTTAAAAAGGTAATTTTGAAATTTAATTTTTATCCGAAGCTATTCATCATTGGGTTTCCACATAGAAGATCTTAGGTGGGAATCAAAAACATGGATATGGAAGAAAAATATAACCAAAATGTTCTGATAGAGAGTGATAGAGAACAAATTTAATCGGAAGTTACGAATCAGAAGTCATAAATCTGTGATTATTTAATAGACCATCTGCTTCATTAGATAAGAATGTACTTGGATAATTTATTTTTCATGATCCTTTTCCTTCATTGGAATATCATGAGAAGAAATACTTACTTTATTTCAGGACAATCTCATCATTGGTTCTGTCTTGAACAATTTCCACATCATCTATTATTTAATGAAATGAAGTTGAATTTTTCATTCTTGATGTGTTATCAAATTATGTGATCCATTAATTTAACTATATTTCATTCCATCTTCCTTTGTCACAAAAAGGTTTTCACATGTTATCATGCAAGCCTAAGTCCATATATGGTGAGATAATACTTAATTCTAACAAAATTCATCTGATGTTTAACATAAGAATTCAAAAAAAAATTATTACCTTACAATCATTTTGAATTATTATAATACTAAACTGTAGAAAAATGTTCACAAACTCAGCTAAACATTTATTCCCTATATATCATAAGATATATCTAGTTGGTCAAATTCAAAAAATGTGAACAACATCATCTTTTATTCTCTTGAGTCACTGTAACAACCTAAATTATCATATATCCTTATTAAAAACTAGAATGTCTCTTTATTCCAAAATTTATTGGATATATAACTTATTTCCCAAAAACCGGTTTGCATCATCCATGATAGCATATCCCTCAGGTCAAAAAATCCATAAATAGTTCCCATGAAACTAGCATCATCCAATTTACTAATTGAAATCCAAGATATATTTATCCAAAAATAATTATATTAAAATAATGGACATATTAAGCATTATCTTTCCCTAAATCATGTGTTATCCATGTGTGTAACCTTTCACATTAATCACTGTTTTGTTACCCTATATGTATTTATCTTATCCATTACAATCATTAATAAGAATCTTATACTGAAAACACTTATATATATATGAATCATGTAATAAGTTATTTCATCCTCAAGCTTCACAGATTTATTATAAATAGTACTATTATAACATCGCATTAATATTAAAATTTCATTTACAATCACATTATCCTCATTAGTATAACCAATACTCATAACATGTTATTGATTGTCTTCATGATATTTCTACTTGGGAAATAGATATTTATAATTTCAATAATTTTAACATCTGAGACAATCAATTGATAACTATGTTCTATGTAGTTCTGGCTATTGACTTTGACCAGAAAGCAATTTGTAAGAAATACATATCAAGGATTAAAAACACATAAGTATGGTAAATTATTTATGATGTTTTAATTCATGATATCTTTAGAGTATCTATAGGTTATACATGATTATCAAAAAACCCCTAGGATTTTAACCTAAATTTATACTTATCCTAAGAAATCCCTAGACATATCCAATGAAATATCTCTTGGGATCTCAATAATGTTTTTTCATCCCAGTATCCAATGTTTTACTTAATCGTCCTGATGAAACCAACTCTAGTGACCCATTCTTGACTTACATGGAAATTACATTTCTTTTGGTAAATAATTAATACAATACACAACTATAATTTGAAAGACAATATTAATTTTGATTCTATGGAAAATAACAACCCGTTATTATTTCATAGTAAAATGTCTTTGACATCTCTCATACAGATCGTCCCCTTCAGTTTTCCTAACTAATACAATTCGTAATATCATAGAGGAATAAAAACATAAAAAGGGTGAGCCCAAATGCCTAGTGAAGGTAAAAAATTTTGAAATGTAAACATAATCAATATAATAAAGGGTATGATAATTTTATCATCACTTTATAAGATCATCCACTGTATATCAATGGAAAAACATGAACCATAAGAAACATCAAGGACCATAATACATAAGATCATTACTATAACTTAATAAATGAAGTTCTGGCATACACAAAAACTTATAACTCTGTGGACATGTATAAATAGTAATAGGTACACCCATTAAATAATGGACATGTAATTAGGACCTTGCATAAACATATACACATTGAAACTAGGACCGCACTTAAAATTATGGACATGAAAACGAGGTCCATGCATAAAATTGTGAACATAAAATCAGGTTCTTGCATAAAATATATTCCTCATGAGTTATCCATATTTAACCAATTTTATGGAGGGGGGTAAAGGTCCCACCCATATCGTAAACAAATCCTTCTTCTATGATCCACAAAAACATAAATCAATCATCATAATACATCCCCTTGTATAAAATGAGTATCTTAAATAACATCCCATTAAAACATAACCCACGAAAAAAAATGTATGTCAAAAATAGAATAATCATTACAAAACCATAGAAGTAACATGGAGAGTATAATTAAAGCAAAACATTATTAAATAATGTCATCATAGATGGAAAATATTTTTTATAAAACACATGAAATTGAATCTGGAAGATATTATCCTTTCCTATTCAAAGACATTTCATTTTCATAAACCACATGGAAATTTTAAAAAAAAATAAGTTCACTAAATGTAACCTTGAAAACATTTAAGGGAAGATTCATGGAAATCACGAATTATGAAATCAGAAAAATCCATTCATTTGGTATAAAAAAATTTCACCTGTATTTTCCAGAAAAGTCAGAAAGTACCACGTAATTATAAATGAAAAAGTTTTCCTTTCACACTGCTTAATAAAAATTTGGGAAAAAATAACAATACAAAATTTTATAATAATATGATAAATATTATATAATTCATAATTAGGAAACATGGACAAGGATGATAAATATACCATATACATATGCATATAGAATCTCAGAAAATAATGAGATTTAAAAAATAACCCTTACCATATTTTTGATTTCATCCCTAAGGGTCTAAAACTCATTTATAATTGTTTTAAATAATTATTAATTTATATTATAACCATAATAATATTTTTGATATCATATATGATTCGTTAATGAAATTATATTACCTGTTCATTTATCAATTCCAAGTTAATGCAATGTTTGGGGTAACAATCGTTTTTATTATCTTACATGTTTTGAAGTTTTATTCATGATATTATTACTTAGATATTGATTTAATTACATACATAATGTAAAAAAATTATTTATATATCATATATATTCAGTATATATATAAATGATAGATAGAGAAATAAAATTGAAAACATCATTCATGGAGACAATCGGACGTACGTATGCATGAACGTTGTATCTATTACCTTATTAAATTTATTGGAGGTTAGTAAATGATATATATATAAATATAAATGATTAAAGTAGAATTATTATTTCATATATGTTATTTTTATTTATTATATATACTTTATAAACATTCTTGAAAGGTTAAGGTGGAAAATTAATATTATCATGTCGTTGAGACGGTAAGCCGTACGTAGAGACGTGAGATGTTATCATTCCATTAATGTTAAATGGTATGGGATTGGATGGTATATTAATTAAAATTAATCATTATAATGTCATATTATATATTTAAATTTCTTATATTCATCATTATACAAATATAAATAAAGTAGTGTTGAATAAAAAATAATGTCATGCCATGGAGACGGTAAGACGTATGTATGCACGCATGCTGATATCATTATTCATAGGATGGATTGAAGGTTGAATATGGTTGTTTAATTATTATAATAAAATATCTATATTTAATTTATACTTTAGTTGTTAAATTGAAATTAAAAAACTCATGATGAAGAAGTAGAAGAAGAATGAATTTTGAAGGAATCAGTAGAGGATATTACCTCCTTTTCGATGAGATCTCAGTAGATCTACACTTAAAGGCACTAGAGTTTGTCTTTTTATAGTACCATAACATCTATAATTAACTAGGGGAGTTTATAAGAGAAAATCACAAGGTATGGCCTAGATTGACGTCTCATATTTTACTGAAGATGTGGGGGAGGAGGTTCCCTTTTATAATTGTGGTGTGGAACACCCTTGGAAATTCTTAAAATATTAAATTAATAAATAATAATAATTATTTAATCAAAATTGTTCTAAATTTAGATATGTAAAATATATGATGTTTATAGATCTAAATCCTAAAATCCAATAATATAAGACATCTATAGACTTTATTTTAAAAGTTATCTTATCGGTTTACCCTTTATTTTCTCTTTTAATTTTAATTGTAGTAACAAACGTTTAATTATTAAGATGAAATTATTTTTACTAATATGGTGTAAATATCACATAATGAGACAAATAATTAAATATTATAACTGATAATAGTAACTTTTGGATTTTTTTAACATTTTTATATAATTTAATAAATTAATTTTATTAAAAAAATATCAATTATGTCAATTTTTATTCTATTAGTTTCATTAGATTTAAATAAAATACAACACAACGGTAACATAGAACCCAATCATTTAGTTGTATCTTAATTTGTCATATTCACATATGAAAATCATTTTTGACATAAATTATTTCATATACTATTTATTTAAAAATTTATAATATCATTTATTGATATTTCCATTAATAAAATAATTATTGTATCATTGTTGCCTCAATATTTATGGTAATTATTTAATATCTAAATTTTTTAAATAAATTCACATGATGTGGATAATTTCTTTACATTTATAGAGACTACTTTTGTTCATATTTTCACATGTATTATTAGAACATTAAAAATTTTATACCTATAATAGATAATAGACTGACTTGTTGTCACTGTCTTATCTTTTAACAATAATTATATCAATTTTAGAGAATAAAGTCTATTAAACGAATAAATTTTGTTCCTTATGTCTTAAGGGTTGAATTTTAGACATTAAATAGGATTTAAGAAGATATTTGGATAAATTGTGTTGTCCATTTAATATAATTTATTACTTTATTCTACTCGATTTACCATTAACTGTGGTAAATAAAAATTACAGTAGTTACTATTCTTCATGTCCGAAAATAATAGGCACATATTTAAATAATTAGGACATGATTATCCAAATATGGAATCCATTTTTCAAAATTCAAATCACATAATTGTTATAAATTAATTAATAATTAATTTTATTTTTGGAAAAGAGAGATCGAGTTTTAGAAGCTAAAACATTGAAAAAGAATGAAAAGATTTTACATATAAATTAAATGAAAAATTAATGCCAATAAATTGAATAATATTTAATGATAAAAATATATTTTATTTAATCTTTAATACCATTATATAAAATAATTTATCCATAAAAATTAATTTTGATGAATAAAGTTGTTTTCAATTAAAATTTATCCAATTTTTACTATTCATCAAAACATAAAATTTTCTAAAATATATAAAAAAAACATAAAAAGTAAATTTTTATATTCCTATTCCAAATATGATGTTTATTTTATCAAATATAATATATAAAAGTGTAAAAAAATATATTTAAAATGGGTACAAGATCAAAAGGCAGTAAAACTGCATTTTTTGAAAAAATAGTTCTTTTATGAAAAATTGAATATGTTGTTATATAATGTATAGAAAAAATATAATATGAATTTTTATAATTATATTTAATATTATTAATGTATATTAAATTAATAAAATCCAATAACAATGATATTATTGTTTTATAAACTCAATTAAATATAATTTGCTTGAAATGATTTCTATCAAAACAACTTAAAATTGTGTGTAACACAAGCCAAGTATAATGTTGTGTATATTTCAAGATAAGTAGGTGTTGTGTATAGCAGTAGATAATCATGATGTATTGTACAACACATGACATCCAGGAAATTAAAAATAATCCATCTCATAAAATTCACAGGGTGTTTCAATATCAATACCAAATGGTGTTTCAAAGATGGTTAATGGGATTAGAAAAACTATAAATGATGGCACGATTGAAATTGAAATAATTTGATAACTATTATAGAAAAACTAATTAATGTTTAGGGAATCCAATATATAACAATATATGGAATAATTTTTCGAAATATTTTTAAAGCATCATAAAATACAACTATGTTATGTCATAGACCTATAAAGAAAATTTCGATGATAATCAAATTGTTAAAAATGAAATAGTGGATGAGTTCTTACTTATATTGATTGAGATAGTAAATACCATTAGTTTATTTCATTAGATGTTAGATAATTTAATTTTTTTAAATAAACTAATTTGAAATTTATTTTCTTGTGTTGATAAAAATGTAACTACACATAATGATTGATATCTTGATGTAGTTCCTTTGCATTATCTACATAACATATTGATTTCATAAAAAATAAAAAAATTCATCTTTTCTCTAGAGAGTGAGAAATTTAAAAATATGTTTCTATTTAAAGTCTATAAGAATGAAGATGGATTAAAATAATATAATGGTTTTTAAAATTGATATTTTATGGAATCAAATAGTAACTCTATGTCCCGTAAGATGATGTCTCACATTTTAATGAATGTTCTTAAAATAAAATATGAGTATCAGAGTAGAAATAACATTAATGATTAAGATTTTTAGATCTATGGTTTACTATGTATGAAAATGATTACTATTCTAAAAATATTATAATAATGTTGATGATGATTTTCATGAAATTTATTAAATTAAATGCAAAAGTAATTAAGTAAAGAGAAGACTTATAATTAGGAATAATGTTATATATTATAGGATATAAATTGATTTGTATTAGTTTCAAAACAAATGATGGATAGAACTAGTGAATATAATTGGGAGAAAGGAGGATCAATATTTTAACACTATGTGTAGATTTTAAATTTCAAGATTCAAAATAATGTTTCATTAAGTGGTGATCCATGTGGAAAAGAAGAAAAAATGAATACATAGGTGGGATTAATGTAAATAAAAATCAATTAATTTATTATATATAAAATATTTCAATTCATGATATTATCAATGATAAATTTACTAAACTATCTCAAACATTAAGCTATGTTGATTATGTCTTAGCTAATATGAAAAAGAAATTTGCTAATAATTATTAATATATTGAAGGTATATATTGAATATGTGTCACCAAGCAAATCCGTTTACCTTCAAAACCAGTGCCTAACTCTGCCTTTGGAAAGCCCATAAGGTAATTTAACATCCCCACAGGCTTGAACAAGTGTCAAAATATCATTTATTTTGGTTTAGAAACTATTTACCCAAATATGGATACACAAAACAACAAAAACATTCGATAAATTGAATATGAAAAATTCATACCAAAGGAGGTATATAAAAAATACAAAACTGCTTACATGGGTCTAAAAAACATGAAATTGGTCTAAAGACCTAAATAAAAGCAGAAAAATATCCCCATGGACTCCACATGACATGGGGTCATAAACCACAAGCTGTCTCCACAACTCCGTACCTTGGATGAGAACTTACACCACAAACCGCCATAACCCAAACCCTTTTCATTACCGATGTCAAAATGAATAAAGTCTACATACAAAGAGGGGTGTAAGTATGGTTTGAGGGTATCCTAATAGGATACCACCGAAATATTTCAAATATTATGCAATATTAGCTGTAAAGCACCCAATTTTAATAAGTAAGGAAATGCGATGATAAATTCTAACAAATGAAACATTCAATTATAAACCTTTTTCAAAATAAAACATTCAGAAAGATAAAAAATTTGAATAATACATTTTTTATAATGTAATGTATAGACAAAAACACTCTATGACAAGGATAAATAGCACTAATCCAATGAAAACAAAAACTATGATCACCCATAAGCACTAGATAGTCTCGACCCTCTATATCTCATACCTCGGTGTAAAATAACCAAAGAAAAGAACATTCTCGTGAACGAGACACTAGTGGAGAAAATTCCCATAACCTATTTTTCCCTAATAATCATAAATATATGTTTTATCATATTCTTAATCCATTTTAACTAGTGAAATATGGACCAAACCCAACCGGATCACGAGCATACTAGTGTATATCCGCCCTCTTATGTAGCCCGGTATCCCCCTTTGTGCTCAAAAAATTTCACCAGGATATATACATCCCTTTTCATATAAAAACACCACAACTTGTCACATAAAAACAATAAAATATCTATACACCCTTTATACCACTTAAAACACAGAACAAAACATTATGATTTGTAATAAAACAAATTCTCAAAATCTCACAATTGTTTGCACCGAAAACATCTTGAAATCCACATGTTTCACAGAATGTGCATACTTATAAGTCACCAAAAATGGAAGCACAATACCTTTCTATGAAAAAAATTGGGTAGAGGGATGCCCCAATATAAACCATGAATTAATATCTTTATTAAACCTCCATTTTCACACAAATGTGACACATAAAGTTCATATACTTCACAAACACCATTAAAACAAATTTTCAAAGCAACAAACAAAGGATAGAAACATTCAAAACATGATTTTAAGACCTAATAAATTTCATTAAAATCGTCTAAGTAGTTATAGGGAACCCCCAAATCAACCAATAAATGATTTCTATAAAAAACCACCTATTTTACCGAAAAATGGAACTTTATATTAATTTTCATTAAAAATACAACTAAAATATTTTTTTTCACCAATATTAAAATAAGATAAACATTGAAATATTATAAACACATCATGCTATGTCACAAGAATTTTATATAGAATGAATAACCTACCAAAATTATTAAAACATTGAATCCTTTGTGCGAAAATTCAATCACACCACCACCACACCTCAAGGAAGTTAGATCGAGCCTAAAATAAAATGATTGGACCAAGAAAACACAAAGATAAACCCAAGGATAGAGCACTACTTTATGTAATCTTTATAGCTTCATGATATATGAAAGTAAAATACAGAAATATGGAAGGAATGATGGATGAATCACTTAACTGGAAGAACCTTGATGTTTCCCCCCCATACACCTCATCAATAACGGGTTTCATGGGAGATTGAGGGAGCTTGAAGACCTCCCATGGATGTTGGGGTCGAATGGGGGAAGAATGGGGTGGAATAGTTTTATCTCTAGAATGAAAATATTGGAATTAGAAAAATATTTTTAAGGACCTGGATACCATGCATGGTTTGGCTACATGGTTTAGTAAACCGTGAAGCTTGTTATGGCCACCCAAAATGTGATGTCCCCCCCCCCCAATTTTTGGCGGATCTTGGGGTAATCCAAGGAGAAAAGATATGGGAAATTATACCCAAAATAAAACCACAATTTCACCTTAATATTCATCCAACTCAAGGGTATAAACCACACCCAACAACATACCCTACAATAGGTGCCACTAGGAATGTCACAAATTCTTTTCTAAAACACCTCATCCTCATACCTTCCCTTTGTTAAAAGAGGAGTCCATGTACCATAAATGACCCCCATAAAATGTTCATAGATCAAAAACATAAGAGGCATTAAAAATTTAAACCTGGATGACCCAAAAAAAGAGAAAGATAAGAACTGAAATTGGTTTTTATACAGATGATGGAAATTCATAATCCAAGTGTGACTATTCTCCACAACATACAGATTTACACCCCCAAAAGCCACTAAAATGCTAGATGTAAAAATAAATCCCTAATGATAAATCAAGAAGGACTCCCTTTAAACCTTTTCACCCATATATAAAAGTCCAGACACCTCATGTTGATTAGACAATGTGTGAGAATAATCTCACCAACCCAAAACATACCCCACTTACCTGGAATGATCAAACATATTCAAACTAATTCCCAAAACAAAAAAACAACTCAAACACTATAAGATGATTCTAAACCAATAAACTTGAAATGAACAGAAAAACTGAATAATGATACCACAACCTTACTTAAAAAAATCATTAGGCGTGCTCTAATACCAAATTTACACAGGTAATAAATTTTTTGGCTAGACATAACCAAACAAGACTACCTCCTACCAAGAAAACACCAAGGAGAAAACCAAGTCACTAATATAGGGTAACCGAAACAGACTTCCTACCACAAGGAAAAGACTAATTTCTAAGATAGAATCTGGATACCAATTGGGGAAGGCCTGAATGGACACTAAAACAAAAGGGGTAAACTAAAAATAGACCTTTCCAAGTGAACTTATGTGAGACCCATGATGGGTCTCCCCAATATAAGAAAAAAAAATCTTAAATGACCAGCATGGGCTGGGTTGAAAAGACCCCAAGAATTTAATGAGTTGGCACGACCACATGGTTATTCCACACAGTATAGGAAACCATGCACTAACTAGGAAAATAATTCAATTTAAATGGGATTATTTACACAGTTACAAGGGCCAAGGTTTACATCCATGCAAATACTGTGTGGTTTCTTCTATCTCTTATCGCACAGTTTCATAGGTTGGTGCTGGGTTACTACTAACCATGAAAAAATGTTCTCTTTAATATGCCTATATAAAATTTCATCATTATCTCAAAAAATATTCAATGTAATCCCAAGGTAGTAACATGAATTGAGGCTATAACATGGAAATGATGTACTCCCACCTCTACCAATGAGCGTGAAAAACTGGAACAAGACGATGAAACTAGAGATATAACTATTTCCATCATTCATACTAAGGATAGAACATTGGAAAAAGGTTTGAACGACTCCATGATTTCCCCTGACTATGCACCAACCTCAATCCGGGACTTATGGTTGGAGCATAGATGATTGAACAACCCTTGCCTCAATGTCAGACTATAGAAACCCCCGAATGGAACTTTTTCTTCCAGTTCCACAACAATTACACTGTGATATCCGATAGTCTCAATGATACATGACCCAATTCATACCCAGATTACCCCAACCAATAATTTTACCAAAATAATGGCTTATAATATGCACACATTATCAAAATAGAATTATTCTCTTCAAAATCATTCTACAAAATAGTGTTTGTGGGTTGTTCGTTTACTAATGGTATGTCTTGAGCATCACACTTGAATGTTCACATGCCACACCAGGAACCCACCACACATCCATCTTGAAACTCATCCAGTCTTTCCATTATCCATCTATGTTCATAAATAAACCCATGCATGTGGTCACCCTTGATAACACCAAATAACCAAACCAAACTTTTACTTTTTTCAAAATCAAAACATTTTTAATAAAACTTTCCCTTTCTCAAAAACACAAACCAAAAAATCAAAACCCAATTTAAATCATAAAAAATGATTTAGAAAAACACACATAACTCACAAAAACTCACATTAATGATTTAAAAAATCATTTAAAAACATTTCAACGCATTCTAAAACACTTATAATTTAATAGAAAGCACAATTTCATAAATCACCATTTCATTAAGAACTCAACTCTTCTAATTTCAAAACAAATTTATAAAATTTTATTAAACATTTCAAATAATCTGTAGTTACCAAATAAAAATCCATCTTCAACCACCACACATAAATTCTAGAACACTTCATTCATTTGTAAACACTATTCTATGGGTTAGAAATATCTACTGAAAACAAATTTTTAAATCTCCCTTTAACATAATTCATTATTTCAAAAGATACAGAAAAACATAATTTACCCATTTGAAATAATAATTAAATTTTATTTATATACTTTCAGAAATTAAATAATTTTCAATTGACTATAAAATTACTTTACAAAAATTTACATTCCTTAATTTTTTTTTTCATTTTTTCATTAAAAACCATGTATCCATGATTCTAAAACAAAGAGAGACAAGACAATGAGAGAAGAAACTAGTGTCAGTGGGTGACTTGGACATAGGGTTGGTGAACATATTAAAATAAATTAACTATCATAGAGTATTATTTTGTGAAATATCCCCAGCTCCACATGGGTTTCTAGGCCATGTGAGCTCACTGAGACCATTAGCCCAACTCTCTTTTAATTTACCCAACTCATCATCTAACCATGAAAATAGAAGGACCTAGATAAATCCCCACATCCCCTAGAAACATGAATCCAATCCTGAGGTTTTCCAGCTAGGAACACTACCCATAACCAGAATGACATGTCCCATAAATAATAACTATGATCTATCATGATTGTTCCCAAAATATCATGACCCAAAGAGTTAACATGAACCTCCTTTGATACCATTTTTCACTAACCAAATCTGGTGGCCCTCAAAACTGGTGAAAATCCCTTCTCGTGGAAAGTCCCGATGGTTTTTCCTAATCCTCATGGTCTATAAGAAGTTCCCATGTGTCATTTATTTTTGTTTGGGAACAATTTACCTGAATATGGATACAGATAACATCAAAAACATTCAATAAATAGAATCAGAAAAATTCTTACCAAACGAGGTTATAAAAAATCCAGAACTAAATAAATAGGGCTAAAAATGATAATATATGTCCAAAGACACATATATATAGTATAAAAATATCCCCAATGACTCTACATGATAAGGGGTTATCACCCACCAGCCGTCTCTACAACATTTCTGCATGGATGGGAACAAACACCCTGAACTGCCATCACCCAAAGACTTTCCTTTACATATATCAAACATAATCAAGTATACATACACCCAAGGGGTGAAATTAGGTTTTGATCATAATCATAGTATGATACCGCCCCAATATTACAAATAGTATGCCATACATTGTGAAAAGGGATGTTGTTTTTATAGGTAAGGTGATGTGGCGATAAATTCTAAGAAATGAAACATTCAATTGTAAATAGTTTTGAAAATAAAACATTCATAATGTTATAAAATTTAAATAAGACATGTTATCTAATATAATTAATATCCAAAAACACCCTACAACAAGGGTAAATACCACAAATCTAATGAGGACCAAAACCTGGAACACCCCTAGGCACTAGATAGTCTTATTCCTTATGTACCTCGTACCTCGGTGTAAAATAACCATAGAAAAATCTGTTCTCATGCACGAACAAATAGTAGGGAACATAACCATATTCTAGTGGACCCCATTTATCCTAAATATAGTTTTTAGGTGTTTTATTGATCCATTTTTCTCTGTGAAATAGGGAAAAAACCCATCTGAATCACAATAGTACTAGTACATATCCTCCCTCATATGAACTCGGGCTTCCCCCTTTGTGCTCAAACAATCTCAGTAAGCTACATACATCCATATGCATATAAATACACCAATATTGGTCACATATAAACAATACAGTATATATACACACATTATACCACATAAAACACACACAAAAACAATTTGTTTTTCAATAAAACAACTTCCCAAAATCTTGAATTGTTTGGCATCCAAATCACCTTGAAATATCCACTTTCCATACTATTTTCACACTTATAAGTCACTAAAACTATGATGGCATCCCAATAAAAATTAATTAAACCAAAACAATAGTTATATGGAAGCTCCCCATATGATCCAATATGTGATATCTTTGTCAAACCTCTATATTCACAAAAACATCACACATAAAGGTCATATACTTCATAAAGACCATTAAACCCAATATTCACAGCACAAACCAAATGAGGTAAACATTAGAAACATGATTTTCCGTCCTAATAAATTTCAATAAAATAGAAAATGTAGTTTTAGGGAATCCCCAAATGATCCAAAAAAATATTTCTATGAAAAATCACCAATTTCACTTAAAAATGGCACATAAACTTCATTTTCATTAAAAATACCAGTAAAACCGATTTTTCCACCAATAATAAAATTATATAAACATGAAAATATTATAAAAACATTAATCTAAGTCACAATGAATTCATACACATGGAATCACCTACCAAAATCATTAAAACATTGAATCCATTGTGTGAAAAGTCATTCGTATCACTGCCGCACCTCAAGGAAGGTTGATTGAGATTAAAATCAAGATATTGGACCAATACAACCAAACGTTTAACCCTGGGATTGAACCCTTGATTTTGGACACTTTATAACATCATGAATGAAGAAATAAAACTAGCAAAATATGGAAGTAATGATGAAGGAATCACATACCTTGAAGTACCTTGAAGTTTCCCCACAATAAACTCAATCAATGATGGGTTATGTTGGACCCTAAGGGAACTTGGAGACCTACCATGGATGATGGGGTAAAATGGGGGAAGAATTGAGAATATTAGGTTTATTAATGGGAAGAAAAAATGGGAATTACAAAAATATTGTTAATGACCTGGACACCTTGCACGTTTTGGCTACACGGTTTAGTAAATCGTGCAGCCAAACCGTGCAGCCTTTTATGGCCACAAAAAATGTGATTTTTACCTATGATTTTATGTGAGTCCAAGGGGTAAACCATGGTGGAATGATAGGGTATGGATAGGTGGAAATAATACCCTCAAGAAAACCACCCTTTCACCTCAACACTCATCCAACTCAAGGGTATAAACCACCCCAACAACATACCCTACAAGAGGTGCCACTAGGAATGTCACAAATTAGTTCTCGAAACACCTCATCCACATACCTTCCCATTAGAAAACTATGATGTCAAGTACTATAAAAGACCTCCAGACTATGTTCATAGATTACGAACACTAAAAGAAAAATAATTAAAACCCAGAACACTCAGAATGTAAGAGAAAGATAAGAACTGAAATTTGTTTTGAAACAAATGATAAAAATTGAAAATCCATGTATAATAATATGATAAGTCAAAAAATTAAGGTTTCTATGAGATGCATCATATCATTGAAAAATAATTTTATGTAACATTGTAAATGTATGTTTATGACCATAATCACCCAAATAAGTTCATTTTTATCTATTTGAATTTTATTGAATATTATTTTTATAGAAATATTTATCTTTTTTAACTTATAATTGTTTGATGTTGACGATGGAAATGTATTATAAAATTATTTTTTCACTGGTAGACATATGGAAGGAGAAATACAATAAAAATGATAAATTTATATGGGTTAAAAACACATAGAAAATATATTCAATAAAATTAAAAAAATATGGAAGTGGAATTAAAGAATAATATTTCTTTAATGAGTTCTAGAAGGGATTAAACAAATTATCTCACGTTGTAAATGTTTCATTACCTATAATTTAAACAAATTTTAACAATATTTAAAATATTTATATGAATCTCATTTAATTTACATAATCTAAATTTTATAATTTATTTATTATTATAGAGTGATATACGGTGAAACTAATTTTTATGGATGGGTTATGGAAGGGTTCATGTATAGTGTCCTTGTTAGCTGATTGTGATATAGATGCAAAAAGATATTGTATTGTGAAAATGGTTTTCTTGTAGAGTATTCTTGGGTTAGATCATTGTTTTAGGGAACCATGTGGCCAATTTTGTGTCTTTTGAGTGGGGAAAAGCACCATACGCTTATTTATCCACATAGTCAATCCAACCATAAATTTTTATCATGAACCTATTTCCAAAAACAACCCAAAATATTCAATTATTGAAAAACTAATTTGGAATGTCTCCCACATTTCATCATATATATTGGGACAAGTGATTCGGGATTATTTTGGGTGATTTTCTGTAGTCCTATAGCTAAGGGTCTCATTCATAATCTATATTTAATTATTTGGTATCCAGATTTTGTATATATTACTCATAGGATAGTCCAATTCTTGGTTATTCTATTTTTCAATCATAATAAAGTTAATTTTAATGTGGTCTTAAAAAAATAATATGTAATGGGTATAGGAAAATGTAAATTTTATCATAGTGTTAGATTTTGAAAATGATATATTAAATCAGGGTTAGTGAAATGTGATTTTTCATTAGAATATTGGTTGTGGTATGTGGATTATCATACTTTTTTTAATATGAAAATTCTATGTTTATAAATATTATATTTATATCATACTTTTTGTGTTCAAAACAATTTATTTTAGTTTAGAAAATAATCATGATTATTGTATTTCTTGTGACTATATTTTTATATAAATGTATCTATAGATATTATAATCTTGTATTTAAATTATATAAAATTAATAGTATTAATAATATTTTGCTAACTTTTCCTTTATATGTTTTTACATATATTAAATTATTGTTGATATGATGAAACATATTCCCATTTAATGCATGAAAATGATATTTTAATGCTTATTATTCATAAAGGATTCATCGGTATGTTATTTATGGTTTCAGAATCAGAAGTTATTGTGTTGGATTCTTTAATAATCCAGTGATAAAATTAGGGTTAATTTATATAATCAAGATTTTGAGGTTACCAATAGTTATAAATCATAGTCATTGGATTACAATTGTTTTTGTACTAAAGATGATTGAGTGTTTTTATTTCATTGTAATGAGTCATTATATTTATTTGGTTAGTAAATGGTTTTATAAATTCATGAAGAAGGTAAATTATTAAAAAACTATTATTTCATAAAAATAAATTTCAATGGAGATAAATATTTACCTCAATATTTACTGTTGTTTAAATGTAATTAGGTGAATGATATTTTTTCCCTTTATCTTTCAATATCTAATTACTCACCACATTAATGAATATCTTTTCCATGGTGATTGTAATATTAAAAATGATAATAGAAATGGATTTTAATAATTAATTACTATAGGGGGATGATATAACCAAGATGGTAAATTCATAGTTGATTAGAGTTTCAAGTGATTTGTCCCTTCTCGAGGAGTTTTGGGAAAATGGAATAGTCATTTTGATGCTCCTAATTTTTTATAGCTATTATTTGGCCACCTGAAATGTTCATTATTTCATATACAAATTCTAAATTTATTTGATTTGTTTGGATATATATGATTCATGTTTTATTTTATATTAATTATTCTTTTAAAAAATTGACGTTTCAACTATGGTTTTTATAATTATATTTTAATAATATTGGTTTTTTTAATTTATGTATTCCTCATATGATCTTTTTTATAGGATATTGTGTAACATCCTCAAGGGTAATTTTTAATTAATTAATTATTTCTTATTTTATTATATTATTAAATTAATTTTTATGGGGAATTTTCAATTTTTTATAAATTATAGTCTTCATAGATGGGACATGGTTTTAGAAAAAATAATTATTAATTGGAAATATGATAAATTCACTTCTAATATAATCACATGGTTGGTACAAATTCATGTGAACTATGAAACCAAGCCAAATAAAAAAATAATATGTTTCTAGTTTCTTATTCTTAATTGGATAATGGATCACTAAACCATACATCGGAGCCTTTCACTAGGAAAATATAGTTTCAAGTAAACAATGCATGATTGGAGGATGATCTGAGTGACCTTACAATAAAATAATTTATTGTACTAAACTTTTTATTTATTTATATTTCAATTCATTTATTTCAATATGGATTTCTTATTTTTGAAATTTCATTTAGTTTAGAACTCATTCGAGTTATTTTTCCTTATTCTTTATCTTCGTAAATGTTCTTCCATGATGATTCCTTTTTTTATCTTGAGGTTTCAAGGTAAAACAATCAAAACCTCTCCATATATTCAATTCAAACATTATTCTCCTTGTTTCTTCAAGATATAATCTCCCAGTTGAAATGGTTTTAATTAATTCTCCATTAAATTAACTTATATGGATGTTTCGTCATTTTAGGTTTTATAATTATCCATCTCTGATTCCTCAATCTTCTTTAGGGGTGGTTTTAGACATCCTCAAATCATATACGTCTCTACTGGTAGGGGGGGTCTATTTTATTTTCCTTATTAATTAAACCACGAATGGTTGAATATTTTCAAAAAATATATTCAATTATATTAACTGTGATTCGTAATATATATATAAATATATTGGTGAGATGGATTTTAAATTATCTTATAGATATTTTTTTCACTTTAATGAGGGTTTATCTATGATTTAATGATTTATACATACTTAAATTTGAATAAAATTAAATATGTGTTTACTCAAAAAAATAATGGTTTTTTTATTATTTACTAGATATAAATTTTATAAATTTTTTTAATATGGTTTATATAGAAAAATACTAATGATATTTTGAAGGATTGAAGTGGAAAAATCATTATTTCTTGATTATAAAGATTATTTTTGTTTGAGAAAACATACCTGAAAATTATTTTCCTTTATCCATTGTATTAGATTCATTTTTGATGCATAAAATATTATATTTTTTTATATTCATTATTTTTCACGATGATAATAAATATTTCGACATGTAGTATCAATTGAATTTATATTTCTTTGTTTTCACACCCATAATAATGTTCCATGTAATATGGTTTATGTGAAAAGATTAATTATTTTATAATATATAATGAATTTGAATCATTTCTTTTATGAAGTAATTTATGATATTAAAATAGGGACTACTTCCATAATGGGTGTTCATGGGTGAGAGTGATTAATGATAGTTATTTATTATTCTTATATGTATATGTATTGAATTTTAATATGAATCCCTTTATGAATATTATGTGAAATATTGGGTTATTGAGTAAAAATATTATGATATTTACAATAAATTCTGTGACGAGACTCTATATAGTGGGAATGGATTTGGGCGCCAGTATGTATGTATATGAGGGTTTTCTTATTAATTTGGTCTGGATTATTAAAATTTATTGTTATGGTAGTTGGGTTATATCATGTATTCAAATATTGATTGATTATGAAATTTTGTTATCGTAGATTATCTAAAATATTACATGGTATTTCTAAAATGATTAATTATTATTATATTTAAGGTTATATTATAAATATTTATCATTAGTTTTTTCAATTTACATATATTTTCAATAAAGTTTATTTTGTAAAAATCACAAAAAAAATGTATTTTCATTTCATTTAATGATTAATTGTTTATTTTTAAGTGATTATGGTGGAATTAAAAGTTACATATCATTCCCATTTTTATACCTCTATAAAGAAATATTTTTTCCACTATAATAATATTTATTATTTAGTTTGTTTCAGTGTGTTGTTTTTAATGTTTATTAATGGATGAAAATTTATTATATTATTTTCAAAGACAGAATAAATTTGTTAATGTTTGACACCTTTAATGATAGAGTTAATTGGTTTTCAGTATATTAATTTTACTAATATCTAAATTAGTTTTAATGTGTGTTTGGAATTGAAAATAATAAATTGTTATATTTAAAGCAAATTACTCCTTTTGAAAATATCTTATTACTTTTTTTATAAATGAAAGTGTTATTTTTATTTTTTAATTTCATTGTACTATAACATGGTTTAATTTATTAATGATATGCAAGAAGTATTTGGTAGAATACTACTATGAATTATATATCACAATTTGTGTAGAAATTCCTTTAGTTTTATGATTTGTGTTTTGTGATTAATTTTATGTTGATGTAACATTTTTTGTATAAAAGATAATCATTTTCTCCTAGTTTGGTTGTTATGGTGGTAAAATTTTAATCGTGTTTTATAGTAACATTAGGATTGGTTCTTGGTCCTTTTTTGAAGTATTTTCTTCAGTTATTATTGAAAATGCCATGTATAACATGGAAAAACAACATTTCAATTATTTTTATCATTGTGATCAAATTTTTGTTATTCAATCATGTTTGGATATGATTTTATCAGAGTGTTTTTATTATAGATCATGAATTATTTTTCTAATTATAATGATTTACTTTATGATTTTTATGATTTTTTGGATGTTTATAAGAATAATTAATAATTTTATATTCATGATTCTCTAATATAGAATATGGTTAATACAAAAATTTTGGTGGTAGTTTTTGTGGCTAGTGGTTTTGATGAAAATATTATACCCATTTCCAAGGGTTAATTCACTTACATTAGAGTATATCCCATGGTTATTGGGTATGAACATCATGTCATATAATTTTTTAACATTTGTATTATATTAGTTCATCATGGGTTTATTTATTAGAAAATAGTATCAATATATGGTTTCATTATGATATCTTGGTATGTCTTGGCGTGTGTTAGAGTGGACAACTCAAGAGGGTATCAATTTAGTTTACAATTAATATTTTTTTAAATGTATTTAATATAAAATCCCCCAAATTCTTCAAAATATCCCAATTTACAAAAATAGTATTTTTAAAATTTTATAGTATCAAAAGGTTTCTCAAAATTTATATAAAAACATTGTTAACACTTTCTTGATAAGTACATTAATAATTGAAACAAATTCCCGTATATCAAAATATATATATATAACACATACTAATCTTAAGCATCAAATTAATGTTTTCTTATCATGTTTTTTAAAATATGAAATTAATTTATTTAGAAACCCCTAGAAAAATAATGGAAACACCCAGTAGAAAAGTATAATTGGTTCTCTCTCAATCTGATACCTAGTCATCTCTACTTGTTAATCACCCACTGCCAAGACTTTTATGAAAAAATAAAAAATATATAAAACTTTTATTGAGTTTGTACACATAATAATTATGAACATGAAGTTAAGATATAGATAGTATCTTTCATTATTCTTATTGAGATAATATGTCTAAAAGAGATTTATCCAAGAATATTTGAGTGATATCCAATAAAATACAGATGTTGAGGATATTAAATTTAAACAATAAATAAGGAATAAAAATAATAAAAATAATAAAATAATAATAAGAAATATTGAGGAAGTGTTTGAGTTGATATTTTCCACTGATAAACCAAGGATTTGATAAGGAATTCTCTTATTCTTCTTATATATTTTAATTAAATATTTCCGTATCTTCACATTTCTTGGTCACCTTTAGATAAATGTTTTTCTAGAAAAATATATTGTCATTGGAAACATTTGGAACTCCAATATATGTTTAGTATGCAAATAATATTAGTTAAAATCAGTAGAATATCCGGACAATTAGTCATCCCTTATACATGATGGGCTTTCTGTCTGTGTATATTTTCTGAATTTCCAATTATCTATTGAAAATAATAATAAAATAAATAGAATCCTTACATGGAACCATATATCTAGGAATTATAAATTATTCATTAAGGTCGTTGTGTCCATTTTAAATGAAATCATTCCTAAATATGATTTAGTTTTATTTTCATTAAATACCAAAAAATAGATATTGGATAAAATTAATTTGAGATTCATTCTCAAAAACCATGATAGTTGAAATCATTTGGTGGTAGGAACGTCAATATGTGGTTGTTGATTTGAACTAGTGGTAAAAGGTTCATTTTAGTGGTAAATGAGTCATATAGTGGTATTAGATCTATCTAGTAGTAGAATTATTTAACTAATTAGTGAATACATAGCATCATGGAAGCAATATTTAATGTGTAATTAAAGTCCATGAACTAGTGGTAGTGGTAGAAAAATATTATTGATCTAGAAAAAATCTTATATCGGAAGCATACTTGAATTTGAGGTAGTGGGGGATGATCTAGGGGCAGGAATGTGTACTGGTAGTAGAAGTAGCATCTAAAACTGGTGGTTTTATAATTTTATAGATGGTAGAGTCAGTTAACTAGTTATAAGAGTTCACTTATAGTGGTATAAAATTACTTCTAATGATAGAAAATGTATTTTGGTGGTATCATCAATCTTCTGGGAGTTGATAGGCTTTTCTAATGGTATTATGAATGAATTCAGTTAAAATTTTCTATTTATATTTGAAAGTAATATATATATTTTTTGAATATTTAATGTTAGGATCATTTTGTAGTTTCCCTAATATAATACTTACTTCTATTTACATAAATTTTTTAAATGAAAAAAATAAATAATATTAAAAAATAAAGGAATATTTTTGAGAATTAAAATAATAATTTTCATTGATGAAGTTGTTAATATCATCTTTTTTAGAATAAGAAATCAATTTTTGAGATTCAAATTAATGTTCCCTTAATTTTATGTAATTTTAAAAAAAAGGATTCATAATCATGTTCATTTATACATATTTATTTTCCATGAAAATTCTAATTTTCCTTTATACTTATTTCAGTTTCATTTCTAGTTAATTTTTATTTTCATTTCCCATTATTATTATTTCCCCCATTTGGGGAAAATAAAGAGGCCAACAATAAGATATAATATATTAGGGTACAAAAATATGAATAAAGAGAAGTGATTTTCAGGGGGTGGTGTTGTAATGGTTATGAAACTATAACTTGTTGGTACATTTAGTGAAAACATTTAGAGAGCGGAATTAATTCAAAATGAGGATTGGGATTTTCTTTAAGGGATTCTGTTATGAAAGTCCATTATTATTTCTATCATGGATATTGAAATAGATTCCAAAATTAAATTTATCTCTCTAAAAACCATAGTAATTCCCCTAGTCCATATATTATCATATCTAGATATGTAGTTCTCTCAATGACAACAAAACTTATTTAAAATACATTTAGTGGGAATTAAATTAGGTGGAGACTATCTCACATCTTGGTACACTCATTAAGAATATTTTGTTTCATTTTTTAATGAGGGAAACCTTCCCCCAATGTTTTTTATATAGGGAAAAGAGACACTTTCTTGATCAAAAATTTTAGACCACCCTGATATTATGTTTGAGTCTCATGCTAGTAGTATTCATCCTTGAATTTTCCCTGTCCGTTTTCTTCTCCTATTAATAAAATAAATTATTTATTGTTGTCATAAATAAGGAAATGATGTTCTTTTAACAATAATGTAAAATGATTGAATCATAACAGATAAAAAAATGAATGGTCTTATTAATGTATTATTTGAGAATGATAATGTATAATCATCATGTATTGAGGTAGGGGGGACTAGAGCCCTGATATTTCCGATATCACGACGAGAATATGTTGAGGATGAAGGAGGTGTAAGAGGGAAAAACTAAATGGATAATGGAATAAAACAAATATTCCATAATGATTTAATTGGGGTAACTCTAAAACCACGAACAACAATTTAGGTTTTATGAACATGTGTTTTTATGGGTACATAGATAACGTTTTTCATTGAAATATATAGTTAATTTACAATTTCTCTATTAGTGGTGTAGAGGATGGGATCCATGAGGTTCAACAAAATGTGTGGAAACTCTATCACTACGATCTATATCTCTAAAAAGTAATTATTAACCTATTTATAATATTTTATAATGGGATATAAAACAATACACTAATTTAAATATTAATTGATGACCCTTGTGATATGAATTATCTATATATTCTCATCCAATAATCAGATATGACGGTTCTGGTGATTTTAGAAGAAGAAGATCTATCTATTTATAGTTTCTTTTTCTTTAAATTAACATCTTGGTATATATTTATATATTTAAAATCCTTATAAAATTTTTAGGTTATGTATGATCCAAAACCGAGGAAACAATCAAGGATGTGTCATCCTCCTCAAGTGTCCTATACAAAAAGGTAGTTGATATAATCACACCAAGAATCCACCTCATATCCATCCTAACACTCATCCAGTCATTCCATTAGCTATCGATATTCCAAAAGAAACCATGAATTTGGTCACCCTTAAGAACACCAAATACCAGTACCTAACCTATACTATTATCAAAATAAGAACCTTTTTAATAACACATTCTCTTTCTCAAAAACACTATCTATAAAATTTAAAACCAATTTAAATCCTACAAAAAATTTTATAAAATCACTAATAACTCATTAAAACTCACTTTTATGATTTACGAATCTATTTAAAAAATTTAAATGCTTTCCAAAACACATAAAATTTCATGTAAAACACCATTTCATAAATATATATTTTATTAAGAACTCAACTCTTATCATTTCAAAACAAGGTTGTAAAATTTCATAAAATGTTTCAAATTATCGGTAGTTATCAAATCAAAATCCATCTTCAACCCACATACATAAATTATATAAAACTTCATTCATTTCAAGACACTATTTAATGGTTTAGAATGTTTTACTAGAAACACATTTTCAAAACACCCTTTAACATAATTCATACTTTCAAAAGAGGTGTAAAAACATAATTTATCATTACAAAATAATTCTAAAATTTCATTTCTATTCTGTCATAAATAAAACCATATTCTCTTTACATGAAAATCTCTTCCCAAAAATTTACATTCCTTAAAATCCTGTCATTTTTTGAATTAAAAAAAATGATTCCCAGATTCCAAAACAAAGAGACACAAGACAATGTGAGAGGAAACTAGTGTTGATGAGTGACTTGGACATATGGTTGGCAGATATATCCCAATTAATTCACTACCACATAGAGTGTTTTTGGGAAATATCCCCGGCTCCACATGCCTTTACATGCCCTCCGAGCTCACTGAGACCATTATCCAAAATCTATTTTCATTTCCCCTAATAATTATCAAAATAAGAGCACAAAAGGGCTCAGATAAATCCAAACTTCCCCTAGAAACTAGAAACATGTCATGAGGTTTTCTGGCCATGAACACAACCCATGACTAGAATTTCATGTCCCGATAATCCTAAATCTGGTCTATCTCAACTATTCCTCAAATATCATGACACAAAGAGTTAACCTGAACCTCTATTAATACAATTTTTAAAGTACCAAATCTGGTCACCATAAATAATGGTGCCAACTCAGCCTGTGGAATTTCCTGAAGGTCGTTCCCTATCCCCAATGGTTAGAACAAGTGCCTGGGTATCATTTACTTTTGTTTGGAAATGATTTACTAGAATATGGATTCATAAAACATAAAAAAAATTGATAAATGTAATCTGAAAAATTCATACCAAACGAGTTTTATATAAAATCTAGAACTGAATACCTAGGTATAAAAATGATTAAATACATTCAAATACACATATAAACAGCATAAAAACATCCCCAAGGACATGACATAACAAGGGGGTTTCACCCACAATTCGTCTCCACCACTCTGCACCATGGATGAGAACTAACACCCCACAACACCATCTCCCAAAGACTTTCCTTTACCTATTTCAAACATAATCAAGTATACATAATCCCAAGTAGTGTAAATAGGTTGTGATTCTAACAGTAAAAGGACACCACCCAAGATACCAAATAGTATTCAATACCTGGTGAAAAGTAATGCTGTTTTAATAGGTAACGTAAAGCGGTGCTATATTCAAAGAAATGAAACATTCCATTGTATACAGTTTTCAAAATAGAACATTCAAAATGTTAAAAAATTTGAATATTAAATGACATCTACAGTAATTTATAGCCAAAACACCATAATACCAGCATAAATACCACAAATCCAATGGGTACCAAATCTGTGAACACCCCTAGGCACTAGATAGTCTGGGGACTTATGTACCTCAGTGTAAAATACCATAGAAATATCTATTCTCATAAACGAACCACTATTAAGGAACATACCCATAATCTAGTGGACCCCAATTATCATAAATATTGTTTTTTAGTGTTTTATTAATCCATTTTTCTCAGCAAAATAGGGGTAAACCCCATCTGGATCCCTCGCGTACTAGTACATATCCTCCCTCCTAGGTACCCGGGATTCCCCCTTGGTACTCAAACACTTTCTACGTGATTAATACATCCATTTAAATATAAAAAACCACTAATGGTCACATATAAACAATACATTATCTATGAACACTTTATATAACATAAAAACACAACCAAAATTTTTGATTTACAATAAAACAACTTCTCAAAATCTCATGTTTTTTTGCCTCAGAATAACATTGAAAAATCCACATTCCACACTATGTACAGACATATATGTAACCAAAACAAAAATATAAACCCAATAATGTTCAATGAAACAAAAAACAGTTATAGGGAAGCCCCCATATGAACCAAGAAGTGCTATCTTTGTAAAACCTCTATTTTCACACTAACATTGCACATAAATGTCATATGCTTGACAAACACCATTAATTTTTTTTCATCAACAAACAAAAGAGATAAACATTAAAAACATGATTTTCAGCCTTAATAAATTTCAATAAAATCAAATAAGTTGTTATAGGGCATCCCCAAATGACCCAATAAAATATTTCTTCGAAAACCCCCAATTTCACATTAAATTTGCACATAAACATATTTTGATTTAAAAATACCGCTAAAACCCATTGTTTCACAAATAATAAAATCCGATAAACATGAAAATATTATAAATATAGAAATATATGTAACAATTATTTCATAAACATGCAATAACCTACAAAATGTTTTAAAACATTAAATCCTTTCTGTGAAAATTCAATCGCACCACCGTCATACCTCAAGGATGGTAGATCGATCCTAAAATCAAGAGATTAGAACAATACAACCCAATAGTTACCCCTAGGTTTAAACCATATATTTTGGACACTTTATAAGATCATTAATGAAGAAATAAAACCAAAGGAAGTTAGAAGGAACGACAGATGAATCACTTATCTTGATGAACCATGATGTTTCCCCACGATAATCTCCATCAAAGATGGGTTCTGTGGGAGTATGAGGGTGATTGGAGACCTCCCATGGATGATAGGGTAAAATAGGGGAATAATGGGGTGTAATATGTTGATTTATGGGATGGAAATGGTGATTACAAAAATATTATTAATTACATGGACACCTTTAATGGTTTGGCTACACGGTTTAGTAAATCATGGGGCCAAACTGTGCGGCCTGTTCTGGCCCCACAAAATGTGATTTTCCCAATAATTTTATGGATTTCAAGGGGTAAACCAAGGTGGAATCATAGACCAAGGATATAGGAGAATAATACCCAAAATAAAACCACCCTTTCACCTCAATACTCATCCAACTCAAGGGTATAAACCACCACAACAACATACCTCTCAATAGGAGACACTAAAAATGTAACAAATAAGATTCCAAAAAACCTCATCCTCATTCCTTCCTTTTTAAAAAACAGGAGGCCATGTACCGTACAAGACATCCAGACTATAGTCATAGATCAAGAACCCCAAAGGACAAAGAATTCAAACACGGAACACTCGAAAACCATGAAAAAGATAAGAATCAAAATTTGTATAGAACCAAATGATAGAAATTGAAAATCACGGTGTAACAATATGATAAGACAATAAATGAAGGTATCTATGATATGCTTCATATCATTGATAAATTATTTTACCTAAAATTGTAAATGTAAGTTGATTACCATAATCACTCAAATAAATTTATGATTATCTTTTTCAATTTTATTGAATATTATTTTTTCAAGAAATATTTATCTTTTTTTAACTATTATTTTTGTGATGATGGCTAAGTTAATGTATTATAAAAATATTTGTTCAATAGTGGATATACGGAAGGAAAAAAACAATAAAAATGATAATTTTATACTGGTTAAAAACTCATAAAAAATATATTCAATGAATTTATAAAAATATGGAAGTGAAATTAAAGAATATCATTTATTAAATGCGTTGTGGAAAGGATGAAATGAATTATCTCAGGATGTAAATTATTTATTCCCAATAATTTAAACATAGTTAATAATATTGAAAATTTTCATATGCCCATTATTTAATTTATATAATATAAATTTTAGAATTATATAATTTTTTAGACTAATATATGGTGAATGTAGACTTTATGGATGGGTTATGGTGGGGATCATGTATATTGTCCTAGTTAGAAAACCGTGATATAGTTGAAAAAAATAGAGTAGGGTGAAAATGGTTGTCTAGTAGAGGATTCCTAGGTTGGATCACGGTTTTTGGGAAACAAGTGGCCAATCATGTATCTTTTGAGAAAAAGAACCCAAAACTTCTTTATCCACATAGTCAGTCAAACCATAAATATTTATCGTGAACTCATTTAAAAAAAGAAAACCGAAATTTTCTAATATTGAATAAATATTTTGGAATATCTCCCACTTTTCATCATATATATGGGTACATGTGATTTGGGATTATTTTGGGTGATTTTCGGTAGTCATATAGCTAACGGTCTCATTCATAGTTTGTATTTAATTATTTGGTTTCCATGATTTTTATATATTACACATAGATTAGTCCACTTTTTAGTTATTCTATTTTTCACTCATAATGATGTAAATTTTAATGTGGTCTTACAAAAATAATACGTAATGGGTATAAGAAAATGTAAATTTTATCACAGAGTTAGCTTTTTAAAATGATATATTAAATCATGGTTAGTGAACTATGATTTTTCATTAGCATATTGGTAGTGGTAGGTGGATTCTCATACTTTATGTAATATGAAAATTCTATGATTATAAATATTATATTTAAATCTTATTTTTTTTAGTTCAAAAAAAATTATTTTAGGTTATATAATGATCTTGATTATTGTAATTTTTGTGATTATATTTTTTTATATATGTAATTATAGATATTATAATTCAGTATTTCAATTGAATAAATATAATAGTGTTAATCATATTTATCTAACTTATAATTTATATATTTTTAAATATATTTAATTGATGTTGATACAATGATTCATATCCTTATTTAATGCATGAAAATGATATTTCATTGGTTATTATTCTTAAAGTACTAATTTGTATGTTATGTATGGATTAGGAATTAGAAATTAGTTTGTTGGATTTCTTAATAATCCAGTGATAAAATTAGTGTTAGTTGATATATTTTGGATGTGGAGGTTACCAAAAGTTAACGCTCATATTAATTGTCTTACAAGTGTTTTTGTACTGAATATTATTTAGTGTTTTTATTTCATTAGAATGGCTCATTATATGTCTTTGTTTGGTAAATGGTTATTTAAATTCATAGAGAAGATAAATGATTAAAACACTATTATTTCATAAGAAGAAATTTCAATGGAGATAAATATTTACATTAATATTTACTATGGTTTCAATATAATTAGGTGAATGATATTTTTTCCTTTATCCTTAAATTTCGAATTACTCACCACATTAATACCTATCTTTTACATGGTGATTGTTATTTTAAAACTGATAAAAGAAATAGATTTTAATAATTAATTACTATTGGAGAATGATATTACCATTATGGTAAATTCCTAGTTGATAAAAGTATCCAGTGATTTGTAAGTTATCGTGGAGTTTTGGGGGAAATAGAGTAGTCATTTTGATGCTAATAAATTTTTATAGCTATAATGTGGACACTTGAAACGTTCATTATTGTATATAAAAATTATATATTTACTGAATTTTTTTGGTATATATATCATCCATGTTTTATTTAATATGAATTATTATATTCTAAAATGGATGTTTCAACTATGGTTTATAACATTCTATTTTAATTATATCGGTTTGTATAATTTATGGATTCCTTATATGATATCTTTTATAGGATATTGTGCAACATCCTAATGCGGAATTTTTAATTAATTAATTATTGTCTATTTTTTAACTTATTAAATTATTTTTTATGACTAATTTTCAATTTTTTTATTTATATTTTTCATAGAGGGGACATGGGTACCTAAAAAATAAATATAATTACCTAAAAAATAAATATAAATAAAAAATTTGATAACTTCACTTCTAGAAATAATCACATTGTTGGTACAAGGTCATGTAAACTATGAAACTGTTCTAAATGAGATAATAATTTGTTTCTAGTTTCTTATTCAAAATTAGATCATGGATTAAAAAACCATTCATTGGAACCTTTCATAGTGAAAATATAGTTTCAAGTAAATAATTAATGATTGACGGAAGATCTGATTAACCATATAATAAAATCATTTATTACATTAAAAATTTAATTTATTTATATTTCTATTCAATTATTTCAAAAAGTTATTCTTAATTTTGAAATCTCATTAAGTATATAACTCATTATAGCAATTTTAACATATTTTTTATCTTTATAAATGTTATTCCATGAAGATTACTTTTTTTCTTGGGGTTTCTAGGTGAAATAATAAAAACCTCACCATGTTTTCAATTCAATCATTATTCCTCTTGTTTCTTTGTGATATAATCTATTGGTTGAAATAGTTTCAATTGATTATCCTTTAAATTAACTTATATGGATGTTTATTTGATTTATGTTTTATAATTATCCATCTTTGGTTCTAGATTCTTCTTTAGTAGTGGTTTTAGACATCCTCAAATCATATACATCTCTACTGGTAGGGGGATCTATTTTATTTTCCTTATTAATTGAACCATGAATGGTTGAACACTTTTTTTAAAATATATTCAATTATGTTAAATTTGATAATCACTTTATATATATATACATTGGTGAAATGTATGTCTCATTATATAAAAGATATTTTTGATCACTATTATGAGGGTTTCTCTGTGTTTATATGATTTATACATACATCAATTAAAATAAAATTTAATATGTATTTATTTAAAAAAATATTGTGTTTTCATTATTTAATAGATATAAATTCTATAAAATTGATTAATACCGTTTATATAGAATTATAATAATGATCATTTGAAGGATTGATGTGGAAAAATCAATATTTAATGATTCTAAAGTTGATTTTGGTTTGAGAAAACATTATTTAAAATTATTTTCTACTATACATTGTATTAGATTCATTTATTTTGCATAAAACATTACATTTTATTATATTCATTATTTTTTATTATGATAGAAATTTTTTTGATATGTTTTACCCATTAAATTTATATTTCTTTGTTATAACACTCGTAATAATGTTCCTTGTAATATGGTTTATGTGAAAAGTTTAATTCTATTATAATATTGAATTAAGTTGAATCACTTCAATTATGAGATAATTTATGATATTATATCAGGGACTACTTATTTAATGGGTGTTCATGGGTGATAGTATGTAATGATAATTATTTATTATTCTTATATGTATATGTATTGAATTTTAATATACACCCCAATTGGAATATTCTGTGAAATTTTGGGTAACTAAGTAAAAAATATAATGATATTTTCTAGAAATTACATGACAAGACTCTATATAGTGGGAATGAGTTTGGGCACCCGTATGTATACAGAGTGTTTCCTCTTCATCTTGCACCAGATTAGTAAAATTTATTGTTAAGGTAGTTGGGTCCTATCAGTTATTAAAATATTTATTGACTACACAATTTTGTTATCCTATATTATGTAAAACATTACAATGAATTTTGAAAATTATTGATAATTATTATATTTAAGGATATCTCATAAATATTTATCATTAATTTTTTCAATCTATATAAATTTTCTATAGTATTTATTATGTAAAAATCAACAAATATATATTTTATTTCTATTTATTGATATAGTTTTTATTTTTAAGTGTTTATGGTCGACTCAAAAGCTACATATCATTCCCTTTTACATACATCTGTAATGAATGCCGTTTTCCCTTATAATAATATTTTTTGTTTAGTTTGTTTTAGTACATTGGTTTGAATGTTTATAAATGGATGAAAATATATTATAGGTTTTTCAAATACAGAATAAATAGGTGAAATTTTGACACATTTAAAGTTTCAGTTAATTTGTTTCATTATATTATATTAAATAATCTCCAAATTAGTGAAAAATTGTGTTTTGAATTGAAAATAATAAATTGTTATTTAAAAAAATTCTTCCTATGAAAAATATCATATTAATTGTTTTTTTATAAATTACAATGTTGTTTTTATATTTTCATTTCATTATATCATAACATGGATTAATTTTTAAATTATATACATGAAGTATTTTGTAAAATCCTAGTATGAATTATATCTCACAATTTGTGTACAAATTCATTTAGTTTTATATTTTGAGGTTTGTGATTGAGGTTAAGCTAAATAAATGTTTTTGTATAAAAAATGATCATTATCTAATAGTTCAGTTTTATGGTGGTAAACATTGAATCATGTTTTCAAGTAACATTATGATGGGTTCTTGGTCCTTTGTTTTGAATTATTTTCTTCATTAATTAATGGAAATGTCATTTATACCATGAAAAAAACCATTCAATTATTTTTATCAATTTGATAAAATTTTGGTTATTGAATCATATTTGGATATCATTATATCAGAGTGTTGTGGTTATGGATTTTGAATTATTTTTCAAATTATAAATATTTACATAATGTTTTTATAATTTTTTGGATGTTTATTAGAATAACTAATTATTTTATATTCATGATTCTATGATATAGACAATGGGCACTCCAAAATATTTGGTGGTTGTTCTTAATGGCTATTTGTTTTGTAGAAAAAATTATACTCATTTCCAATGGTTTAGTTAACCTACACTAGAATAGATTCCATGGATATTGGGTATGAACCATATGTTATATATTTGTCTAACATGGGTATTAGATTAGTTCTTCACGGGGTTATTCATTAGAAAATTCTATCCATATGTGGTTTGTTTATGATATCATGGAATGTCTAGCTATTGGTTAAAATATAAAACTCAAGTGGGTATCAACTAACATTACAATTAATATTTTAGTTTAAAATGTAATTAAAAGAATACCCCCCCAATTTTTTGAAATATCCCAATTTAGAAAAATTGTTTATATAAAATATTATAGTTTCTAAAGGACTCTAAAAATTTATATAACAAAATTGTTAAAACATTTTTGAAAAGTACATTAAAATTTTGAAAAATAAATTATATCAAAAAACATATATAAAACACATATTAATGTTAACTATAAAATTAATGATTTATAATCTAGTTTTTTTAAAATATGAAATGGATTGCTTTTGAAACCCCCTTAAAAATAATGTAAACACCTATGAGAATAATATAATTTGTTCACTCTCAATCTGAGACCTGCTCCTCCCCACTTCCCAATCACCTACTGCCAAGATTTTTTTGAAACAAAAACAATATACAGAACTTGTTTTGAGTTTCTACATATAATAATTTAGAACATTTTGTCTATGATTTGTATAGAATCATGCATAGTTATTATTGAGATAATATAAGAAAAAGAGATTTATCCAAGAGTATTTGAGTGATATCGAATAAAATACAGAAGTTGAGGATATTAAATGTAAAAAATAATGTATGAATGAAACTAATATAAACAATCAAATAATAATAAAGATGATTAAGGAAGTGTTTGAGTAGATATTTCTTCACTGATCAACCATGGAGATGATAAGAAATTCTCTAATATAAAATATATTGTCATTTGGTCACCTTTAGATAAAAGTTTTTCTAAAAAAATATATTTTCATTTGAAACATTTTAAAATTATATTTTTTTAGTATGCAACTAATTATAGTGAAAAATAATAGAATATCCAGCCAATCAGTCAACCCGAATACATGATGGGATTTTTTCCTCTGTATCTTTTCTAAATTTACAATTATCTAATGAAAATAACAATAAAATAAATAGAATCCTCACATAGAACCATATATATAGCAATTATAAATTTTTCATTAATGTTGTTGTGTCCATTTTAAATGAAATCATTCCTAAATATGATTTATATTTATTTTCATTAAATACCAAAAAATAGATATTGGATAATATTTATTCAAGTTTAATTCTCTAATAACCTTGATAGTAGAAATCATTTGCTGGTAGTAACGTCAATAAGTTGTAGATGATATGAATTATTGGTAGAAGGTTCCTTTTAGAGGAAAATGAGTCTTATAGTGGTATCAGATCCATATAGCAGTACTATTATTTAACTAATGTCTTAATTCCCATCCTCATGGAAGAAATATTTAATATGGAGTTAAAGTCCATGAACTAGTTGTAGTGGTGGAAACATATTATTGATCTATAAAAACTCTTATATCAGTAGAATACTTGAATTGGAGGCAGTGGTAGATGATATATGGGAATAAAAGTGTTTTGGTTGTAGTTGTAGCATCAAAAACTAGTTTTTTATATTTTTGAGGATGGTAGATTCATCTAACTAGTGATATGAGTTCACATATAGTGAAATAAAATTACTTCTAATGATAACAGACATATTTTTGGTGAAATCATCATTATTTTGGGAGTAGATAGGTTTTTCAAATGGTATTATGATTGAATTGAGAAAAAAAAATTATATACATTTCAAAATAATATAAATTTTTCTGAATATTAAATGTATGTTTCATGTTATAGTTTCCCAAATATAATATGCATTTTAATTTACATTCATTTTATATATGAACATAATACATAATCATAATAAATAAATCATGATTTCTGAGAATTAAAATAATAAATATCATTGAAGAAGTTGATATTATTCTTTTTTTATGACTAAAAACAATTATTAATAATTAAATTCATGTTCATTGGATTTTATGAAATTTTTATAAAATATTTTTCATAATCATCTTTATTTATCCATAATTATTTTCCATGAACATTTTAATTTTTCTTTATAATTATTTCAGTTTTATTTCCCGTTATTTTTTCTATTTTCATTCAATATTATTATTATTTCCCTCTTTTTGGGAATAGAATGATGTCGAAAATAAGATGAAAAAAATTAAGGTACAAAAATATGAATAAAGGGAAATAATTTTCTGGGGGTGTTTTTGTACGGGTCATGAAACTATAACTGGTTTCTACATTTAGTGAAAACATTTGGAGTGGGGATTCCCTTCAAATTGAGGATTAGGATTTACTTCAAGGGATTCTGTTATGCATGTCCATGATTATTTCTATAATGGATATTGAAAGAGATTCCAAAATTATTTTCTTCTCTCTAAAAAACCTCATTATTTCCCCTAGTCCATCTATTTCCATATCTGGATATGTAGATTTATCAATGAAAACAAAACTTATTTACAACACATTTTGTGAGAAGGAAACAAGGTGGAGACTATATCCCTTCTTGGTACACTCATTATGAAGATTTTGATGCATTTTTTAATGTGGTATACCTTCTCCCATAGATTTTTAATATAGTGATAAGAGACACTCTTATGATTTAAAATTTTAGATCACCTAAATTTTATGTCTGAGTCTCATGCTAGTAGTGTTCAACCTTGAACTAGTCCTATCTCTTTTCTTCTCCTATTAATAAATGTAATTATTTCATGTTGTCGTAAAAATGAAATGATTTTCATTGAACATTAATGTAAAATTATTTAATCATAGTAGATAAAAAATGAATGGTTCTATGAATGTCTTATTTGAGTATAAGGAAGTATTATCATCATATATTGAGGTAGGGGTAACTAGAGACCTTTAATTTCCAAAATCATGGGGAGAATAAGTTGAGGCAAAAGGCAGTGTGTGAGGCATAAAGAAAATGGATAATGGAATAAACCATATATTCTATAATGATTCAAATAGAGTTAATCTAAAAGGACTAACAATGATTTTGGATGTCTAAACATGTGTTGATATGGGTAAATATATCATAGTTTTCATTGAAATAGCTAGAGGATTAACAATTTCTATATTAGTGGTGTAGAGGTTGGGATCCAAGAGGTTCAAAAAAAATTGTGAGAACATAGTCGCCAAGATCTATAGCTCTAAAAAGTCAACATTATCCTATTTAAAATTCATTAGAATGGGATATAAAACCATCAATTAATTTTCATATTCATTGATGACCCTGGTGATCGAAATTATCCATATATTCTCATCCCTAGATAAGATTTTAGGTTTCTGGTGATTCATGGGAAAAATCATTAAAAAATAATAATTGATGGATTTGGTGATGGTTTATCAATTTCATCAAGAATCCATAAGTAATTATTTAATATCGTTGTTAATATTCTTTACATGATATTTTATTTAACAATGTTTATCACGCGGAGAGTCTGAAGAATCAAATGAAACTACATGTTGTTATTCTCTATTAATAGATTTTATCATCTCTATATATAGGGAGGATGTTATAATTGGGGAGGTGTTCCAGAAGAATACTATCTATCTATTTACAGTTACTCTCTCCTTCAATGAACTTCTAGGTATCAATCTATATATTTTAAATCCATATAAATTTTTTTAGGTTAGGTATGATCCAAAACATAGGAAACATTCAAGGATGTGTCATCATCCTGAAGTGTCCTATAAAAAAAGGTAGTTGATATGATCATACCATTGAGATTAGATGACATGTTTTTCTTAATGTAATCCATGTCTGTTATTTTTTGATGTCCAATATATAGAGGTCGAGAAGAACATTGTATTATATGTAGTAGTAAAACCTCTTGATAGTATTCTAATATAGGAACTATATAATAAAAAGGATATAAATCTATACATTATCTATTTTTTACATTAAGGATCCCTCGAAATCTATCTGAGAACATGTGATGGAAGATCAACTAATCTATAGTGGACTGATATCATCATAATTATCATCATTGTCTACAACATATGAGTTATTATATGTAAGTTCATGCATATTATATCATTAGTTCTTCTCCAACTAATTACATACATCATTTTATAACTTATTTTAAATATCTTCCCTAGCTGGGCTTCCATCATCCTGACTCACTAAATCATTTAGGGAGACATTATCCCAATATCCACTTATAGCTCTAGTATATTAAAATATATTAAATAAGGGATTATATTTTCCATCTTCAAATATTCCATCAGCATTATAATCAGTTTCATCAGAAAATGGAACAACATATTTAGGAATATTTTAATTAGAACCATCAATATGGGAAACATGTATAACATTAGTCTATGAAGCATTATAATATTTTAATAACCATTCTTTAAAATGAAGGAAAAGTGGTGATTAACGAGGTCCATATTTCACATTATGATTTAGTAAAATTCCTTTGTCACTACCCACCATAGTATAAAAAGGTTTATAGTATTCCATTTCATATGTCCAATATTATTTCCCAACTCGAGTAATTTTCTCTTGAACATCTTAATCATATAAATTAAAAACTATCTAATCTTCTATGATTCTAGGATTATCCTAGTATTATGGTCATGAAGAGTTATATATATGGATAAATTTCTCATAAAACCTATAATTTTACTCTACCACTCTCTTTAAAAATGTCATCCAATTAACATTTATCCATTTATAGGTGAATTGTCTGAGATAGAAACTATTACATTGTGTTACATATTTTTCCCCTTCTAGATAAATTAGTTTAACTTATAAAATTACATAGATAAGATTAAGGTATGAATTGGAAATGTATCATGTTGTTGGAGTGCAAAATTCCATCATGATTACCATCAGGTATCTACATAAATTAATATTATATACATTTTATCAGATATAGAAATAATTTTTATTAGTAATTCATAATGGTAAAATTCTCCTTACAAGGACACTATATTTTGTGAATAAACATGGAAGGAATTCATATCTCACCATATAGATCAACTATACTAGGTTATATCTTATCATAATTACAAATAAACTAATGAAGGGAATACTAAATGACAATATATGAATGGTAAATAGGGTATGGACCTAGATTATCCTCATTGATTTCATTATGGGGAACTCTAAAGAACATTGACATGTATTTAAAATAATACAATAATTCTTTTCCATTTACAATAATATTCATGAAATTTTTATTATGATATAAATTGATTTTAGAAATTGTATAGAAGTTTTGAATCAACATCGGGGAAAGTGGAAAATATTTTTTTGATAACTTCTCTCCCTATCCTTGATATTGGATATCATTTTCAATGATCTAATTTATTGTAGCTAAACAACCATAGTTTCTTTATTTTTCAACAACAATAACTTACGACGTAAGATAGTGATTTTAATAAATTGATAGGGATAAGTATATCTCTATTATAAATCTATTAGGGAAGATTATCCTCTTGATAACTCGTAGTAAATATCACTCTCAATATTTTAGTACTAATGATAGGGTTTAGATTTTATTTTTATGTGTATGTCCTTCAGAGTGAAAGGGCTGTTTCGATGGGTGTAATTGAATATGAATTTTAATTTATAATTACAATATATTTTTTAATATTTAGGGATTCAATAAAATTTTTTAATATATCATAATTTTATGATATGAATTTATGGTTTTAATGATTAATTTTTAATGGTAGAATAAATATAGAATGATGTTACTATAGTTTTGAAAGTAAATAACTATAGAAACCAACAATATTATAGAACTACAGTGTCCCAATAGTCACAACCGTGTGTTCATATCTAATTTTATTAGGTAATAGATTCACAAAGTGGTATTGTCAAATGGTAGAAAAGATTAACGTTGTAGTACATGATAGAAATCCATGGTAGAAATCTATTGTAACCTGATCATTTTGGACATTACATTACCAGAAAATTATTGATTAAAAAACTAAAAGACTCAACTAAATTTACCATTCAAGGTTCTTCTCTACAATTGACTATTCACTCAATGTTCAATTTCATAGTGAATATTACTATATTTCGATTATCTGTAATAATGAATTCAGAGTTACATAAATATTTTTGAAAAATGATTATTAAAATTTTATTTCTTATTAAAATATGGATTCTCCTTTAATGGAAAAAAAATCATTCAATAGGTTTATATATATTTTATTATGAAATTTTATTGGGTCCTTCTTAAAATGTATTCAATAATCTAGAAATGTGTGATTAATTTATTATATGTTTTTATGGAAATACATACAATAATGTACCCATATTGATGAATGGATTATGGAACAAAAAAATACATTTTTTACTACACTATGATAATAGATTCATTTCCAATAGTGACATATCTTAGAGTTGATTTTTCTACATAATTTAAATCCATAGATATCAACATCTAAATGAATATATGTGTAAACAAATTATCTTATATAATATAATTAAATTGGATTTAATTATGAGGTATATGAAAATTCATTTTATTTCATTCAAATGTTATTCCTTGGTTTTTCATGAAAATTAGCACACCTTCATATACTAAACACAATAACCGATTAGTTAGTAGTTTATAATAGTAAAATTCTAATCACACACCAATAAATATTTAAATAAACTATTTTTCCAAGTTTATCAATATTTTATTTAAATCATTTACTCAATGGAATATCAATACCATTGGATATGTCCATAACAATGTGTTTTAAAACACCATTCATGTATTTTATTTTATTTAAAATGATTACGTCATTATTTTTGAAAATAATAGAAAACCGAGGAAAATTTTTAACCCACCTATTAAAAAAATTTCAAGTTCATTAGGCATCACATTATAAAAAAAATAAAAAAGGATTTTTTGGATGATCCAAAAAAATACAATCAATATCATTTTTAAATTCCAAAATATATATGGTATCTCTTTTAATGAATAACGTTGGATCAATTAGACCTTTTGAAAACCCTGTAGTAATAAAAACTAGTTGATCTAGTCATACAATGCTATTTAATTTTTTTAAACAACAAATTAAAATAGTAAATTTTAAAAAAACAGGGCCTTGAAATACTATGGGTTTTCCATGAAAGTAGCATAATCAATATGGCCGTGACGAAATGAACTTTTGATGTAAATTTTATATTTCATTAAATTCAAAAGTACATTATATGAAAGCATAATTATAAAATCCTCATGTAATTCTATTGGGAAAATGTATCATCATAGTAAATATTTTTTTTTAAATATATCAGTGTGAAAATTGTATAGCTATATTTCTGATTATTTTATGAACCCGATCAATATTTTTCATAGACACACATATAGTTCCAATGGTTATGAAATAGTTTTCCATTGACCCTAGTTCATAGTATTTTTTTAGAAAAATGATTAAACTATTATTGTATATTCATTTCCTAAAATTCCACTTCTATATATTAGTTAGTGTTTTTAATTTTTATCCATGACAATAAGTATTAATGTTCAATACTTTTTATTTGATAATATCATTTCTTATAACATCTAAAAAGATATCCTAAAAAATCTTCAAATTATGGTATATATAAGTTTTAGTGGCTCTATGGACAGAATTACATTGTACCTAATTTTAGTGTTTATTTTTTAGTTTAGAAATTTCCATAGTGATGGGTAATTATTCTATAGTAGGATTTTCAAGAAAATAACCAAACATTGTTGAGGTAATGATAATAAATTTATAATGATCATCCTTAATATTCTATAATGTTTTTTAAGTTCTTGTGGATTTGTCTCAATAGTTTTTCATGTGATTATTCTTCTAGAATTTTGATTTATTTTTTGAACACCCTATTTGATTTAAAATAAATTGGATAACCAAATAATATTATTTTATCAAATTTGGACACAAATTTTCTTAACCCTCCATTATATAGAGATGAAATACATTACATCAAAAAATGTAATTTTACTTTTTATTTTATTGAATTCCACATGTTAGGAGAATTATTAATTAAAAATTATCTAATAATAAATATATTAATAATATATATGGATATATTGAAATACTATACCCAAATTTATATTAGTAGGTTATACTCATTGAGTGTGGTCTAGGAAATCTATTTAAGGGTAATATTCCACCTTTATAAAGAAAAATTATATTAGGGAGTCCTAGTATAATAAAACATTCTATTATATCCAAGTTGTGAGCATAAAGTTTCAATGTCCTTGTTTTCAAACTTATGACCATGATCACTCTTAAATGTATTAATAGTTAGTCCAATTTAATTTTATATAGTTTTTGAATATTAAAAAAAACAATTCACCATTATGAGATAAAATGTAAACCCAGTTATATCTAGAACATTCATATATAAAAATATATCCTTAATTTATTACATTTAAGGTAATTTCTATGGAAGGTGAAAGAAGTCTACATGAAGAAACATTAGTGGTTGAAATTTTGAATCTTATTTCTTTGGTTTGAAATAAATTCTATATTGAATCTCTTTTTGACTAGTGTTAAAGAATTTATCATTTATGAATTAATATATTGGAATATCCTTAATCAATACCTTATTAGTAATATTTATAATAGATTAAAGAATTTAGTAACCTATAATCATATTCCATTGTCTATATTCATTCTTAAATGCACTAATGAAATTTTTTTTGGGAACAAACAGTCAAAATCCAATTTATTAACACTATCATTATGTAGATTAGAAAACAATACAGAAGGATTATATTGATATATATTTAAATAATTGATTTTAAAACATCCATGGTAAAAACCATAATATAGTTGTTAGATGAGAATTATGTTATAATTTAAACCATCAACGAATTGAACATTATAAATTAAAACAAAATTTATGTTGCTGATTTGACCATGTCAAAATAATTTCCCCAATAATCTTCTCTAAAAGTGAGATGTGAAACATACAGTATTTTATGTCTTTTAATGTTTTAGTATAATAATAATATGTTTCTAAAACATCCACTATCCAGATACCAAAATATGCTATTCTACCATTCAAATTACTTTCCAATAAAAAATTTTAATAAGAAATGATTTTGTTCCCACACTTTATTGGTTCTAGAGAAGTTATCAAATAGTTATTTTGGAAACAAATATCAATATTATGATTAATATATCAATATTTATGTATTTTAGACATAAAAGCTTTTTTGATTCCAAATTAATATGAACAAATACTATTATTATTAGTGTTTGAAAATGTAATAAATTTATTTTTATTTATTACACTTGTACTAGACTGGATACCAATCCCAATTGTATACTTAGGGGTAGTCTAGTTTCTAAGAATCACTATGAAGGTTTTTCTCTTATTCATAATCCTTTAAAAAAGATCTTAATTTTCTCATATAGCATACTAATATCATTGTTATATTTTAATAAATGTTTATTATTTTCAATTTTAGTAGATGGTGTATTTTTATCAGTGTTATATAAAACATGTGACCATTTTATATTTTTGAATTTATCATTTAATTAATTCACAATGACATATAATATAGACATATATACGTATACTTATTAACTATTTTTATAAAAACATACAGGTGTATCATTAAATGAAGTAGAAGAATTTACCTATGATGTAGTTTCTAAAACAATATGTTTTCAGTTTCATTATTATCTTCTTTTCTTGAATCATAAATATCGGGGAATTCATCAGTGGAACTTCAGGTTGATTTTATAGAACTATTGTATTTTTTATTAATCAACATACTTTTTCTTATATTATTAATTTTTATATCCTTCTTTTATATTCCCTTTCATTATTCATTAAAAATATCACATTTTTTGTTTATTTTCTATTTCATGTTTCCCCTTATTTAATTAATTCCATAGTAATTTGATGAATTAAAAAATTTCATATTCCTATAGAACTTCATAAAACTCCTTGATTGATATACCCCTCCTCATAACTATCATTGAGAGACTGATCCTCACATAAACTATTTCGATTGATTTTCACTTTCATATTTGACACACTTTTTTTAAAGAATCTAAGCTTGTCTTTGGTTCATCATCTTCATTGTTCACATTCAATTATTCAATGGCTTTTTTAAATCAACTAATTTCATGTAATTATTATTATATGAAATGATTATATAATGGATACCAAATATCATCTCTACTAATTTATTAAGAACCACCTGAGACTTGGCACTTTATTTTTGTTTTCAATTTTATTGTGGTCTTGCAGAATATGGAATATGTCGTCAAATATGAGATGCATGTCAGAAATTGATTAAACATTTATCATTTTAAATGTGTCATATTTTTTATAATTATTATTTAACATTTTTATCATTTTATTGTCCTTCATTAGACATAGAAATTGAATTTAAAATTTTATAACTAGTTTAACATATAGAAATTCTATTAAATTCATCATCCCCTAATGATCAATATGAGGAATTCATAGCATTGAAATTAAATCCATAAGAGGACTAAAGGGAATTACTCAAATTATCCCAAGTTTCATTTGGGTTTCAAAACCATTATTATAGTACAAATAGGAAATACTATACACTATATAATTGTTTTTATCTTAATGATCAATTGTGTATAGTTTTTACATTTTTGGTAGGTTGATTTTACTATAAACAATTAATGTTTGCTATTATAGACAAATATAGAAATTTTTAATAAACATAAATTCGTACCTTTTTGGGTAATAAATAATTATCACAGTAAAAATATTTATATAAATAACAAAAAAATCCTTCTGAAACCAAATTTTGGTCAGAGTGGAAAACTCCAAATGGTGCGAATTTAGTTTCCAATTAAAATTTATGTTTAAAAATCCCAAAAAAACAAATCCAAATTTTTTTAAAAGTAAACTGATTACTCAAAATAATATGAATATATAATTTTAGTTTTTTATAATGATTCTAAAATGATCGATCAGAACATAGATAAAAGGGTTTTTAATTTAAATTTAACATCTAATGAAAATTTACTAGTATCAAATATTTTTTATAAAAAACTATTAAAGATTAATATCAGAGTTATCGTTTAATATATAGTTTAAAAAAACTATAAATAATGTGATTTTCAAATTTTGTAAATTAAACATGAAGGCACAGAGTAGAATAATGTAAGAGGTTCAGCCTCAATGTAATTAATTATTCCGTCTACAAGGAAATAAACCACTACAAATAATATTATTAAATAATATATTATATCCACACACTAGATCTGGTTTTCATATTATAATCTAAAAATAGGTAGTCCCGGATACATACACCACATTCCAAAGTTCATTATTGGATAAAAAAAGTAAAATAGAATAAGAAAAGAGTTTTTATGTAATCTATAATAAATTTAGTTGACTGTGTTATTAAATGTAACTTGTGAAGTAGACACAAATAGAATCTAAATATTGAAATTAGAATAAAGAGTGATGGTATAATAATTGAGTGTATATTCTTTCTACGATCATAAAAGGATATGATCATGAATGTTTTTATTCTACTTTTAATTTTTTAAGATATTATATTGAAAAAATATAAAATTTTCAATTCAAGATATCAGTTTTTACATAAAAATAGTGTTATATTTGACACTATATAATCCTATATTTTGTTAATAAGAACACAATAGACGAAAAAATTAGTTGATCTGCCTATTAATCTGTCATCCCTTGTGCAGTAGAGGATCCCTTGTCTTTATAGCTTTTAAAAGTCTCTAATTATATTTTATAGGATAATATTATAATAATATTAATCCTTGTATTGAGCAATATAGTGTAATATATGACGTTATATTGAAATCCTCCATGTCTAGTTTATGTATAATCATTATTAAATCCATGTGTATCGTAATTTATTTTAATAAAATAGAATAGATATTGGATAAAGTATATATGAATTTAATTCCTTATAGTGGTGGTAGTAGGAATCCTTTGGTGTCAACTGAGGTGAACTGGAAGTAGAAGGTTCTTTTAGTTATATTTGAGTCTACTAGATGTAACAGATCCATCAATAAGTATAATAATATAACTAATATATTTTTATTATTTTTTATATATGGGGTAGAATTGTTGGAATAATTATGATAGTAACAATTTTTTCTGGATATAGAATACTCTTACAGTGTTGGTATTCTTAAACTGGAAGTATAAGTTACAGTTTTTCTTGTTGAAAATTGTACTGGAAGTAGTATTATAATATAGAACTAGTTTCAATAAATTTTTAGGTTGGTGTCTATATTTCATTTACATTAGTACTTTTCATCAGGTAGAAATATATTTCGTCTAATGTTTTCACGGATATTCTAACAGCATAATCCATTCTCCTTGGGAAAAAACGTGGATCTAAAGGCTACATCATTGAATTTAGAGATACTTTTCAATGTACATTGTGTGTCAGTTAATTTTTTTTAATATTTTTTATTTAAGGGTAGTTTTATTATTTCTTAAAGGTACATGTTTTTTTAAAATTTTAGCTTTTATAAATGAAACTAAATAATTGATATTAATTAAGAAATAATGATTGGTGAGAATTAAAACAAGAAATATATTTGACCAAGACAAAACAATGTATTTGTTGGATATGGATAAAAAAGATTTAGAGATAAATATAATTTACTACTGAGATATAAATTTTAACAATGCCATGATATTTTCATTGAATTGTAATATTTTCATTTTTCATTTAAATTTTTTTGATTTATTTCATTCACGATGTGAATTTTATAATTTATTAATGAGTAATTATTAGTAACTAATTGGTTTTGAGTTGAAATAAAGGAATATACATGGGTTATTTGTTACTCAAAATATTTTGGAAATTAATTAACACTATATATTTAGTTTGTACCTAAATATTGTAAACCATTCATTATTGGGGAATGGTCCCTAGATCAACCATCCAAATAGTGCAATTTTTTCAATCATTAAATATCTTTTTCCTATATTTATGATTAATAATTGATTATGATTACTAACTCATGCAATATTGGAAAAAATTAAATAAACATAAAAACATATAGATTCTTTTTTACATTGGTTGGATTAAGTATTTTATATTTAATATTCTGTTACTATTTTTAAAACAGTTGGAAATTAATATGACAATGGATTTTGTTAAAATGTATCTGAATTATATATATGTTTATATTCATGTGTATGATATGTAGTGTCAGATTCAAAATTTTGAATATACTATTTCATGACTACCTTGTTTTTATTGTAATTATAAAATGGAACACTATAAAGCATTCAATAATTTTATTGATATAACGAAATAATTTTTTATATGTTGTAATGAACGAATAAAACCACTAATGATAAATTTATAAATCTATAATTTATTATATTCTCCTAAAATAATTTTTATATGAAAATTTATTTTCATTATATGATGTTTGAGTGTTATTATTATGGTTTCCTTTTGTACTATATTTTGATAAAAAATAATGGGAATTATATTTGTTTAAATTTTAATTTTATAATTTTTTATATCATCTTATTTATTTAACATTTATTTTATGTACCTTCGATTCATTTTTTCTAATGATCTTTTATTTAATTATTTAAGCATGTTCTATAAAAACTGACTCTGGATTCTCAATAATTTTCATGTGATCCTCTATAGGTGAATATTTATTTTGATTGTGGTTTGTTTGGGTCAATACATATACCTCAATTATAAAAGTAAACCAATCTTGTAATCTAGAATAATATAAAGACTGGTTTTAATAACATTAGAAGTTTTATTATTATAATTTATATGTGGAATGATATTCCCATGGTGAAGAAGTGTGGCTGGAAAATATTTAAAGGGTCATATGTCTTCTCAGAATTTTTAAGGCATTTGATCAAAATTACTACATATTAATGATCAAAGGTACTTATTGTATGTGGTATGTGTCCATAATTTGGGATATTATATTGAATTACAACTTATAACAATTTTTCGAGTAATTAATATTTCAATAATATCAGGTTATATATAAAAAGGTATTAATAGCGATGAATGTGTTATTGAGGAAAATTATAGATACTGATGGAGTATATTAATTTCTTTTACAACATAGTACAATAATTACATGACGTAGTCACTGATGGTTCATTAAATTATAATTTATGTAAAAATATATATCTTTTAAAAAATCCACTATGTAGTATCACTATTCATCCCAACCACTTATGTGGAGGAAGTGAAGAAGACTATGAGAGTTGAGGCATTTATAGAGGGAGTTATCAGGATGAGTATTATAACCAATTTATCTAGAATCATGGAAATTAATTCTAGTGGTTAAATGAGAAAAAAATTATTCTAGAAATATGGATGGCGGTTTTAAGAGGATATCACATTATTTTATATTTTATCTGAGAATAAGTATTTGGTCTTCCATGAATGATGTAAAACCTGACATAAGAATACATCAGGTTAGTAAGATCCTAAAACATAATTAAATTATGGTCATTCAGGTCATTTGTAACACACATATATTGGATAATTACGTAGTTAAAAAAATACCGCTCTAACTTTCATGGGAATATACTTATTTTTCCTGAGTTGGTGCATTTTTTTGGATAGAGCATAAGTATACCAAAACTAAAGCCAATGTGTTGATTTCATGAAGAATTTTTTTTATTAATTTATTATCTCATCATTTCAATTTTATATTATTATATTATATCATATGATTTAAGACATTTTTATGTAAATACACATATATGTATAGTGTTTCTACGTCTTCTTCTAGAAGTTCTTTACTCAGGTTATGATGGAAATTAATGAAAAATAATAACCACTAATTGTTTTTACTTGGTTTTGGTGTATTCTATGATACAAGTTGATGTTTGGAGTCAATATATTATAAAAAAATATAAATTATATTGAGACCACCAAAGATTTTTTTTTTCATCTAATAGTGTTAGTCTCTAAAAATCTACTTGAGTTCTTAATTTAATATAGAGTGTAGTGGTTTATGATTTCTATTAATTATTTGAGTAAACATTCCTAGTGAACCCATCTGTACAATATTTTTAACATAATCACTGAAAACCTTTGATGATGAAATAAATAGTTTATTATTATTTTATTATATTTATTTTTATGAACAATGGTCCTTATTCCCCATCATGTCCTAACCTAGAAGAAGATTGAACCTTTTGTTAACTGTTATGAGAAAATATCAAGGTTTATATACATTAGAGTCTTTTAAACATGTCTTAATGTTGGGATTCACTTTACATAATGTGCACCCCAAATTGTTTTCTAGAAAATAATTTCTAGATTTTATTCCATGATCAGAAGGATCTTAATTAAGATATAAATTGGATTAATTTTTGGAATATCATTAAAAAGTGTGTCCTTTCTTAAGATGTTCTATTCTAGTGATAATTATATTATTTCTTAGGTGAATAAACTAAATTATATCCCTCTAAATGGTACTATTCAATAGCTTGTTATGAGATATAAAATAATAATATTCTAGTAGATTTCTACTGTTGGTCGTTATTAAATAGATTTCAATACATATATAGTTTTCTCATAAATTAAAATTCTATATGTGGTTTTAATAATTTTATTATGGAATAAGAGTGTTGATTTTTTTATTTAAGTTAAACCCTATATAATATATTATAAATAAATTCTATGAATAAATTATGTTGTAAGAATGTGATATGGTTGGTGAAATTTTATCACCATGGTGTAACTTATCAATATATTAATTATTTTTTATTTTTATTTTTTATTTTTATATAATTTATACAGTTTTATTTCACATTTTTAAATGAATTTCATAATAAAAATTTTGGACAACATTTCTCAAACTATTTAGGGGAACTATGCATGAGGGAAAAAACTAATTATTTAGATATTTTTTTGTAATATGAACCATGTTCCAAAACCATATGGTGTAAATATTTTTTAAATAGATTATACATGTTTGATGATATATTTACATATTTGTGTGTGAGATCCATATTTAGTGAAGAACCATTCCTAGTGAACAATCTATGAATGGAGAATGGTTCATCAAACACTTCATATAAACAATGTCTTTTATTATTAATATATTTAATTTTATATATTTATAATTTAAATTTCAAAATAGTTTTAGACTATTATTTGGTCATCTAAAACCTTCAGGAGTGATACTATATTCTTCTCTATTTGTAAAGTCTCGTTATTAATGATTCCACATCTTTTTATTGTTTGTTCAATATAAACCTAAAAAACATCTTACTTCTATAAATAATATCTTTAATTATCCTTCCTTATTCATGCTCGACTCTTCCTGGTATCATTATTGATCATTCTTATTACATAATAAAATTTATTGTTGTTTTTCATTTATTTCTTATTTGTAATGATCTAATAAGATATCCTCTTGATTTCCTCCCATAGAATGAGGCCTTTAAAAATCATTAACTACACTTATATTTAGAGGGCCTATGTTAATTACTTCATTAATTAAAAAATAAATGCCTTAATTTTTTAAAATATTGTTTTGTAGTGTACATTATTAATATAACAAGTACTTATATGTTGATACAATGAAATTAAAATGGCTTAGACACTCCTGCCCCATTATAATGCCAATTTCTGGTGTTTGGGTCACCCTGGAACCATCAAGTCCAGATTTGAAGGGTGGCATATTAATGAAAGGATGTCATAAAAGTGTCACCCATACCTGACACAGATCGGTGAGTCACTGATCGGTGTGTCACCGATTGGTGAAAGAGGGGATTTTCGGGTTTTCCATCCCCCCAATTTTCCTATAATGCCACTTTTATGTCTTTTAACCTTTTTAAAGTGGTTCAAGGCTGTTTTTAGCACCATAAAAAAAATTTTAAATACCCTAAGTGTGGGTAGACCCACGACAGACCTGTTTTCATCTCATTAAACGAATTCCTTTAACACACAACTGTTATGGCCACCCCTCCTATATGAATTGTTAAATATCAATTAATTATTTCATGTGTAACCATTCAACTGCATGGGAAAACAATGACCCGCCTTTAATTCCCTTGAAAATTCATAACCCATAACTCCAGGATCTTTCCTTTTTCTCACATGATAATTCTTTCTTTCCTTCTTCTTCTTGGATGATTTCTTTGTTTCCTTGGTGCGTTTGGAGTTCGCTTTTCCGAGACTAGTGGTGCACATTTTCAAGAGCCGTTAATCCTCATTCCTGGAGTCCTTTGAGTTCCTATCCTAAAAGTCATGCATCCCCAGTTATTGGCGCTAGGAGAAAACCATTGATCCTTGATCATCCAGGTTGGGTTCTTCCGTCGTCTCTCTTTACTGTGTTTCATGTTGGGTGGGTATGAAAATGTTCCTATATGGATGGATGAAACCAAACCCTAATGAACATAATAAATATTTCTTAAAGAATTATGGGGTGTCTTTGATGATGTTGTGGTACTCTTTTACATATTCTTATATGTAGTGAATATTATGGGCTTATTCCACTGAAAATCATGGTCGTTGGTGGTCCCTTCTTTCCCACTAATGAACCCCTATTTTCAGGATATTTTTGTGATTTAATGAATGTAACATGGAAACTAGTTAATCATATAAACTGAGTTTATTAAATGGATTTCCAATGAATAATAATCCTTGTGTGGTATCCCTGGTTAACTAGACGGAAGGAGAGAACTAAATGACTGACATATTTAAATGTTAAAACTCCCTTTCATTATTTTTGTGATGTGTGTGGTTTTTCTACTTGATGCTTGTGATGTGATGTAGATGGGTATAGGATCCCCTGTTGTGGAACAGTTTTTAGATTACAGATCTAAGGCCATGGGGGTCCATGTGTTGGGGCTTGGTTTGGTTCTAGTACATTGAGGGATCTAATAGATCTCTTTGGTCAATGTGACTTTACAAGATAACTGGGTGTGAATTCTTACATTTTTTCTTGGATGTTTTTCATTCCTTGGCTTGTGGCTATTCATGCTAGTTTCTCGGTAGTGAATAATTATCTAAATGGAATCACTTTATTATGAAAACAAGAATGGGTTCAATGGGAAACTTATTCTCGGGAATGAGTTGTGACATGGTTGTGGCTGTGGTGCTTCTTATGAATGAATAATAACATGGGTCTTTGTATGTGGGATTGTTTTAGAACCCTTAAGGTTGGATGAGTTCCTGTTATCAATATGTATAATTTATTTTTTATGTTTTTTTTTTCGCACCCCATTCAAGTTGAGCACTTCATGCCGAGATGGTGTTTTTTCTAACACTCCTCTGAGTGGCCGGTTTTAGCTCCATTTCTACTCCATTTTTCGAGTATCCCAAGATTCTTCGAGTAGGCTGTGACAGCCTGAATTCTATTATATCCCAACAATCATCGGGGGAGGTACACTGTGATGGTTGTCCCTAGTGTGTGCGGGCAGGTGGTTTCTCAATTTCATTCGAGACGAGGCCCATGTGTATTTGGGCATGGTTGTAGTTGTTCTCACCCAAGTTTCTATGTGTGTGGTTACGCTGTGGTGGTTGGACCAGGTGTGTGTGGGCAGGAAGTTTCCCAAGTGCCTTCAGGATGAGGCCCAATTTCCTTTTGGCGTGGTGGTAGTTGTTCTACCCCAGCTGTATGTGGTTGTCGTTACACTGTGGTAGTTGGCCCAGGTGTGTGTGAGAAGGCGGTTTCCCATGTACCTTTGAGAAGAGGACCAGGTGTCTTCGAGCGTGGTGGTAGTTAATCTCGACAAGGTGTCTTCCGGAATGGTTACGTGTGGATGTTATGGCCCTTGAGTTTGTTGGCGGAGGATGGTAGTGGGACAATGATGAGAATGGAGGGAGAGGTTTGATGTGTAGGATATCTTTAATAACCAGTGGGAAAGTGGTGCGGGGTACCCTTATATCGATGTGCAATAACTATTACTTTAAATGATTTTCATTATTTGGGGATTGAGTCTTAGTGAGGTTGGGTCTATAGTTTCCTTACATTGTTATTTGGTTATCACCATTTCCCATGGGGCAATAGAATCCCGCCCCAACCTGTGCACAAGATCTTTTAGTTTTCCCTATTGAGTGTACCTGTATTCTCAACCTACGTATATAAAACTGCTTTTAAGTTTCCAGGAGGACTTCATGGATCATAGAGGACCATACATGTTCGGGCATTGGGACAATTGTTGTTGAATTTTTTCTATTCTTTGGTACATTAATTTGGAGTTTCCTTGAACTTTTTTAGTAGTTACTTTTGGAACATGCATATGGGGATGGTTGGTTTGGATTTACATTTACCACAATTTTTTGTGTTGTTTGGGATTTATTATCTAACATCCATATCCTACTAAATAAAAAGGATAATGCCTTCTATTTTTATGTGAGTTTAAACTCTTGGTGGTAGTGACCACTCCGGGACCTATTGAAGGAGGGTTTTAGGGGGTCATTATCTTTCCTTCAACTTGATGAAGGAATGGTATGGAAATCCATTGTCCCTTCCCTCATCATGGTGAATGTGTGTCTTGATAGAATGGTAATAGAGTGAGGTTGAGAGATATGATGGAGTCCATAATTAGGCACAATGAGAATTGTATGGGATGGTAGGTCAAAATTGTTAGGAAATCATGGTGCATGAAATTGGAAAGGGAAGACTGGCAAGGACACAGGATTTTAGGGCCCCCGTGATCCGATGCAAGGACCCAATACATAACAAACCAAAAATTGAGGCTACACTGATTGTAGGGTATAGAAATTTAGAAACGTACATGAATCATAATGACTTGTGTTCTTGTGTGTTTTGCGTGTTCTGGTATTTTAAATATATATAAAGTCAAAAAAAATATTTAAAAGAAATTTTCTACACTACTCGAAATTAGGCATTCCATGTTTAATTTGCAGATATGGACCCCAGACAAAGACCATGGGTAGTGGGGGTGATCGAGGCCTAGGAGACTATTTTGGATGACAAGGAAAGGGATGATTAAGATTAGTAGGATGACCATGGGTAGAGGACTCTTCATGCCTTTTAGCGGAATACCCTTGAGAAGTACAAGGGCAACATCTCAGACATGGAGATAGAGAGCTAGCCCGAGGATCTGGTGATAGATTTTGGCTTGATTTGGGCTCTGACAGAGTACTGGGATCCTCTGGCTATGAGCCAGATGCGAGGAGCAGTGTGTCAGTGGTGGAATCTATATCTTGGAAAGAAGAGATAGGCTGAGGTCACATGGGCTGACTTCGAGAGGGAGTTCAGGGAGGAATTCCGTTTTTCCATGATGAAGGTTGAGAAGAGGTAGGATCTACTCTCCCTTCAGTAGGGGAGTATTGTTGGATTGAAATAATTAATTTATACAATCAATATACAAGAGGGTGGGGGTGAATTGTATACTTTAACAAATTATTTAGGAACTATTAATGATGGTAATGTTTAACAAAGTTAAACAAGGTAATTCAAAAGACATCTAAGTTCTACGAACATGCTTGATTCTGGAAATGTGGTTATGGAAATCAAACTTAAGAAAATTTTAAAACATAAAAGATTCTACCTTAAAGTGTATAGAATCTTACTAATTAGAGTATACTTATAAGAAAGTATAAGGTTGTTATACTTTCATTAACAACCAAAATGCAGCAGAAAACATGGAATGTTACATGTAACAAGTAGTAAATCTATTAACCTAATGAAAAGGGTATCCAATAACTTTGGATAAATGTCCCATGTTTTATAATTTTAAGAAATTCTATCTTACCCACACCAAGGTAAGCCCTCAATACAAATATCAGAGTCTTTATTACTATCGCTGCAAGCCCTCGAACTTCATGGTTGTCAGTGCCTCTGTCTTACTATCCAAAAAAGTCCTCGAATGTACATAGAAACATTGAGAGTCACACAAACAAATTCTGAACAAGATGTTCAGTACTCCCATTGCGTAAAAGTATCTCTCTCTAGAAATCACTTCAGTAGCATTTAATCTCTAGAATGATCAACTTGTTTGAGCTCGGTTAAATTAGCTCTTATTTATAGTTAGAGCATCAATGGCCGAATCCCTCCTCTAGCGGTCATATTTTTTCATGAATTTCTTTGTGACCTATACACATGTCACCCAGAAAACAGTTATTTAGTAATAGAAATCATTCCACAATTTTATAACTTAAACAAGAGTAAGAAAAATATGGTTTCCTAACCAAATTCATTTTTCAGAGACTAAGGAAAACAAATAAAAGTTCAGAGTTTAACAAAAAAACCATTCAGGTTCCATAATACATAAATAATGGGATTATGTATTCAAAATAATTCATAACAAGAATTATATAGAATTATAGAGTCTGAATTTTAATAAAATTTGGAGTCTGAATTCATAAGAATTCGGAGTCTGAATTCATAGAATTGGGAGTCCAAATTCATAGAATTCTGAGTCTGAATTCATATAATTCAGAGTCCGATCTCAGAATATTTGGAGTCTGAATTCAGAGAATTCAGAGTTTGAAATCAGAATGTTTGGAGTCTGGATTCAGAGAATTCGGAGTCTAAACTCAAAAAATTCGGAGTCTGAATTAAGAGAATTCGGAGTCTGAACTTAGAATGTTCGGAGTTTAAATTCAGATAATTCAGACTCTGAACTCAATAAGTTCAGAGTCTGAATTTAGAGAATTCAGAACCTGAATTTGGATCCTGAAATAAGAATGATCTATATCTATGTATTTATAAGATACTGAGGTTTTGGATACAAAACCGAATTTCATATATAGAAATTAAATGATTTAAGTTTAAAGAAACTATGATATGAACAATGAAAACATGATATGGATAAAACATAGGGGAAAAGAAATTTTCCTTAAGATAGAGTGTTTATGATTTTCAAAACATGAAGGAATGGAAAAGTCATAAGGAATGATTATTGAATCAAAAATCTCACCCTTTTTGGAATGCACAAACATTATAACGAAAAATAATATAAGGACTCAGTGAAAAATTTCTGGACATTGAAAATAAAACATATCCCCCTTAACACAAGGGTAATGGTGAATACGAAAAACTGCACCTTAGGCTTTGGAAACACTATGGATCATATTATTAATTTCCGGATTGGGACGTAGCATTTTATTGCATATAAAAATAATCCTGGATAAAAACTCCCCCTTAGATGAACTCTTCATTAGGGAAATTTATTCTTTAACTTTGTATTCTTTTTTTAACATTCTGTTATCCCCCTTTGTGATTTTCAAAAAGGAATACAGTGAATGGAAAATGAAATATGATGCCTAAAATATTAGCACTAAACAAACAAAATACGAGCAAAAAAAATTCATTTGGATTGGAAAAATATATACAAGAAAGAAATACAATAAAAGATCAGAATTGAATAAGATTATCATTCCTTCTCCTTCGTCATAATCTTCTCCACTATGGTTTTGAGACTCTTGAGTTCCTTTTTATCATCCTCTACATGTTTGAGAATCTAATCTTGATCCTCCCTTTTATTCCCTATGACTTTGATTTTTTCTTCTTGAGCCTTAAGAATATCAGCCTGAGCCTTCAAGGATTCTTCCTACTTAACATGATTTTCCTCAATCTCAATCCTGAGATCCCCTTCTCTCTTCCAACTCTGAGCAACAGAATATAACTTTCCATTCAAATCCTTAACTTCATACTACCGAGTATTTTCATCATGAGAGATATTATCATTTAATGAGATAGTGAGATATTTGAACTTACTATCTTCAGTTCGAAATGCATCCTTGACGTTTTCTTAAAACTCATCAATACTTCTCATGTATTCAGCAGTTTTATTTGACCAGCTAGTCATCTTCTTGTAGGATCTTTTTTGGGCTTCGTATTTTATGTAAAAGGTTTTGAAATCGGTTTCAACTTTGATGCACTTATCCATCATCAGGGATTTTGAATCTGATTTCTGATTTAAGGTGCACTGAAGCATCTGAGATCTAGAGTCTATTCTGGGAAATAAACGGATAGTTCTAACACGATTTTTCAAATATTGGACCACAAAATCATGTCCAAGAGAGGATGATTCCAAATCAGATATTTTTCTTGGTGTGGATTCTTTTTCAATACCAGCAGAATTCCATTTAAATGAAGCATCCACTTCTTTCTTCTTAACTACTAATTTTCTAGGTGTATCAACAACCACATCTTTTCCCTTATCAACTTTCAAAATTACTTCTTCTTGATTGGGTGATTCGTGTTCACTATTAGATAGTTGCACGATTTTTTCATCATCTACCTCTTCCTTATGAGTTCATGCCTCAGCATCATCTGGATGAATGAAATTTGGTTGGTGATTTCTTCTTCAAACACTTTATTTTATTCTTCTCCACTTTTATCATCTTTCCCTGGGGTAGCAAGTTTTGACGATTCAACTTGGGAGGTTAGGAACGGTAATTTTAAAGTAGGGATTTCTTTCTCATAAAAATACTCTACTTTCTTTATCATGTACTCCATAATACCAATTTCTTATTCTTCTTTTTCTACCTGTTTTTCTTCTAATTATTTTTCATGGAATTTTTCTAGAGTCACAATCTTCTTTTATAGAGTCTTTGGTAAAGGTTCTATCAAGAAGGATTCTGGTACCAGAATATTTTCAAATTATTTCTCAACATCCTTTAGAAGTTATTATAATATCTCTGCCTCAGACAACTTTTTATTTTTCTTATTCTCTTTATATTTCCTTTCAAGCTCATCACCTACCTTTTCCTTCAAAGGTTTTTCCTCAGCAGGGTCCATGAAATACTTAGGCCCCCCCATCTTTCTGATTTTTCTGTCTTCCCTCCACTTAGCCACAACTTCATCTGGATATGATTTTTTTTTCTTTGGCATTAGTGGTGTAGATTGATTTTCCTCTACTAATGGGGTTTTTTCCATCTCTTCCACTTCCTTTATCTTTCTCTTCCTTCCACCATTTCTAGAGTTTTGGGCCACCTCTTGTTTCTTTGAAAGATTTTTATCTTCCAGTTCAGGCAAATCATAGAATTATTCAGATTCTTTGGAAAAACCAACATTCATACTTCTAAAGGTATCATCACTCAACAACATGACATTGCAATTCCTATATTTTTAATTTCAAATAATTTTGAAGGATTCAAAACACTAAACATTCATATTTTATAGAATGGATGGATACATAATAATCTGAGCCTTCATATTTCCATTTTTTTGTCCTCAATAATATCCATGATATGATAAACCATTTTTATCTTTAAAAAGTTTACTAAGAAATCTAAAATATAGATTTCACACTTCTTTAATTTATCCTTATCACCTTTTCTTCAAATGATGAATTCTTGGACCCACAATTCAAGAATCTGAAAATTTGTAGACAGATGAAGAATATTTGGAGTCTTTACCTCTAAAATACCAAGAAAATCCATGGATTTTTCTTTAAATAAACTTCCTTGTACATTAGGCAACTTATGGGACGATAACTCTTCTTCTACTTCATAAGGGATTCCAATAAAAGAAGCATCCATTGTATATGAAAGTGAATATGTCTTCCCGTAACACTTGAAAGAAAACTTACTCCTACCTTCTTCCTTGAAGAAAGTTAAAGTCTCGTAGAATTCAATGAGAATCTCTGGATAAACCAAGTCATGTGCTTTCAGTTTCAAAATGAAAACACTCTCCCACACATTCAGCTCTATATTCTTAATGATGATGGAATCATACTTGTTGAAGAAATTTGGATGAACCAACATTTATCTGTAAACCTTCCTTTCAGATATTTTCTTTATAGACGACATTTCTTCTGAAGATTCAATAGACATTCAATGGTGAGGAATCTTTTATGATCTAGAACTACCATATACAGGAGGGTCAGAGCTTCAGCATGAGAAGGCCTGAGTTTCTATGTGGGACTACCATCTGAAGTCCTTTATATAGATGTTTTATGGACGGTTCATCTTTCATACTCAATCCAACAGTTGAAAAACTTTCTGATCAGATATTATGATTTTAAAAAAATAACCGAATAAGAATTTTGATGGATTCTTATCTTTTGAGGTTTTTAATAGAAACATTCAGATTCAAGGAATAGAGAATACAAATTTTTTTTAAAAAATGAAAATACCCACAATAAAAAGATGATTACAAAAATTTAATAAAAGAAACATAAATTTAGTTTTCTAGGAAGATTATTCATGTTGAGAAAAATTCTTCTTGAGGAACATTAGATTCCGAAAATTTTGATTAAGAAAACATTCAATAAGAAAATCACCATTACGAAACTTTTATGTATGAAAATATTCATTATGAAAATTTTCATATGAAACCATTCATTAAGAAAATTTTGAATACGGAAAAAAAATTTGACTATGAAAATAATTTTATACTATGAAAAATTCTAGACTACGAAAAAAATTTAGATTAAGTAAAAAATTTAGACTATGAAAAATTATTAGACTACGAAAAATTTTATATTATGAAAAATTTTAGACTAAGAAAAAATTTAGAAGAGATAAAATTTTAAACTACGAAAAATTTTAGACAACGAATGCTTTTTGGAATACGAAAAAATCTTAGATGACGAAAAATTATTAAACTACAGAAAATTTTTAGACAACGAATATTTTTTAGACTTTAAAAAAAATGTAGTCCCCCTAAGAAAATAGTATTCATACTATAAGAAGATAGGTTTCAAGAAGAAGATAATAATGATTATTACCTTACAATTATCATTCCTAACATCTATTTAATGTATTCAAATCTATCAGATGGTAATGATTTTGGGAAAATATCATTTAGTTGATCTTGCTTTTCGATAAATTGAAGAATGATATTTCTTTTTTGTGTGTGATCGCTTAGAAAGTGATGCCTAATATATATGTTTTTCTCTTGAGAGTGATGTGAATGGTTTTTTCTTATGTAAATGACACTATTATTATCTCAAAAAATTTGTGTTTTGGTAAAACTGATACCATAGTATGTGAGTGTGTGTTGCATCCACAACACTTGAGCACAATAACTTCCAGCTGCTACATATTCAGCATCAGTAGTGAAAAGTGCTACTAAGTTTTTCATTTTTCATGAACGAGAAACAAATGAATCTCTTATTAAATTAAATGTTCTGGATGTAGTTTTCATATCCATTCTACATCCACAAATGTCAGCATCCGAAAACAAATTTAGAACAAAATCATTTCCAGAAGTGTGAAATAGTCCAAGAACAATGGTTACCTTTAAGTAGGAAAAAATTGTTTTCACAACCATTAAATAAGATTCCTTAGGATTATAGTGATATCTTGCACATAAGTGTACTGAAAACATTATATCTGGATGACTAGCTGTCATGTAAAGTATACTTCCTATCGTACCTCTAAAAGATGTTTGAACAAATGGTTTCCCAACATCATCAAGACCAAGTAAATTTGAGGTACCAATGGGAGTACTTATACTCTTAGTGTTTTCATATCCATACTTTTTAAGAAGATCTTTAATATACTTATGCTGAGATATATATAGATTCCTTATGGTTTTTGAGAAATTTGAAAACCAAGGGAAAATGTTAACTCACCCATCATACTAATTTCAAACTCAGATTTCATAAGATCTGTAAAGGAATGGGTTAAATATTGATGAGTTGAACCAAATAGGAAGTCATCAACATAATTTTGAACAATAAAATGTTTTTATTTCATATCTTTGTTTTTAAAAAGGGTTTGATCAGCATTTCCCTTAACATAATAATTTTGAAAAAAAAAATCTTGTAAGTCTATAATACCAAGCTCGTGGGGCTTGCATAAGTCAATAAAAAGCATTGGTATGTTTGTAAACATATTTCGGATGTTTTGAATTTTCAAAACCAGGAGGTTGTTCAATAAAAACTTCCTCTTGAACAAAAACATTAAGGAAAACACATTTAACATCCATTTGAAAAAGTATGAAATCAATGAATTCTACAAAGGCAAGTAGAATACGAATAGATTCAAGTTTAGATACTGGAGCATAGGTTTGTTCATTGTCTATTCCTTATTGTTTATTATAGCCTTTAGTAACCAATCTTGCTTTATTTCTTACTATGATTCCATCTTCATCACATTTATTTCTAAAGACCAATTTTAATACAATAATTGAGGTTTCCTTAGGTCTTTCACCCAAGGTCCAGACTTTATTCCTATTGAATTCATTGAGATCATCTTTCATAGTTTTTATCCAATCATCATCACCTAAAGCATCATTAGTGACTTTTGTTTATAATTTGGAAAGGAATGCTAGATGTTATACTTTATTTCTTAAGGAACATCTATTCCATTCATGGTGATTTACATCACTAATGATACTATAATTGGGATGATTCTTATGAAGCAACTGATTTGGATTTTTTAAAATCTGTTCATCAACATGGGGTAGAAAATATTCTTGATTAAATGTATCAACAACATTTTCTTGAACATTTTCCTTATCAGAAGAATCTTATATCTAGGGTTGATAATTATTTTTTAAAAACACATTTGAGGATGTAGGTTGAGGTTGATTAAAAAGACCTGTTTCATCAAATTTGACATGTACTATTTCTTCAACAGTACAAGTATTGTTTTTGAAAACTATATATGACATAGAAGTTGTGGAGTTTCTAATAAAATTATTTCATTAGACATTGGTACGAATTTATGTAGATTATATTTAGTATTTAGAATGAATAATTTGCAACCAAAATCATTGATGTAGAAATGTCTAGGTTTTCTACCATTCCATAACTCATAAGGTGTTTTATTAAAAAAATGTCTAATTAAAACATGATTTATAGTATGACAAGTAGTACTTATATCTTTAGACCAATAATTTTTGGCTACAAAATATTAACTCAACATGGTTCTTGTTATCTCTTGAAGAATTCAATTTCTTCTTTCTACAACACCATTTATGGGGAGTTATTGGTGATGAGAAGTTATGTGTAATTCCTTTACTACTACAAAAAGTATGAAAATCAGAATTTTGAAATTATCCTCTATGATCACTATTATTAGTTATCAATGGAAGGTTTTTATTATTTTTTAACATATGCTCTAAAACTTTTGAAATAAGAAAAATCTTTCTTATTTCATTGCTAGAAAATAGACCCACGTAAATCTAGTGTAATCATCAACTAAGAAAAATATATAATATTTGCCTCCAATGCTTCGAATTTTTGTTGGACCAAAAAGACCCATATGTACTAATTGTAATGCATAGGTAGTTGAGACTTCACCGTCTGATTTAAATCTTGATTTATGTTGCTTTCCATATTGACAAGAATCAAAATCTTTTGAAGAATCAAATCTAACCTCTAGTAGATCCTTAACTAATTTTGTCTCAGAGAGATTGCATAGGTTCCTAAGGTTACATTGTCATAACCTTCTATGCCACAACCAAGAATGAAATCCCATTGCACTTAGGAAAGGTAGGTCTTGTCTCCTAAGGTCTTCTATTCTTAGTGTGTAATCATTCTCTTGCCTATTGGAAGAAAGAATAATCTCATAATAAGAATTATGTACTAAGCACTTTTCATTCCTAAAATTTACAAGGTAACCTTCATCACATAATTGAATAATTCTAATGAGATTATTCTTAAGACCCTTGACATATAAAACATTTGAAATCAATTTTTTTCCAATAAGAACAATGTTACCTATACCAATAATTTCTCCCTTAGCATTATCTCTGAAATTAACTTTTCCTCCTTTCATCTTGATAATATTTTCAAAGAAGTATTTGTTACCAGTCATATGTTGGGAACATCAACTATCCATGTACCATGTATTTATGTTGGTACAATCTTTATTTTCAAGAAAATAAGAGAGTTAGTCTTTCCGACCCCAAAATTTCTTGGATCTGGAAACATCAGAAAGAAATTTTTTAGGAATACACATTTTATTTGAAAAATAAGCTTTAGGAAAACCTAAAGACTGAGTTTTTTTAATGAAGAATTTTCTTCACAATTCCCACCATAGTAACACTTAGTTCAGAATGTAGCACTTTTAAGAACAAAATAATTATTACTAAAAATTGGTTCTGAACTAGTATAACAAAATCCAAAATTATTCCTTAGAGGCCGAGTTTGAGAATACATATTATCAAAATTTTACTTCCTTATGGTAATGTTTGAAAAACACTTACTTAAGGAAAATATTTCTAACTTTAGTCTAATAACTATGTTCTTATCCTAAAAAACATCAGTTTTTGTACTAGAGTTAGGATCGAAAACAATTTTCATAGAAATTACTTTTTTTAGATCCTTAGAATTTTTATCCTTCTCCGAATTAAATTCCTCAAGGGTTTTTTAAATAATTATAAAATTGATGGTTTTTTAGAATGATCCTTAGAAAGATATGATATTTCCTTAGTAAGAATATTAATTCTACAATTTTCCTTATCATGCTTTTTCTTGATGTTAGAATTTTCATTCTCAAGGATCTTAGGAAACCTGGAAACATCTTCATAGGAAGGTAAAGCATTATCTTCATCAGAAGAATATTCTTCAACTGAGGATTCATAATATTTACTATCACTATAATTAGTATTCAAGTATACATTTGTGATGGATTCATCATTGTGTGCCTTTTCAATAAACAATGATTTTCAATAGGTAACTTGGCTAGTAAACCAAGATTCTTCTGTCCAGAAGATTCAAATTCTAAGGATTCATCAGAAGAGTCTCCACCACTGGCACACTAAGTGTCATTAGATTTCAAAACATTATAATCTTTAGATTTGTATTAATTTTTCCTATTCCTCTCAGAATACGTTTCCATTCTATCTTTTCTCTTAAGCATGGGACAATGTGGCCTTATGTGTCCAGATCTTTTTCATTCATAAGAAGTGACTTCAAAGTGTATCTTATCCTTTATTTCTTTCTTTCTGTATCTATACTGAAAGTCTTTCTTCCCAACTATCTTGTTCATCCTTCGAGCAATAGTAGCCCAGTTCATTCTCAGAATGTTCACTTTCACCTGATTCTGAAAAAAATAACCTTATTAGATTTATATCTCACAACTCTCTCAGGTGTATTGGCTTTAATATGATTTGAATTAGTTGTAAAAGCAACACTTCCATTCTCATTATTCTTCTTAACATTGTCTGCATCTCTCTTCATTATAGTCTCATGTTGAGGAATAGTTCCAAAAAGCTCATCAATAGTAATCTATTAGACTTTCCATTTCTCATCTATAACTATATTCTTTGATTCCCACTCATCATGCATAATATCTATAATCTTTTCTACAAGTGTCTCATCATCTAAACCTTTCGTACCCATGGATTTTAAGATGCTGACAATAGTCATAAATCACTATTATACCTTATACATAGGTTCTCCATAAGGAAAGAAAAAACCATGGTACTCAGATCTAAGAATAGATTTTCTAGTTTCAATAACTTTGGAAGTATGAAAATGAACAACTTCAAGCATCTTCCAAAAAAAATTTGATGCTTCACAAGAAGAAATATGGATATATATATATATATATATTTCAAGTCATGGATCACAACAATGTACTGCATACCTTGTAATTTAGTTGATATTTTGATTCTCTTGATTAGTACAAGTTCTTACTTCCTTATCAAGAATCTTGTAATCTCTAGTTAGAATAATAATGTTGGCTACTCTAGTATTGATAAAAAAACATCGTCATTTGGATCTCTCAAATATTCTTAATCAATCCCACTAAAAATAGGTGGTCTTGTAGGATTATGATTTTCAATTGAACCAATACTCATTCCTACCATCTCAATGAAAATATCTTCTGACAAAAACATGTCAGTAATAAAAGTTTGCAAACTAAGATAAAAATATCCTATACAAGGAAAAAATGGAAAAATGAAAAACATGAACAAGAAAACATATATATGGATATAAGTGTTTCAGAGACCTCCTCTGATACCAATTTTTGGATAGAAATAATTAATGTAGATTCTCAATGCAAAATAAGGGTGAATTGTATACTTTAAAAAATTCTTTATGAAGATTTAAAGATGGTAATGTTTAACAAAGATAAACAAGGTAATTCAGAAGGACTCTATGTTCTACAAACATGCTTGTTTCTAGAAATGTGGTTCTGGAAATGAAACAAAAGGTGCGTTAACAACGAAAATGATTCTACCTTAAATCGTATAGAATCATACTAATCAGAGTACATGTATAAGAAATTATAAGATAGTTATACTTTCCTGAACAACCAAAATGCAGTGGAAAACTAGAAAAAATACATATGACAAGTAGTAAATATTTTAACCCAAAGAAAATGGTATCCAACAACCTTGGATAAAGGTACCTTGATTTATACAATCAAGAAAGTCTGTCTTACCCACATCAGGGTAAGCCCTCAATATGAATATCAGAGTCTAGCTAGATATCCCAGCAAGCCCTAGAACTTCAAGGGAGTCGGCACCTCTATCTTTCTATCCCCAGAAGCCTTTGAAGGTACGCAACAACATTCAGAGTCGCATGAAAAAAATCTAAACATGATGTTCAATATGAAAAAAGCATGAAAGTATATCTCTCTAGAAATAACATCAACAAAATGTAATCTCTATATTGATCAACTTGTTTGAGCTCATTCAAATGAGATCTTATTTATAGGCACAGCTTCAATAGTCAACTCCCTCCTCCAACGGTCATATTTTTTCGTCAATTTCATAATGACATGTACACATGTCAATAAAAAAATGGTTAGTTAGTAATAGATAGCACGACAAAGTTTTATAACTCAAACAAGAGTAACAAAAATATAGTTTCTTAACCAAATACTTTTTTCCGAGTCTAAGGGAAAAAAATAAATGTTCAATGTTTAACCAAAAAACCATTTGGTGTCTATAATACATCAATATTCAGATTCCGTCTTCATAAAAATTTGGATCCTGAATTATATAGAATTCTTGAGTCTGAATTTCACGGAAATTTAGAGTCTGAATTCATAAGAATTTGTAGTCTGAATTCATTTAATTAGGTGTCCAAATTCATAGAATTTGGAGTCTGAACTCCGAAAGTTAGGATTCTGAATTCAAAGAATTTGAAGTATGAACTCTAAAAGTATGGAGTTTGTATTTAGAGAATTAAGAGTATGAAAACATAATGTTTTGAGTCGGAATTTGTAGAATTCGGAGTCTGAACTCAGAATGTTCGGAGTCTGAATTCAGTGAATTCAGAGTCTGAACTCAGTAAGTTTATAGTCCGAATTCAAAGAATTCAGAACCTGAGTTCGGATCCTAAAAACAAAATGATCTATATCTATGTATTTATAAGATTATGCGGTTTTGGATATGAAATTTATTTTAATACATATAAATAAAATGTGTTAGGTTTAGAAAAATTATGATATGAACAATTAAAACATGATAAGGATAAAACATAAGGGAAATGAAATTTTCCTTATGATAGAGTGTTTGTGATTTTCAAATCATGAAGAAATGGAAAAGTAATAAAGAAACCTTATTGACTCAACATGTATTTCAGTTAGAGAGTTGAGTATCAGGTTAATAGATCTCCAATTCTTTTCTCTAGAACACTTTCTGGATGTGGAGTCTCGGGTGAGACGTTTAGAGGATGAATTCTGAATTTCTCTTTAGTATATTGTTACTCCCATAACCCTACCGCTGTACTTAGAGGTCCAGAAGATGGCTGAACTGGTAGAAATGATTCATAGGCTGGGAGGTGTGTTGCGAGTGGGGAGCCACTTGGGCTCATCAAAGGGGATGTTCATAACCAGCAGGCCTCCAGCATCAAGGGCTCTAGGTTTCGACCAGTGGAGAGCAGGCCCATGTAGTTTCAACTTCTATCTCCTAGAAATTGCCCTTTTCTTGTAGGCCCAGTACCGAGGTGCTTCATCTTTGGAAGTCATGGGCACCATCCGAATCTATGCCCGGAAAAAGTGGAGTACAGTGGGGGTGGGCAGGTTCAGTGCCCACCTTAGCAGGAGCAGTTTCCAACAAGGCCCTTTCCGCAACAGTTGAAGGGATAGCAAGCACCCGCTCCTCTAAGAGTATACATGGAAGGAGGAGGTTTTCCCCAGGGTGCTCCTCAGGGACCTCAACCAGGGCATGGTTAAGGAGGCGGCCGACAGCCATGATGCATAGGATCTAGGCATTGGATGTTGCACGCCATAGAGGCTTTAGTTCTAGAATGTCCGAATGTCGTTCAAGGTACGATAAGCTTGTTTAGCACTCTTGTATGTGCCTTGTTTGATTCAGGAGCTTCAAACTCTTTTGTAACACCCAGTCTAGCCCATTCCTTGGGGACCTATACATAGAGAGACTCTCCATTCCTCTGGTGCTGAGTAAAAAATTTGGAGAACATACCAGCCTCTTTGATGTTTGTCGAGGATGCAGACTGATGTTAGGGCCACATCAGTCTAGAAGAAATCTTTTTCTGCTACGAATCCATCCATAAAATATCATCATAAGCATCGAATGGTGGTTTTCAGTGTATGCTATTATCAACAGCTTATGGAGAAGAGTCATGTTCTCCAATGTGGATAGCCAGCGTGTGGCTTTTGTTAGTGAATGGAGTTGTCAGGTGGGGAGACGGCGTGTGAAGCATTTTATTTATATTTTTTCCGAGTATTAAGCAGACTTAGTGGATGCTGAGATGAAGGTTGTTCAGAGAGTTGTTAGAGAGTTCACGGACATTTTTTATGAATAGGGTGTGACTATACCCCCTCGACGTCACATTCAGTTTGGGATAGACTTGTAACCAGGTGACCATCTGATTACCATGGCTTCTTATTAGATGGATCCTTCTGAGTTGCGGGAGTTTCAGATTTAGATTGAAGACCAAATGAAAAAGGGTTTTGTCTAACTTAGTGTATCGCTATGGGGTGCACCAGTCTTGTTCCCGAAGAATGAAGATTGTGGTCTCAGGATATGCATAGAATACTGGAGACTAAATCAGGTAACGGTCATGAACCCTTACCATCTCCCGAGGATAGAAGATATCGTTGACCAGATGAGGGGAGCGGGTTGGTTCTCTATGATTGATCTTCAGTAAGGGTATCACCAGTTAAGATTGATAGATGGTGATATTCTAAAGACTTCTTTCAGGTGTAGGAGTGGGAACTTTGATTTTGTAGTAATATTGTTCGGTGTTACAAACACACCTTCTGTGTTCATGGGGCTCATGAACAATGTTTTTTAATAGTTTTTGGACCGGTTCATCATTGTGTTCATTGATGAAATTTTTATCTACACATGATCAGATGAGGAATATACTAAGCACCTCAGGATATTCTTAGAGTTCATTCGACATCACCAAATCGTTGGGAAGTTGTCCATGTGAAAGTTCTTGACATAAGAAGTGCATATTCTTGGACACATGGTGTCTTATAAAGGGGTAGAAGTTGATCTGTCAAAGGTTTAAACGGTTGTTTTTCGGGAAGAACCTATGAATGTGACCGAGGCTCATAGGTTTCTATGTCCGAAATGCTATTATTTTAGGATTGTACCTGATTTCCCTTGAGTTTTCCCTCCTCTAATAGCTTTGACCACAAATGACCAGGCCATTGTGTGGAGTGAGCAGGGCCAGGAAGCCTTCAGTTATCTGAAGGGGAAGTTGGTTAGTGCCCTAGTGCTGAGGTTACTAGAAGAAGGGATGTCATTTGAGATGTTTTATGACACTTTTGGACATGAACAGGGGTGTGTTCTGATGCAACAGCAGGGAGTAATATCAAACGAGTCTAGGAAGTCATGTCAACATGAGTGTAACTATGCCAATAAAGAGCTAGATCTTGCAGCAGTAGTGTTCATGTTGAAGTTGTGGTGGAATTACCTCGTCAAGGATCACTTTGTTGTTTTCACGGATCACAGGAGTTTGAGGCATATATTTACCAGTGAGACATGAACTTGGGACAACGATGGTGGGTGGAGTTTCTTTAGGACTACAACATAGAGATATCATTCACTGAAGGTAAGGAGAACGTTGTAGTGGATTCCTTGAGTAGGAAGTCACTGAGGGAAGTAGTTCAGGAATATGTGGACGCTTGGATGGAAATGGAGGAGATAGCTTCACTACACCTAGATGCAATGGTGGATGGTGGTAGAGGTTGTCTATTTTAGATTTCAGTGAAGTCCTCTATATTGTTTTAGGTGGAGGAGGATTAGTGGGGAGTCTTAGATATTGAAGTGATGTGCGATCGGGTTGACTAAGGAAATGCTCCGGAAGGGTGGCTGGAGGATGGTCAAAATCAGATGCTTTTCCGAGGGAAGTTGTTTGTCCCAGAAATGATCCATGAAGGAGTTCTCCATGAGTTATATAACTCAATCGTAGTGGTACACCCAAGAGTTTAGACGATTTACCGAGGCAAGTGAGAATAGTTTTGGGGGCATAGTGGGAAACAGGCATTGGCAGAGTTTGTGGCAAGGTATCGGATGTGTCTGTAGGTGAAGGTTGAACACCGTTTCCCATGAGGTTTTTTGAAGCATTTAGATATCCTAGAGTAGAAGTGGGATGAAATCTTGATGGATTTTATCATATAACTACCTAGCTTTCAAGGAGGCTATAACACTATATGGGTAGTGGTAGACCAGTTGATGAAACCTACTCACTTCCTGGTGGTCAAGGAGTCGAGTGAGGTGGATTAATTAGCATGAAGATATGTGAATGAGGTGGGGCGGTTGCATGGAGTTCCAAGGTCCATAGTCTCAGATATTGATGAAAGGTTTACCTCATGAGTCTGGAGGGGATTTCAGTATGCTTTCATAACCGAGCTGCACCTTAGCACTACATTCCACCTCCAGACTGATGGGTAGACAGAGTAAAAAATATAGAAATTGGAGGATATGCTCTGGGCACATGTTTTGGAGTTCAGGGGATCATGGGGATGACATTTCCCACTATTATGGTTTTCTTACAATAATATATATCACACTACTATTCGAATGACATCGTTTGAATCCTTGTACAAGAGGCCATGCCGTTCACTCGTGTACTGGATTGAGGTTGGGGAGGCAAGTTTTTTGCGCCCATAGGAAGTTTAGAGGACAACAGAGAAGGTTTAGTTTGTGTGTGAGACGATGAAGGTAGCCTAGGACCGGTAGAAGTTGTATGTTGACCATAGGAGGAGGCCCTTGGAGTTTGAGGTTGGAGAACATTTGTTCTTGAAAGTTTCACATCGACATGGGCATCAATGGTATGACAAGGGTAGCAAGCTGTCTCCTAGGTTCATTGGGACTTTTGAAGTGTTGGGGTGAGTCAGTGAGGTGGCATATCACCTCGCATTTCCACCCTGGTTGGAAAGGATCCATGATGTCTTCCACATCTCCCATCTTTGTCGATATCTACATGATGACTCCCATGTCATTGACTATTGAGATTTTGATGTAGGGGATGATGCTACATTCAAGGAGAGATTAGAGAGGATCGAGGAACAAAAGTATCAAGTGTTTCATGGATGAACTACCCCATTGGTTCTTGTGTTGTGGAGGCACAGTGGCCTAAAGTAGAGTACATGGGAGCAAGAAACTCAAATGCGTGCCCAGTACCCAATGCTGTTTTGGGTCACTGTTCAAATTCTTCCTTTATGTTTTTGTTTTTATGACCTCCTATAATGTAATTGTGACCTTGTTGGTTTATGAGATTATTTTCTTTCCTTACCTTGTGAATGTTTATAAATAGTCCTGATGTGTAGGAAATGTAGAACCTGATTCCTAATAACGACGCATCAGTGCAGATGCAATTAAGCCCATGCAAGTAAGTCAGTGCCGCCCAAAGATGATAATATCTTGATACTGATGTAGAGTCACCATGATCCATGTGTCAGGACAATGTGTTATTTGGGGTTTGTATGGGTGTTTGGGGTGGTTTGTCCCTGATAGGTACCTACTGGGGTGGAATTTTGAGTTTAGTTCGATTCTCGAGGACGAGAATAGTTTGAGTGGTATCTAATGAAATGGCTTGGACCCTACTAGCCCATTACTCTACCAATTTCTGGTGTTTAGGATGCCCTAGACCCATTAGGTCCGCATCTGAAGGGCGGCCTATCGGTGGAAAGATTTCATCGTGGTGTCACCCATCAGTGAAACTAATCGGTTAGTCACTGATCGGTACAAGAGGGGATTTTCAGGTTTCCCTCCCCCAGTTTTCCTGTAATGCAACATTTATGACTTTTAACCTTTTTAAAGTGTGACATGTTCATTTTTAGCACCATACGAATTGTTTTAAATCCCCTAAGAGTGGGGAGACCCTCAACGGACGTGTTTTGTCTCCATAAATGAAGACCTTTAACCAACAACTATTACGACGTCCCCTCTGATTTTAATTTTTAAATAACAAATTATTATATCATGTGTAACTTTCCAACTTCATGGTGAAAAAACTGTCCTCCTTTTATTCCAATAAATCTTCATAACCCAAAACTATGAGATCTCTCTTTTATATCGCATGAGAATCCTTTCTTTCCTTTATCTTCGTAGATGGTTTCTTTCGTTACTTGGTGCGTTTGGAGTCCCTTTTTCTGAGGCTTGTAGTGCACATGTGTTGGATCCTTTCATGGTAATTCTTGGAGTCTTCTATGTTCCTTCTCTGCAAGTCGCACATCTCTAGTTGTTGGCTCCAGGAGAATAATTTGATCGTTGATCTTCTAATTAGGGTTCTTACTTCGTCTCTCTTTATAGTGCATCATGCGGGGTGAGTATGAAAATATTCCTATGTGGATGGATGAAATGAAAACATAACAGAGATAAAAATGGTTCTTAAAGAATGATGTGGTGTGTTTGATGATGCTACAGTACTGCTTTACCTTTTCTTATATGTTGTGAATAGTATGGTCTTATGTCCACTGAAAATCATTGTCGTTTGGGGTCCCTTCTTGTGCACTAATAAACCTCGGTTTTCTAGGTATTTATGTGATTGAATGGATGTAACATGTAAAATGGTTAATCATGTAAACATGTTTGATTAAATTGATGCACAATGAATGAGAATCCTAGAGTGGTCACCCTGGTTAACCAGATAGAAATACAGAACAAAATGAAGGGAATACTTAAATTTGAAAACTCCCTTGCTCTATTATTTTGATGTGGGTGGTTGTTCTTCTTGATGCTTGTGTGGTGACATGGATGGGGATGGGATCCCCTATTTTGGTACAGTAGTTGTTTTGTGGATCTGAGGCCATGTGGGGCTATGTGTTCGGGCATGGTTTGGTTTTAGTAATTTGAGGGATCCCATGGAACCCTTTGGTTATAGTGATATTACAAGAGAACTGGCTGTGAATGCTTAAACTAATACTTGGCTGTTTTTCTTTGTTGGCTTGTGGCTATTCTTGTTAGATTCCCAGAATTGAAGAATTATCTAAATGGAATCACTTTATTATGAAAAAAAGAATGGGTTCAATGGGAAATTTGTTCCTTGTAATGAGTCGTGACATGGTTGTCGCTATGGTGCTTTTTATTAATGAATAGTAATGAGGGTGATTATATATGGGATCTTTTTGGAACCCCTAGGCTGGGATGAGTGCTTTTTACCTATATGTATAATTTAGTTTTTATGTTTCTTATTCACACCCTAATCAAGTTGATCTCTTCGTGTCGAACACCCCCTTTTCTTGGGGGATGGTATTTTTTCCAACACTCCTGTGAATGGATGGTTATTAGCTCATTTTTTTCTACCTATCCTAAGTAGCCCAATATTTATCTAGCATGATGTGATAGATTGATGCCCATTATAGCCCAATATTCTTCGGGTGGAGTAATCTCAGATAGTTGGACCTGATGTCTATGGGAAGGCGGTTTCCCATGTTCTTTCAGGATGAGGCCCATATGTCTTCGGGCGTGTTGGTGGTTGTTCTGGCCTAGATGTCTGCGTGTGTGGTAAGGATGTAGTGGTTGGACCAGATTTGTAAGGGAAATTGGTTTCTCAAGTTCCTTTGGGATGAAGCCCAAGTTTCTTCAGGAGTGGTGGATGTTGTTCTGGCCCAAGTGTCTGCGGGAGTGGTTACGTTGTGGTGGTTGGCCCTTGTGTGTTCGAGAAGGTGGTTTCCCAAGTGCCTTCAAGATGAGGCCCAGGTGTCTTCAGGCATGGTGGTAGGTTTTATGTACTAGGTGTCTGTGGTCGTGGTTAGATGTGGATGTTATGGACCGGGTTTTTTCGGGCGGGATGTGTGGCTGTGGTAGCAAAGGTGTGTACGGGCGGGGGATAGTAGTGGGGCTGCAATGATAATGGCAGGAGAGGTTTGATGTGTAGGATGTCTTCTATTACAACGGAGAAAGTGGTTCAGGGTACCCAAATATTTAAGTATTATTACCATTTCATTACTTGACCTACTTTATTTGGGGAGTGTTCCTTGGTGAGGTTGGGCGGATAGTTTCCTTGCTAGGTTCTTTGATTATCCGCTTTTCTTACGGGGCAATAGAATGCTTCCCCACATGTGAATGATAGATTTGGGTTTTCCCTATTTTGTATACCAATATACTCACCCTAATTATATAATGCTGCTTTCAGGTTACCATGAAGACTTCAAGGATCGTGCAAGACCGTACTAGTTTATGTTTTGGGATAGTTGTTGTTGCTGGTTTTATTTTCTTCAGTAATTTCCTTTGGAGTTTTCTTATACATTTTAGCACTTACTTTTGGAACATGCATATGGGAATGGTGTGTTTTGGATTTACTTTTACCTTTAGTTTTGGTGTTCTTTGGGATTTACTATCTTATCTCCCAATCCTACTAAATAAAAAGGGTAATTCCTTCCATTTTGCGTGAGATTTTATACCTTTGGTGCAAGTCACCACTCCGGGACCTATTAAAGGCAGGTTTCATGGGGCTCATTATCTCTCCATCAATATAATGAATGAATTGGCTGGAAATCCACTGTCGCTTCGCCCAACTTGGTGAGAGTGGGTCGTGACAGAAATAATAATTGTAACTTTTAGTTTGTTTTGATATCATCGGGCATTTCAGGATATTTAAATACATTAAACTAACATCCAATGAAATAATTCTCACTATGTGTTTGTAAAAATTAAAACCAAAATTATTGATGATTTAATTTATATGTTATATTTGAAATGGTTAAATGTGGTTTATATTCAAATAATAACTTGTTTTCATTGATTTTTTTAAATTTTTATGTTCATGAATTTTTAATCTAAATATAATTTTTATTACTAAAAAATTATTTCAGGATTACTATCATGAATAATAATTTTGAGTCTGAATTAAAATGGTTGTTTGACTGTTATTATTATGTTTGAAGTGTGATAATCTTTCAAGGATATATTTTTCCGATAAACATGATATTGGTTATTTTTCTAAATCATGAATATAAGAACCATGATCTGATCTATATGATATGTTAATTAATATTTTAATATGAAAAAATTTGGGAACATTTAATTCATTCTATCATTTATATTAATTTTCAATAGGATTGTTTTATGATTTGTGGTAATAGGTGAGGTTGGGTTATTATTGTTATATATTATTGGTATAATGATATTTATATTATTTTACTAATCATATCTGTTTATACATCATTGGAAAGCATAGAGAGATAGATGAAAAATCTAGTAATTAATAATCCACTAACCATGATAACACTTTTTCCAAATGATTCCATGTTAAGGAACTAATATTTTTACATGGATTCCCCTCCAAACATGGTTAAGTGGAGTTAAGAATGTGTTAAGGATATGAGAAAACATAAGGAGTGATTTTTTTTTAAATTCTCCATTTTTCAAACAATATTTTATTCAAGGTTTGTAAGTGTTCCCATTATAACTATTATAAAGTCTAATAATTACATGTCAACATGATGAAGGTGTATTATATGAGCGAAAACTACGTAGAAAGTAAAATTTTGTGATACCTTGGAATTAATGAAACATATTTTGAGATGGGAGGATTCACGAAATGTATAGTAACATTTCAACATGGCTTGGGATGGGATTATATTTTCATGAATTTTTAATATATTTAAAATTATATTAGCAGTTTTTATATGGAATTATTAATAGAGACCAGTTTTGTTGTAAGTTAAATGGTTGTTTAAACAAATCATAACCAAACTATTTATAATGATACTTACGTTTGATGGATGTTCATGTAGAGTATATAGAGACTAATGAATTTATATTTTAGTTCAATAATATTAAATCGAGAATTAGGTGATATATTTTGGGGGTAATTTTATATTCTGAGATATTTAAATGAAATTTTTAATTATAGTATAGAATTTTAAGTATACATACAATTATTTTTATTATATTTAAATGTTTACTATTTTATGTTATGATCAGAATGAGGTGGCCTCCAATATTTCACTATAAAATGTACCAATTAAAAAATACATATTCACAGGGTAACTAATATGTGATTGGGTGAAGATAACGATATTTGATGTCCATTGGTTCCTCGAATTCCTAGTATAACGAACTCAGTAGAAAATAGTATTATTAATTTCAATTAAATATTTTATCCTACACAAACCGTCATTTTTACTAGACCAAGAAAATGAACATGTGTATTATTCTTCTAATCATCCTAAACTTAATATTCTTTAATTCACTCTAATACATCCTCTTTCATTTACCCATAAGTATTTATGATGTTATTAAGAGAAATATATGTATATACATCAATACATTCCCTACTCATCTACTGTTCCTCATCACTATATCCCTAATATTGATTTTTTGGGTGGGGGTAGGTCCTTAACTATTTTATTTGAAGTGTTTAAAATTAAAAAAACCATTTATATTGGTCGAGACTCCAATTAGTATGGTAGGTGTTCCATTTTATCTTTCATTTTTTAACGTTTCATTAGTAGTTTGATTTTGAAATGGGGAAGATGGGTGTGAGTGGTTAAGAATTATAATGATAGATCTTGAGGTGAATATGTAATATTATTAGTGGTTTATTGACCAATAGGATCTCATGATAATTTAAGAACATCTTGAAATCAAAATTTTCAGACTATTTTAAATTTTATTAAGTAATTATTAATTTTATAATTTTAAACAATCAATGATGTTCATCACATTGGATACTATTTACTCGAATTATGATGTTTTCTCAGAGTTATTAGGGATATTCGACAAAAGGTACATTATGGTATAAATATTTTAGTATAGTTATTTTATTTAAGGGTTTATCCACAATCATAATGTTTAATGTTGTTCGAAATTAATTAGAATGAGAAAGAAATTTCATTGGGTTCCCCTATATTGAGTAATTTCAAATTTTGACTAACATCAACATGTTAGTGTTCCAATCTATTTTGAGTATACTAATACATCTTTGAGTAATGTGGTATTACAATATTTGAAGATCTAGTCAAATAATTACAATTAGTGGTACAAAAAATGATTTTAGAATGTTTTTTATTTATTGTAGAAAGACCATGTTGTTATATAAGAACGAAAAATTATAAAGTGGGTTAAGTTATTGATTGCAAATTGGTGTTTTAATGATACATTTTGTGTTTTATCTAACCTATCCATGTTTAGTATGGAGAGTTATTTGTTTTCATATGGAATGATTCTCTATGTGTACCATAGAGGGATAACCAAATAAGGAAATGCAACCATGTACACTCTTATAAAATCACATATAGAATATGTTGATGAGATACAATTTAAAGAAAAATATAAAATAATGTAATTTTTAATATCAATGTAATTTTTCTAAATAAATTTTCAGATGAAATAATTAATGGATTTCATTCCTTAAGTTGGTAATTTATTCTCTCATTACATGTTTCGATATAATTTATCATTATTTTTAATATTTTAGTAGATATTTTGATTTTTATATTTTAGAAATCATTTATAATGTCTTCATAGTATTTTATACACATGATTGTTTTATAGATTGAATTAAGGTAAAAAACTCTTCTTATTAATTTTATCTATGTATATACATGTTTTTTATTTAGTAATATATTGATATTATGATATAATGATAATTTTATATATATAATATTTCTAAAACGGATTAATATGCATTATAATATGGATAAAATTGTGGGAATATAGATTATTGATTATTTTTATATTTGATATGAATATAATAAAATTTATTTATGTGAGTCATAAATTAATATATACATGATATTGAAGTTCTGAATATTTGAATGGTTTAAATTATTTATATAAAATTATATATAACATTTTATTTCCCTTGGAATATGATACAATATTTCCATGAATTATTATAACATATATAATATATGTTTTGGGAATCAAATCAATTATTTTTTTCCATTAATTTGTTATTTAGTTTCAAGAGGTGTTTAATTAAAATTTGAATAATTTTGGAACATGGGATATAACATGGTAAGCACATAGTTAGTGATAACTATACAACCAAATCATGTAATGTGTTGGAGCTCTTAGAGAACTATCTGGAACAAGAATAGGATGACTCTCTGTTTAATGAACTTAGAGGTAAAAATGATCATCCCACTGATACCCTTATGAGACAAGAGTGGCTAGGCAGAGAGGGAGAAAGAGTCAGATGACTTCTTGAGGGGGATTGGAATTCTGGCTACTTTCATGCATGCAATAAAGAATGTCGACGTTTTCAGCGGCATAATATTCTCATAGAAGATGGATCCTACCCTAGTGACCTCGAGGAGGCAGTGGTCATGTTTAATGGGGCTATCAAATCTTTTTTGGCTGCTCCCAACACAAGTATGAAAGGGAGTATCCGAGAGGTGCTGCTAAGCTCTTTGAGGTAATTCTAAACTGTGTTTTAGAGGACATTGAGGGGGGCTTGAGAAGGACTCCAGATGAGAGTGATGTTCGTGATGCGATTTGGTATTTGAATAGAGATAGTGCACCAGGGCTCGATGGCTTCCCTGGGTATTTTTATTGGACAACGTGGTACATCGTTAAAGTGGGTCTTGTGAGAGCTATCCATGATTTTTTTCAAGGTGGGTATCTACGGTGTATTGCATGTGAAACCAAGATGGTTCTTATTCCGATGGTATGTAATCCTGATTCCATTGATCAGTATCGGCCCATAAGTATGTGTAATTTAGCATACAAATTTTTGACCAGAATTCTCAACATAATACTGGATATTCACCTAGATTATAGGATGGCCTCATAGAAGCATGGTTTTATTAAAGGGAGGTCAATTCAGGCTTCAATCAGAGTGGTCTAAGAGATGGTAAGTGGCATCTACAGTAGGTCTTTCAGAGGAAATTTGGTGGTAATGTTAGACATGAGAAATGCTTATGATAGGGTGGAATGTGGATTTGTTCTGAGAGTCATGGCTTCCATGGGCTTCTTAAATTTGACTATTGACCTTATTTTCTGTTGCTTCAGCTCGGCGTGGAATTCATCTTCATTTATGGGTAAGAAATTAGGGGTTTTCAAGGCTTGTCATGGCCTATGGAAAGGGGATTCTTTTGTCCCCATTCTTTTCATTATCTCACAAAATGATCTCAGTTGCTATATTACTCAAAGCCTCAACACGAGTAATGTTATACCTTATCATAATAGGCCACCTATAGGGGGGTATCTCTTAATTAATGTTTGCAGATGATATGTTTTTATTTTTCGATGGTAGTAGATGATCTGTGCTGGGGTTGAATGGGCTTCTTGGGGAATACTGCAAGTGTAGGGGGATAGTGTTGAACAAAGAGATAAGTATTTTTTAAATTACCAAAAAGATCTCTTAGAGGAGGGAGAGGGATATGGGGGATTTCTTGATTATGGAGAGAGGATCATTTCCCATGGAGTACCTCGGGTCTCTGGTTAGTCCTTACACCCTTAGGGTCTATCATTTTGATAAACTCAAAAGAAAATTTTTGGGATGCATCTACAACTAGAAAAATAGATTCCTTTCCTTTGGAGGCCACATAACATTAGTGAACATTGTCCTAGATTCCATTTCCATGCACATTATCTCCACCCTACAAGGTCCCAAGAGTGTGATTTCTATTCTGGATAAGATTATCATGTCCTTCATATGGGATGGGTAGATGGAAGGCAAATATCATTGCACATCGGGGATACTTCTTGCAATACCTCTCTCCAAAGGGGGCATTATCATGAGGAGTGTTTCCTCAACCATGAAAGGGCCTCATGAAAAGATTGTGTGAGAGGATATGTAAGGTAGGTCCCACTGGGGAAAGACTATGAAGGACATTTACAGTCTGAACATGTGTGATCAGAGATCACATCCATCTAGGATATGGATTTTGATTCCCCCTTACACGGAAATTCTGCAATATCAATTGCAGTGGTTAGTGTGAATAGGGAGCATCAATTTTTGGTAGCATGATTGGGGGTAAGGCAGGATTTATTTCCCGGAATTCCCCACCCCAGACATGTATTTAGAGTGGCTAGTGGTTACCCCACGTTCCTCTAGGCCATTATTGATGAGAATCAACTTGCGATTTTTAGCAACATTTCTACTGGTGATGATCCAGATAAACTCATCTCCACAGGCTTGATGTCGGGTATTTTTTCCATCAAGGATTTCATTCATGTGACGAGGGACATGTTTAATGGGGATCAGTGGTGGTGAATTTGTGGTGCATGGAGCTTCCAAAAAATTTAATTTCTTGTTGTGGCATATGAGGAACAAAACCTTGCCTACTGATGAGAATCTGTAACATATGGGTGTGACGATGGGTTCTAGGTGCTGGTGTTGCAGGTCCTCTATCCAAGAAATAGTGTACCATTTGTTATATGATAGCTAATGGCACAGAGGGGTATGGCATATCTTCGGGGCTTTCTTTGGCTGGGCCACGTCTGACAGGGTGTAGGATGATTTTCATAGCTCGTGGTTTAAATGAGTGGGGACTCACGTGGCTAAGAGAAAGGCCATGAATGCCATTCTTATTGCAGGTTGCTGGACCATATGGCAGGCCAGGAATACTGCTCGCCACAAAAACAGTTCAGGATCTTAGGCAAGTATAATATTCAATATGAAAAATAATCTGCTGGATCTGGTTCGGTTGTGCCCCGATTGTAAATGTACAATATCTATGAACTAAATTATCCCAAACCACTCACGCGACAATCAGGCTGGAAATTTGGGGAGGGATGTTGGGTCCATTGGTGTCCTCCTAGCCAGGGACTAAATCTTAATTTAGACGAGTTGCTACTCAGTGGGGAGATGCATGGGGGAGGGGTTGTTAGAGTTCATAGGGGCTCCGTAATTGCAGCGTTGGCTGCATTCTATGGTAGAGGTGATGTATTACAAGCGAAGGCTTTTGCCATGGCTACTGGTCAAGAGAAATGCAACCAAAGGCATATTAATATAAATATGCTACAGACGGTCTCCATGTTAACATATAACACATTGTTAGGAAATGAAAATTTTCCTTGGAACAATGCATACACTATAAAAAAATGCAAAGTACACATAGGTAATCATATAGAGGTATCCCACACATGGAGATAGGGGAACATGGTGGTAGATGTTTTTGTGTCTACAGATTCCCCATATCAAATCATGCATTATTTCATTTGTTGGGGTTCTTTTCAAAAATAGGTGATGGAATTTTGAGGCAATTGATGCTTTGGGTTTACATTACTTTAGACCACCATGTGTTTTCTTTTGGTATCCTATGTACGGTGGCTTTTGAAAATCAACAAAAATGTGAGTTTTTAGTCAGACTCTACTCACTTAATCATTACCCATAAACTAGTTTCCATCCCATAGGTATTGGGAATTCTCATTATGATTTAAAAGGAACATATTAGAGTATATAAAAAAGATTATAAAGATATTTAATTATATGTTTTATCACCGTTAGATTTTGATACATGTAATTTTGACAAATCATGGTAGATAAAATATATTAACATAAAAACATGAAGTTAGATTCATATGGAGTGACTCACCAATATTCATCATTTAAATATTTTAGTTTTCATGGGTTAAATGGAAATTTTCAATTCTGGTTTTCTTTTTTTGAATGTTTTCGTATTTTTTATGAGGAATAGAGAAAGGAGAGAATTATCTATAGAGTGTGGGCTACAAACTTCACTATTACCATGAACCTATTTTTATATGGTTTCAATTTAAATCTATTTGTTTAGTGCTTGTTTATAGAAACAAGGTGTCCTAACCATGTTTCAATATTTAATCTATAAAATTGATTCTCATGGAGACCACATGATTTTAGAAATAATGTGGTCGAACAATGCACACAGAAATTATTTTTTTCATTATATTGTTTAATAAATATTAAATATCACTTTTTCAATAATTTTTATTCCTTTTTAATTTTAATTAATGTTGTTACTTGGTTTTAATAGGATTTTTTTGGAGTTTAATGAGTAGGTACACTTTATTTCAAATTATTATTGTGACATGTCTCCAAAAAAGTCCCAAAGAACCAGATTGAACTCATTATAGATAATTTATCATAAGCAAACCTAATGGATGATAAGAATTTTATGGAGAAAATATTTTAAATAGTTTTCTCAACAGATCAAATAATTAACACTAACCTTACATAGGACTGGGATGCTGATTCTAGTATGACTAAATGCATGGATTAAGCCACAGAATATCATTTTTATAGTTCCCAATGAATTTCAGAAACTAATTAAGATAAATAGTCCATGAATTGGATAGATATTATTTATATGACAATCTATTGATAGAAATTCCCAAGAATATCAATGTAATTTTTTTGTTTTTAAAAATGATGAATCCAAGCAGAAAATTTTGGAATTTAATCAATAAAGAAAATCTATATGAAATTAAAGGGTGTAATGGATTTGAAAATAACTTCACATAGTAGTTTAATACCACTAATGTTTCTCTATCTTAATTAATGTGTTTATTTTTCATTATAATTTAATTGACACTGTAATGGGGAATGAAAATTATTTTTCAAAAAATATTTTTTTTACTGAATAGATATTGAGATATAAAATCAATGTTTGATGGTTTTAAGTGGGCATCTAATCAAGTATTTCATCAATATAATTATTTTAAATCTACCTACATAAATAGAGAGGGTCGATCAAAAACTTATATTTGTAGTAGATAAATCCATAATGATAGGGACTACTGATTCTCGTACAATTCAAAGTTATTATAAAGGACGTTTTCTTCAAAATGAAAGGATGTGGGGTTTTTCAAATAATGGAGTGGAAGTGGATCAAAATAACCATCATAGTTAAATTTTTCTACACAAATCAAGAATATGACTATTATGTTTTACTAATGTATAACATGGTTCATTAAACCCCACTATTGTAGGATTCCCCAATTTAATGTCATGATTATCAGTGGATAGGTTATATTGATAATTTTTAAGGTGAGATTTCCCCAAAAAGTGATATTGTATTTGCATATCCATAGGGATATATAGCTTAGTTTTATGGATACAAGTAGGATAGAACACAACCCTAATTATTTTATTTCCAAATTAGATCATCATGTGGCTATTACTAGATACAAATTAATAATCAGTATGTAGAGAAGGCATAATGATCTCCAAAAAGTGATTAAGATCCATATTATAACTAAATATATTATAGAATATTAATAGCTAAAATAGTAGTTTTAGGTATCATTCATAATTGTTTAACCGTGTATGTATAATTAATTGATATATGTTCCAATAAATTAATCACATCTAATAGTATTATGGATATTCATAATTTTTTTCAAATCCAATTTTTATGTTATTGGGGTATCTACATATCTTCAGATAAAGTGGAAATGTGGATTTTGATACCCATCATGTTTAATATATATGTATGATTAATATTTTGATTTTGATATTCAAGTTACTATAATGGATCACTTCTATATTATTCTCTAGATTGATTAGACATTAACAATCATAGACCACATTTATTATTATCATCCAAGGGATTCCATTATTGATTTTAGTGGTTGTTCTCAAATATTTATAGAGGAGTTTGGAGTTTTATTTTCATTATCATTGAAGAATTTTATAAAATATAAAATCTCTCTTGATATAATCAGAAGAAATTAATTTCTAGTGAAATCTTTCACATTTGGTTTTGGAATTTAAAAATTCTTTTATAGCTGACTTCTTAGGTTTTCCTTTTTGAATGGAATTTGATTTTTCAATTAAATTGTTCCCAAGAACAAAACTAATATCACTCCCTTATTATAGAACAGAACCCACTTGATCAATGGAATATAAACTATTGTAGGATGTATTAGATACAAAATATGTTTATTCGTATTGGTTTCTCTATAGGGGTTTAACTTGTAATCATTAAAAGGAAGGTATACGAGACTATACACCTATCAATAAATTAGTGAAATCTGAATCACAAATCCCTAGAGAAAATATTCCCCTATACTCACATTAATGACCACTTTGATCAAATAAATGGGATAATTTATTTTTCAATGATTCAATAGTGATCATGTCACCACCAACTCAATGTGGAGAAGTCAAACTTCTTGATGTCTGATTCTAACAGTAGGGAAGATCATTTTGGATATCTCATGATGTAATTTAGCCTAACTAATTATTCAATTATTATAATATCCCTTATGATTAATCTAACTTATTTAGAAAAAAACTCCATCATTATAGGATTAGTAGATGATACATTATTTTTTTTAAAACATCATGTTTCTTTGGAATTATTTGAAAACATTCATATTAAATATATGTAATTATCTATTTTATGAAATTATTTTAATTTATAAATACATGATACAAGAGATCAATATGTAAGGAAATATTGTTTCAGAAAAGGTGTTTTGGTTGAAATTCATAATTTCAATACTAATATTTATTTTCTATAACCAAATTAGTTCTTAGAAATTTTAATACTATCATTTACAAGCCATAAAAATTGGTCGAAAAAATTCCGGAATGCTATGAATTATTTTAGAAACATCCTCTATGATGATTGGTTGAAAATGTAAATCAATAATTAATACATAAGATATTTATTTTCTCAATAATATATTAATCTTATTCATTTTTTTGTGTAATTTATTTTTATTAAATTGATATTTATCTCTCTTATATTTCATATAAGGGAAAATTTATATACAATGAAATTTTTTTAAACATGTTTTCATGAAGATTTAAATAATTATAGTTATTTGAAACCTGATAATACTTATATATTATTTTAGTTATAAAGATGATAAATAATACTTCCTGCAATGTTTTGTTAAAAAAATATATTTGGATTATCTTTCTTAGGAGAAATAATGGCATGTGGAATGGGGGGAAAGTTGTGTAATTCTATATGGCAGAGATACCACAAGTAAGATGTATCTTTTTATTAAGCCATGTAGTGATCACTGATTATCATCACGCATAGGGGAGGTTCATCAATGCACCACTAACAATTATTGTTATAAGAAGAATTTGTACTGGTAACTAAACATGAGGTGATTATATAATATTTTTCTTTTTGGTTCTATAGAAGTTAACATATTTAATAGAGTATCAAAAGTCTTTTAATTTTATTCCTCTCATTCATGTCACCAATTTTTAATTATATTTTTTTATCTTTGTTTTCTTATCAACGTATTACCATGTACCCATTTAGAAGAGAATTAATCTAGGTTGGTATTGGTCGAATAACCAAAGTGTCTAATTTCATCCGAATCAAATTTAACATTATGGTGGAGAAGTTGAGAAAAAACTCTGTCCATTAGATTTTGATGTATTAAAGGGTTACTTAAATGATCATTTCTAATTGAGATAAGTGATTTAATTTGAATTTTAAAATATCCATAAAGAGGCTATATGATATCTAGTAATATTGATCCTTCCATACTATAAGTAAATGGATTTGGAAAATGAATGGATGATACAAAATCATGAATTCATACATTAGTGTTACAATTTATACTTTATAGGGTTTTAGGATAACCATTAATCAATGGTTTAATTTTCTTTTATTAATGACTATAAATTTTCAATTAGGATTGGTTACAAAGAATGGTTTTATGACCGACCATTCTAGTCACCACTCTATTGTACATAGGTTTGTGAGACATTAACTATGTGGATAATAATATTGAAAGAGATGTTTGAAATGATGTAGTTGATTATAAAATAATGGTAACTGATTATAGTGAAAACGCCTTATGAAATTAACTATCATCAAATAGAATATATTTTTGTTTGTGATTATATATTTTTAGTAGTATCACTATGTTTTTGTCACCTACTATTCAAAATGAATGGAAAGGTGAATCTAAATTATTTGAAACTAATGTGGTCACTAAAATAAGTGGTATGTATTTATATAATCTTCCATTTCATCTATATATGATTCCAATTCATGTTGTTTGGAACACAACCTCATGAAAGGGGTATCAAAATGATCCCACCACTGTGTTATGTTCGAGAGAGCTTGTATTGGAACCATATACATCGATGATTGAGAATACTTTATAAATTTATGATAAATAATGTAATGTTTTTTGGGAATGTGTAATTTATTATTACATGTATTTTTTTAAAAAGTGAAAAGTAATTCCTATAAGAAAATGGAGTGAGAGTAATGTCCTTTTCTCTTCAATAATCTTTAACATTCAATTTTACATTCCACATGATAAAATTTAGATGGTAGAGAAAATTATACCATCACTTTTGAAATTTTCATGAAAAATACTCTAATATTGATTATTATCCTTATTAATTATTTGATGGGTTATTTTAATAGAAAATTAAAGAAAATTGTGAATAGTGGAGGTTGTGTGATTAGCATTTGACTAGTGATGACCATAATACCTAGCCATGAAAGGGGTGAAACCCATTAATAAAAATATTCATATTGTTGTAACATTATTTCCAAAACCATGTAGTCAATACATGATACTTCCCATGGTGTTCTAGGATCTTTCACATGGTTTCAAAAATAATATAACCCAATTATGAGACAATTCGATAAAATAAAAACTATGAAATTCCTTAATTACCCCTACTTGATATTAACCCCCTTTTCCAACTTATCAATCCACATTAATTTTTTATAATAGCAGTAATGTATTCATTTATATACTCACTACATTATTTATATATTATATATTTCATATTAATAATCATCATAACTCATCCTATAAGTTCCTCTAAACCAATTTTCAATTTCTAATCCTCTCATTTGTATATGTTTTTTTATGTTCTATCATAATGAATTGGGGTTCATGATAGTTGAACATTCATGTTGAGAAACATAGTAATAATTATTCCAATGAATTTATTAAGACATTTTATATTATATTTTAAAGGAGTAACATCATCAACCAATGGATTAAATGATCAATAGTAGGAAATTCTATGTTCTAACAAATATATAGAGAACCAGGAATATTTCAGGTGCTCTAATGAGTTTTGATTATTTAAAATCAATTTAGTGTTTGTGAAGAATCCTATTGACTATATTATTGTAATTTTTTTATTTATAAATTTATAATAGGATGTCTCACATGAAAAGTGTATAATTTATATGTTTTTATAATTCATATAAAAATATTTATTTAATTTTCCTTAATGTAATTAGTGATATTTTATGAAAATACATATCAATTTTTTTTTAAATGTTTTCATAAAAAATATTTATGATATTATGAGTGTTTTCATTGGTCAAATTAATTAATTTCTTGATTTATATTTCTTCTATAAGGTGTATGAATGGGTTCATCAACCCTAGTGTCCATTCTATTTTTGTATATTTTGACTTGGTGGTGGTTAAAGGATGGTTTACGGAGTTTGGAATGTTTGGGGAGGAAAAGAAGTTGAGTTCAAACAATTAAACAACATGGATCCCTATGATGTTTTATAAGATCGTTAAAAATAGAATATTGGTAATGGATACAGTTTCATATCATTTTTTTATGATTTTGGATCTCTGACTATGGATAAGGGGAGATCAGGGATTAGTTTTGCAGGTTACTTTCTCTTTATGTGGTAGTTGTGACATTTTGGTTAGCTATGGAATTGGACCTTACCTGGTGTTGAGTTTCATAACCTCATGTGTGGAGGTTTTGGTGTCTGTGTTTTGGGATGTTCATCCAAATCAAGGGGGAGATGCACTGTGGCTATAGTTTATTCCTTTTTCCCTCCCATTGAGAAATGAGATCTAGATAGATATATGTTATGTCCCTTGGACAAATTATTTGACCAAGGAAGATGTGGACAATTAATTTTTTATATACCATAGGATACCCCGTGTCAGGTAGTTTAGGGACATGGTGCATGGGACATTATCATTATGTTAAATTTTTTTGAATGCCTATAAATACCCCATGCCGTCCCAAACCAAATTTTATCCCATCTCTTCCTCCAAAACCTTAGGTTCCATGTGGTTATTTTTAAATACTATGAAGAAAAATTTCATAGTTATTAAAACTAATATTACATATTTTTATCTTTGGTAATATAAGGTGGGTTCTGCCACTATTTTATAGAAGTTTAACCCAATTCAATGTCACGTTCTTCTCATTCTTCTTTGGATTATTTGGAATTTTTTCCATCAATCAAATAGAGATTACATTTTAATTTTACTATATTTTTGGGGTGTTATTTTCATGAGAAATCATAGTATCTTTATGTTAGAGGTGACTATAGATCTATATTGACATTAATTTGTATTTCAGTACTATTGGAAGATTAATGATGTGGAATTTTTTCTTCTCTTATTTATTTATTTGAAATTATATATTAATGATCGTTTAATTATTTTAATTACATTTGAATTAACCAATTTAATATTAAACTATATTAATTACTGAAATTGGTTTAGTTTTATTATGTTCATATGTTTGTTACATCATGATAATTGGTTTCCATGTGATTTACGTGATAGTGTTATATCTAAGTTATTCTATTTAGAATGTATTTTTTTTATTAGCTTGTTATTATTAATGAAATTTTAAATGAAGATAAATAGAATAATTAATTAGTTGGTTCAAAAATAAATTTTTTTTATGAATCTTTATATTCTTGTAATTTTATGGAAATAAATTGGAGGATTAATTCATGTTTTAATAATTATGACCATTTATGTGTTAAAAATGGAGACAACGAACATGATGATGACATGATTTTCTCTAGAAATTATAATAAATATCCGATTAAATAATAATGGATCTAATATGAGTTTTCTGATACTAGAATTAATGTTATGAATATTTTTAATAATTATAATATCATGTTATTGATGATTTTATAGGTAACCAATGGATGAGACCTATAATAAATGAATCAGTTAATTCCGGACAAGAAAAAAATACAAGCATGATAAAGATAAATGTTTTGGTCCAAGAGTGACTACTGTTTTTGAAGGCTGAATTCCATGTGTAGGGGAAGGAGAGAGATCCCATTTTCACATGAATGATGAATGCATTTTTTGGGATATTTTTCCCTTATCACTATTTTTTGTTGATAACTTCTATTTTTATTGGATATAAGCCTTCCTATATAGAGAGAAATTAGTATGCGATGGATGATGAGATATGTGTTGGGAGGAATGAGGTTGTGGTAGTATTTGACTCCTATGATGGTGATATTAATGGTGATATAAATGATGGGGTAGATGATAGAAGTAGGATGATAGAAAAAATTGGAGCTAGGAATACCTATTATGAAGATGTAATATGAGATTCTCTTTTGTTGAATATATTTAATAGGTATGATTGATGAGTTTCTTGTTTATCTACTTTTCTTTCCCCACATCATGAGGCATATGGTTGTTCTTGGTTATACGTCTCATGATGGTATATTGTGATGTATACATGGTTACCATGAATTTTGGAATGCTAAATGATTAATATATTTTGAACACATGATGTTATTTCTTATTGGAATTTAAATGTTATGGTAAATACCAATAAAATTTTGACTATGTCGGATTATGTTTTTGTTGGAATAGACTTCTCTTTATTATGATAAATTTCAGTTTTAAATAGATGATAATTTATGGATATAGAAAATTAGTATGGATGGTGTTAATTAATGGATAATAAATTAGTTGACATAATGTGAAACGTATAAAAAGGATAAAAATAAATTAATATAGCTCATTAAATTCATCAGTGATTAATGAATATACAATCCTTAATAATGGAATATGAGTGTCCAAGATATGATACATATATTTTGATATTATACTACATTAAATCACATAGTGTGGTTTTGAGCTATATAATATCATATATATATATATTAATTTTATTTGATACCCCACCGATGTTGATTGGGAGACTAACACCCAATAGACTATTGGGGGTGTTTTCCCAAACATTCTAGTGGTGATGATGGATGGATGACAACTCCGATTAGCCCTATTTTGTTCTTTTGGTTGTATTATGTTCTAGTATGCACTGTGGCTAGTTTCCAATATATGTGTAGATATGGATCTAATGGATAATGTTTATTTCGTATACATATATCTCTAGATATAAAATCCAATGGATTATTATATTTATGGAGTGTATAGGTTGGAATGGATTGAGGTAACCTATATAATGTATGTGATATGATTTATTGATGTATAACACCCAATGTATAGTTCACATCATAAAAGTTGTGGGGGATCCCAAAAAAGACCTGGTTACTATATTGAGATGTGAAATTAGATTATGAGATGATGTGATATATGGGATATGTTTTATTATATACAGAACATGTGTCAATGAAAAATATTATTTTTGAGAGAGATTCATTAGGATGTATGACATAGGGGTATAGAAATAAACATTTTGGGAAGCGGTTGTGGGGATCCCTTATTTGATATCAAATTATTATATCTTTTATATGTATTACAAGGTGATATATTAACATTGTGAGGCTTAGAATAAAGTACACCTCATCAGTTGATGAGTAAGTATCACTTTTTGTTAATTGGGGTTTATTTTTTATTTTTTACCTTTTTGAAGATATTCCCCAACGAGGGTTATATTGAGTATACCTATTGTATTCACACCATGATTATATAGAATAATTTCTTTTCATTAACAGCCATATGGAGATTGAAATTGAAATTACATGCTTGTTGTTTTGCAGGACCTATTAGGGCATTGTTGTGGTAGTTGATTTCATCATTTTGGAAATTTTATTTTCCTTTCTTGTTTATTTATTTAAAACATTAAAAGAATGTACCTTTTGTATTATTATAGATAATCTACCATCCGTTTTAATCACCAACCTAGGGCCTACTCATAGTGGGACTCAGATAGTGATTTCCTATCATATCACATTTTTGTCTCAAGAGGGGAACACTTTAGTAGATGTTAGACACAAAAGAGTTGTAATGGAGGTTTAGGAGGTGGGATAATATGTAATTTCTAGTTAGGAATATCTTAGGAATTCATTGGTTGGTAAGGAAACCATGTCATATAAATATTATAAGCATTGTAAACAACTGATATCGGGTGATACGTTGGTATTTCGGGGCCCAACGGTCTACTACATAAACATCAATATCTATGATGAATTATAAGAAAAATTATTTTTGTTTTAGTATAGATAAATATATAATGGTCAAGCCTCATTAGTATTTTATCCTTTTGGGAAATGGGTATTATAACATTCTGGACCTGGATTCCACTCAATAGTGCCCCGAGCCAGGTTGGCCACATAGACTTAATTGCATATCCCCAAACAATAGAGGCTTCCAACTAGTAAGTAGGGATTTGTGTGCATTTATGGGGAGACTATGACCACATTACTAGAATATAACATAGGGAAATAGAAATAATAGTCAATAGTGGAATAATATACATAAATCAAAAAATAGATACACTATAGGAATAGATAACAATGATGAAATGGATCTCATATACAAAATACAATGTAACATGTAATGTATCTACAAAAAATTCAAAATAAGAACCCAATGGTACAATAAAATACATGTGAAAAATTTCAAAAGGACCAAAAGAACTATCTCTTTATAGAATTTTGTGGCTCATGTCGGTTATGTTCTCCCCTACTCATAAGCATTGAAGAAAATCAAGTATCAAATAATGGGAACATTCCACTATCCCTTCTTGTATCCATGATGTCTATTTGAGTCTCCAATAGTAGCCCAAATATGGTATGCGATACAATCCCAAAAGGAAACCACACAAATATCTATATCAAGTCCTAAATGTGAAATATAAACTGTACAATGTGGTAGTATAGTAGGTAAAAAATATGAAAGTATAGTTCCCACAGAATGTCAACTAATAATAAATTGATCATGTACATCCAAACATGGCTCCCAAAAAAATATGGTCAAATCTACTATAACAAGGTTGCTACAACAATTATTTCAAATATAACACATCATTGAAATATAACCAGACATATCATCTCAACCACAACATTTCCCAAATACCTGATGTGTCAAAACATCCATGTTTGAGCTGTATAATCATGTGTATCACATTACCATGGTTGTTCGGTATAATCACTTTTTCTGATCATGAAGTGTTGGATCCATGGTGTAGAAGACCATTACAACATTTTCTAGTCCTAGGGGCATTTTTATAGGAACTTGGTTAGGCATGAGTTGTGGTCCATTGATCATGTCTACCTACTGAGTCCATTGCAAGTCTAACCAAACTAGATCTAGGGATTATAAAGGCCTAATGAATCCAACGAAATAAAGACATAATGATCAAAACTGTATCTAAGGAATACACTACCGCGTTCAAACCCCAAAGGGGAAACCTCTATGGCATCTAATGGAATTGTGATCTGTGGTTTACGAACCAAGGAATCCTCTACCATTATTATCCAATATCATTCCATCCATTAATTCAAATTTATTTAATTCAAGGAGCGTACCCCCTCATATAAAAATTCAATTTCATTAAAAAAATGAGTTTACCTACTCATAACACATATCTAATTAAAAAATATTCAACATCATGTATCTCATAGAAAGGGATGAATTACATGTCATAATAAAGATATTCAATTCAAAAAATTTATGTATAGAATTTCACTAATATATACGATTTAAAATATCCCCATGGTTGTCTTAAAAAGTGGAAATGGAAAAGAGAATACCTATTGGGTGGCCTAGGATTGGAACACAAACTCCAACACATATTAATTAAATAAATGGAATATCAAATATACTCCGGTTCATTTAATTTAATTGTTTAATTTCATTTTAATGTCGTGCTTAAAATCCGAGATGGGGGATCAATACAACTTTCTTACTAAATCACCAAACCAAGCGAGAAATGTATAGACAACCAATCGTAACTCAGTAGTAGAGTTCCCATCTAGTATTAACAATTGATTCGACTCATATCATGTTAAAAATGAATAACTTACAAAAGAACTAAAATTGGGTAATATTAGATTTCAATTAAAAAGTTCATCCGATACAAAAAAGAACGAGGTAGGATAATAATGGGATTGAGAACTCACCAATATCGATCTAGTGTGACCAATGACACTGACTTCCAATATTAGTTAGTGGAAATGATGGAAAGGTACTTTTTTTATTTAAGGATGCCCTCCAAAGGTGTTGCTTCCAACAAATGAGGAAAGTGAGAAATTTTTTGAAATAGAATATTAGCAAGGAGATTTTTTGTAATATCTCTATAATTCATTGGTTTGACAGTTTCTCATAATGGTTGGCCTAAAAGTGCGCAAATCATGTACCCCTTGATGTATGGAGTTGAAACTTGCATGGTTTTCATGAACTGTTTGACAAACTGTTACACACCATGTACCATCCAAATTTCTAAAATAGAAAAAATTACACCAAAGTAGGACACACAGAATCAAATATTTTTTCAATCTATGTGTCATCTAGGACTCCATTTTCTAGTATCACATGGTCAAAAGTAACTATGTGGCCTTCGCCACATGTTTTCTACTAACCGTGTAAGAAGATAGATTCTCCCATAGTGTTTAGTTCTTGGCTCTAAAAATCCACAAACACCTATGATACCTATGATTTCTAAGGGTACTTGTATTAGAGAACATTTATGAATTTAAACTGAAAAAGAAATTATTCATACCTCATACAAAAACTAATTTTCTTACAATATTCCCCCTTAACTAAATTTTCTACTGAATTTCCATTTTAATGGAGGTATAGATTCATTAGATAAAAACTCCATCCATTGACCATATACATTATTGCCCACTCCTATGTCTCATCCTATAAATGGTCATGCTGCCACAACACCCATACTAGTGAAACTAATAGACATCATAGAACCATGGTGATCTTGTCGACAATACAAATCCAATTCTTCTCAGAGGACGCATGTAATAGTAAATCAAAATCCTTTGTTGAAAGGCATGAAATTGTCTTCATTGTAACAGAACAACATAGATATATGGTGAATTTTGTACATGGCATAGTACATTGGAGATATCTACAACCAATAGGCTAGCTGCCTAACTCTACCAAGAATTTTGAATGTCTAGACATATATTAGAGAAACCCCTCACTTTATACAGATCCATATATGTTCCAACATCAGTTAAAACAAGTAAAAGAACTGATCTCTAACCTCGAACTCTAGAGAACCTCTGTCACGATAAGGGTAATATTTTTGTCGAGATTGTGAAGTAACCAATAACTTTTATATCAATTGGACATACTAAGAAGTCTCTCACATGATACATAGTCGTATTAATGCTTCATGACCTACATCAAACTAGAAGAAAGGTTTATTCACATGGAATACCATAAAAATCCTCCTATGGTGCCATTTTTATCATCACCAGATAATTATTGTTTATGGAACACCATGAATGGGTATATTATTCTACCAAGATCCCCTAGAATCTAGGAATCATGCCCGTAGAATTTCTCAAGAACATGTGTCATATAATCTGACAGGACATCATTCTGATTATGGTATTCCATTCTTAGAAGCACCTATATACAGATCTCTCTATGTAAACACTTCTAGAAATTAAAGGTAAATTTTGAGTCCCTATCAAAAAGGATGTTATGAGATACCCCATGAACTTATATTATAAGGAACCGTCCTTAAAACCTTACATAATTTTTAATTATGTAAATAATTTACATTGAGGATATTTTTAGGTTTAGTGTTTTAGAGAATTAGGACATAACTATTACATCTCAAAAGATTACAAAGTAGACACTTCTACACAGTTTCAACTTTTTTTACAACACATGAACTCTTGAAAAAAAGTGTCATGTCTAGCTCCATTTTTAAGACAACATGACTTTTCCTAGATCCCATTAGTTACCCCATTCTACATTATGGTCTATGAAAAACATTTCAAAAACATGGGATGAGCATAAAAAAGCTCAGTAAATGATACACAAAGAAGGAAAACTGTTAGTTTTTCAAAACTATAGGTAAACCATGAATACATTATCATAAGTAATACTTTTCACCTTTATGAAGTAGTAAATACTCTTCTCTGAATAAAAGATCATTACTTACCCTTTTGTAACCAAAAGATTACCATAAAACCCATACAATGAACATATAACATATAAACATAACTTGGGACATAAATATACTTAAATGGAATAACTATACTGTTGACTTCCACAAATATCACTAAATTGAATAGCCATAGGGATTACTTCCATACCCAAGGCATTGGAGGTTATAATGTAACCCCTCTTCCTGGTTTTCACCACACCACCCTTCATGTTGTTTATCATGTAACCACACATCTAATTTCCATGTACCATCATATCACATAAAATATTGCAAATATAAACATTTCAGTAATAAAATTTCATTTGAAATCACAAGAAATATTTTCGAGATATTGAAATAATCAATCCATTTTCATAAACCATTTAATAAGTGATTTTTGAATCAAAGTGTCCCATACCACTTTGAATCTTTTAATTGAATTGTAATTTTAAATCATTAGTGTTTAAATAAATAAATTCTCAAAACAATTTTTAATACATGGACATTAAATAAAAATATTTAGAATAATAAATATTTAGAACATTTAAAATAATATTTTAGTTAAAGAGTTTTTCTATCAAAAATAGAGACACTTGAATTCAAATGATTGAGGAATAAAATTTAATTAAAACTTTATAATATCATGAGAATAAAGGTATTCATGATATAATATGTCAAAGGACAGTATATACACCATATAAGAGTGAATTGGTGTATAACAACAATGAAGTCTCAATGGAAATTTAAATTGAGATGAAATCCCTTATAAAGATGGTATCCTAAATTCAACGATAAATAAATCACATAAATATGTGTGAAAAATATAAATACACCCAATATAAGTGAATATTATGTGTAGAAAAATCAGAGGTCATTCACATATATTCATAGGATGACATATTCTGGAAGTACAAGTTGAACCCAAAGGATTGAAATTGGGTTAAGAAGTTCCCCTCTAAAATTTGACAGCCTAACAGTGTCACTTTTAAATTCAAAAAATTAGTTGATGAGATAAAAAGGGTATCGTATCACTGGGAAAAAACGTTTATGTCAATAAGGAAATAGAAGAACATATCCCAACATAATAAGATGTAAATTAAAAGACATAACAAAAAGAAGAAATTTAAAAAGAGGATGGTGAAAGCTTCCTTTGCCGATTTGGTAACATACAAAACATACACCACATGAAAGAAGGATCATACAATGAATATGTAAATACTCATAAATGAATGCATATTACAGAAATAGTACAATCATGGGAATTATAAACACCAAAAAAAAGGAAATAGTGTCCATTATAGCATTAACCTCACGGGAATAAAATTGAGATGAAAACCCCTTACTTCGTTGTAATCAATTGAGTCATATGAAAAAAAGATAATAACCAAAAAATAAATCGCAAAATACCATGAAAATAAAGATAATAATGATAATATATATCAATGGCAGTATACATTACACCACATGAAATAAATAAGCGGCGAACAATGTAAATCTCATGGGATTAAAAGTGAGACAAGAAAACCCCTTACCTATTGTCCAACTTGACTCGATCGTTCTTTTATCTCATAAATAATAAACTAAAGTTAATTTATACTTTCCTAAGAACCGTTTTCATGTTTATAATTCCTTTTATATCAATTATTACAATTTTATAACCATTATGTAATCATTTAAGTTAATAATGGTTGTATTGTCGATATTTGGTACTTGAGTTAAAAATGAACACCTTATATTTACAATTTTTCCATGTGGTCAATAGTCCATTATATCTAGAATCGTAACCATGATATAGAATTCATATATATCTTATATATCAAGTATATACATGTATTTATAATAGTAAAAAACATTTATAGGTAAGAAATGAAATGCACTGTTCATGGAGACTGTAAGCTGTAAGTACGCATGAACTCTACTTCCATTTCAATTTCATATTTAATGGAATAAAATCATAATGTTACATAGTAGTATTAAAATTCCAGTATTGTATCATATATAATATCATTAAATATATCCTTTATACATACCACATATGGAATGAACGAGTCATATCACTTTGAGGGGGCGGTAGTCCGCACTTCCTCAAATGAAATTATCGCAATTACCCATAATGGAAACCATAACGGTATCCTATAAATGAAAAATTACAGAAGAAAAATGAAAACATAAAAATAATATATATCATATAAAAATAATGTTTCATCATAATGGTCACCATGGGAGGTGGTAGGAGATAATCAAGCAATCATCATTTTGTGAGGCGTTAGTTTGTCATCCATAGAATCATTATGTTCTTCACCCATTAGAAGGATGTGTGTGTACGTGTAGTTCAGATCCTAGTCATAAAAACATCCTAGTATATTTTGTATACTGGTGTTGCAACAAATTAATGTAATAAAAAGAGTGTAGGTGTTGGAGAAGTAAAATAAAGAATAAAATTTAACAGAAACCGTTACCATTAATTTGGGTACCTCCATTTGATTTTAACCAAAAGGTTTTGTTGAAGTGACTTTTTCCTAAGGTAAGACTTCTAGGAGTAGGATAGGGAAGTTGTGAGCTTAATTGGGCAGAGTTTAGATGAGCCAAAAGTCTTGAGGGGTGTGAGGATTTGTTTAGAAGTGGTCTCCTTTTATAAGGGGGGGGGCTCTTTTGGAAAGTGTGAAAACATTATTTTATAATAAACTTATCTTCAGTTTTAAAAGGTCCAAAACACATTAAAGTCAAATATAAGAGAACTCATATTCGAAATAAAATCATCCAATAAGAATTTTTCAGGTTTTGGATATTATTTTAGTTTTTATAATCTAATTTATTAATATCATTTATTAACGAGGTAAAAAATTCATCATTATTGTGTCATAAATAATTTAATTCATTTGATGTCTAAAAATTATTAAAAAATACCATGTTGTAGGAAATATTTTTATCTTTCCTATTAATATTTATATTCTAAAATATAAATTATATAACACCACATAAAAATTAATTTACTCAAAGATTTTTGTTTATATCCTTTTTACCTTTACAATAAATTAGTTTATCTAATGGGTCATTATCTTTCATAAGTTGCTCCCTGGAGTCCCAGTATAGGCCCAAAGATTCCCATGGTTGTCCATTACTCATATAATAAGTTTAGGACTTGTGTTAAGGTAATTTGGATTTATTGCAATATTCTTTTTACCTTGAATTACCCTATTTACCTTTAATCGCGGTAAATAAAAGTCAAAAGTTACTATTCACTAAAAATTATTTTCATCTTATTGAACCATATTTTACTTCGTGATAACAACCATATATGTCATATTTTTGAAATTCAACTCACAGAAGCAGTAAAATTTCATTTAAATGAAATATTCGGGTTTTTTAACTAGTAATAAGTGGTTTTACTATTCATCGAAACAAATAACGTGTTTTTAAGAAACAATATTTATTAAAATATTGACACTTGTTTATGTCCAATTTCAAAGTTAAATTGAATCCAATGACCACCATTGGATTAAATGGTAAAAATATATTCCAATTACACTTTAAAACTAATTAAAAAGATAATATAAGACTATAATTACTTTAGATTAAAAGGAACTTTTGAATTAAAATACAGTACCGTTCACTATTCATCAAAAAATGAACTGTATCAGAAAAAAATATATACCCATAGTAAATTTTGATGTCCACATTCTAAAGAAAGCTTTTATTTGGTCAAATAGAATGCATTACTATGACTATAACTATATTCAAAGAGGTTTCTCTATTAAAAGGTGGTAAATCGGCCTTTTAATGTAAATTATACTTACAATTAGATTCATTCACATTTTAAGCCTCTAAATTTTATTGAATTATTGTAAATACATTTACAAAACATGTATAATCATATTGTAGAAAGTTTTGTTCATTCCCTCCAATACAATGACTATGATTTAACTACTATTTGAAATAATAATATTATATTATTAGTGTGCAACGTAAGATTTCAAAGAAACCCATTGTTTTATATTGGGTACACTATCCAACATAGAAACCCCTTTAATGTAAAATTAATATTTAATTCACAAATATTAATAAATATGAAAATTTTCATGTTCTCTATTTACCTGGGATGTTATATCCTTCCCACCTTTAGGGAATTGAGTCCTCACAATTTTAAAACTAGGCTTGGAAACATCATTAAAAGTCCCACATTAGAAAAGTGTCAGTGAAAATATCACTTTAAAAGAAATAAAGAGAAGTAAAAAAGACACCTGAGACAAAAAATACTAATATTATATGAAAAATGGATATGAAGAGAAAAAAATTGTCATGTTCTTATGGAGGGTGGTAAAAAACATGATTAGGACAAAGTTATCCACCAGAACATCACAAACTTGTTATGTGTTAAATGGTCTTTGATTACCCTGTTGGAAAGGTAAACCAACCACATTTTTGTGTGTGTGTTCCTTTTCACAATTTTGAGGATTTTTTAACAAAATATAATAAGAACATAAGGAAACATACTTACTTGTCATATAAACTTTCATAGTTTTCTAAATTTCTACAACAAACACATCTTTTCTCTCAATAATGAGTATTCAAACTGACATGGTCACATTAAAAACACTATAATCAACCTCTATAGAATCACAGAATCCACAAAATATGAACTATATTTTTTTTATTTGTCTTTATACAATAACCAAAACCAAAATGGTTTGTGGGAGATCAGATAATACAAAAAAAAGAATAATCTTTTACAAAACATACTAATCTTAATCTCCAAAAAAATTCAAACAAAACCCAAAGTTCAAAAAATACCATTTGATAAACAATTGTACATAAAATTATTCAATGTAATCCAAACTAATATTAAAACACATATCTCAGAAGGATTTAATCACATAGTCTTCCTAGATAAAACTTAACATTTATCTCCAAATAACATCTGATATTCTTAAAGTCTCATATTGAAAAGTAATTTACTTAATCACATGTTCTCCATGATAGGTTAATCAATTCCATATATAACCCAAAATAAACTTATTTTTGATTTATAAAATCATCTAACTAAAAAGAATTAGTCATACTAACTAGGGACTTCACGTAGTCCATTGGTAGGGGTAAATCCCTATCACACTTTGGTTGTGTGTTCGATTCCCGCAGCTCTATCCGATGCGAAGGGTTGTCACACAGTTTGTGCATCGTCCTTTTTCAAAAAACTAATATCATTCCCAAAAAGAGATAACCATATCATATTTTAACCACAAATTTTATCTAATAACATTCAATTTGCATCCCAAAATGTATTAACTTGTAATTGCCTCATATAATCCCAAATGGTTCTTTATAACTAAATACACAAAATCAAAAATAATTGTTCCTTGAATAAAATTTTCATATATCAAACTTCAAGGTTACAAATACTATAAAAAGTCATCTAATGTAATCCCATCATCAAAAGAGCCTTAAAACTTTTATGGATCTCACCATCCTAAAATATAATATTACACTTTAATCCCTTATATGTTGACTTCTTACTCATTCAATGTTCTTTATGATCAATTAACCATTCCTTTACAACTTATTCTTAAATACATCTTTCCTAAAAACAAAATCATGAATCATATCTTAAGATTCAATAATATCAAAACATATGTTAATAAATAATCTATACCTTTCATTTGTCATTGTCAGTTTCTTAATCCTCAATTAGAATGGCATTAAGTATTTTTAAACATATATTTGTATGATCCTAGTGATCCCATTCCTTAAACATCTTCGTAGGACATTTGTTTGTATAATGACCATGTACACCGCCTTTAAAACATTCAATTGATCCCCTAGAAAGAACGTCTTTCCCTTTCCTAGTTTAAATTGGATACTTCCTTTTTCCATGATAGGTTCTTGCTTTATGACCTTCATTTCCAAATCTATAGCATCTTATCGTCCCTTGGAATCATTTTTCTAGGTGTTTCATTCCACATCCTTCACACATTGGTTTTTTATCATACTTACCATTATGATTATTACCTGAACTTCCATATGGATTTTATTCTCGCATATATGATGCCTTATAAAAATCACCATGGATCAGGTTTTCAATCATGACTCCAGATAGTTGGTTGAGAATATCAATAAGAGTTGTCATGGCATCTCTCATTTCATTTAGTTGTTCATTCATAAAACCATCACAGTTTTCTTCACATCCACTGTTACTTTGATGCCTGCTAGATCCGGCCATTTACTAAAACCAAAAAGGTCAGTGTGAGTATATTAATAAAAACATCATATAATATATTATAAGGAGGGTAAATACTAAGATATACTTATTCAAGTTATCTTAAACTCATTTACTTTATAAAAAACTATGACTCTTTCTAAAATCCTAACCATAATGGTTATGTCAGTTATGATTAAAGAATACACTAACCTATAAAGTTATCTAAACTGGCCTCTAATACCAACTATAAGGACCCGTCCTTTAAACCATACATAATATTGAATTAAATTAATAATTCACATTGAGAATATTTTCAGTTTTAGAGTTTTAGAGAATTAGGACATAACTATTACATCTCAAAAGATTACAATGTAGACACTTCTACAAAGTTTCCATTTTTTTACAATACATGAACTCTTTAAAAGAAGAGTCATGTGTAGTTACATTTTTAAGACAACATGGGTTTTCCATGATCCCATCCTTGACCCTAATCCACATTATGACCTGTGAAAAACAATTCCAGAATTTGGGATGAGCATAAAAAGCTCAGTAAGGGATACACAAAGAAGGAAAATTGTTAGTTTTTCAAAAAAATGGGTAAACCATGAATACTCAATCATATGTAATACTTTTCACCTTTATGAAGTAGTAAATACTCTTCAATTTGTAAAAGAATATTGATAACCCTTTTGTAACCAAAATATTACCATAAAACCCATATGAAGAACACATAACATATAAAGGTATATTTGCACATAAAAACACTTAAATGGAATAACCATACGGTTGACATCCACACATATCACTAAATAGAATAGCCATAAGGCTGACTTCCATACCCAATGCATTGGAGGTTATAACATAACCACCCGTCCTGGTTTTCACGGCACTACCCATCATATGGTTTATCACGTAACCACCCATCAAATTTCAAAGCACTATAATATCACATAAACTATTACAAATATAATCATTTCACTAATAACATTTCACTTAAAATCACAAGATGTATTTTGAAGATATTGAAATAATCAATCCATTTTCATAAACCATTTAAAAATAGATTTTTGGAACAATGTGTCCCATAACACTTTGAATATTTTAATGGAATTATAATTTTAAAACATTAATGTCCATATAAATAAATACTCAAAACCATTTTTATAAAATGGACATTAAAGATAAAGATTTAGAATAATAATGTTTTAAAGCATTTAAAATGATATTTTAGTTAAAGAATTTTTCTATAAAAAAAAGAGACACTTGAATACAAATAATTGAGGAATAAAATTTAATAATAACTTTATAATATCATGGGAATAAAGTGATTCAGGATATAATATGTCAAAGGACAGTATATACACCATATAAGAGTGAATTGGTGCATAACAATAATGAAGTCTAAATGGAAATGTAAATTGAGATGAAATCCCATATAAATATGGTATCCTTAAATTAAGGATAAATAAATCACATAATTATGTGTGAAAAGTATAAATGCACCCAATATAAGTGGATATTAAGTGTAAAATAATCAGAATTCATTCACACATATTGATTGGATGACATATTCAGGAAGTACAAGTTGATCCCAAAGAATTGAAATTGTGTTAAGAAGTTCCCTTGTAAAAATTCGATAGCCAAACAACATCACTTTATAATTCAGAAAATTATTTGATGAGATAAAAAGGGTATCTTATCACTTGGAAAAAACTTCTACATCAATATGGATATAGAAGAACATATCCCAACATAATAAGATGTAAATTAAAAGAAATAACAAAAAGAAGTCTTTTAAAAAGAGGAGGGTGAACGCTTCCCTTACCAATTTGGTAACTTACAAATCATACGCAACATGAAAGAATGATCATACAATGAAAATTTAAATACTCATAAATGAATGTATATTACAAAAATAGTAAAATAATGGGCAGTATATACACCACACAAATGTAAATAGTGGCCAATATAGCATGAATCTCACGGGAATAAATGTGAGATAAAGAACCCTTACTTCGTTGAAATCAATCGATTCTTATGACAAAAAGATAATAACCACAAAAATAATCACACAATACCATGAATATAAAGTAAATCATGATAATATATTTCAATTGAAGTATAAATTACACCGCATGCAATAAATAAGTGGTGAACAATGGAAATCTCATGGGATTTAAAGTGAGACAAGAAAATCCCTTACCTCGTGTCCGACATGACTTGATCGTTCTTTAATCACCTGAATAATAAACTGATGTTAATTTATACTTTCTTAAGAACCATTTTCAAGTTTACAATTCCTTTTATATCAATTATTACAATTTTATAAACATTATGTAATCATTTAAGTTAATAATGGTCGTTTTGTCGATATTTGGTAGTTGAGTAAAAAATGAACACCATTTATTTACAAGTTGTCAATGTCGTCAATAGTCCATTATATTCAGAATTATAATCATGATATAGATATCATATATATCTTATATATCCATTATATACATGTATTAAAAATAGTACATTACATTTAGAGGTAAGAAATGAAATGCACTGTTCATGGAGACGTAAAGCCGTACGTACACATGAACGCTACTTCCATTTCTATTTAATATTTAATGGAATTAAAACATAATGATACATAGAAGTATTAAAATTACATTAGTTTATAATATATAATTTCATTAGAACTATCCTTTATACATACCACATTTGGAATGAATGAGTCATATCACTTTTAGTGGGCGGTAGTCCGCACTTCTTCAAATGAAATTATCACGTTTACCAGTAATAGAAACGATAAAGGTATGCTATAAATGAAAAATAAAAGAAGAAAAAAAGAAAACATAAAAATAATATATATTATATATAAATATAGTGCCATCATAATGACCAATATGAGAAGCGGTGGGATATAATCGAACAATCATCGTTTCGTGAGGCGTTAGTTTTCCATCCACAGAAACATTATGTTCTTCCCCCATTTGATGGAGGTGTGTTTATGTGTAGTTCGATTCATTCTCATAAAAACATCCTAGTATATTGTGGATACTACTGTTGTAACAAAATAATGTAATAAAAAGAGTTTAGGGGTTGGAGAAGTAAAATAAATGAAAACAATTTAAGAGAAACAGTTACCTTTAATTTGGGTAACTCCCTTTGGTTTGAACCAAAATGGTTTATTGAAGTGGATTCTACCTAAGGTAAGGCTTCTAGGAGGAGGGCCGGGTTGTTGGGAGATTAATTGAGCAGAGGTTGGACTAGAAAAAAGGCTTGATAGGTGTGAATAATTGTTTATAAGTGGTCTCCTTTTATAATGGGGAGGAGGGGCTCTTTAGGAATGTTTGGAAACATTATTTTATTATATACTTATATTTAGTTTCAAAAGGCCCAAAACACATTAAAGTTGAAGGTAAGATGACTCATATTAGAAATAAAATCATATAATAGTAATTTTACTAGTTTTGTATATTATTTTAGTCTTCATAATCTTATTTATTCAAATTATTTATTGATGAGGTAAACACTTCATCAATATTGTGTAATAAATAATTTAATTCATTAGATGTCTAAAAATTAAAGAAAATAACATGATGTAGGAATTATTTTTATATTTAAAATGAATATTTATATTCCAAAATAGAAATTATATAACACCATATAAAAATTAAATTACTCAATGATTTTTGTTTATGTCATTTTTTCCTTTACATTAAATTAATTAATGTAAAGTATCATTATCTTTTATAAGTGGCTCCATGAGGTCCCAAAATTGTCCCAAAGATGACCATGGTCGGACATTACTCATCTAACAAGTCTAGGACATGTGATAAGTTAATTTTTAATTATTAGAATAATTTTTAACCTTGAATTACCCTATTTATCTTTAACCCCAGTAAATAAAATTCAAAAGTTACTATTCATCAAAAATAAATTTCTTCTTATTGAACCACATTTTACTAATTGATAACAACCATGTAAATAAGATATTTTAAATTCAACTCACAGAAGCGGTAAAATTCCATTTAAATGAAAATTTCGGTTTTTGTAACTATTACTAAGTGGTTTCACTATTCATCAAAAATTTAAGTTTTTCAGAAAAATACCAAAAATTAACCCTAAGATAAATTTGATATTTTAAATACAAAAATGATTTGAATTTTAAATAATTCAAAAAATAGAAGTTGTATTAATTAATTTTATTATTAATTCTCATTATCAAAACAAATAACATGTTTTTATGAAATAATGTCTATCAAAATATTGACACTTGTTTATGTCCAATTCCAAAGTAAAATTCAATAAAATGACCACCATTGGATTAAATGGTAAAAATATATTCTAATTAAACTTTAAAACTAATTAAAAAGATAATATAAGACTTTAATTTCTTTAGATTAAAAGGAACATTTGAAATAAAATATAGTATTTTTAACTATTCATCAAAAAAATGAACTTTATCAGAAAAAATAAAAAAATATACCCAATGTATGTTTTGATGTCCAAATTCTAAAGAAAGATTTTATTTGGTCAAATAGAATTAATTAAAGTTCCCAAAAATATATTCCAAGAGGTTTCACCATTAAAAGGAGGTAAATTGGCATTTTAATGTAAATTATGATTACAATTAGATTCATTCACATTTTAAGCCTCTAACTATTATTGGATAAATGAAAATACATTTAACAAACATGTATAATAATATTGTTGTTAGTTTTGTTCATTCATGCCAATACAACGTCTAGGAGTTAGCTACCGTTTAAAATAATAAAATTATATTTTTAGTGTGCAATGTAAGATTTCAAATAAACCAGTTGTTGCGTATCGGGTACACTATCGAACATATCAAACTCTTTAATGTAAAATTAATATTTAATTCAAAAATATTAATAAATATGAAAAATGTCATGTTCTCTATTTATCAGGGATGTTACATATATTATCTCACATATACAGAACATGCCAATATTATCAGTGCTAAAGGTCTCCCTGATCATCAATAAATGTGAAAACATTTTGATCTTTTGAACAACACCCTACACAACATCTCTATCATGAGGTTGAATCAACAAAATATTCATAGAATCCATCATGAAATCGTAACATTTCAACATAATAATAGAAAAATTTTGTAAAAGACTGACTATTTGGTGATGTTACCCCTTCACATTCTGACTAGTAGAATATATCTTAGTAAGACCTAATACATCACATTTCATACCCTCTCACATGTACTGAGGTAAAAAGTCACGATACATGTTGTGATGTCAAGAGAACTTTACAAGAAGAGGCATGAAAATCCAACCACAATTCCACATGTATGTCCTCTAGAACCCAAAAATGACCATCGATATGTAGGATATCATCCTCACCCATAGTCCAAATAAGAGGTGGGTAATTATTTTCCACACTCTCCCGTAGTACATGTCCCTCATAATCTTATATATTCTACATCCTCACTCTTTCTAGTAGTATAGGGGACACGATTAATGATGAATGATTATTCTACGCATGACTACCATGCACGTACAAGTATATCTTAGAGAATCAATCCATAAGAAACCAATCACAAATGGCCTCCGGAACTACCTGCATTGAGTCATCCTTATTTGTTCAACATCCACTCATTTCAATTTATAGGTGTATAAGAAAAATCTATAATAAAAGAAATTAGTTACCCAAAAAATAATCACTACATTATATTTACATCATGTGGATTAAATATGTTATTCAGGATTTTTTTTGTGTACACCATAAAATAATCTCCTAGTAGGAAATGCATCAAAAATTTAATTCATGAACTAATTTTTCAAACTACAGATCACACGACATGTAAATATTCCCATTTAGACTCAACTACCGAGACCCTTACACCACGAATACATACCCATGAATAAGATCTATTTCATTAATGATACTCAATGCATCAGAATACTTAGTGTAGATTAATCCCTCATCTAGAAGAATCAGGACCCATCGTGAATTCCATCTCAATTCCTTGTATGAAAAGACTATCTCATAGGTATCTAAACATTAAATATTAAAATTCTTCTTAGTAAATCCCATGAGCGATAATACTAAAATTGAGAAGTCTTAAACAAAATTATTTTAATATTGATCTCTCGCTATTGAAATCCATATATAAAAGAAACTCATGAGATTATCCAAGTAAACTGTAACTGTAATTTTATCTATGTATATTACCACTGTTATATCTATGATAGTATGACCTAGAAGGTGAATCATATCCCTCCAAATGAATCAATTTGTGAGAATAGAATATACCTAATTCTATATCAGTGTATCAAAAATTATTTGATGATTTTTGGCATGGTATTATTTCTTTTAAGAATAAAAAAAATATCATCCACAAAACCCCCCAAAATGAATTCAAATAATGATGAAACACTCATTTCATCTGTGCTATGAAAACCGTTGGCATGTTTGTGAGACCAAATGACATAATTATGCACTAATATATACCATATATTCTATTATATGATGTAAAAGTTATGTTTGAAGGTCAAACCCATACCTAGTAAAATCCTGAAATTAAATCAATTTACAAGCACCCCAAATATCATTGATACTAATCCAACACGTCATCTTTCCATGAAAAGTGATATTGGTAACTAACCATCAACTAGTTTAGTTTTAGATTATCCACCGATTGCCTAAGGAAACCATATTCCATTATCGATAAAATGAATGACTTACCCCATTGAGAAGATCTTGTTTGAGTAAACCCCATTTCATCAAAATCCTCAATCATCCTCTTGAGCTCTTGTGACTCCCTCTCATCTATAATGTAAGGATTAATGGATACCTGTAGAGATCTAAGAACTAGGACGATGGAGATCCCAATATATCTATTATTAGGTAAACACAAAAATAATCTCGAAAAATTCCAGTAAATGATCAACCACTGGTGGAATTTCCACATGATGGACTTTCTAACCATTCAGACACAGACTAGAAATTTGGGATATCATCCTACCCAACCCACAATGCTACAGTCCAGAAAAATCACATGGACATCCCATTCACCCATGTGAGTAAAAAATATTCCCTCTAGTTCTATGATAGTCACCCTATAGTGATATAAATCAAGTGAGGTAAAATATGATACCATCTACTCCATTATGTGTGTGAAGTCAAACCCAATCATCTCATGGAAAAAACATTCCAGATGTTATGATACCCACCATCCTCAAGGGGGAATCCGAGTAATAACATAATTCCAATGTTCTGAACATCATAGAAGTTTCAACTATCATTAAACCCTAAAAACATTGAATCACTATCCAATGTATTTTCTTAATAGGCATATATATGAAACCATGTGATGCACATGTTTTATAAAGAGAATATACATGAGGTGAGGCAAAAGAAATCGTACCTCTCACCATAGATGTTCCAAAAAAATTGATCGTTGGGGTAGTTTTTATCAAATATATATGGATTGAACCACAAAAATCTAACCCAACCTCACTCATATCAGTATAAAAACACTATTTTCTTGGTTTAACGAATATTTGGCAGTATCCTTATGACCCCAACCACCTCATCCTGATCGATAAGTAATTTTCCAACTCCATTCCTGACAAGGATCTATGAAACATTCTCCTAAAATTTATATTGTATCTGACCCATGACCACTCACTACTGGAAGGAAGGTATTGAAAAAATGATGCACATGCCCCACCATGCTACAAGCTTAGACCTCAATTGGGTCATGATCCCCCTTATTCCACATGTCTCCACTTTTTCCACACTAATGACAAAACACTCAACTACCAATACTCACAGCCTGACTTGTACATGAAACAATCCATAATATTATCAATGAAAACACTATTCTTATAATTATTCAATACAATATAAATAACATAATATCACATATGGAACACAGTACAATGTTTTTAAATGACGAATGTATGAAATTAAAAGTATTTCTAGATGTTAAGGATCTTATACAAATGGAACAATAACATTACCTTTGGAATAGTTATTCAACCATTAAGAATAGAAATTAATTAAACTGAAAAATAACTTCATAGATAAATTAATAAATAAGAATATGTTATCGTATAAATTATAATTAGATATAATTATATCATATCATAAGAAAATAAATGTTCTAAAAAATTAATTAATTGTTTGAATTTATATAAACATAATGTTTTTATTTTTGATTTTATAGTTAATATAATGATTTTGAAATAATTATTCATAATTTAATATGTTATTTTGATATGAATTTAAGATAATTTTATGAGAACGTAATTAATTTTTCAATGTATTGTAAAATCATTTATGAATTTAAAGTCGGTATTGTCCATGTAAATGATGATTTTAATTAAGAAAAAAAATTATTATAATTATGAAATTATTTTTAAAAAATGGAGTTAATTTCATAATTCAATGTGTAAAAAAATTTACAGTGATATTTTGGTATTTCTTTACAACTGTTGATTTTTCAGTGAATAGTGATGTACATTAATTTACCGTATTAAACAAATTCATTAATTATTTTTTCATAAATGATATATGTCTAATGTATGCCCAAAATATCAAACAATCCATAATTATTTTAATATTTATAGTGATAATTTTCATTAAATTGATAATCCTGAGTTAAAATAATAAAATAATGAATAAAATAACTAAAAACACCCCTAACCTCACCTATAAATACCACACCTCACCAACATTTCTCACCTAGACTTAATAGTCATTAATTATGTCCAATTTATTCCTAATACTCTTCAAAAACAACTCCCAAAATTATAGGGGCCTTTGGTTTCATTAAAATACAAAAAAATTCCCCAAAGTTGGTTGTCAATTTGGGGAATTCAAGAGGTAAAATCATCTTTAATTTCTTTTATTTTATTTACTATTTATGTTTGGTTATTATTCTCTATGAATATAAAATTATCCATGTACATTGATAAATAATGTGTATCAAATTTATTTTAATTTTAATATTTAAATTCAATAATCCATCACCAATATTTATCTCGCATCCTTATTATTCTTAAAAAAATATCATCTCTAAAGTGGCAATTTACTACCATAATGTATAATGCCACATCATTTTACTATATATCCATCATGGATGGTCATAAAACCACTATAATGGTTTACAAATATTTTAAAATTTATTTTATAATCTTATTTATATTTGGGAACTTAATTCTTTACATATTGTTAAATAATAAAACAAAATGAGTTTGTTGTGATAGAAAATCCAACAGAATTAATCTAAATGATTATCATTGACATTTTATCTAATAATTCATCATCATAAAATATAAAAAATGATAATTAATATCATGTAATAATATTTAATGTTAATTAATGACATATAATATCAGTTATTGGAAATTATTTACATTTTACACAAACAAAAATATATTTATAAAAGAAAACAAACTATTAAAACCATAAAAACAAACACTCTCAGAACGATGGAATTGAACACTATAACCCAAAAAAATGGCCATAAAAAACATAATAAATCTATATTTAGTATAATAAATGTTAATAGGTGTTTTATTTGTTAATTAAAAAAACTAATTGTATTATCTGTGATATTAAAGTGAAAAAATAATTCAAACATAAGGTGAGGGGATTTTCAAACCCTAATTACATTATTTGGTTATTCCCATTTCAAGAAAAAAATTAATGTGGATGTTCTTTGAATATTCATAAAATAGAATTTATTTATTCTTAATTTTTTTATTCATGGATATACATGATTAAACTATACTTTCATTCCAAATTCAATTTTCTTTCCAATAGAAGGTTTCAATAGAAAAATCACATATTTTTAATTACCTTGATATTTTTACTTCTTCACTTAAGATCAATGATTCTTATACCAATTATCATATTCCATTTTTATTTTATATCCTTATAGTTTATCCCTGAATGTATGATTTATGAAATAATCATGAAATCCATTTTATTTTCAATATTTTATTTTAGGTAAAATATTGTTATATGTTATATGTGGCATGCACTATTAGAGTGTTGTTATGATGAAACAGGGGTTCCTGGAATTAAATTTCACTATAATTCATTGGGTATTCTGATGTATCTCATGAGATAATGTTAAATTGTCCTTAAAATGATTCCATAATTTTTAATAATGATGATGTTATTACAGAGCACAAATGATATGCCTGAACATGATTCTACCTTTGTTTTAAACTATGTGAGGTAGTTGAACACTAAGAATGATGTTTTGTTTTTATGATTTTCCTCATTAAATACCATTTTATTACATTTATTCGGATTATTATAATTATGATCATATTCTTATGTTATGATTACGTTGATTATTCTCACCCCTTGTAATACTGATTCATGATCTTATCTATCCTCTTACTAGGATTTTAGCTGACCCTGTTTATTAATTTATATCCTCATGTGATTAATTATACTAAGGATAACATGAGGTCAAACAAGAAGCTATTGAATATGGAATTAAATTAATGTTGATGTTTTATTATATAATTTTTTATGGTCATAATTTTCCCAAGACACAAAACATATGTAACCTAGTTTGGTAATAATATAATACTATTTATTATTACAATTATAAAATAGTAATGTATGAAAATGAAGGCTCACTATATTTATCATCTCTATAGAATCATTAAATAGTGATTCCTTCAAGAAGATACTAATCCACTAGGCTGAGATACTATAATACTTTGCTCTTTCCCCCCAGCTTCCCTCAGGTTCCACTATGTAATTAGTGGCTTGTATAATATTTTAGTAATAGAGGTCAATCTGAACATATTGAACTAGGATGTAATGACATGTCGGATTTCACAAAGAATCTCCCCCTAGAGAAATAATCACGATGGTATGTCAGCATATAATACCGATGATCTATATTGAATGATGATTTCTCCTTATTGTCATAGTGTCATTCCCAATATACATGATATCTCTGGACCACTTGTCCCTATGAGTCTCATGGTAAAAGTAGCCTTAAAAACTGGTTTTAAATCATCCAAAACCATTTCGCGCAACATATCATCCCAGTTTATTACATCTCACAAGTGAGTTACCACCCCATGTAACATATAAATCATGAGATTAACTATATTATTAGGAGGTGTCTTGAGCTTATTGAATATCATAATCATAATATCAAGCCAAATCTCAATAGCCCGTAGAACAACAACTATCGAAAATGTGTAAGGATTCTACTAATAGAACAAAAAAATTAACTCATACATGTATAAAGAAGGTTGTGGTGATCACTATAAAGAATACATGAAGTGATAAAACCACAAAAAAAAAATAGTGCCTCTACACATATGTTTGGTAAGGATGCTGGTACCACAACTAGAACTAAATGAGTATCCACTAGTTTCATATGGCCCATTGCCTTCCAAGTCTCGTCGTCTCCATCCTCCGGGAGTAGGACAGGAGGAATTCATGGAATCATGCATCTATAATTCCAAACATATTTCTTATAATATAATGATATCAATGTTTAATACTCAAATGCATAGGCCATGTCAAATCCTTTCTATATCCAGGTTATACCCTATAGCTTACTCTTAAATCCAGGAGTGTATAAAAGGCAACATTTTCAAAATTCTATAGAGACACTACCTCTTTCAGACTCAAATGTTTGGTCTAGGTCGAGTTCTCTATTTTCCATATCATTTTCATTTTCATTTTCACTTTCATATCACAAGGATGCTATAAAATGATAAAATGTGTAATACAACCTCATTCAATAACCAGAAATATTAGGTCAAACATTGCCTTTTCGTATAACCCAATGTTTCAGAACATCCATTACCAAGTTGTATAATCAAGTGTATCACTTTACCAGGGTTATAGAATAAAATCAAAGTGATATAATGCAAAGGGGTTGATAAAATTTATATAATACAAATTCAACAATATCGAGTCCTATGACAATTTTTATGGAAACATGGTTAGGCTTGAGATGGGTTCCAAGGATCATATCTAATAACTATATAAACTAAAATCCAAGAAAAAAACATATCAAATATGTATAAAGGCCCATGTCATTTGACAAAATAAAGATCCAAGGGTCAAAATCTATTAATGGAACCCACTACCATATTCATGATCCACAAGAGCAATGTCTAGGGTATCTAATGGAATCATCATCTTATGTTTTTTAACCAAGACATAATTTACCATTCAGTTCACATCGCTTTACATCCATTAATTCATAAGTATACCCATATATATAAAAATTTTATTTCAATACAACCAATGATTTTACCCACACATATCGAATTTTAAATTAACAAAATTTAATAAAACATCAGGTATCATATGGAAACACATGCATAACATCTCCTAAACATGAAATTCATTATAATTAATTTAATTATGATATTTTCCAAAAATTATAGATTTTAACACACCTATTGGGTGGTTTATCAAGTCCATAAAAAAGGAAAGCCCCTTAGCCAGCCTAGGTTGGAGGATAAATCGCCAATACATCTCAAGGAACTAAATTGGGTCCCTAATTAGATAAAGTTCATTAAATTATATTGTTTGATATAATTTTGTTGGTGCACCAAATATTTGGCCGACAAAAAAAACAACAATTAGATTAATAAATCACTAGACCAAATTGGAAAAGTATATTCCAACTACCATCACATTGTTGTGTAGTTATCATCTAGTATAAATTATGATTCAACATATATCAGGAAAAAATAGAAGAAAATATGAAAACCCAGAAATCAAGAAATATTAGCTTGAACCTAAATATCACATCCTATACAAAGATGAACAAGGAATTACAGAAATTGAATTGGGAACTCAAAGATGCTAATCAAATAAGACCAACGATGCTCAGTTTTGTTATCAGACAGAGGAAAAGGATAAAATCCTTTTATCTTTAATGAGGATCTCTTAAGTTATTAAATTGAATTGATGATGATAGTGATAAATAAGCATTAAATAATATATTAATTATGGTAGTTTTTGTTATATTCTAGGAATTCATGGGTTTCATTATTTGACCATATAGTTGGCCAACATTTTCACAAACTTTTTGTTCTTTTCATTATGAAGGGGAACTAACATGGTTTTCAAGTAGGATTTGACTAACCATGAATAAATTGTGTCTCATACCACTGTTAAAAACTGATGAAAATCCAACATGGTTGTTCTCCCAAAGTCTCACAACTTTTCATACGATACTGCCTATAGGAATCTACTATCCTACCACACATGGTGAGAATCTACCATGAATCCTACCCCACACAGTATCTATTAACCATGTGATAGGCCTGTTTTACCCCATGTGTTGGTTTTTGAGATTCTAACAAGTACCAAACGCATTCCATATACATGAAACCACAAACCATACTCACATTGAGGCATAATTAAGCATTCAAACATAAAAATAAAGGATCAATAGCTCGTACAAAAACTGTGGTTCTTATAGGTGTACCTTGGGATAAGATTGAATAATAAATAAGTAATAAAATGAAATGAATTAACTAATGTTAAATATTCTATATTTTAGGAATAGGAGTTCCTTAATATCTTCTCATTTGTAGTTACGGTTCTAGTTCAACCTCTTTATTAGCCTCTCAGTAAATATTTTTAGCGGGACGTTCTAGTAGATCCCCATAGAGTATAGGATGAGGAAGAAAACAATTATAGGAGCATATTACTGGTGTTTTAGTGTCATGGTTTTATAATGTACAAGGTATCCATTATCAACTATGTCTCATGAGTCTGGGATGAGGAGGTTGAGATATATTTTAGTTTGATGCATGGTCCAAAATAAAATTGGGCTTTTCTATCTATGATGATGCTACATAGAGTAGGGATGAAATGATGGATCTTGTTCCCCAAATATCATAAGAAGTTGATGTTATCATGGGAGAAGATCATGGACCTGTATCGAGTGGTGTTTTTTTCATTAATCATGATGTTGAAATATTTCTATGAGATTCTTGCACTCCAATATCGGTTTTCCAATATACACGATTTTGGATACATTTTAGTACCCTCCCACAAAATTAATAATACATTTTTTTAGATGACAATGCTAGTGTGGGGATTTTAGTATATTTTTAATCCAATGATACAATTCCTATTAACCATGTTTATTTTTTCGACATATCTCGAAGTGATGATAAGAGACAATATTGATGAGAGGATTCTTATTAGAACTATGTCGTCATCAAAGGGGAATTGTAGTGATTCCTCATAAAGTAGTGCTATTGTATGGGGTTTCAAGATACGTATACATATGTGAATTTAGTATGATGAGGGTTGGACCCATCCCACATCATCTCATTTCATCAAGGGCGATGACTCATAATATGTCTACCATGGATCATATAAGTATTATTCTTATAGAGGATAATTTCATAAGTTGTGAGAGTGATTCATTTTACTAAATATAAAATGTGCACAACGTGTTCATCATCATGTTCTTATATTAAATAATTTTCGTCCAACTTTTCTGCAGTAGGAAAATCTTTCATGGGATTAGTAGTGGGGAGACAAGGTGGGCAGAGGGCAACCCTATGATACACCTTATTCTCAGAGAGTAGCAAATGACCATGGATGTGGTCATCATCAGGTTAAGTATAACACCATGAGATTTAGTCATTCTTTTTAATATTTAGTGCTACACATAAAACAAATTATTTTTTTCATACATGTAACTCTAGGTATAACTTCAGTTACACAAAACAATATTTTTTCTTATATTACAATCAATACCATTTCTAGCTGGTGTTATACGCAACACTGAGATTAAACAAATCATATCATATTATTAAAATATTATCATACGATAGTTATAACATAGATGGTGGAATAGTTGGAATGTATATTATTAATTATGTTAGGGAAAATTGGTTCACAATTGTTTATATAACTAATTATTTGGTGTCCAATTTATTTTAAACGAAAATAAAATCCTTTAGAAAATGAAAGAAAATCATTTTCTAGAAAACTAATATTATGGCCAAAAGAGTATTTTATACCAATATATTAATAAATTACTATTTGTGAATTTTATTATTTAAATTTATAAATAATATATATAATATAATTCCTAACATTCCCCATATGAGTACTATTGATATGAGATAAAAAACTCCATTTTTATGCTTAAAACTGTATTTTTTTTTCAGAAATCATTTTTTCACCATTTTAGGGCACACTTAATTTAAAATTAAATTTTTACGCTATTATAGAATTTATTTGACCAAATAAAACTCATTTTGAATGTGAGATATAAAATTTATCTTATGATTAATTTGTGGGTGTTTTCAGAGACATTTAATTTTTTTATTAATATTGAAAATAACATGTTTTATTTAAAAATCATCATTTCATCAATATTTTATAAAGTAATATTATTTTATAGGTTTGTTTTGAAGTATAATTAGTTCAATAAGATATATATTACTATAATTTAGTACATTGTAATAAATTTGATATTTAAATTGGATATTATTGTTCTATAAACTTTTGAAAACTTCAACTCTAAAAACACACATTCTCTTCATGTCTACCAAATTATTTTCAAATTAAATTAAGCTGCTTATTTGAATGGAAATTGAAAAAATGGATAAAAAATTTAGAATTTAAATAATACTATATTTTATAAAATATTTTCAATGCAATTTTTTACCATAATTATTTTTGAAAATAGTTAAAATCATTTAATAAAATTAGGTAAAAACATTGATTAGTACATTATTTACATTTGAATTGGAACTAACATTAGACACTCATAGCATTTTTTAGATAATTGTAATGAATATTGAGTATAAATCGTAATAAATTATCAATTAATAATTTTTCTAATTTTAATATTAAATTATAAAATACATAACTAAATATAAAGATACAAGTTACCTTAGTAAATTCTCTAATGATAAAATTGAAGAAAAATATTAACTAAAGAATAACCTAATAAAAATATATTCATTTTGCGTATTTGAGGTATTTTTTGAAACCCTAATACATAATCTACTTTATTTTTAATCAATTTTTATCCATGAGGTAAGGGAGACCTCCAAATAATTAATTCTTCTAGGTATTTAGAACAATTTCACTCTTCCTCAGTTATTAAAGGGATCTTAATTTCCCATCTTTTTCAAGTCCCTCAATAAATTTGGCTTGAAAACCCCAAAAAATGATGTCCCAAATTCATAGACCTCATCTTAGAATTATTAATTTGGGAATAATTCCAACAATATAAGGGCTCCTGTGAAACCAAAAGGAGATATCTGAAGAAGAGTTAACGTTCACCAACAAATGTTTTTGTATTATTTCTTCATCAGTATTATTTAATTATTTTTTTAAAATAACTAAATAATAACCATATATTATTAATATAAATAGATATTTTCATGTTAAGGGTAAAAACTGAATGTAAAACTATTTCATGAAATTGATTAAACAATCTTCGTTTCTATGTATAATGGATTATGCCCTTGCGAGTCGATATGTTTCATTTATGAATTACCTTATTTAAATGTTGGGAATAATTTGGAAAAATATTTATATATTTATTATTTAAAATATTTTTTTTATGATTTTTTAATTTTTATATCACACCTTCCATAATGATTTCGATTTTTTGGGAACAAGATAACTTTGTTCATGTATATAGTGGACTATCGCCTCGCCTTGCAATGTGATTTGTTAATGCATTACGTTGAATGTATTGAGGATGTGTTTAATAAAAATTTATGATATGTCAGACAAAAATATGATTATGTGATGATAATATATTTATTTTACAGTCCTTTTAGTCATCTCAATATGAAAATAAAAAAACAGCGATCTGGCATTCAAACGGCCTCTCGTATCAATGAATAGTGTATTTCATTTTATATCACTAAATTTCATGTGTTACTATAAACGAATAAAAAAATAATTTATATGAAATTTATATCATGGTTATAAATATGGATATTATGTAACCATGGACATATTAATATGAAAAAAATAGAAAATCAGATCATATATGAAAAATAAAGCAGTTATAACCTGAACCACATGTTTTTCATGGAATTTTGAATTAAAGGGTAAGAAAATTACATAATAAATTAATATATAATATAATATATAATAATATGGTTCTTTAATATAGTTATAACAAACTTATATTTATTATATATGAGTTTTTAATTTTTATTAATTATTTCAATAATTAATGTAATGGATTTACGTCTATATTTACTTTTGTGAGACACATTCTACATTCAACACCTATTTCTTCTATGTAGTGCATATAATTACCACTAATGTAAATTATTAATTTTATACATGATTTTTTTCTTATTTAAATATCAATTTATGATATGTCTTTCAGGGGGTTATGGTTTCAATGTTACTAATGCCGTAATGGAATTTTCTCTCAAATTACCTTATTTGAGTCACATGTTATATTATGCACCTATATTATTTTAGTAGGTGTATATAATGAACTTTTGAAATGATATATCACGATTCATATTATTTTCATGATATTTTTTAAAAAATATTATTTTTTTATTTGAGTGGGATTACTATTCAATGATTCCAATGTTGAAAATATTTCATGTTACAATCTGTTTATCAGGAGTCTTTATGATTGTTCTTCCATTGATTAAGTATTTGGATCTATATCTCAATAACTTTCTAGAATATTATAATAACATATTTGTTAATGAAATATTCATGTAATGGTAAATTTTCCGACTCTATTCTACAAAATTTAATTAATAAAATGTTTTTAATAAAATCTGAAATTATTTATCCTTTCATTCAAAAATATGTTTTCTATCAAAATAATTTTTTGTAATTTTTTTTTAAAATTTTCAACTATTATACATTTATTTTTAAGAGGAATTTTTACCCATGTTTTTTCATTAAAAAATTATTTTTTTAGAGAAATATTGTTGGTATTTCTTGATCATGTCTCTTTTTAAAAATACCAATAATGTGAATGTAATATTTGTTTTTCAAAATAATCATGTGAAAATTTCTCTACTTTCTTGATGACTACATTTGTTAAATCTTCCATTATTTTTTCTAAACAATATTTTTCAAAATAAAATGTTTTTAAAATATATTCGAATTATTTTTATATTAACATAATTTTAAGATGAATTAATTATTAAAATTTTTTATATTTAAAAAAATTAAATGCTTTTCATATATTTCATTATTATTTTTCATTTTCATATTCCATGAAATTGGTTTTAATATGTTTTAAAATTTTAAAATATTTTTTCATAGAAAAAATTATGTTTTCATATGTAAATGATTTAAATTAGTTTCCAAAGCCTTATTTATCATTTTATGATGTTATTTTCAAAGATAAGGATTTTGAAAATGTTTTATGATTGTTTTTTTGAATGATTGTATATTTTTATTAAAAAAAGTTCCATGAAATATTCCAAAATCCTTCTTAATCTCTTATGAAATCCTTATAAAAATTCATATCTTTTATTTATATTATTAATGGATTACATTTTTATAATTTTATGAATGGTTTATGTTTATGATGAAGTTTCATTTAGGAAACCCATTTCTAATCCATAGGTTGTACATTGAGAAGGTGATTATGAAACAAATATTTTTTAATAGGTTATACAATTAGTGATTGATTATTAATCCTATATCTTCTACATATTTTATGATATTATGTAAATTTGATGATACTTAATTCATTTTTGGGTTATAATACAAGGAGTATTTAAGATATTATTATAGATATATGCATGATTTAAATTATGTGATAGGTGGACCATTATATCCCTTTAATGCATTTGGTAATGAAATATACACTATTATATCCTAGGGTACATATGTGGTAAACAAAATCCTAACATGTTATGAATGTACATGTTTGTAAACATGACATAATACTATCTATTCCTGTGTGTATTCAACAAATATATGTATTATTCCAATGTTAGCCTCTCATGAGTCATTATCATTGATTTACTTTTCATTAAGTTCTTATGAACTACCATTATTTATTCCATGATTCATCTTTATGTCCTTTCATATGAAAATTAATGTTTTTCAATGTTATTTTCATGTTAACATACCCTTCTCCTGTTTCATTCTTATATATCATCCTTTTTACCATTACTATGAATTTTACTTCACCATTTCTTAAGTCTCCATTTGTTCTATTATGAATAAATATTTTAAGTGGGGTTTAATTATGAAGAGAAGAAAAATGTAATATATTTAGTGGGGATATTGAAAATCATTCTTCATTTTATAATATCATGTTCTATATTTCTAAAGGAAAATTAATATTTCAGATCTGATGCATGAGTTTGTGTAATGTATTGAATATTAATCATAAATTATATAATATTCATTTATGAGGAAAAATGTTATATATATTGGAATGCAAGGGAAGGCTTTAGTTATAATTTGGAAACTAGTATGAGAAAACATTACTGTGACCAGAGTGATATTTATAAGGAAATGTCAAATGATTTCTCTAAGGATAAGTCTATGAATGAGTAAATGTTTTAGAAAATGTCTTGGTTCTTTGGTAGATGATTGAGAGTGTGGTTTTTAGGGAATTAAATTACTATGTCAGTACAACAAGTGGATGTTTATTTGGAACAAATGTTCAGAGGGTTTATAATCCCCAAAACACCATATTGAGGAATAATCGATGGGGAAATAGTGCTTGACAAAAGGCTATACCGTAGACCTGGATTGACACATCGAGATGATATTCTTGGGATATTCATAAAATCTATACAAACTATGATGAATTATTTAAATATATGTTGAATATGTGTAAAATTAAAAAACTATAAGGTATCATGGATTGAAAATGTTTCCTCATATATGCATATATTATGTTATTTTTATGACTATTTGGTTCCTACTTCTGATTATTGTTTCTTACTCTATGAGTTAGGTTATAGTCAATGGATAGAACCTGGTAAAAATATTTTAATTATTAATACTAGGAGAAATGAAATGATTATCATCATTAGAATAAAAAGGTTATGGGTGATGGAGTGAAAAATCCTTATGTTATGCTTACACAACTTTATCATATTAAGAATCATGTTGAAATGTACAAGTGAAATGAGGGGAATAAATTTTTTTTATGCCTTTCAGGATATAACTTCCACCTTCATTATTTTGGATCCATAGATCCTATAATTTCGGATAACTATTTCTGTGCCACTAAAAACATATTTTACATTCCCTCGTGTTCATAAAATGAAAATTTTATTTTTTTTATCTACCATTTGGATGGTGAATAAAGTTAATGGTGGAATTTTATTAAGAATACCCGGAAATATGATAAAATTTACTCTAAGTATTTAGAAGAGTTCAAGAACTCAATTATCAAAAAGTAATTTACTAGTATTCTTCAAATGAATATGTATAAAGAGTTCCTTGATCTAAAAAACAGATGATGAATCCATTGGTAACTATGACACAAATTTTACATGACTTGTGAAGTACACTTTTGATAATATTATCCAACATAAAAATAAAGTTTATTGATTATAATGTGTCTTAAATCCAAATATATGAAATCATTTACCCAATATATACATCCATATGTATAAATGTAATATTTGAACCTCAATAAAGGTGGAAATTGTGGACATAATTTTGTGTTAATATCTTGGTTTTGACCCGAAAAACAAGATGAATATAAATTGAAAATCAGTTAACCGTAAAGAGAATAATATTAGATTTCATTTATACAAAAATAGTAGGAATAAAATTTTGGGAATTTTCCTAAGGTGAAATATAAATTTTTTATGTGGGAAATGGAAGTTCATCAAGCATCTCAATAATAAATTTATGGGGAGAAGTTAGAAAATAATAAATGTGTTCCCTCAAACTGAATCCCCCACACTTTAGTGTTTCTATTCAAAAGAGTTTGGGAGTTATACTAACATGTTCCTCAATCTAAGGACTAATGTGGATAAATATCCATAAAAAATATTCAATCCAAAAAAGGAAATGATTATGGTTTCATAATGGATGAGGTGAACCAGGATAATTTGGCAAAAAATTTCCTCGTATCTATAGTTACTAATTTAATGTTTTTTTTGCATGAAGGTGCACCATGAAAATATTATTATTTATCTTATTATGAAATTTCATTTGATTAACTACTTGGATTCTATAACAATGAAATAAAAAATTCTATCTGTAAAAGGATGAACCCAAGCATCCAATAAAAATGTTTTTAATAATACTAGAACTTATATAATGAATGGAGAAGCAGGTATTTTTTAAATTTTGTATTATCGTAATCCTAGATATTACAACTTTTCAATAGAATACATTTTTATGGTTTTCACATGTTTGGTATGTGAGAAAAATATCTAATTTTTAAGATATGGGTGATCAGTTCTATGCTAATTTTGATAAATTTAGTGGTCATTTTTATAAGTCATTGACATTCATATTTCAAAAAAGTAAAATGTTTAACCATTTATAAAATGAGTTATATTGAAATTTTAATTTAGTATTATATATTATTCTTTCAAAATATGAATATTTATGCATATCGGATAACCTCTACTAATCATTTTATTTTGATTATAAATAATGATAGTAATGACTTATTATTCTACGTGAGGATATTATGTTCTATTAGTATACCTCAAACAAAAAGTAACCATTATTTCTTAGTGGTAAAGATGAACTAAAAATTGATCAAGTCACAAATCAAGTATTATATTGTGGACAAGAAATGGAATTAAATAATGTTAGTATGTCTTCTGGTGAGAATATTTCAACATTAGGGAACATATCTGGGAAAAAATGTTTCAATAATACCTAGATTTATTATGAATCAAATGGTCCCCTAAATAATATAATATTTGGTGTTTTTTATCATTAAAATTTATGTATGACTCAATTTTCTATGAATAGTGATCTTTATAACTCGTTATAAATATTTATTCCTTTATTCATTGTCAAAATCTTCTGTACACATTAATTTTACCCTATGTGGAAACATTGTTATGGGATAATTTGGATAACTATTATACTTCCAACATTCCCTTTTAAAGGAATTTTTATATTTAATTTTTAAAAAATTGGTTTTTATGATATAAATTTAAATGTTAATCCATTGATGATTGAGAAATAAGGTGGGGGTAAATCCCTTTAATGTGGGGGGGGGTGTAATAGCCTAAAATTTTGTGATTTTTTTATATTTAGTGTGAAACGTAAAGTGGATTTTTGATTTCTATAAAAGTAACACTATGTTTATCATGAGTTATTCTCAACTCTATTTTTTCATATGATACTCACAATACTAATTAAATCATTCATTACACACAAATATATGTTTAAATGAAAATTGTCATATCACAGAAATATTATTATTTCATAGTAACTGTATAGTTGTTAGAATTGAGGTTCGGAATAAAATAAAACAAAATAATTAAATTTTCTCCATAAATTATTATATTATTAGTTATTTTGGGAATAATTAATTTGAAATTAAAATTATACCCATTTTAAAATAAAAGGAAGTTTTTTTCCTGAAAAGGTACTTTTATGTGCACCAGCATATTTCATACCATTAAATTAAAAAAAAATCATTGAATTATATTCCATAAATTAATAAATTATATATCCAATATAATATTTAACTTTTATTACCTAGTCTTCTATAATGGAGAAAAAAGTAAATTCAGTGTTATGCTTAAAAGTGTATTTGCATAAAAATGTAGTTTTATCTCTTTTTTACCACACACCTATCTTAAAATATTTTTTTACCAATTTTAAGGAATTTATATTAAAAAATAAAAAATATTTTTGAAATTATAATATAAAAACTATATTATGATTATATTTTAAGGTAATTTTGAGATGTTTCATCATTTGAAGAATAGTGAAAAATATGGAATACTGACTGAAAATTGTCTTTTCGCCTATATTATTTACAATGATAAAATATATTTTAAATTGGTTTTAAATTATATCTATTTAAATTATTTATATATTAATACAATTTCTATTATTGTCGTGTATGCATGATTATTTTTAAATTTTGTTTTTACACATGTGTAGGTCGAAATTGGGAAAATGTTTTAAAAATTTGGAATCGTAATAATTTATAGTTATTAATACGTTATTATTAAATTTTGTCCATAATTACTGATGAAAACAGTTAAAATTGACTAATGTGGTTAAGGTCAACAAATTCCATGGCACATTACATGTGTTTTTATTAAAAATAATTTTACACAAAAACTGTTTTTTATTTAATTAATTCTAAATTATATTTATAATCATTAGGCACAAGTAATATATTTTCAATTATAATATTTATTGTAAATAACATAGTTAAAAAAAATACAAGTTACCTCAGTGAAAACTGTAATGATAAAATTGAGTATACATAAAGAATAATGAATAATATGGTAAAAATGAAATAATTTCTTGTTTTATTGGTATGTATCATCCATTTAATCCCTAAAATAATATATTTCCCACTTTTTGTGGCATGTGAGTTATGGGATACGACCCAATAGGGAATACTTTTGGGTATTTACAATTATGACACTACCCTTTTTTGGAAACCAATGGAATATACCTGAAGAAGAGGTAATTTTCATCCACAATCATTTTTTATTTCATCCTCTAACCCATTCGATTTTTTATACCATGATTCTATAAAAACAAAACTTTCTTAAATATAAATAATTTTTAATGTTATGTGTGAAAAAAAAAATTCACAAACTTACATCAAATGTATTATGATAAAATCATTCATGTGTACGATGAACTACTACTTTCCAAATTATTATCATTAATTTTTGCATTAAAAAATTTTAAGGTTGGGAATAATGATGAGAATAATGTTTATATATGATATAAATTTTATTGATGATATTATTATGATTCTGGAATTTTTATATCACTCATACCTTAATGTTTATAATTTTTGTGGAAGACGATTACTTCATTAATGTTAATGGTGGACTAATTTCCCATGGAGAAACGTGATTCGATAATCCTATACATAGAATGTATTAAATACTGGATTAATAAAATATGTTATATTTATATTAAATAAATATTACTTTGTATTGATAATATATGAAGTTTATTTATATATATTTCAATCCAAAACTAAAAACAAAAATAGCAGTATTCAAGCGTACCTACGACCAACCGTCTATGTGAATAGTGTATTTCATTTCCTGACACTAAACTTATTGAGATACTATAAATAAATATATAATTGACAAATATTATATTTATATGATGTATACAATTATTTTGATGATGTGACCATGATCAATGTAAGAAGAAAAAAATATAAAATCAAAATACATACAAAAAACAAAGGGGTTGATACCCGATAGGAAACCTGCTCATGGAATTAATAATAAAAGGATAAGAAAAGGTCATAAAAAACGATATGATATAATATATATTAATATTATTATTTAGGACTTTTATAATAATTTAATATTTATTATATAGTAGTTTTGAATTCTTAAGAAAGAATTAAGGATATATGTTAATGGATTTACATCTCACCTTTTACTGTTGTAAGACACATGCTAAATTTACCACCGCTTTATTTTATTTTGAGTATATACTATCCATTAATGAGAAATATCATTAATCAAAATAATTTTTTTATATTTATATATCCATTTGAGGTTCTATCTTTCGTTGTTTTATGGTTTCAAACATACTAAAGTGGTAGTAGAATTTTCTTTCAATTTCATTTTTTGAGACACATGTCTGGTTATGAACCTATATTTTTACGAGGTGTATATAATACCTATTTATCATGTTATATCATGAATATATTACTTTTAATTATTTTTTCATTGTCACATAAATTTATTGATTCATAGGGATTATGATTAATGGTTACAAAAGTGGAAATGATTTTATGTTACAATCTCATCATTTATCAGGATAGTTTATGATTTTGATTCCATTAGTTTAATATTATGATCTATCTCTCAATAATTGTCATGAAATTTAATATTCTATGGTTAATCATGATATTTTCATGTAATTATTCCATTTTCACATTCTATGGTACTTCATTTAATTAAATGTTTTTTATGAAAATCTAACTTTATTTATTTCATCATTTAGAAATATGTTTTATATCAAAACCATGTTTTCCAAAACTATTTAAAGGAATTTTCTGCTACTTTCCACTTATATTTTAAAAACATTAACAGAATTTTAAATTTTAAAAAATTGTTATTAATTATAATCTATTTTTTTTATATTCCATTCTCATTTGACATCTACTAACAATTTTAATGATAAGTTATATATATATATATATATAATATACATAATCATCATATTTTATGAAAATTACACTTTCGGAATGTTATTTAATGGATTTTAAATTATATTTCTGAAATAAATTATTTTATCAAATATTTAAAAAATGTTGTTATTTTTAAATTATTTTTAGAAAAGTAATTTTGAAATTTTATTATGTCGAAATACTATTTTAAATAATTTTCAAAGATTACATTATATGATTTTATTGTTATTCTCCAAGGAAATTGTTTTTACATGTTTTTAAATTTTTAAAATTTATTTTCAATGTAGAAATTATATTTTCATCATGAAATGATTTAAAATAAATTTTATTGATTTTTTTATAATTTTACATTTTTATTTGGAAATTTATGGATTTCAAAAATGTTTTTTGAAAGTGATTTTCAATTAAAGGGTATTTTTAACTATAATTGTTAAAAGTGATCCTTCAAAATCCATCAGAACATTAGATTAAATTCTTTTATAAAATAAATTTTTTATAGAGGATATGATACAAGTATCAATTTTTTATCAAAATGGTGTCTATTTATGATGATAAGTTATTTAGTAAACCTGTTTCTCTTTCGCGAGTTATACCAAGATAAAATTATTGTGAAACCCAATAAAATTAATTGGTTATTAAATGATAAAATGACTATGAAACTTTTCTCTTTTCCATGTGGTATGATATTATGAAATGTTTATGATACCCATTTAATTTCATGGGTTATGATATGATGAACTTTTATGATCTTGTGAATCTCATATGTAAAATTTCATTATGTTATGGGTGGTACATACTCATCCCTCTAATTCATTGGAAATTGATAAATTATATAAAACATCATAGGGTACATGTGTGGTCTTCCCCAGCCCATAAAGAATGGAACATGGGTGGTAGGACCAATATCGAAGAAGGTACACAAGTGGTCATCCCAAGACTTACATGTTATGAATGTGTTGGTTTGTTGTGTTGACATAATATTCTCTATAATAAGGTGTATGAAAAAAATTATTTCTCATTTAAATGTTAATCTTTATTGTCTCAGGTTATTTATTTTCTTTATGATTCATTTATTATGAACTACCAAATAATATTCCATGAGACCAGATTATAATATTTGATATGCAGTGTATGGTTTTCTAAGTCATAATCATGTTCACATACCCTTATTCTCATGTAATTATTATGTATATTCATTATTTAATCTTAATGAGAATTTCATCACACCCTTTCTCATTATTCCATTCCCATTTTATGAGGAAATTTTTTATGACGGGTATGTTTTTGAAGAGTAATAAATTGTTAGATCATTCTGGGGGATACATAAGATATTTCATCAGGTTAGAATATTGTGCTCCATGTTTATTAAGGCTCTAAATTATTAATTTCTTTGGGAATCTATTTGCCTAAGGATAAGAATAGTTATCTATAAAGATGTGATATCCATAAATGAGAATATTGGGTCTCTATGTTATGAGAGTCCACAGAGCAGGTCATGGCCAACTTCATTCTCTAGAATGTCCAATGATGGGAGAGACATACATGGATTAATGTACCATTTCCATTCTTTTATACATGGTTACAAGTATTTTTTGATTTAGTATCTATACACTCCTTCATATCACGTCCCTAGTCCGTGGATTGGGACATGAGGTGGAGATACCTCCATTTCTTTTAGTATTGACATACTAGTTTGAGGTTAATATTTTATTTATTGATTTATATAGAGACAATGATATTATTCCGGTGAAAAAATACTCATTAGTATTTTTCCTATGTTTACAGATACAACCATATGACATCATCTTTTTATTGTCTAGATGTATTAATATGATATTATTTAGGATTTCATTATGATTTAGGTTGTGTCTAATGATGTCGAGGTGATCGAATAATGTTCATTTGCAATAAATACTCGTATATGTATTCTATATAGGTTTTTTACTTGTATTACATAATGTGCAAGATGATTTAATGTTATGAAAAGGTTAAAACAACCATTTTTCTTATGGTGGTGGGATAATATGCTAATATTTATTCATAAGAGGTTGTAGACTTTCTCCATTAATGGGATATTGAGTTTTTGATTGATATAAAACTAGGTGCTTCCAATATATCTATATATTTGTATTGGATTGAACTTTATGAGTTAGGAGAGCTTCAAGAACAACTCGGTTATATATTATAGATTTTTTTGTTCAGATGAGTGTGTCACCATGGGGTGCACCATTATTGATCGATATTGGTTCTTAGAAATAAATATTTGTACAAGAAATTATCTAATATCAGTAAAACAATAGGGCGATCCCAATTTGTATTTCTGATATCTTCAGGGGAAATATGAGTTCATTGAGATGGAAATCATTGGAATAAACATTCCATCAATTCTCATGGGTTCAATTAATTTCATGTTAAGAAAGGATTAGGATATTTTTGTGGGTGTTTTCATTAACGATATACTTTTTTAGAATTTGTCTTAGGTGGATTATATATTCAATCAAAAATATATTATGGGATATCTACATCATCATAATATATAAAAGATTTTTTCTATGTCTGTGTTTTGGATTTGTGATGTTTCTTTTATATGGTAAATCATTCTCCAACAAGCATTAGATATGGATCTATCTAAAAAAGAGGAATATTTTTATTTGGAATTCCTTAAGACTATAGTGGAGGTGTAGAGTTTATTTGGTCTTGAAGTATATTACATAATATACATATCAAATATATCATGGGTTGAAAATTGCCTAATATCATTGTATATAATGTATTTTGGCATTCATTTAGATTGATTATTTTGAAACTAATTCCATGTACCCGAAAATGAATTTCTTTAATGCTTGAGTCCAATATTTTTCTATAGTGGTAGATTATTTTTAGGGTTTTTTGGGAATAATCACATATGGGTTCTGATATAATTTGATATAGTAGAGAGAAGTTATATCTTATGAGTTTAGAATGATTAGTATCCATGAGCTCGTCTATGCGACCCATTATATGGAATTGGAGGAAGATTAATTTTCCTTGAGGTTTTCATGAAATTAAATTATATTAGAGAATGTTATTGATTTCTCTAATCATTTTATCCCTTGGTATATCTTATATTAGTGTGAAAAAATATCTCGAGAGAATGAAGATGGATGGAATTCAAATAGTATTATGACTTCAACATTTTTATACACTAGGAATGGGAAACGTTGGGGTTGATTATCCGAATAGGAAGTCACACAATTATCTTGTCCATGAAGTCGAAGATTATTCAAGGGTTATGGATGAACTCTCACTAATGCATGACGATATGGGATAGTTTTGATTTAAATTATATCTTTTACATATGACGATGTTGTCATTTTGTTATAGGTAGTGGCATATTAACAACTATTGGATTTTGAGGTAGAGGTCTAGAGAGTCTGTGTTGTCTTTGGTGAACACCCTAGTGGATTTTCTGAGGATGAGCTACACTAGTTATTGCATTATGGAATTATTTTTTACCCATTTTTTATGTTAGATGTACTGATTCCAAATTTCAATTGATTAGCCTTGTTGGTACATTACTATCCTTCCTGAATGGCACAATGGCCTTATATTTTTATTTATTTTATATAATACCCTTTTTAAGGGTTGAAGTTTAACCCTTACATGGATAGTTATATTCATGACATTACATGACCTGAGGGTCATAGTGGAACTCATCCCAGACTATGAATACATGGATATACACCCCCAAACCCCTTAGAGTCAACTATGATCAGATAGGGAATTTCATGTGTCTTGAGTTGTATCATGACATTATAGATCTAGTGTTTTGATAGTAGGTCAACAGAAGGGGATGGAATATCTACGTGTTCCCAATGGTTTACTCAATCCATTAGATATTACTCATTGGAAGTGGGAGGTTATATATACGGAAATTTTTATCATATTACCTCAATATCATGGTTGATTTTATTCATTATGGGTATGAGGGGATTTTTTTTAATTAGCCCACATCATAGTGGTTAAGGAGTTAAACATAGTCAAGGATTTATTGAGGATCTGTCTAAAGGAGGTGATGAGAATACATAGAGTCTCCATTATGATCATGTTTAATCATCATACTCATTTTACCTCTAATGAATTATGAGGTATCTGTATTCCATTCATTTTGTAGTAATGATTTAGAATTTCATTTCATCTGTAGATGTATGGAAAGACAAATTTAACTATCCAGACTTTTGAAAGAATGTTAGGTTCTTATGTCAGGTATTTTGGATGTCCCTGGATAAGGAAGATCCTATTGAGATGATTTATCAAAAAAAAATATTTATCACTCAACCATTGATATGGAAGTATTTAATTATTTATAAAGACAACATCCAAATTCTCTATTATTATGGACTGAGTTTAGAGAGGTAGTCATTCTCAGATTGGAACTAAACAAAAATATGACCAAGATGGTTAAAGTAACACAAGAAATGATTAATGTTTCATAGTATTTGAAAAGATCATATTGTAATCATAGGACGCAAAATTTATGGTTCAATGTTAGAGATAATGTTTTCAAAAATATGAATTATCATCATTGGTATTGATGGGTTGGTTGTGGGAGTAAGTTTTTCAATTGGTTCTTAGGCCTTTCCAGATGTCATCTTATCTTCGAGCTGTAGCATATCATATATCACTGACCAAATAGGTAGTCAGGATACGTAATTATTTTTACATGTCACATCTCATATTTTATCTTCAGAATGTCTCTCAAGTCACTAATTTGGGTGAGATCAACATTGATGGTGATTTGACCTTTGATGTGTGGCCCATAGAGATGTAGGATTTCATGGAGAAGGTGTGTCAAATTCATCTTATTCACATAGATAATTTCTTATGTATACATGGTGTTATGTTAGAGTGCATATAAAAACATGATTCATTTCTATTTACTCATGATCCAAGGATTTTTTATATTTAAATATTATCCTGTAACATTTTTTATATATTGTTTGTAATCATTTTTCATCTTTATGATATTGGTTTATCTTATTTTTGTGCCATTCACTTACTCTTGAATTAAACAAATACCCCCCAAGAGTGTGTGTTTAGATATGAATGATGTTTTTATGGTTATCTTTGTTATTTGATGTGATTTGTTTGAGCTCCTATGATTGTGATTTTCTTGAAAGGTATAACATGGGGAAGTTGTTCAAAAAAACCCCATTTTTATTTCGTTATTTGATGGTTTGGATTATAATATTTGAGGATGATAATTTTTTGATAGTATTTTTATGTAATTTCATAGAATATGTTTTTCCTTATCATTTAGTGTTTTATGTTCTCAAGGAACCCTAATGGGGTTCTACGGTATTTTTAGAGTATTTGAATGAACAATGGGTGTGTCAAAGAAATTCATCATATTGGAACTGTATGATGTTCCATAAACTAGTCCACTAATATGTAGTTGTTATGGATATTGAATAGGATTTTTGTAATATATCTATATGGATAATGGACACTGATGTAGTGGAGATTGGGGAGGATCCTTTGAGGCTACTACCTCTTCGTAGGGTAACTATGTTATGGTGATTCACTGCAAACTAGGCCCTTCCCCAGGGTAGAGAAATTTAACATATAATATAAAATCTATAGTGTAGGGGTTTTGGGTATATATTTTAAATTTGGGGTGGCTTCACAATGAGCTATGGAATATGACTAAGTTTCTCACCCATGAAAAAATTGGATCATGATAGATTTGCACCGTGCTCATCGGACACATGCTTTGAACAAGGGAATTTCGGAGTCATCCCATCGGCTACACCGTATTACACTATAAGTCTAATAGTTCTGTGGAATTATAATAGGGAATATTTTATGATAACCGAAATGAAAAAATTCATATAAATTTCTATAATAAATTTGATCCTAAATTTCTCCCATATATTCCACATGAAAACTAGGATCACCAAAGTGATTTTCAAAGATTTTTAGACACATATCTATAGGTACTAATCCTTGAATTACTGAGTTTGATATATGGTGATCCTTAGAGATCTTTAGAAAATATTTCTATTGTTTTATCCTATATAGATATTTCTACCTCCTCTTATTTGCTATTTATTTTAGTGTTTGATATATATCATTCAAATTGAGTTTTCATTGTCATTTTTTGGTGTGTTTGTAGAGAAACATTATTATGATAACATATTTTTTTATGAGAGATGTTATAATTTATCAACATTATCTTTTCATTCTATTTAAATAATTTTGTGTTTTTGAGGATGGGGATTCATTGATTTTCCAATATATGTATGTGAAATTGTAAATTGGGAACAATGTGGAATACTATCACCACTGTTCAACCAAGTGTAAAATTTAAAAAACATTATGTGGGAGGTAATTACAATCTGAAATAAATGAAATATAAACCATAAAATGAATATTCAAATCAAGGAAAAAATGTATATTGTATCCTCTAATTAAATAGCGTGGATTTTCAAAAAAAATTGCGGAAGAAAAATATGAAATGTTGGTATTTTATTTTTCCCTTAGGTCTAAGACTAATGATTAATTCATTTAAATGTATTGAAGAGTACAGAAAAAGTAAATAAAAATTACTATGGATTCATTACCATATATACTTATCTTTTGATCTATAACATAATTGTTTGAAATATTGAGAACAATTTTTAATGTAATCCAAATATGGATTATAAGACTATTTGTTTGGATTGAATTCCTTTTAGTTTAACCAGATTCCACAGTACAGATATATATTTCAAGATAATCATTATTCAATTATTACCTCATGTATAGGATTAGTCCTTTTTTATGTGGTCTTTATTTTTTTTATTATATAATTTACTGTTTCCAGTAAACATGATGTGTAGGGGCACTAAAACCATGTTAAGGGACATTGCGATGCATTCATGATGATGTTTCTCTCATATATTATGGATAGTGAATGAAAAATGTAAGGAATTGTGGATTCTCGATTTCATAATATATTTTATATGTATGACTAATCATAGAAATTTAATTTTTTGATGATTGTTTTATACAAGTTCAAACTGATGTTTATTTGACAGTGTTTTGGGAAACTAACAAGATTATGAATAAATGTTTGTATGATATTTATGTTTTAATCATAGTGTCTTGTCCCTGATTTCATTTTTTATGTTTTTATCAGTACAATTTACCTTTTATTCCTTAAGACACTTTGTATAATTTACATTATTAATATTTTTTTGGTTCATGGATTTGGTTCTCCCAATCCCCAGATCAAGTTGTATGGAAATTAAAGGGGTTCTTTCTAAATCATTAGATTCATATAATTTTATGGAAATCAAAATTATTATTACTAAAAATTTCAATAAAATGATGATCCCATGTGTTAATAGATGTGGATAAAGAACATGTAGAGATGATTATTATTTATAAGAATAATTTAAAAATTCATGTAAAAAGAGTATGGATATTTTAACATTTTGTTTAAATTGGAATTATTTTGAAAGATAATTTTTAATAATTATAATATATTTTTTTAGATTATTCCTTAGGTATCCCATGGATGTAACCTACTATAAATGAATCAGTTAATTTTGGAAGGGATAATACCGAGTTTTTACAGAATGATAGAGTCTTTGGGTTGAGAGATTATTTTATTTATAAATGATTAATACTTATATTTGGGATTATGAGATCATTTAATAATGTGAATCCTAGATGCCTTATTTTTATGTAAATGTTTCCTTGTAGGATATGTTTGTTTCTTCATTCCATTTGGGTGCTCTAGATATGAGCCTTTCATTCTGATGTGATATGAGTCTGGGGTGGATGATTAGATATGGGTGGGGATTCCCTAGGTTTTGGAAGTTGTTGATGCCCATGATAGATATATGGATGGTGATTTACATGATTGTTTTGGGGATGAAACCTGGTTTTTGATTAGGTTGAAGTTAGGATTACCCATTTTGATGTTGAAATTTTGTATTCTTGCATGCGGAATATCATTAAAGGGACAGATGGTTGAGTTTCTTTTTTATATATATTTCATTCCCCTCTAAGTTGGGTAGCTGGATGTACATGGATATATATCTCTTCATGGTATCATAGGATTTTTCCTAGTGTAGTATTAATTATTGGATCATAAATGATTAATAACTGTTCAAATCATATGGTTATTGTTTGTTGGAGTACAATTGATAATGTTATTATTGAGAAGCTATGGACTCCTGATGCATTATTCCTAGAGGTATTTTACTTTTCATGAGGATATTAATGTGTAGTTTAAACCAAATATAATTTCTAGTTAATGAAATACAATTGATATTATTTAAATTTATGGGTAATTTATAATTTATAATGAATTGAATAGTAAATATGTAAAAAACTAATTAATTTATCACATTAAATTGTTGTGTTCTTATAAGATATCCAAACATTAGTAGTTATAAGGGTTTGTTTGAGAAATGATAACTATAGTTTAGGTTTGGAATAAGTTAATGCCTATAGTGTGGTTTTGACGTATATTATATCCTGTATGTTTTTGACTTCATACATTACCCCACCCATGTTTTTAAAGAAATCAGCACCATGTGGACACTGGGATGAGGTATTCCCCAAAATCATAGTTGTGATGATGGATGGATAACTACCCCTCTATCCCTAATATATTTTGTCTGTAGAATTATATGATAGTATTCATTGAGGTTAGTTTTCCATTAATGTGGGTAGAGGTATATAATTGATTATGGTTATTTCACATGTATCCATCTCTGGATATGGAATCCAACTGAATATTATTGGTCTGATGTGAATATGTTGATATTTATTGAGGGTCCTTAAACATTTTATGGGTTGTTATTTAAAAGAGTTATAATACCTTACATATGATTCATGTCATACTTTTTGTGGTGGATCCAAGAAAATACTTCATTAAAATATGGTGATGTGGCACTGGATGATGAGATGATGTGATGAATAATATGCTTGTCGGGATAAATATACATGCTGTTTATGGAAATAATTCTTTTAGAGAGAGATATCTTAGGATGTATGATGTTTGGGAAAAATAAATAACTAGAGTGGAATCGCTAGTGGGGTTCCATCATTTAATATTATTTTATAAATTATATTTTACGACTTCCTTATTAAGAGCTAACTAACTGGGTATGTGAACTAATTATAACTTTTTATATAATGAGTTAGCTCCAATTTTTTTCACAATAATTTACTATGATCTCATTATATTTTTTCAAAAAATCCTATAGGGATGATCCTATTGAGAATACCTATTATGATCATGGTATATATATATATATAAATTTTTAGATTAGCCAGAGTAGGTTGGAGATAGTACTAAATATTACCAGCTCATTATATTTCATGACCCCTTTTGGTATCGTAGTCATTTTTGTGTATAATGTTTTTGTACATGTAATATATTTTCATGTTGTCCAGTTATATATGAAATTATATATAAGTGCATAGGAGTTAATATATATTTATGAGAATGTGGTTACTAGTGTATTTCTAATAACTCCCATCTTTTCTTGTACTTTTAAGGGGGAATTCATTGACTTTTTTCGTATGATATACCCTTGATTTGAGTTTCAATTTATAGGGTTTACTTAAGGTGGGACTCGAGATGTCACCATCTTCGTTCTCCCATTATCATCGAAGGAAGGTTACTCTATAGGGGGATATTATGGAGACAATATGAAAGTTGAAATGAAAATATTTAATGTGTTTTAATAATGGGTTATGATGATTTCTAAAAATCATGGCCACTCTTAGGATTCTTCAAGAACATTGTCGGGGTGGGGGTACAAGACATTTTGAATTATTGAATTAAGAGATTACCCATCTTATTTTATTCCATTAGATCCTCCCACCATCGACTATAATGATTGTTTAGACATGAATAGTGTATATCTATTATTTTTATACTAGATATATTACCACACATGATTATGTTGAGGCTATCTATAATGGATCTTGTGTGGATACAGATATTGCATTATGCTACCTCAAGGTTTATCTTCCTATATTACGTATGACCTCTCCCAAGATGGTACCTTCAGACATTACACATTCATGCGTACTTAACATTCTTGAATATTTTTTTTCATTTATTAATTTTTTAGATAAATGGCTTCCTCATTAAATGTTTAACATTTATCTCAATTTACACCTTTATATACACTATTTAAAACTAGTGTGCTATTGTCTGTCTCATATGGTTTTTCATGGAGTTATATGTTGGATATTACTTGGGTTGTCATTATAACTCCCACCATATAGAATCTCGAAGAATATGTTAATAATTTTAACTAATTTAGGTTAATGAATGGTTAAGAATATAATTTATATATACTATTCTTATCTTGTAATGGTTTAAATAATTTTACATATTTAGAGATAACCCACATATCAAGAAAATATGGGTTATATTTTTTTGATTGTTTACTTCTTTTAATATTACATGTTTTAAAAAACAATATCCACTTTTCATACTATTTATTTTCACTATTTTATTTTTTATGCTCATTTACAAGAAGGTAATCTTATATATTGTGTTTATTTACATATAATATGAGGTAATATTCTTTATACGGAATTAACATTATTCCATGTTTCGTCCATATTATAATTTTTTACTTCTGTTTGGAAGCATGATTTTGTAATGCTTGAAAAGGTCATGTTAGGTTCTAGGGATATAACCTTGAAATTATTAATAGACCAATAGGATAAACCATTAAAAATATTTATCTTCCATACCTATTCACCTAATTCTAACACATGGCGTACAATAATTCCCTTGAATATATATGATGGTCCAGTTTGGGTATTGAGGCATATTAGATATTTGAATTTTTCACAATACATAATATTTGGATAAAATAAATGAGTTAAAATTAATTGAATTCTTTATTATAGTTATTTCATGATATATATTTCTCCATAACATGGATATATTTTTCTTCCTTTAAAATCAACGTGTTGTACAAAATTAGGCATGGTAGACCCAAAAAATGTTCATGAAGGAATAGTGGTTTACCTAGTGATATTTTCAAACACATGAGAGACTAACAAAATAGGATTAGCATTATTTTTCAACTTGTATTATGTAAGGTTGATTTATAATTTTTATATGATTGAGTGTATTTCTATCAAACATTATCTAAAATTTCACAATATTTCTTATCATGGATGTAGATTCATATATAAATTATATTTTTATTAATATAGTTGATGGTTCCCGATATACTTATACACCCATACCATACAAATATATATTGTTTCATATAAAATAACATGTATTTAACTATAAAAACTTTTAGATTTTGTTTGATTATTTTTCCATTGTATTATAGACTATTTATACTGGGGCCATTGTAAAAAATTTAGTTGTTGGAGTAGATTTTCTAGTAAATAATAACTTATATTTTAAATTACTTTTTATTTTTATTTATTCGATATTTTTTATATACCTAGATTATGATTATTCAATTTTAATTCATATAGAGGAATTGATTTATATCATTATAAAACTAGTTTTATATTATATTTTTTAAACACCCATCATATGAATTGGCCATGATTGACATTTTAAAATATTTAAAACTGGTATATTTTAATATACTAAAAGGTTAAATAAAATTTTAATGAGAATAATTGAACATTGGAACTACTATATAGACCCTAGTGATCGAGGAATATACAAGGTGTTTAGGATGTTTGATTCTAGTAATATTTGTATTTATAGTGTTGAACAGTAGAAGTGGTATCAGAGATGTGTTTAGGTTTTCTATTATTTTATTCTTATGTACTCGTTCTATGACTAGAAATATATTATAATTAACCTTAAATGATTATTGATGAAACACATTATGGTTGATTATCCATTTAACATCTATGTTTTTTCTAGTCACCATAGGAATGAGTGACATATTTGATTATCTATTTTGAGGAATAAATGAATATACTCAAGACATATTATAGTTCATAGATGAAAGATATTTTATGGAATGATAAGAATGCATTATTATTTTTGTGGAATACAGGGATGACTATTATAGATATATTATGACTATTATATGAAAATGTGTTTAACTAATTTCAAAAAAAATATATAATAATTGTTTTCCAAAATTATTTATTGGAGGTGATCTAATTAACCAAGGAAACTCATTGATATATTGAAAATGTTGTTGGTGATTTACATTCATCAATGAATGATCTAGAATTATAGATGGATTTTTAGTAATTGTAACGCCCCGACCCCAGCTACCCAGAGTCGGTGCATTAGTTACATAACATTGGCATGATCACAAGAAAGATCAAATCTCGAAAGACCGTTTGATTTAGTAGCCTTGGAAACACTAGATATATTCATAAGTTTTACATTACATTATAAAATGAAAAACTAATACAACAACATAATGTTTCCACAATCCACACTATTAACCCCTCATAAAATCCCTGCAGGTCATTCATAACTTACTTCTTCACATCCTGGGAAAAATAAAACATAGAAAAGGGGTGAGCTCAAATGCCCAGTAAGGATAACAATATAGCAGAAACTTTCATAAATAAGAATAAACATTTAAGGCAATGCATTACTAAAACAAAAGCCTTTTAAACTTGAACTTCAACATAGTATGGCAAAAGTAAAAATGAAATAGTTCCATTTACTTATTCACATGGATATTCTACTAATCGAATAATCACATGAAAAAATCAATAACCACTTTCATAATGTTGGAATGCATAATGCCAGACTATCATAACCACATAGTCAAGGCCTCGTGCCAAGACTACAAATAAGATTTTGTCAAGGCCTTGTGCCAAGACACTAGTTTGTCTCATGAGACCTACCAATGCATCGAGGAGCTATAGCGGGCTCCACCCGTCACTTATTAAGTCCAATGCATTCCCATATGAAAAGGTTTAAACATAACATAAACATTCGTATTAAAACTAACATACGAAATGTCAATACTTTCACCATAAACTATGAATGGTATAAAAATAGCACATCCACAGTTAAACATATCACAAAACCTTCAATACAATATAGAAGTTTTGTATCATAATAAATCAACTTCAAATAGTCTTAAAATCCATCAAAGGATGTTGACATAGATGAAATCAAAATTCTTTTAAAAGAAATATCTCCTTTTATTTTGAAATCATTTAAGATCCATATAAAATAAAACATTTTCTTTGAAAATATTCTTATAAGCTTGTAAGGAAAGCTTCGACGATTTTATAACAACGGAAAATAATCGCACCCGCCGTATAAGTTAAAAAAAACATTCTTACCTCAATTCTGTCGAAAAGGTTAAAAAGGACCTTGTTTTGAAAACGACGGAAATATTCTTTTATAAACCTCTTATAAAAAGTCAAAAAAGGGTATAAATGACTTTAACCCATATTCTTGTAAATAGTAAAAATGTTTTGAAATACATTTTTATGAAACATGGATGTGGATGATAAAGAGATCCCAGTAGATTATTACATATAAACAACCTCGGATAATGAAGAGATTGTGAAATAAACCCTTACCTTGTACTTTTCCTTGGGTGGGGTAGGTTAACCTCCTGTATAATGGTGAAATAATTGTTATTAAATTATACAAGAATCATATATATTAATATGATATCATATATGATCTTTTAACATTGATTTATTAATAATATCTTAGAATTATCATCGTTTCGGGTGTTAACTTACTCATTTTATTTTATATGTTTTGTTACATAAGCCATGTTTGTTGTATCTTATTCATATCCAGAATGATATCAAGTCCTTAAACATCATTTTTAAATCATAAAATGATAATTATACTTGAATGGATACGATGGAGAATGAATCTCATCGCGTTCGTGGAGACGGTAGTCCGTACGTACGCACGAGCGACAATATCATTCTTTTGATATTAAAATAATATATAAATGAATGGTATATCATATATACAGAATCATTAACATGTTATATTTATTATTTACATGAGTTACACATCATTATTATACCCATCCAAATAATATTATATTGAATAACAATTACACCACGACGTGGAGACGGTAAGCCGTACGTACGCACGTATGGTGACATGTTATTCAAAGGGTGGATAGAATACTGAATATGGTTGTACCATACTTATAATAACATCACAGTATATGTGAGATACTGGAGTTATTATTTTAGAATGGTAAGAACAAAGGAAGAAGAAGTGGAAGAAGAAATGAACTTAGAAAAGGGTGGTGAAATCATTACCTCTTCTTCGGGTTCTTCCTTTTGATTTGATCAAAAGGGATCCTTAGGTTGGCTTTCTGATCAAACTAAGGCCTCTAGGTTGTAGTGAGGGATGTTGGGAGAGTATTTGGGCAGAGTTTGGCCGAACCAAAAGGCTTTAGAGGTGTGAAGAAATGAGAAGGAGGAGTGCCCTTTTATAAGAGGGGTGAGGGGCACCTTTGGAAAAGCTAGAAATATTAATTTATAATAAATTCATATTCGGTTTATAATGGCTCCAAAGCTTATTATTCAAAGGTTAAGGTGGGGATAGGTCGAAAACCACTCAACCAATAGAATTTAGACTGGTTTGGGTACTTATATTAACCTTATCTTTAAGTATTAACTCTAAGTTAATTAGTTTCACTTTTACAATGTCTCTTTGTATTTTTATATAATATGGTTAATAAACATACTATATACATACAAGAGACCCCCAAGTGGTCCATTAATGAGGAACCAATAATAATATAAGTCTCTTGGCCGAACCTTATATTTTTAGGAATTTAATATCAATTAATAATATAATATTTGTTTTAAGAACTCTTTTATGTCAATTTTGACACTATTCAATAGTTGATTTTTGTGAGACTCCTAAAAGATTGATTACTTCGAAAAAAGTCAATTAAATCAATCCTAATACATCATATTATCATAGAAAATTAGTTTAATTCATTAAAAGTTTCATATTGTAATTATTTGGGTATTTATAAGATCAATTATTTTAATTTTTCACTATTTTAGTAATTACTGCATCATCATTGTGTCGTAAATAAAATAATTATTTAATGTCTAAAAATTATAAATAAAATATCATTATGTAGGAAATCTTTTTAGATTTCTAATGAATATTTATAATCTAAAATACAACATATATAACCCTATGTAAAAATTGTTGTTTTAAAAGATATATGCTTGTGTCATTTTTGTATTCATTTTAACTAAATTAAAATAAAGTGTCATTATCACTTACAAGTGGATCCATGGGGTCCCAAAATTCACACAAAGATGCCCATGGTCGACCATCTATCAACCAATAGGGTTAAGACACGTTTTTAGGGTAATTTAGTATTATTATAATATTATTTTTTTAACCCTTATTTAACGGATTTACCCTTAACCATGGTAAATAAAATATTTACCGCAGTAATTATTCAAAATGTCTAAAAATAAAAGTTACCTATTTACACAATTTGAACATCCTGATTCCAAATATGGAATCCATTTTCCTAAATTCAAAACACAGAAGTGGCAGAAATTAATTTAAAATTAATTCCCGCTGTCAAAACAAAAAGCGTGTTTTTAAGAGATAATAACTATCAAAAGATTGACACTTGTTTATGTTCGGTTTAATTGTAAAATTATTTCTAATGACCAACATTATATTAAATGGTTAAAATATATTCTAAATATACTTTAAAACTACTAAAATTCATAATTTATCACTATTAATTATTTTGATTAAAAAAGTTGTTTTTAATTAAAATTTAGTAATTTTCACTATTCATCAAAATATGAAAGTTATCCGAAAAGTACCAAAATTTCACCTTAGGCTAAATTCGATATTCCGAGTCCAAAAATGAAGTCCTTTTTCAAATATAAAATATATATAATTTCAAAAATTAGGTATTACTATTCACAATGGCTAGTTTAATTAGTTGTGGTGTGTGTTAGAACTCGAGGTTGCGTACAACACACGCTATCGCATTATTCAAAGGGAAACGTACCGTAGAAGCTTGGGGTGTTACATTCTCCCCTCCTTCAAATAATTGCGTCCTCGCAATTTCTAGGGTATTACTGCATAAAAATACTCGGGTGGTTCTTCATCATAAGTTCCTCAGGTTCCCACGTTGCCTCTTCCATCTTATGATTCCTCCACAAAACTTTTACCAGACGCGTCGTCCGGTTTCTCAGCACTTGTTCTCTCGTATCAAGAATCTTGATGGGCTCTTCGCAATAAGACAGATCGGGTTCCAGTTCTAAATCTTCATAGGTGAGTACATGCGTTGGGTCAGGCATGTATTTTCTCAACAAAGATACGTGGAACACATCGTGAACTTTGGAGAGACTTGGCGGCATTGCCAATCGGTAAGCTACTGCCCCAATTCGTTCTAGAATTTCAAAAGGTCCGATGTACCTGGGACTCAATTTACCTTTCTTACCAAAACGTATGACTCCCTTCCATGGAGATACCTTCAGGAAAACATGATCACCGACTTGAAATTCCAAATCCTTCCTTCGATTATCGGCATAGCTCTTCTGCCTACTTTGAGCTGCTTTGATGTGATTTTGGATTATCTTCACCTTTTCCACCGTTTCCTCCACTAGTTCTGGGCCTACAAGTTTTCTTTCACCAACGTCATCCCAACAGGTTGGTGTACGACATCTCTTTCCGTATAATGCTTCATATGGTGCCATCTGAATACTTGAATGGAAGCTATTGTTATAGGAAAATTCTACTAGTGGTAAATATTGATCCCACATACCCTGAAAATCAAGTGAGCAAGATCTCAACATGTCTTCTAAGGTTTGAATAGTCCGTTCTGATTGTCCGTCTGTCTGAGGGTGGTAAGCAGTGCTCAAATGAAGTTCAGTATCCAGGGATTTCTGAAGACTTTTCCAAAATCTTGAAGTAAAACGGGGATCATGATCAGAAACAATCGATAGGGGTACTCCATGAAGTCTCATAACTTCATTAATGTATAGTCTTGCTAGACGTTCCAGGGGTAGATCTTCTCTTATAGCAAGAAAATGTGCTGACATGGTAAGACGATCAACAATAACCATATTGCATCGTTCCTTCTAGGAGTCTTTGGTAGCCCAATGACAAAGTCCATCGTAATATTGTCCCATTTCCACTCCGGTATGGGAAGAGGTTGCATGACTCCTCCAGGCTGTTGCCTTCCAGCTTTCACTTGTTGACAAACCATACATCTTGACACAAAATCAGCAATCTCCCTCCTCATGTTGTCCCACCAAAAATGTTCCTTCAAATCTCTATACATTTTGGTGCTCCCAGGGTGTATAGAGAAATTTGAACTATGAGCATCATCTAGCAATTCCCTTTTTAGATCAGGTATATTGGGAACACAAAGTCTCTTCCCGAATTTCAAAATTCCACCTTCATACGCAAAGTCTCTCAATCTCCCATCATTCACAGCTTTAATCTTCTTTTGGAATTCTTCATCATCAGTCTGAGAACTATTAATCCTTTCTAGTAAAGATGGTTTGGCAACCATTTGAAAAAGCATTGATGTTTCACCTTCCCTGGTTATTCCCATGTCCATCTTCACTAGCTCCATGAAAATTGGATCCCTTTCAATTCTCATATTGTTCAAAACTCCATGGTCTTTTCTACTCAAAGCATCTGCCACCTTGTTTGCCTTCCCTGGGTGGTAGTGTATCGTGCAATCATAATCCTTGAGTAATTCAAGCCATCTCCTTTGCCTCATGTTGAGTTCTTTTTGTGAGAAAATATACTTCAAACTCTTGTGATCAGTATAAATCTCACATTTTTTCCCATAGAGGTAGTGCCTCCATATCTTGAAAGCAAAGATCACAGCTGCTAACTCAAGATTATGAGTAGGATAGTTTTGTTCATGAATTTTCAACTGTCGTGATGCATAGGCAATAACTCTATCATTCTGCATAAGGACACAACCAAGTCCTTTCTTCGATGCATCACTATAAATAACGAACCCATCATTCCCCGATGGTAGAGTCAATATAGGAGCATTGACTAATCTTCTCTTCAGTTCTTCGAAACATTCTTCACACTCTTTTGTCCAAACAAATTTAACCCGTTTACGTGTGAGCTTTGTTAATGGGTTAGCCAATCGGGCAAAATTCTGGACGAAACGTCGATAATAACCTGCCAAGCCAATAAAACTACGTACCTCAGTTATACTCGTAGGTGCTGGCCATTCTTGGATTGCCTTGGTCTTAGAAGGATCAACAGAGATTCCATCTTTAGAGACAATATGGCCAAGAAAAGAAATCTCCTGAAGCCAGAATTCACACTTGCTAAACTTTCCATATAATTCATGCCTCCTCAGAGTCTTCAAGATAATGCGCAAGTGATTTTCATGATCTTTGTAGGTTTTGGAGTATACCAAGATATCATCAATAAATACCACCACAAATTCATTGAGATACTCCTTGAAAACTCTATTCATCAGATCCATGAATACAGAGGGTGCATTAGTCAATCCAAACGGCATTACAGTAAACTCGTAATGCCCGTACCTGGTTCGAAATGCTGTTTTCGGAATGTCTTCCTTCTTTACACACAACTGATGGTATCCAGATCGAAGGTCAATCTTTGAAAAGTATTGAGCTCCATGCAGTTGGTCAAATAAATCATCAATACGATGTAGGGGATACTTGTTCTTTATCGTTATAGCATTGATCTCCCTGTAGTCGATACATAACCTCATAGACCCATCTTTCTTTTTAACAAAAAGAACAGGGGCTCCCCATGGAGAAACACTAGGGCGAATAAATCCCTTATTACTCAATCCCTCTAGTTGTTTCTTTTGTTCGACTAATTCTACAGTGGCCATTCTATACGGGGTCTTTGATATAGGCCTTGATCCAGGAATTAAATCAATGGAAAACTCAACTTCTCGTTCTGGAGGATGTCCAGGTAAATCGTCCGGAAATACATCTACAAATTCTTTCACAACAGGTACATCCTCTATTTGAACATTCCTTTCTTCACCGATAGTTACTTCATTCTCTTCCTCCCCAATAATTGAATTAAGTTGAGCTACAGGGGGTGGATCTAAATAAGAATTAGGTGGTGACGATTCTGCTCTAAAAATAAGGTGCTCCTTATCATTATCATCAAGAATCGTAACCTCTTTCTTCTTACAATAAATCTTCGCATCATAGTCCGAAAGCCAGTCCATACCGAAGATTATATCAAACTCAATCATAGGTATGACGATGAAATCAGCAGATAAAGAAAATTTATGTGCTCTAATGGGGACTGATTCACAAAACTTTGTTGCAACGATACTTCCCTTAAGAGTTTTAACTGACAACTCCCTTATTAAATCAAGTTGGAAATATCTAATTTTATTAGCAAACTGGGAAGATATGAAACAATGAGATGATCCAGAATCAAATAATGCATTTGCTAAACTTGAGGAAACCATTAAATTACCTGCCACCATGTCTTTCGGAGCTTCTACCTCAGCAGTAGTGATAGCATAAGCCTGGCCTTGATCCCTTGGCCTTTTCTGAGGTAAGTTCTCCTGACGCTTAGGACATGAATTTGCATAATGCCCCATCTCCCTGCAATTGTAGCACTGAACGTTGGTAGCTTCCTTCTTCCCCTTGAAATCATGAGCTTGGTGGCCTTTTTCACTACACTTGTAACAGACTCCCATTCCCTTCAGGCAAGCACCGGGGTGTTTCTTCCCGCACTTACAACAAGATGGATATTCAACCTTTCCCTTCTTCCCCTTATTTCCATTCCCAGATTGATCAGCAGGTCTCTTCTTCTCTTGCTTTGCTTTAAAGTCATAAAACTTAGAGAATTCCTTTTCGGTCTTGATAGCACATGAGACAATGTCTTCGTACGATGAAAAGGATTGTGAGACTAATGCTCGACGGAGAAATGGTTTTAACCCATCAAAGAAATGATCAATCTTACTTCTTGGGTTGCGAATATAATCACCAGCGTACCTCGCTAACCTTGTAAAGTTAGCCTCATACTTTGTGACATTCTCATCCTCCTTTTGTCTCAGACTCAGAAATTGTCTTTCCATATCTGCTTGATGGTCGCGAGGAAAGTATTTTTCTAAAAACAGATCTTTGAACTCCCTCCATTCCATGTTTGATACTTCATCATCTTCCTTCATGTTTTGAATAAATGACCACCATTGATCAGCATCTCCAGTGAGGCGGTAAACTGCCATGGTAACTTTTTCCCTTTCACTACTCCCCAAAGCCTGAAATATTTTCTCTAGGGAAAATATCCATTGCTCAGCTACTAAGGGGTTTTTACTCCCATTGAACGTTGGTGGTTGTTGTCTCATGAATCGATCTAACATTGATCCTCCACGCTGCGGATCAGGGTGCTCCATACGGGTAAGGTTATTATTCATAACCTGAGTAAGTTGTCCCAGTACGGTGATTATCTGATCAGCACCAGTTGCATCACCAGCCCCACTATAATTATCTTGAGCAGGAGGGCAATCCCTACATGGAGTGCGTGCATTGATACGGTTTCCATTTCTTCCACTAGGCGCCATTTCTAAAAAATGGCATAAACTTGATCAGTTTATGCATCAAAATACATAATCCCATACTTATAAAACACTAAACATAAATTGAACTATCTAAGGATATAATCCATAATCATAAATATGTTTTCTTTGAGGAAGTATATACTCATAAACCCTTCATAATGATTTGTAAAGAAAGTGAGAGTTATCCTAAGCATATCCCCCGGGAGTGTCGTAACCAAGAGTACAGCAAGGCCCGTTGTCGTGCACCAGTTCCCGTTCGAGTCTAGCTCAAAGCGGTGTTTTCGGGTTTTACCCCTAGGTACATCTGTGCCAGAGCCGCCTCTACCTGCTCGTATCCAGACAGGGATGTATTTCTCGGAAAACTCACAAAGTCTCTACAATACCAAAATTCTAGGAAGTTCTTCTATACTAATCCTCAAAGTTCATCTTAGGTCTATGTGCTCTAATCAGAGTTTATCTAAATATAGCTTCCAAGGTTTGTACTAAACATCCTCTGATACCAACTGTAACGCCCCGACCCCAGCTACCCAGAGTCGGTGCATTAATTACATAACATTGGCATGATCACAAGAAAGATCAAATCTCGAAAGACCGTTTGATTTAGTAGCCTTGGAAACACTAGATATATTCATAAGTTTTACATTACATTATAAAATGAAAAACTAATACAACAACATAATGTTTCCACAATCCACACTATTAACCCCTCATAAAATCCCTGCAGGTCATTCATAACTTACTTCTTCACATCCTGGGAAAAATAAAACATAGAAAAGGGGTGAGGTCAAATGCCCAGTAAGGATAACAATATAGCAGAAACTTTCATAAATAAGAATAAACATTTAAGGCAATGCATTACTAAAACAAAAGCCTTTTAAACTTGAACATCAACATAGTATGGCAAAAGTAAAAACGAAATAATGCCATTTACTTATTCACATGTATATTCTACTAATCGAATAATCACATGGAAAAATCAATAACCACTTTCATAATGTTGGAGTGAATAATGCCAGACTATCATAACCACATAGTCAAGGCCTCGTGCCAAGACTACAAATAAGATTTTGTCAAGGCCTTGTGCCAAGACACTAGTTTGTCTCATGAGACCTACCGATGCATCGAGGAGCTATAGCGGGCTCCACCCGTCACTTATTAAGTCCAATGCATTCCCATATGAAAAGGTTTAAACATAACATAAACATTCGTATTAAAACTAGCATATGAAATGTCAATACTTTCACCATAAACTATGAATGGTATAAAAATAGCACATCCACAGTCAAACATATCACAAAACCTTCAATACAATATAGAAGTTTTGTATCATAATAAATCAACATCAAATAATCTTTAAATCCATCAAAGGATGTTGACATAGATGAAATCAAAATTCTTTTAAAAGACATATATCCTTTTATTTTGAAATCATTTAAGATCCATATAAAATAAAACATTTTCTTTGAAAATATTCTTATAAGCTTGTAAGGAAAGCTTCGATGATTTTATAACGGCGGAAAATAATCGCACCCGCCGTATAAGTTAAAAAAAACATTCTTACCTCAATTCTGTCGAAAAGGTTAAAAAGGACCTTGTTTTGAGAACGACGTAAAGATTCCTTTATAAACCTCTTATAAAAAGTCAAAAAAGGGTATAAATGACTTTAACCCATATTCTTGTAAATATTAAAAATGTTTTGAAATACATTTTTAAGAAACATGGATGTGGATGATAAAGAGATCCCAGTAGATTATTACATATAAACAACCTCGGATAATGAAGAGATTGTGAAATAAACCCTTACCTTGTACTTTTCCTTGGTTGGGGTAGGTTAACCTCCTGTATAATGGTGAAATAATTGTTATTAAATTATACAAGAATCATATATATTAATATGATATCATATATGATCTTTTAACATTGATTTATTAATAATATCTTAGAATTATCATCGTTTCGGGTGTTAACTTACTCATTTTCTTTTATATGTTTTGTTACATAAGCCATGTTTGTTGTATCTTATTCATATCCAGAATGATATCAAGTCCTTAAACATCATTTTTAAATCATAAAATGATAATTATACTTGAATGGATACGATGGAGAATGAATCTCATCGCGTTCGTGGAGACGGTAGTCCGTACGTACGCACGAGCGACAATATCATTCTTTTGATATTAAAATAATATATAAATGAATGGTATATCATATATACAGAATCATTAACTTGTTATATTTATTATTTACATGAGTTACACATCATTATTATACCCATCCAAATAATATTATATTGAATAACAATTACACCACGACGTGGAGACGGTAAGCCGTACGTACGCACGTATGGTGACATGTTATTCAAAGGGTGGATAGAATACTGAATATGGTTTTACCATACTTATAATAACATCACAGTATATATGAGATACTGGAGTTATTATTTTACAATGGTAAGAACAAAGGAAGAAGAAGTGGAAGAAGAAATGAACTTAGAAAAGGGTGGTGAAATCATTACCTCTTCTTCGGGTTCTTCCTTTTGATTTGATAAAAAGGGCTCCTTAGGTTGGCTTTCTGATCGAAATAAGGCCTCTAGGTTGTAGTGAGGGATGTTGGGAGAGTATTTGGGCAGAGTTTGGCCGAACCAAAAGGCTTTAGAGGTGTGAAGAAATGAGAAGGAGGAGTGCCCTTTTATAAGAGGGGTGAGGGGCACCTTTGGAAAAGCTAGAAATATTAATTTATAATAAATTCATATTCGGTTTCTAATGGCTCAAAAGCTTATTATTCAAAGGTTAAGGTGGGGATAGGTCGAAAACCACTCAACCAATAGAATTTATACAGGTTTTTGTACTTATATTAACCTTATCTTTAAGTATTAACTCTAAGTTAATTAGTTTCACTTTTACAATGTCTCTTTGTATTTTTATATAATATGGTTAATAAACTTACTATATACATCCAAGCGACCCCCTAGTGGTCCATTAATGAGGAACCAATAATAATATAAGTCTCTTGGCCGAACCTTATATTTTTAGGAATTTAATATCAATTAATAATATAATATTTGTTTTAAGAACTCTTTTATGACAATTTTGACACTATTCAATAGTTGATTTTTGTGAAACTCCTAACAGATTGATTACTTCGAACAAAGTCAATTAAATCAATCCTAATACATCATATTATCATAGAAAATTAGTTTAATTCATTAAAAGTTTCATATTGTAATTATTTGGGTATTTATAAGATCAATTAATTTAATTTTTCACTATTTTAGTAATTACTGCATCATCATTGTGTCGTAAATAAAATAATTATTTAATGTCTAAAAATTATAAATAAAATATCATTATGTAGGAAATCTTTTTATATTTCTAATGAATATTTATAATCTAAAATCCAACATATATAACCCTATGTAAAAATTGTTGTTCTAAAAGATATATGCTTGTGTCATTTTTGTATTCATTTTAACTAAATTAAAATAAAGTGTCATTATCACTTACAAGTGGATCCATGGGGTCCCACAATTGACAAAAAGATGCCCATGGTCGACCATCTATCAAAAAATAGGGTTAAGAAACGTTTTTAGGGTAATTTAGTATTATTATAATATTATTTTTTTAACCCTTATTTACCGGATTTACCCTTAACCATGGTAAATAAAATATTTACCGCAGTAATTATTCAAAATGTCTAAAAATAAAAGTTACCTATTTACACAATTTGAACATCCGGATTCCAAATATGGAATCCATTTTCCTAAATTCAAAACACAGAAGTGGCAGAAATTAATTTAAAATTAATTCCCGCTGTCAAAACAAAAAGCGTGTTTTTAAGAGATAATAACTATCAAAAGATTGACACTTGTTTATGTTCGGTTTAATTGTAAAATTATTTCCAATGACCAACATTATATTAAATGGTAAAAATATATTCTAAATATACTTTAAAACTACTAAAATTCATAATTTATCACTATTAATTATTTTGATTAAAAAAGTTGTTTTTAATTAAAATTTAGTAATTTTCACTATTCATCAAAATATGAAAGTTATCCGAAAAGTACCAAAATTTCACCTTAGGCTAAATTCGATATTCCGAGTCCAAAAATGAAGTCCTTTTTCAAATATAAAATATATATAATTTAAAAAATTAGGTATTACTATTCACAACGGCTAGTTTAATTAGTTGTGGTGTGTGTTAGAACTCGAGGTTGCGTACAACACACGCTATCGCATTATTCAAAGGGAAACATACCGTAGAAGCTTGGGGTGTTACAGTAATATAATACCACTGTATATTCTCATTATTCTTGTGATTTATTTCTCACATATTTTAATTAACACTTATTTTATGTATTTACAATAAAGCGTGATTCCAAAAAATGATGGAAAAGACTATTTTTGGATTTTTAAAACAAAAATGGTGTGATTTCATAGTGAATATTGTTTCTCAAAAGTATTTTAATGAATATGAATCCAGGAATATGATGTTTATTATATATAGCTTGGAATATTAATTATTAAATGAACAATCTAATTTTATTGAAAAATGCATTAAATATTATGAAGTTAGTGTCAGTTTTTTTATCTATATTATTTTCCATGTTGGGGTATGTTTATTGTATTTCAGGATATAATAAAGATCAGATTAGGCTGGTAGGATTTAATTAGCATGTATGGTTCAGAAGCATAAAATGGTTCTTATAATGATTGGTTATTGTGTATATGGTATTAATATATAATTTATAACATTATAATTAAGAGAATAACTTAATTTGAAATTTAATTAAAGTCAATACAATGTGTTCCAACTGAGTAGAATGTTAATACATGCATATAATATTTTTGATAGTTCTTGTAAAATACCATTTGGATATTTTTTGTGTCTTAAATGTTTTAGAGGTTAATGAAAATATTGTGGCCATTTATATTTTAGTGATAACTTACTCTTTGGTTGGGTTTTAATGGAAACCATATTAGTGTTCATTGCTATAAATAAGGTTATAGGTAACTCAATGATGTCCTATCCAAGTTTTTTATTAGGGGATTTCATTCCTCATTGTCTTTAAAAAATATAATATAATTGAAATTTATTTTTCATTGAATTTGAAATACTAAAAATATATTCAATGGAATTTACTTATGTAATATAGAATGTTATATTCATGAATACTTGATAACCAAGAGCCTAGTTGAAGTGGTGAAATATTTTTCAAGTTGATTCTCCACTAACTCTTATATGATATGTTTTATTAATTGAATTGTGTGATATTGATTAAGATTATAATTACATTTCTTTAAATCATTAAAAATGAAACTAATCCATTATTTTAACTTGATTTAGAAGGGGCGGAGGGCATCATTAGTAATGTATATAATTATATTTATTTGAAATACACATATTGAGTTAACAAGGAAGGTTTTATAGTTATTGTATTTTTTTCCTTATCTTGAATTTCTTGAAAAATAAATTTATCAGAAGGATGTAAAATAATATTTTTATATTTATAAATTATTATATATATTATACAACTTATTAGTTTTAGTCTAAAATCTGGAAAATATTATTTTTTTCGAAATTTTTTAATGTATGGTTTTACATGAAATATAGTGACAAAATTTTATGAACAACTAGAAGAGTTGTATGATTGATTCAATATATTTTTGATATAGGATTACTTATATATATATATATATTATTTGGTAGTGGTCATGTGGAACACAATTAGAAATATAACATATAATATAGATAATTCATTATCTTAATGAAGTTATGATTATTATGAAATATGATTTCCTGTGATAAATCAATGACTAATAATAAGTTCATCTGTTTTTACAAAATGGAGGCAGGGTAATAATTTATTGAAGAGTACACTGTTAATAATCATGAAATGGTGTCATTCACAAGAGTATCATGATTTATGTTATGGTTTTATGATCATAAAATTTATTATAAAATGGACTAGTCGATTAACATTATCTTATCTGTGAAATTGAGATGTTTTTAATTGAACTTGTTAAATGTGTTTAAATATATAGATATTTTATATATGGTTAGAGAATAAATATTATTATAAAAAATAATTATTTTCCTATTATTATATAGTTTCAAAAGAATGTTTTTATGTTCATTATCTAAGAGGACCATAGTTGCAGAATTATTCTAGAAAAGAGCTCATGTTGGATAAATTTTATATTATTTAGGGTGGTATAATGATTAAATAATTGAATTTATAAGATATAGAATTCACCAAATATAATTAAAGAGACTATAAATTGGTGTTAATAGTAATGATATTTACAAGTATATATTTTTTATTGATAATTTATATATCGAAAATTATTTTCAACAATATTATTTTGGTGTTTTCCATCTGGTCTTTATGCGTGTCATTAGATTTGATGCTTTGGTATAAATGAAGAATTGAATTCATTTTTTTATTTTTATTTGTAGTTAAAAAATATTAATGGGACAATTTTTTAATTTTATAAATATACTCTAATAATTTGGGGTTTACGTTGATGAAATGGGTTTGTTATCTGATGTACCATTTATGATATAAATGATTGAATCTAAAAGTGGGAGTGTCTGATATTGATGTGAATGTAGTTATATGGAATATGAATATAATATATTTTTTTCTTTTGGATATTTGGTATGTGATTTAATATCCATTTAAATCAATTTATTAGAGCATTGAATATACTATGACTATTTGTTGGGGATGATAATGGATAGTCTTTAGAGTTTTTAATTTCTCATGTTCAAATATGTTAGTGGAAGAATATTTAATTTGGTTTAATATATTATAGAGCAGGTATCATTTAATTTTTTTAGATTATGAATGGAAATAAAATATTGGAAGATAGAATTCTAAATTTTTTTAAATTTTTTTTTATTTTTTTGATTGAATTTTTGGGATTCTTAAAAAGATTTGGTGATTGTTTCCTGTAGTTTTCCACTACAGGTAAAACCTTTTGTATAATACATTCTCATAAATAACCTATTGAGTGATTCAATAAATAACGGTGTGATATGACTAGAATAGAGTATTAAACTTCCTTCCTCCTGATTGTTGATAAAAAATCTGTTAATAAAATATTAATTAAAATGTATTAAATTTTAAACTAATACTTAATACTCCATCACCCTTCATTTCAACCAACATTAAGTAGATCTTAGTGGGTTTTTTCAGCCCCCACCCCTAGTTTCTCTCTATCTATATGAAATTTTCCCTAATATATGATTATTTATTTACCCATCATTGATTACGGTTTCCTAGACGCTGACTTAAGACAATTAACTCCTCTTATATTTTCTCTAGAATTATTTAGTTCCTTCATTTCAAATAACCTATTTTTAGGTTGTTATTATGTTTTTTCATTTATGGAATTTAAATATGAATAAAAAAATATACTGGTCATGTTTTCTTAAGTAGTAAATGGTGTGTGATATGATCTATCAATAATCAATTTGTATACATCTTATTTGAGGGAGTGATGATAAGCTATGTTATGTGTGTTTTTTATATTCTATTAATTGGTGATATAGATTCTGGTGATCATTTGGGTTATTATGATCTCTATTTATAAATAACAATTACTAAAATTTTTGAAAATTATTCAAATTTTTTTTTCTTATTTATTTAAAGCTTTATTGGTGTATTCTTATAAATAATATTCGAATTTATGAATCGTTTTTATAATTAGAGATAATTTTAAATTATTTTTAATGTTTACCTAAGATGTGAGGGATAAATCACCTTATATGAATGATGTTTTCATCGATGTTATTTTTATTTATGGAATAGACATAATAATATTGATTTTATGTTTTAAACATAAATTAGAACATGGACCCATGATAGCGATCTGGTATTTTGTTATTACATTTTTTATTAGCCTCAATGGATTCAAATTCAATCCCAATTTTGGGTGTACTAAGTCATCGTTGAGTAAATGGAGATTATTATGTATGGTTTTTTTATCAATGTATTTTTTTTGATTTAAAACATATGCAATTTTAGAGTTTTTTTGTATTTTATGTCACTGTATGTTTTTCTTAAATGAGGTAAACATAGAGATAGTGGTTTGAGTGGTTAAATTTCAATGGGTAATTTTCTGATGTGGTTTTTCTTATGCATAGTTTGTTTATATATAGTCATGTTAGGATTCAATATCATTAATAAGGGATGTTTTGAAAATAATATTTAGTGATGAACTGGTATGGAATGGTTTTATTCATTAGTATCTTATTAACTCAAATATGGACTATGTTGATGGTTACATGAAATAATTTAATACAAGAAAAGAAATAGATTGTTTTTAAATTAATTATTCAAAACAATTCTCTTATTAATGTAGCAATGAATTTATGATCTTCGGTTTATTAAGAACATAATCATTTCCCAATTCTATGTGATTCAATATAATTATGTATTTAAGAAGATGAAGAAATTTTCTATTATACATTCCATTTATAATCTTTTTATTCAATGTTAAAAATGATATATTTTCTAGATAGAGAATATATTATAATTTTTTGTTTATTATTTCCTAAAATGATGATACTTGTTCATAATTTTTATAGATATTATTATTACTATTGTATATTCAATGTATAGAAATAGTTTTTTATATATTTATGTATTTCTAGGTTAATATAAATAAGAATTTTTATCATGTTAGTTGATGATAAATTTGTATTGTATATGTTATAACATTTAAAATATGGTCCTAGATGTATTATTTCATGATTTAAATATTATAATTAGCTTGTGATACAATATTTATTTCACATTGTTAACCTCATTCCCCTTTTATTATGAATGTATGTCAGATTTCATTGATTTAGTTTTGGGATGGAATTTAATGATACCTTGAAATTGTATGCACAATTAATATTACTTTGTGATTGGGTTATTAGAATAATTCCTTGGAATTATTCATTCATTGTATTTTGGTTGATATATTGGTGAAGTTATTGTAATTCAAGAGAATATATAGACAAATGTATAACAATTTGCCGAGTCATTTGATAAGAACTTATAAAACCAATAAATGTGTTTATGATTAAAACATTATCGTTTTAATTTAAGCATAGTATATTTTTGTTATTTGATTATTTGTGTATCTATCTATCTTATTATAAAGTTTCATATATATTTTTATCATAAATGCAGATTTATATATAAATAATTTTCTTGAGAATGATACTAATGGGGGCCAAGTGATATTTTTTACTCCAAGCATATACATTCATTTTAATGCATATGCAGTTTTTTTGACTCATTTACAGTATTGGAATATTTTTTTGGATGATTCATTAGACATAACAACGAATGTATTGTTAATTATTTTCATAGAAGGTCTTGTTTTAGAGATGATCATGAAGTCTATCATGGTTATTGTATATTTCTTTGAATATAAACACTAATGTCTTGCCTCCCATTTGATATATTTGTTTTTATATATTGTGAATACCAAAAAATAAAAATTTGCCAAATTAAACTATAACAGCCTAGGTAGATTTAAAATAATTTGTTTTCATTACAGAATTAAATAGTTAAATTAATTATATATTTATAGTGAAATAAGTGATATTTAGAAAAAACTATTAAATATAGACTAATATAATCATATCCTCACCTATGAACGTATAAATGTAATCTATGTATCTTATAAGTGAATATATGATACACTAAATATCATAGAATAACTAAATAAATGATTTTTAAATGATAAAATAAGTTTTGGTATTTTTATGAAACATAAATATTTATTCACAATTGTATAAATAATATATATATTTAAAATAAATTTATTTCTATAAAATAGATTCATAAATTAATATTTCATTTCAATATAGTTATATATTAATTTTATGAGTCCTTGCTTAATTTTTGAAAGTGTCATAAAATCTTTTATAAATTTAACAACTTTATTTTTTGAATAAATAATTATTTAAAAAAATAAATAAATTTATAATATTTAGAAATATATATTTAAAAAATGTATTTTCTTTTTAAAATTAATGAATTAAAAAAATGTTTTGGGTGAAATTTTTATATTATTTTGAGATAGTTGATTTTTTATTGTGAATAGTGAACGACTTTAATTTACTATTTATATAAATTATAAGTTGAATAGATTATTCCTTAAGTCATTAATAATATAATAACCATAATATAAAAAACCTCATTCAATATTTTAACATGATTAGTGAAAATTCTCAAACTATTCATATTTTTGAGTCAATATAATAACCTAATTATCATAATAATGAGAAAAAACAACTCTAATACACTATAAAAAACCACCCCTAACCACATATTCTTATCACACTTCAATGCCTTAGAAAATTTTTAACTTTTTATAAATTCATATATGAAGATTCTTCAACATGTCCTAGACCTGTCGGTCTCACCAAATGGCGAAAACTGAGGTCCATACTGAGTTTATCAATGAGAAGAATTCAAGATATAGAATCCTGCTCCATTTTGCTTTATTTTCCTTTTAATTTATTTTATATTATTATAATATATTTAAATAATCATATACATGTGGCATGAAAACTATGGTATCTTATAAATATAATATAATTTCATCATGTTGATTGAAAAAATTAATCAAAAAAATTATTTTTCCTCTCCATTTTAACGTAACAATGAGAACATCGTTCATGATGTATTGATTTACCTCCATCATGGATAGTACAATTTCATTTTCAATTAAAACATTTGAAGAAGATCATAAATACATTATTATGGTTAAATAATATTGTATTATACATATTTTAATTTATATAAGGTTCTGAAAAAAATATATAATCAAGATATTAAATAAAATGAAAACAATTCATTATGGTCGTAAAAACAACAAAAATAAAATAAATCATTTTCAATAATTTTTTATCTAATGATTCATTATAATATTAGGAAAAATTGATAAATGGTATCATTTCAAATTATAGAAATATATTAATTCATATTAATTGCACTTAGATAGTTTTTATTCCATTTGATAATAAATCCATAAGTAAAAACCCATGAAATCTATGAAATAAATGCACCAAAAATAGTAAATAATACAAAATTGTATTTAAAAATTAGTGGAAATAATTTATAAAAATAACATATAAGGTAATAAGAATATAAATATTGTTTTATAATATATTAATAACACTCTTTAAACCCTTATATATGATTTTTGGGGACATTTTATGTTAGAAGAATTCGAGGTAATGGGACTCTCGAACCCAACTTCTTTTCTTTAGGTTATTCATATACTATACTATATGGGAAAGTGAATATTTGTTGAATATTCCTCATATATAATTTTAGTTTCCTTCCCTTTTCATTTATGGTATATACATTCTTCAAATTTGATTTTATAAAATATGAAAATATTTTCCAAAAGAACCATTCGTTATAAACGCATTTTTTACTTATCTTGATTTTGCTTATTCTTTAGTAAAAATTGATTATTAATATACCAAGTATTTTATTAAATTTTTATTTTGGAAACCATAATGTTTATTCATGATTTTATTTCTGATGAAATATTCATGAAAACCATTTTATTTAAATGCGTTATCTTATGTCTAATATTGATATACATTATAATTGGAAATAATGATTTTTTAATTGTAATGATGTGAGTGATGCATATAAATATATATAGTGATAAAACAATTTAGGTATGATTATTTTTGAGGAAATCCATATGGTTACTCCAAGTGCAACTATGATTGGTGAACCATATAGTAACCATGAGGGTTATATCATAATGTATCATTGACGGTTTAATTGTAAGGTAGCCATGAGGGATAAAAATGATATTGTAAACAAGAGAGTTAAAATCTTATGTAAATAATTTACCTAGTAATATACATGGATTTATTCATGTTTTCTATATTTTATTTTAATCACATTTTTTAGCAAAGTTTGTATATGATACATTGTGGGTGAGAAGTTTGTGTTTGTGAAAATTATTTCATATATTTATAACTATACATGGACTAATGGTCTCATTCCTTCATTTTATGTTACATTCTGATATATTTGTGCTCAGCCAATTTTTGAAAAGGTTATTGACCTATTTTGAGGACATGTATGATTAAATAAGAATCCATGATGATTTTTTCAATATTATTCATGAAAATATGTTATGTATTATTAAAAAAATGTGTGTTATGGAAGAAATGGATATTTAATTAATAATAACCACTTTGTAAACATGTTGAGGGAACCCAATGACATCATAGAATTAAGACAAATCAGCACAAAGGACAAAAGGAGTATAACCAGACTGAAAACCAAATGAGCCCCTCCCCAGCCAATGATCATGTTGATGTTTGTCATCATTGCAAGGCTAATGAGCTAGCAAGTGTCCCATGTCAAAGCACGGACCCAATCCGATGACTGACTCCATACCCTCTGAACAACCGATTCCACAAAGCACTGCAAAGACAAACCATAAACTACGAATCTTACTTTGTTGTTTGTTCCTACAATCGAGTTCAGCTTCACTACACACCTTCGAGAACGAACCAGACTCATAAAACATCAACAAATCGTCAACCATTCTAGCATCAACAAAACATACAAGCTCCAACAAACCACCCAACGAAGTGCAAACATGTGCACAGACAGAACACCAAAATCCGCACTAGTCACCGGAGCCACAACTGGGATGTCCCTTGCCACCATATGCAAGAATCTCCAAACACCAGCATAAGAAGATGCCAATAATCAGATACAAGCCGCCCTGACCTATATCAGTCATGAATCCAGGCAACAGCAAGGAGGAGCTGGGGAAAATGAATGATGATGACTCCACATAAACCCTTAAAACCTGCAAAAATATAAGGATCCTCCCCCATCGAGAGCCAGACCCATGCCAACCTGCATTGGATTGCACTCCATAAGTGCTGCTTGACTGCACCAACCTGAACTGAGGAGCCAGATCCATGTCGTCGCCGAAAAATTAAAACAGTGACAAGAAAAGAACAACACTGAAGACAGCTGCGTCGAACTGGCCGAGAGGCTAATGTTCTACCAGGATGCAATGACATTGAAAACGGATGAAGACCGTAGCACCATACCAGGACTCCATTGCTCAAACCATGAAAGAACCCCACTGTTAGTGATGTCACCAAGACACGCCTACATCAAAGTATCTAGAGGAATCCAGCACAAACAGAACCCTGTCATAGGGGAAAAGAAATAAAATCTTGAGAAAAAAACCCTAGCTGCTGGGAGGAGTGGGAGATGTTGCTCCGAGGAATGAAAAAATCATGATGGAGGTAACACATTAGTTATTTACTTCGGGCAGTTGGTGGAGGTTGACATGTATAAATAAATTGAAATTTCTTGAAAACTCTTAAATGAAAATATCAATTAGAATTTGAAGAATTGAATTCTAAAAGAATTTACTATATTATTTAATGTCTAAGGATGGATCCTTATAGTTGGTACCAAAGATCATTTTAGATAAGAGTAGGTGTTATGTTGATGTTAATATAATACATAATGTTGTTTTAACTTATATTTATATTAAAATGATATATCATTTGAAAATTACCATATTGCATCATATAATATATGATTTTTAAGAATGGTTTTTCATATAAGAAACATCGAAGTAATGTTAGAAATCATAAAGAGGGTCATAAAATTTTGAAAACCAACCCATAACTATGGGAATTGGCACCGAAGAGTTTGTGACAGCAATGGATCATTTGTAATGGCATAAAAATGGCTGTAGAATCCACTAATGATAAAAAAAATCAGATCTACTATAAATGAACCTGATGATAGTGGAACATTTTATGAGGCAACACCCTTATGATTTCAGTGGAAATTATGACCCAGTGGTGGGGGAAGGGTAGAAGAAAGCACATGAAAATATATTTGATGTCATGGGGGTGTTTAGATAAATTTTTTGCCTTTATATTTAGAAATTTTAAGGTGAATCTAACTAGTGGAGGTAAATGTTCAAGAATATCAGGGGTTGTGATGAGATTGATGCCATTAAATGGGATGAATTTTATAATGTGTTCATTTAAAAATATTTTCCTAAGGTGGTTTGAAATATGATGGAAAATAAATTCCATGAATTCAAATGAAAAGATGATGAATAATTGGTTGTTTATGAAAAAAATCATTACACAATTGTAAGGATATTAAAAAAATAATATTCCAGATATTTATTGTAAAATCAATTGTTTTTACTCATGATAGAGGCTAAAGTATGTAATGTAATTGGACTACCATGAATTAATAATTTATGAGAAAACTTTTTGATGTGAATTATGGGTAGAAATGGATATTTTTTGATGATAACAATTATTTAAAAACATGTAATGGAAGAGTTCCACATGGGAAGAACCGAGTAAGAAACAATCATATAAATCTCAATGTAAGAAAATTTATTTTATAGTTTTTAGGATGTGTGGTCAAAAACACTATAGCTATTTCCTTCACCATTATGGGATGTGTTTCAAATTTTGGAGGTTTGAAAATATTTCAGAATATTTTTATTAAAAATAACACCATGATGTTATTTTTATTTTGTATAAGAAATATTTAAATACATTTAAATGATGTGGGATGGGTCATTTTACATATACTTACCTAGAAATAGAAATGAATGATTGGAAGAAGATAGTTTATAAATAGAAAGGTGTAGTGAAATAAATTGTGCCTAAATTAGTTGATTTTGTTCCATCAAATGAATTGGTATATAATACATTTTTTCTCATATTTTTCTAATTCAATGTTTGATACAAGGTTTAAATAATCCTTTATTTATGATATTTTTTTGTAAATTAGAAATTTTACCTCAATAATTGAAACCAGATCATGTGGATATCACACTAGGGAGAAATATTCAGGGAAAATGGAATTATAAGATTCTTCTCGTTGTTGAATATGGAAAGAAATTACCTGAAAACCATAATTTTTCCCTTAGGTGGGTTTTATTTTATTCTAGGTATAGATTGTATTTTTGTTTATCATACTATGATTTATTGTATAGATAAATAATTATCTTTAGAATGATTTTAAAATTTTATACAAGACTGATCAATGAAAACATTCAAAAAAGATTATAAACTTTTAAAATATATAAATTAATGGTATATGGAACATATTGGTGAAAATAAGGGAACTATTACTATTAATGATGTGCTAGTGTTAAATGAATACCTAGTTGTTTTTATAAATGAGTTACCCTGTGATATTCCTGATCATGAAGTTCAATTTTATATTTACTTAGTTTTATATTATAATAAAATTTTAAACCCCTTATCAAATGACTCATTTGAAGCTTTTAGAACTAAAAATGTTGTTATAAGAGTTCTTGATAAAGAGTCCATTCTTCCTAGCACATAATCATGGGGTGTTCTTAATTATTTTATTAAATATAAATATAATTCCATGAGTCATTTAATTGATTATATATATTTGAATTACATTAATATTATGAATAAATTTCTGTTTCCTCATATAGATGTCTCACTGATGAGCTCTATGGAGCTCATAATTATTCTAAGATTTACTTGAGTTCTAGGTTCTATTAGCTGCAGGGAAAGGAATATGAAATCATGAAAATAGCTCTTTGTACCAGATATGGGAATTGTGAGTTTTTTCCTTTGGTATAAAAAATTCCCCTTTTTTATTCATGGATATTATGAATATAAGCATATATGATTATTTAGAACATTTGTTTTATTAAAAATGTTTTGAGGATCATGATTTTTTTAATTAATTTACTATTAACTCAAAATTAAATAGGTTATACATGAAATTCATAAATATTGTTTTTTGGATGCAACAAATTTATTTTACTAGGGTCACTGAAAATTAGGATGGTATAGCAGTCAATCCCACTAAAAAAGTGTGTGACTAACATAAATGACATCGAAATGTTACTCAGATTCATATTTTCCTTGAATTTGTAGGCTAATATCAGTGTTTTTTTAACATCAATGAATATTCATCTGGCCTACTATCTATGTTAACAAAAGGGGTAAATTTTATTTAGACAATAGAATGTGATCTTTGTTTTTAGGAACTGAAATAAAGATTGGTTAATGCTCTATTTTTGGCATTGTCGTCCATAAGTAGTGATTTTTATATATTCAATGATTCTTTATTGAATGGAAACAGTTGTGTTCTAATATAGAATGACATGGTAATTGCTTATTCTTGAAAAAAACTAAAACATCGTGAATTAAATCATCCTACCCATTATTTGGAATTTGTAATTGTGTTTCTCACTTTGAAAATTAAGACGAATCATTTATATGGTGCCAAACAAAAATATATACACTCCATAAAATATTTATTATATATTCACTCATAAAGAACAGAACATAATGCATATATGATAGATTTAACTGAAAAAGGATTATTATTTCATGATCAATTACCATCCTACAAAATACTGGGAATTGGAAAATTCCATGTGTCGAAAACATAATTCAACATTAACCATTTTTTGTTTATAACATTACCCCTTGATTAATGAGTTGATAAATTTTGGATTGGAAGTTATTGGTGTATGAAGTTCCTCTATTATATTTTAGATTAAATTGCATTCATCTTAGTCTAATAGAATAAAGAAATCACAAAAGGAAGAAAGTGAGTTACATAAAAAGGTATAACTGGTGAAACATGGATCATTTCCAAAATTCACTTCTGATAAATTATTTAGTTTATGATATGGTAATAGATTTTTTATTCATTACAATTCAAATTTTATGAAAGAGTTGTATATTGAAGCTCATAGTTCTCCATTTCCAGTTCATCCTGGAAGAAGTAAGATGTATAGAGACCTTCGAGAGTATTACTTGTGGAATGGAATGAAATGAGATATTTATTATTTTACAATGAAATATTATAGTTGTAAACATGTTAAATTAGAGAGACAACTACCAAAGGGGACACTTCAGCCTTTTCTAGTTCTAATGTGGAAACGGGAAAATATATCCATACAATTCATGGTGGGACTACCAAGGACTTCCTGTGGTAAACATGTGACTTGGGTTATTATTGACCAACTAACTATATATGATCATTTTCCATCCAATTAAATATACTCTTTTTCAGGATCATCTTTGTTAACTATACAACAAAGATATTTTCAGGTAACAAGGGGTTGTTTTCTTCATTATATTAGACTATGATCCTAGGTTCTCCATTAGCCTCTATAAATTACTTTAGATGTCACCAGGAACTGAATTATGTTCTCGTATAGCCTTTCATCCTCAACTGGATGGGATTTTAGAATGAAAAATTTATACAATATGTGATATTAATCTGGATTGGTCAATTTATAACTAGGGATGTTTGGATGAGCATACTTTATTAGTTGAGTTTTCTTATAATAAAAGTTTTACTTCAAATATATAGATGGAACCATTTGAGGTATTACAGGGGAAGAGATTTGAATCTAAATAATTTTTGGATGAATTTTGGGTAAGAAAGTTAATGGGACCATAATTAGTAGAGTAGGTGGAAAGAATGTGATGACTAAACAACAACACATGAGAGTAGCTTAGAAAAGGCATAAAATCACTCTAGTTAATAGGAGGGAAGACATTTATTTTATGGTATGTGATCTTGTTTTCCATAATATATCTCCTTGGAAATGTGTTATGTGTTTTGGTAAGAATGGAATGAAATGTCCATGTTTCCTTGGATCTTATGGAATACTAGATAATGATACACTAGTTTCTTAGTGAGTAGCTTTTCCTTCGATATTATCATAGGAATACATTGTGTTATATTTATTCTTGTTCAGAGAGTATTTTCCAGATTTTCCTATCGTTTTGAGAATAGAAGTAGCTTAGTAGGAAGTGAATATTTTGTATTAATATAGTCTTGATCAGATTCTTGATCATAGAGATCATTATTTCATAATAAGGCAATTTCCCAAGTTTAGGTTTTATGGAGATACCACATGGTTGGATAAGAAACATTGGATTCTTGGAATTCTACGAGGGAAAAGTATCATTGATTGTTTAAAAAGTTATTCAAAATTGTGATGACCCAATTTCCAGAGGGGGAGAATGTAAAAACCAAGGTAGTTATAATATAATTTCTTTTCATTGTGGATTAATATAGTTAAATTCAATATAAATTAACAATTAAATATTTTGTATTTATATACATTATGAAATGTACACTAATAGAAATTATACTCAAGTATTAAAGTATAAATTAAATTTAAGTATCTTATAAATGAAAATATGATATTTTTATGTCATGTAATTAGAAAATAAATGTTTTGTAAATGATAAATTAAGTATTTGTACTTTTAAAAAAAAGAAATATTTAGTTAAAATTATAAAAATAATTTAATGAATTAAAATAAAATAATATTTCATAAAATATATTCATAAATTGATATTTTATTTTCTTACGATATTAATATGTTTTAATGATACCCCAATTTGTTTTTCAATGTTTCATAAAAGTTGTTATTATTTAAAAATCTGTATTCTTGCAAAAATATTTATTTTAATTAGAAAAAAAATTTAAAATATTTCAAAAATAATTATTATCAAATTTAATGAATTTTTTAATTATACACATTAAAAAATGGTTGGGGTGAATTTTTAAATTTTTTTCAAAAATATATGACATTCTGTGAATATTGAAATACGATTAATTATTGTATATAAATGTTATAAGTCAAATACAGTATTACATGAGTCATAGACAATGTGATCAGTATTATCTAAAAATCCCAATTAATATTTTAATTTATTTAAAGATAATTCTTGAAATATTCATATTCTTGAGCCAAACTAATAAACTAATGTATATAATAATGAGAATACTCTCTTCTACAATATAAATACCACGCTCATCACCTATTCTCCTTAAAAGATAAATAATTTTAACTTGATTGATTTCCACACAATTACCTTCCCAAGACACTTACCAACATCAATGTATTAATAGTCTCACTAAAAGGTCAAAACCATAGGTCTTGAGAAGGTTTTTAATGAGAATAATTCAAGAGTTAAAATCCTATTTCATTTTATTTTGTTTTTCCTTATAATTTCATTTAATTTCCCCTCTTATCTTCACCACCCCTTATCCATGATTCATGAAAATTATAGTATCATATATATATTTTAGTATTATAATGTTCAGTAAAATGTTTATCATAAAACGTCTTCTCCTATAACTTTTATTCAAAAAATTAGAACATTAGCCGTGATGTGTCGACTTACTGCCATTGTAGACGATACACATTCGTTTTCCATTACCGCCAACAACTCCGTTAATATTTTTTATTATGGTTAAATACGATTTTATTATAAGTATTATACGTTATATATGTTTCTAAAATCAATATAAACAAATGAAATTAAATGATATGATATATGATCTTGTCGGTTGTAAAAACCACCAAAATAGACTAAATCATTTTCATTAATGTTTTATCTAATTATATATCATCACATTAGAAAACAAAATATCGTACTATTTAAAATTATTGAAACATATTATTACAATTTCATACACTTATGGATTTTTTCTTCCATTCGACATGACAACCATAATAAAAAAAATTGAAATAATAAAATAAATGCACTCGAAACAATGAAAATAACAAAATATGATTAATTAATGGATATAAATATTTTATAAAATTATCACGTAACATATTATAAATATAAATATAAATATTTAATATATTATTAACACTAATAAAGCCATTATATAAGAGGTTTTAACACATTTCATTTAAGAATAACCCTATATAAATGGATTCTAAAACCATATTTTTTCTCTTTTAGTTATTACACTTTTGTGCGAAAACTAGTGTGGATTTTCTTTTCATAATCCTGAAATATAATATCATTTTCCTTATGTTTTTATTCATGGGATATACATACTTATAATCTTATTTTGTGAAAATTGAAAATATTTTCCAAAGAAACTATTCTTTATAAATACACATGTTTTACTTCTCTTGAGATTGTTTCTTCTTACTAAAAATTGAATATTATTATACCAAGTATGTTATTACCTTTTTATTTTGGTAAAAACATTGTATATTCATGGAATTATGTTTTATAAAATTATCATGATTCCATTTCCTTTCAATGGGTTACATAATGACTAATATTGAGAAGTATTCTATGTGGAACACATGAATATGTAAATGTTTTGATTTGATAGGTGTGCCCAAAACTATATAAAACTCTAATGATTTAGGTATATTGTTATTGGAGGTAAACAGTATAGTAATTCCAAGTGTAACTTTGTTGGGTACACAATATGGTTTCTTTGATGGTCACATAATAATGATAGCATGAGGGTAAAAATTTATGTTTTCCAGGAGGGTTAAAAATAATATGGTATCCATGAGGGTTAAAATCTTATAAAATTAATTCCCTAAGTTACCTTTATAATCTTATTCATGTTTTATATGTTTTATGGAAATCACTTATTTTCCCAATGTATGTGAATTATAATTTATGTGAGACATGTATGTCATTCTGAAAATGGGTTCATATGTTTTATGAATTCAAGGTCCAATTTTTTCTTTCCTTTTTTATGTTCCTTACTAAGTTTTTTTTTCATTTAATGTTGGGAATATTTTTCCTGAAAACAATTTATATCTTATTAAAAAAATTATTATTGAAGAAATAGACACTATTTTATTAGTATCCATTATGTATGATTATTGGTTCATTTATATGAAATTTGTACTACTTCTATAAAACTAATAACTAAAAAGATCTATGGGAATGTAAGAAAGTAAATTCAAAAATAATTTACTACATTATGTAATGTTTAGGGATGAGTCCTTATAATCACACATAAAGTGACATATATATTTCAATACATTTTTGGACATTAAGATATTGGGATTCATTTATATGATTTCATAGAAAATGATGGGACTCCATTCAATGTAAGATACTTTAATAGTTTGGTAAAATTTCAATATACGGAAAACCCATGCCTGATTTTTGGTAGATTTTGATATTAATTCATTTTAATGTTCTTAATGAATAAATAATCTATCAATAGAAATATTAATTCATAATTACTATTCTCGATATCTTTGAGATTAGTGTATGTTCTTAGGGTAGTGGTTGTACAGTTTTTTATGCTTCATGTATACAGGTTAAGAGGTTAAAGGCTTTTTTAGTAATGAAACACCAAAATATCATGTGGTTTATTTTGATGTTTTTTAGATAAAATTTATGTATTGTGGAATTATTTGGGAATTAATGAATACTATATTATTATTTTTTCGTTGTTTAGAGAAGAAACATTGTATTTAGAATAATGGCGATTTTAAAATGAGTTTACCAATGTAATTATTTTCAAAAGGAGATGATTTATTTTGAAATTGTTTTTGTAGGTTTGTGATTTGAATATCGAATATATATTAAAAAAAATATTATGTGAAAATAAATTCCCTAAATATTTGTTTTTTTATTGTTTAATTTCCATTTATTGGCCATTATAGAATTATGTCTTTTAAGAGACCTTCCTCCAACAATTTTGAGGAAACAATTATGATCAATTATTATAATAAGCATTGTTGAATAAATATTTCATTATAATAAAAAATGTGTTTTTTTAATATGTGTATAGAATCACTATATTAAAATCCCCTAGGATTTAATAGGTTTAATGTGTTTCTAATTAAAAAACAACCCATTATTTAGGAGATTTGTGTGATGATATTTGGTAGTAATGGTCACAAAACATCAAGATGATCCTTGAAATAATGTATAATATTTTAATTTTCATAATAATCGTTTCTAATAAAATGATAAATTGAATATGGAGTGGTTTATGTGTTATTTTTATATATTATATATTTCATAAGTGGTTCTTATGAGTTGATTTTGAGAAGTTATTCATTCCATTTTTTTTTCCATTGACATTGTATATGTGAATGTATATGGAGTTCTTTAACATATTATATAATGAAATAAATTTTATGGATTGTTCTACAAATATTATTAGTTTGTCTTAGTTTAAACATGATATATTCATAGTGAATCTATGATAGTGTGAATACTTGATTTATACTGGCGACATGTGATGCAATCCAAGTCAAAGATATTTTGTATCAATTATTTTCTAAAGATGGTGGACTATTAAATGGTTAAAAAAGTAATTAATATTTACTTTAATTATACAAAAACATTATTAGATAAAAATTCCATTATCAAGCTACACCAATATCATGGTTACACATATGATAAATATTTTCTAGAATATAAATAGTATAGTAATATGAATGTTCAATTTGAGGATGAACTATCCTAATATGACTTATCTAAGTGATAAAAAATATTTATAATCCTTGAAAATACTATGATTTCAATAAATTAACTTATATGGAAATATTCCTTCTTTCTACACAATGTATCCTTATCTTTTACCAGCATAATGCTTACCAAACTCATCAAATGTGTTGTTCTATATATTCAAATTAGAATCCACATCTTTGAATTTCTATTCAGGTATTTCCCAAAATTAATCCCAATGCTTATATAATCTAGAGACACTGATAATTATATCAATTTTATATGTATTAACTAATAACTAGTCCATGAAATTGTGTGTTAAAAAATATTAATGTCCGCAATGGAGTGAAACATGTTAAAATCTTCATCACTACATCATGGTTATGTGTATTATAATACATGAGTTATTTTATTAAAAATAACATTTATAGTTATAAAATATAATATATCATAGTGATTTTGAGTCTATATAATTTTATGGCATTGGTAGATTTAAAATGTAATATAGGTTATTAATTACTATTATATTAATTAGAATAATGAGACAATAGTTACAACGAATTATAATATATAAACTGTTTTGGAAACATTAAATTCAATGAGATGAATATTTTTGAAATTTTTGAAATTAATATTTCTCTATATAAATTAGCAAATAGTTTATGTATTTTTGTTTTCTAATGACCTGGAATGTACTTGAGACAAAACCAACCATATCTCTTTTTTTCATGAATATAGCTGATGTTTCTAAGAGGCCATAATTTGAAGAAAATAATTTCAATGAATTATAAGATTCCCATAACAATAAAATTATATATGAGGAATGAGTCTATCGGCGGTAACATGGAAATCTTTTTAAATATCATATGGGAAATATTTGACACACTATATAAAAATAAGAAAAAAGGTGTATATTCTTTATTTATTATATTCATTTCAAATGAATGGAGTGAAGTTGTCACATGAATATTCGTCATTGAATATGTTTTACTATATAATGATAATAATTATCACATCGAAATAGAAATAATTTTTTAGTTCCATATACATAAAATATAAATTGATATATTTTATATAAAAAAGAAAAAGTTAATATATTAAATTATGTTAAATGAGTTTTTTTTGAGTAAAAACATTCACAGTTATTGAATATTTTAAACAAAATTAACTATTAAGTGAGTCAATGATCATGGTTTTATATCTATTTTAATATAATTTTATTATTTATGAAAATTGTTGTCTAAATGTTTCATGGGAATTAGAGTATCATATAAATGATAGTATTATAGGATTTTTTAGATGTAAAATATTCATCAATAGTATATAAATGTGATTTTGAATAAGAATACCATATCACAATTATGATAAATAATGACATACACTACTACAAAAATGGCCATTAACTGCATCTAAATTTATTTGAGATAAAATTAAGTGTTGAAAATGGTTCCATTTTATCATAATTAAAATAAAATTTGATAAATGGAATCTCTTACAAGTATTTTGTTTTTCTGAAGAAAAAGGTACTCTTTATCATAACATTTTTAGCACTAGTAAAGGGAAACATTTATTAGCCCTCTTCTTTAACACTAACAAAAAGTACCTTTTATCAACGCTTTATTTCTATCTCTGATAATGGGAACCCATTAGGGGGCATTGTTTTTAGCATTGAAAAGGGGAACTGTTTATGGTTGATTTATTTTTTGTGATAAAAAAGGTCCTGAATAATATAAAATAATTAAATAAAGAAGAATGAGTTTTTTTAAATAATAAATTTTTTTATTAAATAATTAATGATTCAAAGGAATAAATTTATAATAATATATGTAAATAATAAATAATAATAAGCATTATATATAAAATATATATATAATTGTAAAATGATAATTAATCAAATATAAATTAAAAATTTGTAAATTATGAAAAATATTAACCAATTTGTTAATTAAAAAATTATTGATAAAATTAATACATATAATACATAAATATATAAGTTTATATTAATTTATATAATTACTAATTATATAATTCAAAATACCATGATTTATATAAATTTATCAAATATCTTGTGAAAATATCATGATTTAACATAAATCAAACACGTGTTATATTAATTTCACAATCATATATATGTAATTACAGAATTTTCATATATTTTGCACACACAAAAATATATACAAAATTATAGAAATATTTATGTAAAATATTCAAATTTTAGTATTTAATTTATAATTTAATTATAACACAATTCATTTAATATATATTTTCATTAAGAAGATTGTTTGGTGTATTTATTTACAATTTTATTACATTTAAGTATTTATTTATTTTTAATATTTAATATTTTCTATTTTCTATTTTTTATGGAGAATTTAATCAATTTATATTATTTTTTATAGGTATTTATGTTCTATGTTTTAAAATTTTAAATGTGTATTCATCCTTATTTCAATATATATCCATACCATTTAAATGATTTCTATTCAATGATTTCTATTTTCTATATTGTCGATACTTTTAAAGTGTAATAATTTTAAATAATTCAATTTCATAGATTTTCATCATTTATGAACATAAAAATAAATATTAATTAATAATGTAAAAGATATATTTTTAAATAAATATATTTGTAAACTTATATTTGCTGTATTTATAAAATTATTTGTTTCGATATATAAATAGTAAATTTTATTCTTTAAAAATGTATTTATATAATTATAAATATATATATATATATTAAATATATTTAGAATTGTTATAAATTTATTTAAATAATTAATATATTTACTAAATTTAATAAATATATGTATGATTATATAAATATGTTTAATAATATAAATATATATATATATTAATTTTTTTAAAATAGTTTTTATATAATTATATATATATATATATCTTTAAATTATTATAAAATAATTATAAATATATTTAAATAATGAATATATTTACAATATTTATATTTATATATTTATATTATATATATATAATTATATATTTATATTTATAAAAACATAATTTATAATTAAAATTTTAAATACTTTTATGAGTGTTGATGTAATAAGGGTTGATAATAAGACTTTTTTTCAACACTATTTTAGGGATTATAATTAAAAATCATTAGAATCACTAAAAAAATTATGATACAATTAATATTTAGTAGTTCTAAGAAATTAGCACTAATAATTATTGATTTTATTAGTGCTATTAATTTAGCACTGTTAAAAGGGATCATTATCAACATTAAATTGAACGAGCTAATAATAGTGTCCCAATCTATTTTAAGAACCTAGAGATTCATGAACCATTTATGATATAAACATCATTTTGTGGAATCCACATACCACCAACACTTCTCCTCATCGAATCCATCTTCAAATAATGTTTTGAACAATTCCATGTCTCGAATCAAAGGATTGAATGATTGAAGGGTCAAAAGAATTATTGGCTCAAAAAATATCTATGTTTTGTGATATATTTAATTTCTCTAGGACGATTCAAATATTTAATACAAGTTATGTGTTTTATCCTTCTCCTAACTCTACTATTGATTGTATCATAATATCTATCTTCTGTGTTTTGTCATCATTCTTCTCTACTACCACCACTGATTTCAATTGGGTCACCATTGGTTTCCAGCGCCCTATGCCCACAATTTTTCCCTCCCAATTCTAGAAGATTTCCATATCAGATGGTATTCCATTACAGAGATAGGACCTACAGTTCCTCTCAGGTTCGAACACAAGCCACATGCCATTGGTATGTGTCGGTGAGGTCAAACTACCACAATAGTGGTGAGGCACATGAGTTGGGCATCACTTCCCCCCACACCAAGGCACATTAAGGGGTGTTCATTTGATGATAACATCAAAATATAATGTAGACTTATTTCATTATTATTATGGTTGTGATTAATGTTGCATTTGTGACTCTGTTAGAGATTCATATTTCTAGTGTTATGCAAGTGACATTCAAAATTATCAACACCCACTACATTCTATTTCTCTAGAACATATACCAAAAGGTATAATTATAATAAATCATGAATCATGTTATGTGAACCCCCATAACCACCATTGATTTATTAAATAAATTTTTTCATACATCAAATTCACTATATTGAGGATTGAGTATCACTAGTTATCTGTGTGAATTACAATAAAGAACATTTTATATTTTTAATTGAAAATACTCCAAAACAATAATATATGTTATTGCGAAAATAAATTAAGCACATTCAAATTTTTTGATTTGTTTTTATTATTATAAAAACAATTTTATAGATTAATTAATTAGAATAATTTTATTTATTTGGACAAATATATACTATTATTCAAGTGAAAAATGAAATAATTTTAAAAAAATAATATATATAAATTAATAAATTAGACAATTATAATAGGTATTTAATGTTAATTATAACTATTATTTGTGTGGTGAATATTTAATTAAAATGGTAAAACACATTTTCTATCCTAGAACTCCTATTTATCTTTTCAATAAACTATAAAAAAATTAAAGAACAGCTAAGGCTATAAAAAATGGTCATGAGGGTTTCCATCACTTGATGCATGTTCGATTGGAAATTTACCTTCATGTAAACAATTATGTATAGAATGATTCTATAGTCAATGATAATCAAAATATAAGTTTATAGTAACATAATACAATAAAAAAATTTCTTAAATAATACAATATAGTACATGGATAAAAACATAATACAAAAATTCTATAACACATGATAATGACATAAAAGTGAGGAATACATTAAAAATAATCTGTAATCCAATAAATAACGAAATTTTATTAAATGAAATTAACAACAAATATTTAATATGATATGATGTATCTTTTATAAATAATTCAGTGTGATATGAATAATAAATTCCTATTTCATTTACTTACTTTTTGTAAATAATACATTTTTAATTATTTCTTCATATTAATTAAGGTTTTTAAAAAACCTAGACAATCCATCATGAAACTATTTAATTTTTTACGTGTTTAATAGAGTTCATTCAAGGGTTACAATTTTATTATCCAATTTTACATATGAATATTCATCTCACTTCAAAACTATTTTTTTAATTGTGGGTTATCTCCACTATAATATAAAAAATCAATATTTTCCATAATTTCTATTATTTATCCCATTATTATTAAATTTTATACTATGTGACAAAAATCACCATATTTCCAATAATGGTCATGAAAATGAAATATTTTTATAAATCATACTGTTTGTCAGTTTGTAAATAATTACTTTTATCTACGTGCTTAAACATAATTTTGAAATCAATTTATCATCTAATAATTCTGATATTTTTAAAACCATTATCATTATTTGGTAAATTATTTTACTAAAATTATTGTTTTCCAATTCTTATCAGTTATTGGACTGAATTAGATTTTTTAATTTTTACATGTTTTCAAATATTTGATATACCATCAATATTAAATGTTATAATTCCTAATTTTGATACATCAAATGTACCAAAAAATAGAATATATGTTATCAAATTATATATATAGTGGAATAATTATTAGTATTTATTTTTAGGTATTCATCAATAGAGTCCTATAAGAATTACCCCTTCTCAAGAACCATGAGGATTACAACATTCAACCTCATTAGTTTCTTCTCTAGAAAAATTATTATTGTAATTTGTTGATTGAGACTCATCCACTTTCGATTTTATATTTCATATAGTACTTCGAGGTGGAGTCATCCGATGGGTGAAAGTTACTGAGATAATTTCAATAAACATAGGTGCATGTCCCTATGAGGTGGAGGATGAGTGTGAAATAACAAAATACATTGATAACTATTCGGGTGATGAGAAGACAAGGATGATATTTCTCTATAACCTCTACTTTGGATAAATTCATGGGATATAACCTACCATAGTTAAATAATTTTTTCATAAATTCAATTACCAATATTAATTAAATATTAATAAAATTATTAGTATAAATTAAAAGATGGGTTTCCCTTGTTCAAATTATCTATAAAATTCACCTTTGATAACGATTATCCTATGTGTTTTTGTTTAAATATTTTAATAAATGAATATTTTATGAACAAATAGGGTGGATATTAATACAAAATGGATCAACACAATTCATTTAACAAATTATATGAATATACATTTAATTATTTCATCACGTTTGTAATAGGAAAATCATATGACCCTTCTCCAATCCTTTGTCCATTATTATATTGTTGTTGTTCAAGGAAAATTAGTCTTTGATATTTGGAAGAACATTTAGTTTATGGATATAAAAATAATATCTATAATATATAGACTAAACATTGGAAAAAAACTAAACATGCACATCATTTGGAATGATAATATTGTTTATAGATCATTTGATATGAATACTAGTTTAAATGATGGTGGAGAATGAATCAATGAAACGAAAATGGAAATTTACGACTCCCTTCATGATATTCCCAAGTGGTCTGACAAATTAAATAGCTTTGATAAGTGAAATTTTTTATATTGGTTGTATTAAATAAACATCACTGTCATATGTATTGAAGATATATAATTTCAATCCTGACAGCAAATAGAGTAACACCAGATTTATAGAACTACTAGGCCTTCTAAATTACATGCTACCAGGATAAAATAATCTTCCAGGATAAACAAATGAAGCTAAATTAATATTATATTTGGAGACCATGATCTCTAAAAAATTATATTCATGTCCCAATGATTTCATATTGTTTCAAAAGGACTGTGAATCCCTCCTAAAATGGCCTAACAATGGTGCATATAGAAATGAAAATTGAACTAAGTATTTAAAAATCAATATATTACATTCCTATAATTACTATAGGTTTCAGGCGTAGCGGAATCGCCTTGGTGGGAGTGCCCAACAATAATTTTAGCATTTACAATGATCAATCTGATATCCGTCATGATGTTAAATACCAGATCTTTAGAATAGAACGAAGAACGAAAAACAAAAGAGGGAGTCCTAGAACCATAGTGATTGGATCATCATATGATGGTTATAATTAATTTAATTAATTGAGATGAATTACCATGATGTAATTTTTTCTTCCTTGATGTCTCTGGTTACTATCTGGTGTGATCCGTCGTTGCTTTGTAGAATCCAAGTGTAGGATTTCTCTAGCGGTGATCCACATGTTCCCCACGCATCTCTGAGCATCACTGAAGGGATCTCGCGGTGCTAGCATGGAAGAACCTTTGCTTGCGATGTCTGCCTTTGATCTCCTTGATCCGGTGGTGGTGGATCTTTCTTGGAATTGAGAGTGTTCTTGGAGGAAGGAGTTTTTTCGGCCTTGAGAGAACTCTCCAGAATTTTTATGCATAATGATTGGGAAAAAGTGTTGGGGTTGTGAGGATATTTATAATCGGGTTTGAGTTTATAGAGTTATGACCATAAATAAACGTGTTATGCATTTAAATTATTTCATAAACTCTTATTTAAAACCCCCATGTTGAATCATTAATTCTTGTACATGTTCCCATGCTGGTTATAATAAATATAATTTAATAAAACAATATTATTTCCTCAAAATCCAGACAAAAAATCTACACGTCGTGTAATCATTAATACACGGCGTGTACTTATTTTTATTTTATTTATTTCCAACAACACATTTATTAGACCTTGAATACGGGCTATTTATTTCTGAAATAAATGTAATTTCATTACTCTCTAATAAATATATTATTTCGCCCACAATATATTCTATCGAATAACTAGTTTCGAAATAAATATGATCAGGTATCCTTGAATGATAATTAAGCCATAGTGGGGAATAATATTTATTAAACCTGTTAAATTAATATTTAATTTAGATACATGAACACACTTAGTGTGTGACCCGCTAGGCCACTTTCCCAGTGGTATTAGGCAGAGCCAGCCTAAAGTCCAAGGTTAGCATCTTGCAACACGCCATGGTACCCATAGGGAATGAGGTTAAGGCTACAATGACATATCACCTCCTATGAACATTTACTGTGTAATATAATCCTTTATTTCTCGATATCTATTATCAAGCAGGTTTCATGCTAGTGCCATTAACCCATGTGCTCGATTATTCTTTCTTTGAATTCATGGAATTGAACTTTTCCATTCATTTATGTGGCCATGGATTTACTTAGTATATATTATTTCCACCAAAAGGAACTGATATATCTACTTCCATTTTGGAACAGAAGGGACAAATCATTTCTTTCATTATCTATTAATTCTGTATTACTCGTGATGCACCAAACGTATCCTAACACACTGCGAAAAGTGTGTAGTAATTGTTTTCGTCAATACATCTAAGTGCGCAAGTTGTAATACCCATTAATAATACTATTAATGTTTAAGGACCAATAAACACGTCTTTCGTTTGAAACATCCAATGACACTATGAAATGTGGATTTCTTACTGGCGGGTCTTGTTCTCATAATATCCTCTTGGATATTACCAAAGGAGCACATAATGAGAAGGTGCCTCAATGTTTTATGATTCCTCACCCCTAATGGCTTGTATTATTTGTGTCCCTCATATAACATCATCTGGCAATATGACATATATTTAAGAACAGTGTTATGGAACATCTGGGTTCTCATCATAGAAGGGATCCGCTATGACCCTTTAATGAAATAGCTATCCTTTGGACATTATTACATGCATTATCACGCATAAGAACAATCAATATGTGATAAGGGGTAATTTTAATGAATAAAGTGTAATATAGTTTGTTCTAGGCCACCATCTCCAACAGACTCCCACTTTGACTAGAGCCAACTGCTAACAACTTTTATCCCGATATCTCTCACATGATATTCATGCTTCTCTTAAGATAGGCCTTCAGTCATGGGGTATGCCACATTCTCTTCTATAGAAAATCTACTCATAGCAACTTCAACCCTCAGATCAAAATCCCTCAAGAGGTGATACTTCCAGAGTATGTGCATTGTCTGTTGATGTGACCTTGGTTCTTCTGCAAGGGCCAATGCAGCAGTATTATCACAACACATTATGACAGATTCTTTACTGCTAGGCACCACATCAAGCTCATGGACAAAGTTCCAAATCTAGATGGATTCTTTACCAACATCAAAAGCCGCTATATTTTCAGACTCTACTGTAGAATCGGCGATAACTGGCTGTTTTGAACTCTTCCAACTCACTGCTCCCCTATTGAGATAGAAAATAAATCCATATTTTGACTTCAGATCATTCTGATCTTTTTGAAAACTAGCATTAGCATACCATATGATGAAAAGCTCCTCATCTCCTCCATAGACCAAAAAAATTTCCTTACTTCTTCTCAGATACTTAAGGAACGTCTTAACAGTTGTCCAATTTTGATTCCCTGGATCTTCTTGATATCTGCCTACCATGGTCAATGTATAGGAAAAATAAATCCTGTTACATAACATGGCATACATGATGGATCCTATAGCAGAATATTATTGGATCTTAATCATTTTATCTTTCTCCTATTGTGTCTGTTGAGACATTTTCTTAGAAATATGTAGGCCATGTAACACTGGAACAAATCCAATCTTGGATTGTTCCATACTAAATAACTTTAGTATCTAGTCAATGTATGTATCCTGACTTAGTCCAAGCAGCCTCCTGGATCTATCATGAATGATCTTGATCCCTATAATGTTGGCTGCTTCACCCAACATCTTCATCGAGAAACACTAGTTAAACTATTCCTTAACTGACTTTAAGACTGGTACATCATTTCCAATATTCAATATGTCATCAACATATACTACTAGGATAATGATCACATTCCCATTAACCCGCTTATAAACACATGGATCACATTCATTCTTAATGCACCCAAATTCTATTATGGATTCATCGAATCGTATGTTCCATGACCTGTATACTTGCTTTAATCCATAAATGTATTTTTGCAACCTGCAATCCCGTTTGGCATCACATGGTGTCATAAACCCTTCTGGTTGTGCCATATAGATATCCTCCAGAAGGTTCATATTATGTAATGCTATTTTGATATCTGTTTGCCAAATCTCGTATTCATGGTAAGCTTCTATGGCAGGTATGATTCTTATCGATTAGAACCTGGAAACTGGCGAGAAGGTTACACCATATTCAATTCCTTCACACTGTCTGAATCCTTTAGCCACTAGCCGTGATTTATAGGTTGTAAAGACCCGTAAATTTCAAGGAAATTTTTTTCTTAATTTTCTTTGGAATTTTACAAGAGCGCAGCTTCAGACGGCACCTGATTCCGAGGCCCGGTGTGCCCGGAATCAATTTCCGAAGTTTGGCTCGGGTACGTTCAGTGAACGGACGAGCAGGTTTTTCTATCTTTTGAACCGGTGCCCGGAATCGAATTCTGAGGGCACCGATGAAATCGCAGCGCCGGTATTTGCTTAGAAACGCCTCTTCCGGAGTTGCGTTTTCTCAGACGTGGTTTTTAAATTTTGCGGCTTTAAGTCAGAAATAAAATAAAGTTTGTGCGACAACTTTATTTTATTTCACTTAAGCTGCTTGGAAGCCACTTGAAGTCACTTAAAGACGGCTTGAAATGAGTTGAACTGGATAGGATGCTATCCAGAAATATCCTACCCCTTGGTAGGATATTTGTGCGGTGGGGCCCGCACGAGCCCCGCCGTTTCTTTCGCTAAGTAACGCACCCGCGAAAACCCGTCAAAGTAACTGAAAAGTCAACCGACGCGTTTTCTTTAATTCTTAACAGACCATTTAATTGGGCGGTTTATTTCGTGAATTAAATGGACTGTTTCTTCGTGAATTAAATGGATCGTTTCTTAACCGGTTTCGTGTTGGCATGTTTATAAAATAAGACCAACCTAAAAATCCTTGGAAAGGATTTGAGAGAATCTTGTTTCTTCATCTCCCCGCGAAGAACGCGAAGAACGCGAAGAACGCCGGAACCAGAATTCGACGACGCACGATCCGCGACGTCAACAACTTTTCCGCGACCTTCTTCTTCTTCTTCTTCGGTGCCTCTTCTTCCGCGGCGGACCTGCAATCGGCGGTTAAAGGTGAGAATCGAAACTTCTAAATTCTCCCTTTTTAATTTCAATAACAACGGATTTAATTAATTAAATCCGTTTGTTCTTGATCCGGAGATTGGCGACGCGACGCCGGATACCGCGACGACGCAACGATCTCCTTCTTCCGCGACGAGCGATTCCGCGACGACCTCTCGTCCGACGACGACTTCGAGGTAAGGATTTACTTTGGAAAATTACCCCCTTTTTAATTTTCTTGTGAACGTTCTTGAAAATTAAAAAGCCGGTTTTCAATGAACAATTTTATTTTAATTAAAATTGTTAGATCATGTGTTGATCATTTATTCCTCCCGTGGTTCTTGACTAACGCGGAGGGTACGGGTCTAACGAACAAGACCCGGCAACCCTCCGCCGATCTCTTTTGTTGTGCGGATATGGCGGACGACGATGAACCGCACGGCAGGGGCGATCTGTTGATCCCGCAGTGAAGGTCGGCCCCCGGGAGGAGCAACGACGCAGACGGGAGGCAAATCGGGCCACCGGAGCATCTCCGGCGGCCCGCGGAAGGGGGCGGCGGCGCGGGTCGCCGGCGCGGCGGCGCCGGCGACCGGAGGCGGCGGCGCCCGGCGCGCCGCCGGAGGAGTCCGCCGCGGCCGAGCCGCGGCGGCGGCGAACCGCCGGACCGCGTCCGCGGTCCGGCCAGCCAGCACGCGGCCCGCGCGGGCCGCGTTTCTTCAAAGCCGCGGGTTTGACCCGCGGCGGCTCCTTCGGCCGCTCGGCCGAAGCCGAGCCGGCCGGTCCGGCCGGCCGGGCCGCGCCCAGGCCGGACCGGACCCGGCCTAGCCGGGTCGGGCCGGGTAGGGCCGACCCGGTTCGGCCGACCCAGGGGGGGTTCGGGCCGGGTCGCCCCGGGCCCAGTACCCCCGTTTCGGGCCCTCTTCGGTCTTTCGCCCATATCTTGGGCCTGAGACCTCCGATTGACGAACCGTCAGCGGCTACGCGATCCTTGGATCGAGACGGTCGTTTCGGTATATTATACTCAAGGTTTCGGAAGACTTTGGGTTCGGCCGGGTTGGTTCGTACACGAAGCCAACCGGGCCCTCGGAGCGGAAACGCTCATAACTTGAGCTACGGACGTCCGATCGACGTACCGTCAGCTGTGGTAGTTTCCTCTAAGTGAGACGGAACTTTTGGCATACTCCGCCCGAGGATCAGATACAGGCGGAGTACGGTCGGGTTGGTTTTGCCCTAAAAACCAACCGGGCCCCTGGGACGAAAATGCCAATAACTCTCAGACCGGGCGTCTGATTGACGCGCCGTCTGTCGCGTTGAGATCCTGTTGTCGATACGGAACTTTTGGATACATCAACTTCGGACTACGTGTCAGTTGATGTATCAGCCCCTCGGCTCGTGGAGCGGACCCTCCTAAACGAGCTCGCTACGTGCGGGAACCCTAGCGCCGGCTGTGACCTCGACGACAGAGCAGAGATCCTCCGTGGACTGCGACGACGGCAGAGCAGAGATCCTCCGTGGACTGCGACGACGGCAGAGCAGAGATCCTCCGTGGACTGCGACGACGGCAGAGCAGAGATCCTTCGTGGACTGCGGCGACGACTGTGCAGAGATCCTCAGTGGACTGCGTCGACTACTGCACTCAGCGATCCTACGTGGATCAGTGCTACAGGTTCTGTGTGAGCCCGATCCTATGTGGGTCCTTACTACCGGTTCTGTGTGAGCCACTGCCTACAGGTTCTGTGTGAGCCCGATCCTACGTGGGTCTTTTGCGGGGGTTAGTACCTATCGATCCTTCGTGGGTCCGACGACTTAGATGGATCAGTGATCATCTTTGACGTCATCTGAAAAAGTATACCTGGTTGAGCTGAATCTTATGTTACTCTCCTTTGTGGATTGTGTTGAACTATCCTATGTGGATTTACTGTTTACTCTCCTTGTGGATTTGAGTCTTGCTTTCCTTTGTGGATTGAGTTGTTCTTGAGCTCGTGAGCAGAGCTAGAATTGGGGACCTAGGTATATGTATGGGCATATACCTAAGTCGAGTCAGATGTTACTTCGTGATTGCATCTTTCCTTTGTGCTATATCCTTTGTGGATTTCGGGAGACCTTCGGGGGTCTCGGGGTCCTTACTGAGTAGTTGTACTCACCCCTGCACGGGCTATGCCCGCACCTTGTTGTGTTGGTTGCAGACGACGGACAGCGCTGATCACGGTTGGGGCGTGGAGCAGGACGGTACCTGGAGGTGGACCACTGGGCGGGACGTGCTCGGAGCGGACGTGGGACCCGAGGAGCTTGGAGGCTATCTGTACCCACCCTTCAGGTGGGATTGCCAGTGGACGACACGAGGCCTCCGTTTTTCTTCAGTTGCTGTTCTTTACTTTTCAGTTGTACTTTACAGTTGGGCTTGTATTTCAGGCCCCCTTTACTTTTCTGCACTTTGTAGTTACTTTCCGCTTGCTGACCCTGTGGTGGTTGTTACTTTTAAAGGCAATGCCTTCCCTGTTTACCGGGATTTTACGCCTTGGTGCTAGTCGCCAGCCCCTGGCCTATGGAAGGCGGGCTTGGGGTAGTCACGGCACGGGCCCCGAGGACGGGTCGTGACAAATTGGTATCAGAGGTGGTCGGTTCTACCGCAGACTCTGATCGTCCTTTCTTTCTTTATGAAGCAATAGTGTTTAGTGTATTGAGTGTGGTTATCAGTTCAGGGAGCCCAGTGTTGGTGCGGCGGCCGACGTATCCGTACACCAGGACCCTGACTCCTGATTTCCGACTTAATGCATGAAAACATTGATTGCGTGTGTGTTTCAAGTCTTCTTTGTGATTACTTGTGTCAGCTCACCGGGTATACTGATCTGCTTAATGAAAGTCTCAAGTTTTCCTTGTGATTACTTGTGCCAGCTCACCAGGTATACTGTTCTGACTGTGGTTCTCTTGTTCTCCTTTTCAGGATGGCCCCGCGACGACAGCCAGCTAGGGTTCCGAGTGTAGGGCGCGACGGCATCCCACCGAGCGACGAGGCCTCGGTGCAGGGCCCTTTGCAAGCAGTGGCACCGGCGGTAGCCTTACCCGCCGAGCCACCGATGCTACCAGTACCAGACGCTGACGATGCACGTCGCCTCAGGGCACTGCATGAGTTTCAGAGCCAGCGACCGCCCAGGTTTCGCGGTGAGGCGGACCCCCAGGCCGCCGAGGACTGGCTAGAGGCGGTGGTACGGACCTTTAGGCTAGTGAGGACACCAGCGGATCTCATGGTGATTCTCGCAGCGAGCCTCCTGCAGGCGACGGCAGGACGATGGTGGAGCCTGATGCTCCAGGTTCACGATGAGGCATCCTTGATCTGGGCGGACTTCGAGAGCCTCTTCCGCTCTGAGTTCGTCCCGGCCACCCTCCGAGCGGTGCGCATCCAGGAGCTTCTCCAGCTGCGCCAGGGCAGCATGACGGTCGCTCATTACGCGCCGAGGTTCACGGACCTATCTCGTTACTCGACCGACATGGTACGAGACCCCTTCTTCCGGGCCCGGACCTTCGAGCAGGGCTTGCGACAAGAGATTCGGGCGTCGCTGATCTCCCTCAGCATTCCGACCCAGGCGGGAGTGCTGGAGCGAGCCCTCCTGATCGAGAGCTTCCTGGCAGAGCCTTCTTCAGCGGCGAGACCTAGCGCAGGGCGGCAGGTAGCTGAGTCTTCGGCAGCAGGTAGCCGACGGATGACTCTCGGGTCCAGGCAGACCAGACCCCCACGCAGACGGCCTCAGGACACCGGCTCAGCGGTGCGGGGCACACAGCGGAGTACCAGCCTTCCGAGAGGCAGGCTGTGCTACTCCTGCGGCGGGCAGGGTCACATGGCTCGTGACTGCCCGACTCGCCGACCAGAGGAGCAGCAGACGGTGGAGGGGCCACCCAGGCAGAGGCAGAGGGTCGACCGTGGCGGTCCGCAGGGAGGAGGCGGACGAGGCAGAGGAGCTGGCCGAGCAGCGGGTGGTGGGCGACGCTTCCAGGCTCTACCCCCACCCCCACCAGGAGGGCCACCTCGACCACAGGGAGCTGGCGGGCAGGGACAGGCCCAGCTCCAGGCAGTGGAGGCCTACGACCCCGACTTGCCAGAGATGATTCGAGGTACGATCTGTGTCTATTCCACCCTTGCTGCAGTACTTATAGACACAGGAGCGAGTCACTCTTTCATAGCCTCTGCCCTTGTTCGGAGCTCGGAGATTCCGACTGAGCCGTTGGCTCGATCCTTACGGCTAGAGACTCCTACGGGAGCAGACTCGACGATTACGCACTGGTGCCGGCAGTGTGAGCTTACTCTAGGAGGCGAGAGCTTCGGCTGGGATCTCCTTGTAGCGGCGTCGAGGCCTTACGACGTCATCTTGGGCATGGATTGGCTATCCACGGTTCATGCCCAGATCGACTGTTTTAGGCGCAAGGTGCGATGTGTTCGCACCGACGGGAGCAGGTTTACCTTCACCGGTGAGAAGGGAACCTTTGCAGCACAGGATGGACTTCCGCGGAGGAGAGTGCAGCCCATCTCTCATCAGTTGGCTAGCCTCATCCTAGGAGCAGTGGACGTGCGGAGTCCGGCTTTTCATGCAGTGGTGGACCAGTACGTGGACGTCTTTCCCGACGACGTTCCAGGGCTACCTCCTCGTAGAGAGGTAGACTTTTACATCGACTTGTACCCCGGGACAGCCCCGATATCTACTCCAGCATATCGGATGGCCCCCGCCGAGCTTCGAGAGCTGCGGGTACAGTTGGAGGACTTGCAGAGCAAGGGGTTTAACCGACCCAGTGTTTCACCCTGGGCTTCCCCGATTTTGTTCGCCAAGAAGGCGGACGGGAGCTTGCGACTGTGTGTCGACTATCGTCGCCTGAACCAGGTGACAGTGAGGAACAAGTATCCGCTGCCACGGATTGATGACCTCTTCGATCAGCTCAAGGGAGCGCGGTGGTTCTCGAAGATAGACCTCCGGTCAGGCTATCATCAGCTCAGAGTTCGAGACGAGGACGTACAGAAGACGGCCTTCAGGTGTCGGTATGGCCATTATTAGTTCTTGGTTATGCCGTTCGGCGTAACCAATGCTCCAGAAGTGTTCATGAGCCTCATGAACAGGATCTTCCAGCCATACCTCGACCGATTTGTCGTGGTCTTCATCGACGACATTTTGGTATACTCGACGACTGAGGAGGAGCATGCCTACCTCCTGCGAGTTGTGCTAGACACGCTCCGAGAGCACCAGCTTTATGGAAAGCTCTCAAAATGCCAGTTCTGGTTACGTGAGGTCCATTTCTTGGGGCACGTCATTTCTGAGGCGGGAGTTGCAGTGGATCCCGCGAAGATCGAGGCAGTGCTAGCTTGGGAGCCACCCAGGAACGTGACGGAGGTGCGGAGCTTCCTGGGCCTAGCCGGATACTATCGGAGATTCGTGCCAGACTTCTCCAGAGTTGCGGCACCACTCTCAGCGTTGACGAAGAAGGGGAAACCCTTTGTGTGGTCAGACAGATGTCAGCAGAGCTTCCAGGAGCTGAGACAGAGATTGACCAGCGCACCTATCTTGAGGTTGCCTGAGGAGGGAGTTGGATACGTAGTTTACTGCGACGCATCAGGGACTGGACTCGGGTGTGTCCTGATGCAGGAGCGGGCCGTGATCGCCTACGGATCACGTCAGTTGAGGCCACATGAGCAGAACTACGCCACTCATGACCTGGAGTTAGCAGCAGTGGTCTTCGCTCTGAAGACTTGGCGGCACTATCTGATGGGCGAGCGCTTCACAGTCTTTTCTGACCACCAGAGTCTCAGGTATATCTTCTCTCAGAAGGACCTGAACCTGAGACAGCGGAGATGGCTTGAGTTCCTCCAGGACTATGACTTTGAGATAGTCTATACTCCTGGGAAGGGGAACGTGGTAGCCGATGCCCTCAGCAGGAGGACGGGCATTCAGCTACTTGAGGAGGCGACGGAGCAGCTAGCCTCCTTACAGATATCCTTTGTGGATAGAGACGGAGCAGCCTTTCTTCAGTCTCTCACAGTCTCTCCTCCACTTCTACAGCGGGTTAGAGAGGCTCAGCGTGGGGACGCTGACTGTGAGACCCGGCGTGCACTGATATCCTCAGGTCAGGCGCCTGATGGCTTCTCCCTTGGAGCAGAGCACGACATCCTTTTCAGAGGACGTACCTTCGTACCAGTCGCTTTACGAGAGGAGGTGCTGAGAGAGTTTCACACTTCTCCCTTGGCGGTACATCCCGGAGTGGCGAAGATGTACCAGGATCTCAGACGACAGCACTGGTGGCCGGGCATGAAGAAAGCTGTGGCAGAGTTCGTTTCACGATGCCTCACCTGCCAGCAGGTGAAGGCAGAGCATCAGGTACCAGCAGGCTTGGTACAGCCCTTGGAGGTCCCGGAGTGGAAGTGGGACGGCATATCTATGGACTTCGTGACTGGACTTCCACGCACTTCCAGACGTCACGACTCCATTTGGGTGATTGTCGACCGACTCACCAAGTCGGCACACTTCTTACCCATCAGAGAGCAGGGCTCAGTGGAGAGCTTGGGACGTCTTTACGTCCAGGAGATCGTACGGCTTCACGGTGTGCCATCATCTATCGTCTCCGATCGAGATGCTCGTTTCACTTCCCGGCTTTGGAAGGGGTTGCAGGAGGCGTTCGGGACGCGGCTCCATCTGAGCACAGCCTTCCACCCTCAGACGGATGGTCAGACTGAGAGGACCATACAGACACTCGAGGACATGCTCCGTGCATGTGTTCTCGACTTTGGTCGTAGCTGGGAGGACCACCTACCCTTGGTGGAGTTTGCGTACAACAACAGCTACCACTCCACCATCGGGATGGCACCATACGAGGCGTTGTACGGCAGACCCTGCAGATCACCGTTGTGCTGGACAGACCCTGGGGAGTCAGCACTCGTGGGACCAGAGATGGTCCGAGCCACGACAGAGAAGGTCCAGATCATCCAGGAGAGGATGAGGACAGCTCAGAGCCGGCAGAAGTCATATGCTGATAGGAGGCGGAGGCCACTGGAGTTCGAGGATGGCGACCACGTCTTTTTGCGTGTCTCACCTCGACGTGGTTTACGGAGATTTGGCCGAGGCGGCAAGTTGTCTCCACGCTTCATCGGGCCTTTCCAGGTCCTCAGCAGGATAGGAGAGGTGGCTTATCGCCTGGCTCTACCACCTCAGTTGCACCGGGTGCACGACGTCTTCCACGTGTCTCAGCTGAGGAGATACGTGCACGACCCGATGCACATCATCGACTTTGGGGAGCTGGACGTGGACGATGGGGCGACTTTTGCGGAGGTCCCAGTGGAGATCGAGGATCGACAGGATCGGGTCCTACGTGGGCAGTCGATTCCTCTTGTGCGCATCAGATGGCAGCACGGGAACCTCCAGGAGAGCACTTGGAAGCGGGAGGCTCAGATGCGTGCTCAGTACCCCCATTTGTTCCCCTAGTTTTTGATGTATCTTTACGGGGACGTAAAGCCCTGAGGTGGGAGTAATGTAAAGACCCGTAAATTTCAAGGAAATTTTTTTCTTAATTTTCTTTGGAATTTTACAAGAGCACAGCTTCAGACGGCACCTGATTCCGAGGCCCGGTGTGCCCAGAATCAATTTCCGAAGTTTGGCTCGGGTACGTTCAGTGAACGGACGAGCGGGTTTTTCTGTCTTTTGAACCGGTGCCCGGAATCGAATTCTGAGGGCACCGATGAAATCGCAGCGCCGGTATTTGCTTAGAAACGCCTCTTCCGGAGTTGCGTTTGCTCAGACGTGGTTTTTAAATTTTGCGGCTTTAAGTCAGAAATAAAATAAAGTTTGTGCGACAACTTTATTTTATTTCACTTAAGCTGCTTGGAAGCCACTTGAAGTCACTTAAAGACGGCTTGAACTGAGTTGAACTGGATAGGATGCTATCCAGAAATATCCTACCCCTTGGTAGGATATTTGTGCGGTGGGGCCCGCACGAGCCCCGCCGTTTCTTTCGCTAAGTAACGCACCCGCGAAAACCCGTCAAAGTAACTGAAAAGTCAACCGACGCGTTTTCTTTAATTCTTAACAGACCATTTAATTGGGCGGTTTATTTCGTGAATTAAATGGACTGTTTCTTCGTGAATTAAATGGATCGTTTCTTAACCGGTTTCGTGTTGGCATGTTTATAAAATAAGACCAACCTAAAAATCCTTGGAAAGGATTTGAGAGAATCTTGTTTCTTCATCTCCCCGCGAAGAACGCGAAGAACGCGAAGAACGCGAAGAACGCGAAGAACGCCGGAACCAGAATTCGACGACGCACGATCCGCGACGTCAACAACTTTTCCGCGACCTTCTTCTTCTTCTTCTTCGGTGCCTCTTCTTCCGCGGCGGACCTGCAATCGGCGGTTAAAGGTGAGAATCGAAACTTCTAAATTCTCCCTTTTTAATTTCAATAACAACGGATTTAATTAATTAAATCCGTTTGTTCTTGATCCGGAGATTGGCGACACGACGCCGGATACCGCGACGACGCAACGATCTCCTTCTTCCGCGACGAGCGATTCCGCGACGACCTCTCGTCCGACGACGACTTCGAGGTAGGGATTTACTTTGGAAAATTACCCCCTTTTTAATTTTCTTGTGAACGTTCTTGAAAATTAAAAAGCCGGTTTTCAATGAACAATTTTATTTTAATTAAAATTGTTAGATCATGTGTTGATCATTTATTCCGCCCGTGGTTCTTGACTAACGCGGAGGGTACGGGTCTAACGAACAAGACCCGACAACCCTCCGCCGATCTCTTTTGTTGTGCGGATATGGCGGACGACGATGAACCGCGCGGCCGGGGCGATCTGTTGATCCCGCAGTGAAGGTCGGCCCCCGGGAGGAGCAACGGCGCAGACGGGAGGCAAATCGGGCCACCGGAGCAGCTCCGGCGGCCCGCGGAAGGGGGCGGCGGGGCGGGTCGCCGGCGCGGCGGCGCCGGCGACCGGAGGCGGCGGCGCCCGGCGCGCCGCCGGAGGAGTCCGCCGCGGCGGCGGCGAACCGCCGGACCGCGTCCGCGGTCCGGCCAGCCAGCACGCGGCCCGCGCGGGCCGCGTTTCTTCAAAGCCGCGGGTTTGACCCGCGGCGGCTCCTTCGGCCGCTCGGCCGAAGCCGAGCCGGCCGGTCCGGCCGGCCGGGTCGCGCCCAGGCCGGACCGGACCCGGCCTAGCCGGGTCGGGCCGGGTAGGGCCGACCCGGATCGGCCGACCCAGGGGGGGTTCGGGCCGGGTCGCCCCGGGCCCAGTACCCCCGTTTCGGGCCCTCTTCGGTCTTTCGCCCATATCTTGGGCCTGAGACCTCCGATTGACGAACCGTCAGCGGTTACGCGATCCTTGGATCGAGACGGTCGTTTCGGTATATTATACTCAAGGTTTCGGAAGACTTTGGGTTCGGCCGGGTTGGTTCGTACACGAAGCCAACCGGGCCCTCGGAGCGGAAACGCTCATAACTTGAGCTACGGACGTCCGATCGACGTACCGTCAGCTGTGGTAGTTTCCTCTAAGTGAGACGGAACTTTTGGCATACTCCGCCCGAGGATCGGATACAGGCGGAGTACGGTCGGGTTGGTTTTGCCCTAAAAACCAACCGGGCCCCTGGGACGAAAATGCCAATAACTCTCAGACCGGGCGTCCGATTGACGCGCCGTCTGTCGCGTTGAGATCCTGTTGTCGATACGGAACTTTTGGATACATCAACTTCGGACTACGTGTCAGTTGATGTATCAGCCCCTCGACTCGTGGAGCGGACCCTCCTAAACGAGCTCGCTACGTGCGGGAACCCTAGCGCTGGCTGTGACCTCGACGACAGAGCAGAGATCCTCCGTGGACTGCGACGACGGCAGAGCAGAGATCCTCCGTGGACTGCGACGACGGCAGAGCAGAGATCCTCCGTGGACTGCGACGACGGAAAAGCAGAGATCCTTCGTGGACTGCGGCGACGACTGTGCAGAGATCCTCAGTGGACTGCGTCGACTACTGCACTCAGCGATCCTACGTGGATCAGTGCTACAGGTTCTGTGTGAGCCCGATCCTATGTGGGTCCTTACTACCGGTTCTGTGTGAGCCACTGCCTACAGGTTCTGTGTGAGCCCGATCCTACGTGGGACTTTTGCGGGGGTTAGTACCTATCGATCCTTCGTGGGTCCGACGACTTAGATGGATCAGTGATCATCTTTGACGTCATCTGAAAAAGTATACCTGGTTGAGCTGAATCTTATGTTACTCTCCTTTGTGGATTGTGTTGAACTATCCTATGTGGATTTACTGTTTACTCTCCTTGTGGATTTGAGTCTTGCTTTCCTTTGTGGATTGAGTTGTTCTTGAGCTCGTGAGCAGAGCTAGAATTGGGGACCTAGGTATATGTATGGGCATATACCTAAGTCGAGTCAGATGTTACTTCGTGATTGCATCTTTCCTTTGTGCTATATCCTTTGTGGATTTCGGGAGACCTTCGGGGGTCTCGGGGTCCTTACTGAGTAGTTGTACTCACCCCTGCACGGGCTATGCCCACACCTTGTTGTGTTGGTTGCAGAAGACGGACATCGCTGATCACGGTTGGGGCGTGGAGCAAGACGGTACCTGGAGGTGGACCACTGGGCGGGACGTGCTCGGAGCGGACGTGGGACCCGAGGAGCCTGGAGGCTATCTGTACCCACCCTTCAGGTGGGATTGCCAGTGGACGACACGAGGCCGCCGTTTTTCTTCAGTTGTTGTTCTTTACTTTTCAGTTGTACTTTACAGTTGGGCTTGTATTTCCGGCCCCCTTTACTTTTCTGCACTTTGTAGTTACTTTCCGCTTGCTGACCCTGTGGTGGTTGTTACTTTTAAAGGCAATGCCTTCCCTGTTTACCGGGATTTTACGCCTTGGTGCTAGTCGCCAGCCCCTGGCCTATGGAAGGCGGGCTTGGGGTAGTCACGGCACGGGCCCCGAGGACGGGTCGTGACATAGGTGCTATCATGACCTTCCATGTCCAGTTTTCTCTTGAATACCCATTTTCATCCAAAAGGCTTTACATATACTGGCTCATCGACCAGAACACAGACTTGGTTCTGATACATGGAATCCATATTAGAATTCATATCTTCTAACCATCTTGCAGCTTCTAAGCTTTCAACTGATTCATTGTAGGAGAGAGGTTCATCATTATCCAAAATTTATGATTCACCATCCTCAGTTACTAGAAAACCAAATCTCTCTGTTTCCCATACCTCTATTGAGCTCCTACGCAGTACTTGTGTTTCTAGAACTTCTTCCATGAGGACCTATAGAATTTGTTCCTATAAAAACTCCTATATATCATGAGCATAAGCATTGTCTAAGTCCATCGTTCTCCCACTATCCTTTTTGATGATTATCTACCTCTCAAGAAAGAACACATGCCTGACAACAATCACATTATTTTCTAAAGGGTTATATAGGAAATATCCTTTTGTTTCATTAGTACATCCTATAATGATTCACCTCATGCCCTGAGGTGCTAGTTTGTTTCCTGAGAAGACCTTAACAAATTCCTTGCATCCCCAAACATGTGTGTGCGAAAAAATGTGTTTCTTTATATTCCATAACTCAGACGGAATTCCAATTGCCACCTTAGTTGGCCGTCAGATTAATTTGTATGCTGTAGTTTGTAAGGAATATCCACAAAAGGATAATGGAAGATATGCATGACTCATTATCGACCTCACCATGTCCAACAATGTGTGGTTCCTCCAATCACTAACACCATTCCACAATGGTGTATAAGGAGGAGTGAGCTGAGATAGAATCCTAGACTCTCGTAGAAGATCAATGAGTTGTTAATTCAGATATTCTCCACCACGATCCAATCGAAGCATATTTATCTTCTTACCAAGACGATTCTCTACTTCATTATTGAATTCCTTAAATTTCTCTGAGGACTATGACTTATACCTCATTAATTAGACATATCCCTATCTACTCAAATCATTATTAAATGTAATGATGTAAGAATATCCACCTCTAGCTTCTACGGGAAATGGACCGCATACATTCATGTGTACTAATCCTAGAAGCTATGTGGCCCTCTCACCCTGTCCAAAAAATGGTGGCTCGATCATTTTACCTTGTAAACAAGTGTGACATCAATCAAGTGGTTTTAGCTTAGTAGAGTCTAAATAGCCATCTTGGAAGAGCATTGTCAAGCACTTCTCGTTTACATGACCGAGGTGGGGATTCCAAAACTAGGTGATGTATGAGTCATGTGAGTTTGTTTTGTAATTGATTTCAAACACTTGGTTTTCATAATTTAATACATATAACCATTATTTAAATGTGCCATACCATAACATACGTTGTTCTTATAAAAGAGACAACCCTTATATATAATCATGAACTTAAATCCATCCATTTCCAAACAAGATATATAAATTATGATCTTGGTAACACTATACGCATAATAATAGTTATGAAAAACCAAAATCATCCGAGTCGGCAATGGGAGGTGGTAATAGCTAATAGCCAACGTAGCCAGCCTTGCGCCATTTGCTGCTTAGAGATCCACCTCTCCTCTGGAAATTTTTCTAAATCTACCTAGTTCCTAAATTTTATTACATATGTGAGCCCCACAATATGTATCTAATACTCAATGTGTAAAAATAGAATGATTACACTCGATAAAAAACGCAACATTAGCATCCCCTTGCTTCTGGGTGTGATTTTTCTTACAGTGGCCATTCTTGCCACATGAAAAACACACTGCCTCCCATTCTTGTCCCTACCTCTGGATCTTCCCCTTCTCGGAGGGACAATGCTCGGGGCTTCAGATAGTTTATATGTCTATGGACCCTTTGCATTGTCCTTCCATTTCTTATTCACCGTTAGGACTGCGGGTTTGTTACGTCCCATGTCCTTATCTGCCTTGTGAATCAAGGTCAGAAGTTCCAATAGATTCTTCTCATTATTTATTATGTTTTAGTTGACAATAATGCATGAGAATGCCTTGGGATGTTATGATAGTATGAGATCTGTATGCAAATTATCCTAGAATTTAATCTCTAAGATGTCCAAGCGTTCAATGTATCCAATAAGCTTGACTACATGAGGCCCAACTGATGAAGACTATCCAAGCATATTTGTAAACAAAGCGACGGAGATCTCGGATCTCTCATCTCTCTCCTTCTCTTCGTAGAGATCCGTATGGTGAGACATCATGCTATACACGTCCATGTTTTCATGTTGCTTCAAAATCTCATTAGACATGGCTGATAGCATGAAACAATGGACATATGTGGCATCATCCATATGTTTTTCATTGACAGATATTTCCTTATCACTAGCCTCTTTCCCAGTCACAACAGGAAATGGATCTTCCAGTACATACAATTTTTTTCGTGGCGAAGGATGACTCACAAATAACTCTGACACTCTAGGAAATTGGTGCCGGTGAGAAGGTTTTTATTCTCGACTAGGGTTCACAATGATAAGTTTGAAGTCATTTTTCTTTCTGTTTCTTCATATTAAGATGAGAAAACGTTTAGTACTTTATTACAAAAACTAATACCAATAAAGAAATCAATACTTATTAGTCTCCCACTATTTTATCAAAATTCGATAGCCCTCACCATTGACTTCAGAATATTCTGTTGCCTGAATATTCTAGTTGGAAGGATCCATATTGCCCATCCCACTACCCCAAATAGGGTTGGTCAAGCAACTTTAAGGGTTTTATGTAGGCATTCCAAATTCCAACTGCATTAACTCGTAGCCCCTTGATCCAATGAGTGGACTCCCCAATCTTAAATTCTTTTTATTTTGGATTTCCTCAACCTTTGCCTCTTGTCCACAACAATTCCTGCTGTGGCAGTCAACCCTTGAGGCGAACCAAGTCATGTCAACCCAAAACCTTCAATTGGAATTCCCTGATAATTTAAAGAACCCCTACTAGGGTTGGTCAACCATTTTGAACTATGGTTCAATTCTAACCAAGATTTTGGGAGGCTATACCCACTTAATATTTCTTTGAGGGATTTTATACTTATACATAAATTTCCATTTTATTTTCTTTGATTACATTCTTGTTAATAATAGTTGGGATATACTTAAGTGATTAACCATGTCTAAAATAATATTTACAAAAAATACGGTCATATTTTAGTTCCATATGGCATGCTAGTTAAATTCATTAATTGTGTGATCGTGACACCACACGCATAATAAATATAAACCATGAAACTAACAAAAATAAAATAAATGTTATAATCCTGACCTTTTTCCATTGGTTAGTTTATCTAGTGGTGGATAAACTAACCCAATACCTAGGGGAGAAAACACCATATACCTTTCAGGTTCGTGTTTATAGCTTTCCACTTATCGACCTTTGTATCTCTTTGGATTGGTTTCATCATGGCTCTTGACTTGAGCTGCCTGCACTAGCTTCAGAGCTCCATCCATTACATATGCATTTATCTCACATACAGTTGAGGAGTAAAAAAGGATTTTTACATAAAAAAATCATTGGGCGCATATGCCATGCATATTAATGAGGAGAAGCCTCGTAGGCCGACAAATTTAATTTAGTTAAAAGAAACCATTCGCCTACAAAGGACTTGGCCTTGAACAAGATCATCCATACATGCAATGATATTTACACATCAATATAATAAGTATTAAATTCTTTAATCGTTCTTGTTTAAGATAAATCACGCTCAAATAAATTAATTATCTTTAATTAATCAATTCTTTTATATTGAACCCTTTTCTGAATTTCCTTGAGATTCTCATCCATCATAAACTTAAATAAACTAAAATTAACCTTGTACGTACCTTGTAGCTTTGAGGCATCCCTGTGAATTACCGTTCATTATGAAGATGTTAAATTAAACACACATATATAAAAAAACAGATCATGTGTTGTGCATTGGATTTATGCTTTCCCCATGGTACACGTCTCAAGGGTTTGTATAATATAATAATAAAATTTAATAAATCTAATTAATTAGGATGAGAACACGGCGTGTAGTTCTGACTACATGGCATGTAATTTTGTTCATCGTCCATCCGAAGTACAATCCTGGGGACACGGCGTGTAAAAGTAATTCAGAATTTTTTGGAGTACATGACGTGTTCAATTGGACATACGTCGTATAGTATCCGCATAACACAGTTTCTAGCTAGGAAAGCCATCTACAGAGCACACGGTCCAACCCTAACCTGAAGGGACTACACACTGTGTTCAGTTGGAAGACATGGTGTGTAATTCGGAAAATGTGTGCCACCTATTCCGGGTCAACACATGGTGTTATAAATTACATAGACATGATCCAATAAATGGGCTGATTTGGAAAATCAGTAAATCCATTGATCCTAGACAACCCGGTGTGTACTTCTGAATACATGAAATGTATTCTGGTGTTGTGTGACCATGATCGTTTGGCACCATCGGATGAGTTCCTCTATTTTATTTTAATCAAATTTGAAATAAAAATTCGTTTCTTTAAGGTGAATGTGAATCTAGAGGGGAGGAATAGATCTTGACATTTAGATTTAAAGAATTATTAACATGAATTGAAACAACTAAATTATTAAATGCGTAAACCACCAACGAGAAACTATTTAATAATAATCAATTATATGACCACTCTGATACAACTTGTAGGTTCCAGACGTAGGTGAAGCACGTTGGTCGGAGTGCCCAACATTAATTTTAGCATTAACAATGATTAATCTAAGATCTTTCGTGAAGTAAAATGAAGGATCTTCGGAATAGAACGAAGAATGAAAAACAAAATAGGGATTCCTTGAACCATAGAGATAGGAACATTATACATTGGTTACAATTGATTTAATTAATTGAAAATAACTACCTTGATATAAATATTTATTTGTTGATGTCTCCGGTAACGATCCAGCGTGATCTATCGTTGTGTCATAGAATCCATGTGTTGGATTCCTCAAGTGGAATTCCACACGTGCTCCTCGTATCTCTTGATGTCGCTGAAGGGATCTCTGGGTGCTAGCATAGAAGAACCTTCGCTTGCAATGTCCGCCTTCGATCACCTTGATCCAGTGTTGGTGGATCTCTCTCGATCCTGATAGCGTTCTTGGAGGAAGGAGTTATTTTGGCCTTGAGAGAACACTCCAGAATTGTTTTGCACAACGATTGTGTAAAAGTGATGGGGTTGTGAGGATATTTATAATTGGGATTGATTTTATAGAGTTATGACAATAAATAAATGTGTTACATGTTTTATTTATTTAATTAACTCTTATTGAAAACCCCCATGTTGATCCATTAATTCCTTTTCATGCTCCCATACTAATAATAATAAATATGATTCAATTAAACAATATTATTTCCTCAAAATCTCAACTAAAAAACTACACAGCGTGTAATCATTAATACATTGTGTGTACTAGTTTTTATTCTTTTATTTTCTCCATCACATTTATTAGACCTTGAATAATGGATATTTATTTCTGAAATAAATGTAATTTCATTAATCGCAAATAAATATATTATTTCACCCACAATATATTCTCTTGAAGAACTAGTGTTGAAATAAATGTGATCAAGAATCCATGAATAATTAGTAAACCAACGTCGGGAAAAATATTTATTCAACTTGTAAAATTAATATTTAACTGAGATACATGGACAAACTTAGTGTGTGACCCTCTATGAATCTTTCATAGTGTCATTAGGTAGAGCCTGACTAATGTCCAGTGTTAGTGTCTAACTACACGCCAAGGCACCCATAGATAATGAAGTTAATTCCGAAATGATGTGTCATCTCAAACGAATGTTTACCGTGTAATATAATCCCTTTATCTTGATATCTTTAATCAAGTATGTTGCATGCTAGTTCCATAATCCCACGTGCTCGAAAATTATTTCTTTGACATCCCGGGATAGAACTTTCCCATTCCTTTCCATGGCCATGGATTTACTTAGGCTATATCATTTCCATCAAAGAGAATGAGATATCTAGTTCCATTATGGAATAGAAGGGACAAATCCTTTCTCGCATTATCTACTAATGGAGCATTACTCGGGACACACCCAATGTATCCTACCTCGCTGTGAAAAGTGTGCGGTCACAGTTTTCATCAATACTTCTAAGTGTGTGGGTTGTAATATCCATTACTAAAAATATTAAAGTCTAAGGAACAATACACACGTATGCGGATAATAATATCCAATGACACTATGAAATGTGGATATCCTATTGGAGGGTCTCATTATCATAATATCCTCCTGAATATTAACAAAGGAACACACCATGAAAAGGTGCCTCATAGTTTTAGGAGTCCTCACCCCTAATGGTCTGTATTATTTGTGTCCCCCAAATCATATCATCTAGCACTAGAACATATATTTAAGAACATTGTTATGACACATATGGGTTCACATCAAAAAAGGGATCTGCTATGACCCTTTAATGAAATAGCTATCCTTGGGACATTATTAAATGAAATATCACGCGGAATAACAATCACAATGTTATTATGGGTTTATTTAATGAATAAAGTACTATGTAGTTGGTTCTAGGCCACCATCTCCAACAGACTCCCACTTGGAATAGAGCCAACTACTAACAACCTTTAACCTTCTATCTTTGACATGATATTTATGCTTCTGCTGAGATAGTCCTTTAGACATGGGGTCCACCACGTTTTCTTCCATGGACACTCTACTCACTACAGCTTCACCCCAAAAATAGATGTCCCTCAAGAGGTGATACTTCCATTGTATGTGCATTGTATGTTTCTGTGACCTTCATTTTTTTTCCAAGAGCCACCACTGCAGTATTATCACAATACAATGTGACATGGACTTTAATGCAAAGAACCACATGAATCTCATCGAAAATGTTCCAAATCCAGATGGCTTCATTGGCTGCATCAGAAGCCGCTATATATTCAGACTCCACTATAGAATCTGCGACAACTGGCTGTTTTGAACTCTTCCAGCTCACAGCTCCTCCACTGAGATAGAAAACATATCAAGATTGCAACATCAGATTGTTCTGATCAGTCTGAAAACCATCATCAACATACCCTATGTTGACAAGATCCTCATATCCTCCATACACTATAAACATATCCTTAGTTTATCTCAGATACATAAGGATAGTCTTAACACCAGTCTAATGCTATTTTCTTTGATCTTCTTGATATCTGCCTACCATGCTCAGTGCATAGGAAACATCAAGCCTAGTATATAACATGGCATACATGATGGATCCTAGACCTAAAGTGTGTGGGATCGTAGTCATTACATCTTTCACCCATTGTGCATGTTGACACATTTTCATAGAAATATGGAGTCCATGTGACACTAAAATTAATCCCATCATGGATTGTTTCACACTAAATATCTTTAGTATCTGGTCAATGTATGTACCCTGACATAGTCCAAGCAGTCTCTTAGATCTATCATGAATGATCGTGATCACTAGAATTTAGGCTACTTCACCCAAGTCCTTCATGTAGAAACACTTTTTCAACCAGTCCTTAACTAACTGTAAAACTCCTACATCGTTTCCAATATGCAATATGTCATCTACTTATATAACTAGGATAAGGATCGCATTCCCATTAAACCGCTTATCAACACATGGCTCACATTCGTTCTTAATGAACCCAAATTCTTTTATGGCTTCATCGAATCAAATGTTCCATGACCTGGATGCTTTCATTAATCCATGAATGGATTTCTGCAACTTGAAAACCCATTTGGCATCGTCTGGTGTCATATACTCTTCTGGTTGTGTCATATAGATTTCTTCTTGAAGGTTCCCACTAAGGAATGCTATTATGACATTCGTTTTCCAAATCTTGTAGTCATGGTAAGCTGTTATGGCAAGTATGATTCTTATTGATTTAAACATGGAAACTAGAAAGAAGGTTTCACTATAGTCAATTCCTTGACGCTATTTGAATCCTTTAGCCACTAGACTTGCTTTATAGGTGCTAACTAGACCATCCATGTCCAATTTTCTCTTGAATACCCATTTTCATCCAAAAGGATTTACATCAACTATCTCATCGACCAGAACACAGACTTGGTTCTGATACATGGAATCCATCTCAGAATTCATAGCTTCTAGTCATCATCGAGCTTCTAATATTTCTACTGCTTCCTTGAAGGAGATAGGTTCATCATTGTCCAACAATGACGATTCAACATCCTCGGTGACTAAAAAAACAAATATCTCTGGTTCCCATACCTCTCTTGGGCTCCTACACAATACTTGTGTTTCTGGAACGTCTTCCACGGGGACCTGTAGAACTTTTTTTTATACCAACTCATATGTATCTTGAGTATCAACTTTGTCGTTGTCCAACTTGCTCCCACTACCCTTTTGGATGATGTTCTCCCTCTCAAAAAGACATATTTCCTGAAAAAAATTACAATATTTTCTAAAGGGTTATATAAGAAATATCTTCTCATTTCATTGGGATATCCTATAAAGATACACCTCGTGCCCTGGGGTTCTAGTTTGTTACATGATAAGGCCTTAACAAATCCCTTGCATCCCCATACACGTGTGTGTGACAAAATGGGTTTTTTTCTATTCCATAACTCGGAGGGAATTCCATTTTCCACCTTATTGGTACTAGGATTAATTTGTATGATGCAGTTTGTAATGAATATCCCTAAAAGGATAATAGAAGATCTGCATGACTCATCATCCACCTCACCATGTCCAACAATGTGCAGTTCCTCCTTTCACTAACACCATTCTACTATGGTTTATAAGGAGGAGTGAGCAGAGATAGAATCCTAGATTCTTGGGGAAGATCGATGAATTATTGGTTCAGATATTCTCCACCTCATTCCAATCGAAGATTCTTTATCTTCTTACCAAGCTGATTCTCTACTTCATTCCTGAATTCATTAAAATTATCTAAGGAATCTGACTTATACCTCATTATTTAGACATAGACATATCTAATCAAATCACTATAAAAAGTAATGAAGTAAGAATATCCACATCTATCTTCTATAGGAAATGGTCCACGTACATCCATGTGTAATAATCATAGATGATCTGTGGCCCTCTCACACTGTCCAAAAAATGGCAGTTTGATCATTTTACCTTGTACACAAGAGTGACATCTATCAAGTGCTTGTAGCTCAATAGAGTCTAAATAGACATCTTGGAAAAGAATTGTCAAGCACTTCTCCTTTACATGAAAGAGATGGTGATGACATAACTGGGTGATGTATGAGTCATGTGAGTTTGTTTCGTTATTTATTTCCAACACTTGTTTTTAAAAATATAATACATACAAACCATTATTTAAATGTTCCATAACATAACATACGTTGTTCATATAAAAAAGGAAACCCTTATTTTCAAACATGAATATAAATCCATCCATATCCAAACAAGATACAGAAATTCTGTTCATGGTAACACTAGGCACATAATAATAGTTATAAAAAACCAAAATCATCCCAGTCAGAAATGAGAAGCTGTAATAGCCAATGGCCAACGCAGCCAAAATTGCGCCATTTGCTATTCAGAGATCCACCTCTCCTCGGTTAATCATTCTAAATCTACTTGGTTACTGCATTTTAATACATATGTGAGCCTAAAAAGCCTTATCTAATACCCAATTTGTAGAAATAGAATGATTACACTCGATAATGAAGGCACCATTAGCGTCCCCACGCTTCTGGGTGTAGTTCCTCACAAAGTGGATTTTCTTGCCACATTAAAAACACCCCGCCTCCTATTCCTTGCCCTGCCTGTGGATCTTCCCCTTCATGGAGGTACGATGCTCGGGGGATTCAGATCGTTTATATGCTTTTGTCCCCATTTCCTTCTCCTTCATTTTCTTATTCACCATAAGGACTGCGGGGTTTTCACATCCCATGTCCTTAACTTCCTTGCGAATCATAGTTATAAGTTCTAATAGATTCTTCTCATTATTTCTCATGATGTAGTTGAAAATAATGCTTGAAAAGGTCCTTAGCAGTGATGATAGGATAAGATCTGTATGCATCTTTTCCAGGAATTTAATCCCTAAGATTTCCATGCGTTCAATGTAGCCAATAAGCTTGACTACATGAAGCCAGGCCGACAAATACTATCCAAGATTAGTTGTAAAGAAAGCATTGGAGATCTTAGATCTCTATTGTCTCTCCTTCTCTTGGTAGAGATCCCTAAGATGAGACATCATGTTATACGCGTCCATGATTTCGTCTTTCTTCAGAAGCTCATTAGACCTGACCGATAGCATGAAACATTGGACATCTATGGCATCATCCATATGTTTCGCATAGAGAGATATTTCCTCACAACTAGCCTCTTTCCTAGGCACAATTGGAACAAGATCTTCCAGAACATACAATTTCTTTTCGTGGCAATGGATGACACGTAAATGCCTCTGCCAATCTTGGAAATTGCTACTGGTGAAAAGGATTTCATTCTCGAGTAGGGTTCATAATGATATGTTTGAAGTCATTTTTCATTCCGTTTCTACACATTAAGATTAGAAAAGGTTTTATAATTTATTATAAAAACTTATACCAACAAATAAATCAATACTTATTAGTCTCCCACTATTTTATCGAAATTCAATAGCCCTCACCATTGACTTAGGAATATTCTGTTTCCTGAATATTCTATTTGGATGGATCCATATTTCCCTTCCCATTACGCCAACTAGGGTTGGTCAAGAAACTTGATGGGTATTAGCTAGGAATTCGAAATGCCAACGATATTAACTCACAGCTCCTTGATCCGCTGAGTGGACTCCCCAATCCTAAAATCCTTTTATTTTGTATTTCCTCAACATTTGCCTCTTGGACACACCATGTCCTGCTATGCCAGTCGACCCTTGAGGCGAACCATGTCATGTAAACCCAAAACCTTGAATTATAATTCCACAATAATTGAAAGCACCCCAACTAGGGTTGGTCAAGCATTTTGAACTATGGTTCGATTCTAACCATTATTATGGAAGGCTATACCGACTTAATATTTCATTGAGGGATTTTATCCTTATACATAAATTTCCATTTTATTATCTTTGATTACATTCATGTTAATATTAAGTGGGATATAAATAAGTTATTAACCAAGTCTAAGATAATATTGACAAATAATCCAGTCTTATTTTAGTTCCATCTTGCTTTCTTGTTAAATTAATTAATTGTGTGATTGTGATAACACACCCACAATAAATATAAACCATGAAAGTAATAGAAATAAAATAAATGGTATAATCATTGGCTTTTTACATTGGTTAGTTTATCTAGTGGTTGATAAACTAACCCAAGACCTAGTGGAGAAAGCACATTGAACCTTTCGGGTTTGTGTTTACATCATTCCACCTGTCCACCTTTGTATCTCCTTGGATTGGTTTCATATTGGATCCTGACTTGAGCCACCTCCACTAACTTCAGATCTCCATCCATTACATATGCATTTATCTCACACGCAGGTGAGAAGTAAAAAAGGGGTTCTGCATAAAAGAATCCTTGGGTGTGCATAACCTACATATTAATGAGGAGAAGGCTCGTAGGCCAACAAATTTAATTTAATTAAAAGAAACCATTCGCATAGAAAGTTCTTGGTCTTGCTTATGATCATCTATACATGCAATGATATTTACGCATTAATAAAACTAGAATTAAATTCATTGATAGTTCTTGTTTAAGATAAATCACACTCCAATCAATTAATTATCTTTAATTAATCAATCCATTTATCCTGAACCCTTTTTGGAATTTCTGTGAGATTCTCTTCCATTATAATTTTAAATAAATTATTATTAACCTTGTACGTAACTTGTACCTTTGAGGAATCCATATGAATTACCATTCATTACACAGATGTTGAATTCAAATAATATATATGGAAAACCTATCATGTGTTGTGTCATAGCTTTATGCTTTCACCATGTTACACGTCTCAATGGTTTGTATAATATAATAATAACTTATAGTAAATCTACATAATTAGGATCAGTACACGACGTGTAGTTCTGACTACACGGTGTGTACTTTTGTTCACCCTCCATTCAAAGTACTCGCCCGGGGAGAAGACGTGTAAATGTACTTTAGAAATTTTCAGAGTATACGATGTGTTCAATTGAACATACATCGTGTAGTAACCACGTTATGCGGTTTCTATCCGGGAAAGTAGTGTATAGAGTACACGGTCCAACCCTAACCCAAATGGACTACACACCATGTTCAGTTGGAAAACATGGTGTGTAATTCGTAAAATGTGTGCCACCTGTTCCTGGTCAACACATGGTGTCATAAATTACTTTGATAGGATCCAATACATGGCATGACTTGGAGGATCAGTCAATGCGTTGATCCTAGACTACTTGGTGTGTAATTCCGAATACACGCCGTGTATTCTAGTATTTATGACCAGGAGCCTTTGGAACCTCTAGATGAGTTCCTCTATTTTATTTTAATCAGAATTGAACGAAAAAATCATTTTTTAAGGTGAATGTGAAAATAGAGGAGATGAATAGATCTTGATATTCAGATTAAAGAATGATTAACATGAATTGAAAAAACAAAATTATTAAATGCATAAACCACAAATGAAAAACAATATAATAATAATCAATGATATGACAACTATTATACCACTTGTAGGTTTCGGGCGTAGCTGAAGCACGATGGTGGGAGTTCCCAACATTAATTTTATCGTTAACAATAATCAATCCAAGATCTGTTGTGATGTAAAATGCTAGATCTTCAGAATAAAATGAATAACAAAAAACAAAAGAGGGAGTCCTGGAACCATAGAGATAAAATAATCATACATTGGTTAAAAATAATTTAATTAATTGAAAAGAATTACCTTGATGGAATTATTTCTTCATTGATTTCTCTGGTAACGATCCACTATGATCTGTCATTATGTCATAAAATCCAATGTAGGATTCCTCTAGTGGTGATCCACACATGCTCCTCTTATCTCTCGACGTCACCGAAGGGATCTCCAGGTGCTAATGCAGAAGAGCCTTTGCTTGCAATGTTCGCCTTAGATAGCCTTGATCTAGTGATGCTGGATCTCTCTCGGTCCTGAGAGCGTTCATAGAGGCAATAGTTCTTTTGCCCTTGAGAGAACTCCCCTATATTGTTGTGCACAACTAAAGGGGAAAAGTCTTGGGGTTGTGAGGAAATTTATAATTAGGGTTGAGGTTATAGAGTTATGACAATAAATAAATTCATTACATGTTTTATTTATTATATTAACTCTTATTGAAAACCCCCATGTTGAACCATTAATTTCTTGACTTGCACCCACACAGATTAGAATAAATATCATTTGATTAAACAATATTATTTCCTCAAAACCCCAACTAAAAAACTACACAGCCTGTAATTATTAATACACATCATGTACTTGTTTTTATTTCTATTATTTTTCCCAACACATTTATTAGATTATGAATAATGGATATTTATTTCTGAAATAAATATAATTTCATTACTCGATAATAAATATATTATTTCTCCCACAATTTATTCTCTCGAATAACTAGTTTTGAAATAAATGCGATCAAGAATCCTATAATAATTATTAAACCATAGTCGGGAATAATATTTATTCAACCTGTAATTTTAATATTTAACTAAGATGCATGGAAACACATAGTGTATGACCCTCCAGGCCTCTTTCATAGTGAAATTAGGCGGATCTTTCCTAAAGATCAGTGTTAGTGTCTAACAACATGCCAAGGAACCCTTAGATAAAAATGTTAATGTCGCAATGATGTGTCACCTCCTATGAACGTTTAATGTGTAATATAATCCCATAACTTGATATCTTTAATCATGCGGGTTGCATGCTAGTGACATCAACCCATGTTCTCGATTATTCTTTCTTTGAATTCTCGGAATTGAACTTGCCCATTCCTTACCATGGCCATGGATTTACTTAGGATATATCAAATCCAACAAAGATCTTGAGACATCTACTTTCGTTATGAAATAGAAGGGAAAAATACTTTCACACATTATCTATTAATGATGTATTACTCATGACGCACCCAATGTATCCTACCTCGCTGTGAATAGTGTGTCATCATAGTTTTCATCAATACATATATGTTAGCAAGTTGTAATACCCATTTATAATAATCATAAGGTCTATGGACCAATACACACGTCTGTAGATAGAAACATCAAATGACACTATGAAATGTGGATTTCCTTCTGGTAGGTATCGTTCTCATAATATCCTCCAAGATATTACCAAGGGAACAAACCATAAGAAGGTTCCTCATTGTTTTATGATTCCTCACCCTAATGGCCTATATTATTTGTTTCCCTCAAATAACATCATACGACCATAGAACATATATTCACGAATAGTGTTATGACACTTCCAGGTTCTCATCAGTGTAGGGATCCGCTATGAACCTTTAATGTAACAGCTATGCTTGGGACATTATCACATGAATTGTCATGAAGAAGAGAAATCAAGATGTGATAAGGGGTTTATTTAATGAATAATGTACAGAGTAGTTGGTTCTAGGCCACCAAATCCAAAAATTACATTATTTAAAAGACTATATGGATGTTAGAAAGTAGTTAGATACTTGATATGGCATGCAGATACAATAATTAAATATTACCACTTACATTATCCAGATGATTCACTTATGTGGGAGAATATTTATTTCTAGTATCCTGAATTTTGAAATGATGCATGAATGTCTTGTCATTCATTCTGTACACATGAAATAAATAATTTGGGTGTACATAGTAGATCTCATAGTACATGGACCATCATATTGGTCAATTATAAATTTCCTACATTGTTACAAATGAAGAACAAATACATTATGTTGTCTCTATGTAAATCCAGACCAAACAAACCTGATAACGATATTGATTTCAATTTGGATCCTTATATTGATAATCAAAAATTCATGTGGGATATAGTTGTAAAAATGTATGAGTTTCATAGAAGTTAATAATTCATATTATGGGCCATATTGTATGTGACGAAAATTGACTTCCCTTCTTGTTGAAATTTATCAGACTATAACATTAAATCAATTTTGGTGTGTCATATTTGTGAAAATTGAACAAACTCAAATTGGTTTAATAATTCCATGAAGACAGTGTTTTTAAAACATATAAAGTTTTTATCATGATGACATAAATATTGATATTGGAGGACTAAATTAAATGGTAATATCGAATGTGGTACAAAACCATCTCCACTAACAAGTGATCAATGATTCGATAAAGTAAATGATATTGAAACTGTTTTCAATTAACCATATTCAAAAAACTATAAAAAATATGATTGGAATAAGATATCAATTTTCAATAAATTACCATAATTGAGTTTGTTATAAGATATAAATTTTTTTTATGCAAACCATGTATAAAAAATGTATTTGATAGTCTCATTGTAACGTTACCAAATGCTCCTAAAAACGAAAATGATGGAATCAAGGCTATGTTAGACATGATTGAAAAGGGAATAAGGGAATAGTCGGCACTATTTAAGGGAAGTGGGTATAATTTTCATTGTCCAATAACTTAAACTCTATCCAAACAAGAAAATTTATATTTTTTATTTTCCCTAATTAATTAAGAGTTCTAAAGGGGAATTCATAAAATATCAATAATTTCGTGTCAATGAAAAATTTGATGTTAAATTAACTAAAATTAAATGAATATCTTGTTTTGATTCAAGATTTGATGCATGTTTCTTTCCATTGCATTCTCACTCAAAATGTATGTCATATATTAATGAGACTCATATTCTTATTCAAATCCATATTTTATAATATAATAAACTTAGTAAAGATTCCAATCACTAATAAGAAGGTTGGAGTTTTGTTATGTGAATTATAGAGGTTCTTCATAGACAAATTATTTTATATAATGGTCCACCAGTTGGTTCACATTACTTGAGAGGATCCACTATGTGGCAATGTCCATTATTGATGAATGTACCCAATTGATTATTATATGATTATTTTGAAAGGGAATTTCAGGAATCAAATTCATCCATATGGTTATATTGAAGAATGATATATTTGTGAAGAATATATTGAATTATGTACTGATTACCTATTAGATGATGACAACATAAGTATCCAAAAGTATATTCACATTCGACAGCTTATAGAAAAAGTTATTTACATTAGAGATGTTGTTACAATTATATTTAAATTTATTGGGGGAGTACACATGTAAAATTTAGTGATGATTTTTGTCCACAGATTATTGTGCAAAAAATTCTAATAGTTGAATTCATCAAGAGATGAAGTATGGATATAAAAAACATAGAGTAACTAATTTTTTTGATGATTCCCATATCCATTTTATAAGGAGTTATTTGAAAAAATGAATTAAATTGTAGAATGAATTTGACATCTAGTTGGGGGATAGAATGAATTTTTTATATAATACACTAGTTTTGTAATTGACGATCATATATTCTATATTAAAGTCCATGATGAATAATGTATGATGAAAAATAGTGTTGTCACACATATAGTGGAAGAAATTCACATATCTGGTACAAATGATACAAATTAAACGTTGGAAAATATTTCATAATTCTGCATTATAAAAAAGATATACAAGGTGTATTATATGATAATTCAAGTTCCAATTTTCAATTTCAAATGGGGTGAAACTATGAGTGTAGTGAATAATTATTAAATGGGCTTTGTGAAGGTGAATTTTAGAATATATGGGAAATTTTAACAGTTTATCTAATGGAGTAATAAGCATCCCATTGATTTTTGGATATATATATCCATAAATAAGAATTAGTTAGTCATCCATATTGTGGCTAATTTTTTTGGGTCATATTAAATTCAAAACAAAATTGACCCTTTCATTGGGAGAAGACTATAAGTTTTAGAAGGTCACAATTTGGATAATTTATTGTACCTTACAGGGAAAAAATAGAGGATTCTTATTATTGATAGAGGAAGAAAATCCCTAAATTAATTACGAAAATAAAGTGATATAAATGATATTTTAAAATTGTTTTTAATATATTATATTACTATGTATAATATTATCTGTTATCTAGTACATTATCATAAAATGAATTAAATGTATATTGACTCGTGTATATAATGTCTTCTACACATGATGTTGTTACTAATCTTGCGAAATAATATACTATAATAAAAGTTACCTCAGGGTATGATATAAAGGGAATGTTATGATATGCATTCTCTATTTCACAAAAAAAAATATAATGAATCTATGATTTAATTTTCATATTTTCGTTGTGAGTTTGTTTGTTTTAGAATATTTATGTCCATAATTCGAGTATTTATACATGAAAAAGTTCATATAATATTTCTCCTTGAAAACCTTTTCAACCATAATGAGTTGGGATTTATCAGTTTCTTTCAAGTTTTCTCTATACTGACTCAATATAGTTTCCATATGGATTTTCCATTACACAATGTTTTGAAAATAAAAAACAGTTTCTCTTAAGGAATATCATATTTCCCTAAGGAATATTTTCTTACGGATTGTTTCCTTTCTCTAAGGAAAATTTTTAACCATACCATTGTTTTCATTGTGCCATTTTATAATCTCTCTAAAAAACTCATTTTTTTAATAAGTCATAAATATAGAATCTTATGAAAAACTCTAGAATATAATAGTTCCATGGATATAAGTGTTATGTTTTCAAAATTTTAATTCTCTGAAATTCATATTCTAAATTTCTTAAAATCCAGATTCTAATTTCTCTGAAATTCAGTCATTGAATTCTCTAAAATCCAGACTCTGAATTCTCTAAAATTCAGACACAAAATTCTCTAAAATTCAAACTCCTAATTCATTAAAATTTATACTCAGAATATATATAGTAATATTTCTTCTTGTCAAGCTGCCAATTTCAACTAGAAGAAACAGGAGGTTACTCATTTTGGTACTTCAAAAGTTATAGAGACTAGAAGATAAATGTTGAGAGATGAATATCAGAGAGTTATATTCCCCTATGGAGAAACAATATTCAATGTAAAACAAATGATTTATGACCATTTTAAACAGTCAACCATATATGGGGGGGAATGGTTTAGAATATGAATCTCTTGTGGAAACGATAATTGATATTATTCCAAATTATTTGGAATAATAAAGAACATATATTGATGAAAATATAAATGTTTCCAATATTACTATTGATGAACATTCAAGAACTCTTCTTTAATATGAGACAAGAATTAAAAGAGATACGGATATTAATAAGAAGAAAAATAGAGATGGGAAGTATATACATTACTCATACAAAATCCAAGACTCTGTAAGGGGTTACAAGATATAAGTCTAACATATTCATTGTTCTATATGAGTATAGTGACAGAGAACATTCTAAGAATGAATTATCTAATATTGCTCAAAAAATGGAATATATAGTGGGAAAGAATGATTTTCAGTATATATATAAGAAGAAAGAAGGAAAGTACAATAAAAATTCCAAAGTCACTTTTTATTAATGTACAAGATTTGGAAATATCAGACCATATTTTCCCATGTTTTTCACAAAATACAAGAATAAAATGCTTTCTGAATGAAATATAAATAAATATTACAATTATAAGGATATGAATGTCTTAAATAATAATGATACATGTAGTTCCAGTTATGGTGACTAATCTGAGGAATCCAAATATTATGAATCATTTTTACAGATGAATATTGGTCTTATATCCCAAGTACCTACTTAAAATCACTCCCTTATGGATACGAAATACAATGCTGAATCCATAACAAATATGTCTATAAATGAAAAAAAAATCAATGAAGAATATTTTGAATCTTTAGATGATGAATTTTTCACATCATAAGATAATACCATACGTTCATTAGAATACATTTCTACATTTTATAAACATCTTGATAATGATAATTGTAAGATAACAGAGAATTTAGTGAAGGAAAATTCTAGAATATCATTTTTATACAAAAAAGCGTTAGATATTTCTAAAGATCTCAATTAGAAATATTATGATTTTTAATGTATGTCTACAAATCATAACGAGGCTTATTCTGAGAAGTATAAACATTATAAGGTTATTGATGATGTTATTTCTAGTAAAAATATTTTAGAGGCTAAATATTGTTCTCAAAATAATAACCTTGATGATATAAACATAGATACTAATATAAATTAAAAAATATTTTCATTGAATAAATTTATTTCAAACATTACCTCTGGTAAAGAAAACATTGACACAATGTATTCCCAAATTCGTACATTAATGAATCATTCTAGATTTGGTTATACTCCTTCATAACATATTTTTAGTATTAATTATTTTGTTCCACAAAGTGATCCATTTTGTACAAAATTTCAGTGTTATGGATATTGGGAGAAATTTTGTTTTTTAATCAAAACAAAATCTTTACAATTTCATAAAGATTATTTTTCTAAAAAAATGTCGGTTCCCAAAATTTTACTTTATGAAATTCTGGGATCTAAGAATGTTTGGATTCTGAAAGCCTAACATTTTTATTTTTAGGAAAATTAATAAAGTACCAACAACAATACATGGTACATGGATAGTGGATGTTCTAAAAATATATCTAGTAATAGAAACATCTTTGAAAATATTATCAAGACGAAAGGAGGAAAAGTAACATTCAGAGATAATTCATAGAGATAAATTTCTTGTATAGGTAACATTGTTCATTGTGGAAAAACATTGATTTAAAATAATTTATTTGGTAATGGTCTTAAGCACAACCTCATCATTATAAGGCAATTATGTAATGAAGGTTTACTTATAAATTTTAGGAATGGTAAATACTTCGTACATAATTCCACGGAAGAGATTATTCTTTTTTCACAAAGGTAATAGAATGTATACACAATAAATTTAGAAGACATTCGGAGCCAAGATCTACCTTGCCTCATTGCAATGGAAGATTAATCGTGGTTATGGAATAGAAGGTTAGGATACTGTAACCATATGAATCTATGAAAACACTAAATGAAAATACTTGTTATGGATCTATCAGAGCACCTATTTGATTATTCAAATCTTTGTGATTCTTGTTAATATGGAATGAATCATAAATCATGTTTTAAATCAATTGGTGAACTATAAAATTATAACTCATTACAGTTAGTTCATATGGATCCTTTTTGGTCCAAATCAAACTAGATGTATCAGAGTAAAATATTATGTATTAATCTAAGTTGATGATTACAATATATTTACATGGGTCTATTTTCTAGAAAAAAATTTGAAGCTTTTTCTTATTTCTCAAATAGTATATACCTTTTTAAAAGTGAGAAAATAAATACTTTAATAACTATCCATAGTGATCATGGAGGAGAATTTCAAAATTCAGAATTTAAACCTTTTGGAAGAAAAAAATGCACTACTCATAACTTCTCAACTACCTGAACTCCTCATGAGAATGGTGTTTTTGAATGAAGAAATATAATTTTTCAAGAAATAACTAGAACAATGTTGAATGAATATTCTATTTCTAAACAATTTTTGTATGAAGTTTTAAGTACATCTTGTTATACTATAAATCAAGTTTTAATTGGACCTTTTCTTAACAAAACAACTTGTGGATAATAGAATGGTAGAAATCATGTACATTATTACTTCAATTTATTTGGTTGCAAAGTATTCATCATTAATTATAATGATATATTATATAAATTTAAACCCAAATATGATGAAGGAATTTTCCTAGGCTACTCTACCACTTCTATAGAATATAGGGGTTTTAATAAAAATACGTATACTAATGAAGAAATAGTTCATGTTAAATTTGATGAAGTTGGTCCCTTTGTTTTTAAACAACCCAAACCTATATCCTCAGACGTGTTTTAAAAAACTTATTATCAACCATTAATAGAAGAAACTTCTAATAATTAAAAATATCAATAAAATAATTTTGAAGTATTAACCCTATATTATTTTCTACCATATGTTGATGAAAAGGAATTACAAAACCCAAAATATTTGTTTCCTAAGAATCATCCAAGTGATAATATCATTGGTGGTGTAAATCAACCTGTAAGTACAAGAGGTTACTTATGCAATGAAGTAGATCATCTAGCATTTTATTTCTCAATTAGAACTAAAAATCACTGATGAATCTATAGGTGATGATGATTGGATTAAATCCCTGTATGATGAGATAAATGAATTTTAAAGGAACATTGTATAGGCCTTTATTGAAAGACGTAAGGAAACTTTTGTAATTAGATTAAATTTGGTATTTAGAAATAACTGTGATGAAAATTGAATCATAGTAAGAAATATAGATAGATTAGTTACTAAATTATACAATTAAATAGAAGGAATAGTCTATGAAGAAAGATATTCTCTAGTATCTATAATTTAATTTATCAATATTTTAATTTCCTTTACACCATTCTTTAATTTCAAACATTTTAAAATGGTAGTAAGGTGTCCTTACCTTAATATATATGTTCAAGGAGAAGATTATGTTAAACAAACTCCTGGTTTTGAAGACACAAAATATGTTGAACATGTTTTTAAACATTCTAAATATTTATATGGACATAAACAATCCACTAGAGACTGGTATAATAGACTTACATTAATTTTGTAGCAAAATATTTATGACAAGTGAACTGCTTATCCAACAATTATTATAAATGAAGATAATAAAAATGATTTGATTGTTCAAATGTATGTTGATGAACTTATATTTAGTTCAAATCAGTTATAATTAACTGATTTGTTTTCAAATCTAATGAAATATGAGTTTTAAATGAGTATGTTGGGTGGTTTAACATTTTTCCTAGTATTTCGAATATCTAAAAAACAAAAGAAACTTATTTATTTCAATGAAAGAATATTTAATATCTTCTTAAATAGTAAAGATATGACAACACTAAAAGTATGAGTACTCTAATTGGTACCTCAAATTATCTTAATCTTGATGAAGCTGGGAAACCATTAGTTCAAACATCACATAGAGGTATGATATGAAGTTTAGTATACTTAACAGCTAGTCATCCAAATAAAATGTTCTTAGTATACTTATGTGAAAGATATAAATCTATTCAAAAGATATCTCTTATAAAAGAATTTACAAGTAATTTTTTATATTCAAAGGGAACCATAGATTAAGGAATAATCTATACTTCTGTAAATGATATAGTTTTAAAAAGTTTTTCAAATAATAATTTCAGTGGATGTAGAATGCATAGAAAAATCACATCCCAAACATGTCATTTTTTAATAGATTCATTCATTTCTTTCTCATGAAAGAAGAATGACTCGATATCACTTTTCTTTATTGAAGATAAATATGTAGAAGCTGGAAGTTGTTGTTCATATGTGTTGTGTATGCAAAACACACTCACAAACTATGACATTAGTTTTACCATAACAAAGATATTGTGTGATAATACTAGTTCCATATCCTTATGAAAAAACCTTCCACAACACCCCTGAAAAACACATAGATATTAGGCATCACGTTCGAAGAGATCACACACTGAAAGGATATATAATTTATTAATTTATCAGAATTCAAGATCAACTTTCTGTTTTTTCAAAAAATCATTAACTGCTGATTGTTTTGAAAACATAAAAACAAAAATTAGGAATGATAACCAGAAGATAATATTCCATATTTACTTTTTGTTGAAACCTATCTCCTTACATTAAGGAACTCCTTTTCATAAGAGGATTACATTATCTTGTTTAATCAATTTTGTTCATTATTAATTTTATTGTAATCATTTTTTTTCATTATAATCCAGAACTCAAATTACAGAAATTTTTATTCCCATTACTTAAAAAAATTTCTGGTTCCAAAATTCTCCTTATGAAAATATTCTGGAACATATTGTTCTTCAAGAATAATTTTCTTCATTACTAACGATTTTCCTAGAAATCCAGAAGGTATATTTACATACAAAAATTATCATAATTGAAATTTTTTATTTATTGGTATTTTAATCTCAATTTATGAAAAATATTTGGATTCCCTTTCCTTAAATAAATATTTTTACATAAAAATATGAATTGATCGGAACGAAAAAAATCAATCTCTGGATTTTATCTCAATTGTCAGATCAGATCACATTTTTGATAACCATTGGATCATTATGGGAATATAAAATATCCCTTCAACACCTATATAAAGTCCCCCTATTTTTCCCACATTAGTTTTCAACCCATTGCATGTCGGTGCTCTTCTTCTATTCAAAAGATTCATTTTGCAATTTTTGGGTTTTGCATAACTACAGATTCCTTTTGAAGCATCTCCTAAAATGAAAATTACATAACCTAAAGAAATTTCAGAGATGAAAATTTGTAGGGAAATTTTTTTAGATCCAAAATTATTTGCGAAGTAAGATTCATTCATTATGATAATTAATAAGCGGAATGTATGGGAAAACACTTGTGAAGCCAAACTTAAAGGAAATGGTCCTATTTTCCCTTATTTTCTTATAGAGTATTATGAGACAATTAGTTTATTAAATGAAGGTGGGGTAGATATTTTTTCAATAAAATGTTTTTGGGAAATCCAAATCCCTTTCCTTTAGTATAGATTGAAGCATCATAGGAATTACATATAATGGTGAAGCTGTTATTTGTACCCGTAAATTTTTAGATGAATCAGGAAGTTTTTAGAATGAGAAGGGTATAGAGTTCCTGGGATCGATAGGAGTGAAGACACAAAAAATCAATCATCTCTCAATTAATCTTTGTATCCAATAATTATGGGTTTAGTTATTTATTATTCCTAGAAATGGTGATAGGGACACATTCATGTAATGTGATATCTATTTTATTGATTTTCTGGTAATCATGAAGAAGAATAATTTGGTAAGGTATATTTTGTTGAATATTTCTAATATCAAAAATGGGACCCTAAAATATATAATTATAATTTATCCAACAATATTATCTAATACTATAGTCCTTTTCATATATTTTTTCTAAATTATATGGAGTTCTATGTGAAGAACCTTTAGGGTTTTGTTGCTGAGTGATGATACCATGAGGAGGATAAAGGATAGTTTCAAAATAAATTCTGGATAATTTTATGACAAATTTGAATGTGAAATTTAAGGCTTATTGAAGAATATGGATGTTGCAGTGACTTCCAAGATGGGTCAGAGGATAAGAAAGTTGAAGGATCCTATAGTTTTTGAAAACCTATAGTTCATGAAACATAGTTAGCACCCCAAAGTCAAAGCAGAAAAAACCTACCATGATGATGTGTTTTCCATGAAGATGGAATAAAATAAGAGTATAATGGTAGGTGATCATAGTTTTGTCATGTATCTTACTAATGAAAAAGCATTGATGATTAAGGCTTATGAGGAATATGAAAGGAAATTAAAGCCGAACATGAAAAAGAGGAAGAATTCTAAGGCAGAAAATGTTCAAGATCTTCTCAAGGATACCGAGAAGGAATTCGAATAAATTCAGGTACCTGAATAAATTCTTAAAGAATAACTTCATGTGAATATTGTATTTAAGACAGTAGTTCCAGAACCTAATGAAGAAGAAGAAGGAATTTTTTAAGAAGATAAAGTGGAAGAATAAAAAGAGGAAGAAGGAGACAACACTGATGATGTGATATGAATCATTGAAGAATATCATGAGGAGGGAGGACCTTATAATTTTTTTTTGATCCGAACATCCTAGGATGAATCTTAAATGGATTGGATCCCCATGAACAGAATATGGACCTCTTGAGGAAGTGAATAAACCATAAGATTATGAACTTAGAAATCATGATCTTTTTCAACCAGATGATCTTATAGAAGATGTTGATACGGATAATGTTAATGATGATAGAATCATACAAGTATCAGATAGTGAACATGAATCCCCAAAATATGTGGAGATTATTTCTAGATCTGATATAGGAAAACTGGTGATAGTTGATACACCAATGAAAGATTTGGAATCTATGAATGATTTGGGTGGTTCTTAAAAAAGAATGGATGTTGAGATAGAGAATGAATCCTCACCTACAAGGGAATTTGATTCCAAACAGTCTTCCATTGGTCAGGCCTTTCTGGTTCAATAACTGATGAAATTATTTTACACTATTCCTTTATTTCTATGTATTGACTCGAGGGGTTAGATTCTTTAACACACCATTAATTAGAAGACCGAATTCATAAGCATGATCATGGAAAAATTATAAATCTTGAGGCTGATTTCGAAACCTTCAACATTGGTTATGATGCTCACAGGAGGTTATGCTTGGAAATATCTAAGTGGTACAGGAATACAATTGAAAATGTAATAATTCATGATCATTTTCAGGACTCTTTGATGGATTATTTTGATAGAGTAGATGTGAGGATGAAGGAGCTTACAAAACGTATTTCAGAAAAGATAATACTAGAACAAGCACCCAATAAACTAGAAGTTAAAGATATTAATGGGAAAATCAATTATTTTTCAATAAATTTAAATAGGTAAAAAATCTTAGAATAGATTTTGAAGAGAATTTTAGCAAGAAAGAATAGATTTTTATGTCTCCTGAAGAAATCCTAGTGGCTCCGGATGAAAATATTATAGCTCTAGAGAATAAAAATGAGGATAATGAATAGATGATCAAATGCATTGAAAAAGATCAAAAGGAGCTTAAGAAGATAAATTCTATTATGAAGTAGTTCTTTTTGAAGGAAAAATAAGGATACACTTCTTTCCTTTCATATACAATCATTTTTTGTACCTTTCATGAATCAATTTTTTCAATCTTAATGACATTTTTGGTTGTGCTTCATTTGTTTGTTGTATATAGTTTTATTCTTTGAGGTAAATTTTTTTCCCTTATATCTATTCGATTTTGAAAATCACCAATGGGGAGAAAGAAATGATAAAAAATAATACTATGTAATGAATAGAATGACTTATTATGGGTGAGACTGTCTAAGGGGATGTTTTCATAAAGAATATTTCATTATGAAATAAAATGAAAAATCTCATTACGATAGTCGAGAATAAGATCCATAGGTATTTAAAAAAATAAGAGGGAGTTAATTGTAATCACCATGATTAATATGTAAAGGGAGATAAGTTTTTTTAATGTTTATAAATTAATTTCTTTGTCATAATATTAATTTTTATAATATTGTTTATGATTTCCATAATGGGAGAGATTGTTGAGTCAATAAGGTTTTCTTATGATTTTTCCATTCCACTGTGTTTTTAAAATCACAAAACAGTTTATCGTAAGGAAAATAATATTTCCCTAAGGATTATTTTCTAAAGGAATGTTTCCTTTCTCTAAGGAAAAAATTTAACAATACATTTTTTTCGTTTCTTATTTTATAATTTCTCAAAAGCAAACTCATTTTATTACTATGTCAAAAATTAGTATTCTTATGAAAAAACCAGAATCTAATAGTTCCTTGGATATAATGTGTTCTATTTTCAAACTCTTAATTCTCTGAAATTAAGACTCTTAATTCTATGAAATTCAGATTCCGAATTTTCAGAAATTATGATTCCAAATTAAATGAAATTAAATCAATGAATTCATTGAAATTCATACTCTAATTTTTTTGAAATTAAGAAACCGAATTTTCAGAAATTAGGACTCCCAATTCTATGACATTAGGACACTGAATTCTCAAAAATCTAGACTCCGAATTCTATAAAATTTGGATTCTATATTCTTGGTAATTTAAATCCTAAATTCATTTGAATTAAGACTCTAAATTCTTCTAAATTAAGACTCTGAATTCCTCTGAATTTTGACTCTGAATTCCATTGAATATATAATCCAAATTATATTGAATTTAGAATCTGAATTCCTATGAATCTATACTCAGAATTCCTCATAATTTTGAATTATAATTCCTCAATATTCGAACTCTAAATTCCATAGAAATCAGATTTCAAATTTGTTGTATAACTGAATCTGAATATCTATGTCTTTCAGAATCTAAATGTTTATTCGGTTGGACTCCGAATTATATTTTTTCCTTATAATCTGTAAAATATATTTGGTTATGTAACATCATTTCCCTTACACATGTTATTATTATAAAATGATGTTGTGAAATATATTTCTAACTAACCGTGGGTTGAGGGACACATGTACAGGTCCGTCCGAGATTCAATGACAAATATGAATATTAGAGGATGGAGCAGACTGTTGGAGTTGTGCCTATAAATAAGAACTCTTTTGAATGAGCTCATAAACATTCCATCAATATGGAGATTTCATGTTGTGAAGTGATTCATATAGATAGATACTATCATGCTTAGTGCGCTCTGAACACCTTGTTCATCTTGCTTCGTTTGACTCCAATTATTTCTATGTACAATCGAGGGCTTCTAGGGATAAGAAGATAGAGGATCCGACCACCTTAATGTTCTAGGACTTCCAGGGATAGGAAGACATAGGTGACGACTATCTTAATGATCGAGGGTGTCTAGGGATAGCGATACGTATTCCAATATTCATATCCAAGGATTACCCTGGAGGGGGTAATATTGAATTTCCTGAATATATAAATCAAAGGTCCTTTATCCAAGGTTGTTGGACAGCCTTCTCTTTGGGATAAAATATTTCCAACTCATTACGCGTTTTTGTATAATGTTTTATTTACACTGAATTTTGTTAAATTAAGAAATTTTAAACATCATATACTTTCTCGTACTTTTTTTAACTATGATATTAGATATTCTATACTCTTTAAGGTAGAATATTTTACAAGTAAACTATTAAAATGTTTTTTTTCAGAACCAAATTTCTAGAACTGAAGAAATTTATATTTAGTTATTAACCTAAAAAGGTTTTTAAATTTACCTTATTTAACATTGTTAAAGGTAGTTTCTTTATGGTTAAAAATGAAAGTTTTTAAACATACAATTCACCCCTCTTGTATTTGATCATCTACAAACACTATTTAGATCCTATACTCAACTACTCAATCGGGGAGATAATCATCATGTTTACACATTAAAATCATTTTCAATAGAATTAGTGTTTTATTTCATATTTATGTTTAATTTATTTCATTATATTATTACTAACATACTTACTTTTTTCTTATAAACGTGGAATATTTTGTTTTATTTGGGGTTTTTTGTTTTATTTTTCTTATACTTTTGAGTTATTTTACTATAAGGGTGCTACAAATATGATGGAAACAATTTAATGGGTCAGGAATGTATATAACAATCATGAAAGTTGAATTACGAGAACTTAATTAATTAATTTTTTCATCATTTTATATATTATTCAAATGTTACGTTCCATATAATATTTATCTAATAATTATTTTATTTTTTCTAGATATTTTGGGAAAACATATTTCCATATAGGCACTATTTTAGAATATTTATCTTTATATATTAAGAATTTCTACACAAAAACATCCACATATATCTCCCCTCTCAAATACCTTTCACCCCAATAGTGTTGGAATTTATCAGCTTCCTTCAAATTCCCACAACATATCTATCATAGAGGAAATTGTTATGTTTTAATAGTAAAATCATTATCTATACAATTAATGTTTTTTTCAAATTTATGTTCAATTTATTTATTTTATGTATTACTCATATAATAATTGTATTCTTAAATTCTTAAATTATTTATTCATGTATGAGTTGTTTGTTCATGGATTCCCAATTTCATTAGTGATTGGACGTCAAGCCTATAACTAAGATAATGAAATTAATGAAATGTGTAACGAATTTATAAAATGATTTTGAAAAGGTTAATTCCTACTACATATTGAATTAATTTTTCCATCAATTTATTTAATGTTTTAATGTTAATTACATATCATCTTTATCTAATAATTATTTTTTTTCCTGAATAATCATTTGGAATGTTATATTTTTATTTCTAATATCTTAAGAAAGACAGAAAAAAAAGATAAATTTTTATTTAATCCAATATTAAGATGATTTAGATTTCATTTTTTTTATTGAGAAGTAACACTGGATATTGATTTTTTATTCTTAGATGAAAAAGGCTATTTGTCTAGGAACAACAATTCAATATTATGTTTTGGATGTTTGATAAATAAATATAGTAGAATTTATTGTAACAGTGTAATTTATTATTATTTTTCTAGCTTTGAAACATTATTGAATCATCCACACATCAATCTGACATAGGGTATGAACGGTAAGACTACATGTTCTTCTATTTATTTAAAATTTACATTAATTTTATTAAAAATGAAAAATGAGATACTCAAACTGATCAAACTGGTTAATATTTTTCTTATAAATTAATACAATAATCCATAAGTCATTATTGATATGTTGGAATCTGTATCATCTCAATCCAATACAAGATGTTCATAGTATGACTTAAAGTGTCTCTTATTTGTTAAAAATATTAATTTTAATTAAAAAAGATTCACTCAGTAAAAAACTATAATGAACTCATATATTGTCGGGATGAAATAGTTAAACAATTCATGGATCATTTTCGAAATAGTGGAATATGTATGACATCACATTGATACACGATGTGAACAATATGAATCAAAGTGCGTGTTTCTAGTTTAAATGAAATTTTAGTAAAAAATATACGGGACATACTCAAAACCTATAAAAAATATTCATCTTGTTTTTATGATTTACTAAATTTATCCATATTACATTTGGGACATGATGAAATCAGCCTCACATCAATCTTAGACTTGGGGTAACTAGTATAACCCAACTTGTATCGTTTTATTTAAAATTAACATCAATTTTAGTGTCAAGGACAACTGACCAAGTAAAAAATCATTAAAAAAACAATTAATGTTTTTATAGTTTTTGAAAATGATCTAAAAAGTAATTTGGAAAATTAGGAATTAGTGTCACCTCAATCTGATACATGATGTGTCTAATTTTACACATTGTTTCTGTTATCATTTTGAGACCAACAACATAGTTGAAAAGTTTTCACTCATTAGAAGTCTAAAAACATCCTCCAATTTCCTTGATAATTAATGAAAATGATTCATAAGTCATTTTTTATATATATTTTTTCATTAGACATCAAACCACCATGCGGTGTGATGGGTACGAGTCAAAGTCTTGTTTTCATTTTAAAATGAAATTTTAGAAAAAATACAAGTTTCATACTACAAACTAAACAAGCACATTAATATTAATTTTATAATTTATGGAAGTGATCCATATTTCATTTTATATGTTTAATAATCAGAAAACCTCAATTTTATGCACAGTGTGACTAGTATGTATCTATGTGCGTCTATTAATTTAGAATTGACATTAATTTTAGTAATAAGAAAAATTACCAATTCAAATCAGAGAAAAATAATTTGAATTGCATTGATACATTAGTTTAATGAAACATATGTAATTTGTTATATTTAGAAATCATATATACCTCAATTCGATACATTATGTTCCCAGTATGACTCAATGATTCCATTATCAGGTGAAAATCAATAATCTAGTTAAAAAACCATACACATTGAAAACCATGAAAACACACTCAAATTGTATTTATAATTTTAGGAAAATGACTCATATGTTATGGGAGATGTATATAAATTGGTCTCACATCATACTAACACATGATGTGACCAATATGAGTTAAAGTGTGTTGTTTCATTTTAAAATGACATCATAGTAAAGAATAAATGTTACATAATCAAAACATATAAACACATTTATAATTTTAGGACACATTATAAAAATTATATATATATATATATATAATTTTATATTTTTATGAATCATCCTCATATCAATCCAACACACATCTTAACTGATGTGACTCAAAGTGCATCTTTTTTTTAAAAAATATAAAAAAATTTAGTAAAAAAGACAACTGGCATGATAAAAACCTATCAAACAAATTAAAATTGTTTTGATACATTAGGGAAAAAATCCATTATTCATTTTTGACATGTCCGAATTATCCTCTCCTAATTCTAACACACAATGTGCGTAGTATGTCTCAACATTTCAGTGATCATATAAAAATGGTATTTTAGTTCAAAAATTGTCAGACAAAGAAAACCGTGAAAACATGATCGTATTATCTTGAAAATATAATAAAATGGTTTATAAAATAATTATTTACATCTATGAATCACACTCACACATAAACAATACATTATGTGATTTGTATGAGTGTTTGTCTATGATTCCACTTTTAAATGGAATTTTAGTTAAAAAAGTTGTGGGATGTAAAAAAAAAGAAAACGCATTTGGATTGTTTTTAAAATATAGAAAAATTATAAATATTTTATTTGAGACATTTCAAAATAATCCTTGCCTTAATCAAATGCATAGTATAAAAAATATGACTACAAGAGAATTTTTTTATTTAAAATTGACATCAAATTTAGTAAAAAGTAAATGTTACGTACTTAAATCATATAAAAATTATTCCAATTTCTTTCATAATTTAGGAAAATAATCCATTATTCATTTTAGATGTGTAGGAATCATACTAACCTAAATATGATATATTTTATGTTTGGAACAACTCTAACATCAATATTTTATATTAAAGTGGCATCAATTTTTGTGACAAAAATATGACTTACATGAAACTGATAAAATGAACTCATATTGTGTTGATACATTATGAAAATGATCCGTAATTAATTTTTGATATATAGGAATTAGTCATAACTCAATCTGATACACAATCTTCCCAGTATGAATCAATGTTCCATTTATTATTCTAAAATCAACTTTTAATTTCAAAAAGAATATCTTAATAAAAACCGAACAAACGTTCTAATATTGTCTTCATAATTCAGGAAAATGATTCATAAATAATTTTGGATGTGTAGAACTTTTTCTCTAGGAAACACAATACTCCATGTTACATGTATGATTAACAGTACGTGTCTCAGTTTAAAATAAAACTTTAGTAAAAAAGTAAAGTGGCGTACTCACAATGGACAAAACACATTGGTATTATTTTGATACATTAAAAAGATGACCCATAATTCAATTTAGATTAGTAGTATTCATCCTAACCTCTATCCAATGAATTTTGCGATTTATATGACTCTATGTGCACCTTTTTATTTTAAATTTACATCAATTATAGTAAAATGGACAAATTTCATACTCAATACCTAGAAAACACATTTGGATTTTTTGGATAATTTAGTAAAATAATACACATGAAATTTAAGATCATTATTAATAATTCAAAAATAAATCTGAAACAGAATGTGCTCAGTATGATTCAGAGTGACCATTATCAGTTTAACATTTCCAATATTGGGAAAAAGTATCCACTCACTAAAAACTAGGAAAACAAGATAATATTGTGTTGATAATTTAGAACAATGATTCATTATTCATTATTAATTTTTAGGGATTTATATCAAAAAACTCAAATATATGATATGATTGGTATGAGTCAATGTGATTATTTCTTTTTTAAGATGAAATTTATGTAAAACAAGACAAGTTTCATACACAAAATTCCGAAAAGAAATTATTATTATTTTGATAAACTATGATAATAATACAGAAGTCATTTGGGATGTGTTTGAATTAGATCTTACATAATATAATATATAGTGTGACTGATATGACACAAAGTATGTATTTTATATACATATGTGTCATTTTTGTGTAAAATGGACGTCACATCACCCAAACTGAAAAAATGGTCATATATTGTCTTCCAATCATTCAATATAATATTACATAATTTATTTACAATTATTTTTAGCCTTTACTTATTTAATTAATTTTGAAAAAGATAATTCTCGACAATGAACAATAAATGGTGTGATGTGCATGAATCAAATGCAAATGAATCTAATACACATTTTTATAGGTATGAATCATTGATTAGTTTCAACTTTCACAATATATTAATTTATTTATTTATTTTATTATTAAAATACTAATTTTATTCTTATATAGGTGTGTTCTATTCCTCGAGATGGGGTGGTTTGCTTAGAAATAGCATGAGTCAGGTTCAAGATCAAGAAGGCAGTGGAACATTGATGGTTTTGAATGTATGTAATAATTTATACATATTTAATATAAAAACCCAATACATTAAATTCCTATAATATTGTGTTTTTTTCATGTATTGGTGTTTTAATTTTATTTTTATTCAAATTCCATATTGGTACTAGATTTTGATGATATTTGGTGGTGTTTCTAGTGTTACTGTGGGTTGTTTTAACATGATACATTGGTTCTACATTATTCTGATACATAACTCAACAGTACAACCCTATATCATTACTTTTATAAAATATGATAAATTATTACATTATCAGTTCTTCTATTTGTACCAATATAGGACCCCTTTATAAGTTATTTTTGGAGCTGAAAAAATTGTAGGGCTTATAATCACACTCTAATAGCTAACACTTCCATATCATGACTAAAGGCAATTTTTAGTACTGCTAAATTCCAATATTGAAGTAGTGATAGTTTGAGTTAGACCATGAAAAACCAAGTGGTAATTAAAAATACAAAATTCATTTTATTTTACATAATCACATTTTAATGTGGATATTGTTTCTTATTCCATTCATAAAGTATTTACGATTTTCAAAATATTGGAAATTATTAAGGTAGTTACAATTATTCTAGAAATATTAATAAGTTTTTAAAAACAGTTTTCATGTATTAGAGTCCTAATCTGAAATTAATTTGGACGTTGTTAGAGAGCTTTTTGGTTGATTGGATCAATTGTGAAAATAAGGTATCACTTTTTCCATTATATTGTCATTAAGGAAACTATTTATATAAAATAATAAATTATTGTTAGTTTATATATATATTCATAAATATAATATACCGTAAAATTTGAAGGATTTATGATTATAATCAACAAAAATATCAGATCTCCCCTCGTTTCCTTCTTCATGTAGATCTATCTTATCTTCCTCCCATATCTTTCAACATGATCAACTCTGAAGTTCTATCTTTCAGTTAGGGAAACCCAAACCTACAAATATCCACTCAAGAGTTCAAATCGGTAGAAGATCATTATATAATATCCCTAGAAGTTATATTTGGGTGGAATTGACCATTAGTTGACACCTTCATTTTATTCATCGATGATTCTTGGGACCTAAAACATCACACTAATATTGGGCTCCTGGACTCCCATAATCTTATCCTTCATTTTTCAACTGAGGGTACAATTATTTCTATATGAAAAGTGAAACACCCCTGAATGATAAAGGGTTAAATGACTAAAATTATATGACTCATGTCAACAAGGTGCATCAGTTTTTTTGGGAGTCTACCTGATTAGAAAGCCACAGTTAAGAATGCTCGGCCTAGAGTAGTGACCAAAATGGGTGACCTTATAGGATGTTTCCTAGGTTGTGTGCGAGTGAGGAAAAAGAACAATAAGAATAACACGTGTTGGAATGTGGGGAATTCATTAGTTAGATTACCCATTCAAGAATGTGGGTGGGGACCTTATGTCTGGGAGGATATTGGTGGTACATGGAGGTCCAGGACTTGATTACCATGTTAAGGAGAAGTGTCTGTGATCTCAATGGGGCCTAGTTTTTATATAATGGCATTATGAGATCTTTCAATGACATATTTTTCTGTCATTTACATTTTTTATTCATCTTTCACTTGATCTATGACCCTCTAATAGCATCCAGTTGTGTATATTTCTTAGGAATTATGCTATAATATCTAAATTCTTATATCCTTTCTATTCATGTAATATTTGTCGGATGGTTTTTTTGTTTTGATAATAGATACCATTATCTTCATTATCTAATTTCCCCTATTATCTATGTTAAAATATATTTCTCTAAACCCCCTGTTTATTTTGTGTGGATTTATAATGGGATAGAATATCATATCAAAATATTTGTGTGTTTTGAATATTGGATGGATTCCTACTACCTTATCCATCATTTCGGCCACTCCCAATATGATTGTAAGAATGTTAAATGTGGTAGAGGATCAAATTTTTCTCACCTAATATAAATATTTTTTTCACACAAATTGAGGTGGATACGTTTTTTTCATTCTTGTATAGATGCATCAGTTGACTAGGATAGTGTCTTTCATGGGCCTCACAACTGATTTAGTAGTTCTAAAAAATATTGAAAATTTGATCCATAATCATAAAAAGTTAATAGAAGAGTCTTCTAACCCAAAGGACGTTGATATATTTGTAATTTTGAGAATTGATTTGAAAGATCACAATTTGGCAGGGCAGAGACCATCCGTACCAGAGATGATAGAAGGGATGTGTGCATTAGTTTCTTTGAAATCCATTATCAACATTTCACAGTAATCATCCTATGAAGAAGTAATGGAAATTGGTAATATATAATATTCTAAAGTTTAGTTTTATAAATATATTGTGTGGTTTCATCGAGCGACATGGTCCACAAATTTATGGTGAAGGTCACACAGATTATTTAGGGCTAGGTAAAGGAAATTAGAAAGGCAATGTCTTGAAGTTATTCAGTGACTATTTACTTTTTCAACCAAATAGTATTTCAATAGGTTGAATTTATATTTCAGGAATAGGGTGATATGAAACCTATAGAATTTTTCTTGGGTATTCCATTGTGGGAGGAGTACCCCACTACTGACCAAGGTTTCTATGAATCTAAATAAAAGGATGAGATCTATAGTCAAATATTACTTGATATTGGGGAGAAAAAAACTTTTATATGAATTCATATTCCAAGTAATAATAATGGGTTGATGTGGAACCATGATGTGGGGGAGTCACATTGTGTTTAAGGGGATGAAAGATGATATATGAAATGATTACTCTCGGGTGCCTAAGATGATATAAACAATGTAATCTACAAATACCAAGGAGATTTAGTTTCAATGCACTAATTGTGAACATGAACATAAAGAGTTTTTATCTTTGAAGTGGATAGGAAAAGGACATGAGTCGGACTCTATGTAATAAGGGAATGGTGGTGTGACTGGGAAAATGGATGTGTTTAATGAAAATTACCTAGTTCTCATTATTCATTATATGAATTAAATTAATGAAGGGTATTTATAGATCAATGAAATAGTAGAATATATGTATAGATTATTATAATGAATGGTTCTAATTTATTTACATTAGGACTAAATGGATTGTATCATCTAATAAGTTTGAATTCGGATCACGGATTCTATGAAAGGAAGGTAAATGTGAAAAATAAATCCAGTCATGGGACAAGATGGACAATTAATTTTAATACCTAATCAAGGATGACCTAGTTATAAAGGAAAATAAAATAAAATTTGGATTATATAGCTTATTTTATTACCAATGTATAACTATATTCTTTAATAATTTTGTAATTTCATTTTTTTTACTGATATTTTTCCTTGAAATATTTTGGTTTCCCAATTTTTTCTCAAAATTGATTTTGAAATAAAAATTTAATCATTTATTGAAATAAATATGTTTAATTCCAATTAAGAAGTTATATTCTTGGTGTGACATAAGATTTATTTATATTCATCAATGAATATGATTTGTTTTTGGATTGTAAAATTAAAGGAATGTATTATTTTGATATATTTATATTTTTCATGACTATATGAGAATAATGGTCTCCCATGAGTAGTTATCCGAGGACATCAAGACATTGTTAAATGAATCTCAGTAGACATGAGGGTTTGTCCCTTTCTAGAAATGTGGTGGTTGAATGCATGTTTCACTATTATTTTTTATGTGTATTTTGTGTTTTCATTGTTATATAACAGAAATGAAATTATTTTGTGTACAATTTTTTTTATAAAATATATTTTTATATCAATCTAAATAATTGGATTTTTTTTACAGGTAATAGTAATCATATGCTATGTAAGAATTTTTACACTACTACATTTAAAATAAAATAATTTTCTAATAAAATTATAATTAATATAAACTTATAATAATAAAAAAATATATCAAATTAAGAATTAATAAATTTAATTAATGGTATATGATGGTCATATTTGAAGTCACATTAAAAAATAATATGATGTAAGAAATACTTGTTAAAACTTCAATCCTACATCCGAGTGTGCTTGAAAATTGTTTGGATCATAGGGGCTATGTTATAAAATCTATAAAAATTATTGGTTACTGTAATTAAAATAATATCTTAAAATTTTTAAAATCTCTAATTTATACATAGCTAGGAAACACTAATGGATTAAACACTTGTGGAATAAATTTCAGAAAATCCTTTTGATCAATTTGGAAATGATTTATATACATAGTTTTCTGGGATTCATATGTTATTTGATTGAAATATTGACTTACCTAAATGCGTTATCAATGAGAGAAACATAGTAAGAGAACTCATCATATATAGAGAAACATGGATCTTGTACCACTAATGGATGTGTTGTAGATATAAAAATTGTGTCATTGTATTTATTAGTCGATAATTATAAATTTTTTTGCTAAATTATTTTGGAGAATGAAACTTTTATGATAAATTACTACATTGTAGAGAAATGAAAACATCATCATCCTAAATTTTTTTGTTAAGATAAATTGTGGAGAATGAAAATCTTATGTAACAAAGAAATTTGGATTTATATAAGAATTATTAGTTATTCACTAACCTAATATATAATTTTATCTATTGGAAAGAAAAAATATAATAAAAAACACACTAATAATGTGATTAATAGGGAAAAATTTAATTATTGAAAAATTAAAAATATGATTTATATTAGTATGTTTATGCATGTTTTTATGGATATCGATCACAAAAAAATATATGAAAACTAATTTTTGGATGTTTGAGAAATTGTAAAATTGTCATAAAAATATATGACATATCATAAACCGAACCTTAATTTTAGTGTGATAATATACAAAAATTCTATACAGTACAAGATGGATAAGAAACACCCATGATATAAATCTTAGGTCAATAGGACCTAGGTGCATATTTTTCTAACTATTAATTCAATTAAAATTTTATAAACAAAAATACCCATACATGAAACCCTAGTATGCACATCTCTTTAATGATATTACTAGAAAATGGGGAATCATTAGAAAGATGTGATACAAAAAGATCAATAAGGTATAACATATACTATAAGCAATCATGGGGAAATGTAACAACATAGCACACCTGTGAAGTTACCAATGAGTGGTGACTGAACCATATGGGTCACCATTGTGAGGTCAGGCATGATTTCTTGTATTCTATAAGATAAAGGCTAGTTATATGGGTCTAAGTTAGAATCATATTAAGACTATCCAACCATAACATATTCTTCTATAAAGATAAAAAATGAAAATCATTATAGATAATTAAATAGATAATGAAATAAAAAGTAATATATCATTTAATAAATAAATAAAAAAAATTTATGCATATTATTATAAAGACTCAATATAATTATAGTACACAAAAATGGATCCCCCACTAGTTATACACATATATAGCTATAAATAATTGTATAAAATATACTATGTAGATACAAAAATCCCTTTACCTCATATCATCCCAATCATTACTCCTATCTATCTTAACTATACTCCATGATCATGAATCACTGTACCTCGACCAATATGGATCCTACAAACATTGATGTCTTGATGGGTACCCATTATCAATTTCTTCATAAGAAGGGATTGGTTACAACATATTATGGATCCCCAAAAGTGGACATATGCATAACTAATAAATATATTTTACATAATCTAGTGACCTGATTAGAGTGTAAATAAAATATAGTTATGAAGAATAAGTAAATAAATAAAGATATTCATTACATAGGTTCTAACATAGAACATGGGATATACCCAATCCAGTTTCATCCATTATAGGATTATCACTAGTAATGTTATATTATCATGCCAAAAAATAATGTGAATACTCAAAACCTATAGGAAATCCTAAGTGGTTAGAATTTTTATTCATAATGAAAATACTGAGGATTTATTAACCAGTAACTCAATAGTTATCAAATATTATCATCAACTCATAGGGGGAGACTAAAGGCAGTCGAGTGTATCCTAAATCGTTATTGACTCTTATGAGGATGATCCTAAGAAATCCTTAGAATCATGAATCATCACTGACACACTGGTGGATTACTATAGTATATAAAAATTATTATGTATCGTCACAAAATTCTCAGGGGATGTACCTAAGAAGCTATCTTGATCCATCCTGGGTACCCTGATAACCTGATAACTAAGACGACCCTAACATATTCCAATGGGCATTCCCGATCCCTATAAGTCTATAACTAGTACATGGAATCATAAAATGTGTATGCGGGAAATTTTTTTCCACTTGACATAGAATAAGTAAGACAAGAATGTCAATATGAATACAAAAAAACTCCACTGGGAGTAAGGTACCATAAACGAATAAAAATCCCATGGTTATTACCGAAGCACTAAAAATATTTTTAAACAACAACAAGATCCCTAAGGACACAAATCACCACGACTAAGGTTCAACAACTAGATCACCCTCTAAGATATCCCTTCACTTTGCTTGAACCTAGAAGGATAAAGTCTAAAAACACCTGATGGAAAAAGTATGGTTTGAGTCTAAGTCAAGTAGGATACCACCAAATATTCTATAATAGATTCCAAATATCAATTATACAATGAAAAGATTTCAATTTTCAAAATAAATAGGATTGGAAATTTAAAATCATATTTAAAAAAACAAGCTCTAGAGTTTCAAAATGATAGAATATACATAAAGAATAAGTTTTAATTTAAAAAAGATGGAATATTATAAAACAATGGCTTAAATAAAATAGTTACATAAATGTGATTATGTAAATGAAGGAATTTCATTTAAATCATTTTTTCAAATATTGGAATACATTTATATCTCAACTATAAATAATCAAGAAGCCAACATGGCCATATTCCAAAAGGAATGATTATATTAACCACCTATATGATTACACACCCTCTATGTGATCACAAAAAATGATTATACTCTTGTGCCCATGACACTGTCCAAAGAAGAATCGTCACCCTCTCATTGAGGATGTGACCCACTATAAGTACTTTTAGAACATTGTGTAAGCATAGTGTGTTTCCATATAACTCACAAACTACCTAAGGCTTGCATGTGATCTTACATTATTAGAAACATATTTTAAGACTTGATAAAATCCAATAAATTCCTTTATTCCATTTCAAAAAAATCCAATTCCAGTCCATTTAAACCCAAAATGGGTTTTAATAAAAACAATTCCCTTTTTACATGATAAAACAATTGGGTTTTTATCAAATTATTTTAATTCAATTTTCACCAGTTTAGAATCCATTTAAAACCCATTAAAACATTTTCAAAATTCATTTTACAATATTAAATTCAATAATTTAATTTTAATCATTTCCAAAAAATCAAATATTTAAATTAAAAAGGTTAAATCTTCCAATTATCATAAACACATCCCAATTCAATGGAATGGGGTTTTTAAAATTTCCATTCCAATACCATTTCATATCTTCAAATTAACTGCAATCAGGTTATTATAAATTTAATTGAAATAAAGTTTCAAAATTGAATTTAAATCAATACTAGAAAAAAATCATGCAATTTAGTATTAATCAATTTGGTAATTCAGGACAGAACCACCCACCTCTTCTCAAAACTCAAAACTCACAATAATACCCATCAACAAGAACAAAGTTGAAGAAGACCTAAAAATTCATCCTAGAATCACGATCCAACACCACAAGGCATAGATCCATTAATTATAGGATTACCCATTGAAAACAACAGAGAGGAGAAATAAAGAAACACAATGAATGATGAATAATTCTCACCATGATATCACCTTCTAAAGAAATGACGATTAGTCACTAAATGAATGGATCTAAAAGGTTTGAAAGGATCCCAGAATAACAAATGAAGGCCTTGGGCTAAGATAATGGGAATTAGATAGCAGAGAATAAGGATATAACCAAGTAGAGCCTGCCTTTTATATCTAATGATTTGGTGTTACAGGGCATGTAACCTAGTTACACGCCGTTAATGTTTAAATTTCTATAAACGTGTAGACACATTAAATCTATAACACCCCTTTAATTTTGTGATATTACATGATGTGTTACCACTATTAATGTTTGATAATGTATAATATTTCTAACTAATGAAATCACTATTTCCATGAATTAAAAACTGATCTGAAAATACGTCACGCCGTGTAAAGGGAATTCATTGCATGAACCCATCACACCATGAGCCATTATCCACATTATTCACTTGGAAGTAGTTACAAAACATGTAACATTGTTACACAATTGTTAATATAATTATAGTTTACAAAAAAACATGTTTTCAGATGAAAAATCCATAAAATGTTGGACTTTAGCATTATAGTTATCCTCCCACTCCCAAATGAACCCATACCCAACCGACCAAACGGAAATCCACGACATGGTTTACGATATATTCGTCAGATGGTAATGTAATGTTACAACCCCCCCCCCCAATAAGAACTTTCTGTCCCTAGAAAGCTTATGAATAATCCTTTTTTGCCAAAGAGATAAGCATACTCCTTTGTCATCAGTGTCTTCTTTCCCACATCTCATGATTATCATAACTGTGCTGCCATTGCTTGAAAACCAAAGGTATCATCCTCCAGCCATGTACCTTGGTCTCAGAATCAACTATCCTAATTGGATGCTAAGTCAAAGATATATCAGGCTCAATCTCAAGATCAATCCAACTAAAAATGTGATATGGATCCGATAGATACATTCACAGCTGTGACACATGGAACACATTATATATCGACACTTGATGCAGTGGGAGTGATAAATGGAAAGAAACATTCCCCACATAATCAAAAACATCTAAAGGTCCCACAAATTATGGAGGAGGCTCCTCTTCCCTCCCAAGATATCGATGACCCATCCAGGGTGAATATTTATGGATCACCTCATCAATAACTAATAACTAAAAGGCCTATATCATCGATCACCATAAGAAATATATGTAATTTGTTCTGTCATCATTCTCAATGAATTAGTTGAATCATAGCTGTCTTCTATTGCACCAAGATGGTCCAACCAAGGGTTATTCACCAACCATCAACCAACACAATGGATATTTACTAGGCCAGCCATAAAAGTCCTCAAAATGATCCATCCAAATCATAGACTGGTAACTATTGTTATAAGAGAACTCATCCAGACCCAAATTTTCGTCCCAAGCCCTATCAATGTTGAGATATCAAAAGAGGACAATATTTTCAACAATTTGTATAGATGTCTCTATCTATCCATCTAACTGTGGATGGTAGGCCATTCACAAATCAACTTTAGATCCCAGTGTCACCTAATGCCCCCTTCAAAATCAGGAAGTAAACTGAGGATCCCAATCATATACTATAGTAAAAGGAACTCCATGAAAATGTAAAATCTATTTCATTAATAGACATACCTACTCATTAACACAAGTTTTATCATGATTGGGTATAAATTTATCTAACTTGGTAAGATTTTTTATCATATACCTTATCACAATTTTCCTTCACTGGTTATCTGGGAACCCAACCACTGAATCCATAGAGATTTAATCCCACAACCATGTTGGGATGGGAAGTGGATAATGTAACCATGAAGGATTCTAGTGATTTTCCGTAACCTCGTGGTGAAAAAATCAGTGAGAGGCAAACATAACAATGTCTTTCCTCATCCCGTGCAACCAAAAAATACAATACACATTGTAGAACATTTTTTTGGTTCTAGGAAAACATCCCACAAGGAATTATGGAAATCCCCCATCAAATCCATCCTTTCCATAAATGTCATAATGATGTGATTTATATAGCATAAAACATACTCTTTGGAGAATGACAACTGGGAAAGTATCTCACAACCATAAATAGATTCTCTAATTCTAGAAGACAAAACATCATGATTTTGATATTGAAGAATCATCTTGACAAAATAATATTTAAACTGAATGCTGGATAAATAAAACTTTTACCCTTTATACTAAACTCTAATATGAAAATGTGTAATGAGATCCATCAATGTACAATCCTTTGAATATTCTTTCACAGCCTAGTATTGTTATTTCCTACTCAACTCATCAACAACATCATTCCCATTCCCTAGTGAATAGGAAATTTCAATTTTTAATGACTACATGTAATCTACACTACGCCATTAGTGAATGTTCAAATATTTTGGATAGATGATATACCCCAGGGATTTTTTGTTTCAAAACATGGTAAACCTTTATCCATAAATATAATTATGCCATCTTCTAAGTGCATGTATTAAAGATGCATGTTCAAGGTCATGATTTGGGTATCTCTTCCCATATAGTCTAAGATGAGGAGATCCATAATAAACTACATAGTCTCCCTATATAAGAACACAACATAAGCCTGGACCAGATGCATCACAAAAGACCACATAACCCTGCCCGAACTCTAGAAGAGTCCACACCAGCACAGCAGTCAAAAAACATTTCAACTCAACCAAATAACCATGGAAATGATCGTCCAAGAAAACATCTTCATGTTCTATGTTATAGTATTAATTGGAGACTACAACTTTGAGAAGTCCTTCACGAACTAATAATAATATATGTATAATCCCAAGATGCTTCGGATCATGAAGAAATATCGTGGTTTCTCCAAATTCAAAATATCCTTTACCTTATCATAATCAACTAATATACCTTTTTTAGACAACATGTGACCAAACAATTTCACATCTTAAATCCATAAATAAAATTTTGAGCGCTTGGAATAGATTCAGTGACTTCTTAACAGTCTCAAAACTATTCTCAGATGACACACACATTCCTACTCTGATTTAGAGTAAAAAAGGATTCCATCCAAAGAGACTACTATAAAAGTATCATGATACTCATGGAATATTTATTTGATCAAATAGATGAAAACAATAGGTCCATTTTTCTAGACCAAATGGCACAACAAGGTACTCATAATGGTAATACATGCTTCTAATGATAGTTTCTTGAATGTAAGGTTGTTTGACTCTTAAAAAATGGTAACCAGACATAAGTTTTATCTTTAAACACTACATCACACACCACAGCTAATCAAAAAAATTATCAATCCATGGAAACAAATACATATTCATTATAAAAACTCGATTGAGTTTTCAATAATAAGAAAATAGAATAGATGCATTATCATTCTTATTAAAGAGAAAGGGAGCGCCACAAGGTGACACACTCAGGCGTCTAAAGGAATTCTCAGGATGATCATCCAACATGGAAGTCATCTCTTTTAGTTCAACTAGTTTCATGTGGTAAGATGGAATTGAAATGGGTTGGGAACCATGTCAATATACAACACAACCTATATCCCTTGTGGAAAACAAATTAAATCGACAGGAAACACATCTGGAAACTTGACAAAGATAGGAGGTAGATCACCACTCCATGATTCCAACTCAAGGTCAATGGAAAACATTGATATTACATTAAAAAAATCAGGATAAGAAGTTCTAGATCTGCATGACCTTGGTTCCCAATCTCCTTGAAAGTCTAGATATACACCACTATGTGTATTAATTTAGACCCGTTGAAGATAACAATCATAATGGTCCTTAATTTCAATGATCCAATCCATCCTATATATGACGTAAATAGATTTCATATCAAGGGACAGAATAATCCAAGCTAGCTCAACACATGATAGACATATGACACAAAAGGACTGTAGAGACCATACACTATCTTCAGACCAAGGGGTGTAGTAATATACATTGCACAAGATAAAATCTCTATAAGAAGATTTAGTATATTAACAATACAGGTTGAAATGAAAGAATAAGATGCAGTAGTATCAAATAAAGTATCAACTACTGATGATGTTATAGTAATGGTACCTCTCACGGTTGATGGACCCACTCCTACTTCATTTGGGGACTCTTCCACTACATGATGAATCATAGTTCTAGATGCATATGGTTGGATCCTTTTTATTCGTTTTTAACCTTATTTACTAGATGTTTTAGGGTGACATGATAATACATTTCCACTACACATAGTAGATATTTGATGGTAGAATATCAATAACTTCCATGAACGTCCGTAGGGGACATAGTTCTTGTATTACCTAGTAAAAACCACAAAGAATTTCTTATATATCCACACTATTAGCATGTAAATGAATATTCTCCATGCTCTGTAAGAGGTTTGGAATGTATCTACTATTAGTAATTGTCATAAGAATCCTCAATATTCTATTTTCCATTGATGGAAGTAACACTTCCACTAAGAGAAACATGTACGCTTTTAAGACCTGACTTTCCATCCAAGTCCATCTCAACCTTCATTTCCATATCCATCACATCAACATAAGTGGGAAACATCAAAAAGAAATCCTCAGAATGAATTTCTGATTGAAGTCTATAATCAATCCATGAAGCCATCATTCTCTAATTATATTTAATATCATGTAAAAACTACACCAGCTCAACAAAGTGATTTTTGTACTCAGTGATAATTTTGTAATCCCACTCAATCTAGAAAAAGTTTACATCCTTGGCTAAAACAATTGAATATATATAGAACTTGTTGGTGAAGATAAAATTTACCCTCTTCCACTCTATGCCTTCATGTTTATTTTCCATCACCATTGTGCCCCACCATATCCAAATCAGTCCTTCTAGAATGAATGTAGAACACTTTACTTTGATCTGATCTTGTGTTTCAACGAAATAAAATAGAAATTTTATCTTGCTAAACCAATCCTCTACATGTTGAGTATATGTGGATCCTTTTAAAGGTTGTGTTTTCTGGTGAGGGAACTCTTGGGAATGATTTAGAAGGTGTTTCTTGAGGATCTATAACTGGAGACTGAATGGGGACCATATGTGGTGCCTATCATAGTGCATGGACAGTGATCACAATCACCTCAACTAGATTTGGGTCCACATGAGAATTATCTTACTACTGTTTAGTTGCATCTCCCTCCTCAATCTGATTTTCACATATTCTTGGAGGCATGATGATACACAATATCAAAAGATATAGGGGATTGATTAGTTTAACACTCAATTAGATCAAAAAAGAATATTATTATCAACATTTCGAAAAACCATATTCATATTCCACTCAATAAAAATTAGAATAGCGAAAAGACTAGAAGTAATCCATAAGACGCCCTTCCCTAACCACCACTAGAAACTTGATGGTCAGTTTGGTGAGATCTAGATAGGCACTCTATCAACAATTCCTCCTATGTACCGACATGATTTAAAAAATGAATGCTAAATTCATGTCAACATCTAAACAGCGTCCTCGTATAATATTTTTCCATGAACCAGCCTGGGTACCCTGGTAACCCAATAACCGATCCGACCAAGATATAGCCAAAATATCATTCCCAATCCCCACACGTTGATGAATAACACCTAGAATCATACAACAATCATGTGGGAAAAATTATCCATAAAAACAGCAGGAGTAAGTCACACAAGTCAATATGAATAAAAAAGATACTCCTCTAGGAGTATGGTACCAAAATAAAAAAAGGAATACAATTCCAATGGTACGACTACACTAGTACTAAAAGAGTTAAAAATAACCTAATGGTCCATATGGACACAACTCAACCTGACCTTGGTTTAACATTTAGATCCACCTCCAAAATATCCATTCGCTTTGCTTGAACCTGGTAGGAGAATGTCTACAAACTCCTGAAGGTAAAAGTAGGTTGTGTGACTCATCCTATTAGGATACCACAATATATTCCAAAACAGATTCCCAATATCAATTATCCAAAAAAATGTTTTCAATTTTCCAAATTAATAGGTCTCTAAATTTGAATTAAGATTTGATCAAAACATGCTATACAATTTCAAAATTATAGAAAATAGTTAAAGCATAGGTTTTAATTTACAAGAGATGGAATATTTCTAAAAAATGTGTTAAATAATATAATTACATAAAACAATTTATGTAAATCCATTAAATGCATAATGAGATGTTTTACAATATTGGAATACATTTATATCTCAAATATAAATAAGCAAGTGAAAAACATGGTCATATTCCAAATGGTAAGATATTATTATCCCGCTATAGGATTAAACACTAGAAAAGTGTAAAAAAAATTATTATACTCACATCACCTGAACACTGGTTAGAGATAGATCATCACCCTCCCATCTGGGATGTGACCCACCAGATGTACTTTTTTTAACATTATAACAGCGTAAAGTGTATACAAATAACTCACCAACCACCAAAGTATTGAATATTGTCCTACTAGATGGGTAACACATTTTAAGAGTTATTATAATAAAATAAATCCCATTCATCCATTTCAAAAGAAAAAAATATATATTCATTAAAAACTAAAATAGGTTTTAATAAAAAAATTCCCTTTCTACAAGTTAAATCAACCAAGTTTCTACTAGATTATTTTAAGCCATTTTTATATATTTGAAATCCATTCAAAAAAACTTCAATACATTTCATAGTTCATCTTACAAAATTAAATTCATCAATTTAGTTGAACTCATTTTTATCAAATCCATATTTTAGATTCAAAATTTTAAATTTTCCAATTTCCATAAACACATCCTAATTCAATGAAATTTGTAGTTTTCCAAATTTATATGCCAAAACCATTTCAAATCTATAAATTCACTATAATCACATTTTTAATAATTTAAATATAATAAATTTTGAAAAAATTGAATTTAAAACAACAATTGAAATAAATAAACCAATTTAGGAATAAGAAATTTTGAAATTTAGGATGAAACCACCTACCTCTCCCTGAAACACAATACTCACAATGACACCAGTCAATGTGAACAAAGGTGAAGAATACCTAAAAACACATCCTCGAAGAAGGATCCAAGACCACAAGGCATAGATCCATAAATTCAAAGATGATTCATTGAAAATAACAAGAGAGAAGAAAGATAGAACCACAAATAATTATGAATAAATCTCACCAAGATATCACCTTCCAAATCAGTGATGATTAATCCCCAATGGAATGGTTCCGAAAAGGTTGGAAGGCTCCATGAATATTTGGTAATCCCTTAGGTCATGATAAAGGGAATCATAGTAAAGAGAATGAAGAAATAACAATGTTATGCCTCCATTTTATATCTGCTTTCACGGTGTTCCATAGCATGTATTCTAGTTACACACCATAAAAGGATTAATTTAATTAACGGATATGAAATGTTGAATATATAATCCCCCAATAATGTTGGGATAACATACAATGTGTTACTCCTATTCAGGTTGTATAATTCTTGAGTTTTGTTCCCGAAGAAACCCCCATCATTATACAATAAAAAATGATCTGAAAATACATCACATCGTATAAAGGGGATTCACAGCGTGTACCAATGACACTAAGAACCATGCTTCACAGCTTTCACCTAACAAAAGTTATATGTTTCATAACCTATTTACATAGTGTGTAATATCCTAGATGTTTACAAAAACAAAAGGTTTAATGTTTAAAAATACAACATGTGTCCGGATTTACCATTTTAGGTTTCCACCTAGTCCAAAATCTACCCTTAATCAAATAGAAAAAATTTAAAACCTTGACAAGGATTAAGATATACATTTCAAATAGTAACAAGATTTTACATAATCTTATAGTGTAAGGTAACATCAATGAATCATTAGAGAATGAACCTAAGTAATCTTGAGTACCAATAATCATTGTCGAATACTATTGGGATGAAACTAATCAGTATATAGTAATTATCAAAAAATGTCGAACAATAGAAGAACGTTCCTTATAGGTCTATGATATAAGAAAACATTTGATACCACGTTTAGGATTTTTAGAGGAAATTGAATAGTCATTTGAAATAACTATTGAATCCTAGGGGGTTATAGTAGGAATTGAACGTCACTAGAAATTGGCTGATTACTAGGATAATGACCATATGAAATATAATAGTAGATGTAATAAATTATGAATGTACTAAATGTATCCTTTTTATTTAAATAATAGTAGGCATGTCACCAAATTTGGTTCTAAGGTGTTATGTAAAGTCATTACTACCAATTTCAATACAAACCCTCTTAGGGGTCAATATATCACCAGGACACCCATTGCAGTCCACTATGTCTTATCAGACAAAGATACCCGTCACGTGTTTCATTATCTTGGTCAGATAACTTCAATTTAATTTCATGTATTAGAGGACACATCATCCCTCAAAATCACTAGCATAATCTCAAGACCATAATGGCCACGTAAGCAGGTCAGATAAGTTTGATGGCCTTAGGCACATTTTTCTAATGAAAAAACTTTGACATTAATAATACCTAACCTATTCATCCATCCCCTCGGTGTAAAAACACAAAGGAAATCATGTCCTAGTGAGTTAGGAACACTCCCACATGGTCATCTCAAGTCACTTGAAAGATCTGAGGTATTGGAGGTACTCACATGGTCAATCCCTAAGCCATTTATCTCAACCCAACACTCAAAATTACGAGTAGGTCAATACGGTAATGGTTCTATAGAACCTATATAATTATAGAGGTTTATTTTAATTATATAATATCCCTTAGGTTCTACATCTCTCAAGGAAATAAATTATAAAGAAACATTTAACCATAACATGCCAAGGCATCCAATCTAGTGCAGAAGCGGCCATTCTGGCCATTGGAATTTTTTATTCCATTCATTTATATTTAATGAAAAATTTTATTTTATATATAATGAGTTGATTAACATCTTTGTTGATTCAATTTATAGGATTTAATAAAACTAGGGGGCATGTATGAGGACCAAATACCATAATTTTGAGTATTTCCCTTTTATATTCATACTTGAACTTCATTATAGAGATTAGAAAATACTCACTTCAACATCAATATAAAATTTCAAATGAAATATCATGCAAGAACCTAGATATTATTTTCCAGTATGTTTTTAACTTTTTTAGTGTTTATGAGAAAAAGAGGAGTTTTTGGAAAAAAAAATTAAGTACACACTGTGTACTTATATGTACACGCCGAGTACTCTTTTAATTCACATAGCCGTGTGTTGTCCGTGTAAAAGCCGAGCATTTAGCCGTGTGTGGTGATTTAGAGACCGCCTAATGCGGGGGCCACTAAGGTCATGTACACACCATGAATTTTATTTATTTCTTCATTAAACGGACAGGGGTCACGTCTTATTAGAAGAAATATCTTCTTATTTGCCTCCTTCATCTGAGAGCGTCCATACAGATATGATATTTGATAACCCCCTGATCGAGCGTCCATTATTTGAATCGACTACCGTCAATTGAATTGGGATCACCATGGTATGCTCTTCCTTATTCTAAGGCTTCATTTCCCGATTCCTCATTATTCAAGAGTAATCCTTGGTTGAGGGTTTTTAGATATTTTTGCAGATATATGGCGTTCTTGGGTGATTCAGGACTTGAGGTTCATGTATAATGATCCTAAAACAGCAAGGTAGGGGTTTTTTTCCTTTTTGTAGAAATTCATGGAGTTATATGTGGAAAATTGGTGAATACCATTGAATGGGGTGTTATGTGTTTACTATTTTAGACATGTTAATTGCCTGATATGCATGTATTCTGAAATAGAGGTTAATTTAATGTGAATAGGGTAAATTTATTTAATTTGGAATTGTCTTCCCATGCATGTAGGTTTATGACCATTTGGTCTTGCTTATCCTGTTAGGCTACCTTTTTTTCACCATGCCTAGTACTGTAGGATGGAGTGTTTGTTTTCCTTACATTTTATTATGCTTTAGACTGTTATCCAAGAAGTTCATGTGGTTTACATTGGTCGTATTTCATTTTTGTGCACGTTAGACTTACACAGGGTCATGAGAACCTAGTGTAGTAGACCATAGGGAGAATGGATGTAAGGGATTCTCTAGAGTGTCTATTTTTACTTTTACAATGCGAGACCAAATGAGTAATTGAAGCAATTTCTTTTTTAGAGTGTATGTAGTTGCTCTATATGGGCCACATGGGGGAATATGATGTATGTACTTCCCCAGATCACCTTTTAGTGACCAATATGATACTATAGGGGGAATTGATGACAACTGCTTTCTCAGAGAGTATATATATAAGTTGAACCAGAGAGGTTAGACTGTGTGAACTTTCCAGAGGGTTGCTTGTGTTGTTTTGGTTGAACCAAAAGGGTTAGGCTGAGAGTACATCCGAGAGCGTTACCTTCTTTGTTTAGCTTCTTATTTGGTATATGAAATTGAATGCATTTGAATGGTATGGGTGTTTACCTTTTGAGTACATTATTGTTTACTGGATTCTTTTGCTTCTCCCCAGCCATATATATTCACTAACTATTTAGTACAAATCTTTGGGTGGTTTCCACTTTGGATTTAGTCTCAAACCCTATTTGGGCCATACTATTAGGCCCAAACAGATTATATTTCTGTAGGTATAGATTAGGGAAAGCACCCTTTTACATCAGGTACATGATTTTTGAGGAGATGGAGAGAATGGGACCAAGGTGAGGCTTACGATGCTATTGGAGTTCATATGATTATTTTGTTCATCAGTTTTTTCTGTATTCTAACATTGTGACTTGTTTGGCTTCTTTCTTAGACATATGTATCATGCATTATCATTTTATATATGTGCTACAGTTTATTTTTTCAGTCTTCTGTTGTATACTGATGTATGGTATTATTACATGTTTCACTATTTTATATCCTTTTACTTCTATTTTTCACACTTCTAATGAAGGCATAGTGTCCCCAGTATCAAATTCAAGGCCCTTGATGTTAGTCACCAGCCTCTGGCATTCGAGGAAATGCACTTGAGGCCATGTGACCAACCGGGTATATGGTGCCTCATGGTGGCTTCTAAAACCATGACATTACAAAGTGGTATTAGAGGGTTTCTTTTTCTTCTTGACCTACAGTTTTGATCCTATATAAAGGGATAGGAAGAAAATAGGTACATAGTAATAAGTTATTCCTTGGAGTATCTAACCCGTGTAAAGGGGAAATCCAATCTACCCCGTTATTGCAATTTTTATGGTTTTGAAATTTAACAGTTGATTTGATTTTCCCAGTTGGGTGATTCACATGTTTTGTGTTGATATTGTTGATATTATTGAGGTACTATTTCTCTTAATACATGATGAGATAAAGGTATTCCATCTCATGCACCACATAGGAACTTGCTATAAATCACTTGTCATGCATCTTTTCAATGCCATGTTCTGTGCATTAGTGATTGCTTGTTGTTGTGATAGATATTGTGCTTTATATACATGTTGTTGTGGTAGATGCCTTGATAGAATATTATATTTTGATAGGTTATTACATTGCATAATTATTTCATTGAATGAATTCCAAACTTTGGTTCTTGAGGTGTTATGGTCCTCCATGGACAAAAAATTGGTGGATCATTTCCTTTTTTCCCTTGTATATGACTGGTATAAGATTCCAAGTATGGATTCACGGGGAGTATGGGCCCTCATAGATCGGAATTTGGAACTTTAATAAATATTTTTAATATTTCAATATGTATTTATATTTGAAATAAAAACATTATTGATTCTATTATAATATAAACTAATGACATTATTAAATGAGTTTGACAATGGAATGAATTTTTTTTTCTCCAATAGTGAGTCTAGTATCCAATCATAGTTGTGCACATATGAGTAGTATGATTGCTAGGAATCTTTGTCAATGTAATTCAATCATTTATAAACCATTGAATATTTTTTTTCTCAATTTAAATTTTAATATCATTATTTTTATTTAATAATTGTTCATTCTTTTATCTTTTTTGCTAATGGGGAATTTTATTCATTGGTATATAATATATGAATGCTTTTAATATCTTTCCTTTAAAATTTAATTTTTTCATTGTGTCTTATGAGGTAAAAATATATTCATATATATATATATTTATTTATTATTAATATATTAATCTTAATATATATCATTAAATAAATATTAACCAGTTACCATAGAAGTTATTTATATAAAACCCTTATTTTCCCATTCAATATTATCTTCTTGGAATAAATATAGATCACTATAATATTCCACTATGAAACTATAGGTATATTTTAAAGAACTCGGATATTTTTTTGTCCTCATACTTTTTCTTTTATTTTAATTCTTAACATTTAGTTTTGTAATTCATTTTTCTATTTCATTCAAAAGATGTCACTTTTGCAAGTTTATTTTCATCCTCCATTTCCCCTTCCATCATACTTTCCTCCATACATTAACTAAATGATGAATTTCATCTTTCTATAGTAGTTCTTAAATCTCAAGGCTAGATGAACCATCTATTTATCACTGTCACCAGTTGACTCTTCCTCAATTAAATAATCATTATTGATTTTCTCTATTATATTTGGCATCAATGTTTTGAAGGAAACCATTTTTCAATTCAGTTAATCCTATATATTGTTTACTCTCAAATCTACCACATATGTCATTATAATAATAATCAAACCATTCACTATTATTTTCCATATATCAAATTATTATTGAAATTATACGACTATTGCACTCCTTCTATTTGTTAATCACTAAATGAGTCTCATCACAATATATATGTCTTCAATTACCATCCCATGTTAATCCATTTTATTTAAAATTTCATAGAATTTGATATAAGTTTCAGAAATTTATTCATCATGTGTTATTTTAAAAGAATATTATTTAATAATAATATTATTATATAATGTTTATTTAAACATTTTTTCTCCTTACCATGAATCAATATGTGTATCCTAAATTTTATAAGTAATCAAACATAGAAAAAATCAATAAATTCATCTTCCCATAATTAATAATATAAATAATATGTTACATTGAAATCAAAACCATATGTGGAATTAGTGGAATCCCTCAAATCATCCCAAGTAGCTTTTTAAATTCCCATTTTATCCTTTTTAGAGTCTAAATATAAAATCATATTCTATCGATAAGTATTTCAATTTTAATATTCAATTGATTATTGTTTGTACCATTAATTGCATTTGGACTATTAGTATAATAAAAAATGTATGTTTTTATCCATAATGATATATATTTAGAGTAATTATATATTTTTGACTTTTTGAGTAAAATCAGGATAACAGATAAAATTACTATATATATAAATAATTTCTCATCCGATAAAAAATGTTTTTTGAAGTAGAAAACTCATTTTGGGTTGAATGGAATTTCTATTTAAAATTTTAATTAAATGAGAACTTAAAACATAAACACCGAATTTATAAAAGCATTCAGTTAACATTAAATTGTATAAATGTATAATATATTATTTTGAGAATGTTTCTCTATGTTTTTATCACAGGAAAAGTAAAAAAGTTTTAAAAGTTACATAAAGTTTATTATAAATTTACATGTTTCAAATACTATAAATAGAAAACTTATTAAAGAGTAGTAACAAATTAATGTTTTTCAATACTATTTTTAAAAACAATTAATGCTTTTATTTTTAAATAAATTAAAAAAACTAAGAAAACAGAGGATGAAAATAAGAAACATGGTTTCATGAAGATAAGTTGTCATATGAAATTAGAAATGACCCACTACTATGATTTTTATTAAATAATAAACTAGATATAACAGTTTAATTGGGTTTATATATATGAAAATGAAAAAAGTTAGTATTGTCTTCATTAATCAGATTAAATTGTTATTCATGGGATTAAAAAGGTAAAAAAATTATAAGTTGAAATTATTTGAGTACTGTCTAATACAATTCAAGAGATTGTTCTATTAAATATATGAATTTAATCATGTATAACTCGAATGTAAATTAAAAGATAATAATAAATGAATTATTGTATAGGTGTTTGATTAGATCTCCTTTATATGAATATTTATGGAGATTATAATGAATTGTATTCTTCTATTGTCTGATCATATTTAGATATTTCATTGTGGAAAAAATGGATGTTCACTAATAGATCCCCTTTTTCTTGTTAAAACACAGTGAAAATTTTAACAATAGAAAATCCTCAATTTTTTCTATAATAATATAATACTAGAAGAATGTAACTGATCATCCAAAAAAATAGTCCAACCTTATGCAAAAGAGGATCCTTTTATATTATATCCTTTTAGTCCCCAATTATCCACTTTAAGATAATAATAGAATACGGTGAATCCCTGTACTAAGACATATATCTAGAAAGTCTGAATTTTTATATAAATAATCAGTGTTAATTTTAAGAATATTTTTTATCAAATAAATGTGTAATATAATTTCATTTAATTCAATAAATTATATAGTATTGGAATTAAATATGAATATAATTCAACAAATATGTGGTTGATGGAATCATCTGGCGGTAGTTGAAGTAAACTGGCAATGGAAGGTTCATTTTAGTAATAGCCAGTATTATTATTTGTGCAGATTCGTCTTGAGAAAGTATTATTTAAAAAAAATTAGAGAATTATCTTCACTGTATCATTATTTTAACTAGTTGTATAATCCTTGAACTAGTAATACATGTATTATATTGTTCTAGAAGTAGCATGGTTCATCTCTCCATAGAAAATATAAATTAGATTTAGAGGTATCAGTTTTGGTTTTTACAATGTGTACTGACAATTGAAGTATCATCTAAAACGTGTTTTTAGAGATATTTCTTGATTATAGCACCATTTCACTATTCCTAGCACATATATTCACGTATTATAAATTTTCTCTAATCATATCATAGATATTATAGTTGTAGCGTCCAACATTCTAGTGATAGAAATTATAAACAAATAGTAGATTTGTTGACTACATAGATAATATTTAATGTATATTGCATTAGAATAAAAAACATTTATATATGATTTGAATTGGATAGTTTAGAGTTACCTAAATATAAAACATATTTTTAAAAGAGTATATTTTATAATGGAAAAAAAATTAATCTCAATATTTAAAACACGATTTGTGATAATTAAAACATGAAAAATGATTGACAAAACCATTATAATGTATTTCAAATATATTCCTATAAAATTTGGATATAGGTAAATGTAACAATTTTTAGTTCAATTTTAATAAATACAATGAATTTAGTTTCTAATAATATATCATAAACTTATTATAGTTTCACCATGGTTTATAGGCCAGGATTACAAATATTGCATAATTTTTTTTCTTTTATTTTTTGGTTTTCAATAACTATTATTTATAATTACATATAATGTTTACCTTATGAAAACTAATAATTAAATAGATAAACATCTAGATATATTAATGTTTTTTAAATTGGAATAATTATGTATTTTAGGTTGTAATACATTATTGCAGTTATAGCAATAGTTAAAATTAATTATGAAAAGGGATTTTCTAATGATTTTATTAAAATATATCAAATTTATTATACATTTCAATTATTATCATTATTGGATTTATATTTCTGATTATATTATAACATTATTCGATTAAATTAGGGTAATTATAAAAATTTACACTATTAAACATTTAATAATTGTTTTGATGTTAATAAATTAATTTATTATAATTTATAATGCCAGAGTAAATCATTTAATGATAAATTTATAAAAATAAATTTAATTTAAAATTAAATAGTTTTTATGAGAAATATTTATTTTCCTTATATGATATGTGAGGAACATATTGTGGATTCCTTGTGTACATCATTTTTGTAAACAAATGGTCGGAATTATTTTTGATTAAACGTGATATTTTTTGTATTTAGATGTTATCATTTTTTATAATCATTTATATTATGTAATATTGATGAATAATATTTTTTTATTTTTTTTATTATGGTCCTTATAGAAGACCCGTATCATTCTCATGATGTTGTATGTAATGCTATATTAGCGAACACATCTGTCAATTGAGGTTTTTTGGGTCAATTTGTATTTCTACTTTAGTTCTGAAGGGCACTAAACCTAGCATACAAGAATAATACATCAACATTTTTTATCTGTTTAAAATGATGAATATTATATATTATATGAGGAAGGAGATTCACATGGTGTTAAAGTGTGGTTTAATAACATTTAGAGGGTTTAATAGTCTCTAAAACTTTTACGGCATATTTTCATAATTGAAGCCCATTTATTGTCCAAGGTACACGTTGGAATTTGTATATTTTCATCATTTAGACTAAAAAAAAGAGTACCACATATGGGTTAATTTTAAGGCACTAATGAGGCAATAATTTTATCTCAAATCGAAAAAAATAAAGAGTGATTTAAATTTACATTATAAGAAATGATTAGTTATGGATATAGTACAGTTCAAACTTATCTAATATAGTTCAATTATTTCTGGATATAGTCATTAATGGTTCATTAAAATATCATTTCCCCTAGAAAAAATTTCTTTCTAACCCTCCATTCTAATTTATATCTATTGATCCTAACCACATATGTGTATTATGGGAAGATTGTGTGAGTTGAGTCCATTATGGAGGGAATAATCGGGAAGAGTATTATTACCCATATATCTGGAAGTGTTTACGAAAAATATATCAGTGAAAATTATAATAATTATTAGTATAGACATATGTGTGGTTCTATTTAGAGACTATCACATTTTACCTCAATTAAATCTATGAATAAATCCCTACTCACCCATAATTGTAGTAAACCATGTCAAAAGAAACCTTTTGGTTAGGATGTTCACAAAAAATCCATATTTGTGGTTTTTTTATCATTTAAAATGTTATTATAGAGGATAAATACATGGTAAAGGTAAATAAAACATTCCCTTTCTTTGGTATCCTCTTATTTAGGCTGAGATGGTGCAAGTTTTGAAGACGAAGCATAATATTTACAAAGATAAATAAAATGCATTGAATGATTGATGTATTTTATAAATAATTTAATTAATTATATCAAAATAAGTAATATATATTATCTTATAAAATTTTATTTACTATGAAATTATTATGAATATATCCTTAACTAGTTTTCTTTTTTATGTATTCTTCACAAAATTTCATAATTATGATATGAGGCAATCTATTAAAGAAATAATTACTATTATGTCTTCCTCTCTAGTTTTGGGCCATTATATTTAAATAGTTTATATTGAGAGTCATAATATTAGAGAAAATATATATTATAAGGATACCACCAATGAATGAACTCCTATTTATAATAGACTAAGTTCCTAATAATCATGGTGTGATTCCTGTTTGTTTCAAGAATGTGTTAGTTTAGAATATTCATTTGTTGCATGAGTAATTATTCTTTGTGAACCCGTATATTCTATAATGTAAATACTATCACAAAATGTACAGGATGATAAGAGATATAGTTTATTATTATTTTATTAATTTTTTAGATTAAATGTTTTTATTAAATAATCTTTTATTTCCTAGGGAAAGATTTACCATTCCATTAACTGCTCTAGAAAAATATCAATAAAAATACTGTTTAGACTATTATTATATATTTTTGTATAAAATTAATTCATGTTACATAATTTACACTCCACCTTTGTATCTATAATATAATTTTTGGTGTTAATGCCATCACCAGAATGATATTTTTTTCAAAAAATTTGTATTAATTCCTAACATATCATTATAATAGTAGTTCATTTTTCAGAAAAAATACTTTTTTAAGGGTCTTAATGTTTTCCTTGTTTGTTTAAAAGAAATTAGATCATTATCTATGTGAAAATTAATTATCTAGTTATGAGGCCAAAAATAATAATTTTCTAGTAGATAACTAGGGTAATCCATCATCACCTTCATGTCTATACATATATAGCTTTCTATTAAAATTTCAAAAAATATTAGTATTTTTGAATTTTTTATCGAATTAGTGTTTTTAATTTATTATTGAATATAACCCTCATAAATTATTTTATCAATAAATTCCATAAATAAATCCTATAGGGAAAATGTGATACGGTTGGGATAATTCTATCACCCACGGTGTAACTTTTCAATATGAACAATACTATTCAATTATATTTTCTATTTTAATTAAATTTATACATTTATTTCAAAATTTAATGGAATTCAAGATTAAATTTTGGTATATGGATCCGCCCACAATGTAGAAGATATATTCATGAGTGAAATACCTTTCCAGTAGACATTTCACAATTATATGTAACATATTCCCAAAATTACATGGGTTAATAATTTCTTAAATATTTATAGTTGGTTGAATAATAATTTATATATTGATGTATTTGAACAATTTATAGTAAATATCATCTTATAGTTAACCACATATGGGTGGGGAATGGTTTAACTGACCCTATATCTAAAAGTTATTATTTTTTTTAGTTTATTTAATTTTATATGAATGTATATTATATTTAAAAATATTTTTAGACTCTCATTAAGTCATGTTCCACAATTAATAATGTTCTATTATTTTATCTCATTATTGAGAAATATTATGAATTATTCACTACCCTTTTTATTTGTTATTGAAGGTAAACATGTCAAAACCACTTTCACCATTCAATTACATCATTATTTATCCATCATTATTCAAGTATGATAATTCATTGGATCATTATTATTTGGGCTTATCATTTATTTTATTTTTTTAGGGTTTGATTTATTTATAATTTTTAATGTATAGTGAGAGATCCTCTTTATATTTTCTGTATATTGAGACATTAAAAAATCATTTTCAACACATCAAATAAGAAAATCAATTTGATTTCCTTCATATTTTGAAAAATGAATTCACTAAAATATTTTAAATATAGTTTTTTAATGAATATCACTATTATAATCACTGTTTATATATTTTTCCATTATTCATTAATGTAAAATTTCAAAATATTCAAGTCATCAACGGGGGATTTGGTGTATTTAATTTATTTAAAATATAATCAATGTAAAAGTATTCACTATGTGTTTAGAAAAAATTAGACTATAAATTTTCATGATTTAATTCATATAACATTGAAGAAATGGTGTATTATTGTTTATATTTCATAATGAACATCATTTCATGGATTTTCTTAATTGTATACGTACATTAATATTCATTCAAAAAAATTTATTAGGGAAAAAGGTATTTATGAATTTTTATCATGTATTAGATGTATTAGTTAGATTTAAAATTTATGTTTGATTTTACTTCATGTTTCAAATATGATAATCCCTCATAGATATATTTTTAATATGATTATGGTATTAGTTAGTTTTACAAATTATTATTGTACTCCCTATGATTTTATTTATATGAAAAGTTAAGTATTATTATACAATGGAATAAAAATAGATCACATATACTATTTGGAAATTTTTTTTCTTATAATTCCATGATTTATGAATGGTTTCAAGAGTCAATGATGGGTGATGATTGTGATATATTATTTATGTATTGATATGTATTGAATTTTACTAATGAAAACTATTTATACATCATCGGAAACCATAAATAGACTTGTGGAAAATCTAACAATGAGTACTCTACTAGTGATGATGAAACATTTTTTTAATTATTACAAGTTATGAATCAACATTGTTTACATGTATTTCCCTCATGTCCAAGATAAGATAATTTAAAATATATCTTAACATTATGTTATAACGTTATACATTTTGATTTAGATTAATTCCACATTTTTTCAATGATTATTTATAGGGTTCGTAAGTGTTCCTAGGATGATTTTTTATAGGTTTGATCCTTACATCTCAATAAAAGGAGGTGGTTTATTTGAGGAAAATCCATTGAAAAAGGTAATTTTTTGAAAAAATGGAATTAATTTAAAATATATAGATATTTATATAATACACCTAATTTCTTTTCACATTTCAACTTGTCTGGGGTGTGGTTTATAACATTATGAATGTTTAATATGTTACAAATGAGAGTAGTTGTTTTAATTGGGAAATTTAATTTTATATTGGTTTTTTTGTATTGCAAGTTAGAGATTCAATAAATAAAAAATTTAATATTTATAATGAAATATGATTTTATTTATAGTGAATGTAGACTATGTAGTGATTTATGACTTCAAACATTTTCTAAACTATATTAAATATAGAATCAACTAATACGTCATGTAGTAATTTTATATATTGATGTTTTTAAATAAAATTTTACATTAGAAGATGGAATTTTAACTGGTTTTATCAGTTTTTTATGTTTTGATGAATTTTTGGTGTTCTATGTTTAGGTCAACTAGAGGTAGCCGATAATGTTTCACAAAAAACGATACCAATTACAAGATAGAGGTTCACTAGGTACCAAATGGTTAGTACAAGGAGAGTGGTTTTTAGTGAGGTCAACTATGTAGGTTGTGTTCTTGTTCTAATCACTCAATAGAAAATAATTTTGTTTATTTCAACTAATATTTTAATCCTACCTCCACAAAATCATTACCATCACTAACCAAAGTACATGGGGATTATTACTCCCATCATCAATATCCTATTCATTTTATTTATCTCCATAAGTTCCTCAATAATTAAACCATCTACATCTATGATATCTTGAAGGTAAATACAAATATATTATTTACATTGTTCACATATCATCTAGTTTTATACAACACCACCACTATAATATAAAAAACTATATGGGGCGTCTCATATTCATTGATTATAATAGTTTAATCATGAAAAAACCATTTGTTTTGGTTGACCCCTCTCTCTGTATAGTATGTTCTCTCATTTATGTCCACTTGGTTTAACATAGTTTTAATCAATTTTTTTTTATTTTTGACAGGGGATGATATATGTGAGTGTTCTTGAATTTTAATTATTGATCATGTGGTGATAATGTAATCTTATGTGAGTTACATTTTCCAATAACTTATCATTATAGTTGTATAGCATATTGAAACCTAAATTTCATTTTTATTGTATATTTTATTGAGTAATTCTTATAAGTACAATTACAATCAATCTATGGTATTCTTCCCAGTGGATAGTATTAACTTTAATTATAATGAGTCCCTATGTTACTAGGGATATTCCAATTATGCTACATTATATATTAATTATTTTACTACACTTTTATTAGGTTATGGGTAATCCTAAATCAAAATGATGAATGATTTTCAGCATTATTAAGAATATGAACCATTAATTATTGTTTCTCCTTATGTTGATTAGTTTTTTTCTGTATTAACATCAATGTGTTAATTTTCAAGTCCATGTTGATTATTCAAATTCAACCTTGATAAAATGGGTATTATTATATTGGATTTTATTTTTAATTACAACCATTATGGGGACATAAATGGTTTTATAATATTTTTATTTAATTTTTTTAATTATTTCATTTAAATCTATAAGAAGGAAATTTTAAAAATTTATTTGGGTCACTAAATTCTATTTTGGGGTTTTATAGAGGTATTTGGTGTTATTTTTATGATGATAATGTATTTTTTTTGTATTGGTATTTAATTCCATATCCACTGATTGTAATGAACGAAACATAAAAATTACATATTCTAGTTATTCTTGAAACTATAAATCATGTTCCTTTACAAAAGATCATTATAGTGTAGGGTTTTATAAAATTAGGACGCCACATACATAGTAAACCAATAAATTACATGTGGAAAACTATACTCATTAAAAAATCCCATCAAATGAAACATTTTAAATTATGCAATGGTTTCTCTATATGACTTCCCTTCACATTTTCTACTTTATCTCATCCTTCTCACAACAATTCCATAAAATATATGAAATCCATTTGTAAAAATGGGATGATCAAAAAATGTAACTAAAGGATATGAAATAATGGAAACCATTAGTCTATTAAAAAAACATAACAAAATTTCCATAAAAACATTCCTTTTTCCACTAAAATTAATCATCATATCAAAATGTTCTTTATTTTTCATTGTGAAAATAAAATAATTTTCATGAAATCTCATATGAAATCATATAATATATAAGTATTTAAGTTGGGATATATTAATACTTAAATTTAGTAACTATTTTGTCAACTTTAATATATGTCACATTTACAAACTGAATAACCCTAATGTCGAATTCATACATGAAACTCCTGAAAATGGAATAACCATATGGTAATATTTCATACCCAATGCATTGGAGGTTATAATGTAACCACCCTTCATTAGTTTTTCATGGAACCACCTGTCGTTAGTTTATCACATACCCACCCATCAAATGTCCTTGTTTTATTATATAACCATTAAATATATAACCATTAAATTTTTAACATTTCACTCTTCAAACACTATTTTCACTCATAAGAAAGAGTTTTCAATAATATAAATAATCAATCCTTTATCAAAACCAATTTTCAATTATAAAATACATTGAAAAGGAAATGTGGGATTTCCATAACATATATGAAGGTATTTAGTAGAATTGAAATATCAAAATAAACGTAAAATTTCATTTGTAAGCATTTTATATTGAAATAAATGAATATATATAATTATATTGATAAGGAAGAAAAATATGTTGAAATAAAATCATTAAACATTTAAAATGATATTTTTAAATCATTGTGTTCCACGCCACCTTGTAACCTTTGAATCCTATAACACATGGAGAAATAAAATTAGACAAAATATTAAATAAAAATAATTCAAAATAATTCATGATATTTTACATAAAATATGATTTATATAAACCTCATAAAATATTTGTGGTGTATAACATCAATATATGACTCAATGAAAGGAGATTGGGTCTAAGTCCCTTACTTCAAGTCTGACTCAACACCTGAAATATTTATAATATAGAATAATAAGCACATGATAATTATCTAAATGATTTATAAAGATTATAAATTTTATTATTCAATTAATATATCTTATTATCATGTTATATCAATTAATTATTTTTTTATTTTAATATGAGATGTTTTCATTATATTCAATATATGAGTCCAAAATGACGTGGGTATGATGACAATAGTCAATATAGCCAATTGTCCATCATCTGTTGAAAAATATTCATCACTAATAATTTAATTTATAGATAAAATATACTATTAGATCCATCAACTATATATAGATGATAAAAACGAGTTACATAACAATAATAGAGACTGTAAGTTGTACGTACAAATGAGTAACATTTCCATTTATCAATGATAATTATAAAAAAATGTAAGTAATATTTTATCTTTATCAAATTATAATAATATCAGCAATACCATGTTAATAATTTATATAAATTTATATAAATATCATCTATGTGATTTGGTGATGAAAAGCGATTTACATCAACTCATGGAGGTGATAGTTCACACAAAAACTTGAACAACACTATCATATTCATGTGCATAAAAAGGAATGAAATTAAGTGATATATTATTTTTTAATAATGATAAATATTTAATTAATATCATATATTACCATTATTTACATCATTATAAGTAGTCATGAGATAATGTTAAGGAAAATGAACTATATTGTTTCGTGGGATGGTAATCCACCACACACACGAACAATTAATTGTTTTCCCATTTGATGGAATTTGAAATGGATAAGGGTAATTATATTAGTATAATATATATATATATATATTAATGATCTTATAGTTATTATATAATCAATTTTTATGAATAATTGAAGGATGTGGGAGAATAATTAAAATTGAAAATACTTGATTAACAACAATACATCTTCATCAGGAAAAAAATCATTTTCTTAACACCTCTATACCACTATGTGTAGTGTTATACATAAAATAAGAGCTTCATAATGTTGGGATTTATTTTCATAATGGTTTTGGTATGATATTGGATGAACCAAATAGGTTTTTAGGTGTTAATAACATAAAAGAAGAGGTTCCCTTTAATAAGAACGGATAGGGGCGCTATTGTAATTTCATATAATATGAAACTAATCTAATTTAATATTATATTAATGATGGATCCAAATTTATTTATTTCATATATATTATTATGTTCATTATAAATCCATCATCAAATTACAATTGAATATGTTTGGAATACTTTTTGTACTTATCATTATGTTTTAACTCTTATTTATCCTCTTTAATTCTAATCACCACAACATTTGTTTTGACACGTTAAATGTAAATATAGGTATTAAAAATGGAAATCTAAAATAATGGATCATGGAACAAATTTTTAATTGTATCCAAATTTTTTTTCCTAATTATAAATTCTAGGAATTTTTTATCATTTAATAAAATATTATTTATTTTGAAATCTAGTTAATGTCAATTTGGACGTTATTTATTACATGCCATTTTAAAAATAACATAAAATTATAAAATCTCCCAAAAAAATTAACTAATGACTAACATGTCAATATCATACAAAAAAAATATTTTATGAGATTAATTTTTAGAATCTATGTTTACTTTCATTTTAATAATAACATTTATTTGATATTTCAAATAATTAAACAATTACTATATCATCATTGTGTAATACTTAAATGCAATTATTTATTTCCTAATAGTTAAAAATAATTTACGATAATTAATATAAACATTTATTATTTCATATTAGTATTTATAATCGAAATAATTCCCAATATGAACCCACAAAAAAAATATTTTACTTGTTATGAAGTAGGGTGTGGCAAAGTTGATTTTTTTTGAATAAAATACTATAACTAGTTTAAATTCTTACAAGTGGATCTAATAGTTCATAAAATTTTACCAAGGATTATTTTGGTCTAAAATAACTCATAAAATAAAATTAGGAGACATATTAGGAAAATTTAATAATATTGATAATATTACATTATCCGTTATTTTTCTGATTTACTCTTATAGGTGGTCAAAAAAATATTACCAATATTTCTATTCATATTCTCAAAAAAATAACCTATTTACTAAATAAGGACCTTCAGACGGAAAAATATGGTATCTATTTTTATTAATCCAAAATATATAAATTTCATAAATTAATTAAAAAATAATAAAATTGACACAAGGATAAAATGAGTTTTTAAAGTACAAAAATTCGAAAGATTAAAATATTTTTATATAAAAATTCAATGTGAAATTAATTCATAAGAAATATAATGTATAAAATGATAATAAATTGATCTAATTTTATTTTAAAACCATTCAAAAATAATAAATTAATATATAAATAAATTTTATGGATAAAATTATCCATTTAAATGTAGTATTTCTTTATATTCATAAAAAATTGAAACTTATTTGAAAATTACCAAAAATTGAAAAAAATTAAATTTTTATATTAATGATTAAAATAAAAAGTTTTTTTTCTTAAAATAAAATTTATGAATGTGTAAAAAACTATATTTAAAGGATATGTTCCCTCAAATGGATGAAAGATTTTTTTCATTGAGAAATGATTTTTTTATGAATAAAATTGAATTTGATCTTATATCATGTATAAAAAACAAATAAGATGAATTTTATACATTATATTGAATATATTATCTCTTTATTTAATTAATATAAACCAAATATAATAAATTTTTTATTTATTAGTATAAAACACACTTGTGCACATTTAAATAATTTTTTTATAAAATCATTACCTTTTGTTTTAAAATTGGTTTACATTAAATTATAATTAATTGGTTAAAAAATTATATATACATTTTTAAGCCATTATTTCATAATTAGGTTATCCCTATTCCGACTCTTCATTTTAATGGATAGGTTATAATTGTAATATTTGAGTATTAATATTTTGGTGTTTTTTTATGAACGATTTGGCACATCATGTACTCTATCGAATAGAATATTTTTTTTTTCTGAAAACTCATGTTTCTAAATTATCATATCCTTTAGAATTATCACCCTTTATATTTATAATTATGGATTACTAAGTAAGGATGAACTTCTCAAAATACTTTTCTTGATATACCCCATCGTAAAAAGAATTAACAAGACTTTGAGATTACATTAATGGGATGTTTGAAGGTCCCCTAAAATAACACATAATAATGATCCATGTAGAAAAACATAGACATGTAAGAGAAAAAAAATCATTTTCATTCATAGTGTGATAGAGAAAATTATCATGATAATGTTAATAATCATAAAACCATAAATCCATGTAAGCTTAAAAGGAAACTAATTTCATATTTTGTAAATTAAATAGATAACTTTTTTAAGATCCTTTTATATAGTTTAGGGATTCCTTTACAATATGGATTAAGAACATAATTAATCATACTTAATTGAAAAGTAGGGTTTCAACGATTTAAAAAAATTCTACCACAAACACATCTTTTTCTACAAATGATGAGTATTCAAGAATAATTTTTTCATTCCTGGAGCACTTGAATCAAATTCTATAGAATCACATAGTTCAAATAATATTTACTATCTACTTATCCAATATTTAAAAAATTATGTATAACCAAAATGGATAGTATAAGATAAGATAATTAACAAAAATGAATAAACATTATATGAAAAATAAAATAATTCATTCTCCAAAATTCTATAGTAATACCCAATGAAAAACAAAAACCACTCAACAAATAAACATCCCGAAAATAACTAAAAATAATACAATTTATGATTGAAACAATAAATTCAGATGTATTTAATAAAATATTCATTGAATATAAACATTATTTATTATATCCAAATAACACCATTAAATCGTAATGTATCATAATAGAAAATTAATTTCATAAATCACATAATCTATAATAAATTCAAAATATTTCCATAAATAATTAGTATTAGAAAAAATTGATAAAAATCATATTTTATTGAAATATATAATTCAAAATTTATTAATTAAATAATGTAACATATCATTATATTTATGTTAATCAGAAATGGTTTCAAAAATAGGAAACACCATCCAAAATGGAATTAATCACTTAATCAGCAAATATTTCTACAAAAACACGGTCATATATTTTTTAAAAAATATGTTCCTAAAATGAACATATTTTTCATCCATCAAATTTTTTAACAAAAAACATAAAATATTATTAACATAGAATTCTCATAGGCTAATGGTAAGTGATTCACCCTTGTTTCCCATCGGTTCTGTGTTTGATTCCCAAGGCCTTTCTAGAAATGAAGGGTTTTCATCCATCTTATAGGATACCATTTTTCTAAAATTATATAATTATTATAGAGTTTTAAAAAAATATTATAAAAAAATTAAAAATAACCCTAACTTGTTTTATCCTCAACTGTCATCTCATACCTTTCAGTTTTAATCAAATAATTTAGTAATCCGTAATTACCTCAAAAGAGAATATCAAAAAACAAAACTAATCACCATAAACATTCATTATGTAAAGCATGAAAAAGTTTTATCTATGAAAATGAAAATATGATCAATCATAAAATTATAATCCCCTGATGATATAAATTTTTCTAAATAAAACAACCTAATATCCTATGTTGTCTATACCCTACTCAGAAAAAAAAATTTAAGGACCATCCCTCAACATTATATATATTAGTTATTTTTATTAATGTAAATCAATTTCACATCCCAAATATATTTTAGTTTAAGATATTTATAGAATTAGGATGAACTCTTATATAGTAAACCCATACATTAAAAGTGGAAAATTATACTATGTATCCACTTTTTTCAACAACATAATTTTTCTAAATTAAATCATTGCATCTGTTTAGGAAAAGTTCTACCAATTTTTTCCTTTATCTTATCCTTTGATAAACTCTTATTAAAACACTGTGAGAAACATTTGAAAATATATTATGAAAACAATATCTTATTGATGGATATATAGTAAAAGAATCCACTTGAACAGTTAAAATTTATAGCTATATTTACATAATGACCTAACATTTGTTCCTAAAAAGTAATGATGATTTCAAAAATATCATACCCAAAGCATTGGAGGATATAACATAACCAATATTCCTTGGTATATCATATAACCACATGTCCCTGATTTATCATCGAACCAAAAATCCTTGGTTTATCACATAACCACCCATCAAAATCACAAGTACCATTATTAAATCATAAAAAAATCATGCAATTTTCATTATGTCACTCTTAAAATTTATTTTTCACTAATTTTTTTTCATGTTATAGATATAATCAATCTATTTTAAAACCCATATTCAAGTTTAGAGTTTCTTGTGTTTTTCTATGTTCAGCACTCTTATTCCTTATTTTACATAAACTAAGTTTAAAAAAATGTTTGCGAGTTTCAATGGATATTAAATATATATTTAATATCCTAAGGCTTCTCTGGTTTTGAGATATTCAAACAGCTTGATCATGACCAAAATCCCACATTAAAGGATTTTGAACTCATCTTCTATTTAATATATGATCTGGCCCATAAAAGATGGGATATTTCCTTTTCAGTGTTATTTTATATCCCTCTTGGTGCACCAAAAGTCTTTCTCCCTAAATGAGTCACGCACCATTGGTAGATCTGCCCACTCCAAAATTTTCTTCATGTTTCCTACTACACTTTTGATCCACTTTTATTGGCGCAATGTGGAGATTTGGTTACCAATTTTTTCAAGTAGGGGTCATTCTACCTCTCTAATTTTGTATCATAATGGGTGGGTGTGCGAATGATTCCTTGTGATGAATGGGAAAATAATTTCTTAAATGAGTAATAAATAATGACAGGGAATATGATCAAAATATAACAAGAATCAGTGAAATAACTACAGGAATATGATGGTGTAACATATGGTGTTTTATTTGTTAACCATGAACCTCATTTTGAATTGAAGGGGATAAAAGGTCTCCTGGAAAATAATTGATGTTGGTGGTCTTCGCATGCACACTTCCTATGTTCTATTTTATTGTGATGCGTTAATAAATCTATATAACATGGAAACTATTTTACCGTGAATATTTGGTTATGTAAATGGATTCCCTAGGAACAAGCCTTTTTTGTGACCACCCTGGTTATTTTAAAGTGCAATTTATGAAACCCTATTGCTAAAGCAGAATATTCTTGGGTAAGTGGTATGGATGCATGTTGTGTTTGGTTAGGGATTTTACTTTGTGAGGCTTGTGTGAAGTTGTTGTTCGTAACCTTCTGATGGGTATAGGGGTGGATAGAGGGGTTGGTCCGATAAGTGGGGAAGGGTATGTTTGTGTAGAAAGGATTCTGTTTGGTTGTAGTTTCTATAGGTATTTTGTATGGGGTAGTACAAGGAGTGTGTTGGTATCCTAGTTTTAGAGACTGGTTTATTATGAAATAGATAGACTTGTAGGTAGAGGGACTACCATTGCTTGTTTTGTGGCCATGGAGTGATGTTTGGATGTGAGACTTTAGTGTAGTTATGGGCTTGTAATACATTTTCATTACATTGGAGAAATGTTTTGGATGTGGGGATGAAGGCTGCATTGTGTCGTTACTTCATTTTTATGGGTGTTCTAATTGTGGAATTATTGTGCATCAGGGATGCCAGGGTTGGCTATGAGGGTGTGATTGTGTGGTACAACATTGAAGAATGAAAGTTGGAAGTGGATGAAAAGGTTTCTAGGAAGAAGGGGTGTACTGTGGGGAAGTAGGTTTATTGTTCTCTATTTCCATTATGAATTTGGCTTAAAATGGAAATATTCTACCATGTTCCCTCGTCCCTTTTTCAATTTTTGTAATACCGAAGCATGAAGTAGGATGGTTGTTGTTTGTTTAGTTAATCAGTATCTTTTCCTTTTGAGATAGTTACATATGTTGTACTCTATAGTTTCCATGGGTAGTAATCGAATAAATTAAATTTAACACTCATTAATTAATTAATGGAAAGTGGTTAAATGAAAAGGGGTTGGTTTTATGCTTTGGAAGTGGCGTTTTATGTTGTTGTACATGTATGGGTAGCAACAAAGGTGGTTCTAATGGGATGGTTGTTTTTTTGGGACATATAGGCTAGGATGAGATTTTTCTTAACTATACATGTAAATTATAGTTCCTTGTGTTTTCTATATGCACCCACCCTAGTTTAGAACCATGTGCCGAACACCCCCATTTCAAAGGAGATGGTGTCTTTACACACATCCTAGTGGGATGATGGATGGCTTGTTACTACATTTATTCCTCGTACCCTCTTCTGGGTTCGTACCGCTTGAGATTTTATAATAAAGATGTAATGTATTGATGCTTTCCATATTCGAAGGTCAATTGGACAGCTATGTTTTGTAGACAAGGGGATCCTAAGTTTTCGAACAAGGTCTGTTTTCCCAGGTGTCTTCGGGATGAGGTCCAAGTGTCATTGGGCGAGTGGCGAGGTTTTTGTGGCCCAGGTGTATGCAAGCGAGTTGTGTGGTGTGGTTGCTGCCCAGGTGTATGTGGGTTTGGTTTGTGTTTGGTGTGAGACCCATGTGTTTCTGGGAAGGTTGTGGTAGTGGGACTAACATTGGAAGAGTGGTAGGGTCAAAACATTAGTTGTTACTAATAAACATTTAACTAGTTGGAATGTGGGGTGGTGTACACAAATTTCAATGTGCAATACCAACACTTCACATGACATTCGTAATTGGGTTACTGTTCCTTGGTGAGGCTAGGCTAGTTAGTACTCCTTGGTAGGTGCATTGAGGTTATACTATTTTTCGCACTGGGGAATTAGTATGTTCCCCCAATTGTGAATGGATGGCTTGTGTTTTTCTACTAGTTATACTTGTATACTCACCCATTTTCAGTAAAAATATTTTCATGTTTCCAATAGGAAATTGTGACACATTCTAGACATTACATGTTTTGGAATCGAGATAGTTGTTGGGATTCTATTTAGTCTCTTTCTTTTGGTACTTTGTTTTTTTACTTTTGTTTTACTTTTTTCATAGTTTACGTTTAAAACATGCTTGGGTTGGATTTTGGTTTCCTTTATATAAATTTCTGGTGTTGTTTGGTATTTTACCATCTAATCTCCTAATCATGATTTCATTAAAAATGATATCGCCTTCCATTTTCTATGAGATTCATTACCGTTGGTTGTTGTCTCTACATCAAGGCCTATTGAAGGTGGGTCTTGGGGTTCATTATCTCTCCATCATCGTGAAGATGGAAGGGCATGGCACATATCTACCCATTTCTATATCTTTAATAAGGATGGTGGTGAGAGAATGGTAGCAAAGGTGATGTTTTAGGGATAGCATGGAGTTCAGGGATAGGCATAGTGAGGATTTCCTCGGATGTTAAGGAACGATGATAGGAAATAATATACATGAAATATGCTAGTGATGAATAGATAGGATATAGGATTTTAGGGCCCCTGTGATCTAATGCATGGACTCTAGAATACTGACAAACCAAGGGAGGAAACAATGATTTTAGGGTAGATACCCTAGGAAAGGTACATGCATCTTCCTAACTTGTGTTCTTGAGTGTCATGTCTGTTATGGTGACTTAATTTTAAAAATGAGTTAAAATAAATATTGAAAGAAAATTCCATACTACCAGGGATTAGGAGATCCTTGTTTGCATTTTGATCTATTGCAGTTGAACATCGCCCACATGGGGTATGTGTAGGGGGGGCCCAATAGGATGACTTTTTTGATCAACAGAGGGCTCATTGAGAAGAGGAAGATGACGTCTGGTAAAAGGCACATCATTATTTTCAGCGGAAGATGCTGGGGAAGTACAAATGAAACATTTCAGACTCAGAGAAAAAGGGCTAGCATGAGTTTTTGACAGTCACCATTACCATGACTATGATATGATTGTGTACAGGGTTCCTCTAGTAATGATCCATATGTGAAGAATAACACTTCAATGGTGGATGCTTTACCTCAGTGAGAGGAAAGAGACCAATGTATCTAGGGATGAAATTGAGAAGGAGTTTCAGGCACAGTTCCTGTCCTCGAGGATGAAGGCCATGAACAGGAAAGAGTTTCACTCCCTCTAATAGCGAAGTCTTTTGGTGAGGATACAATAGATAAAGATCAAGGATCTCTAATACTTTTCTCCAAATTTAATTCCGGATGAGGATTCACGGGTGAGGCACTTGGAGGAGGCACTCTGACCATATATTCAGTACATCATCTCTCCCTTTACCCTACTGAAAAACATGGATGTTTAGAAGAAGGATGAATTAGCCGAGTGGATGAACTTGTAAGGAATCATGAGGGAAAAGCCCGTCAGGTTTTTCAATGGGGAAGGCAGTCAAAAGTAGGTATCTCGTGCTAGGGCCTTCCATATTTTAGTCAATGGGGAATAGGCCAATGTAGTTTCATTTTGGATCTTCTAGTCCTCGCCATTTTTATATGGGACCTAGACTAAGGTTCCTTTCCTATTGGGGATGTGGAAATCTTAGAGACCATTTTAATCTTCAGGTTCAGTGGGGTGGGGGGGGGGGGGTTGGTTCCGAACCCACCTCAGCAATAGCAGTTTCCAGTCAGACCATTCCAGTAGCAGGGGTAGTAGGCTCCCGATCCACTGAGGGTGTATGTTGCTGGAGGAGGCTGACCTAAGGGTGATCCTCAGAGACCTCAACTAGGGTGTGGTCAGAAAGGTGGTCTATATAAGAGGGAAAGCGTAGTTGGGTGTGGGAAATTTCACACCGCAAAGGTAGTAGGTCCTGTAGCGGTGAATGTCATTCGTGGCATGACCAACTTGTTTAGTACTCTTGTGTGTTCAGTGTTAGATCCAAGGGCTTCGTAATTCTTTGTTTCACCCTGTTTAGACCATTTCATAGGACTAGATGTGTAGATAATTTATGTGCCTTTATTTCTAAATATTCTTGTTGGAGGTTAGATTAGTTTTATTGATATTTATCTATGGTGTAGACTTATGATGGGGTAGCATCAGTCATGTGGGGAGATTCTTCTACTAATGATGTGACTGTAAGATTTCCTCATAGCCATCGACTGGTTTTTTTGTGCTTTTAGTTATATACTTCTTCTGGAAGAGAGTTTTGTTTTTAGATATGGATGGAAACTATGTGGCCTTTTTTGGAAAGATCATTCATCCGGAGGGAAGTCGGTGGGTGGAACTCAATCTTTCTGTATTTTCCAATATGTAAAAGGGGTTGATGGTTGCTAAGATGGTGGAGGATCTGGGAGTTGGATGGGGGTTTATAGATGCCTCCCCTGAATAGGTTGGGGATCCACCCCCTCGATGTGACATTGTGTTCAGAATAGACATACATCCTTATTCTCGTTCAATTTTGATGGATCCCTATTAGATGGAACCTTCTGGTTGCAGGAGTTATGGATTCAGGTAGAAGATTAGATGAAAAAAGGTTTTATCTGACCGAGTGTGTCTCCATGTGGTGCTTCATTTATTTATGAATAAAAATTGTGGTCTTAGGATTTTCATGGACTGCCAGAGGATGGATCAGATAATGATCAAGAGTTGTTACCCATTTTTGAGGATATACGATATTTTTCGACCAAATGAGGGGGGCATATTGGATCTCTAAGATCGATCTAAGGACTAGATATCACCAGTTGAGGGTGAAGGAGGGTTACATCTTGAAAACTACTTTTAGGTGAATGTATTGTCACTTCATTTTCGTGGTCCTGTTGTTCGGTGTTACAAATGCACCATCCATGTTCATGGGGTTCATGAATATTATTAGTGAGTTCTAATACCGGTTTGTTGTCATGTTCATCATCGACATTCAGATCTATTCAAGGTCAGAGGAGAATCATGTTGAACATCATAGGATAGTCTTGGAGGTCCTTCGACACCACCAATTCTATGAGTAGTTGTCCATGTACATGTTCTAGATGCGTGAGGTGCACTATCATGGACACACGGTGTCTTAGTAGATGAAATCAGTGGAACCATAAAAGGTCAATGTAGCTGTTTCATGGGAATCACCAAGAACTTGGAAGAAGTTCACAAATTCTTGGGTATATCGAGCTATTTTCGGTTGTTTGTTCCAGGCTTTTCTTGAGTCAAAGATCTATTTAAAGAATTTACTATAAATGACATGGCCTTTGTGTGGAGTTAGTAGGGTTAGATATTTTTAGAAATCTGAAGTAGAAGTTGTTCCATGCTCTAGTCTATAGGATTCCATAAGAAGGGTTGATTTTTTGGGGTGTTCTATGAGGCTTCATGTCTAGGATTGGGACATGTAGGGATGCAACAACCAGAAATGATCTATTATGTGTCTATGAAGTTACATCTACATGAACATAACTATGACTCCCATGATTGAGAGCTTACAGTGGTCATATTTAAACATATGTTGTGGCGGCATTACCCCATCAGGGATCACTTTTTGGAAATCATGGACTGTAAGATATTGAGGTATATATTATCTCGGCAAGAACTAAAATATTGGTAGTGAAGGTGGATTGAGTTTCTCCAGGACAATGGCATCAAGATCTTTTACACATTAGTAAGGAGGATGTGGCGGTCGATGCCTTAAGCAGGACGTTGTAGAATGAGTTAGATCAAGACTCCACTGATGATTAGATGGAAATGGAGGAGTTGCATACTTTGCATTTGGATGCGGGAATGGTTGGCAGAAGAGAAAGTCTATTTCATATGACAATGCATTCTTCCTTGGTGCAGTAGGTGGAAGAGTCTTAGTGGGGAGATTCAAGAATAGATGTGATGTGTGATCGCGCTGTCTAGGGTGATGCTTCTAAGGGATGGTTAGAGGATAGTCAGAATCAGATGTTGTTCCATGGGAAGTTATTAGTCCAAGTGGATATGCACAAGGGAGTTCTATGTGGGTTCTATAGCTCATGCTTGATAGTGCATCTAAGAATTTCTTTGATGTAGTGAGGCTTCATGGAAATGTTTTTGTGGACCAGGGTGAAGAGGGTAGTGGTGGAATTTGTGATGAGGTTCCTAGTGTGTTAGAAGGTGAAGGTTGAGCACAATGTTCTTGATGGTCTGTTGTAACTCTTAGACATTCCTGATTGGATGTGGGATGAAATCTATATAGATTTCATCATGGTACTACCTTGGACATTGGGAGGATATGTTCCTATTTGGGTAGTATTGGATCGACTAGAGAAATTGACTCTCTTCCTGGAGATCAAGGAGTCAAGTGCAGTAGATTCCCTGGTAAGAAGCGTAGTAGACAACTTGGTAAAACCACATGGAGTTCCAAGATCCATTGTCTCGAATCAAGATACATGTTTTATAGTGTCAGTTTGGGGGGTATTGCATCATGCCTTTGTCACTCAATTACACCTCAACACTACATTCCACCCTTTGATATATAGATATATATAGAGGATATTTCAAACATTGGAAGAAATATTATGAGCATGCATTATAGACTATAGTGCATCATTGGTGTGACGATTTCCCTTGGTAGAGATTTATTACAATAATTGATATCAATATTCCTTTGGTATGGCTCCATTAGAAGCACTATATAAAAGCTGGTGTCATTGACTCTTTTCCTAGACGGAATATGGGTATTCATCCATTCATGGTCTGGACTTGGTAAAGAGTACGACAAAAAAGGTAAAGCTTGGGTGTGAGAGGATGAAGGTGGGATAAGACCAATAGAATTCCTTTGCCGATCATAGGAGGATTCCATTGGAGTTCAAGTTTGGGAAACATGTTATCTTGATGGTTTCCCCTCAACATTTGAATCATAGGATTGGTAGAGGGAGAAATATTTCTCCTACATTCATCATACATTTTGAGGTGTTTGGAAAAGTTGGTGATGTGGCATATCAGTAGGTGTTTTCACCATGGTTGGATAGGATCAACGGCGTCTTCCATGTCTCTTAGCTCCATCATGGTCTTCACAATGAACCCCACATCTTTGATTGGGGAAATATGGATATCGGGGAAGATGTGAAATTCTTGGAGAGACTAGTATGAATCATGGATCATGAAGAGAAGTTGATTTGGGTTGTGTGTTATGGAATCATGGTGGCCTCGAGAAGAGTAAATGGGAGTGCAAGGGATATATTTGTGTTCAGTACCAAGAGATGATTTGAATTTATCTCTTTTGTTTTCTTGGGCTTTTCTTATGATGTATTGATCGACATCATTTTTTTGTAATATGAGTTGTCTCCCTATTCTATGAATGTGTCTGATATTTTTTAACTATTGGGAGTTGAGGACCAGAACCCTAACAATGATGGATTAAAATGGATTTGACTAAACGTTTTCAGTAGTATTAGTGTTGTACAAAGATGATATTTTCATGACATGGAGGAAGGAACTCAATAATCCATGTGTCAGGTCATTGTGACCTTTAGTGTTGGTTTGATTGATTGGGGAAGTGGGGCCTTAGTGTTTGTACAATTTTTTAGGAGATATATTTTAAAGAGGAAGGTAGTTTCCCCATTAGATGTATCTTATGCAGTGGTTGTTTAGACCCGTCTTTTTCTTAGTTTTGTATTAATTATTATGGACAAGAATATTTTGAGTGGTATCTGATGTAACTACATGTATTTCATTTGGATTTTCCTTTTTTATAAATCCAATTCATGTGGTTTTCTTAGGATTCAAAAGATATTTTTTGGGAGTTTTCCAAAAATCTAGTTTCATTAAATTTCTTCACCAAAATAGTGGCACCAGTATGGTCGTACACTGAAGCAGTTTCACTATAATGGTGGCACCATAATTGTGGAACTGTGACTGGGGCACCATAATGGTTTCACATCAAAATGGCGACACCATAATGGTGGCACCTTAATAGTCACACAACGAAATGGTGGTAGTGTAACGGTGGAACCAAATCAGTTGGACCATAATGGTATTACAATAATGATCACACACTAAACCTGTGGAACACCAAAAGATGTCTCAATATTTCCCAAATTTATAGTTTCTTGAGTTTTTCAATTTTCAGCCTTCTAACATATTATTTGACATAAACTGAATGTAAAGTTGTTTTTTGGAGTTTTTATGAGAATTTACTAGGATAATAATCATATCATCAATATCCTAATTCTCACGAGGCTTTGAGATATTCAAACCGTGTTATCTTGACCGTGATCCCACGTTAACGGTTTTTGAGGCCATTTTCCCAATAATATAGAATCTTCCTCTTCAAAGCTAGGATCTTTCCTTCCCAGTGTGGTTTTCATTCCCTCTTGGAGTGAATACAATCTTCCACCCAAGACGATTCGTGCAATTATGGTAGATCCCACAATTTATCTATTTTTTTTGGAGTTTCATGCTGCTTATGTGATCCCCTATTCTCAGAGTAAAGAGGAGTTTTGGTCGCATGTTGTTTCAAGTGGGGATCCTTATGACTCTCTACTTGTGTATCATACAGGGTGGGAATAATAATGATTCACTGTGAAGAATGGGTGAATGGTTTCATAAATTACTAATAAATAAGAGTCTTGAATATGATCATTAGATAATCGGGGTTAATGAAATAACTATAAGAATGTGAGGGTTTTTGTGTATGGTGTTTTATTTGTTAAACATGAACATAATTTTGAATTGAATGAGTTAAAATGACTACTATATTATCAGTGTAATTGGTTTTATTTTCTTGTGCACTGGTGATGTTCTATTTTATTGTGATGCTTTGATTAATGGATGTAACATGCAAATGATTTAATAATGTAAACTTGGTTAAATGAATGGATTCCCCAGGATCAATAGTTTTGTGTGATCACCCCGGTTATTTGAAAGTGGAATTGATGAACCCTGCTTGAAAAACATGAATATTATTGTCTTAATGGTGGTGTTGGGTGCTGTGTTTCGTTGGGTTTTGTACTTTGTGGGGGTTGGGTGATGCTGTAGTTGGTAACATTGTGACGGGTATGGGGGAAGGAAATTGGGGATGGTCCTATGAATGGGGAAGTGTATGTTTGTGTATAGGGGATTCTGTTCGGTGGTGGTTTTGTGGGATTTGTGGATGGTGGAGTACAGAGGCTGTGTTGGTATCCTAATTTTAGAGATTAATTTAATATGGAATGGATGGGATCATAGGTAGTGGGATTTCCTTTGTTTGTAATGTGGCCATGGAGAGACATTGGGAAGGGGTATGTGGGGTGTTTATGGAATTGTTTTGTATTGTGACTATGTGTGGGAAATGTTTGGGAAGTGCGGATGCATGGCTAGGTTGTGTTGTGACTTCATATTTACGAGTGTACTGTGTGTTGGGTTGTTTTGTAGCAGGACTTCCATGTTTTGTTTCAAGGGCATGATTGTGTGGTATAACATTGAAGAATGATATTTGGTAGTGGTTTAATGTTTATATAGGAAGATGGGGGTGTTCAGTGGGACTGACGGTTGGTATGTCCCTATTGTCTTTATGAAAGGGCGTTAAAATGAAACTGTTCTGTCATAGTCCCTCTTCCATTGTTCAATGTTAGCATTACCGAAGCATGATGTGAGTTGGTTTCTATGTGGTTTGATAATTTGGAACTACACCATCTGAAATTATTGTAAATGTTGTTCTTGGTATTTTCCCTAAGTAGTGCTAGCTTTAATTAAATTGAACCCCCCATTTATTAAATAATAGAATGTGGTTAAATGAAAAGGGGTTGGGATTATGATTTTGTAGAGCCTGTTTGTGTGGTTGTGTGTTAATGGGTAGCATAACAAGTGGTTCTTGTGGGATGGTTGTTGTTTTTGGGACCCATAGGTTGTGTTGAGTGTTTTCTCACATATATTTTTAAATTATAGTTCCTTCTTTTTTCTATACGCACCCAATTCTTGTTGAACACCGTGTCCTGAACACCCCTATTTCACGGGGTAGGGTGTCTTTCACATCTTCTCGTTGGGAGGATGGATAGATGGATACTAACCTTCTTCCTAACACCCCCATCAAGGTTCTTACCACACGAGCATATCTGAGAAGCCGATAATGGATTAAGGCTCACCATTGTCCAATATTATTCAGGTAGGTTTTTTGTGGGGGAGGCGGTCAGTTGTTTGTGGGAAAGGTTTGTTATCCCTAGTGTCTTCAGGATGAGGCTTATGTGTCTTCAGTTTAGAGATGTAGTTGATGTGGCATAGGTGGGTGTGGGTGATATGTGTAGTGTTGTTGTGGGCCAGGTGTCTGTGTGTGGGATTTGTGCGTGGTTTGAGGCCCTCACTTGTATGGGTAGGTTACGATAGTGGGACTAATTTTGGAAGCGTGGTATCGTAAATGTGTTATCTATTAGGAATGAATAGTTAACCAGTGGTAAAGTGGTGTAGGGTACCCAAATGTCTTTGTTATATATTAATACTTTACATTATTTGCGTTATTTGGGGAGTGTGACTTGGTGAGGCTAGAAAAGATAGTACTCCTCTGTAGGTTATTTAATGTTCTACTGTTTTTCTCACAGGGGCACTATAACTTACCCCCAAATTTGAGAAGGTGGATTTATTTTTCCTACTAGGTATACTTTTATACCCACCCTATGTCTATAAAAATATTATTAGGTTTCCACGAGGACATTGAGGACCATGCTGGTCTTTAATTATTCAGGATTCAGTATCATTAATAGGAAGATGATTAGTCCCTTTCCTTTGGTTCATTATTTGGTACATTGGTTTTACTTTTAACGTAGTTTTCATTTAAATCATGAATGGGGTGGATTTCGTATTCATTTATATAAATATTTGGTGTTGTTTTGGATTTTACCTTCATATCTCCTGATCAAAAGTTCATTAAAAAAGTTAATTACTTCCATTTTTTGATATTCTATACCATTGGTGCTAGTCGCCACTCTGGGGCCTATTCAAGGTGGGTCTTGGGGGTAATTATATCTCATTCGTGATTTAGAAGGAACAAAATTGCACCTTGATGCCCCTCCCATCATCTTGAAGAAGGCAGGTCATAACAAATACAAATATTAAAATAGGCAAAAAAAATTATATTATAATCATTTTATATCCATATAAATAAATATTTATAATAATATCTTGATTAAATTATAAATTTCTAAACATAAATAGTTAAATAGTTAAAGATAATTTGTAATGAAAGTGTTTCATACCACATTGAAACATTTGAATTATAGGATTCAGGAATTAAGAAAATTTAACAAAAACATAAATATAATTAGAATAAATAAATTAATGATATGAAATGTAAAAGGGGTTGTATATAAATCTCATAAAATAAGGTGGGTGTATAACATCAAATGATTCCTTAATGAAATGTGACTGAGATGAAGTCCCTTACATAGATTCTGAATCATATCGTACAAGAATTATATTCATGAAAATAAACAATGTTTAATTATTTATATTTTAGAGAAAAATTTTAAAATTTATATTTCTTTTATATCACTAATTATCATTTTATAAGAATTCCATAATTATTTTTTTTCACATGGTATGTTTTCATTATATTCGGTATATTAATTCAAAATGACATTGGTATATTATCAGCAGACAAAGTGTTCGTTAGTCCATCATCTCTAGAATAATAATAATTCCATAATAATTAATTTTATAGATCAATTATACTTTTCAGTGCATACATTACAGAGATATAAGAAAAGCAAACTATGTTACACTCACTGAAAAGGTAAGTTTTACGTTGGTATGAGTAACATTTCCATTTTTAATTATTATTATGGAAAATGTAAGTATTATTTTTTTCCCCATAATTAACATAAAATAATTAATATGATATTAATCTTTAAATTGAACATATATATATCATTCATGTTTTGTTGTGATGAAAAACAAATCACATCACTTTGTGGGGGAGATAGTTCACACGTACACACAGGAGGCATTACCATTTTTATGTTTATAGAAATGAACAAAATTAAATGATATATTTTTATTTAATAAGTATTAATATGTTATCAATATCATAAATAATCATTAATTCTACCATTATATCCTATCTTGAGAGTCTGTGATGGAAAACTTACTATATCAGTTCTCATATGATCCATACTTTTCTCATTTAATGCAAGTGGGGATGGATTTAGGTTATTCTATTTACATCATAACATCCTAGAAAATATAGAAGACAATATTTATTATATAATAATTTTTTAAGAGTATATGATGGATTCATATTAAAAATTAAAATATAATTACTTGATTAGAAATGATACATATTCTTCATACAACTTCATATGCTTAACTCATTATGACCACTCTGGGTGGTGTTTTCCATAAACTATGTGATCCATAATTTTTAGAGAGATTATAGGAATTTATTTTGGTATAATATTATCCAAAAAATATTTATAATGTGTGAATAAAATAGAAGAAGAATATCCCATTTATAAGATAGGGGAGGAGCACTTTTGTAATTTCTAAAAAATTTATATTAATACAAATTAATTTTTATTCAAACACGTTCTAAAATGGATTATTTAAAATATAAATTTATTATGGTTATAAATCAAATTATCAAATAAAAATTATATATATTGGGACTGTTTTTAATTCCATATCAAATTTGTTTTATCACTTATTTAAAATCTTTAAGTTAATTTTTGACAATATGTTTTTACATGATGATGGTTAATAGGGTTAATTAAAATGAAACATTAACAAAAATAGATCATTGAGGAAGTTTTCATCATTATACTAATTATTTTCCTGAATTTAATATTTTTATGAATTTTATATCAAATAATAAAATATTATCTGTTTGAAAATAACATTAATGTCAAAATTATACTATTTATTACAAGACGTTTTAATAATATCATAACATGTTGAAATCTCCAAAAAAATCTTTCAAATTATAATTAACATATCAGATTATATTAAATAATAATTTTATGACATAAACTATATATAATTATATTTATTTTTATTTATTTATTTCTATTTATTTGATATTTCCTTTAATTTAACATTTACAACATTATAATTATGTAAGACTTTATGGTAAATATTTAATTACTAATAATTAAATATAAATTAACCTTAGGAATATAAACTATTTATTTTCCAAATTAATAGTTATATTAAAACATATACTTTTTTGAACACCATATTAAAAGAAATTCACTTGTTAAAAACTAGAGTATGAAAATATAGTATTTTCATTGAATAAAATACTATAAAAGACATAAATCATCCACGTATCTCAAAGAGGTCATAATTAATCATGAAAGAATATATTGGTCGTAAATAAATAATCCAATAAAATTATTTCCAGTATTTGGGTAATTTTATAAAATTTAGAAAAAAATGTTTACCATTACTTGCGTAATTTACCATTAATTGTTGTAATAAAAAATATTACTAAATTTATTGTTCATATTGTTCAAAAATAAAAGTGAAATATTCAATAAATTTTTCAATTTTGATTAAAAATATTGAATCCGTTATTAAAATTCAAAACACATGAATTACGTTTATTAATTAAAAAATAATCTTATTGACTGAATGATAGAATGGGTTTTTAAAATGAAAACCTTCAAAAGATTGAAATTTTTTATATAAAAATTTAAAGGGAAATTGACTCCAATTAACTAAAATGGAATATATAATGAAAAAATTATATAATTATGATTTAAAACAGTTCAAAATTTTAATTTAACAATATAAATCAATTTTATTTAATTTTTTTTAAAATGTTGTATTTTTCACTATTTATCAAAAAATGAAACATAACATACATTCTCAAAAAATTAAACAAAATTTAAATTTTATATTCTTGTTCAAATAAAATTTATTCATATAAAATATTATCTATAAATGTGTCAAAACTAAATTTGAAACAGGTTCACCATTTAAAGGTGGAAAACTGGCTTTTTTAAAAAAATTGCTTATTTTATGCTTAAAATTGGATTTATTCATATATCATGTCAATAAAACAAATAGATTACATTTTAAATGTTGTATTGAATATATTATATATATTTCAAATTAATATAATCCATCATGGGATAATTTTTTGTTTATTAGTATAAAATAATCTTTTGAACATTTTAATAGTTTTTTAGAAGACATTTCATTTTATTTCAAAAAGGTTATTACATAATTTATAATTAATTGGTTAAAATTTATATATATATATATCCAGCCATATTTTGATAATTCCATTAACACTATTCAGAATGACCATTTCAATGAATAGTTTATAATGATAATATTTAAATAAAAATATTTAGTAGTTTTCTAAAGCTCATTGTGGTTTATCATATATGCTATTGAACAAAGTATTTATTTTTAAAAAAAAAATTGGCAATGTTTCAAGGATGGTGACATTTAGGGATGAAAAAAATAAATAATGTTAAATTTCCCCACTATCTTATAAATTCATAACTGGAGTTTTTCGATGTGTCATGTTATAAATTTTCATATAAAATAATATAGATTTTTGAAGTATAATTTTTTAATATATTTTTTCTAATGAATTAATTATTGTATTGTTTTTATAATTTGATTAAATAAAGTCCCAATAAAATTTTCTATATAATTTTATCTTTTTCAACTTATTTGTTCATTTTTTTACCATTTTAGGAAGTATATATAATTTTTTCTCATTGTGTTATACATGTGTCATTTTTTTATTGATAGTCGGTTAACAAATTATTATTTGTAATTTATTATATGTATATACATTTTGGATGTTTTTATAGAGAATTATATTATTATAATATTCTCCATTAATATATATACTCTATATTAAATTTATTTATATGTGGCTTCCTATTTAGAAAAGGGTGAATATCTAGTATCTTAGTTGTTGTTATATTTAATGTGAATATAATAAAAAAAAATTCTCAGTGTTGAAATTACATATCCAAGATAGAATGGTTTTTAAAAATATATTGTATTGTTATATTTATATTAAATGAAATATACAATTTAATTTCTCTTAGAATATGTTATATGATTCCTCTAATTTTTTATAACATCCATTATGTCGGTTTGAAGAATGAAATAAATTATTATTTTTATTTTACATTATTATTTAGTTTTGATATGAGTTTTATTGTAATTTAAAAAAAAATGGAAGATGTTTTGTTACATGGTTAGTGAAATTTTACTTATAAACATATAAATTATTCATTCAAGGATGTGAAACACATTCTGGAAAGGTTAATTATATTTTAAAGACAAACTATTTGATGTCGATATTTTTATAAGAGTTGTTACATTATTATAACATAGTTTCAAAAAAAAATGTCTTCAAACCATACATGCTACCTATGAAATAAAAATTTTGAAATCCTAAAACTACCCTAACTTGAGTATAAACCATTTATCATCTACAACATTTAATATTAAATATTTTGGGCACCCAACCATGGTTACCTTTCTATAGTCCCTTCAAAATTTTTCATTTATAGATTTCACCTCTCCAAATCAGAAATAATATTCTTGTAAGTGCTTCTAAAACATATTTTTTATCTTCCAATTCCTTTATCATTTTATCTATTCATATCTTATAATTTTGGCAGCCTTAGTTTCATGTTAGAGTTTTTTTGAGTTATTATATATTTATGATTAACAAAAAAAATTTAGGTGATTTCATGTTCATTTGAATTGGAAAAAATTCACTCTCTAATGGTTTCATTGATAATTGGTTGTTAACATTTTCAATAATCCAATATTTGGTCATGTATGATTCTATATAGGTTTTATAAAGTGTAATGATTGTAAAACATGCTTTTAATCCATCGAGTGATGATATTTATTTCATTATAATTTCTTTTTATCTTTTATTGATATTTCGGATTCTTTATACGAAAACTGTATACTTTCTATGGTTTTATAATTTTTCCCACTTTGTAAGATATAGTTCTTTAATTATTATTAAATGATTTTAAAAAAATTATAAAATTTTTTGATCCTTGATTTATATTTATTTTCAACATGATTTTATAATAAATCGCCACATATTAAATGAGTTTTCATTTTTTTAACATGATTTTATCACGTGAACTATGTTTCATCAAGTTGTATTATTTTATGTGAAAATCATAGACTAAATGTGGTTTATATATGGGATATGATGACATTTGAAAATACATCTATCCTTATGGTATTCATTGGGTTTATATGGGGGAGGGGAGTTGGATATGTTTTTTAATAGTATTATCGTATTTAGGAACATACATAACATCATTAGTTCATCTTAAGATAGAACCATAGAAATTCATTGTGAGCTATGATTTTTGTGGAGATATATATTTTTTTTAGGGAAATGGACCCACAATTTATCAATATGAGACTCTACTGAGTGGATATTTGATGATGAAAGATATGTAATTATAGAGAATCTTTTTATTATAAATTAATTTCCTACATCGTCTCCCAAGATATTGAATTATTATATTATATATTCAAGATCAAATTATATGAATGTATGTTCAATTCATTATTAAAATTTTAAAATACAAATTTATATTAATAATTATTTAAACTCATATGAAAATAATTCATTTCTTATTTCTAGTTTAAACTATCATGAAATGGATTATATCATATGGTTTATACAAAGTGTACTATTTTAGTACCGATAAGTATTGTCATGATAACACAATACACAAAAAGTTTTAGTTTAGGTATACCATATTTTTATCGACATAAGTAAATGAAAGGTCATACTTTGTGGCTATGGTTAATCTTGTAAGCATTGAATGAGTAGAAAGGAGTGGCGTGGTGGGAGATAAACCATATGTCACACAAATTTTTTTATGTATTTATTTTAGTAATAATATTTATAATATATTTTCATATTATTTTACAATCTAATTTCCCTTTTTCATGTTTCTGTTCATATAAGTATTTTGTATTATAATGTTTATTTATTTATATTTTGACATTATGATCTTGTTATGGAATTTTTTTTTATTCCATTATTGGTCAATGATTTTTTTTCAATTAAATTCTATTTATAAATTTGAGTATTTGTTGTATAAAAAGGTCACACCAATATCTCAGGGTGGGCCCTTGATTATGTTCATGTACTAATGGGAAAAACATTACAATTCTGTATCCTCTATTCCCATACACTATTTTACATAAATTTTGTAATGTTAATAGACCTTTGGAATTATGAATTCACATATTTGGTTTTAGGGAATAATATGTTGGGTTGGTTCATAAAAATCGATATGACAAAATAAATTCGATTTATGAAATTTTAAGAAATCTTGGTACATTGGATATATGAACAAAAAAATGATTATAGGATTGGAGCAAGTTTTTACCCAATACAATCCATTATAAGATTTAACATTTAATGAGTTACGTTGAATTGTTTAATTTTTATTATAATATTGTTTTTATGTTTTTTTGGAAGTTTTAGATGACAAACGAGAAAAAAGTTTATTTTCTAGAAATCACATGTTTTGAGAAACAATATATTAATGATAATAGTTTTAAATGGTTTCAAATGAAATATATTTTGATAGTGAATAGAGTGTGTAAACAATATTACTGTCTATGCATCGCTACTTATACTAGAAAATTTTTCTTATGCTAAAGACAATATTTGGTTAATAATAATTTCAAACCATTGTTAATGTAATTTATGAATTTTGAATATTATTAATTTCATTAAGATTGTATATCATTAATTTCAAAGTTTCTATTCAATTTATGATTTTAATTTTTAATGTTTACAAGGTTTCAATTGTTTTTTGATAAGTTTATGAGTAATTACAATTTATTTGATATTCTTCTAGTGACATTCCTCCCCAAAAAGTCTAATTGTACCCACTATAAGGGTTTATATTTAATTTCTCATAAGTTATCCAAATTGATGCTATGAAATTTATTTTGATTATAGTCCAAAAAGTTATATCTATTGATTAATTAAGTAACCATATTCTTACCCAATATTGTGATTCAACATTTGGTTAAACTCAATGCGTGGATACAACAACTAATATTTTGTAATAATACTTTCTCCACTCAAGTAACGAATTAACATTAAGAGGACAAGGACTGGATAGAGAATATTAAGTTCATCATTTAATATATATAAATTCCTAAGTATATCAAGTAGATTTTTGTCGTTTTCAGTCAGGAATTATACTCAATAAAAATTGTGGGATTTCATAGACCAAGAAAAGGAACATGTAGGTATAAAGGGGAAGGTGTTTACAGTTATCTTGATTTAGTTTTTTTATACAACCACAATTGATATAAAAAACTAAAAGAGTTCATTTTCCCCAATAAGGGTATTTAAAATTAAATGGTAAAATAAAATTATTTTTCTAAAAATATACACTTTTCTCATCAATTGTTCTTTAGAGATAAGTTAAATGATTAAAGTTTTGAGAAGGGCCTCTAATAGGGTATTTAATGTTAATGTATTTTTATAAATCTATATACTATATAATGAAGATTTATCATGAAAATATTCTTTCAGTAGATGGGTCCAAAATACTGGAGATTAATAATGATCCTAAAACAATATATGGATGTGAAGGATTCATGTTTGCTAAATTAACGTTGTGAGATGTTATAAAAAAGATATTGGAAGTGGATCATGAAACCCATTATAGTTATAATGTTATGTAGCCATAAGGAATATGTCTCTTATGTTCCATCTATTATGTAAAATATACATTAAGAACCATTATGTTATGAATCCCCTAATAGATGTCATGTTTTTAAGTGTATAGGTTATCATTGTAGATTTCAATCAGTAAAAGTTTTCTAAGAATTTAGAGTTGTTATTACCACTCCATGGGTCTATCTAGATTATTTTGATGACTCTAAGGAGGATAGACCTCAAACCTTTAGATTCTGAGGCGTGATTAGATCTTCATACGGGTATACCAGCTATGAAATATAAATTAGACAACTAGAAGGCCTTAAAATCATTCCTATGTGAGGCTTTTTAATCTTATAATTGAAGATATTATGGAATGTAAATCCTGTTTTAAAATATTGTGAGGTAACATGCCAGTTTTATCAAATTTATATATTTATATATTTGATATATTTTCCATTAAATTATTCATCTTTAACAATATTATAGATATAAAGAATATTTTGTCAAATCCGAATTGTATGTAATTTTCATATCTTCACATATTGAGATAAATAAGAAATGTTGATTATACCTAACATGTTTCATCTTTATATATGATATAGAGTAGGATGTTGATGTTCATATTCTTAAGATGGTCCTACATTATATTATTCATAAGATAGATTAGATGTTCAACTTAAAATATCAAATTGAAAATTATCATAAAAAGAATTGCATTATTAATTTTAGTGGACCTTCACATTTTTTCCAAGAAGAATATAGGACATTAGTTTTCGAAAAATGGAATTGTGGTATGCCACATAACATCTGGCATGATTGATTATGATAAATTTAGCTACTAGAGAGAGATTCCTCTTATGGTTACTAAACTTTTCTAAGTGATTCTAGTTGACTTATTTGGTATACCTTGGGGAAGTGATGTTTAATTTTCTATCAAATGTTTTACAAAACATGAATATTATTATTTAATTTTAAAATAATTGAACCTGCTATATTGATGGACTAGAAAACCATGTTAGATTAATTTAAAAAAAATGGATTATTTGTTCATAGTTTTTCTATATGGGCTAGAACTATAATCTTTTAAACAAAGTTTGATGATACTCTACACCAATGTATAAATTATTGAAATCCAAATCACATGAAAATGAATAAAAAATGCATTTATCCATACATTGATGACCTCATTGATCATCTAAATGGGGGAATATAATTTTCAAAGATTTTCCATTGATCAATTTTCTATCAATTTAGGGGGTGATGTTTATCATCCTCAATACTAATTTTAGTAGTTGGAATGATCATTTTTAATATGTCATGATCTCAGTTTTTCTAACTAATAATCATTTGATACAGAAAACCCTTAGGATTTAGATAATGTTTTTGTAACAAAGCTACAACATTAGGGGATTAATATATGATATATTATTTTATTAGAAAACCTGATATGTTGATCTTAATTTTATGAGAAATATAAGGTAAATCTCTTCAAATACCAACTCGATTCAAAATTTTCAAGGTGTTAGTATTGGATAGAAGAGTTTAATATAAAAGGGAATGTGATTTCGAAAAAGGATGTTCAATTGATCTTCATAATTTAAATACCATTAATTTTTCAACCTAACCTATAAAATGAATTTTAAATATGAAATATCTTATGGTTTATGGGTTTCTATTAGAGATTTGGGAAGGATGTTTCCATGGTAGATTCTACTTTAACCACCCTTAATCAAATGTGAGTGATATTTTTTTTAGGTTTGAATGTCGATTAACTTTAGATAAAATAATTGAGTGAGAGACACAAAAAAACTATTTTAATTATTTCTAAATGTAGTATAGTTTTTTCAAGTATAAAGATGAACCTGGAATTAGATTCGGTTCTCTTCCTATGAATGATGATCAGTATGACATATTTTTCTCAATAACTAGACTTTTATGAAAATACATTTCTGATACATTAGAATTGGTAGAATTCATTAATGTATGACCTCAAGTGTTGGAGACACTACCTCTTTGACTATAGGTTAATAGTGAATATAATCAATTAATTCATGAGCTATATATTTTTTCAAATATATGTTATCTTATTTATTTTATTTTAATTTTTTATTTTAATTTATATGTTATTTATATCTTCTATAAACTGAGTAAGGTGATTTGTTTAACCAATGCACTATGATTGATGATGTTTTTATAAAAATTATATAAATTAGGAAAAATTGGAACATGATACGACTTCTGGAAAAATTCAAATTCATATAAAAGATGATATATAATATTTCTTAATATTTTATGTTGAAACGGTCTCTTTGGAGTATCTTTATTGAATGAAACCAAGGGATGTGGAATGTGATCTTATAAGTATAAATACGCGTGATAGAAAGATCACCAACATGTGGACCCATTTTCATTAGTATAGTATCAATGAATGATTATCATTACTGCCAGGAGGAGTTCATCAAGGTACTAATAACATGTGTTGTTATAGGAAACATTAGTATTTGTATCAAAACAAGTTCCAATTATATAATATCTTACATTGTATTGATACACCAGTAAAAAAATTAAACTAGAAATTCAAAATCCATATATTTTGTTTCAAACCATGAATGTCACCTATAAGGAATTGTATGGGGTACATACTAATTTTTATCATCAGATTATCTTATGACCATTTTGAGATATCATAATATTGGTTATTGATTTCTAGAGACAGTAAATCTAAAGGGGGTGACTTCAATTCTCAGTAATAATTTCTATTAAAAATAAAGTATATATAAATTCCCATCAATAATTTAAACATGCTGGTTAATAAAAATAGTAGATCAATAAAAGATCTAAAATTTCAAATGATTCATTAAAGAGTGACTATGTCACAGTAAGCAATTATTATAATTACCTTGGATTTTGAAATATATTTACTTAGATATAAACATTTATCAACAGTAGTTATTATTATCTATAAAAGTTATTTTTTATATATTAAAAACAATCTAGGTTTTGGTAACAAGAAAAGTAGCATAGAATAATAAAAAAAGAGTTTCAGTATCAATATGGGTGTTAATACACTCCACATAGAAATCAGTTACTACCAGAAAGATTATAATAATAATTAAACAAATAGAAATCATGAATTTGGTAAAAAAACACCAGTTATAGGATACCTAGGATAAATAGAAAATTCCATTGATATATTTGTGAATAAAAGTTTTACAAGACACAAAAGGACCACTTCAAATACACCATGGGAAAATAAATTTAATGTGAAATCTCGAATAACATGTTTTCTCCAATGAGGTTCATGAGATATTATGTGTATTAAAAAAATTAACAACACAATTAAAAAAATAGAAACATCAATCAAAAGAATATTGAGAGAATAGAAATGCTCAATCAGGTATACCTAGAATATAAAAGTCCACATATCATATTTATTAAGGAGTTCAAGATTCATCTTAAAAGGTTGTAGTAAAACATAGGATCATAGATATTATTATGAATGATACAGTTCATCTCTATCAGTATCTCAATATATCCCTATAATGGATTTATTTTTTGGGTTCGTTATCATCATAGGAGATGAATTAGTAATCTTGTATTGATTCAAATATTATATCCCACAATTTTAAATACTTTTTAAACGTTTTTCATCCTATAGGGAGTGATATTCCCATTTCATAGATATAACAGCATCAATTAGAGGAGATCTAAAATCCTCCAATCATCTTAAACTACATAATTAAGACATGGTCAATTTATCCTTGAATAGAAATAACCATTGAGTCATTCACTTAAATGTCCTTCGACAATAATGATAACACAAAGCTGGAGGTGACCTGACATAAGATGCTATATTAGACACGATTTACCCCTTGCTGGTGGTGCATAAGATTCTAGCAGTGGATCTACGTCTAATTGTGACAGAACTTGATGGTAGACCATTGAAGATATATATTAGGGAGGTAACAAGACTTATGGAAAATATTTTGGAAATAAAAAGGGTGGTGGTGGCTCCAATTGTAGTAGCTCATCCATAGAGGTGAATCCGTCCTGGTGGTAACTCACCACAATAATAGATTATCACTAGTGGTGACTCACCTAAATACTTTTCCAAATTATTTTAAAATATGACATACCAAATAAAATTCAATCATAATACATTTAAATCATTGGTACCAAAAAAATCATGAATTTTAATAATAAAAATACGCATGTGCTAAACACTATCCTTATAATTAGGTTCCAACATTCTCCCCATTTTTTATGATCACCAAAAATGGAATTTTATAGCTCATGATCTAAAAAAGAATAATAGAAATTATGAGATTTATTAATGTTAAATCACTAAAAAAATTCTTACCATTTTCCAATTGTATATGAGTGATATAAAATACTATAATACAAAATAAATGTATGATAATAAAGTAGAATAACGTTAGTAAATAATATAATATTAATAGTTTAAAATAGATTAATGAAATAAAAAACAGAAATATATTATTAATATTTAACAGAATATTTGTATTTTCAATTTTTTACCATTTTATTATATAAATTCCCAGTTGTCCCCCCATTGATATAATAAAAAATATGAAGAAGGATAAAATATTATGGGAAAGAAAATAAGAAGAACATTAATATATTTCATTGAATATTTAACCAAAAATATATAGTATAGTACCCAAAATAGAATGAGTAAACACACAAGTTCACTATCCAAGACTGTATCTAATTAGATTCTTTGGCTGAGGTAGGTGGATGTGAAACAATATGTTTCCCTTTTACCATATCATTTACTTGACCAAATGATATAGATGTAGTGACAATAGAAGTATACATTTTTGAAGTAAGTAATTGTAGTTAAAGGAGGAAAAGGCTCATGATTATGAATATACCTATAGTGTTAGATTGAATAAGCCAGAGAAAAATTAATGGTTAAAATATTGGCAGTAGAATACCAATTGACTAACTAATTCTGGTAGGTATGTATATAACTGGATCTATGTATGTTTATTATAGAATAGATGTGACTATAATTACCCCCATCATAATAAATGTTGTTCTATGAACACGTAGAAATGGATTTGTGAGTTATGTAAACTCCATCACAATATAATCACCCATCTCTATATAACAAATACAATCTATTTTCTCATCCATAAATCATTGTAAATCTAGAGTGGTAACCATTAATTAACGCACTAGTTCTTCAAAATCCATTATAAGATGCGGAATTTTAAAATTCTATTCTAGAAAATGTATGTAGGCCTTCAACTCGTGAATTTTATCTATTCTTCAAAAATAAATGTTCATATATTTCAATATGATTACATTATCTATCTTGAGATTAATGGTATATTATCTTGTAAAATTATAAACATGTTCTCCAAGAAGATGAATCTATATTAGTTTCTCATAATGGTTTGACACATCACCCAAAGAAGTATCCAGATATTCACTTATAATATATCTAAAGAGATATTTATCAATAGGTAATGGATAAAGAGTTGGTTCATAGGATGAAGATGTAGTAGCAGTGATGCAATCTAACTTCAAAGGAAAAGTATTAAGATATTCTGAGGTAGAATATTTCAATTCTTCTAATAAGGATTTAAGATTGTCCAATTATTTTAAAAAAATTATATTCTCCTCCAATAATTACTGAATATTAAATCTAATCCTTTGTTGTAAATTAGATATATCGAATCCAAGCAATCATGGAGTCATATAATCATTATGATATGAAACAGGAGATAACTGATTAATTAACATAGGATTTAAATCTGAAATCAATGTACTTCTAAAGAATATATATTTATAATTCACAATTCATTACAAAAATTAGAAGTCTAATTTTATCAAAACACAAGGTGGAATAAATATTTTATCAGTTGAATAATATGCATTATCTTGTGGCACATTAGCCACAACTATTCTATCTCTATCAATTGAATTAAAAGTTTGTATCTGACCAGCTATATCCATATGATATACTAACTGTCCTTCTTCTCTAACAAGTCATTAAATTGAATAATTATACAAATATACGTATTCTATACCATGTTATTAAAAACCATTATTCTTTTCCTATTCATAAAAATAACTAAATTTATGTATTTTATAAGTAATAATAGAATGTTCTTTTTGAATTTGTGAAAATTAACCATTCTCAAATACAAAAGTGGATAGATCTAGATGAGAATTATATCTGAGATCTTCTATCTATATGTGATTAAGAGGTTGGGGAGGCTTCAAAAACTCATTGGTATATTCCTAATAATCTGTAGCAATAGGTGGTATATCATCCATATAATGATCTTTGGATATATCATCAACCCTAAAAGAACATGATACCAATAATTATGAAGGGTGTTGCAGAAGCATAACCTTATCATGATCTTCATGATTATCCTCATTTTTTTATTTAAAATTATATTCCATAATTATGATTAACTACACAATAATCATTATCACTATTTAACACCATGAAATTTTGTAAAAAAATCAAATTATATTATCCTTTTTATATTTTTGATTTCCCGTGACTCTGTAAATAGTTATATATATATATATATTAAAACACTAATTCAAAAATTCCACTCATAAGAATCACAAAACCAGCTTGCACTACACACAAAACCAACCTTTCATGCACTATACATATCACCGAATTGTATTGTACTATATGTAACACCGACAAGGATTTCACTACACGTAGTTCCTACATGGCATACATTACATGAAACATAAACATGTGGTACACTACATGCAATAACGATGATTCTACAGAACATAATTATATTATTATAAATAATTAATCAACATAATTATAACATATCCATTGAAATTTTTTAAATAAATAGCGATAACAACATTAATAAGATTTATAATTGTTTTGTATAAATAAAACATAATTTTATTGATGGATATAATTTTTTAAATGTCCTTATATATTTAAAAATATTGTTTTCTCAAATAAGCATCTTTTAATATCCTTATATGAAAAATAATAAAATTAATTTTAGACCCATGAAATTTTTTTAATTTGATAAAATAAATATTATTTAATATTTCATAACATCCAAATTATCATAGGGCGATATTTTGGGATTTTTTAGAGAGGCATCATTTTTTGAGAAATTGTAAAAAATACTGCTTTTTAGTTAAAACTTTATTTTTTGATGAACTAATTATTAATGATAAATGAAATTATAAACATGGTATAATGTCTCATTAGATAAAATTCAAAAATATTAATACAATTTACATCATTTTAATAAACATCACTTTGTAGGTCAATATAACATCTTTACAAACTTCAAAACTTTTTTTCTACTTAAAAACCCATTATTTCATTCCATTTTTGGGATTAGAATTTATTTTAATATTACCAATTAAGTAATTTGAATTTGAAAAATCCAAAATAAACCATTTTACCATCATAATATTTTGGTTCTAACAATACCATATAAATTTTTTAACATATAATTCGTAAAAGTGATTAATATTTATCACTGTGGATAAGGCCAAATCAAGCTCAATGAGGCACTAATCTGTATAATTAAGGGAATAAATGTCTCATAAACATTTTCAAAACCCATCTTATGTCTATATTAAAGAAATAATATTATATGTATTGATTTTGGGTGATTTGGTATGAATTTTTTAGGTATTAACATTTGTACACCTAACTTGTTTCAAAGAAATTATGAGTGAGTACTATTCCTTCACTATAAAAGGCCAACACATCTACCACTACATGATATCTATAAAACATATTATTTTTGGAAAATACATTCCAATACACTTTCCAACAACCATATCTTACTCATTTAATCCTCCATTTTGGAATAAGTCAATCTATATCAAACTTTTGTCCTAATTGAAAAGGAGTTACCTGATTAAGAAAGAACACCTTCACTCAATCTTCTTTATTCTACAATATTTATCCACCACCTACACTTTATTCCCTAATTGTATAAAAACCATAAAATATAATTTAATAATAGTTTTTATTTTAATGGGTCTAATTTTAATTACACACAATTCCAAATAACGCGCAAAGAACGTATTTTTTCAGTGTATGGATAACTTCTACCTCACAAAATGATGATTGTTAATTTTTTTCATTACCATATTTCATAGTGGACATTATATTGAAGAATATGTTTCTATATGATATATATTATATTTATATAGAATTTTTTATTGTGTAATTTTTTTTGAAAATATTTTTTCTCCATTCAACCTTTTTTAAATACTATAATTTTGTTTGAGGATGTGTGGACAACCACACCCTAATTGTGACATGATTCCTTAAAAACAACATTTAATGTATTACGAATGGTTTCAGTGAATAAATATGATGTATATGATATCATAATTATAAATTAATATATATATATATATATATTCATATATATCTTTTAAATAATTTATCTCAACAAGAAAATTAATCAAAAATATCATTCATGCATACATACGCCCTACCGTCTCCCTGAATCATGTATTTATCATCATAATTATATATTCCATAGATTATTATAATACATATATAATGTATATATATATCATATTTTTATCATGTTTTACATTCTAAAATATTTATATAAGTCTAAGGACCAACAATAAAATATATTAATACACATATGAAAAACAATGTGTCTATTTCATAAATTGAAACCTATACATATGACGGTAAATAAGAGTGTAATATAAGTTTATAATCAAACAATATTTGAAATTATATATATCAATATGGTTCTACCAAAGATTTAAAATTAATTTATATTTATTATATAAGTGGTTTTAATGAGTACGACGAGAGTCAATACACAATGTAATGGAATTTCATATCCATTTTGTAAACTTTATTTGTGGTGTTTTATGTTATAAATATTCCCAAATCGGTAAAAATGATTTTTTTCAATTTTCATTCATTGAGACTCATGATGGGTTATGCACCTGAATACTTTTATAATGTGTATATACTTCCATTTTACATGTTATTTCATGAATATCCTTTTTAGTTTTATTTTAAGATTCATTTAATTTCCATTTCCTACATGGAGAGTATATTCCCATGTAACTAAGTTGTATGAATTTATTGTAACAATCTCATCGTTTTTTTGTGATTGATAATTATTATGCTTCTACAATGAAATATTTTGATCCATATCTCATTAATACTCATTTTTCCTTATATTATTATTATTAGAGATATATAAATGTAAAAGTAAAATTTTAAACTCTTTGGTACTTATGATAAATAAATTATGTAAAATTTGAATATATATCTCTTTTTAGTTGAAAAATATGTTTATTTCAAAATAAATGTTTTCAAAAAAATTTAATATAATTTTATATTTTTTCAAATATAATTTATTTCTATATGTTTTTAAGATTATTTTATAAAATCTCAAGTAAAATGGTTTGCAATTTATATTCAATATTATTTTATATGTTTTCATGTAAAATGGTTTTCAAAAATATTTTCTATTTAAAAAGTAATTTAAAAAATTTTAGGATTTATTTAAATGTTTTCAGTGTATTATAAAATATATGGGTTTCAAAACATTTTTAAAAATGCATTATATTATTTCAGAATGTTTTCAATGAAAAATGTTTTTAAAATGTTTTGAACCTTATTTTATATGTTTGGTTGGAAAATGGTTTTCAAAATGACTTCAAGTCTTATTTATAAATTATCAAATTATTTTATATGAAAATGATTTTAAAATGTTGTTATTTTTTAACTAGTCTTTTTCAAATGAGAAAGAATATTTTTCTCGAGTATTGTTTTTGAAATATATTTAAAAAAATCTATCTAAGATGAAATCTTTTGATATTACTCATGTAATTCTAGGAAATGTTGTACATAATAAATTCATAACTTTTATAGTAATTGTTATTCTTAATTTAAAGGAGATTCAGAAACCTATTTGTCTTCCTTGGTTTATAGGTTTATAAAATTTGATTATCTTTTAGAAGTTTTAATGTTTGGAAAGAACCTTATTTTCATAGGCTATGATTCGCTGATATTATGATGAAACTGATCTCTTTTCCATAGGTTATGATTTGATTAATTTTTTTTGATACCCATTTTTTTGTTTATTATTTTTTGTTTATAGAGCCAATACCTTTTCATGGGTCATTAAAGGATGAATTTTTTGAGGAACATGCTTGTACGATTTAATTATGTGACATGTAGGACCTATATCTCTCTGCAATTCATTGAGTAATGATAAATGTTATATGTGATCAATGGGTACATATGAGGTAATCCCAAGACCAAAAGAAGAGGGTATAAATGAGTATATCCCAATCCCAAAATAATAGGTAATACGAGAGGACATTGCATGATAAAAACAAGAGGGTATACGGGAGTATACCCCATGCTAGAAAAAATATGGTATAAGGGAAAATATATCATGCCTGAAACAAGAAGGTATAAGAGAGGACATATGAAGCCCCAACCAAGAGGGTATATGGTAGTACATCCCAAGAAAAAAAATTAGGATATACCAGAGAAAATCCCATACACAAAACAAGAGGGTATACATGAGGAAATCCCAAGCCCAAAGAACGAGGGTACATGGGAGGACATCCCATGCCTAGAACAAGAGGGCTAATGGGAGGGAATCACATGTCTAAAGCCGGTACATAGGTGATTAACCCAAGACTAACATTTTTCAAAGCCCTTGGTAGTCCATGTCGACATAGGGGTTTTTATATGTGTTTTCATCAATTCCAGGTTTTATTCCTTGGGTATGATATCATGGCTTAAGTTATTTTAATATGATACATGTCTTATAAAAATCCATGATTTATGAAACGAATCAAGTGTATAATCTAAGATATATAGAGTATGATCTTCTATTTTAATTATCATGTTTTTATACATGTATACATATAACTAATCTTATATATAACCCTTATTTACCATTATTGAGAAATTTAGATCATACTTTTTTTAGGTTTCTCTACCACATATTATGAAGAATGGTATTAGGTAGAATTACTAATGATGAATATCATTAAGGGAGATTTTGAATATCCTTCACTATAATAAATTATTTTGTTTCAATGTTTCGAAATACACTAAACCATTACAGTCCTCAGGCATGTATTTTTGTAATGTAATGAATATTCATCTAAAATGTTGCAATATCCTTATATGTCATACCTGGGTCACTATAATTGGTATGAATGTCAAGGCTTAGTCATCCTTTGTAAACATGGATGAGGAATATTTGGTTTGATCCCTAGGTATATTTCTATGGATATTTTTAGGTATATCTTTAATGTTAAGTATAAGGAAGAGTTATCTATTAGGAACATTTCATGGACTTTCTATAAATGATAGAGTGACTGGTTCCATAGAAATACATCTATGTATCGATACTATAAGTGAATTTTGATCTTTTACACATGTACATTGGGATAACAGCACCAAAAATATGTTTCAAGCCTAACTTGGTTTAATAAGGTACATGAAAAAGGGCCTTGTTACACACTTGGTTTGAAACTTATAAGGGATTTGCTTTGGAAATTAGAAAAACTCATCATAAACCATCATGGAAAATTTAAATATATTTTAGCAATGAATAAACTAGGATGAACCTAAGGATTCATAGATTAAAGATGGTGTCAGGTTTTAGACATCCTATAAGTAATTCTATTTATGAATTTTTTTGGTTTTTGTCTTTGATTATTAATTCTCACATTATTCTTATAGTTTTATTCAATGATGTAAACTAGAAGGAACTGTATTAACATTGAATGTGATGGAAAATTTTATGATGGGTAGTCTAGTTGGATGATCACTGATGTTAATGATGTTGAGATCATGCCAAATAAATTTTCATGGAACATAATTGACATGTTTTACATTAACCAACTCTCGGACTCACCGTGGAAGAGAAAGAAGGATTTATCTGAGAGTTTGGGAAAAAAATACTTTTGAGGGAGGAATATTTACTTCCACTTATTTTATGGATGTGAATAGAATCACCTAAGTGATTGTAATAGGGGAATAAGAAGTTTTTTAATAGTGAAAAAGAATGTCTAAAATCAATTAAATACAAATGGAAAATGAAAATTTAAGTTAACACAATGGATGGGAATGTTGAATCCCTATGTTATTATCAATTTATGAATACATTAAATGTGTAAATTAAGGGAATTATGAAAATATATACACTACATGGGAGGATCATTATGATAATCAGAAATGTCATATAAGTAATGGTTTTATAGTTGATGATTAAGAGACTATAGATGAAATGTGAAAGAAATGTTGTATTGTGTAATAGTATGAGGTATAATTTTTGATATAATTTGGATGATGTGGAATAATCAATGTTTTTCTGTGTATTAAATCTTGGATTATGTCATATGAATGATAAAATATATATGGATTACTTTACATTTTTTTCACTTATAAATTAAATGTTTATGTTGAATGTTCTCGATGGACTTGTGATGTGATTTATTGACATGTTTATATTTTGATTAACGGAATATAACCCTAAATTAATGCATGATGTTGATATAGAGATCTTTTGATAAAGGTATGCTAGATAAAAATAAGTACATTAAGAGGTATTTATTACTCTGGAACTGATTATTAAAAACTCGTTCTATGATATCAATGATAAAATTTACAACTTCAACGATTTAAAGAATATATCGAGTAAACACTGGAATTTGAGAGAATGTATTTTATCCAAAAGGATTTATGAGAATTATTATTATTAACTTGTTTTAAGGGAATATAAGGTGAGATTATTCACAAGTTCAGAATGTGATAATCAAGTGGTACATTGTGATATATGGGGAATCAATGTTGAGATTATTTCATGAAATTTTTTTAAAGATATAAATCTTAATCTTTTAGAAAGGTTGTAAAGATATTCATTTATAGAAAGATTAAGTTAAACATCAGATGATGTCAGTAAGATTTATGTGTTATCCCTCTATATAAATATTTACACTTATTGGGTATTCTTTTAAAATTACTTTCTCTTAATTGTAATTAATGACAAATGGGATTGAATATAATGGGCCTCCTGATCTATTTGTACATTAATAATGAAAACATGAACTTCCATTTTAGAGAATGAGGTGAAGTGGATCAATGGACAATAAAGGGTGGCATTGTCCTGAAATCATGAAAGTATTTATTTTCATGAAAATTCATCAAAATTAAGAAAAAATAAATTGAACGCAGAATGTTTGTCCTAGTTCCTTAATTTTCAATGAATTATAAGGTTTCTTAGTTCATCGTAGATTTATGGAATATTTATAGGTATCTTTTTACTGAACTTGTTCCTTATCACTTATATAAAAAATGGATGGTAATATTTATCTTCAATGTTAATGTCTACACTTCCTACCTATGTTATCCTATGTGGGAAACAACTTATGAGTTAGTTTGGGTTACCATTATGGTTAAAAATTTTATTTTCAATATAAGTGTTAGTATTCATTTTTTTGATGTGGGTTTATATGAAATCAACATTCATGTATATATCTATCATTAACCCAGATTAATTTTGAGGGAGAAATTCATTTTATTTGGGGAAGATGGTATAATGTAACACCCCGAGATATTGTAAAACAAATGTTTAATTATTTTATCCTTTTTATATTTTTCATTTCCTGTGGCACTAGAAATAGTTATATATATATATATATTAATAGTAAGCCAAAAATTTCTTTTACATGATACACCAACTTGTCTCGTGCTACACACCACATCAAAATTTCTTGTGCTTTACACAACCTCAAATTACCTTGAGACACTTGTAACACTGACCTAGATTGTGCTATATGAAATTTTAACTTGGAATACGTTACTCACAACATCGAATATACGTATATTACATGCAACAACGATGTTTCTTAGAAATATCATTTTATTGTTATAATTATTTAATCAATATTATTATAACCTAGCTGTTAAGAATTGTAATATTAATAGTGATAAATTCAATTAAAATAATTTTAAAAATGTTTTCAAAAAAATAAAACCTATATATAATGAAAAATATAATTTTTGGTAATGTCATAATATGTTTAAAAAATAATATTCTCTAAAATAAACTACATTTAATATTCATTTGTGAAAAAATAATAAAATTTATTTTAGACATATTTAGATTTTTAATTTTATAAAAAAATTATATTTGAATTGAATATTTTCAAATTATCGTATGGTTTATTTTTTGGATTTTTCTGAGAAACGTTATTTTTTATAAATAAAGAAAAATACTTTTTTTAGTAAATAATTACCTTTTTGTTTAATTAATTATTATTGTTAAATGATATTAAAAATTTACTCTAAGGTCATGTTAGACCAATATTAAATATTTTTATATAGTTTACATCATTATAATTAATTTCACATTGATGTTGAATAGAAAATCATTACAAACTTTTCAACTTCTTTCTACTTTAAAAACCTATTATTTTATCCTCTACATGGTATTAGAAATATACTTATCATTCCCACTTATATGAATTAGATTTTTAAAATCCAACTTACACCATTTTATTTAGTGATATATTTAGATTATTATTAGAAAAAGTTACTTTTTGAGAAAAAAAATTAGTAGAAGTGATTAAAAATAATCACTATGATTAATGCCAAATTATGCTTAATTAAGAATGAACCTTTCAAATTAAAGACCCAAATGTCCTAATCACTAGTAAAAAACCCTCATTTTATATATATTTCTACCATACACAATAAATTATTGATCTTTTGACGTATTTTATAACTTTTCCTTTGTGGAAACATGCGTACATCTATCTTGTTACAAAACATTCCATGTTAGTCCTTTTCCATCCCTATAAAAAGCCACCACCACTCCCACATCCTCACACCTCTAAAAACTATTCGGTTCATCCAAGTCTAGAATAATACACTTTCCAAAATCCCTTGATTCCACATTGAATCAACTCATTGGGTAGAAGGAAATCCACAGTTTCCTTTTGGTCAAACCAAAAGGAGTTACCCGATTATGATGTAATACATTCTCTCAAACTTTATTATTTTACTTTTATTATACACCCCTAAACATTATTTTTCCCAATATAGTATAAAAACCCAGTATCATATATATACTAGGATTTCATTATGCTAATTTTTTTTATTTAAACTTACACACACATCCATAAAATGGGTAACAAATATATTGTATCTTTGTACATTGAAATATTTCCTTACAAAATGATGATTGTTCATTTTATCATTAAAATCTATCGTGGTGGTTATTATATTGTAAAATATATTTATATGTGATATATATTCTATTTATAATGTCTCTATTATTATGTACTTCTTTATTTACAACATACCTTTATTCTTTCTATATTTTTTAAATATTTTAATTTTGTTTGGGAAGTGTGGTCTACGAACCGCTTAAAGCGGCATGATTCGTTCATATGCTACATGAATTTTATTTAAAAAATTTATTGAAAATAAATGATATCATAAGTATATTATAATAACTATATATGTGTTTGTCTGTGTTATTTTTTATTATATACTCTTTATATGATAATTAAATAGAAATAACATTAATGCATACGTACATACAACTATCTCCATGAATGTTGTATTCTAGTTCATATTAATATTTTCAGTTGAATATTATAGCACAAATATAATAAATATACGTGATAGTTATTTGATATTGTAAAATTTTGGATTCATGAAATATATATGAGGTTCAACAATAAACAAGATTAATACATATAATAAAAAACAATGTGTATATTACCAGATATGAAACCTTAACACATGATGGTTAACAAGTGGGTAATATATGATTATAATCAAAAAATATATGTAATTATATATAACAAATATGATTCGAAAATATATTTACAATTAAATTATATTTATTATATAGGTGGTTTGAATGGGTATGAAGAGAGTCAAAACAAAAGGTAATGGAATTTCATTTCCCTTTTTTGTGAGATAAATCATTTATTCACAACCCATTTCTTTTATGTGGAATGTATTCTACCCATAGATGTATTATAGGATTCTTATAATTAAATTTACAGCTATTTTAATTTATATTTTATTATTTTTATTTCATAAGGTTTATATTTAAAAAGGCACCAAATCCTTTAAATTGTTTTTATCAATTTTACATTGTGGGAATCATGTTTGGTTTTTCACATAAAGTATATTTTGATGGGTATATACTTAAATTTTACATGTTATATTAGGAATATAACACTTTAAATGATATTTAATCTCGTTTTAATTTTATTTTCTTATAAGCAGAGTATGATCCCATGTATCCATGTGGAAAAAATATTTTTAAAAAATCTCATCAATTTCTCGAGAATGTTAATGATTGTACTTCCTCGAAGAAATAGTATGATCAATATCTAAAGAAAAATAATGATTTTATTTATACTATGTTTATTCAAGATATATACAAGAATTTGTACCATTATTAAACTCTTTTTTACTTATAGTAATTATGAAATTGTTTTGAAGAAACATATCATCGTCTCTCTCTCTTCGGTCGGAAAGATATTTTATTTAAAAACCATGTTTTCTAAAAAAATAATTTGTTTTAACATCCATTTATAAATTTTCATGTAAATTTTAGTTCTGAATTTTTACAAGATTATAATATATGTTTTCATGTAAAATGTGTTTCCAAATATTTTCAAAATTATTTTATACATTTCTAAGTAAAAAAGTTTTCAAAAATATTTTATGTTTGAAATGTATTTTAATAATTTTCATTATATATTTGTATGTTCTAATGGTATTTTAAAAGAATTTTTTAAAAAAATCAATAATTAAGTATATTTTTTCAAAAATGTTTTCAGTGAAATATTTTTTAATATGGATTGAAGTTTATTTTATAATAATTCATAGAAAAAAAATTTCAAAATAATTTAATGAATTATTTTTAATATTTCAAAGTATTTTCTATGAAAATTATTTTTAAATGGTTTTATGTACTAAATTTTTTTTTGAATGAAGAAATTTTATTTTTTTCATGTAATTTTTCATGAATGATAATTCAAAATTATCTTCCATATATGATGAAACCTGTTGATTTTACTCATTACCTTCTAGGAAATGATCTAAATGACATATTCATATCCTTTCTATGAATGGGTTATAGTAAATGTAATAGTCTTTCAGAAACCTATTTCTATTCCACATGTTATATGTTTATGAAATAAATTTTCTTTCACAGGTTATATGGTTTATAAACCCACTTCCTTTCATGTGTTATTCTTCGATGATGTGATTTTGAAAACTATATATTTTCTATAGTTTATGATGTGATGAAATTTTAATAATACCCTTTTAATTTCATGGGTTATAATTTAATGTTTATAGAACTTATATCATTTCATGGGTCCTGACATGATGAATGTTTTGTAGAACTTGAATGTGTTCTTTTAATTATGTGACAGGTGAGACCTATATCTCCCTCCAATGAATTTGATAATCATAAATGGTTAATGAGCTCAAAGGGTACACTAGAGGAAATCCCAATCCTGAAACAACTGGGTATACAAAAATAAATCCCAAGCCTGAAACAACAAGAAATATGAGTGGACATAATAAGAGTAAGAAAAATGTGCATAAGGGAGTATATCCCAATCTTGAAACAATAGTTAATACCAGAGGACATCTCTATCACGAAACAAGACGTTATAAGAGAGGATGTACCAAGAGTGAAACAAGAGGGTATACAGAAGTACTTCCCTTTCATGAAAAATGAGCGTATACGGGTAGAAATCCTAATCCTGAAACACGAGGTAATATAGGAGGACATCCCATACTTGAAACATATGGTATGTAACACCCCAAGATTTCATAGTACGTTATTTCTTCAATGTATTTTAATAACTTGATCTACACGCAACATTGAGTTCAAGCGCACCACGACACACCAAACTAGCCGTCCAAAAGCTGTTATGAATTATATTAACTGATTTTTGAACTTTATATAATCCTTATAATTTTAGAATCCATATTATGAGTTTCATAGACATCATCTAATAACAAATTCATTTTTTCAGATAAAATAAGTATTTTTCAAAAAAACACACTTTTACCACCTTTTAAGGGTGAACCCTTTTTAAATAAAATATTTGAAACTTTTATATATTAAATTTTTAAAAATGAACTTCATCTTTAGAATCGAGACATAAGAAAATAGTTTCAATAATTTATTGGTGTTTTTCTGATAACTTTCATATTTGGGTGAATAGTGGAAAATACAATATTTTAACTGAAAATAACTTTTTAAATCATAATAATTTATAGTGTTAAATAAAAAAATTTAATGGTTTTCAAGTATAAATATATTATATTTTTACCATTTTATCTAATTCTTGTCTTTTTACGTAATTTCACATTGAAATTGGACATAAAAAAATGTCAATCTTTTGATAGTTATTATTTCTTAAAAATACGCATTTTGGTTTTGGTAATGGGAATTAATTTTAAATTAATAAATGAAAATTATATGTTTTTAATTTGGTAAAATAGAATTTATTTTTCAATTCAGAATATCAAAATTATCTTAGAGTTAATTTTTGTTTTTTGTTCTGAAAACTTTCAATTTTTCATGAATAGTGAAAAAACTATGTTATTGTTTAAAACTGACTTTTTATTTAAATAATTATTTATTTTATTTGAAATTATTTTATGTCAAAATAGATAGAAAATACATATATAAGTTAAATGTAATTCATTTGAGTCATTTTAAAAAAAAATAGATATATAATAATTTTATTGATCTTTTTACCGTCTTTTACCCGCCTCCTAGGAGCATTTGAAAATTTACATAAAACATAATTTTACCGCTTCTCTGAGTAGAATTTATAAAATCTGAGAGACACAATTAATATCAGTAGGTAAAATGGGGTTCAATAAGATGAAAATAATTTTAAGTCAATAGTAACTTTTTACTTTTATTTACCACAGTTAAAAATTAAATAATTTAATTTAGGATAAAAATGATATTATTATTACCCTAAAAAATGTTCTAACTCTATTGGATAACTGTAATTCGACCAGAAACATCCTTAGGAATAAAATATGATCATTTAGGTCCATTTGGATTATATTAGGACAATTTTTATTATTTAATTCAAAGAAGAGTTAAAAGAGTTAAAATCAATGTTTAATAACTAAAACTTTTTAAATATAGTGGTACACATAAGATAAATTAGACTATAAATATTCAATAGAAAGATAAAAATACTTCCTACATAATGGTATTCTATTTATATTTTTTAGAAATTGAATAATATATTGTATTTATGACACAATGATGATGCAGTAATTACCTAATTAATAAAAGATTAAAACTATTGACATTATAAATATCCAAATAAATCTAATTTAATAATTTTTATGACTTCTAAAAAATTTATAGGTCAATATGACATATTAGGGTTGGTTAGAGGATTTGTTTTCGAAGTAATAATGTTGTTATAAATTTAGAAGAAACAAAATACCAAATAGTGTCAAAATTAATATAAAAGAGTATTTAAAACAAATATTTCATTATTAATTAATATTCTTTTAATAAAAATCTATGGTTAATTCAAAATACTTATATAACGATATTTTTATCATTAATGAACCACTTGGGTTTCTCTTGGAAGTATATAGTATGTTTATTAACCATATAATATAAAAATACAATGAGAAATGGTAAATGTAAAACTTTTTAACTAAGAGTTAAATCTAAAAGTTAAAGTTAATATAGTGACCCAAACCTATCTAAAACCTATTGGTTGTGTTGTTTTGGTCCCACCCCCGCCTTATCATTTAAATAATATATTTTATATTCATTATAAACTGAAAATGATTTTATTATAAAATAATATTTCTAACTTTTCCTAAGAGGCCCCTCATCCCTCTTATAAAAGGGAACTCCCTCTTCTCTCTATTTCTCACATCCAAATCCATTTGGTTCAGCCAACCCCAGACCAAATACTCTATCAACTATCCTAGATTCATCCTTGATATCTTCCTTTAGTTATAAAGACAACCTATGGAGCCCTTTTGATCAAATAAAAATGAAGAACCCTAAGAATAGGTAAATATCTCACCACCTCTTTCATTTCCTTTCTTATTCCACATCCTTTTTCATTGTGGTTTCATTATAAAATAACAAATCCAGCATATTCTATATATTGTGATGTTATTATAAATATGGTAAACCTAAATTCATTATCTTAACCATCCTTTGAATGACATGTCACCATACATGCGTACTTACGGCTTACCGTCTCTATGTCGTGGTGTAATTTTAATTCAATACATTATTATTTTGATATATTTAATAATAATGTTTAATTGACGTAAATTATAATTGTAACATGATAATTATTATGTATATATGAAATACCATCCAATTATATATTAATTTAATATCAAAAGAATGATATTTTCACTCGTGCGTACGTACGGATTACCGTTTCCATGAACGTGATGAGATTCATTCCCCATAAATCCATTCAAGTCTAATTTTCATTAGATGATTAAAAATAATTTTTAAATACTTGATATCATTCTGTATATGAATAAGATATATCCCACCCAAAACAAATATGACTCACATAACAAATAATATAAAGTAAAACGAATCCGTTGACACCTGAAACAACGATAATACTAAGATATTATTTATAAAGAAATGTTAAATGATAATATATGATATCATATTAATGTAAATGATTATTTTATAATTTAATAACAATTATATCACCATTATAAAAGAATTTATCCTACTCTTAACCAAGGAAAATTATAAGGTAAGGGTTAATTTCAAAATCTATTTATTATCCGAGGTTGTTTTTGCGTAAGTATCTACTAGGACCTCATTATCATCCACATCCATGTTTCTTTAAATTGTATTCCATAACATTTTTTCTATTTAATAGACAATGGGTTAAAGTCATTTATACCATTTTTTGACTTTTTATAAAATGGATTGAAATGAATCTTTCCATCGTTTTCCAAACAAGGCACCTTATGACCTTTTTGACAAAATTAAGGTAAAATGTTTTTTTAACTTATATGGTGGGTGAGGCTATTTTCCGCTGTTATAACATCGTCGAAGATTCCCATACAACATTAGAAGAATATTTTCAAATATAAATGATTTATTTTATAATTACATGACATTTAAATGATTTCTAAATAAAAAGAGATATTTCTCTAAAAAGGTTTTTATTTCATCTATATCGACATCCTTTGATGGATTTTATGTTTGTTTGAAGTTGATTTATTGTGATACAAAACATCCATATTGTACATATGGTTTGGTGATATGATTGACTATGGATGTGTTATTTCATACCATTCATTGTTTATGGATAAAGTATTTACATTTCTTATGCTAGTTTTAATACTAATGTTTCTGTTATGTTTAAACCTTTTCATATAAGGAATTCATTGGACATAGTAAGTGATTGGTGAAGCCCGCTAGAGCTCCTCGATGCATTGGTAGGTATAATGAGAAAAACTAGTGTCTTGTCACAAGTCTTTGAAAAACTCTTATTTGTAGTCTTGGCACAAGGCCTGGACTATGTGGTTATGAAAGTCCATCATTATTCATTCCATCATTATTAAAGTGGAAATTGATATTTCATGTTATTATTCGAATAGTAGAATATCTATGTGAGTAAGTAAATAGAATTATTTGATTTTACCTTTTCCATATTATGATGATGTTAAAGTTTAAAGGGCTTTTGTTTTATTCTTAAACATTTCCTTAAATGTTTATGCTTATTTATGAATGATTCTGCTATATTGTTATCCTTACTGAGAATCCGAGCTCAGCCCTTTCTATGTTTTATTTTTCCTAGGATGCGAAGAAGTATTTTATGACTTACATGCAGGGATAGTCTGAGGGGATATGAGTGTGGTCTATGGAAACAATGTTTTTGTAGTTTTTCCATTTTATGATGTAATGTAATCCTTATGAATGTATCTAGTATTTCCAAGTCTACTAAATAAATTGGTCTTTCGAGACTTGATTATTGGTGATCTTGCCAATGTTATGTAATAGTGCTTCGACTCTGGGTAACTGGGGTCAGGGCGTTATAGTTTGTATCAGTGGAAGTATAGTAGAAACCGTGGAAACTATATTTAGAAATACTCTGGTTATATCACATTATCCTAAGATAGACAATGAGGATTAGTATAGAAGAACTTACTAGAATTTTGGTATTGTAGAGATTTTCTGAGTTTTCTATGCAATACATCCCTGTCAGGATACGAGCAGGTTGAGGCTGCTCTGGCACATATGTACCTAGGGGTAAAACTAGAAAACACCACATTGAAGTAGACTCAAATGGAAATAGGTTCACGAAAACGGGCCTTTCTACACTCTTGGTTACGACACTCACATGGGATATTCTTAACATAATTCTCATTTTCTTTACAAACCATTATAAAGGGTTTATGAGAATATAATTTCTCATAGAAAACATATTTTATGATTATGGATTATATCCACAAACTGTTCAATTTATGTTATTTGTTTTATAAGTTTAGAATTATGTATTTATATTGATAAACTAATCTTGTTTATTTCATTGAATAGAAACAGCGCCCATTAGTAGGAATGTGAAATCCAGCAATACGTACAATCCAAAGAGTAAGAAGGATCATATATATCACGGTATTAAGCCAACATTTAGAAGGGAAATAGTCTCCCATGTAGTCTCAACATATGAAGAAATATCATCTTGTGTTAATAAGATAAGTAAATAATTCTTTGAGTCATATGGATTTGAAGGAAATCAAGAGACGAAAATGATGTAAGAGAGAAAGATGGTTAATGGGAAGAGGGGAAAGAATGATTTTACCATATGTGATAACTGTGGAAAGAATCACCCTGGTAAATTCTGGAAGGGAATGTGAGTTTTCTTTAAGTTGGGAGAAAAATGACACCAAGTACGTGATTGTGTGGCAAAGATAAAAGTTTCAAATGTACAATGCTTCATATGCAATAAGTTGGGACACTGCACGAATCAATGTCCAAATCATCAGAGTATACCCCAAATGCTGCTATTCGATAATAATAAAGTTAGGATACTACCTCGGATTAGGAGGAATGACTAGTATTCTTATGTTGTTATTATAGAATTATTTCATTTGAGTTTTGTGTCATCAATATAATGGTTATATGAATTATGGACATAAAAAAGGATTGTATTGTAGTACTATTTTATTAAGGTTTTGAGATTATATGTTTGTAAGAAAAGTGACTTCATAGTAAGCTAAACTTTTTAGAAATTAAATGGTTGAAGAAAAGGTAATTCTTAATATGGTCATGATAATGAGGTAGTGATTTTGGAATAAGAGATGGTTTAATGGGATAAATTATATTGGATATTCTTGACTTCCATGAAACTGATTAACGATTTCTATATTTCATCATTGTTGGAATATTCAATATTTTTGGATATAAGGAATATATCCAGTATTATATAAAGGATAAGGGAGGATGAATGCAATCAATAAGGTTTTATGGTAATTCAGGGTGTTACCTTGTTTTTAAATAATACATGATGAAGGTGTTCAGATGTTATTACGTGGTAAAAAGGTTCTTCATTGTGTCTAAATTCCTAATAAATTTTGGATTGTGATTTCAGATAGAAGTATTTTGGATAAGTCAAAAGGTTGGAGTGGATTAATATTGAAATTTGATATTATTGTTAAGGTTATTTTTGGATTGATATAAAATGGACAACACACAGACCGTGTGACAATTCATCGTGTCAGAAAAAGATGCGGGAATCGAACCCTCAACCATAGTGCAATTGGGATTTATCACCGACCGCTGGACTACATGAAGTCTTTGGATTGTATAATCTAGTTTTTTTAATTGGTCTGATAGGTGAATTATAAATTTATTATTTTTGTAACCATATAAAATAAGGATAAAAAGAGTTTTTTCAAAATATTTTTTAGTAAAAGATGAGTTTGTGGTTGGAATTAGTTGAAGGATGAATCTACACATATCAAATATATACATATATACATATCCCTCTTATTCTATGGGTAAATTAATTCTTAAACTTTTGGGATGGGGTCTTAAAACCAAAAATGTGTTATCCTAATACCGTATGTTTTGTTGAACTGATGGTATTTTAAATAATCATAGATTGATGGATTTGAGCCTTCAATTTTACCCTTGTTTGTGATTGATGCCCACAATAACTCCCTATAAATATTTAAGTTTTCCCTCCAATTATGTTTCTCTAATTTCCACAAATGTTCTCCTAATTGAGATCAAAATTTTTTGGAACTTTTTCATTTCCATTTTCCTCTTATTAAGACTAAATTTTCTGAACCCAATTTTTGATGTGGGTTTTCCCAAAAAGGTATTTTCTATTTTCAAACATTTATTTTCAAAAACAATTTAAAATTGAGAGTATGAAATTTATTTTATTAGGGAAGAATGTAACACCCCATGATTTCAAAGTAAGTTATTTCTTTTAATGCAATAACTTGAACTACACGCAACACAGAGTTCAAGCGCACCACGACTTACCAAACTAGCCTTCCAAAAGCTTTTATAAATAAAATTAACTTAATTTTGAACATTATATAATCCTTATAATTATAGAATACATATTATGAGTTTCTTAGACATAATATAAGAACAAATTCATTTTTTCAGATAAAAAAATTATTTTTCATAAAAATGCACTTTTACCGCCTTTTAATGGTGAACCCTTTTTAAATCAAATATTTGAAACTATTATATATATTCAATTTTAAAAATAAATTTTTTCTTTAGAATCGGGAAATAATAATCAATTATCAATAAATTTTTGGTTTTTTTATAACATTCATATTTGGGTGAATAGTGAAAAATACTATATTTTAACTAAAAACAACATTTTTTAAAAAAATAATTTATAGTGTTAAATTATAAATTTTAATGGTTTGGAAGAATAAATAGATAATAATTTTTCCATTTCATCCAAATCTGGTCATTGTAAGAAATTTCACTTTGATATTGGATATAAACAAGTGTCAATCTTTTGATAGTTATTATTTCTAAAAAATACGGCTTTTGGTTTTGAAAATGAGAATTAATTTTAAATTAATAATTTCAACTTAAATGTTTTATATTTTGAAAATTATAAATCATTTTTGAATTAGGAATATCAAAATTATTTTTGAGTGAATTTTTTGTTTTTTATGAAAACATTCAATTTTTGATGAATAGAGAAAAACACTGATTTTTTGTTTAATACCGACTTTATATTTATATAATTATTTATTTTATTTAAATTTATTTTAGGTCATAATAGATACATAATACCTATATAAGTTCAATATAATTCATTGGACTAATTTTATAAAAATTTTAGATATATAAAAAGTTTATGGAACTTTTTACTGTATTTTACCCACCTCCTAGGAGCATTTGAAAATTTGCATAAAACATAATTTTACAGCTTCTGTGAGTTTAATTTCAAAACTCCAAGAGACACAGTTGATATTAGTAAGTAAAATTTAGTTCAATTTGATGAAAATAATTTTTGGTGAATAGTAACTTCTTACTTTTATTTACCACAGTTAGAAGTAAATAGGGTAATTTAGGGTAAAAATGACATTATTATTACCCAAACAAATGTCCTAATTCTATTTTATAAGTTTAATTCGACCAAAAAAAATCATAGCAATAAAATATGATCCTTTATCTCCACATGGATACGATTATGACATTTATTATTATTTAATTCAAAGATGATTTAAAAGAGTTAAAATCAATGTTTAATAATGAAATCATTTTTAATATAGGGGTTCACATAAGATAAATTAGACTATAAATTTTTATTATAAAGATGAAAATATTTCCTACATAATGGTAGTTTATTTATATTTTTTAAGAATTAAATAATATAATTTATTTATGACACAATGATGATGCAGTAATTACCTAATTAATAAAAGATTAAAACTATTGTAATTTTTAATATCTAAATAAATGTAATTTGAGAATTTTTATGTATTAAAATAATTTTCCAGCACAATATGACATACTAGGGTTTTTTAGAAATTTGTTTTTCTAAGTAATAATGATGTTATGAATTTATAAAAAATACCAAATAGTGTCAAAATTGACATAAAATAGTTTATAAAACAAATATTTTATTATTAATTGATATTCTATTACTAAAAATATAAGGCTTATCCAAAAGACTTATATAATAATAGGTGTATCATTAATGGACAACTTGGGGTTCTCATGGATATATATAGTACGTTTATTAACCATATAATATAAAAATAAAAAGAGACTTGGTAAATGTCAAACTATTTAACTAAGAGTTAAATCTAAAATATTAAATTAATATAGTGACCCAAATCTATATAAAACCTATTGGTTGAGTGTTTTTCGACCCATCCCCAAATTATACTTTATATAATCCATTTTTGAGCCATTAGAAACCAAAAATGATCTTATTATAAAATAATATTTCTAGCTTTTCATAAGGTGCCCCTCACCCCTCTTATAAAAGGGCACTCCACCTTCTCTCTAATTCACTCATTCAAAGCCATTTGGCTCGGACAATCCCTGACCAAATACCCTATGAACTGTCCTCCCTTCATCCTAGAGGCCTTCCTTTAGTTATGAATCCAACCTATGGAGCCCTTTTGATCAAATCAAAAGGAAGAACTAGAAGAAGAGGAAAATATCTCACCACATATTTCAAGTTCCTTTCTTCTTCCACATCCCTTTTCCTTGTTTTTTCCATTATAAATTAATAACTCTAGTATCTTTTATATACTGTGATGTTATTACTAATATGGTACAAGTAAATTTATTTTCCTATCCATCATTTGAATTACATGTCACCATATGTGCGTACGTATGGCTTACCGTCTCCACTTCGTGGTGTAATTTATATTCAATACATTATTATTTTTATGCTTTTAATAATGATTTGTAATTTATGTTAATAATAAATATAACATGATAATGATTCTGTATATATGATATACCTTCCAATTATATATTATTTTTATATCAAAATATTGATATTGTCGCTCGTGCATACCTACGAATTACCGTCTCCACGATCAAGATGAGATTCATTCCCCATCTATCCATTCAAGAATAATTTTCATTAGATGATTCAAAATAATGTTTAATTACTTTATATAAATCAGTATATGAATAAGATACATCCCATATATAACAAATATGACTCACGTAACAAATAATATAAAGTAAATGAATCCCTTGACACCCGAAAGAATGATAATACTAAGATATTATTAACAAAGAAATGTTAAAATATCATATATGATATCATATTAATGAATATGATTCATGTATAATTTGATAACAATTATTTAACCATTTTATAGGAGTTTAACCTACCATTGACCATGGAAATGTAAAAGGTTCATGTTAATTCCACAATATCTTTATTATCTGAGGTTGTTTTTACGTTTGTGTCTACTAGGACCTATTTATCATCCATATCCTTGTTTCATGAAAATGTATTCCAAAACATTTTTACTATTTACTAGATTATGGTTTAAATTCATTTATGACCTCGTTTTAATTTTTATTAAATAGATTGAAAGGAATCATTCTCTCCTTTTCCGAACAAGGTACCTTGTGTCCTTTTCGACAAAATTATGCAAGGAATATTTTTATAACTTATACTCCGGGTGCTACTATTTTCCACTGTTATAACAACATCAAATCATCCCATTAAATCTTATAAGAATATTTTCAAATATAAAATTTTTATTTTATAAATACGTGACTTTTAAAATATTTCAAAATGGAAAGATACATTTCTTTAAAAAGGTTATGATTTCATCAATGTCAACATCCTTTGATGGATTTTTAGATTGTTTGATGTTTATTTATAATGATACAAAACTTCCATATTGTATTGAAGGTTTTGGGATATTTTTGACTATGGATGTGTTATTTTATACCATTCATTATTTATGGACAATGTATTAACATTTTGTATGCCCGTTTTAATACGAATGATTATGTTATGTTTAAAACTTTTCATATGAGGAATGCATTGGACTTAGTAAGTGACGGTGGAGTCTGCTAAAGCTCCTTGATGCATTGATAGGTCTCATGAGACAAACTAGTGTCCAGGAACAAATCCTTGATAAAATCTTAATGTAGTATTAGCACAGAACATTGACTATGTGGTTTTGAATGTATGAAATTATGCATCCCATCATTATGAAAGTGGCTATTCATATCACATGTGATTATTAGACTATTATCATATCCATGTGAGTTAGTAAATGGAATTATTTGATTTTATCTTTTCCATATTATGGTGATGTTCATGTTTAAAAGGCTTTTGTTTTAGTCTTATACATTTCCTTAAATGTTTATGCTTATTTATGAATCTTTCTACTATATTTGTATTATTACTGAGCATCTTAGCTCACCCCTTTCTATGTTTTATTTTTTCTAGGATGCGATGATGTATTTTATGACTGACTTGTAGGGATTTTCTGAGAGGATATGATTGTGGTCTATAGAAACAATGTTTTTGTAGTTTTTCCATTTTATGATGTAATTTAAACCTTATGAATGTATCTAGTGTTTGCAAGGATACTAAAAAATATCTCATTCGAGACAGGATCTTTTGTGATCATGCCAATCTTATGTAATATGGAACTGACTCTGGGTAACTGGGGTCAGGGCATTATAGGGTTCATGGGAGGACACACCAATCCTAAAAAAAGAGGGAATACCGGAGGGCATTCCATCTTCAAAGAATGTACTTGGGTGATAATCCCAATCCTACCCTTTTAAAATATGCTTGTTAGGTCAAATTGACATATGGTTTTTTATATGTGATTTCCACAATTGCTTGTTTTATTCATATGTTATGATTTTACGGATTTATTTCTTTATTTCATTATGATTCATGACATAGGAGAAACCATTATTTATTCTACTATTTATTTATAAGATCATTGATATGGAGGTTATGATATTTTATTTTCCTGATCATGTTCTCATACCCTTATTCTTATAATAACGCTTAAATGTCTCCCTTATTTAGACTTACTGATCATTTGATCTCACCCCAATTATTATGTTTTATTTACCTAGGTGATGAAAAATGGGTTTACGTAGAACTACTAATGTATGAAGTCTTTTAGGGAGATGTTAAAGATCTTTCAGAAGGATATAATGTTTTTCTTCCATGTTTCCTAACACACTAAACTATTTTTGTCATTAGGAAAGTATTTTTATAATGTACTGAATGTTCATCTACAAATTTTTTGATATCCTTGTATGTCACGACTGGGTTTCTATACTCCACCATCAAGATGATCATCATCTACTGAATCATGATCACAATAATATTTAATTTTTTTCAATCTGAATTTTCATGATCCCAATTACCATATGATTTCATCTAGGCATTACCATCACACCCACATCCATTAACATTATTGTATCAATACGATTTAGAGGAATATGACCTGAATTGTTCCTCTCGGGGTACTTAGGATTTCCCATTATCATTTTCATTTGAATTTGATTCCTTGGATAATATATATGTAGTTGGGATAGATGGTCCAAAAGAAACTTCAAGAGGATATTTAAGTATATCCAATTAACATCCCCCTTCAACTATCCATTATTATTATATATCAATAACTCATTATTTATTTTTATCACAAAAATCATCATCTACTATTTAAATAAATCATCATTCTCAAGAATAGGATCCACTATTTCCTTTTCTCAAGTATGATGATGAAAAGGGTTGAATTCATTATATTTTTTGTCATTATCTCTCACCCAACACTTCTTCCATGTATTCCGATTTTCATTTACTCTTTTGAAAATTATATTCAATAAACAAAAAAAAAGAAATTAACTTAATCTTATTCCCATTCTCTGACCAATCCTTTATTATTAAGATGGTGGATACCAAATTAGTATATGTTAAAGAGTTTTACGTTGAAGGTTTCATGCACATCTCATACATATAGATCATTATAAATCTAAAAATATTAATTCATTGACCATGATTCATCATTTAAAAGAATTAAATAAGTTATGATATTACATAGTATTGAAATATATATTTTTGAGACACAAAACATGTTGTACAAATTTGAATGACAATTTAAACTCATGATCGAGTTTAGCACCTGTAGGTCTTCAAATAGTATCTTCACCAATTAACTATAATAGTTGGTGTTCATAATTAAACTTCTCTTTATCTCTGGTAGTGTTTCTTTGAAATCTTCATATATGAACTTATGGGTTATCCATAGGAAGCTTTCCCATTCCATTAATGAGAAGGAGAATTGTTATCAATAAATATGACTTTTTATAATATTCACTTTATATCTATAAACAAAATCAGAATTCTGGTAGAATTAATTAACCAAACTCAAGTAATAAAAATGTTTTTTTTTATAAAAAGGTCATCTATTTCTAATCACCAATAACATTTAGAACAAGTGTATTTCTTCATAGAATCCATTTTTCGTCGAATTTTGTTGTTGCTCTGATAACCGAATTCTTTAGTTGAGTGTTTCATGAATGAATATTAGAAAAACTTGCTTATCAATTTCACTTTCTGGATTAACTCACCACATATGAAGTCAGAGTTTCCTAACTCTTCATTTTGACTTGATGGATTAGTTGATGGTTTCGGTGGAACAAGGGAGAAAAGATAAATGGTTGTTCTGTGAGTGAGAGAAGGTTTTGAGGGTTATAATTTTTGATGATAATGGGAATATATTAGAATTTCACATGATTTTTAATATATAGGGATTATAAATAATAAATATCAATAAATATAATAAAAGAATAAATTATAATCCAAAGTGAACAGCATCAGTAATAAAAGAAATGGTAATTAAAGAAATGGTGACTCATCAAAAATGACTCATTAATTATGACTCATCAATGGTGACTCATAAACCGTGACTCGTAAATTGTGACTCATTGATGGTTAATCATCAAGGGTGAATCATCAATGATGAATAATCAATAGTGAATAATCAATAGTGCGATTATAATAGTGACTTACCAATGGCGATTTTCCAATAGTGACATTGTAATAGTGACTTCACAATAGTGAATTTTCATCAAAAACATATAATTCATATTTTATTCTTAATGTAGTTTAATATTTTATACTTCAGTGGAATTGTAACGATAGAAAAATCATATGGTTAAATTACAATAAAATCTAATGTTATGTTACCATTTTGATAATGGTCTCCTAAAAAGTGAATTCAAACATGAATCATAATTATTCAAGAGTGATATACTATATTTTTAGAAATATTAATAAAAATTTTATTTCCAAAATTTATAGGAACATTTATGAATTCATTTCTAATGTCTTTTAATTTATTTTTCATCCCCATGATTTGTGTATAAGAACATCCTAATGATTTATACTCATCCTCATTAGTAGACGGTGAAACATAATTCGGTTTCATACTATACCATGATACAAGAGATTTCCTAGAAATATGACACGTTATTGATGTTCTTTTTTCTATCTGAATTATACCCCCAAAATGTAGCATCTGAATAACATAATAAGTCAAATAGTTGTCCTCTTGGATAGAACAATTATAATTTGGTTGTACATTTGGTCTAATTGAAAATTTATTTAACAGCTACTAAATGTGACTCTTTATTTTTTATTCAAATTGATCACACATAAAAGCACTAAACATTGTATCCGGATGACTAGAAGTAAGATATAGTAGACTTACAATAAAAACATTGTAACTAGTTTCAGCTATAATTTCCCAACATCATCAAGAAATAATTTACTTGTTGTACTCATTAGAGTATCAATAATTATTTTCTCTTTTAACATAATTACTTTTAAATGGTAATTAATATATTTCATTAATTTATATTATTTCATTAGTAGTTTAGAATGATCTAAAAATAGTGAAAGTATTTATGTTAAACCATCAGACCCATTTCAAATCCATTTTCCATTAGATTTGAGAAATCATTACTTAAGAAATTCTTATTATATCCAAAAAAATATCATAAACATATATTTTAATTATTAAAACATATTTCGAAATTATTTTCATAAAAGGTGTGGGGTCAACTATAACTTTTAATTTTTTTTAAAAATATGAAAAGAGGAAAATCAATCATACCAATCTCTAGGAAATTGTTCTAATCTTGATAAATAATTGATTAATTTTGAAACATGCTTCAACAAATTGTTTTATGAAATCGGAGGGATTATTCAAAAAAAATATCCTCAACTATAAACAAATACAATAATGCACATTTAACATCTGTTTGATATACTTTGAAAACCAAATGTTCTACATAGTAAATAATTATCCTAATGGATTCATGTCAAGATAAAGGTGAAAAATTAAAATCATAATCAATACCCTCTTCAGTATTATACCATTGTGAAAATAATATTAATGTGTATCTTATTATAGTGATGAATCATCAGCCTTGTTTCTAAAAACCCAGTTAGTTCCAATAGATAAGTTGTATTTAGGTTTATCAACATGTTCCCAAACACTGTTTCATTCAAATTGATTATGTTCTTCTTACATTGGTACTACCCAGAATTCATCATTGATAGCATCATTATTGTTATGTTGTTCAAGAAATGACAAGAATTCTTGGTGTTAAATTTTATTAAAAAGGGAATATATTCTTTTTATACCTATATTACGGTCTCCTACAACAATATATAAGGGATGATATCAATGATTCCTAACATGTCTTTAAAAAGAGGGAATTAATTTCCTAAAATTTTCTTTCGGTATGGGTTTTGACAGTTCATTATATGAACATTACACTTGTTTAAATAACATTCAAAAGGTTTAGAATTAATGTTCAGAGTTGATAGGTCATCTTCAATGTTCTCCAATAAAATCTTAGGTTCATTAGGATTAGTTTCATCATACTTAATATTAACACACTCTTCCATTGTTTTGTATCTTTTATTATTCACTCTATAATATTTCTTAGAGTTGGAATAATGAATAAACAATCTTCATGTCTTTTGGAAGAAATATTTACAAACTAATACATTATATTTAAAACAAAGACTTAACCAAAAAATTTAAAAGTAATCAAACATTTTCTTTCAATTATTCTATAATGCTTATGTTTTTTCTTTAAGAGAGTTATAAATAATATTCTATTTATTATATAATAGGTTGTGTTAATATCCTCTTCAAAAAAGTAATTTGGTAAGTCAATGTAATTTTTCTTTGTCTAGGATATCTCTTGAAGTGTTTTGTTTCTTCTTTCTAACACACCATTTTGTTGTGGTGTACTAGGAGAAAACACATTGTTATTATAACCATTTTGAGTAAAACATTATTCAATGTATTGATTTTCAAAATCTTGACAATTATCACTTATTATGGCCTTAATATTATTCCCACATAGTTTCTATATCATCATCCCATATAACTCTAGAAGTTTTTGGTATTTCATAATGATATTCTATTATGATCCACATTTAAAAAACCCACACATTGTAAATGTATTTTCATTTTCATTTCCCATTGATCGTTAATTTTATCATTAAAATAAGGAGTTCTATTATTAGCAGATCCTTATTGACTATTATTCTCAAAGAACTAAAATTTAGAATTTATTGAAATTTGATATATTTCCAATACAACATTAATCATAGAAAAAAAATTCAAAAAATATAATGCCAAATGTTGATTTGAGTGCGTAAATCAAGTGGTGGGGAATTGAATTATCAATAAAATTTTATAATAAAAAATAATGTAAAAATAAATTCATGTTAATAACTTAATCTAACAAGTTATTCATAATAGCATAACAATATAAGATCATTCCTTGTAAAATATTTCTCAAAGATTGATTATTCCTGAGATGAAATAATTTTATAATTACATTACCATATGAAATCAATTCCCATAAATGAAATACATATAAAAAATATTTATAACTAATGATAAAAGATAATTTTGTGTTTATATATTAAACCAAAAATAGGTTTATCGAACAAAACACATTAACATTGAAGAATAAACAATAGTTTTCATCTCAAAATGAGACTTAATCACCTACCCATTGAAATCACCTACCGCCAAGATGATTATTATAATAATCAAATAAATCTAAAACCTGGAATTGGTAGATAAACAATATCAAATAGCTTTCCATGATAAATATCCACTTCCAATGATAATCATGGGATGTAAGGCGATAAAGTTAACAAAAATAACCGTTTCCACAAATTCTTCGAAAACATGTGTAATGTAAAATAGCGAATAACCAGTTTTATCTATTTGGGAGTTTAATAGAGTATGTGTTTGGCAATCAATGTAACAACAAAGCACTTAAAAAATAGAACTAGAAATCAAAATAATATTAATATAATAGTGATGGTCAGTTTTATAATCATAGACTGTTAAAAGTCCTCAAAACAAATTTAAAGTGGAGTTCAGACTTTCGTCTGGTAGTGTGCAGCAAAATAGAGGATTTTAGGAATTTTGAGGAATGTTCCAATTGATCAATATTAGTTTCAAAATAAATATCCACAACATATTATTCCTTTATCCATCATTGAGCTACATAGAATATGAATTAGTAATCTTGTAAATTTTCACAGATTCAATTACAAAATCTACACATAGGTTTTTGTGATATATTTCATCATATAGAGAGATCTAGTTCTCTCACATAGAGAGTGTTTCATCCGTTCAAGGAGATCAAAAATCCTATGATCATATTTGAATGATTCATTAATACATGTTCAATTTATCCATGAACATAATTGTGTACTGATCTATTCATGTCAATTTCCATGAATAATAATGATTGCAAGAAGCTCTGAGTGACTTCAAATCAGATGGTATCTCAAATTGAATTTACCATAGGCTAGTGATGACTCGGAGTCCAATTTTTACTCAGATTCTAATGGTGATAGGTCCTAATGGTATCTCCTTTACGATATCTCTTTTTGAGGTAACAATCCTTGTGGTAACTCCATTTTTTGTGATATTCTGGAAGTGACTACACTTATGGTATCTCATTCTTAGCAGTAATTCCTCCATGGTGGTAACTCTTCTCAGTGGCAATTTTATGCTGGTGTTGACTCACCTCAATACATAAATGAATTATCATAAAAATTGTCTAACCATATAAAATTTTATCATACTTCATGTAAATCATTAGTAATAATATAATTATTGTTTGTGATCATTAAAATAAATAAGTGGTAAGAACTCTCCTCATAAGGCGGTTCCAATAGATAGGGTTTATTTTCTAAAAAAAATGTACAATTTAATATAAATAAAAATTACAATAATATGTAAAAGATGAGAATGATTTATGTCTAAATTATTATGAAACCCTACGAGGCTCCTTAAATGACCATTTAATATTGATATATTTGATTAAATTCCCTGTTCTAGAATATACACATAGAGGATATATAATCTCAATTAGTATATAGTATGAAATACCATCCTTAAATTGATGTGAAAACTGAATTAAAAAGATATAATAAGTATGACATACAATATTCCTACATGTTAGACTTTGGAGGGGTTTTGGATAATCAATAATCAATGGTTTAATTTTTAAAAATTAATAACTCTCAATTTTCAATTAGTATGTGTCACATTGAATGGGTTTATGGAAAACAAAGCCAATCAAAACCCTATTGTACTATGGTTGGTGAGACTTAACTTATATGGATTATCATATTCAAAGCTAAAATGGAAATTATGTAGTTGATTAGGAAATTATGGTTTAAGGTTAATGGAAAATAAATACATAAAAAGATCACTATCATAGGCCACTATACATATTATAATGTGATTAGATAAATTTACTAATATCAATGTGTTTGTGTTAGTGACTATATGGAATGAAATGGAAGGAAACACTATGGTATGTGGACACATTATGATCACTAAATGATGTGGTAAATATTTATATAAATTTCAATTACATACCTAAAATGATTCTAATTACTGATATTTTGAACACATACTAGTGAATTATATTTTAAAATTATCCCACCATTGAGTTATGATGGGAGGAATTTTAGTTAGAATCTAACTAATTTGTTATTGATTATCCAAAATAGATTATTGATCACCAAAATTATGTGTTCTGGAGTCATATTGAATTAATTATTTTATTTATTTTTGTATGATGTAACAAAATTCACATAGGATAAGGGAGTGAGTGTTTCTAATGAGTTGGAGTAATTTCCTCATCTTCTTTATGATCATTAATCATTCAAATGATATTCTACAAAAAAAAATAGTCATGTATTTGGGAAATTTATAGCATCCCTAGTGACGCACTCTCGTAAAAAACAAATTAACATTTATTGTTATCATGATACAATAGTTTTAGTTTTATTTTTCTAGAAATACTTATAATTTATTTAATTGAGGGATTCACAATATTTTGGAATGAATAGTGATAACCATAAAACCTATCCATTCAATGGGTGAAACCTATTCAAAAAATAATCATACGGTTGGAAAATTGTTTCCCAATACTTTAAGAAAAATTGTGTGGATTTCCTAGATTTTCCATAATCATTCACATGGTTTTTGGAATCTCATATACAAATTATGCAATCACCCCATAAAATAGAAATTGTGAAATCATTATACAACACCATCGTCAAATTAAACTCGTAACAAAAATATATTATTCACAATTGATTTTTCAAGAACTCGAGCCATGTTTTTATAAATATCCTCCAATCATTGTATGTCTCTTGTATACTATATGTTAATAATCATCGTGATTATTTATGTATGCGTCTCTAAAATAATTCCCCTATCATCTTATTTAAGTATTTTTGGATATATTTGCCTTCTTTAACCCGATTAATTGGGCTTCATGCTTGTTGAATTTTTTATTTGGGGATTTCAACATTAAGGATTTGTATGAATGAATTTTTCCATTTTATCTTATATTTTAAAGGGATAAGTTCATCAACTAGTTGTTTCATCAAGAAATTCTATGAATGTGAATCTTCCCAAACATGTATAGAAAACCTTTTTTTCTATATGTTCTCTTATTTATTTTGATTAAAAAATAAAACTCAATAGGTTAGGATGAATACTTAAAAAAATGAATTTATAATTTTTTTTATTTCTAGATGGATGGTACGATATTTCAAATTAAAAGTGTATAATTTCCTTTGTTCTATAAGTCATCCACCATGTATTTGTGGAAATTATCTAGTTAATTTTCCTCCATGTAATTATGTATTTTTATTCAAGTGGTTATTATTGATTTACATAAAATTATTAAGTAATATGATTTAAATATATAAATTTTATTAGTGCTCTATATTGTAAAATAAATTACTCAATTGAAATATATTTCACTTGGAAGGTGTATGTGTAGGGACACAGACCATAGTGGCCCATTCATTCATGTATTTTTGTTCTGGGAAGAACTTGTAGTAGAATCCAAGGAGTATAGAAATTAATGTTGAGTTCAAAAAATTAAACATTTTTGTTCCTTAGGATGTGTCGTAAAATAGTCATTTATAGAATAGAGGTTTTGACTACAGTGTAAGATGATTTGATATTTTTGGTGTGGTGCTCTACAAATTATGTAATGGTTCTTGGGGTGTATTTTTTTAGGATAAAATCTATTTAGGGGGTAGGTACGATGTGGTGGTTTTCTATGGTGCATGTACTTACCTGGTGTCAATCATTACATAATGGAGGGAGAAGGGTCTGATGTAAGGTTTTTCGGATGCTCAATTATACCATGGGAAGGAGTGGGTTGCAATATAGGATATATGCTATGTCATAGTCCCTCTCTCATGGACATGCAATGTATCAGGATTTGTGGCATGTTCCTCAGACACTTTCATTGACCAAGGGGGATTTGGGGTGGTCCATTAGGTGATGTCATAGTATACCACATGCCAGGTAGTTCTGTGACATGGTCTGAGGTTCAACATCATGGTATTAAAAATTAAAGAATTCCTATAAATACCAATAAGCCCTCCAAACCCACTTTTCACTGATCTCATCCACCCTAAACATGGGTTCCCTGGATTTATTTTTTAAGAAATAGAATCCCAAATTTAGTACGAAGTAATAGCAATATTATGATGTTTAATTTGATCAGATCCACAGTGATTTATATCATTGTTTTCTAGCAGTTTATAGCCATTATATTTCATAATACTCATTTCTTTCATTCTAATAATAGGAATTTTGTTTAAAAAATTATAATCTATTTTTAAAAAATTCTCTAGTCTATCTATGAAATGATATCACTTGGGGTTTATAATTTTCTTGTGGTAGAGGTGATCAGATATCCATGTTGTCATTTTGTTTATATTTTATGAACTACATAAGATTGAGGTAGTGGGTTTGTCTCATCATATATTTATTTATGTAAAATTATAAATAATCAATGGTAAAATACCTTTTAATTTTGTTGGAATGATTCTAAAAAAATATTAAGACAGATTAAAGACTAAAATTGGTTTATGGTTGTCAAAATTACAAATATTTTATGCTATGAAAATAGTTTGTGTGATGATTTAATAAATATTGTACTATCTATGTGATTCCATGTATAATATATATAACACATTGATAAGAGTATTATTTTGATTATTTTTGAAATGAAAATAATGATAATAAATAATTACTTTTTAACGTAAGTTAATATGCACGGTTATGAATCTAAACATTCTTTAAATTTTATTGAAATAAAAATTAGGGATACATAACATTTTAAATGATTTGTTCTGCCTTGTGTTATAGGTTCAGAATAAAGAACATGATGTTTGGATGGTTTTTAAAGGATTGATAATTATTGGTATTTTAAATTCGAATCATTCTACTCTCAATTTTATGAAACTAGATTTAATCATAGGATAACGATTATTAATTATAATAGCTTAAAATAGTTGATGCCTATTGTTAACAATTTATGTGAAAAATGAAAAATTAATTTTTATATTTAAGATAACAAATAATTCTTTCTTGAAAATAAAAAATGATTATATCCAAGAGTTCCCATTTGTAATGTATACTGAATACCATATTTTGGGGGATTTGAGAGGCCTTTTTCATGTGACAGTTGGATTCCATGTTTTTGGGAAAATTTTCACTGGTGATTTTTTTTTGAATACTCTATTTCGTTGAATATGATACTTCCTATGATAAGTTATATTACAATGTGAAGGATGAGTTGATATTGAAATGGATGTTGTTTCTGATGCTTTCGTCATGGAACAAACATCCGACTATTAGTGGATGACGAAGAAGCACTAGATGTTTCCCCTCATTCCCGCATTCCAATAGTGGGTGACATCCATCTCTTATTCAGGAATTTTTTTGTAAGAACCTGGTGTTTGGATATAAATGACTTGGAAATATTCTTGATATTATTCCAGAGAAGCGCCTTTAGATGGCATGCGATTTCGAGCCGCGGTGTGGCCGGAATTATATTTTCAGTGCGTTCACACTGGAAACACCAAATAAATGAGATAACTCCTAAACGGTGCTTTAGATTAGAGATCTTAGTGTACGGATTGGTCCGGAATGGGGTGTTTACCCTAGGAACAACATAAATCCTATTGGCGCGGGACGTTTGGTCCCCTCACTCTCTTTAGGAATGTTAAACAGGTAAATAAATTAATTTATTTATACATTTAATGGATAAACTCATGTATATCATAAATGGTGGCTCGGATAGGAAAACTGATGGCACAGTTGATTTTGGAGCGTGCTGTTTACCCTAGGAGGGGTGTAAGTTTCACGGGCATGGGTCGTCTGTGAAAAATGGCCCTAGGGGCGTTTTCGTAATTTGGTGGCCTCAGGCGTTCATTTTTATGACATTAGAACAGAGGCTCGAATAAAAATTTTGAGACCATAGTTTTTCTCTGGATGTGGTGTTTAACCTAGGTGGAGATTTATCTTGACCGTGCCGGAGGTTTTGGACACGGGTGTTTTTGGGGGTTGAGTATTTTAATTAAAAAGTTTATTTATTTAAACATTCCCTCTCCCCCATTCTCACTCCTTTCCCTTGGAGAAACCCCTCCCCCTACACCCCATCTCATTCTCTCCTCACCCTCTTCCTCCAATCAAGGTGGTTCATTGCGGCGGCGGCGTATCGCGCGGGAAGCGTCTGGCGAAGCCCATCGAGGTAGGAGGTTTTGGGTAGCATTTTTCTTTCAGAACCATTCTTTCAATTCCATTATAGAATCGAATTTCGATTGAATTTTCAATACAAGCCCATGGTCGTGTAGTATACTCTTTGTTTTTTCCATCGCATCTTTCAGAACTGGAATCCGAGTTCGGGGGAGGCCGCAGCGTCTCGTCGAAGCTTGCAGGTTTTTGAAGTTTCTGGCAGGTTTATCATTATTCGGGCGAGCTCCAGCGGCAGCGGCAGGGGCTTTGGCGGCGGCGCGGGTCTTCCGGGAAGCGGCGGCATTGTGGGCTTCAGCGGCCAGCCGGCTGAGGCGGCGCAGCGACGCGGAGCGGGGCTACGGCGGCAGTCCGCTGGGGCTGCAGGCGGCGTCGGCCGGGCGAGGCAGAAGGGGGCGCCTGCGGGCGAGTGGGGTCGGACGAGGACCGACCGGCATTGCCGGTCGGTGCACATGAGGGAGGAACGTGGTCTGCGGACCCCATCTGGTCGACAAGGACCCGTAAGCTATGGGTCCTGATGGGAGAAGAAGACCTGCCATTCGGCCGGTCTGGTTTTGTTTCAAAAAAAGGAAAAGAAAAAAAAGAAATGGTTTATAATAATAATAATATTATTATTATTATTATAATGAAAATGATTTTCATATCATAAATGACGTCCGATTTGGGCACCATCTGCGGAAAAGCGTCCCTTAATTTGAGATGATTTCAAAAAAATTAATTACTAAAACGAAGGGCCTCGGAGGCGCAATGCGTCTTTAAGTGAATTGACGTTTTTCCGGGGATCTGGTTTTGGACGGCATGGATGCGTCCGACGTCCATTTTGAGCGTCGTCAGTGGTGTTGTGGACCTATCGTCGAGTGGGAGTTTTCCAGTGTGGTTTCGGGCGGTGAAGTTGGAGTTGAGGCACGGGCCCCATGACCCTTCTTTTGAGCTGCGAGCAGCATTTAGCGACTTCCTCATCATGCATCCGTATGTGTTATGCAAGCAGTCGATTCTGGATGTTTTTCTGAGGGGATTGCAATGGTGCAATCCACCCGCTCTAATTCGGCATGATGGTGCGAGCACCATGGGGGTAGTTTGGGCGTCGGTGGAGATTGTCCATCTCTACTACCGGGTGACCGTTTTGGACAAGTGAATAGTCAAACATGTGTACTTTTTCGAGAGGATCCCAACGGTGTGATCCGTTCATTGTGCATCAAGACCGGGATGCGGGTCCCACGTAGCACCGCTCATGTGCGGTGCACCGGAATGCATCTTTTTCTTCGTATATCCGTTTCACTCAAGTGAACAGCCCTTTTGACATGTTTTCCTGAGGGGATCACAATGGCACGATGCACCCGACTATTTTTGGGGCCAAGGCTCAGGACCACATGACGTCGTTCAGGCGTAAAGCGGTGTTGGCGACTTTTCCGTTGGATATCTGTTTGAGGAAAGTAAGCAGTCTGTCTCACGTGATTTTCCGCGGGGATTACAATGGTGTAATGTGTTTATGTGAGCGGAGCCTCTTATGTGATCTTATTAAATGTGGAATATGAAAGGCGTACCGGTGGTGGTTCTTCATGCGGTGTTTGCAGAGAACCCTTGGCGTGAGATCGCGTTCACTCCTGGGAGAGTGATGTTGGTGTTTAAAGAGATGTGGTTGGGTTTGCCTCAGCCGTTGAGGTGGCATGTTGGAGTTGTTTTGTTACGCCTTCGCATTGACATTGGGTGTTGTGCGCACGATAGCCTTTGGGATGGAACGTGGTATAATCTAGGAATATACGGGAACACTTGGAGGTATATGTGGTTTTTTGTACCTGAGAATGTTTGTGCACTCGGTTAGGGTTGACTTGGGGCCACACGTTGTGTGGGCCCCATTAGCGTGTTGTATTCGGCTTTACGTACTTTGACCTCTCATGATGTAGAGGGTCCCTTTGTTCTCGTTTGTTGACCAGTAGGGTTGAGTTTTCCACTGGTCCTTTTCTCGTCTGTTGACCAGCAGGGTCGAGTTTTCTCTTGTATCTATTCTTGTTTGGCCGACAAAGATGGTTCAGTTCCTCTGTTTCTTCAAATGTGAGGGGTTTCAGTTCCATTCCCCTTTCACCGAACTGCGGAACCATTTGCAACTACAGGTGTTCTTAATGTGTGGGTGTTTTCCCCACTTTCTGGGATGAGTTGTCTCGGTCCTCTTCGACAGTGACTCACCGTATTGGAGCGTGATCACCTTGAGAGGCCCGTGGAGTTTCTCCCATCACTCTGTGTTCCCTCGTAGAGTTCATGTGGATTCGGTGTGACCTACACAATACGCGGGCACCGATCTTCTACCTAGGAGGTTGTTTCCAGTAGAGCTGAGGTTGTTACCAGCAGGGCTGAGGTTGTTTCGAGCAGAGCTCGCTAGTTGTACCACCCAGCAGGGATGGCCAGTGGGTTACCATCCAGCAGGGATGGCCAGTACAATGGCATTCACCGAGCAGTACCATCTAGCCGAGATGGCCAGAGTAGTTCCGTGTTTACCTCCAGCGGGGCTCTGCAGTGATCCCCAATGCCGGGCTTACCTCCAGATGGGCTGGGCAGTGGTCCGCGATGTCGGGCTTACCTCTAGTTGGGCTGGGCAGTGGTCCCCAATGCCGGGTTACCTCAATCTGGGCTAGTCAGTGGTCCTGTCAAAAAATTTAGCCTGGTCACCCTATAGTGGATAACCCAGTTACGGAACGGGGCAGTGTGGCACCTGTCGACTCTTGCCGGGGTCTCCCTTCGGTGGGAACCCGTCAACTTCCTAGGACCCTCCAGTGGGGTTGGGCATGGGGTCGCCTGTCGACTTTGAGACATCTCGACTGTGTGACGTTGCTGAGGTTTGGTTTGACGTTCCCCCAGAACTCTCAAGTACGAGGGGCACTTTCCCCACTGAGGCGTGTCATTGTGATGCAACCTAAAACTGTGTGGGCGAGTTAGTGCCACCCAAAGTGGATAATTTTGAGGTAAGGTGATTGGATCCTCTGAAATGCAGTTTGGGGCTGACGTGCGGGATGCTTGGCATCGATGGAGTTTAGTTCTAGGAATGTTGGCCACTCACTTTCTTGGGATGAGCTACTAGATGGAGATCCCCTTAAGACTTTGTTCAAGATTCTTGGTGAGCATATGTATATGTATATACATTGTTCTAGTAACCAGTTCTTGGGTTTGGTTACTCTACTACTAGGAGAGGCGATGACGCGCAGGTTATGCCATGTGCTTTCCATGTCTAGCTTCTCGTGGTTGGACGAGTATACTCTCGTGCTATAGGTAGCAAAGACTCGACGTGAAGTTTATCTTCTCACCGTTTCAAACTCCTTGTGTCTGTATGAGTCTACCTCATTTCTCTTGTTGGGTTGAGCTGGACTATTTACTGTACTCTTTACTGCAATTTCGTTTGTACTCCTTTACTTTTACCCTATTCGCTCGACCGCTCACACTTCGGTACCTCCTTTGTTTCTCCCTCGAGACTTCGGGGTATCCTACTAAGTATTTTTATACTCACCCCTACATGGGATTTTCCCTCACTTGGTGTGCCCTTGCAGATGACAGATTGGTTGTTCGTGACATCAGTGGAGCTTAGGAGTTCGGGAGCTTGGACCGCGTGCGATGGTCGTAGTTAGGTTCAAGGTGGGTGGACCCTTCTAGCTGTTTGATTTTTTACTTGTTGTTGGGTTTTGTAACTTTTCTGTTTGGTGCATGTTTTCCCCTTTTCTTTTCAGTTTACTTTCAACACTTTCTTTGTACGGTTAGAGTTCGATGCACTATTGGTGGTTTATATATATTAGTTTCACTTTACTCTTCTTGTCTGTTCTTTTAGTCTGCACTTTTGCATTGAGTGTGTTGTGTGTGTATGTACATGTACTTAGGAAAAGGCCTCCTCGAGTTGTTGTGCCTTCGGCGCTGGTCTCCAGCCCCTGGCCTGTGGAGGCAGGCTTGGGGTGGTTGCGGCTCGAGCCCGGGTAGAGTTAGGTCGTGACAAAGTGGTATCAGTGGTGGTTGGTTCCTTGGGACGTTGTTCGGACGTCCCTAAAAATGAGTTGGTTGGGATTTAGGGCAATAGTGTTAACATTTCACGAGAGCGGATCTTAGGCCAGGGAGTCCAATGATGGTGCGGCGGCCAACATATCCATTCACGAGGACCATGATAACCCGCTTGTCGACTCAGCATGCTGAGACACGTGTTGTAGGGAAATTGGTTTGTGAATCACATAGGATTGAGTCTTTTACTATCCTTCTTGAGTCAGCTCCCCAACGTTGTTGTTGTTGATATATACATATATGCTCAACTGACCGTGGCACTTATCGATAATATTCATGATGTCTCCGCAAAGACAGCCATCCATGATACCATCTTTGGTTCATGACAACGACCCTGTGAGCTACATGGCCTTAGTCTAGGACCCATCATGTGAGACCCTTTCTCTGGGTGGTTCGGTAGCCGCACCCCCGCCTGTTGAGCAGCAGACAACCTCCGTAGAGCAGGCTGAGCTTGAGCGTAGGTTGAGTGCGCTCCATGAGTTCTAGTGGCAGGGACCGCTGAGGTTCAGTGGTGAGCCAGACCCTTAGGCATCATAGGTTTGGCTAGAGACAGTGGTTCGTCTTTTTAGGTTTGTGCAGATTCCAACAGATCTTATAGTGGCTTTGGCCGCCACCTTTTTTCACGGAGAAGCTTGGTGTTGGTGGAGTTTGGTGACTCAGTTTCTTGATGAGTCATCACTTTCGTGTGGAGACATTTAGTTGTTGTTTCATGAGGAGTCTTTCCCCTCTTTCATGCGCTCCGTTCAGATTCAAGATCTCCTGCAGTGTCAGCAGGGAGGGATGATGGTGGCCGAGTATGTGGCTAGTTTTGCAGATCTGGCACGCTTTTACCCGGACGTGGACCATGACAACAACATCCGAGCGCGGAATTTTGAGCAGGGTCTCCACCAGGAGATTTGTGCTGTCATAGTACCCTTGGGTATTTCCATATATGTCGGTCTGCAAGAGAAGTCACTGGTGATAGAGAGCTTCCTGTCATGTTCTAGAGTTGGTGGTGGCAGTAGTAACGTTGCAGCCAAGACGTCTGCCGCATCTAGCAGGCATCTGTAGGCAGAACCTCGACGTAGGTGGCTTTCTTACAACCGATCTCAAGGGAATGGTCGTCCATTATTGTGGCGTCGGAGGGCACCAGTGCCGCCCAATGAAATTCGGTGCTATGCTTGCGATGGGCGAGGTCACCTGGCACATGACTGCCCGACCAGGCATGCAGAGAGCTTCGGGCAGGCAGCAGGTGCACCACCACGACGAAGGAAGCGTCGTGATCAGAGTAGCACCCAAAGAGGTGGTTCTAGCAGAGGAGCGGGAGGAGCATGAAGTGTTGGATGACCTTACGAGGTCTTCCCATCACCACTAGGAAGTCCACATCAGGCTCCAGGAGCTGACAATTGGGACCGTAGACAACCGCGATCTTTGGATGTCTACGATCCTGCAGAGCATGAGGTGATAATAGTTATTCCCTATACCTCTTCTACTTTCTGCAGTAGAATTGTTAGACTCTGTGTGTGGAATGCTTTTCTCCCTTCTCTTTATTGAGGTTTTACCAGGGTGACGTGGGGAATCGGTGTAACCCTGTGTTAGTGGAATAAAAGGGGTGGAACCTTTATCTTTAGTCAATGGTAGAGACTCCTTCGCCTTTCGAGCATGTAAGACAGTCTTGGACATGGGACATCGACCATGAAAACTTGTGTGACTAGATATCCTTGGTTGTTTTACCATATGGATATTTTAAAGGAGGGAATCATCGGGCCTTGTTCCGAGAGAGGGCGGTGATTCCAGTCATGACGTGCGATGTAAGGGTTCGTTCGGGAAGGTGAGCTACCCCCGAGATCCTTCGGACCATTTGACACCGGGCAAAGGGATGACGAGGTTCCCTACCGCCTTACCCTAACCCCAAAGTCTAGTTTGGGTGCATAGTGTCTATCGCGTGGATCACCCGAGAAGAGGTGTGCGTGATCCTATACACGTCATCGGCAAGGGCAGACCTCATGTGAACGGATTAGTCCTTTGGTCTATGTGCGGTGGTGCAGAGTTGTGCACGAGTTCTTCTCGGTATGGGAGAGCCACGTGCGGGCTTATACCTTGAGTTGTTCCCTGGTTTTTCTTTTCAGGGACAAAAATATTGAAGGAGGGAATGATGTCAGGACCTTTTTTTTAGCTATAAATGACTTTGGAATATTCTTGATATTATTCCAGAGCAGCAGCTTCAGACGGCGTGCAATTTCGAGCCCCGGTGTGGCCGGAATTAAATTTTCATTGAGTTCAAACTGGAAACGCCAAATAAATGAGATAACACCTAAATGGTATTCCAGATCAGAGATCTGAGTGTACGGATGGGTCCATAATTGGGTGATTACCCTAGGAACGACAAAAAGCATGTCATCTCGGGACGTTTGGACCCCTCACTCGCTCCAAGAACGTTAAATGGGTAAATTAATTAATTAATTTATCTGTTTATTGGATAAACTCAATTATATCTTAAAAAGTGGCTCAGATTGGAAAACTGAGGGCACTGTTGTGTTCGGAGTGTGTCGTTTACCCTAGGAGGGGTGTAAGTTTCGCGGGTGCGGGACGTCTTTGAAAAATGGCCCCAGGGGCGTTTTCGTAATTTGGTGGCCTCGGGCGTTCAGTTTTATAACTTTCAAATGGAGGCTCAGATTAAAATTCAGAGACCACCTTTGTTCTAGGGATGTTGTGTTTACCCTTGGGGGAGCTTAATCCTAACCGCGCCGAAGGTTTTGGATGTGGGTGTTTTTGGGGGTCGAGTCTTTTAATTAAAGTATTTTTTTATTTAAACTCCCCCTCTCCCCCATCCTCAATCCATTCCCCTAGCGAAACCCCTCCCCCTCCACCTCCTCTCATCCTCTCCTCCTCCTCATCCTCCGATCAAGGTGGTGTGTTGCGACGACAGTGGATCGCCTGGGAAGAGTCGGGCGAAGCCCATCATGGTAGGAGGTTTTGGGTTGCGTTTTTGTTTCCGAACATTACATTGAATTCAATTATAGAATTTAATTACCTTTTAATTTTCAATCTAATCCTATGGTTGTGTATTATACTTTTTTTGGTTTCCATCGCTTCTTTCGGAACTGGAATCTGAGTTCGGGGGAGGCCGCATTGTCTAGTCGAAGCTTGCGGGTTTTTGAAGTTTCCTGTGGGTTTCCCTTTTTTCCTGCGATCTCCAGTGGCAGCGTGGGTCTTTTAGGTGGCGGTGGAATTGCAGGCTTCGGCGGGTGGTTGGCTGAGGTGGAGGAGCTGTAGGGAGCGGGGCTGCGGTGGCGGTCTGCTGGGGCTGCTGGCAGCATCGGCCGGGCGAGGCAGTAGGGGGCGCATGCGGGCGAGTGCGGTCGGACGAGGAGGACCGACCGACTTTGCAGGTCGGTGCGCATGAGGGAGGACCATGGTCTACAGACCCCGGCTGGCCGAAAAGGACCCACAAGCTGCGAATCCTGATTGGAGAAGAAGACCGGCCATACGGCCGGTCTAGGTTTTTTTTAAAAAAAAAAGAAAAAAAAAGAAATGGTTTATAATAATAATAATAATAATAATAATAATAATAATAATAATAATATTATTATTATTATTATTATGAAAATTATTTTCATATCATAAATGACGTACGATTTGGGTAACGTTTGCGGCTATGCATCCCTTAAATTTAGACGAACATTTTGAGATGGTTTTAGGGAATTTTTAATTCCAGAAATGAGGGGCCTCGGCGGCGCGACACGTCTTTAAGTGAATTGACTTTATTTCGGGGATCTTGTTTTGGACGGCGCGAACGCGTCTGACGTCTGTTTTGAGAGCCGTTAGTGGCGTTGCGACCCTAGCATCGAGCCGTAGGATTCCAGTGTGGTTTCGGGCATTGAATGGATAGTTTAGGCATGGGACCCACACCCCATCTTTTGAGCTGCGAGCAGCATTTTGGGACTTCCTCATCGGGCGTCCGTTCGGGGCGTGCGAGCAGTCGAATCTAGATGTTTTTCCGAGGGGATTGCAATGGTGAAATCCTCCCTCTATAATTCGGCATGATGGTGCGGGCCCCATTGGGACCGTTTGGTCGTTGACATTGATTTTCCATCTCTACCACCGGGCGACCGTTTTTTACAATTGAATAGTCAAACTTGAGTACATTTTTGAGAGGATCGCAATGGTGGAATCCATTCATTGTGATTTGGGACCGGGATGTAGGTCCCACATAGCACTGCTCGTGTGCGGTGCGCCAAAATGCATCTTTTTCTCTGGATATCCGTTGCACTCAAGTAAGTAGCCCTTTTGACGTGTTTTCTCGAGGGGATCACAATGGAGCGATTCACCTGTCTATTTTCGGGGCCGAGGCTCGAGACCACTGGACATCGTTCGGGCGTAAAGCAGTATTATAAACTTTTCCATCAAATATCCATTTGAGGCAAGTAAGTAGTCTATCTCACATGTTTTTCCATGAGTATTATAATTGTGTAATCTTTTCAGGCGAGCGGAGCCTCTTACATGATCTTATTAAATGTGGAATATGTAAGGCGTACCAGTGGTGGTTCTTCCTGCGGTGTTTTCAGAGATCCCTTGGCGTGAGATCGTGTTCACTCTTGGGAGAGTGATGTTGGTGTTTAAAGAGATGAGGTTGGGTGTGCCTCACCCGTTGAGGTGGCAAGTTGGAGTTCTTACGTTATGCCTTCACGTTGATGTTGGGTGCCATTTGCAAGATAGCCTTTGGGCTGGAACGTGGTATACTCTGGGAGTATATGGGAACACTTGGAGGTACATGTGGTTGTTTGTACCTGAGAACGTTTGTGCGCTCAGTTGGGGTTGACTTAGGGCCACACGTCGTGTGGGCCCCATGTGCGTGTCATGTTCGGCTTTACGTACTTTGACCTCTCGTGACATAGAGGGTCCATTTGTTCTCATTTGTTGACCAGCAGGGTTGAGTTTTCTCCTGGTCCTGTTCTCGCCTATTGACCAACAGGGTTGAGTTTTCCCCAGGTTCAGTTCTCGTTTGTTGACCAGCAGGGTTGAGTTTTCCCCTGGTTCTGTTCCCGTTTGGCCGATATAGATGGTTTGGTTCCTCTGTTTCTTCAGCTGTGAGGGGTTTCATTACAGTGACCCTTTCACCGGATTGCAGCACCGTTTGCGACTACGGGTGTTCGTACAGTGTGGGTGTTTTTTCCACTTTCTGGGATGAGTTGTCTCGGTCTGCTTTGCTAGTGACTCACCGGATTGGAACGTGATTTCCTTGAGAGGCCCAAGGATTTTCTCCCATCACTCCGTGTTCCCCAGTAGAGATATAGTGGATTTAGTGTGACAAACACATTACGCGGGCACCAATCCTCTACCCAGGAGGTTGTTTCGAGCAGGGCTGAGGTTCTTACCAGTAGGGCTGAGGTTGTTTCGAGCAGGGCTCACCAGTTGTACCATCTAGAAGGGATGGCTAGTGGGTTACCATCTAGTAGGGATGGTCAGTACTGCGGCGTTCAACGAGCTGTACCATCCAGCAGGGATGTCCAGAGTAGTTCCGGGTTTACATCCAGTGGGGCTGGGCAGTGGTCCCCGATGCCGGGTTTACCTCCAGTTGGGCTGGGCAGTGGTCCCTCATGTCGGGCTTACCTCCAGCTCGGCTGGGCAGTGCCCCCCGATGCCAGGTTACCTCCAGCTGGGCTGGGCAGTGCCCATGTCGACGTCTTTAGTCGGGTCACCCTCTTGTGGATTACCCTGTTACGGGACTGGGCAGTGTGGCACCTGTCGACTCTTACTGGGTCTCCCTTCAGTGGGAACCTGTCGACTTCCAAGGACCCTCCAGTAGGGCTGGGCAGTGGTCGCCTATCGACATTGAGACCTCTCGACTGTGTGATGATGATAAGGTGTGGGTTGACGTTCCCCCAGAACTCTAAAGTATGAGGGGCGCTTTCCGCACCGAGATGTGTCCTTGTGATACGACCTAAAACCATGCGGGTGAGTTAGTGCCACCCAAAAAAGATAGTTTCGAGGTGCGGTGATTTGAGCTATTGACGTGCAGTTCGGGGAAGATGTGCGGGATGCTTGGCATTGATAGAGTTTACTTCTGGGACTGTTGGAGACTCACTTTCTTGGCTTGAGCTACAGTATGGAGATCCTCTTATGACCTTGTTCGGGATTCTAGTTGAGAATATGTATATGTATATACCTTGTTCTAGTACCCACTTCTTGTGATTGGTTACTCTCCTTCCAGGAGAGGCAAAGACGATCAGCGTATGCCACGTGCTTTCTGTGTCTAGCTTCTCGTGGTTGGACGAGTCTACTCTCCAGCTATAGGTAGTGATGACTCGACGAGAAGTTCATCTTCTCACCATTTTATCTCCTTGTGTCTGGATGATTCTACCTCCTTTCTCTTATTGGGTTGAGATGGAATCTTTACTGTACTATTTACTGCACATTCGTTTATACTCCTTTACTTTTCCCATGTTCGGTCTACCGCTCACCCTTCGGTACTTCCTTTTTTGCTCCCTCAAGCCTTCGGGGTATCCTACTGAGTATTTTTATACTCATCACTGCTTGGGATTTTCCCGCACATGGTGTGCCCTTGCAGATGACAGATAGGTTGGTCGTGACATCAGTGGATCTTAGGAGTTCAGGAGGTTGGACCTCGTGCGGTGGTCGTAGTCGGGTTCTAGGTGGGGGACCCTTCCATCTATTTGCTTTCATTTACCTGCTACCGGGTTGTGGCACTTTTCTGGTTGGGTGCGTGTTTGCCCCTTTTCTTTTCATTTTACATTCAGCACTTTATTTTTACTATTATAGGTCGATGCACTTTTAGTGGTTTATATATAGAAGATGCACTTTACTATTCTTGTCCTTTCATTAATTTTTCACTTTTTCATTGACTATGCTGCGTGTGTGTGTACAGGTACTTAGACAAAGGCCTCCTCGAGTTGTTGTTCCTTCAGCACTGGTCTCCAGCCCCTGGATTATGAAGGCGGGCTTGGGGTAGTTGCGACTCGATCCCGGTTAGGGTCGGGTCGTAACAAAGTGGTATCAGAGGTGGTTTGTTCTTTGGGAATTTGTACGGATGTCCCTAAAAATGAATTGGTTGGGATTTTGGGAAATAGTGTTAACGTGTCTCGATAGCGGCTCTCAGGCTAGGTAGTCCAGTTATGGTGCAGCGGCCGATGTATCCATTCACTGGGACCCTGATAACCCGATTTTCGACTCGATATACTGAGACACTTGATGCAGGGAAATTAGTTTGTGCATCACATTGGATTGAGTCTTTTACTGTCCTTCTTGTGTCACCTCCCCATCGTTGTTGTGGTTGTTATATACATATCTGATCATCTGACCATGACACTCCTTGATAATATTCAGGATGTCTCCGTGAAGACATCTCGCCAGGATAACAGCTTTGGTTCGTAACGACGACCTTGTGATCTACAAGGCCTCCGTCCAGGACCCATCATGTGAGCCCCTTTCTCCGGGTGGTTCGATAGCAGCTCCCCCGCCTGTTGAGCAGCAGAAAACTTTAGCAGAGCAGGGTGAGCTTGAGCGCAGGTTGAGCGTGCTCTGTGAATTCCAGCGGCAGGGACCGCTGAGGTTCAGTGGTGAGCCAGACCCTCAGGTAGCAGAGGTTTGGATAGAGACATTGGATCACCTTTTTAGGCTTGTGCAGACGCCATCTGATCATATGGTGGCTTTGGCCGCCAACTTTTTTCGCGGAGCAGCTCGGCGTTGGTGGAATCTAGTGACTCAGTTTCTTGACGAGTCGTCCCTTTTGTGGGGTGACTTTCAATTTCTGTTTAGTGAGGAGTTTTTTCCCTCCTGCTTGCGCTCCATTCAAATTTAGGAGCTCCTGCATTTTTAGCATGGAGGGATGACGGTGGCCGAGTACGCGACTAGTTTTGCAGACTGTGCACGCGTTTACCCGGACTTGGTCCATGATGACAACATCTGAGCGCGAATGTTTGAGCAGGGTCTTCGTCAAGATATTCATGATATCATAGTACCCTTGGGAATTTCCACATATGCTGGTGTGATAGAGCAGGCGCTGGGGATAGAGATCCTCCTGTCACGTTCTACAATTGGTGGTGGCAGCAGGCACGTTGGAGCCGAGATGTCTGCCGCACCTAGCAGGCGTCAGCAAGAAGAACCTCGACGCAGGTGGCTTTCTGACAACTAGTCTCAGGGCCGTGGTCATCCACTACAGTGGTGCCGGAGGGAACCAGTGCAGCTCAAAGAGAGTCGGTGCTATGCTTGTGATGGATGAGGTCACCTGGCACGGGACTGCCCGACCGTGTATGCGGAGAGCTTCAGGCAGGCAGCAGGTGCACCACCACAATAGAGGCAGCATCTTGATCGGATTAGTATCCATAGAGGTGGTTCTAGTAGAGGAGTGGGAGGAGCTGTAAGTGGGGGACGACCTTATGAGGTCTTCCCATCACCACTAGGCGGTCCACGTCAGGCTCAGGGAGCTGACAGTTGGGGCAGCGGATAGCCGAGGACTTTGGATGTCTACGATCCTGCAGAACATGAGGTCATAAGAGGTATGCTCTATAGCACTTCTACTTTCTGTAGTATAATTGTTATACTCTATGTGTGGAATGATTTTCTCCCTAGTCCTTGTTGAGGTGTTACCAGGGTGACGCGGGGCATCGGTTTAACCCTGTGTTAGTGGAATAAAAGTGGTGGATCCTTTCTCTTTAGTGTATGGTAGAGACTCCTTCGCCTTTCGAGCATGTAAGAGAGTCCTGGTCATGGGACATCGACCGTGAAATCTTACGTGACCAGATATCCTTGGGTGTTCCACCATATGGATATTCTGAAGGAGCGAATCACCGAGCCTTGTTCCGGGAGTGGGCGGTGAATCTAGTTGCGGCATGCGACGTAAGGGTTCGGTCGGGAAGGTGAGCTACCCCCAAGAGCCTTCAGACTGTTTGAGACAAGGCGACAGGATAACAAGGTTCCCTACCACCTTGCCCTAACCCCAAAGTCTAGTTTGGGTTCACGGTGTCTCCCACATGGCTCACCCGAGAAGATGTGTTCGTGCTCTTATTAACGTCGTCGGCATGGGAATACCTCGCATGAACGGATCAGTCCTTTGGTCTGTGTGCGGTGGCGCATAGCTGTGCAAGAGTTTTCTTGGGTATGGGAGAGACAGGTGTGGGATTATTGCCTGAGTTGTTCCCTGGTTTTGCTTTTCAGGGATGAAAACCATGAAAGTGGGACTGATGTAAGAACCCGGTTTTTGGATATAAAAGACTTTGGATTATTCTTGATATTATTCCAGAGCAGCGCTTTCAGATGACATGCGATTCTAAGCCCAAGTGTGACCGGAAATAAATTTTCAGTGTGTTCACAATGGAAACGCCAAATAAATGAGATAACTCCTAAACGATGCTTCATATCAGAGATTTGAGTGTACGGATGGGTCCATAATGGGGTTTTTACCATAGGAACGACAAAAAGCATTTCGGCGCAGGACGTTTGGACCCCTCGCTCATTTCTATAACTTTAAATGGGATAATTAATTAATTTATTTATTTGTTTATTGGATTAACTCAAGTATGTCTTAAAAGGTGGTTCGGATTGGGAAACAGAGGGCACCGTTAATTTTAGAGTGTGTCATTTTCCCTAGGAGGAGTGTATGTTTCACGGGTGCGGGTTGTCTGTGAAAAATGGCCCTAGGGAAGTTTTCATAATTTGGCGGCCTCGGGCGTTCATTTTTATAACATTCGAATGGATGCTCAGATTAAAATTCAGAGACCTCCATTGTGCTAGGGAGGTGTTGTTTACCCTAAGGGGAGCTTAATCTTGACGGCACTGGAGGTTTTGGACGCGGGTGTTTTCAGGGGTCGAGTCTTTTAATTAAAGTGTTTATTTATTTAAACTCCCCCTCTCCCCCATCCTCACTCATTTACCCTGGAGAATCCCCTACCTTTACACCTCCTCTCATCCTCTCCTCCTCCTCTTCCTTTGATCATGGTGGTGCGTTGGGGTGACGACAGATCGCGTGGGAAGAGTCGGGCGAAGCCCATCGTGGTAGGAGGTTTTGGGTTGCATTTTTGTTTCTGAACCTTACTTTCAATTCAATTATAGAATTGAATTTCCATTGAATATTTAATCCAAGCCCATGGCCGTGTAGTATTCTTTCTTTTCTTTCTATCACAACTTTCAGAACTGGAATCCGAGTTCAGGGGAGGCCGCATCATCTCGTCGAAGCATGGGGGTTTTTTAAGTTTCCGGCGGGTTTCTCTATTTTCCAGAGAGGTCCAATGGCAGCGGCAGGGGCTTCGGCAGCGGCGTGGGACTTCCGAGAGGAGGCAACGTTGCGGGCTTCGGTGAGCAGAAGGATGAGGTGGAGCAGCCTCGGGGATCGGGGTTGCGGCGGCAGTCTGCTGGGGCTGCAAGCGGCGTTGGCTGGGCGATGCAGTAGGGGGCGCCTGCGGGCGAGTGGGGTCGGACGAGGAGGACCGACCGGCTTTGTCGGTCGGTGCGCATGAGGGAGGAACAGGGTCTACGGACCCCGTCTGGCCAACAAGGACCCGCATTCTGCGGGTCCGGATGGGAGAAGAAGACCGGAAATTCGGCCGGTCTGTGTTTGTTTAAAAAAAAGAATGAAAAGAAAGAAATGGTTTATAATAATAATAATAATAATATTATAATTATTATTAAGAAAATGATTTTCATATCATAAATGCCATCCAATTTGGGCACTGTCTACAGCGACGCGTCCCTTAAATTTAGACGAACATTTTGGGGAGGTTTTGGGAATTTTTAATTCCCGAAATGAGGGGCCTCGGAGGCGCGTCATGTCTTTTAGTGAATTGACATTTTTCTGGGGATCTTGTTTTAGACAGTGCGGACGCGTCCGACATCCGTTTTGAGCGTCGTCAGTGGCGTTGCGACCCTGGCGTTGAGCCGGAGTTTTCTAGTGAAGTTTCGGTCGTTGAAGTCGGAGTTGATGCGTGGGCCCCATGACCCGTCTTTTGATCTGCGAGCAGCGTTTAGAGACTTCCTCATCGGGCGTCCATTTGGGGTGTGCGAGCAGTCGATTCTGGATGTTTTTCCGAGGGGATTGCAATGGTGCAATCCACCTTCTATAATTCGGAACGACGGTGCGGGAACCACGGGGCCCGTTTGGGCGTCGACAGTGATTTTCCATCTCTATCACCGGGTGACCATTTTGGAAAAGTGAATAGTCCAACCTGTGTACTTTTTCGAGAGTATCACAACGGTGTGATCCGTTTGTTGTTCTTCAAGACTGGGATGCAGGTCCCACGTAGCACCGCTCATGTGCGGTACACCAGAATGCATCTTTTTTTCCGGATATCCGTTTCAATCATGTGAGCAGCCCTTTTGACGTGTTTTCCTGAGGGGATCACAATGGGACGATGCGCCTGAATATTTTCAGGGCCAAGGTTCGGGACCACGGGACGCTGTTTAGGTGTAAAGTGGTATTGGTGACTTTTCCATCAGATATCCGTTTGAGGTGATTAAGTAGTCTATCTCATGTGTTTTTTCTTGATGATTATAATGGGGTAATCTTTTCAGGAAACCAAATATCCTTCTGTGATCTTATAAAATGTGGAATATGAACGCTGTACCGGTGGTGGTTCTTCGTGCGGTGTTGGCAGAGAGCCCTTGGCGTGAGATCGTGTTCACTCCTGGGAGAGTGATGTTTGTGTTTAAAGAGATGTGGTTGGGTGTTCCTGAGCCGTTGAGGTGGCAAGTTGGAGTTATTTCATTATGCATTCACGTTGACGTTGGGATCCGTGTGCACGATAGCCTTTGTGCTGGAACGTGGTATACTCTAGGAGTATACGGGAACATTTGGAGGTACATGTGGTTGTTTGTACCTGAGAACGTTTGTGCGCTCGGTTGGGGTTGACTTGGGGCCACATATCGTGTGGTCCCCATGCATGTGCCATGTTCTACTTTACGTACTTTGACCTCTTGTGACGTAGAGGGTCCCCTTGTTCGCGTTTTTTGACCAGCATGGTTGAGTTTTCCCCTGGACCTGTTCTCGTCTGTTGACCAGCAGGGTTGACTTTTCCCTTGGTTCGATCTTATGTGTTGACCAGTAGGGTTGAGTTTTACCCTGGTTTTGTTCTCATTTGGTTGACATAGATGGTTTGGTTCCTCTGTTTCTTCAGCTGTGAGGGGTTTTAGCACCATGCCCCTTTCACCGGACTGTGACACCATTTGCAACTACGGGTGTTCATACAATGTGGGTGTTTTCCCCACTCTCTGGGATGATTTGTCTCGGTCCGCTTCGAAAGTGACTCAGTTGATTGGAGCGTGATCACCTTGAGAGGCATGGGGAGTTTCTCCCATCACTCCGTGTTCCATAGTAGAGTTCTTGGGTATTCGGTGTAACCAACACATTACGCGGGCACCGATCCTCTACCCAGGAGGTTGTTTCCAGTAGGGTTGAGGTTGTTACCAGCAGGGCTAAGGTTGTTTCGAGCAGGGCTCGCCAGTTTTTCCATCCAGCAGGGATGGCTAGTGGGTTACCATCCAACAGGGATGGTCCAGTACAACTGCGGTCACCGAGCAGTACCATCCAGCAGGAATGGCAAGATTAGTTCCAGGTTTACCTCCAGTGGGGCATGGAAGTGGTCCCCGATGCCGGGCTTACCTCCAGTTGGGCTGGGCTGTGGTCCCCAATGCCAGGCTTACCTCCAGCTCTCCTGGGCAGTGTTCCCCGATGTCGGGTTACCTCCATCTGGGCTGGGCAGTGGTCCCGTCGACGACTTTATCCGGGTCTCCCTCTAGTGGATTACCCTGTTACGGGACTGGGCAGTGTGTCACTTGTCGACTCTTTATGGTTCTCTCTTCAGTGGGAACCCGTCGACCTCCAGGGACCCTCTAGCGGGGCTGGGAAGGGGGTCGCCTATCGACTTTGAGACCTCTCGACTGTGTGACAGTGATGAGGTATGGTTTGATGTTCCCCCATAACTCTTATGTGCGAGGGGTGCTATCCCCACAGAGACATGTCCTTGAGACGCGACCTAAAACCGTACAAGCAAGCCAGTGCTGCCCAAAGCGTATAGTTTTGAGGTGCGGTGATTTGAGCCTTTGACTTGCATTTCGGGGTAGACATGCGGGATGCTTGGCAGTAATGGAGTTTACTTCTGGGACTATTGGTGACTCACATTCTTGGGCTGAGCTACGGGACGGAGATCCCCTTACGACCTTTATCGGGCTTCTTGTTGAGCATTTGTATATGTATATACCTTTTTCTAGTACCCACTTCTTGGGTTTGGTTACTCTCCTACCAAGAGAGGAAAAGACGTGCGGGGTATGCCATGTGCTTTCCGTGTCTAGATTCTCGTGGTTGGACAAGTCTACTCTCCTACTATAGGTAGAGAAGACTCGATGGGAAGCTCATCTTCTCACCATTTCCAGCTCCTTGTGTCTGGATGAGTCTATCACCTTTCTCTTATTGGGTTGATCTAGACTCTTTACTATACTCTTTACTGCACTATTTGTTGTACTCCATTACTTTTCCCTTTTTCGCTCTACCGCTCACCCTTCGGTACATCCTTTGGTGCTCCCTTAATCCTTTTGGGTATCCTACTGAGTATTTTTATACTCACCCCTGCTTGGGATTTGCCCTCACGTGGGTGCCCTTGCAAACGATGGACAAGTTGGTCGTGACTTTAGTGGAGCTTTGGAGTTCGGGATCTTGGACCTCGTGCGGTGGTTGTAGTCGGGTTCCAGGTGGCGGGACCCTTCTAGCTGTTTTCTTTTGTTTACCTATTGCCGGGTTGTGGCACTTTTCTGGATGGGCGCATGTTTTCCACTTTTCTTTTCAATTTACTTTCAGCACTTGGTTTGTACTATTAGATGTTGATGCACTTTTGGTGGTTTATATATAGCAGTTGTGCTTTACTCTTCTTGTCTTATCTTTTACTCTGCACTTTTACATTGAGTGTAATGCGTGTGTTTACAGATACATAGACAAAGGCCTCCCCTAGTTGTTGTTCCTTCGGCGCTGGTCGCCAGCCCCCGGCCTATGGAGGCGTGCTTGGGGTAGTTGCGGCTCAAGCCCGGGTAGGGTCGAGTCGTGACAGTTTTCTCCTTGATCGAAATGGGATGATGGGATGTCGGTTCCTCCTTCGGTGGATTCCTCCTCGGAACTCATCACTTATTCTTGATGTCCCTTATAGATTAAGACATTTTTCATGAAACTATTCCCTGTGACATATCTTCATGGACACCGGTTAATTACGCTCCATATGTCGGTACATTCCAAGGGGTCTGGTCAGGGTATCAGCCTTCGGTCGGGGGAGTAGTCACGTTCGACATCACTGGCATGTCTGGAAGCTGGAATACTGGCACATCTGGGATTCTTCCCCTTATAATAGGGCTTCTCTAGGGAGCAGAATCCTGAGGCATCTGATGTCGAATTTAGGGAATTAAATGCCATATGCATGAATCCGATATTTCCTCAGCATCCCAGGTTTATCATAGGGTATTCATAGGTTTAACGTCTAGCGGAGACTGATCAGACTGATCAGAACACTGACTAAAGTAGATCAGATGGGTGAAACCCCTAGAGGGAACACTATTTCATGGAGGGGAATTTACGTTATCTCAAATGGATGTGGTGGCCCGGGTAATAATCAATATGGATAATGGATGGTTATGTGACATGGATGGAGAATGATATGGTGTCAGCTCGAGGGTGATGATGATGTTGGTATTGATCCTCGAAGGGACATCCTACGTATCCCTGTGGTAGGGAATCAAGCTGCACGTAGTTTAGGACGGGGTATATGATTAGGGAATGCATAGAGGACAAAGACCTGATGATATATTGTGTCTTAAACATGGTTAATAGCTCACATTTGGTCTGACGCCACTAGGATGGATCAATGATATGGGTCCCAACATAAGGGACAACAATAACATATTGCTAGGTTGGGGTTGAAAAGGAATTACCACTGAATGGGGTTCAAATAGTATTACAGTTGGATTTTGGCGCAACTTATTTCAACTAGATGGAGGAACAATGGCTTACCAATGGATGGAGGCACGACAAATTATCGTTGGATGGGGTTTTCAACAGCTTACCACTGGATGGGGGCACAACAGCTTACAGATATATGGGGCACAACGGCATACCGTTGGATGGGGGAACAATGGCTTAGTACTAAATGGAGTCAGAACGACTTACCATTGGATGGGTTTTAACCTCATGGAGACTTCCAACGTTCCCTGTCTAAGATACAAGGATCAAAGCCCACGTAGTTCAGGATGATGGGTGCAGTTTAATGTCATGAGTGAAAAAATAGGGTGCATGCATTTTAACGTCATGTGGGATGAAGGTGGTCTAACGTGAAGTGGGTAAAAACATCAAGTTATTTGGATTTTACCATAGGGATGCTTCCTACGTACATTTACTTGGAAAGAATAAAAGTCTATGTAGTTCAGAATGGATTGCTGAAATGACGTGAAGATGGTCGCGACCAGTGGGTGTTGGGCTTTAACATCCAGGAGGCTTCCTACATACAATGCCTTGGCGAGGAGAAAAATCCATGTAGTTAGGGAGTGGAGTGTAGGGCTTACACTCTAGGATACCCTGAGAGGATTTAATTTTTAGTGCTTACTCTAATCCCACGTGAGTCATGCTTGCTGTGATAAACAAAAGGTAGCAAGGACCCTATGATCACGTCACGAAATGTTATCAGTTGGAAATGGACTGAAGCTGAAATATAGGTTGCTGGCCAAATTTGAAATAGGGGCTTACACGTGGTCTGCATCCCACAGAGGATACAATGGCATACACATGTTTAGCAGCCTAGGGAGATGGATATTGGGACATACTCTAGGGTGGATACCTAGGTGGTGAAAAATCCCAATGGGATAGGGATGGGATAATGAATGTCCGGATTCCCATCACTCCTCTGGTCTTTGGCATGGATGAAGATAGGTGGAGAAAGGGTGCTGCCTCTTATATGAAAGGCTAGGGGATTACACCAAGTTTGTTGCCCTTCCCCGCGGATAGGCGCCTCTCCAATAAAGAGGATCTCATTCCATGTGAGGAATGATCTCACTCCTGTGGAGACCATTGTGTGTAGAGAATGTCTGAGATGGGGAACCCCTCTTATAATGCATGGGGTGAGGCCATAGTTTAATGACATGTGATGAGGACGGTGTTGCTTGTCAGTTTAGCGTCATGTACTTTGGATGAGGCTAACTCACTCTGCACCCATAGGAATTACATAACTGTTACTCACCAATACTTGAGTAAAGGAAGGAATCAGCAACGCCGTGGAGAGAGGGTGTTATGGGTTGATCCATTAAGGGGTCCCTATTACCATGGATTTGTGAAGAATAAATTTCTATTAGGTTTCCTAGGTGCTGCAAAGGTGCATCGATGGAGCATGGGATTTACGCATGAAAGCTGCTCGGGTGCCGCTATAGAGTGGTAATGGAAGGGTGGGGCATAAGCAAGGAAGATCCTCGAGTGCAACTATGGAGTGGCAGTGGTGAAAGGGGCTTACGCATGGAAGCTTCCTGGGTGCCGCTATGGAGAGGAAATGGTGAATGGGGCATAAGCAAAGAAGCTTCCCGGGTGCCACTATGGAGTGGAATTGGTGAATGGAGATTATGCAAAGAATCTACTCGAGAGTCTTTCTAATGTCTGGTGATGAGGGAATCTCAACTCACTGGCGGGTCGAGGCACATAACTGAGGTCTACACTTATGCGCTAGTGCACAATAGGGATAATTCCAAGGGCAATGGAATCAGTCCAAAAAAAGAGAGATGAAAAGTGTGAATCACGTTCCCAACATTTGGAACGCAGTGAGGGTGGTGTGGCAATGGATGATAACTATTGACCATGTTCAAAACACAACATCCATATTGTGATAGCCTGAAATTGGAGAAAACAAATGAGGGGTGAATATTGACCATGTTCGAAACACAGAACCTAACTCAATGTGTCTTCCAAAGTCTTCTGGGTCATTGGCCCATGACGGTAGGTGAGCTGATGCGACATGGGTCCAGGTCGTAAGGGGGACCCATTAGACATGGAAGAGGATGATGATCCCAATAAAGGACACGTAATGCGTGAGGTGGAGGGATGGATTGTTTGAACTGATTCCAACGCTCTTGAATTTATTCTACTTTAATAATGGCATGAGGTATCTTATGATTTTCACATCATCCATCTCTTATTCTGAACAAGAAGAATTCTATTATTGAATGATAGGGCATACTATATTTTATAGTCATTTTGATAGGACTGTTAGCATCTTATGCTTAGCGCATAAGGCATCCCTTGTTTGGAGCAAGAGGCATCCTATATCTGGAACATAGGGTGTGCTAATGTTTAGTGTAATGGGGGAAGAATATTGGCATCTTATGTGGGGAGCATAAGGAATCTCTTGCTTGGATTAAGATGCATCCTATATTTGACATATAGGGAGTGCCATAGTTTATAGTCATATAGATAGTACTATTGGCATCTTTTGTTATCAAAATTAGGAATATCTTGTTTAGATCAAGAGAAATTCTATGTTTTTGGTATAGGGTGTACTACAGATTAATGTCATATAGATAGGACTATAGGCATCTTATGCTTGGTGCATAAGGCATCTCTTGTTTGGAGAAAGAGGCATCATATGTTTTTCACATAGGGTGCACTATAGATTAAATTAATATTTATAGGACTATTTGCATATTATTTTTAGAGTATAAGGAATCTATTTTTGGGAGAAAGAGGCATCCTATGGTTGTCACATAAGGTATACTACTGTTTAAATTCATATAGGTAGGATTATTGGAATCTTATATTTTACGCATAAGGAATCTCATGACTAGAGAAAGAGGCATCCTATTGTTATAAAAAGGGTGTAATATTGTTTATAGGCATGTAGAGAGGACTATTAGGCATAAGAAACCTTGAAATGGCTAGTGATGGGACTTACTCAAGAGTAGACCTTTCTTGTGGATCCTGGCATTGGAGTCAGGTGATAGGGTTTGGATGAGTTACATGTAGAATGATTTGAGTCAAGGTACTCTGGGAATTGATGAGGAGAAACTCATCTCACGACATGAAAATAAACTAGGTGGAATATATCAACTAAAGGTGTTTCATGATGTGGGGAGGAGTATTTAAAATCTTTGTATTGCATAGGTGGAAGGTGGGCATGTATAAGGGCGCAATGGAAAATGTCGATGTTCTGGCACAAAAAGTTCGCGGTGCAACACTCAATTTTTCATGCGGGTTAGTGATGGTGGCAAAGGGACTAGACCAGATGGCCGGTTAGTAGACTGACACAAACCCGAGCAGGGAGTGGGGCATAAGCCCCATGGTTCGGACTACCAGGTGTAGGACTTTATACTATTACGCATAAGACGGGTTTTACACAGGATGTGCTGCATGAAAGATTAGACTGCGCTGAATAAGTGCACAAAAGATTTGGCACCATGGAACAATTACGTTCAATATTGATGTTTTGCGTGCATGATTAGATTTATTTCATGCAATATTGGATGTTTTTTTGACAAAGAATGGAATCTTTCACCCACATGACGTAGGCAGAAAATTTGTTGGGTGAGGATCAAACCATTGTGGGCCCACGCGAAAGAGGAACCATATGGGACCTTTCCTGAATGATCTCACATGGAGGGTTCTATTCATCCACGCGGGCATCGAGGAGGTAGTCTTATGTGCAGCAGAGTGGTGGCTGACTTCCGGAGACCTCCTTGAGGGGAGGGGACTACACATGTATTTATAGGCAATCCCGGGAGCACTTGCGCATAAGATTTCTGGCGCGAAAGTGATCTTATGCGAAACCTGTGGTGGGTACGCATGCAAAAGGGATGTTTGACGTCACATTGAGCACGTAATAATCTTGCGCACTGATGCTAATCTTGTGCGCACATCTCAAAACTTGCATGCGCCTTCCTTAGACATTTTTCAGGTGGCCTGGGCGGAAGATGACAAGTCATTGGGCGCGTAAAATGATTGCACGACATGTTGCATATAGGATTTTACTGTTTCTTGCAATATTCCATTCTTACATGAAAAAAATCCATTCTTGAACAGAAGATTTCACTTCTTGCATGTAAAACCACACTTTTCCCCAAGATCTTCTTGGATGGCCATTTCCAGCAGCTTGACTTCGAACGACCTCAACTTCTGATCCGTAACACTGTTCTAGCTCCATGATGAGTCCAATTGAATCTTTTGTAACAAGTGATCTCCGAGTTCATGTTCAAGAGAATTCTATTAATTCCATGGATGCATTTTCTGGTGCCAAAAGGGGATTGATGTTACGGTTGATGTTTACACCTATGATGGTGGGATTCTTGATGATATAAATAATGGGTTTGAGGATGGAACTAGGATGATTGAAAAATTTGAATTTGGGATTACCTATTTTTATTATAATATATGAAATGATTTCTTATTGAATATATATAATAGTGTATAATGATGAGTTTATTGTTTATCATTATTATTTTCCCCACTACATGAGGTATAAGGATGTGCTTGGATAGACATATTTTGAGGTTGGCTTGGGATGTTTCCTAGAGTATATGTAATATTGAAAGGTAAACTTTTAATAAAATTTTAACCCATAATATTGGTTCATGCTAGAATGTAAATTTTAATGTAAATCCTGAGATATTGTGGACATAGTTGGATTATTGGCAGAGTTAATGGGAATTGAATGACGATAATAATATTTGGTTTCATATCAATGTTAACTGATGGTTAATGAAATAAATATTGGATTATGTTAATTAATAAATATTAATTAATTAATATAAAATCCAATTTTAAAAAGGATATAAGTAATATTATGATTATTCTAAATTTTTTGTGTTATAATATGATATTCAATCCTCAATAGTGGCATTCAGGTGTCTGAGGAATGATAACATTAGTAGATATTTGGACTAGGTAAATCACATAGTGTTGTTTTAAGCTTTATTATATATATAATATATATATATATATATTAATTCATTCACTACCATACCCATATATGTAGGAAAAATGACACCAAGTATTTTCTAGGAGGGTGTTTTTTCCAACACAGTAATGTAGAAGAAGGATGTAAGATTACACCCTATAACACCACCTAATTCTCTTGGTATTATTATGTGTTGGTACAAAAAGTAGTTAATTTCCAATATATCTGTGAAGAGGGATGTAATGGCTTATGGATACTTAATAAACAAGTATCTTTTGATATCATATACAAATAATAAGTATAAGTTTGGAATGTATAGGAAGAAATGGAATGAGTTACCCTAGTTAGTTTGTGGGATATGATGGATTGAGGTATAGAACATGATGTATGATACACATCATACAAGATGTTGTGGCTCACATAAACTACATGGTTACTATATGGTGATGTGAAACGAGATTATGAGATGATTATATGTATGAGATGTTTTTTTATACAAAGACCATGTGTTAATGGGCTATATTATTTTCGATAGAGATATTGTAGGATGAATGATGTAGAGGTAGAGTGAAAATATATTAGAGAATAGGTAGAGGGGTATACATTTTTGATATTATAATATATGATATCTTGTTTTCATTACATGGTGAGATTTTTCCATATAATGGATGGGAACATAGTACACATATTTAGGAGATGAGTTAGTTTTACTTGATTATCACTGGGGGTTATAATTATTCCATTATCATTAATATTAGATGATCCAGGGAGGATTCTATTGAATATATCTATTATGTTCTCCATATGTATGCATAATTCTTTTCAAGTAATTAGGATAATGGTGGACATCTGGATGAATATTAAAATCTTCTGGTCTTTTAGGATCCGTTTGGGTTTCATCATCACAATTGAATTTAAAATATTGTCAGATTTATTTTCCTCAAATGGTTAGTTTTTTTAAATTACATGTATATAATTTATGTATCATTATATTTATACTATTAGTTCTAGTCAATATTATAAGACCTACAATGGGAAACATGCATGTGGTGACAAGGACATGCGTCGATATAGCCCCTTGTAATATATGGGATGAACTATTACAATTATTGATCCTTCTATGAAAGGTGATACATGTTATAATGTAGAGACATATGATCAGATAATGCATCACTATTATTTTAACTTTTTTGAAAGGGGTAAACATTGGGATTTTTTTGACACCTAATTAAAAGAAAATATTAATAAATTAATTAATGTTATTTATTTTATATTATAGGGTTACGATTTCCAAACTGTTGTTTCTTTATCATGTACGGATCTCGGTTTAGGTCCATTTTATGATAATTATAATGGTTTTGATATGGATTTTCCCTCTGATCCACATAGTGTAGAGTTCAATAACGATTCCACTCAAAAGTAGAAAATCATGGAGTTTTAGTACCAGAGTTGGAAAATGTATGAGGGATCCATTTCAAAATGAGTCAGATATGTCTTTTTTCGGGAGGTTGAGATATCATATAGTTTGATGTGTACTTGTAAGGATAATTATGTGTCATTTTATATTATTATTATCTATGGAGTAGTGAGGAATTTATTGAACATGATACTCAGATATTTTAAAGAGTTCGTAGTCTTACAATAGCATATCAAGGATCAGTTTCAGGCGGTGTTTGTTTCTTCTATTTTGAAGGTGAAAAATTTATATGGGTTACTTACCATCTAATAAGGGAGTTTTAAAATGTGGGAGTTTGTTTATCTCTTCTTGAAAGAATACCCAAACTGATTTAGACCTATTTACAGAAGAGGATTCCAAGGTGAGGATTTATTATTATTATTTTTCACCCAATTATCCATCACAAGGTCACTTTGTTTTTTTCATTGACATATCATGAGGTGATGAAAATTGTATAGTATGCTGAGATAATACTAGTTAGAACCGGGTAATCATGTTAGAAGATTTGTCAGGATTCCTCATGAATAATATTTATATTATATGGTACCTAGTTCTATAGAAAAAATATGATTATGTTTTCTGAGGGTAGATCCCAACCCTCACTTTCTCACATCATTGAGGGTGGATAATTTTAGGAAATTAATAATGTGTCATACAGTTTTTTTGTTACATAGGCTAAGTTCGTAATTGGATATAGTTCTTAATTTTTTTGAGTAAGTGGTGTGCACTTGGTCTTTCACTTGATTTTCATCCATTGAGGATGTTTTAGCTGAGGTAGCAGTAATATGCTATTTTATATTAGGATTAGTAATGGTGTGATAGGATGAGTAGAGTAAATCCCTATGATTATTCTAATCCATAGTTACTAGAGCACAACCATATATTTGGTCAACATCCATGTAAGATAATCCACAAAGCAGTTCGTGGGTAGCATCATGATTTTCTATTTATGTAGACACTACTAAAAATTTAGGATATATCAACGGTTTAGAATCGTGCATATAGGTTATATCCATGGTTTTATGAACCATGGCTAGTATTGTCTTGGATATAGGGAAAGAACTATACCCATGGTTTCAAACCATGGCTAAATACCTAAAGCCACGGTTTGAAACCGTGGTAGCATCTTAAGGAACATAGATCTAGAGCCATGGTTTCAATCCATGGATATAAGCCTACATCCATGGTTTAAATAGTTTCTCTAGGTCTATAGCCTCAGTTGGAAACCATGGCTATAGGGTTTCCCATTTTATAAAAAATACACCACCTCAAAGCCCCCCCAAAAGCACCCCTTCCCCCATGAAAAGCACCCCACTCCCCCTGCTGCACAGTCCCGCCCACAGGACACCCCCTCCTGACAGACCCCACACACACCCTGGACAGCCCCCACCCCCTATAGACATCCCTTGCCCCCACACACCCTATAAATACCCCCTTGTAACACCCCTTACCCAATACAACCCCCCCCCCCACTCTCCTTGGACAGCCCCGTCCACTCCCCCATGGATCCACCCCCCCAACCAAGACCCAGGACACCCCCCTGGATAGACCCGGGATAGCCCCCCCAGACAGACCCAAGAAGACCCCCCCAGGACAAACCCTAAAAAACCCCCAGTCCCTGGACATCCCCACATATAGACCCCCAATGGAATGACCCTAGAGACCCCCACCCCCAGACCCTGGACACCCCCTGGGCCCCTCCCCAAGAAGACTCCCCCCCCCAGGACAGACCCTAGACAGCCCACCCTCACCCCTGGACATACCCCATGCCATGCATCACCCCTCCCCCTACCCCTCCACTCCCCACTGACCCCCCAAGACCCTAGACACCCACCAGACAAACCACCCCAAACCCTTGATAGACCCCACACCCCAGACCTTAAGCACCCCCACAGACCCTAGGCTCCCCCAAACCCTGGACCCCCTAAACAGACCCTCCCCCCAAGATAGACCTAGGATAGTGACCCCCACCCAGGACAACCCCCAGCAAAGCACCCTCCAACCCCTTAACAGACAACCATACAACACCCCTTCTAGCATGAAAAGCCCCCTGGACACCCCCAACCCCTGGAAAACCCCCTACCTTCCCCATTCACCCTCCCCTTCCAGTACCTATACCCATTCCCCCATCACCATTCTTTCCCCATGGACCCCCTCGACATTCCCCCCTGCCCATTCCCCCGGCCAGTCCCCCCTTCTAATTCCCCCTACCAGTCCCCCTGACCATTCCCCCTCCCCTACCTCCACACCCCCTTCCATATCCCACCCACTACCTACCATCCCCCTAACCATTCCCACTCCACTCCCCCACTACCATCCGCCCCCACCTAGGACTGAACCCCCACCAAGTCCCTAGACACCCCACCCTGCCCCTACCTTCCCCAAACACCCACTCTACTAGTCCCCCTGCCCCTTCCCCTGCTCATTCCCCCCTCTATTCCCCCTACCATCCTTTACCCCTGCCATCCCCCCCCCCCACACCCCACCCCTGCCATCCCCCTTCCCATTCCTACCCACCACAGCAGACCTTGTACAGAACACCCAGACCCTAAGCTGACCCCCCACGAAGGAAAGAACCCCCAGAAGCTGGATTCTATCACCCCCAATCAGCCCATACCTCCCCCATGCACCCCTACCCATTCCTTGAATGTTTCCTCACATGCATCATCCATAAGGAACATAACTCGCATCTATGTTAATTTGGTGAGTGAAAAATATAGTCCTGATAAATATCTCAAAAGAACTAATAATATCTATCCAATATTATAAAAATACATATATCAATCACCATGGAGGATATGGACTGATGATCAATAACATTCATCATTAGTGGATCCACTATTATTAACTTTCTTGATATTATGTTAAAAATGATTTTTGAACAAAAAAATCACATTTGGAATGTTTTAAATAAATATTATACTTCCTTAGGGTCCTTAGATAAATCATAATGTAATGTTCACACTCTTCCTTGATCATATAATGTATATAAATATCATCTATTAATACTCCCAAAAAATGATCAAGGTAATTTATAAACACTCCATTCATTAAATTGATGAAAATATTAGGGGAATTAGTAGGTAAAAAAGGATTCAATATAAATTTATAGTGGATTAGCCTATAATGAATGGTTTTTCACTTTGTATCCTATTTTAGACTTCAAAAAAATATCAAGATTAAATAAAGGACATGGAAAACTATTAGAACCTCATAATAGATCAAAAAAAGATTATTATGGAGAAATATATACTTATTCTTAATCTTGATCTTGTTATATTCTTGATAATCAATAAAAAGTCACATTGATCTCTCATTCTCCTTGACTAATATATAAGTGAAACCCATGGTACCACACTCCATGGACAACCCCCCATCCCATTCCCCCCACCCTGCCCCTGCCTTCCACATGAACCCCCTTCCATTCCCCCTACCAGCCCCCCCCCACCCCACCCCCTTCCAGCCCATACTTATTCCCCAACCCCACCCCCTACCAGCCCCTAGCCATTCCCCTCTCTAGTCCCCCACTGCCATCCCCCACCCTCGCCCCTATCAGTAGCCCCAACCCATTCCTCCTTCCAGTCCCCCACTGCCATCCCCCAACCCCCTAAAACCCCCCTTCACATTCTCCACTCCAGTCCCCCACTTCCATACCCCACTGCAACCCACCCCACCCTCTAGCCCCCCCCCCCACTCCACCCCACCCCACCCCACCCCTACCAAGCCCCCATGACCAGATATGAACCAAATCGGTTGTAGGATGGGTTTTCAATTTCCACATTTTAATACAGGGAATTATTCCATGTATTGAAATGGATTGAACTATATAATTAATACATGTATGGAAATGGGTTATCCATGGAAATTATATTATAATACAATGGATATTCCAATGGAAATTATAAGATAAATCCATGATCTTAATAATGGTAATTTTTAAATAAACCCATTGTTAAACCATGGATCATGGTCCCTAATAACACTTTCAAAACCATAGATCTTGGTCCATAATAACACTTTAAAACCCAAAGATATATACCCTATATCTATAGATAAAAACCATGTAAATTGATTCCTACATAGCAATACTTAGTCACCAAATGATTAAATAATAGTTGTACCGTATAACAGTATTGTCATCCTTTAGCAACGAGTAAAAAACATCAACTTCCAAATAAAATTTAACTTAAACATAATACAATGTATATCAAAATAATTCAAACTATATCCAATATAAACAAAATATAATATCAATGTCAATATCATGATAATAAAAAGAACTATTTGATTAAATTAAATGTATAATCCAATAATAAAATCTACATTTTAAATTTACCTCAATATCAGCATCAAAAAAACCATCATGACCCTCATAATCTCTTATAGAAACACCAACATCATAATCACCACCTCACATACCAACACCACCACAACCATCACCCCGACCATTGAAATATTTATTGATTTATGCACTTAAATCAGCGTAATGAGAAAAGAATCCTAATAAACAAAATGCTTACAAATGAGAACACATTTAATTAATGAAAACAATCAATGATTATATAAAGACTCATATAATATCATTATGTTTCAAATAAAACACTCTGATAAAAATAATTTATACAAATGAGAAAACCTATAATTAATGAAAACCCCTATAAAACATTCATGTTGTCTACCCGTAGCCTGCAGACCTCCCCCCTGCCCGCTACCCCTCCCGCCACCCCCCACCCATCCCCCTCCCCCATATCCTAAAGACCTCCCCCTCCCCCTGACCCCCTCCCCTAGCCCTACATACCTCCTCCCCCCTGACCCCTACCCTACCCTACATACCCCCCTATAGACCACCCACTACACCGCAGAGCACCCTTGCCCCATTCCATACGCCCTGACCACACCCCCTTCCCTACAGACCCCCTGCAAACATCACCATTCCTTAGAGAAACCACTGAAAACCACCCCTACCTTGCATAACCCTACCCCCTAACCCCTATAACCACCACTCACCCTACCCCTACCCTTCACACCTCCCCCATGCCCCCTCTGCCTTGCAGACCTCCCCTACCCCCTGCCCCTCAACCCACCCCACTCCCCTCCCCTCCTCCCCTGCACTCCAGACCTCCCCCCTCTGCTCCTATCCCTGTAGGCCTCCCCCTGCCCCATGCCCCTCCACCCACCCACTCCCCCTCACCTCCCCCTTCCCTATAGACCCCATTTTACCTTTCCATAAAGGCAACATTCCTGCCCCTCCACCCACAACCATCCCCCCTCCCCCTGTCATCCTTCCCCCTACCCCCTCCCCCTCCCCCTGCAACTGTTTCTAAAAAACTAGACCCTAATATGGAGGACACCAACTTTGAGTATGTGGGGAAGTTTTAAACTCCTAGAACGATTATATAAGAATTAGATCCTATAATAAATATTTTTCTAAGTTAGTATATAACTCTACATAGAACTATGAGGAACTGTTCCATGTCACAAGCATTTCTATTATAGAGTACTTAACCATGTGAGTTGTCCAAACATATTAGTCTACTTTTTGGGAAAAATAATATCAAAAACATTATGATTCATCATAACCATTATCTTATGTATAAGATGATTGTAACATAATTCTCTAAATATAGAATTACTCTGAATATAATATTTAATTTTTAGATGCTGACACATAGGTGAGAAGAAATGTGAAACATATGAAATCATTTAGTATACTGAATGTTCTTCTCATAACATGGTTTATGTGACCCAATAAAAGAGGGTCATGTAATTTTTTCATAGATCCATGTTTAGTTAACTACATTACCTATCCCATTAGGGTACACGATATATTAGACTGATGAGTTACTTAGGCATCTATCGTCAGTATACATCGATCCAATCTATCCTAACTTAAATTTCATGTTACTCCTTTAGACATAGTATGTGAATCATTATGGTTAATATATGTGTCATCTTATAATTCCTTTGTCATGTTATCGAAATCATACATAGAATATACCCTAGATCACACTAAATGTGAGTTCAGTTGTGAAATCAGAGTTAGTTGGGAAGGAGTGGCTCTGAAATTGAATTGTGTATCCTTGCAGATTCCGTCACTATAGTGTGATATGTTCACACCATTACTTATGAATGATTTCCAGATGAATGATATGGGTGACTTCCATGATACCTGAGAAGATATAAGGAATCATTGTATTGGAACTAAAATATCCTTAAATTATGTAGTGGCTGTTTATAATGAATTTAATGGGATGTTGAATGAGATCATGGATGTCTCTAAGGAAGATAAATTATTGGTTTTTAGATTTCTTGTTCTAGTATCTAGAAAATACTATAATTTGTTAACCTCTTTGAAAAATATCTATAAATAAGATCAAGGGAAATATTCATATTCTTCCTTGACAAAGCATATTTTTTAAAACTATAACGAAATTATGGAAATTTTTTTTAAATACAATTTGGAAATTATAGATTTCAAATTAAAGGATTAGGCAGAGGGAACCTACCTCAACCTCAAGACACATTTATTTTGACGATGACAACTTGAACTTTCCTTTTTTCCGCTTGCACGCATATGAAACTTCACATATATATAAGGTCACCTAGCCCCTATGTACTTATTTTCATGACCAAATATGCACAAGGGGGTCCATAGATATATTTTATACTTTTTTATACCCCTTTACAATTAAACATGTATACATTTTTCATATAATTATAAAACCACAACTAGCCCCAATATATATATTAATACTCTAACGAGTGAATATATATAATGGGGGAACATATATATTTATATTCCTACATATGAATACACATGTAAGTCTTCTTCAAGGGTGACTCGAATACAAATCAACAAAATCCAAAATGCACTACAAAAATATAAGGATCCCAAAAATAAAAAATTCCCTATTTAAAATTGGTCCAAAGAATAAAAACGAAATAAACCTTTCCCAAATCAGATGTTTAACTCACTGTCTTCGATGGTGTTGGATAGACAAGAAGAAATAAGAAGTCCGGTAAATGAAATTTAAAGCATTATTGAATTTAAGTGGCTTAGAGAGCGACCCTACCTAAAAGGAGCGAAGCCACACTTGGCGCTCAACACTTTTATCAATGACAAATATATGATGCTCCATCTATCCTCCGGACATATGCACCTTTTCATATTCATAAGGATTCCCTAACACATATTTACGCGACAACATGGCCTTGAACACGCACAAGAGGATCCTTATATATAGGCTCACATGGATAATCCCATTATCACCCACAATTGTAGGCATTTTCGATATATATATACATAAGCATTCCTAGCCTGTTATATGTAATCGCGCATCCTTCGGAAGACATACATATATTGCAAGAACTTATTATATATATGCTTACCTATGCATATGAGATGAGTCATCTTCGACAAGCAGCTCAAGTCCACCTCAACGAAATCCAAAACACTCTAAAAAAATATAGGATTCCCAAATATCAAAAAATACATGTTTATAATTATGTCAAAGAATAAAAACGAAAGAAACTATACCCAAATCCGATGTTGAACTCACTGCCTTTGATGGAAGGGGATAGAACCGGTCTCATCATAAAAAAGCACCTACAAGAAAATAATGGGAAATGAAGTGAGGTATAATGACTTCCTAAATATAAGTGATTGGTGTGTCAACTGTATTAGATATATGATACAAGACTCCAATATCAAGTAGATCGAAAAGATAAAATTAATGATTACACAAACATAATATAATCCAAATAATCAAAATAATTAGAAATATAAAGGATATCTACCTAAAAAGATAATCCATAAATCGATCTCAAGCCTATACCGACAACCACTGATCCTTCTATACCATGTATCATCCATGAATACATATGAATCAAACATCAAAAAATTGAAAAATTAGAACTACAATTAGTATAATTCATGCTAAACTCACCGGGTAATATACTGCACGCAGGCTACAAGCCATGTGTGGGGTCTACCCTAGACACTCACCCAAACATAAGAAACAAAAAAAATCAAATTTATCAACCCATAAAATTACAAATATAATAAAACTTCATGAAACCCATAAATAAATCCCTTGAGTAGTACACTGAAACACAAATGACATGTAATAATTAGATTTCATGATTTCTAAGTATCCTCTATATATAGAATATGAAATCCCCATTATATAGATGTGATCCCACCATTGGTTTAAACAACAATATAGCCACGAATTTAATTAAACTCGTTGCTATAAAATAATATATAGCCACAAACGTATCTTTGGTTTTGTTTTTTTTGTGGTATAGGGAGACAAGAGTTGTCTTTCATCGATTAAGGCAGTGATTTGTCTTTCATCATAGAAATGATACCTATGGGATCATGGGTGATTAGCTATTTTTTAGTCTACACCTAACAGATCATCCAAAATTTTGGGAGTATGTATTTTAATTTGAAGGTTGGATAGTTGAAATAATATAAGGCTCACCCCACCCACCACCACCCCACATGCAACCCCACTACCCCTTCCACCCTCCACCCACACCCCCCTACCCCCAAATTCCCCTTAAACCCACCCCAACACCTACAACCCCACTTCCAATTCAGAAGACGATGATGCAACTGAAGGACAGTTTTTGCAATGCTCTTAGTAGTTGACCTCATAAACAAAAATGTATATATATAAAAGGGATCTAATGGAATTATCGAATTTAGGATCATTCTTGGAATAAAATTTTATAAATAATATTAACCACTGTTGAATATGAAAAATATGATTTAATGGTAAAAATGAATGATTTTGAATAAATAGACCCGAGGTCTATACAAAATATCCAATCACCAAACATTTTTTACTTTTCAATTTAAAAAAATCATAAATGAAGATTAAAAACTGGACAATAAATTTCAAAGGTGAAAACATAAATTGAAAATAAAACAAAATACTATCAAAATAATCAAACCCCCTAAACTTTTTACCTTCTAGAATCCTCACCACCAAGTCCTATATTGAGATAAAAAAAGAGGGGAATCAGATATTAACAATTTCTCAATTGTAGTAAAAATTAAACATAATTTCTTATGAAATGGATTTATCCACATATCGTCTACCATGGCTGCGATTTAAGGCTCTTAAAAGCCATGGTTTTGGATTTTTAACTTCCTTAGTCTAACATCTTTGGAAACTACATAATAAAAATAGAAAAATAGAAAATAATAATAATACAAAGATATAACCTTAACAAAATAAAAAAAACTACCAAAACAAACCAAAAGGAAAAAAGCGTACATTCTTGTTTATCAATGTTTTAGTTCGATCCCACACAACTAATATCCAAATATCATTCTATATGATATACCACCTAAATCCTTGGTACATAATATGATTCATCCATGAAAATATAATTTCTAAAAATAGGATAAAGAACAAAGATATAAACTGATTCAAGAAAACATTAAAGGAAAAAAGATATCATGATTTGTTGAAACATGGGTACTAGTGGGAAAAAAACATCAACAAAATGGTAACAATATTTTCTCTATCCATATGGTCATAAAATTTGGTTTCCTACTGATTGAGAAACCATTATTTTGATAGAATTGAATCAAAGTGTTTGAATTTTCGAATGACAACCCTATCTAAATATATGTCATCCCTCCACTGTTGACATTAACGGTCAAGAATCCAAAATCAAAATCTTTCGATGTCTATAGACGCCAACAACATTCACAGTCAGACTTGATCAGACAATAAATGGCCACTAGAAACATATCCATGCATAATTTGTCCCTTGTCAGCATTAAAGTTTTTCCAAAAATAAACAGAGTAAAGTCATTCCATAGTGCTAGAAAAGAAAAAAATTTGTAATACGATGGAGTCTGGAGTTTCATCTAGACAGAAAATTATATTGATGTCATGAATAAATACTTCTGAATATTTTGGATCATGTAATTTATCAACATAATGATGATGGCGGTGATGAAGATGATGAATACATAGTAGAAAAAAGTTGGCATGCCTCTTAGGGATTTGTGTTCTCCTCTAGAACGTTCTTCATATTCAACGTCATCTAGAGATTCAGCTCTTATGGGAGTGTAACTTGGATAATGGTCCAGAGAAGGAACATACACATCCTAAGAGTATTCCAAACAAAATCTATAAAAGCACATTAAGAAATGAATAATATCGACACATTTAAATTGAATTAATATATTTTTTAATTAAATTCATGGGATTTTTTTAAAAAAAATTAATCATCCAATCCAAGACAATAGCCCTTCCAAAATGCTCTACGAAACATCTGAGTGAATTAGACCAAAAGACAATCATATTATCAAAGAAAAGTGTCTTGGAAAATCAATACTAAGCCATTAAATAAGTACTAAAAATGATTCATGAAGTTCCAAATTGTAATGCTGTTAAATCCCACCTGAAGGAGGACCTTACTAAAGTACACATATTGCTCAGTTCTACAAATCCAGAGATTAAGGAAGAGGGGGAGAAATCTGAATGCTCTAAGAAAAATATGGAAATATTTTCTAGTTTACTCACAAATAGATACACTCAAGGTTGCGAAAACAATCCATATTTAAGGGGAATTTTGGTGCCTCAAGGCCAAATAAATACTAGTGCCAACTATTTAATAACATCATTACAAATTCCAAAATTGTATACATATATATCACTGAAAAGTGAAATTAATTATTAACTCTTAAAAAATACCTTTCAATGAAACAATAATTCACCAAAAAGACATCATGGGAAAGAGACTGAGAGGGAATGGATTGTGTTCAATCCTTAATTATTAGAAGTATATTTTTATTTTATGAATAATATAAAAAAACCTAAATGGTGTAAGACAACTAAGCCACAACACACTTTAAATGGTTCCCAGTTCTTTCTATCTGGTGGGTTTTCTGTATTTCATTGGTGCTCTGTGAAAAAATCAAGTGAAAGAAACACCATTCTACAGTAATTCATTTTTCCACATTTACAAAGGGATGAGCTTCATGAAGTGGTGCATAAAACTCCAATACATACCACCCATTTAAACAAAACCAAGAAAAGAATCGACCTCTTGTAGAACTCTCTTACAGAATGAATGATATTGAATAACACAGTATCTCCAACCAAGGCATAAATAATTACAAATCCTAGATACCACTATAGCTCCAAAATATAGAGATTATTTTATACACCAATCGTATCTAGTACAGAACACCACGAAATAACTTCAATGACCAAAGAAACAACCGACATGAAAATAATCCCAGTGAAGACGATCTGTGACTGGAGAATATGCACCGTGAATAAAGGAACTTTGATGAGGGATGGAGGATCAGAAGCCAATGAGGAAGAACAAGATTGGACAGAAGCCAGGGTGAGATAGGAATGCCATGATGGAATTGGGGAGGGCATGGTGAGAGAGGTATTTGATGAGGAGGAGAGTTCTTTAGTGGAGGAGGGAACCATAGTGAGAGGGTCGAGTGTTGGGGAGGAGGGCACTTCAACAAGGAGAGATTTCGTTGTGCATGAGAGGTTTTCAGGGAGGAGAGCAATGAGCAGTGATAAGTTTTGGATCAAGGGAGGAGGTGGAGCCTGATATTTATCGAAAAAATATCAACATGAGATACAATAGTTATATCCACATAGGATTAATAAAATTGTGGCATTTAAAAATCTATATCCACATACTTATAAAACTATGGTATGTGTCCATGGATATATTCATAATATCTACTAGTGATATGGATCGGCCAAACATTTCTTATTGATCCTTTTTCTTTTTTTAATAATTAGTTTAATTCATTATTTGGTTTTGGATCTACCCAATTCAAGATAACATAATCAGTTATTCCTGATCTAGGTTTTGAGGTGTAGAGACTTCCAAATCCCCTGGTGTGGAGTATGCTGGTAGGAGTTTGAGATTATATTTATGAAGTATATAGAGAATATGAGCTACTGGAGGGTCAACAAAGATGAATTGGAGTTATACTATGTTTAATGATACAACCATATGATACTATCCCCAATTTTGAATAGATGTATTTGGGGCATGTTGTTTTTGATCTATTCAGGTGGAATGTTTTTTATGTTTATAGTTAGAAAATAATTATCATTATTGAAAAATTCCCCCAGATGGGTCAGAGACTTGCTTTTCCTTTTCTTCTTTAATGGACATGATGCTGCAGATATCATTAGTGTTTTAGCCGATTGAGTTTCCAATGTTAGTGGAGGAGAATACTGATATATTTTCCATGGATATTTTAGTGTTTCATCTGAATGGGATATCCAGTTTCTGATTGATCTATAACTAGATTTTTCCCCAATCACACATCTCATTATATGATTGGACATTATATGTTTTAAGAGCTATGGGTAAGGCTTGATGATATATTATAGCAAGTTTTTTTCTACTGAGTATGTCACCACGAATTAAAACTATTTTTTTATTAAAAATCCTGATGATAGTCTGCACATTGAAATCTAATATTTTTATTTGTACAAGGTGATGGTGAAGAACTATGATCCTCTCCTATATATTGGTGATTTATTTTATAATGTTAAATGGAAAAAATTTAACTCATTGTTTGATCTATGTTATGAATAGAATATGATGTGGGTGATGATTGAGGGATTTCCAAATTCTGATTTATATTATATATATGGAAATTAAAAATATTTTTCATGTTGTTAGATGAAAAATCAATCCATCAATGTTCATGGGTTTAATTAATGTAGTGTTAAGGATGATTTTGGAAATGTTTTTTGATGGTATTGATTCATGAAATCCTTGTATTCATTATATATTAAGAGGATCATACAGATCATATGCATACCATTTAGGGAGTTCTTTATCATCATCAGTTGTACAATAAGTATTTAAAGTGTGAGTTATGGTTTTTGGATGTTCGATATATTTGGCATATCATGCCCCAACAATTATTATCTATGGATTATTGGAAGCTAGTTATAGATGTTTCTTAGGATTCCACCAAGACTATTGAAGAGGTGTATAGATTCCTTGTTCATGCATTCAATTACAAGAGCTTAATATCTGATTTATCCCAGGTTGATAATCTTATCACATCATCTATTTGAAAGGATTAAATATTCATTTAGATTGATTATTCTCGTATATATTTTTATTTACTAAAGTAGAAGATAGTTAGTGATCCATTCATATGTTTTTTAGAATAGATTTTTTATTTTATATTTTTTATGATGATTCTGATCATGTTTTTAATGTATTTAGAAATAGAGGATATCAATTATAGCTTATTGTTATATGAATTTTAGTCTCTATCATTGATTCTATTCCACCCAAGATATCATATGTGTGTTAGTTTTGTTTTCCATAAATGTTTTGGGACATTACCTCATTAGTGAGTGTTTCTTAGTAACTACTAATCATAGTAACCTATGTTATATCTTTTCCTAGTGTTACATGTTATTAGGATAGTGATGGTGGATGTAATTCATGTAGGTTACTACAGCAATTTCTAATATACACCAAGAATTGTAATTTTTTTGGAATATGTGTTATCCAGGAAGTCATAGATTGATGTTATACTAGAATTTAGAGATTATAGGAGGGTGATGGATGAACTCTCAATGATGCATATTGATATTATAAAATATGGGCTAGATACTGTATTTAATAGATGGTAGTGTAGAAACATTGGTACAACAGGTGGAGGAGTACCAGTTATGGATATTTTAGGTTGATTTCATAATAGACTCAGTTATCTATTATGAATCCTATAATGGTTGGTTTGAGGATTACCTAAATTGGGTGGAAGGAAGGATTTATGTCCCTTTGGGGATGCATTAGATTCTTATTTGTGAGTTCACAACTCAAAATAGATGGTACATTCCTACATGAATGATATTTATTTAGAACAATGAGGGTAGGATTGTTTCCCTATTTTCTAGCATGTAGTTGATGAGTTAGTGTTTCAATATGAGGTTATATAAAGGCAAATACAAATTTCATTATTCTTTATGGTTTACTCTAACCACTAACTATTCCATGGTGGAAGTGGGAGGACATATATATGGAATTAATTAGTATTTTTCCTCATGATCATGGATTTTTATATGCTAAATTTTTATTAGTTGATCATTTGATGAAATGATATAAATTTATCACAGTTTAGATGTTGATATCAATGGATTCTTTTTCAATGATTTATTTTTAGGAGCTATTGAGACTCTATAGAGTCACCAGTATGATAATATTTAATAATTATCCTCCCATTACCTCAAGGGAGAGCATATGTCTCCAAATGCATTTTTCTCTTATTTAATCCTACGAAATGTTGTTCATATATAGAAATTTGGAAGGAAATTAAGAAATACCATTAACCATGGAGACAAGTTATGTTCTTATGTACTAGATTTTGGATCTTCCCAAATGAGGAATCTTCCATTGTACAGTTTTTCTTTCAAAATTAGTTTTCCCTCAACCAATAGTATGTAAGAGTCATAATATTCATATAGATAAAATTTCCATTCTCCACTATAATGGAATCGGGTCAGAGAGTTTTTAATGCACAAGTCTAATGAAGGTAAAAATATAACAGGAATGGTTTAAGTAATACATGAAATGATGAATGTATCATAGGATCACCAAATACCATATTTTAATCTTAGGAAGGCAACACTAGAGTTCTATATAGGAGACTATATTTTATTTAAGGTGACACATCATCATCGATAAGGATGGTTCCATCATGAGGTTAAGAATTCAACAATGTTTGTTTTTTCCATTTATGTATTTCTCTTTTGTTGGATTTGTAGAAAATAAAATATAATTTTCCAAGACATAAGAGGGTTAAAAAAAAGTATTCACTTGTAACAAATTAACTTTTATATTCATTATGACTTTGAAATCATCAATTTTTGTGATATTGATGTTAATAGTCACAAAACCATTGATGAAGCGATTGTAGAGATCCATATCAACATTCATAAGGTTTTATATAGGCATGTAATTCCCATGGATTAGGTATTTTGGATATATATTAGTGTTCCATAGAGTACATAGAAATTTGATTCAAGGATATTAACTCAGTCATCTATGCTATATTATGATTTTATCTTCTCTTGTAATGTTAATTTTTATTGTAGGATATTATTTGATTTATGGGATAGTTTTCTCTCTTTTTTAAATTATTGGTGGCCATACACATATTTGAGAGGAATATCTCATATGATAAAACTGTATATTTTGGAGTTGTTTTTCATTTTTTATTATCATTATCTAGGTGAATTATTTGATCTCATGTGATGGTGAGATGCTCGAGATGTATCTCGTGGGGTGGGTTTTCAATCAGACAATTTTTATTTCCATATCATTAGATTGGGTTTTTAATTAAAAATGATGAAAATGGTTTGTGGGGTATCCGATGTAATATACTATACAATATTAGTGCTTCTCGTTCTGTGTTTTGTGGGTTGGAGACACTTGAAGGAGGTATTTTTGTGTTTGGAGAGTGTTTATAGGAAAACATTGGATTTTGAGCCAATTATGCACAATGGAGCACTATGATGCGCTTTAATATAGTACAATTTTATGTAGTGGTTATGTATATAGTGTATGGTGGTTGTATTATATTTTTTTGTGTCTTCTAATACAATGTAGTAGTACTTGGGGTAATGTTTTCAAAGCTACTACCTCTTTTGAGGGTAGATATGATGTGGAAGATATCAATGGACTAGGACCTTCCCCAGTTTCAATTGATATTAAATGTATTGAGGAGGCATTGGTTAAGGGGTTTTAGATATATCATTAAAATTGGGGGTTGTTGCATCATGGGTTTTGGGTTGTTCCATTGTTCCTACACGTTATGAAAATAAGGTCTAGTTGGATGTCCACTATGTTACTTCAACACATACATTGACTAGGGGTAAATCATTATCCCTAGGGATAAATCATTGTAAAACCTATTTATTTTATCTATTAAACATAATCCTAATCAATATTCCATGGTCTAATATATAACAAAATTCATAAGTGTAAAAATTAATTGGAATCCCATTTTCTTCCAAATTGAATTCTACCTAATTTTTCAATATGGTTCTATATATTATATTTTTTCCCATTTGTTAATTATTCCATTATTTGTCGTTTAATCTCTATCATTGTAATTGAGTATTCATTATCATTTTATTGAATGATCATGGTCAAAATTCCATGGGATATCCTTGTTTTTCAATGGGAGAGGAGTTCAAAGATCCAAATTAGTCTTTCATTTTCTTTTTGGTAATTTCATATTCCTTATATATGGGATTCGTTTTTATTCTATTTATATAAGAGAAAATTTAAATCAAGAAGGATGATAAATACTATCTCTCAAGTTCCACCGAGGATATGATTCAAAAATATGATGTGGGGAAATACTAATATTAGAAATTTAATATATATAAAAAATAAAATATTTTATTTAATAACTCCAGAAAAATAGTAATGTGATCCTTTAATGAAGGAGTTAGGCTTTTAATAATATTTTTGAGGAAGAAAATTATGCAAATTTGAAATATAATTTTCTCCTTAGGGATGAGATCAATGATGATTTTTAAATTGGATTGATGATTATAACGAACCGAAAGTCAATAACAATGATGAATTATTGATTACAATTGATATATATCTTAGGATATAGAAGAAAATGGTCTCAAAAATTGAGAATGATTTTAAATGTAATTCCACAAGTGATTATTAGACCATTACATTGGACTAACTACATTTTGATTTTATTAGATACTATTTAATAAATATGTGTATCTAGATTATTTTTGTTCAACTACTCCCTTATTTATGGGAGGATTATTTTTTCTTTCTATCTAGGGTTTTTTAGCTTGGTGCATTATTCGTTTCATTTAAACATGGTATACTAGGGTGCTAATACTTGGCTGATGGACATTGTGATATTTTCAGGATATTGACGCTTTCTTTTATAATGGATAGTGGATGAAAAAGATGAGTTTTTCTGAAATCATTATCGATTCATATTTATTAGAGGTGTGGGTGATCCTTGAAGTTTCATTTGATGAGGAATATTGAGAAATAGTTAACAATTATTATTATCTGATGGTGTTTTGGAACTTATCTTGATGGTGGATAAATATTTATATGTTGATCATATTCTATTTGATGTATCTTTTTTCCAATGACATTTTCGTAGGTTTTTATCATTATGGTGAAACTTTTCATCCCTAAATGACTATTTATATTTTCCATGTTACATTTGTTTTGGTTCACGGATTGGGTTCTCTAAATCCATGGATCATGATGTATTCAAATTAAAGGGGAATGTTTCTGAATATTAGGAATCTTATATTTTTATTGAAATAAAATTTATTCTTGACTAATTTTTATACAAAAACGAGCTTCTGTTTTTTAATGGAATTGGATAAAGAACATGATGTTCTAATGATTGTTTATAAGAATAATATTAAAAGGAATGATGAATGAATATTGTTATTCATTGGGTTTTCTGAAATTATAGTAAATTCTAGTATCATTTTTATTAATAAGAATATATTATTATAGATACTACCTTAGGTTACATGTGGATGTATCCTATGTTAAATAAATCAGTTTATTCCATACAGCATAAAAACCAGTTGTTTGATAAAGATAAATTCTATGATTTGGGAGTCCCTATTATTTATAAACATTTAATGAATTGTTTTGGGGTCATGATATCTTATGTTCATGTGAATCACATATTTGTTTTATTTCAATGTTTCCTAGATATCAGTTATTATTTATTTCCACCTTTTTTGTTCTCTTGATATCATCATTTCCATGTGATGTGATATGTGTCTAGGGAGGATAATTGTATATGGGTGGGAGATCCCGAGGTTGTGGATGCAATTGATTCCCATGATGGAGAGATTCATGGTGATATTCCATATGGTGTTGAGGTTGGAACCAGGATGATGAAACAAGTGTATGATATGATTACATGTTGTGACGCTGAAATTTGGGCTTCTTGGTTTTTTAATATGTTTAAAATGTTATATGGATGTGATTCTTGTATATCTATATTTTCTTACCCACAACTTGAGACAGATAGATGTAACAAGTTATAGAACAGTTGGTGTTATCTTAGGATTCATACAAGATAAATTGGAATTATGGAATGGTATATTATTAATTAATTTTTATCCCATGGGTTTGTTTTTTGCTAGATAGAAAATGTCAACGTTAATCTTGAGAAACTAAGTACTCACTTGGATTGTTCCTAGAGTGAATTAACATCATTTGAGGATAATAATGTTCTTAAATAAATGTTATTTTATGGTTGATGAAATTGATTTTAGGTGTTACTATGTAATGAATAATAAACTAATTAACACAACATGATCATTAAATAATGGAAAAAATAATTTAATATATATATTTAAATTTTTTTGTTCTTAAGGGATATCTAATACGTAGAAGTGGTGGTTAGGTGTCTGTGTAACGATAGGTGAAACTGAGATTATGACTCAGTTAATGCCTATACTATGGTTTTGAGATATATAATATCTTTTATATAATTTGACTTCTTATGTTACCCCAACCTTGTCATTTAAGTGGCTGACACCCAGTGGAATATGGGAGGATGTTTTCCTCAAAATTACAATGGTGATGATGGTTAACTAACCACCACCTATATCCCCACTCACATCCATTTCCAGTTTTATATTCTAGTATGCATAGTGGTGAGATTTCTATATGTGGGTAGTTAGTTACCATGGGTTATGCTTATTTCACACACATATATCTATGGATACAATATCCAATGGATTATTATAGCTATGGTGTGTATAAGATGTGATTTCTTGAGATACCATACTCAGTGTATGGGAATGGATAGCTTGATGAATCATACATGATGTATAACACCTGTCATATAGGTTGTTGTATCTACCACAAAGGACATAATTATATATGTTGATATATAGATGGATGAGAATACGATGTCATTCATTATATACATGTTGTGATTCAAAGACTTGGTGTTTATGGGTGTTTATGAGATGATATATTTTACAGAGATATAGCTCATAACGTACGATGTTGGGGCATAATGAAAAATTAATGGGGTATATATTGTGGGGAACCTGTGATAGATATTATATATAAAAAAATAATGAATTGGTTACTGTTTGACAGATAACTATGTTGAAGATGGGAACATAGTATACATTTTTAGATAATTAGACAGTTTCACTTTTTGAAAACAATGATTTAGTGTGAATTCATTATAATTTTTTAAAAGGGAACTGGTTCAGATGCAACTGAGTATAACTATTATGATAACCATATATATATATTTAAACAATTTTTTTACTTTAAAAGGATAATGTTTGATATATATCCAGATAATACTTTCTCATGGTACTATATGATCTGTATGGGCATTACAGTCACTATAGGAATTGTTTTCTTAGTACTGGTATTTCACTTACGAGTTATTTAAATTATATTTCATTACATCAATGTACTTAGGATCTCATTTATCACTATGATCACAATTTTATGGTTGTGTCTGTAGCATCTCCAACATCCACATTTTCTTTTAAATTATAACACCTTTACTTATTATTTATTATATACCATAAATTCTATTATTTAACATTGGGATCACTAGAGGAGGGCCTCATTATAACAATATATCTATTCTGCTATTATTGGCTATGGAGGGGTATTGTTTGGGGGGGAAGGTTGGTGGCAGTATTTAGGGTGAAATAAATTGATTGAATGGGGTTTAATATTAGTATTTAATGATTTTTTGAAGTAATTAGAGACGAATGTGATTTTTTTTAATTGGGGTGGGGTCTAAGAAATATAGGATTATAAAATTAGTGGATTAACCTTCCTAATAAATTTCATCTGATATTACCACTATGAAAAATAAATAAGGAATTTTAATACATGACCATTATATATATATGATTTTCCAAATAGATACATTCCCACACTTGTGAATGTGATGGGTCTCCATAAAAGATCTTATGTGGATTGTGATATGTAATTATAGTGCTTCTAGGTTGGTCTATATATGTTACCAATCACCCAATATGTTTCCATGTAACATTACACATTAATTGATATATAATATTCATGTATTATTATTAATTATAAATATTTTCAAAATGTATGTCTTTATAATTACATGTCAAAAATTAAATTCAAATCATTGTTTTATATTCCATATTTTAAACTATTGGGATATTTTTTCACACGGGGTTGTGCATTGATTTAAAGGGGTATTTTACTGTTGATTTTATGTTCACACCCTATATATAGTATCGAGAGGTTTGTAGAATTTTTTTTGACTAACATAGGTAAAATAATTTTTTAGAAGATAGACGATGTCTACTCTTTTTAGATTGCAATGGTTTGAGGAAACTGCTATTGCGTTGGATAAAACTAAATATTTTAAAATATGGATTTTAAGTGATTTTTAATTGGATATTTGACTTCTATTGGTTTTATATAAAATATAAAAATATATTAATGTCCCATGACACTTTAATTCACTAATGGATTGCTTTTGTTCATGTTGAAGAAGTTAATAATGATTAATTTGTTAGTTTACATATTTTATGATGTTATATTCTTATTATAGACATTACATTATTATATGTTAGGTCATTTTTAAATTTTTTTACTGATTTTTTGATGCATCATTTTATAATGTTTGGAATGTTAATATTGTATTTTTGGGGATATGAACATGATGGGATTAAGTTACTAATGCGGGAAACATTTCACAATTGTGTATCCTCAACAAAAACTCACCTGATTCTAGCCCATGGGGTTCCATAATTCCCTTCAATACATATAATGGGAAAACATGGCTATTGAGGTACAAAATGTTTTATTTGTTAACTATACACAGTATTTTGAAAAGGCAGAATATTTCCCTTGCATTGTAATCATTATTGCCTTTATTTCCTGATATATATTGTGCTATATCATGATATATTTTTCTTCCATTGTTTATGATGTGTTGTATTGAATTGGGTATGGTTTTCTATGATAAAGGTTCCATTAAATATAGTTTTTTACCCAGTGATATTTCCAAAGAAATGGGAAAATGAAATATAGGATAAAATTTCCTTTTCGTATCTGTATTGTAATCAGGGTATATATTTTATTCAATGATTCAATTTGAATATGTAAATTTTGAACCATTGCTCACATTACTTCTTTTCAAGGATTTAGTTATTTATATAACTTATTTATTAAGGATATTGTATATGGTTTTGGTAATATAAAATTACCATTATTTCGGTATTTTCCTTACCTTTATGTGTTTTCTTTTTAAATTGGCTACATCTGGGACTCATATAGATAGAGACAATTTTTGGGAGAATATGAAAATCCTCTTGGGGAGGTATGTTTATTTTAAGTAGTGGATTTAGTGTATAAATGAATAATAAATTTTTGGGGTCCTCCTTGGACGTGGAGACCACCAGAGGTGGTTTTTGATTTCACGTAATAGTCTATATTTTTCTCAGTCTGAAGAAGAAATATACATCATGTATTAGAGTATATGATTTTTCATTTCTTCAAAAATTATTCCATGAACATGGTTCATAGTGTGAATGGAGATCATCATGTGTAAAGGTCACAATAAATGTATTGTTAAATGTTCACATTTTAACAAAAATATCTTGATTTTTTTCATCCTATACAGTCCTAGGGATTTTTATGATGTGTAGAGGGTTTACACACGATGTAAGTTTCATGGAATGGGCTTTTACAGAATCATATGAGGGATACATTTTCTCATTCTTCCATATTCCCCCTATCTCTTGACCTAGAGTTGTTGTCTCAAAATTTGTAGACCCCCAACCCTTCCATATCATTTTTTTCAGTGATTGATCCCTATTATAGTTGGATTGCATCATTATATGTAAGATTACACTATATTATTTATTGAATAATTTATTATTTCAACAACAAGTAGTTGTGTTATCAGATACATTGACCATTGGTGTTTATTATCTTGATTCATTTAATAAATTATTGTGAGATATCATTAAAGAGGGAGATTTCTTATTGGTTGTGGTGTGATGGGTGTGGTTTATTAAGTTATGTTTTTATATTTCCACTACCCAAAATTTTTTATAAAATTGAAAAGTTTTTAGAAGTGTGGATTGGTTATATGGCTTTTGTTGTGGTTGTTTTTGTTATGGGTTATTCCATTTTTTGGACCATGTTGCTCGTATGTGTGACTTGACTTTCAATTTAGCTAGTTTTATATCTATCCACATTTAACGAACTATTTTGCTATGGTTTTTGATGAATTGTTTTATTAAATGAAATTTCATGAACGAATTATTTGATTTTCATGTTAGTGGAACATGATTTTTTTATAAAAGTTGGGTTTCAGTGATTTTTTTAATGAAAAATATATTTTAATGTAGTTTGGAATTGTTTTCTGATTTCTTTAAATCATGATATGATGAGATAGATGGATGGTTTATTTTTGGAAATAGATATCTTTTGATTCCTTTAGTTCTTATGTGTAAGGTGGAGTAATATTCCTTCACAAGAATGGGGTTTTCTATGGGGCTTTCCTATTCTCACTAGGATGGTTTTTATTGGAACATGTTAGACCATGGGTGAAAATTTTTTAGGTGTTCCGCTTCTCTGTAAACTTGTTGAAAATGTATCGATGATTGATGTGCTTGGTTATCTAGGTTAGGTATGAGTGTATGAGATATCCAAACATATTATGATACTTGGGATGATGATACCTGTGGTTTTTTCAGTTTAGTAAATTTTGTATTGTTCTTTTATGGTTGTACAATAATGATCTGAAATTATATTTAATGCATGCTTTGGGTTGAAATGATATATCTATTTTGATATATATTTATATATATGAAAATATTTAAAGATGGTAGAACTATTTTATTAAAAATGTAGAAAATGAGAAATTAAATTGTTATTCTATGATTTTTATGTAAAACATCTATATTGAAATCTTTCCTTAATTTCTTTAATGTATAGAAATGTAGGATTATTATAAAGATACTTGTTATAGAACATTTGGGTTATACACTAATGTTCATATTATATCACACCTTACGCACCCATTTTTTTAAGTATATACCTTGTTATGTATTTCAATGTAGGTAACGGAATGGTTACATAGTGATGTGGAGATGTTTTTTGTCTGTTGGTTTTTTGGTAGCTATTAGAGATCTGGTGGGAGTTTTCCCACACTATCTCATGGAACTATTTGAGTGTTTTTATTCTCATCCTTTGTAGTTATACAATTCTCTTAGAATTGTTTTATACATTTTCAATTTTATCTCTCATGTTGTTCTTTATATGTTATGGAATATATTTATTTATTCTGATGTTTCTCTTTTTTATGTGTATATTTTCTATGTTTTTGTTTCACGTTAGGATGAATAATTCCCTTTTATTGTTGCTTTATTATTGTTGGATTGTCTCTAGCTTATTGGGATCGAGAATACCCTTTGGGTAAGTTTCAGATTAATTCAGGTGACAAATTTGAGAGGGTAACTTGGTAAGTTCATTAAATAATGGTATCATAGGGTGAGGATTCCATAAGTTCCGTGGTTTTGTATTTTTGGGAGACTGAAGATAACATTGTTGGGATTTGAGAGGTATATTGTGGTGGGTTTCTGGAAATCACTTACCGGGTTAAGATTTCTATTAACATTTAATGTTGGGATGTGTTTCTCCTATATTTAGTTTTGTTCATCATAGTAATTTTTAATTATGGGTTTTCTTCTTTGAACTGGGATTATTGTGTTTGATCATATGTGTATTTAAGTGGGCAACATTAATCCTTTGAGACCTATTTTGTGAGTTCCACAAGAAGGTGTAGATAATTCTCCTCAGGGGTATCCACCACATGTTTATTTTTTTATTTGGATTTCATGTAGGTAGTTCATTATATGTACCAGAATGTACTACATGATCAAAACATAGTTGTGTATGTATAGATAAAATCTTGAGATGAATGTGATCAATCATTGGAGTTGTTTCATAAAAATCCACAATCCATTTAGGGTATGAATTAATCTACAGATTTTGAGGACTATCATGAAAATATAGATCATATAATTTATTTACTAGATACACCTGAGGGTAACTTGGTAATGTTTTCAACATTTAGAGTTGTGGTCCCCAACAAGAATTAATAGGATTTCATGTAACAAGAAGATAGGCACATGGAATTGGACTAAAAGGGTTTGATGAATCTATTCGTCGAACAGTTTTTTCATTATTAATTGATTGTGGAAAATTATATAGAGATCCTCTATTTACAAATAATAGAGCATCTAGTTCAAGTGTAAACCATATTTATTTCTAAGATAGTATGATTTTCATGAGATGTTTTAGAAAATGAACACCTAAAATTTTAGAAGTACTTATAGGGTTTCAGATAAAAAATAAAATATCTAGTCATTATATTTAATCTTTCAACCTATGAAGATTTATTGGGGATGGATTTTATAGAATAAATGATATGGAAATAAAATATTGATATTATTCCCCATTTGTTCCACCTAGTGGAAGCTTCAGTGGTGCATTAAGGAAAAATAGAAAGTGAAAATATCATTTTTGGAGTGGTGTAAGAAGTTCTCAATAATAAGAATATTTGGAATCTCCATTTGAAGAGAGTAGGGTTCCTATTAATTTTTATAAGTGTGTCAAGTTCAAAAAAAACATTATGTTATTGTCCTTCACATGAAAATATGTGTAATAGTTATGGATGTTAGGGTCATTTGCAGCATTTTTTCCAGTCCATGTATACTCCCCAATATTGTTTGTGATATTTGGCTCCAAATTATACTAAATGGTAGTTAGATAATTCCAAAAATATATGTCTCTATCAACAAGCCTATAAAGTGAAACATGAATAGGTTGTAGATATGTTCTATACAGAGGTAGTTTTTTGGAAAATAATTATGAGAACTATAATATTTATAGGATCCTCAGTAGTGATTTCTTTATTTTATATTGGTTCTTCCACTAGATTATATCACGATCTTTTGTTCATATACATAACCAGGAAATTGATCACATTTTATTTTTTAGGGAGTTATAGGATCCATATAGTAATGTGGAAGAGAAGGGGTTTCAGTGTCCTTGGGTGCATTCGATGGTAGATGTCGAGTTAGAATTATATTCTTGTATTCCCAACATGGATCAATATGACATCATCAACTGGAGGGATTCAATTGTTTCTCATCATATTTTGGTTTATCGTTATCATCTAAACATTTTTTTTCTTGGGAATGATGGGATATCATGGGTTTTATAGGGAGAGTTTTATTTGAGGTCTCATCATGCAAAACCTTCCCCCCTAGAGATCAAGTGTTTATTTTCTAATGTAGTACACGAGCCTAAGGTTTCTCCTTATGTTATTCATCATCCCGAAGTTATTAGTTATTTTCATCAGGTATTCCTATAGGATTTATCTATGATTCTTCCAGATATGTATGTTGAGTTTATGATTGACCTTCTTCTAGGTATGACACTATTTTTATACCATCTTTTCGTATATAACTAGTGGATCTAAATTGTAATGCCTCGACCCTAGTTACCCAAAGTCGGTGCATTATTACATAACATTGGCATGATCACAAAATATGAGGTCTCTATAGACAGTTTAGTTTAGTAGCCTTGTAACAATAGATACATTCATAATTCTTACATTGCATCATAAACTAGAAAAACCTATAACAACATCTTATCTTCATATCCCCTCATACTATCCCTGAAAGTCATTCATAAAATACTTCTTCACATCCTAGGAAAAATAAAACATTGAAAGGGGTGAGAACAGATGCTCAGTAAGGATATCAATATAGCGGAAACATTAATAAATAAAAATAATCATTTAAAGAAATTTATAACTAAAACAAAATCTTTTTAAACTTTAACTTCAGCATTATATGGCAATAATAAAATGAAATAATGCCATTGGCTTATTCAAATAGATATTCTACTAGTCGAATAATCACATGAAACATCAATAAGCACTTTCATAATGATGGAATGCATAATGCCAAACTATCATACCCACATAGCCAAGGCCTCATGCCAGGACTAAAAATAAGATTTTGTCAAGGCCTCGTTCCAAGATACATGTTTGTCTCATGATACCTACCGATGCATCGATGAGTAATAGCGGGCTCCACCCGTAACATACTATGTCGAATGCATTCCTTTTATGAAAATGTTTAAACATATAATAAACCATAACATAATTGTATCACATAAAACATGAATAAATGAATGATAACATTTCCACATTTCAATCACAAGATATCAATACAACAAATTGATATAACAAAACCATTTTCAATACCATTTTCAATACCAAAATAAATGAAAATTAAAACATGTATTTATTTTTAATTTTATAAAAGTTATGGATTGTAGAGGAAGCCGAAACTCAAATAATGGTCACGGCGGTGGAGAAGTCGTTGACGTCGCATAAGTACAACAAAAAAACCTTCCATTTTATCATTTAGTAAAATACTTCGTATAAAAATATTCCTCTTGAATAAAAGTAAAATTCAAAGGGTTTTATACACTGTATAAAAGAAAGTTGTGTATAAAACAAAATATTCCTCAATGAAAGGAGATCGAGACGAAGTCCCTTACCTCGTGTCCGACTTGACTCGATCGTTCTTTAACCTCCTGAATAATAAACTAGAGTTAATTTATACTTGATTAAGAATTTTTTCAAGTTCATTATTCCTTTTATATCACTTATTACTATTTTATTAACAATACGTAATTATTTAAGTTAATAACGGACATTTTGTCGATCTTTGGTACTTGAGTAAAAAAGAAACTTCTTATAATTACAGATTGTTTATGCGGTAAAATATCTACTATCTATAGAATTATATTCATGATGTAGACATCATATATATCATATATATCTAGTATATACATGCATATATAATATTACATAACATTTATAGGTAATAAATGAAATGCACTGTACATGGAGACAGTATGCCATACGTACGCAGATGTATTTTATGAATGACTTGCAGGGATAGTATGAGGGGATATGATGACAAGATGTTGTTGTAGTTTTTTTACTTTATGATGCAACATAAGACTTATTAATGTATCTAGTGTTCCAAGGCTACTAAACTAATCGGTCTTTCGGGACTTGATCTTTTGTGATCATACCAATGTTATGTAATAATGCACCGAATATGGGGAAATGGGGTTGGGGCATTACAGTTGGTATCTGAGGAAGTTTAGTAATAACATAGCAAGCTAGATTTTGATAAAATCTGATTAGAGAACATAGCCCTAAAATAGACATTGAGTATTAGTATAGAAGAACTTCCTAGAATTCTAGTTTTATAGAGATTTTGTGACTTTTTCGAGCAATACATCCTTGTCTGGATACGATCAGGTAGAGGCGGCTCTAGAACAGATGTACGTAGAGGTAAAACCCGAAAACACCGCTTTGAGATAGACTCAAACGGGAACTGGTGAACGACAATGGGCCTTACTGCACTCTTGGTTACGACACTCTCGGGGGATATGCTTAAGATAATTCACATTTTCTTTACAAACCATTATGAAGAGTTTATGAGAATATACATCCTCAAAGAAAAGATTTTTATGATTAAGGATTATATCCATAAATAGTTCAATTTATGTTATGTGTTTTGAAAGTTTGTTATTATGTATTTCGATTAATAAACTAATCTAGTTTATGAAATTATTTAGAAATGGCGCCTAGTGGAAGGATTGGAAACCGTATCAAAGCACACTCTCCATGTAGGGATTTCATTCCTTCCCAATATAATTATAATGGAGATAGTGATAAAACTGGTGCTGATCATCTTATCACCATACTGGGACAACTCACTCAGGTTATGTATAATAACTTTACTCGTATGGAGCACCCTGATCTGCAATGTGGAGGATCAATGTTAGATCGCTTCAGGAGGAAAAAATCTCCAAAATTCAATGGGAGTAATAATCTCTTAGTATCTGAGCAATGGATATGTTCCCTAGAGAAAATTTTTCAGGCTTTGGCGAGTAGTGAAAGTGAAAAGGTTATCATGGCAGTTTACCGCCTCACTGGAGATGCTAATCAATGGTGGTAATTGATTCAAAACACCATGTATGATGATGAAGTATCAAATAAGGAATGGAGAGAGTTCATAGAGATTTTATTAGAAAAATTAATTTCCTCATGACCATCGAGTAGATATGGAAAGGCAATTTTTGAGTCTGAGATAAAAGGAGGATGAGAATGTCGCAATGTATGAGGCCAATTTTAAAAGGTTAGCGAGGTATGCTGCAGATTATAAACATAACCCAAGAAGTAATATTGATCGTTTCGTTGATGGGTTAAAACCATTTCTACATCGTGCTTTAGTATCACAATCTATCTCAACGTAAGAAGATATAGTCTCGTGTGGTATCAAGACAGGAAATGAACTCTCTAAATTTTATGACAATAAAGTAAAGCAAGAGAAGAAGAGAATGGTGGAAAAAGAGACAGATAAAGGTAAAAAGGGAAAGAAGGATTTTCCATAATGAGATAATTGTGGGATGAATCATCCTGGTACTTGCCAAAAAAGATTGGGAGTTTTTTATAAATGTGGAGAAAAAGGTCACCAGGCTCGTGATTGTATGGGAAAGAAAGAGGCTATCAATGTTGAATGCTACAATTGTAGGGAAATGGGGAATTATGAAAATTAATTTCCTAAGCATAAGGGAAAATGGCCTCAGAAAAGGCCAAGGGATCAAGGCCAATCTTATGTTGTTACTACAGTTGTAGTGGAATAATTAATGTATCGATGATTTTGGACTCAAGGATTGTATTCTGGTTAGAAGAATAATGCGATATATATAAAGATTGTACTGTAGTACTTTTTGTTTTCATTAAGGTTTTAATATGATTAAGGTAATCATGTTTTTAGTATATGAAAATAAGAGAAACTTTATTTGTTTGGGGAATCTGATGAATTGATTTTGGAATTTAGAGACCTTTTAGAGAAAGTATGGACATAGGTATTTTGGATAACTATAAAGGTTTGAATGGATTAATTTGAACTTTGGATAGTATTGTTTATGGTTAAAACATTTATGAATATTATTTTTGGAATATTATAATAGTATTGTTTTAGGAAAAGGACAACCTGCAGGTTGGGGGATAACCCGTCGCGTCAGAGAAAGATGCTGAAATCGAACCCACAACCATAGTGTGACAAGCCTTTATTACCTACCACTATCCTACAAAAAGTCCCTAGTTATTAAAAAATATTTTTCCTAATATAAATGTTATGTTTTAATATTTGGAACCTTGTACGATTAGGATAAATATAATATTTTTGAGTTCTATTATCTTTTTGAGTGAAAGATGAGTTTGTGGTAGAAATTAGTTGAAGGTTGAAACTCTACTTGTCAAGTATATATATATACCTCTTTCTTATTCATTGAATAAATTAATTCTTAAACATTATGAAATAGATATTTAAAAATTTTGTTATCTGAATACATTATGTATTTTTGAACTGATGATATTTTAAATCACAATAGATTGAAGACTGTGAGGCCCTCAATTTTACACTTTTTTGTGATTGATGCCCTCAATCAATGCCTATAAATATTTATATTTTCCTCTAATAATGTGCATATAATTTCCACCAATGTTCTCCTATTCGAAACCCTGATTTGGTGGTGACTTTCTCATTTCCATTTCCCTCTTATTAAGACTGAATTTTATTAACCCAATTTCTGAGGTGGGTTTTCTACAAAGGTATTTTCTACTTTCAGACTTTTATTTTTGGAGAACAATTTCAAATTGCGAGGATGTAATTTATTGAAGGAGGGGAGAATATAACACCCCAAGCTTCCATGGTATGCTTCTCTTTGAATAATAGAGTTGCATGTGTTGTATGCAACCTCGAGTTCTAACACACCGCAACCAATCAAAGTAGATGTTATGAATAGTAATACCAACTTTTTGAAATTATATAAATTTGATATTTCATAATGGACTTAATTTTTGTACTCAGAATATCGAAATTACCCTAAGTTGAATTTTTGGTATTTTTCTGAGAACATCCAATTTTCGATGAATAGTGAAAAATAATGAAAAACAACATTTTTAATCTCAATAATTTATAGTGATAAATTATATGATTTAGTGGTTTTAAATTATAATTAGAATATAATTCTATCATTTTATCCAATGGTGGTCATTAAAATTAATTTTACTTTGAAATTGAACATAAACAATTGTCAATCTTTTGATTGATATTATTTCGTAAAAACACGCTATTTGTTTTGAAAACCACATTTAATTATAATATTAATTAATGCATCATATATGTTTAGAATTTTGTAAAATAGACATCATTTTTGAATTCAGAATATCAATTATACCTTATGGTGAATTATTTGTATTGTCCTGAAAAACATCAATTTTTGATGAATAGTGAAACCACTAAGCAGTAGTTAAAAAACTGATTTTTCGTTTAAATGAAATTTTACCACTTTTATGAATTTGATTTCAAAAATCCGACATACATGGTTGTAATTAAGATATAAAATTTGGTTCAATGGGATGAAAATAATTTTTGGTGAATTGTATCTTTTGAGTTTTATTCACTGCGATTAGAGGTAATTAAGGAAATTTAAGGTAAAAATTATATTATAAAAATATGAAAATATCGTGACACTTGTCCTACCCCTATTGGATGAGTCATTTCCAACCATTACAACCCATGGTTCAATTTTTGGGACCCCATGTAGCCACCTGGGTAAGATAATGACATTTATACCTTTTATTTAAAGTTAAAATAAAATTGTCACAACCATATATTATTTTATTAAAACAATTATTACCTGGGGTTATTCAAGTCATATTTTTGACATTAAATATTCATTAGAAATATAAAAAGATTTCCTACAACAAGTTAGTTTTTTTATAATTTGTATACATTAAAAAATTATATTTATTTTTGACACCATGATGATGCAGTGATTACCTCATTAATTAACGATTTAAATAAAATCAAATGATAATGTAAACTATAAGACATAAACATGTCAAAAACCTATTGGATGAGTATATTTAGAACCCTTATCTCCTTATCCTCGAAATATATTATTGTGGGACATTTGAAATTAGAAAATCACTTCATAATAATGTAACATTTCCTGACATTCCAAGAGTTCCCCTCCTCTCCGATTATAAAAGGACCCCACATCTACCACCTTATTCACACCATGAAATCCATTTGGCTTGGCCAACTTCAGCCCAAATACGCTCTCAGATTCACTCTATTACTCCTAGAAGCCTCACTTTGTGCAAAAGTCTTCCCATGGAATCCTTTGGCTCAAATGAAAAATAATTACCCGACTTTAAGGGTAATATCTTCACTTGTGTCCTTTTGTTTTATTTTGCTTCTCTAACCCCCTAAACTCTTTTTATTCCTATCTTTTGTAACAACAACAGTATCTTAAGTATAATAGGATTTTTTTATAAGATGTATTTTATTTACAATTACACACACCTCCGTCTAATGGTTAAATAACATACTGAATCTGTGGTTGGTGAATTACTACCTCACGAAATGATGATTGTTCAATATTCTTTTAACAATTTTCATGGTGTCCATTAAGATTAAACTCTATTTATATATGATATAGATTATGTTTTTTTCATTATTATTCTTTATTTTTTATTTATGTCATACCATTATGGTTTCCATTATGGGTGAACATGATATCTTCATTTTAGGAAGTGCGGACTACCGCCCCCTGAAAGTGATTTGATTCGTTAATGCTATATGTGGGACTTATAAAGGATAGAGTAAATGATATTTTATATGATATTATACTGAATTATAATATACATTTATATAATTATTACTTCATTCCATTAATTATGAAATAGAAATGAAAGTAGCATTGGAAAAATAAAACATTGAAATTTGTGAGCTTAGATGCTCAGTAAGGATAACAATATAGAGGAAACTTTCATAAATAAACATAAACAATAAGGCAATTTATAACAAAAACAAAAGACTTTTAATCATAAAATTCAGCATAATATGGAAATAATAAAATGAAAAAATTCCATTCACATATTCAGATGGATATTCTAATAGTTGATTAATCACATGCAACATCAATAACCACTTTCATAATGATGGAATTCATAATGCCAGACTATCATAACCACATAGCCATGGCCTCGTGCCAAGACTACAAATAAGATTTTCTGAAAGCCACATACCAAGACACTAGTTTGTCTAATGATACCTACCGATGCATCGAGGAGCTATAGCGGGCTCCACCAATCACATACTAATTCCAATGCATTCCTTATATGAAAAGGTTTAAACATATCATAAACCATAACATAATCGTATCACATAAAATATGCATAAAGAAACATAAAATATCCACATTTCAATCACAAGATATCAATACAACAAATTTATTTAATAAAAACATTATCAAATCCATTGTCAATACCAAAAAAAAGAAAATTAAATCATGGTATTTATTTTTCATTTTAAAAAAGTTATTGATTGTTGAGGAAGACGAAACTCAAATAATGGTCACAGTAGCGGAGAAATAATTTTCTCCGCATACGTACGACAAAAAAACATTCCCTTTTTTCATTTAGTAGAACTCTTTGTATAAAAATATTCCTTTTGAATTAATGTAAAAGTCAAAGGGTTTTATACACCGTATAAAAGAATGTTTTTTATAAAACAAAATATGCCTCAATGAAAGGAGAATGAGACGAAGTCCCTTACCTCATGTCCGACTTGACTCGATCGTTCTCCATCCTCCTAAATAATAAACTAGGGTTAATTTCTACTTGATTAAGAACCTTTTCAGGTTAATTATTCCTTTTATATCACTTATTACCATGTTATTAACATTATGTAATTATTTAAGTTAATAACGGTCATTTTGTCGATCTTTGGAACTTGAGTCAAAAATAAACTTATTATAATTACAAGTTGTTTATGTGGTAAAATATCCATTATCTATAGAATTATATTCACGATGTAGATATCATATATATCATATATATATCCAGTATATATATGAATTTATAATATTACATAACATTTAGAGGTAAGAAATACAATGCACCGTTAATGGAGACGGTAAGCCGTACGTACGCATGAACGCTACTCTCATTTATATTTCATTTTTAATGGAATGAAATCATAATGATATAAAGGTATATTATTATACCAGTATAATATCATATATAATATCATTTACTCCATCCTTTATATGTCCCACATATGGCATTAACAAATCTAATCACTTTGAGGGGGCGGTAGTCCGCACTTCCTAAAATGAAGATATCACGTTTACCCATAATGGAAACCATAAAGGTATTCAATAAATGAAAAATGCAGAATAATAATTAAAAAATAAACATAATATATATCATATATTAATAGAGTGACATCTTAATGGCCACCTTGAAAGGGGTTAAAAGAAGATTGAACAATCATCGTTTCGTGAGGTAGTAATTCTCTAACCCCAGAAACAATATGTTCTTTAACCATTAGACGGAGGTGTGTGTAATTTTAAATCAAATCCATCTCATAACAAAATCCTAGTATATTGAAGATACAGATTTTGTAATAAAATATAGTAATAAAAAGAGTTTAGGGGGTTGGAGAAGCAAAATAAAACAAAAGGACACAAGTGAAGACATTACCTTTAAAATTGGGTAACTCTTTTTAATTTGAGCCAAAGGATTCCTTGGGAAGACTTCTGCCCAAAGTGAGGCTTCTAAGAGTACGATAAGGAAGTTGAGAGAGTATTTGAGTAGAGTTTGGCCAATCCAAATGGCTTTGATGGTGTGAAAAAGATGGTAGAGGTGGGGGCCTTAGGAGGGGAGGGGCCCTCTTGGAATGTCATGAAATGTTACATTATTATGAAGTGATTTTCGAATTTCAAAGGTCACCCAATTATATATTTCGATGATAAGGTGATAAGGGTTTGAAATATACTCATCCAATTGGTTTTTGACAGGTGTAATTTTTATAATTTACAATATCTTTTCATTTTATTTAAATTGTTAATTAATGAGGTAATCACATCATCATCAAGGTTTCAAAAATAAATTTCTTTTTTTAATTTCTGAAAATTATAAAAAAATAACATGTTGTAGGAAATATTTTTAGATTCATAATGAATATTTATAGTAAAAAATATGACTTGTATATCCCCATGTAATAATTGTTTTAGCAAAACAATACATGTTTGTGACATTTTTTTTACTCTTAATAAAAGGTATAAATGTCATTATCTTATCCAAGTGGCTCCATGGGGTCCCAAAAATTGACCCATGGGTTGTAATGGCCGGAAATAAATCGTCCAATAGGGGTAGGTCATGTTTCATGATATTTTCATAATTTTATAATATCATTTTTACCTTAAATTTCCTTAATTATATCTAATCGCCATTAATAAAACTCAAAAGTTACTATTCACAGAAAATTATTTTCATCCCATCGAACCAAATTATACTTCCTAATTACAACCATGTATGTCGGATTTTTGAAATCAAATTCATAGAAGTTGTAAAATTTCATTTAAACAAAAAATCATTTTTTTAACTACCACTTAGTGGTTTCACTATTCATCAAAAATTGATGTTTTTTAGGACAATACCAAAAATTCACCCTAATATATAATTGATATTATGAATACAAAAATGATTTATATTTTACAAAATTCTAAACATATAATTTGAATTAATTAATTTCATAATTAATTACCATTGTCAAAACCAATAGCGTGTTTTTAAGAAACAATATCATTCAAAAGATTGACAATTGTTTATGTCTTATTTCAAAGTGAAATTAATTATAATGAACACCATTGGATAAAATGGTAAAATTATATTTTAATTATAGTTTAAAACCTTTCAATAGTATAATTTATCACTATAAAATATTTAGATTAAAAAAGTTGTTTTTAGGTATTTTTCACTATTCATCAAAAATTGGATGTTCTCAGAAAAATACCAAAAATTCAACTTAGGCTAATTTGGTTATTCCGAGTTCAAAAATGAAATCCATTATGAAATATAAAATTTATATAATTTCAAAAGGTGGGTATTACTATTCATAATAGCTACTTTGATTGGTCGCGGTGTGTTAGAACTCGAGGTTGCGTACAACATACGCAACTCTATTATTTAAAGTGAAGAGTACCGTGGAAGCTTGGGGTGTTACCTAAATGATATTACTATTAAGTTATAATTCTTGATTAAAAATGTTTTTATTTTCTCATGTGTTTCACCTTGGGAATTCCTAGTGATCCTTATCATGATTGTAGATGGTTCACCCAAATTTAGCGTTGACTATTTGAATATAAATCTATTAATAGTTAATATTATTTATACTTTTCCATGAGTGGATGGTTTTTTGGGAATTTAATATTGGGAAGCTATATTTCAATGATTGATGTTTTTTTGGGTTACCATAATCTCATTGGTTGAGAGTGTGATATAATGATGAAATCATTCTGGAGAAGGTATGGACATTATAAATATATTATTATAACATTTGGTCTCATGAAAACTCCTAAAGATTTTTTTTACAGAAAAAGTAATTCAATCTATATCTTGAAACATTTTTGTTAGTGTTCATGGATTCTATATTAGTCTATTCAATATCTGAGCATGATAAAGTAACCTGTATGAGTTTTATTTTGTAAATCCTAAGGTGTCACTGTTTTATTTTAAATACGTCTGAATTTAATTTTTGGATCCATGAATTGCTATTTATGGGGAATATGATTTCTAATCATGACATATCTGTTGATATAGAGAGGGTGAAGTCTTTTTTTCATGGAATGAACTATGTAATGCCTTTTTTATTTTGAGCATCCATGGTTATCTGGGATACTATCAATAGTTTTATAATAGATTTCCTACATTTGGTGTAACCTTTGGATTCACATAATAAGAAATGGATTAAATTCACAATGGATGAAAAGTGTTACAATTAATTATATTAGATGAAAAGAATTTTGACATTGGATCTAATTATAATTTTACATGACCATAGTAAGAGGTTTGTGGTTTTACGTGATTCCTTTGGCATAGGATTGGGTTGTGTGATAAGGTAAGATGACCATGGGGTGTCTTATGAAACACTTTATATATGAACACATGATTTAATTACCCCAACCGTGATTTATATCTTTCTATAGTTATATATGATAATAAGTATTAGATTCACTCTTTTTGGGCGAGAGGTTCATTTTTATTCTTAGACATTAACATTTGATATTTATCTTCTCTAAAAAATAGTTTAATATCATATATAGTTAGTGAAGGGAATTCCATCAGTTGTTTGGATTTGATATCCCGTACACCTCGGGGAAAGGGAGTGTTATTATAGTCTCTCTTAGTAGGAAGGTAACATCTCACACTATTTGGAAACAATGTAAGACTATAATCATATGGTTCTCTTTTCTCAGTTGCATGTTTATGATCGAGAGGATGTTTCATGTTTGATTATATGTAGGGATAAGTGATCCTAAAATCTATTTAACTATATTATATAGAGTCAATAGTACCATAATGAGTTTATAGGAAATAAATACACCCTATATGAGAGGGAGGTAGTTTCTAGTTGGTCTCTCTCTTTAGATGGTACTCTCAGTTTTGGGAATTAGTTTTTCATGTCAACATTAATGAGGATACCTGATTTCATTTATTTTCTTATTCCTTCATGATTTTATCATCCATCCACTACAAAGATTTGTTATTAAATGAGACGGTGAATCTAGTGGATGAGTATATAACATGAAATTGCAAATTATATGTGACTCTATTTCACATTCCATAAGATAAATACTACGCACCAGAAACCTTATCGTTTAATTTATTCTATTCTAGTGCTAGTTTAGAAATAGGATGAGGTATCAATGTATTTTATTTTGATTTCCATGAACTCCCCATGGGTTTAATTATATATGGGTGTTGATTGTTTTGTTGAAAAAGACATAAATTTTATTTTGGATAAAGGATTCACTAATATTAAATGTTGGGGTAAGAAATATTTGCTTGACATCCCGAGGATACACGGGGTTCCGTATTAAATAATATTCAGTTACAATTATTGGATTACATTGAGGTTCTGAAGGAGTCACTAGTTGGTGATTGGGAATTAGATTATATTGATTACATCATATTATCCCCAGACCAATTGTCAGACAAAGCATGACACTTTGGTTTTTTGCGGATTTCTTTTTTCATGTGTATTATATTTTCATGGATATTTGGGAAGCCATGTAGGACTAGATTTTTTTTATAAAAACAGAAATCAGTCATCAATCAAAATATAAGCTTTCATGTATTTACATACTCCCCCATGTTAATCATATTTTTTTAGGGTAGAGGTGGGATAAGATTCTTTTGTATGACTGATCTTGGTTCAGGATGTATCAGTGAGGATTAATGATTCACGTCTATGTTTTGATATATATATATATATATATGACTAAAATCCTTTGTGGATTAGTGACATAATCATTTCGTTCGTTTCAAATGTAAAGGGGTTTTCTCAGATAATTTTCCATGGTTTGTTCACTATCAACTTAGAAAATAGGAAATTTTGGATTCAATATTGGTTGGACAATTTAGCATCAAAAATATTATTTGTAATGTTAATTATTAGTTGAAATATTAATTTTAATTGATTTGAATTCTTGATTCATTCCACCAATCATTACTCTAAAAAACCCTTCCGGATTTGTCATAGATTATGATTTAAGAATAGATTATGTTATTGATCGAAGTTTCTTTCATGGAACAACTGGTACCTATTTTTTATTCTCAGGTGAAAGTGTTATGTGGAAAGTCAATTTCATGGATATGAGTGTCATAGTGTCCTAGATCAGGTTATCAATAGAATTGAAAGCATGAATTATTCACAACATAGTAGTGGGATCATCTACAGAACTCCCTATTACTTGTAAGTGACAAATAATTTAATAATTTTATTTATGTAATGTATTTGAATGATGTTTGAGAGGGTTTGGGGGACTTTTGGAATCTTTTGGGTGTATTTCCAAAGGTTTATTATTTTTGAATGGTTACTGGAAACCACAAAACACCTACAATAAACCGTTCACAGTGAGATAATGATGAGGTTTAATGTGGTATATTCTTATTTTGAATGGTTTTCAATTAATTCTTATAACAGTTTGATTCAATGGTTTGATGTCCTCTTTTAAGAACATGCTGGTGAAAAATTATCCCATAGATTTTCAAACCGGCTGACTAACAGTGCATATTTTAAAAAAATATCGTTATCATAGGATATATTCTTAGATTATCCATTTAACCTTATGTGTTGTTATTTTCCCAGAATAATAGGAATATTATTTCCTCCTAAATACTTTGGAACCCTTCCCCATTGATTTCGGGGAAATCTGAAGGTATTTAATGGGGATGTTGAAGCTGGATTCTCACAGTACATGTTCTCTTACTGTGGTTTTTAGTGGGGTTTCACAGAACAACATCAATCTCTATATCTACTTATTTAATCTTTTACTCTATGAATATACTTATGTTTTTTGTACCAATCCTGGTATGATTTTTTTGTTGATGTTAGGGTAAGAAAACTATGGTGAGTTATTGGAGATTCATCCACATTTCAAGGGTGTTTCTGAGGCATTCTTAATTTTCTCCACAACTTCTGAGGTAGGTGGATTTAATAAAGAACCCCTAGACAGAACAATAAGGAATGATATCAAATTGGTTGTTTTTTGTTAATTTGATTGTGAAATTATTTTATAAGTGTTTATGGAAAAATTATTTGCAGATAGTTTATGTTATTGTGAAAAATTTGGTGTTTTTTCTAAAGAGAAAATTATAACATAATTCTAAAATGATGATTCTAAAATGGTTATTTGGGTTTGATGCATGTCATAGTTTTTTAATAGGATGGTTTTAATGAAATCATTTTAGATGGTTTTTAATAAAAGGGGTGGGTTTTTTTGAAATTATTTATTGGCATGGTTTTTAATAGATGTGTGGTTTTATTGAAATGGTTGGAATTTTTGTTTTGAAAATTTATGAAACCAATGGTTGGGTGTGAATTCATGTTCATTATATAATTATTAGGTTATAAATTTTCCCCCATCATTTTTTTGATGGATAAGTTTACAAACTCCCTCCTTTTTAAATAGTTCTTTATGTGCGTGCGTAGTGAAAGTATGACTCACCACTCATGAGTAACGAGATGTCCATTATTTCATGCATTCATGGATGTGTGGATAAGTGAAATTAAATGTATTATACCAAAATGGAATTATTGAAATGATTTTATAGTATTTTTTGGTTTCTATTCATTGAAACTAGTTCATTATGGATAACAATTATAGAATTTAACTACATGGCATACTATAAACAATTATAATTGATTTATATAAGCAATTTAATATAAATGTTCTAACATGTTCTATCCATGTGGCATGAAAATGGATATTATTTGGTGATATCCTATTGTGTTTCATTACACACCCCTAATTTGTCACATCATTTATTTTTTAGATATTATTTATCAAGACACATGGAAAGGTAAATTATCACAATTATTTTATGGTACATCCTGATAGATGGAATATTTGTGGTGTTGGAACATGATTCATGGTGGGAACTGTGGATTTGTCACTTTTAGTCCATGTTATTTTGTTCATTTTATCTTCCACTATTACTTTGATGTTTAGTAGTCTTCTATAGTTGTACCCATTTTCATCATAGTTGGGAAATCTAATGATTTCTCTTGTGTTTTTTTTGGATTTATAATTCATCATGTAGTGGTTACATGGTTTTTTTCATTTATCATTGGGGATTATTTTAATGGGAAAATCATCCCCTATTAATTCATGAAGACCATAGCATTAATTTCTCACCTTTGGCATATTATAGATATCATTCAAGGCCATGTAATTTTCATCATTCTTTTATGTACATTGATGTTTGGGTGAGATGTTACAAGGGGTATACGTTTTGGTCCTTCCAACTATCATTGTTAAACAAGTGATATCATCTTTTTCCCTCCCTAACTAACATGTGGTCAGTAGTATTATAGTAATAGATTTTAAATTATATCTAGCTTATTCCTTGACTAGTGATGGTAGAGAGGAGTAAGATTATCTGGACATGAAATGTAGATCAAATTAATATAAAGCTAATCATTTTATGCTAAGATCAATGTTACCATCGAGTTGGGTACAGAACTACCTTGGAGATACTTATAAGATTTTCAATCACATTGTCCTATCTTTATCCAGTGGTATGATAATGACATGAATTTTAGAACCGACTTTCCACTTGGAGTATATATTTAATTTTTTGTAATAATATTATATTTGGCACAAAATGTTGATTTTAGAACTTTTTTAAATATTTTTCACAATTGTGATATTTAGAAAAGGTTTGAAATGGTTATTATGATACCTTTTATTATTTAAAAAATAATGGTGAAATTTTCCAAAATGGATTAATATTTAAATGATGAATTTTTGGAAGTAATTTTTTGAAAGTGTGATGTGGTATAATTTGAATATTTTATCCCATCAATTGATAGAGACTGATAGTTATGATATTTTTTTTCTATATAGAATGTGGAATATGGTGGACCTTATAGGATCCAATAAGAAGAATCTACTAAAAATGTGATTGATCTTTAGCCATAGGTGAACCAAAAGATGGTTCATAGTATTCTCTATGGATATCTGGTTTTGGAAGAACGAAATTGGAGGGTTGAATCAAGAAAATGGATCATTTTATCAAATTCAAGAAGTAAATTCCAATGATCCTTTGAGGCGATTCAAAAATAGAGAAGGCATAGTTATGGAAAATCAAGAGGAATAAAATAATTTATTTCCTTGGGACACCAGGAGAGTTGAAAGTCAAGGTAGAAAAGTAAAAGCTAGTGGATCCTCCCCAGTAGTGGAGTTATTAGTAGTTCGGGCTAATATAGACCAAGTCCATGTGTGGGATGATTTTGAAGAAATTTTCAACAATATATTGTATTATAATATGATCATAATTTAAATAATGACGGAAATATTCATCTTTAAGTTGTAAAATCATTTCATAATCATTAATAGGGATTAATTCAAAAAAATTCCTTTTTACCCTATGTTTCTTCTAGTGTGTCCTTGACAGCACACATCATTGAATCATTAATATGGATGGATATTCTCTTAAGTATTTTCATTCCCTATATAATTGATTTTGTATAGATTGATAATAGTGCTCCTATGAATGAATGGGAAATCTCATGAGCTATGGGTGGATGGAGCATGTTAATGAATATGGAAAATGGTGGGAACTCTAATGTGGGGAGAAAGAAAATGTGGGACCCCAATTTACATGGAAAAACGATGGATTTAAATATAATGAAATGATTAGTAAATCATTTTCAAAAACCATTGTGATATGTTGGATATTTTCAAGGTGGTTTATATGAACATATGAAGTATAAACATATGACACCACCTAAATAATTACATAATTTAAATCAGAAGGGGTATCTACATTTCTATTAACATAGTGCTCCGAAGTCGGGTGTTCGGAAAACTTATTAGGTTTCCAAAATGTCGTATTATTTAGCAAGTAAAGGGAGGAAGAATCAATCTCATCGACAGAATAGATCTAGTTATCGAGATTCTAGGAATACCCTGACTCCCCAGTAATGGAAATCACAACAGGGCAATAATTAACAATGTGTGCGGATTTAGCAATTAAATAGAAGTGATAAGTATATTATGGATGATCAATCTTGACCATCAACTATGAGAGGTAAAATTAATTTATTTTTATGCTTATGCTATCAATTTTTGAAATGAGATAATCCCATTGTTTTATTTTTTATCATGATCTGTATTCTATAGGATTAAATGTATAGAAGATTGATTTTGTGTTAAAACTATCAATGACACTTTTGATCCTTTAAGAGTGGAGAATCTTCTATAACTCTTCACAGCGCTGAGTTAATATTTAATTTATCTGTGATAGAAATGGACGTCTATTTCATAATATTTTGTATGGATTGGTTGAAAATGTTGAAGGTCCAGATCAAATTTTATACAATAATGGAAACATTGATCATTGAGGATGTGGTTGAGAATCTTCATAGGGGAGGCTGGAACGTAATGGAAGGAGAAATGGGCTAGTTGGAACCATCATTTGGAATGATGTCATTCTTTTTTGATGAATTTTCATTAGAATTGATGGAAGATATCAAGGATAATATCTTTCAAGTAGCTGATAATCAATTTCATGATGTTTTCCAAAATAATAGGGGGTTTCCAATATTAAGAGAAGCAGAGTTTAGGATTGATTTCCTTTCAGGGAAGAATCCGATTTCCCATCTATCTTATTGGATGGAACAAAAAGAATTGTGGGTAATGAATTTTTATTTGGAAGATATAGAATGAAAAGAATACATTAGACTGAGAAAATTATTTGGGGAAGAACTAGTCCTATTTTTCAAAAAGTTATAAGTGAATATTCAGATTTATGTCGATTATATTAAGAATAAACAAGTTTTGAAAAAGAAAAGGAATCTAATTCTATGAATTACTGATATGTTTGATCAATTTAGGGTAGCTTAGAATTTCATCAAAATTTATTTCTAATCAATATATAACCAAATGTGTGTTCATAAATAGAATATTTCAAAAATATCAGTCAAAAGTGTATGTAACCATTATGAATATGTCTTAATGCCTTTTGATCTTACTAATTCACCAACAATGAATATGATATTTAGAAGATATATGGATACTTTTTTAGTGTTCTTTCTGGAATCCATATTGATTTATTCAAGGACAAGTGTTGCGAATTTGAAACACATAGAGACATTATAGGGATACTTAAGGGTTTATCAGCTATATACCAATGTATAAATACTTTATTTTTTTGATGCAATAGGAATGTTTCTTCATTAATTTAGTTTTTTGATAAAGTAGTTTATTTGAATCTAAATAATATTGAAGTTTTTATATCCTGGAAACTGACCAAGATTGTATTTTAGATTCACAATTTCTTTGATTTATCATGTTATAATCGATGCTTTGTTCAAAATTTGTCATAAATATATTCTTCAATGAAATATTTGAAAAGGAAAAATGTTTCCATCCAATCAATCTAGGAGTTTCATAAGTCTTTTAATGATCTAATTATTTGTACATAATAACTTATCAAGATAATATCAGAATCAAATAAAGGTTAAGTGGTGTATTTAAATGCTTCTAGACCATGGTTGGGATTTTTTCTCATGTAATGAGACCGTGTTGTTACATATGTATTGACGTAGTAAATGTTTCATGAGATGAACTCTCTAAATGTTGATTTGGATATAGATATTGTGGTTATGGTTTGATAAATTTTCATGATTACCTATTTTTTGAGAAATTAACTATTTTGTATGAATCATAAAATATTTAGACATATTTTCTACTAGATAAATATAAATCTAAGACAAAGGATATAGATAGAGTATCTAAAAATGTTCGACAATTATTGGATGTATACACCAGAGGACAGACGTATGGTGCTAGATGAATTAATGATAAAGTTGTATGTAATGTTAGAAATATGTCCTTGGATCATTGGTAATTGATGACAGTTATAGTAGACATGCACATATAATGTGAAGACAAAGATGGTGTTGCATTTTTTTTCCATTTTCATTTTTTCTTGATTTTGTGAAGATGGTTAAAGAGGTTTATAAATACAGGGCATAATGTATGGAAATGAGGTCCACACTCAATGGTGGGGAGGCCATTGAGGGATAAAATATGGTCGAGAGTTTAGTGTTGTGGTATAAAAATAGGGTGTTCATACATATTAATTTTTAGGAACAAATTCAACACACTTACAACCAATCAAAATGGGTTGATTATATTGGGATATAAAAGATTTATAAGTCTTTTAATGCTTTTTTTGGTGGGTCATCATAAAAACAATTCAGGATGAGTTTGTTTAGAGATTAATAACTTGTTAGAATGTTAAATAAGATCATTATTGGATTGTATGTATGTTTAAGTCATCATATATTGTTATTTTAAAATGACATTAGATAGCTATGAATTTTTTAATAGGTCTCCCAAGAATGGTTCTGAAACGTAATTCCATATGATTGATTTTTGATGAACTCACAATGTAGGCTAATTTCATCCCTATTTATGAATTTAATATGTTGGAGTACTTGTAATATATATATATATATATATATATATATTTAATTATTTATATACATGGGGAGTGGTTTACAGGCATGGAATAATAGAAGATATTATGTTAGACAATGATTTGTGGTTTACGTCACATTTATAGAAATTCTCATCGAATTAATATGGAACATAATAGAATATGTGTTCATCATAACATCCTCATATGGGAAGAATCAAACTAAGAAATTAATTTTTTTGATAACATGTTACTTGCCTTTGTAATGGATTTTGGTTCCTCATGGGATGATAAAAACCCATTAATCGAGTTTTCATACAACAAAATCTATCAAACCACGATATATATGGAATATTTTGAATAATTTTATCGATGTCTGTATCCTTCTCAAAATTTTGTGTGGAAAATGATGAGGAAACATTGGTTGGGATGATCCTTTATAATTAAAAAATAGAGGTGATTCATTTTATCAGTAAATATTTGGAGACGGATCCGAGCAGTCAGAAATCAAATGTGGATCATTACCAATTATCATTGTATTTCAAGGTGAGTGGTTATGTGTTCGTGATGGCCACTAAAAGGATTTAACATCATCATTTTGGTAATAATAGAATATAATCTCCCCAATATATAGTCCCCTATCATATAAATGAATATGTTGGGGAGGTGGAATATTTTTTGGCATTTTTCCCATGGTTCGTGTGTTGTGCATAATGTGATTCTCATCGTCGAACATTTATTAAGAAATTCCTCAGCTGGTCTTATCCTGATCTGATTTATTATTCCCCTGCTCCACTCCAGGTCGGAGCTAGATCATCAGATCAAAGAGATTTTTCATTATGTGGTCTAATGGTCGATGAGTTTCTAGGTTCTACCTGAACCGACTTTCTTCTGTCATGCCTGCTATGGGTTTTGTTTGAATATGGCGTCCGTTGGAGACCTCTGTCGCTCAACTCTTCTCTGACCATGAATTCCTCAACTCCTCTCTGAGTCAAACCTTTAGCGATCAAATCATTGAGGTTCTGGGATGTGTGGTTCGCCGGCTGCTGGTGCACCAGATGTGTCAGGAAGTGGTATTTTTATGAGAAGTTGTTTTATTATTGGTCAGTTTTTGTTTATGTTCCATCTTCAATGAAATTGGTGAAGAATTATTATGACTCTCCACATGAGATCTTTCTGTTTGATGATAGATTGGTTTTAATGTCGGATTGGGTTTCCTGTTTCGATGATATTTTCTTCGGTGCGGTGTCATACATCGGTGTCGACGGTGATGGCAAAGATGATGCGACAGTGGGGTGGCTTATGTTTTTTGTGGAGACCCCAATTCTTGTGCTCTGATCTAGTTTCTATGTTCTTCACAACTTCCATGTTGGTTGGTCATGGTATCTTCTGAGGAGGCGTTGAGAGGTATTTGTGTGAGTGGATGGGTGTCCACGAAGGTTCAACAGGTTCATTGTTTCATTTCCGACGTTTTGGCGATGCTGACGATGTCTTTCCTGGAGAATTAGATGATTGTACATTGGAATCAAGTGACGAGGACCTTGGGACGATGATGGTAGTTATGGTGATGCTAGTGATGGAAGATCTGATGATGACGGCAGTGGTGGTTTTGGGAAGCCTTGTTTATGGAGGTGGATGGATGATGATTTCAAAGTCTTCTTGAATCATGGTGGGTGACCGAATCAGTGTCTACGCTCTTGGATCAACATGCAATGATGACATTTTTCTTGTGTATTAGAAAGTGGTTTAGGTTTTTGAATTTTGAATTTGAAAACTCTACTGGTGGAGTGGCACTTTGGCTATGAAGAAGGTGGGATGTGAGTTTTTTGTAATGCGTTTTTGTTTTTGAATCTTGTGATGTACGGTTAACACATTTACTAAATGTGGATCTTAGAAAATATCAGAAAAAGTGGTTTGGAATTATTAGTGAACATGATAGTGTAGATAGTGGATAGGAATGAGAATTCCAATCATGGGAAAAGAATTACTTTTGTAAGGGAATTTTGAAAACATTGTCAGATTTAGGAATAGAAGTGGGAATAAGAGACATAAATGAATGAAAAATGGTCCAAAATGATTATGAACATTGATGGTTTTTTAGTTTATGGGGATGGAAAGTCCATCAGTGAGGATAGTGAAAAACCCTGATATTCAACTGAGTAAAAAATAATTCTTTTTAATTATGTATGTAAATTGTTTGGGTGATGTTTGGGATGGTGGAGACTGCTTTTGTAATGTTTTGGGGGTTTTCTAAGGGTACATGGTTTGTGCATAATCTGTAGAAACCCAAAAATTCCTACAAAAAACTATGAATAGTGAGATAGGGTCTAAGGGGATATCACATTTTAAGCACACAATTTTTTTATAGTTGTACATCCACCAAATAGAAACCGTTAAAAGTGGGAAAATAAGATTTTTCATGGTAGGTGCATAATTTAAATAACTGCACAAGCCAACCTTGTGAGGTAACATTTTTGTGAGAATCCTATGCATAGGTAGTTTACAATTTTCTAAACTATGCAACTAATATTGAGATCTTTAAAAACATGTTACATAAATATTAGATGTTGGTTGGATTATCCATTAACCATTTTTTATGTTTCATTTCGCCCATAACACAAATATTCATCCACTCAATGTTTGTGGAATCATTCTTTATCAATTTGGTTTCAATAAATATCTATTTCTAGAGCATTGACTATAGATTCCTAGGGTATGTATTCATTTATCAGTTTATTTGGCGTCTTTACTTTGACAGAATTCTCTATCCCTCTCATATTTTTTATATCAATTTATATGTGAATATATTTAAGGTGGTTTATGAAAATAATTTTCATAGTATCCATTTTTAAAATTAAGGGAACTGATTTAAGGTATTTTTGGGATATTCAACCTAGTTTGATGGGAATTTTGATTATGTAATTAATTTTAACTATAAAATATGATGTCAGTGGATTCACTACTGAATACTCTTTATAGAACAAGAAGGCATGATTTCCAATTAGCTGTTATATTGTGAATTTGATTGTGAAATAATTATGTACTGATTGATGGAAACATTCACTAGTGATGACTTAGGATATTGAAATTTTTTTGTTGTTTTGTAAGAAAGTGAAAATGGTATCATGATTTAATAAAGATGATTTAAAAATAGTCACCTGGGTTTGATACATTTAAATTTTTTTCTAAAAATGTGATGGTTTTATGGAAATGGTATGTTTAAAATGGTTTTCAATAAATATGTATTGTTCAATTGAAATGGTTTGTTGGTATTGTTTTCAATAAAATGAAATATTATTGAAATCGATGGAATGTTTTTTTTGGAATTGGTTTGAAGAAAAGGGTATGTGTGAGTTCATATGAATTCAGGATAGATAAATGTATGATGTTTCCCTCATAATTGTGTTATGTCTAAGGGTAATAACCATCCTACTTCAGAATTTTTTATTAAGTGACAGATTAGTGAAACAATGACTCACTACTCATGAGTATAGGGTGGTACTTGTATTCATGCATAGTCAGATGTGTGGATATGTAGAATGGATTAGATTATGCCAAATTGAAATTTTTTAAAATGTTTTAGAGAAAATTTCTTAGTATTTCTTTGAAACTATTCTGGTATGGAAACCTATTTTGTAATTTAAATACATCACTAGTTATAAACTGTTTTTATTTGTTTTATATAAATTATTTTATATAAATTTTATAACATGTTCTATCATAGTGGGGTGAGTAGGGAAGTCATTTGGGGATAGCCTACTTTGTTTCATTACTCACACCTGCTTTGGTACTTTAGTTAATTTGTCGATATTTTTACCAAAACATATGAAAAGGTAAGGTATCACACTTATTTAATGGTTCATCATTATAAATGGACTATTTTTAGAGTTGGACGATGCATCATTTTGGGAGAAATTTATTCGTGTCATGGATTAATTGAAACTTTTTTTATTTTTTATTTTAATATTAATTTGTTATTTTTTAGTATCCTACTATGGTATTATTTTTTAGTTTGGTTTTTAAATTTAATGTACATCTTTATTTTTCTTATTTTTTATCTTATATCATGTTGTAGTTACTTGGTTATGGAATGATTAGTTTGGTTTCTTTTTTAAAGGTTAAATCATCGACCATTAAATTCATGAATCCCTTGAAATTTATTTACATCCTTTGGCTCCATGGGGATGTCGATTAAGGCTAAAAAATCTCTTTATTCATTCTCAAAACAATGATAAGGGTGAGGGATATTACATGAACAATTTTTATACTTCATTTTTCAACAGGTTTTCTCAAGGATGGAATGTCTAATGGGGTGGAGTTTGTAACTTCCCATTACTATATTTTAGGAATTTCCATTATTTTACTTGATTACATATTTAATGTTGTGCGATGTGAGATTCTAAATGATAAAGGTATTTATTTGGGGAAAATGACATAATGACAATGTATATATGTTTCTTGAAATTATTGGATTCTAGGTATAATTGTGTAAGGGTTTTGAGGGGTTATCCCCATGTTTATAGAATGTTGGAGGTGGTTTTGGTTTTACATTAATATTATATAATATTTTCATACTATATAAAAAATACACATTGTGTAATTGGATTACACAACGTGAAATTTATTCTAGGAAGATTCAATGAACTTAGTTTAAAGTGTAAAACGAGTTGACAAAGTGTATAACTCATATGGAGTGTGATTGATAAAGATAATGTTTTAAAAAAATGTGATGAATTTATCGATGTATGTGGTTATCAATGATTAAAAAATGTGTAATGGTTATAAATGTAGTTTTAATGTAATCAGATGTTTTTTAAGGGAACCATATGAGTGATACATTTTATCATTCATGCACATGACTCTTTTCTCTTGACATAAAGCTTCTCCCCTACTATTTTTGGGATGTCCAACACTTCTAGATAATTTTTTTAGTTGATGGATTTATGTTACAATTGGAATTATTATATCTAGGTAAGTTACCCTTTTCGAATCCTTCATCTCCTTGATCTCATTATATCCATTTCATTTTTATTAGATCTGTTGACCAGTGGTGTTGTGTTCTTTAATCCACTCTGGATCTGTTGGGAAATCCTACTCGTATTCTCAGTTATTCATTTTTTTGTGGTGTTTTGGGTGTTCTTTATTGAGTTATTTTGTGATATTTCCACTTCACTAAACCTTATGTCAAGTTGAATAAATAATGAGATATGAATATTGAGTATAGGACTTATCCTTTCATTGCATGTTCTTCCTTATTAGTGGATCTCAATATGAGTGTGTGCGGTCCGCATTTTATGATAGGTGATTCCATATGTAACCAATGTTGGGGATATAAATTTCTATGTATTTATATAAACATTTTTATTGAATTAAATACAATGATATAATGATATTATATTCGTGTGTGTGGAATTGGGTATTAGAAAAATATGGGTGTCCCTAGTTTTGGTATATGAAAATGATTTTTGAATAAATATAAACAGGTTTTATGAAAATGTTTTAAATTATTGATATGATGAAATGGAATGAAGTTTTTTTAAAGTAGATCATAGGGGAAGCCCTTGGTACTTAGTTATAATATTTTTCAATAGGTCTTCTCTAGTGTTGTGGGTTTATCTGATGGGACTTTTCCTAAATCGTTAAGAATATTGTTCTTGGGACTTGTTATCCATTTTTATGGGTTCACTTTTTTGGGTTTCATCCTCCATAAAAACTCAATACATATGTCTACAGGATTTATGTACATAATAATCTATATTATGTATGATTTTTCTAGCTATCTTGACCTAATGTGATCCTTGGCTTGATATTATATGTTCTTTCGGCTAATTTGGGATATTTTTTCTCATACTGTTTCAGTTATGCTTCCATGATTTGGTATGATATGCGATGGATTATTTAGTTTAACATGATATATATATTTTGATATATTTATATGAAATTATTTGAAATATATTTACTTACTATATTTGTAAATTTAGAAATATGGTAAATTAAAATTATTTTCCAAGATTTAAATATATTACTGCTCACAATTATCATGCATTGTTTTCATTAATTTTTCGAATTCATGGATTATTATATATAGATTTATTATAGAACACCTGGTAGAGAACTTAATTTGTATGTAATCTCACACCTGGATAACCCTTTCGGTAGTTTATAGAATATGTCATGTCTTTCAATTCAAGGAATGGGAAGGTTCTATTGTATGGTAGTGAGGTTTAATATTTTATGGGTTCTGGGTGTGTGGTGGTGAGATGTTGAGAGTTTCTACACACTATCACATTGGAGAAATTGAAATTTTTTTTCATCCTTTTCTCTCGGACTGGAATCTGGGAGATTTCCTTTTTAACATTTTTTTTATGTATCCAATTATTCCTTATATATTACAAAATATATTTATATCTTCAGTTGTATTTCACTAATATATCTATATATTCATTGTTTTTTCATGTTGGGGGAATGTTTTCCATATTTTTACTATTTAATGTCTAGGTGATAGTCACAATCCCATGGTGATTATGAATTCCATTCTAGTATACATAGAATGAGGTCGAGTGCTAGTTTTGAGAGGGTATCTTGGTTAGTTTATTATAGTTATCTATACAGTTATACAACCATTTATTAAAAATTTATATTTGTGAATTTAAAATGTCACATGATTTTCTCTAGGAACTGTTATATAATATTTTATTATATTTAATATGTGTTTGACAATTGTATAGAGAGTATTTTTTAAAAAAATTTATGTTTAACTATAGTGAATATAATCTACCATAGCATGAGTTGATGTTATAGAATATAATCACTTGGATTTTATCATGTTGTTTTTATTCATTATTTTTAGTTTCTATTTATATACAAGGAGTAAGATTCTTTATTTTGAATTTATATAGTGGTTTTTTATTTATATCATTATAAATGTTTCTTTTTATTAGTTTTTTTAAAAAACCATCATATGAATGGTCCATGTTAGTTATTTTTTAAAATTTATAATTAGCATATTTTAATATTTCAATTTGGTAAGTAATAGTGTAATGAGATTCTTATTCCTTTGGAAATATTCTCTATAACATACGTTTCTGGGAATATGAATGTGGTTATGGATACTTGACTTTATTACTATTTACCTTTCTACGGTGGCTCAATAGAAGAGGTGTCAAATTTTTTATTAGATTTCCCTTTTTTATATCTTTTGTACTTGAGCTTGGAATAACAATATATGACAATGAATAGTAATTAATTTATGATGAAACAATTTATTGGGGACTCTTCATTTATTATTTATATTCACACTAGTTAATAAAGGAATGAGTGATACATTTTTTAATTTATTTTTCATAAAACATAACGATACTCAGGAAGAATTGTTGTAATTATATGAGAGATAATTTACATAAATTTTGAGCAGGTGTTTTCTGTATTATTTATTATAGTGATGTGCATTCTATATTTATTTTTACTAACATATAAAAATGAATTTAAATAAATATAATATATGAATTTAAATATTATTTTTAAAAATACATTATTTGTGATGATATAAATAAATAGGGACACTCATAGGTATATTAAACATGATGCGATTGATTTATATTCACTGATGCAAGATGTAGTGTTATTGATGGTTTTTTAGTAACTAATTACTATTAGAAATTATAAATCTTATAATTATTTATTTCTCTTATGTTTTTCTTATATCTTATTATTTCATTTAAAATAAAGTTTTATTCAATTTTTTTTTGATTGTGAAGAAAATGTATAAGGTTTTCAAAATAAAATGAATCTCATTTCCTAGAGAATTGTTTTTGAGATAATAAAAAACAAATTATTGTAATATTGTTTTCAAATATTCAAAATTAAGGAAAAATAAACTATTTATAGTGGACTTTAATTATGTTATATTATAGTTATTTTATACATATCATAGAGTTTTAATGTCAAAGAAAGGTTCCACATTCATTGACACGTGTCTCTTGTAATGTGAGTTGAGTGTTAATTTTTTACACCATTATTAGGGTATATATTGTGGTGTGTTTTTATTTAAGGTATATATCATGAATTATCTATGTAATATAGGAATTCACTAGTGAGTATTCCTTAGAAGCATAGATGGTTATTATAGTGATGGATAATGTGTAAGATGCAGAAATATATAATTTATGAACATATTATTATGAACAAATACTAATGGTAAATTTAATAAAACTTTTTATAATGTTTCTTACTAAATATAATGTTAATATAAGCATGTAAGAATATTTATAATTTTTGTTAAATACCTTTCAGATATTTTAATTGACTTAAACGGTATAGAGGGTTATGAGAATATTGAGTTTTCTTATATTATTTTGTTAAATAAATCTTGTGGTTTTGTAAATGTAACCCTATAGGTGTGCATTTACAGAAACTAGGTTACTGTTATATTGATGATATGTCCAATAAATAATTCTTATGGTGTTATTTCATTCATAAATATTAAAAAAAATAATATTTTTTAAAATAAATTAATTTCTTAATGAGTTGGGAATACTAAACTGTTATGTATAGTCATGTCTATCTACAATCTATGAAGTGGTGTTTGTGGTAGTGGAAAACCATGAGCATAGAGTATGTGATGAATTATCATCTAATGCGAGTTTTTAGTCAATATTTTATGATATTTTCTATTTATCAGCATGTGTGCTATTTATTCAAAATATAAATCTACTTATATATATCATTAAAACTAAAAATAACTCATGAGGTATACTCTATTAAGATGGGGTAGCGTGATTCATTAATAGTGTATATAAAATTATATGACCATTATATACTAAATGAGGTATCTTGGAAGGATGTTTAATTATTGAAGGTTTTTGTTCCATTAATTTCTAAACAAATATGTGATGTTTATGAAGGAAAAGAATCTATGTTGTGATATTAATGATTCTAGGGATTATATAATCTGTTATGTTTATTATAATCACTTAAAAACAAGATATAGATATTTCATTTATTTTTACATATGTTGATGTATATAAAAATTACAAACATTATATCATGAATAACTATACAATTTTTTGTTTATATAAATTTATTTTTGATCATGGTGTCATGATATTAATTTTTCTATATTATTGAGTAGTGTTAATGTGAAATAAAATGAAACCCAATAACCTAGTTTCTATATAGATCAATGTCTTAACCATGTTATAATGATCACGAAACAGAATTCTAAGTGATCAATCAATAAAGGATACATAGTTTAACAATGCGTACGAAGTGAGGACATGGATAATTATTTAGTGCAAATTACAATTATTATTATCATGACATGGTATTATTCATGATTGTAATACATTTTACATTATTTTTTATGATTATTAAATGTTAGAGTAATTTGGAGTGGTGGTTATATATTAGCAACCATGTGACTTTAACATGTGTGTAACTTACCATGGTAATGTTTTCAGAATAGATATAGATGTTATAGATTTTTAATGAATAAATAAATTTTACAAATAATATAATTTTTTAGAAATTAGTATGAAATTATGAAAGAAATTTATTATTCTTGGTATCTCATAAGACAATAATAATATAATCACGTTGGGAAATATATTATGATGTGGAATTTATATAATATGTAGGTTGTTAAATTGATGGTAACACTGAACTGATTAGCTATATAAAACCCCAGATCAAATGAAAAGGTTGATATATGGGTGTTTAAAGTAAGGATATTCTTGGGAATATCTATTTTGAGATATATTTTATTTTAACAAATGATTTTGAAAAAAATGAGTTTAATGGTTTTCAACTGGCATTTATGTGTTTTTTTGGATTTAAATAATTATTAAAGTTATGTGATTGATTCCATTAGATCCATTTTTTTAAAAGAATATTAATGGGGATATTCTAGTAAATAAACAATATAATATTATAATTTGGGTTTGAAATTGATGAAATGAATTTGTTATCTGATATACCATTTAAGATATAAATAATTGACTTTAATGGTCACACTGTTAGATATGGATGTGAATGTAGTTTGGGGGAGTATGTATATAATATATTTCCATATTTTGGAGACTAGTTATGTGACATAATATTAAATTAAATTTTGTGAGTTGAATATGGAAAATAATATTACTATTTCATTGGGATAAAAATTTATATAGGTTAGAGTTTTTAAATATTGATGTTGTAAAATATCAGTGGAATAAAATATATTTAAGATCTATCTATTCTACAGTAGAGATAATTTCAAATTTTGAAAATTTAACATTAAATTAAATATAGAATTATAGATTTATAAAAAAATTTAGTACTTTTCAAAGGTTTTGATTATTTTTTGGGGATTTTGGTGAAGGTATGGTGACTTTTATAGGTAGTTATTTATCACAGAAGCAAACAAGTACAGAGTAAAAACTCACCAAGAATCCCATTAGTGATCTATTGAATAATGGTGTCCCAGGAGGAACATTGTGAACATGGGGTCTTTATAATGGGTATTCAATAACATATCAATTTTTAAAATAGTAATCCAATTAATAATTATTATAAATTAAATCATTAATCTCCCAAAACCCTCATTTCCATAAAATAAATAAAATGATCATTAGTGATTATTCAACCCTCCCATAGTCTCCCAATTTTTTATTAGTTACCACCAATCCATTATTATTTATAGACCCTTGAATTATTATGGAATCATATAATTTACACTAATCCTATTCACTCCTATTGTTTTACTCTCTTGCATTTTGTATTTCCTTCATTCCAAAATTCCTAATTTGTTTTAGGTTTGTTTTAAATTTATGACATTTAAAGATGAGTGAGGAAAATATGTGGGTCAATCCTGATTCTACTCATCAATGGTATGAGTTTTATTGTATATCTACATTATTTATATGCATATTATTGGACGGTGTGATGATAATCTAGTATAGCTGAGTGTGTGTTTGATAATTTTGATGATACAAATTTTTGTGTGTCGGTGGGTTTCTATGAGTCCATAGGGACATAAAAAATCATACCATTTAAAAAAATATTGAAAAAAAAGTTTCTATTTATTTTATTTTTTATGGAGTTATTATTATAACTAATATTGGAACTAATAGATGGTGTATAAATTTACAGATATTTTTAAATGTTTTTAAATGTTTCAATGAGATGTGAGGAACATTCACCTTACATGAATCATGACTTCAAATATGTTTTTATTGGTTATGAAATAACCATAATAATATTGATATATTATTTTCCACATTAATCATAATATATACCCTTGAATGTTATCATGTATTTGGTTAGGGAATGTTTCTACTCATTAGTACTAATGGAATCTTGTTTAACACACGATTCACTAAACTATGTCATGCTTGACTAAATGGGTATGGATATGTACAATTTTGAGATCAATGTAATATTTTTAATATTAACACTTATTTTGTTATCCATTTTCAAGTATAAGTGCCACGTGAATTTTTTCCTCAATGTGATAATCCTAGATATAGTTTGTTGAATATATAAATTTCAATTGAATATCTTCTAAGATGGATTAAATTACATTTGGTTTTCTTATATATATTAATGGTATGATTTTTCCATAATAAATAATGGATTGTTTATGAATACTATTGAGTGGTGAACTGGTGAACAACTATTTTAATCTTCAATCTCTTATTAACTCACTGGTAGATTATATGGATGGAGACTCAAAACAATCTAAGATAGGGAAACTAATAGATAATTTTTAAATTAAAAGATTAATTTTTTTCCTTATGAATTTATATATTAAGTTACAATAATTAGTTTAATATGAATGTTCTCATTCATTTATTATCTATTATTCAATATTTTTATGTATTTAAGATGATCAAAAAATTATCTATTATACATTACTTGTTGAATTTTAAAATTTGTTGTTAATAATGTTCTATATTTTAGAGAGTGGTTGGAATATTTTATCTTTTCAAATATTTACAAAAATGATTATACATGTTTATCATTTGTAGTGATTGTATATTTTATATATAGAAATATCCATTCTTACTGATATTTATATATGTTTTTATGTCAATAAAAAAATTTATATTTTGTATAGTAGATAACCATATTTTTTTGTATAGGTTAAATTTTTTCAGAAATTATTATAAATACACTTTCTTATTAAAATATTTATAATTATGATGGGATACAATATTTATATGTCATTGTTAACACCTTTCCCCTTCCATTTTGATGGATTTTATTGTTACCTTGACACGGTATTACGACATGATATTATTTTACCTTGAAATTTTATCCACTATTACTTTTCCATTGAGATGGTTTTTTTATAATAAATATTTTTCATTCTTAATTCATTTGATTTTGATTGACAGATTAGAGACGTAATGCTTATTTTTAAGAAATTCATGAATCTAGAATTGTGATTTACCTTTTGATTTTTCATGAACATGGAAAATTATTAAAATGTTTTTACAATTGTTACTATATATCTATAATGTAAGAATTATATATTATTATTCATTTATTAGGTTATTATATAACTATACTGGGATAAAATTTCATATCATTTATTATAATAAATTTAGATTTATAAAAATTATATTTTATTAAGGACACAATTAATGGTGGTCGAGTGAGTTTAGTAGACCTAAAATAAATTTTCATCTCAAGGAATATAATAATTTACATTACTCATTTATATTAATATAATTTATTTTTTCCTTATTTTCTAAGAAAAAGAATAGCTGAGTATGCATATTTCGTATGCGGTCTCGTATTTGAGTGGATCATTCTCTCAACATGGGATGATGTAGATGTTCTGTCATATAAAAACTATTTTCTTGCCTTTTATTTGATATATATGTTATCATATATTCTATTTTAACACACAATAATATAATTTTCAATACCATTTTTAAAATTCAGATAGAAGTATGTATTTTCGAAAAATTATAAGTAATGATGGTACTCCATTCAATATAAGTTTCACATATATTTCGTGAAATGTTCTATATATGGACAAGTCATGCCATATATTTGGTATGTTTTTATGATTATGTGTTTTAATATTATAAAAGAATAAATTGATTCATAATAGGATTCTTAGTTCATCAATATTAATCAATATCTCTTAGTTATTAGGTAATATTCTTAGGATAGTGGTATTTCTGTTTGGATAATGTTCATGTATCAATGATAGGTCATTATGGACTATGTTTTGTGTATTTTTATTGAAGAAATTCCATTTGGGTTATTTAGATGGTGTATTTTTTTAATGAAAATGATCCATTCATAAATGATTTAAGATGAAATATTTAGAGAGAGTGGAGGAAATTTTCTCTCAAACAAGAAATGGTGTTTTCGCTCGAGCATGGTTCTTTACATTATTCTAAACAGGGATTCATTCAATTCTGATTGAGATTTTTCTTTTAAGGATAGTCATCCCTCAATCACATGTAATTGTTCTTCTTTGGATCACACAGAACCCCCAGCTCTAAGACAGAATGGGGTTTCTTTTTTCGAAGCTATTTATGGATCATCTGATCTGATTAAAAGAGGCACTTCTCGATCTTCTAATATTAGTTGACTAGGAAATGGTGGTTTATATGTTGTTTAGAATCTAAAGGCTTTGAAACAACATATTGATCATTTTATATTTTCAATTATTATTTGCCCTATTTATTCTAAGGGTGATAAATACTTTTCTTACATTGAACATAAAATTAGGATATCTCATTGTTGGGGATTTAGAAATTGAAAATTAATTCCTAGTTGATGGGGATTCATTAACATAATCCTTTAATCAGCAAATGTTTATAATAGATATTGGGATGTCGGTAATCTATATATTAAACATGGAACATTGAGACTATATAAATGAGATGTTAATTTCAATCCCTTAAAGATTAAGGAAACCAATGATCAAAATTATATTATACTCCATGGATTGAATTGGATGTATTGGCATCTTAAGATCCTTCATAAACTTTCATTATGAATTGGAAGTCATATTGGAATGAATAAAAAAACTTTGGAGCGGGGTATAGGATAATTTAAAAGAATCTTTATTGATTTTAATTTTAAAATTAAAAGACCATATAATATCAACATTATTTCCAATGGAAATAAGATTTTTGTTAATGTAGAGGATAAATGGGTTCCCCATTTTTGGGATCCATTCAAAATTGTTGGCCACTCTGTTGTTAATTGTTGGAAGCTTAAAAACAAAGCGAATGAGGTACCAAAGGACTCAGATTTGAAAGATCATAGCCTGTATAAGCAGAATAATACGGTCGTTGGGGAAAAGGGGGGCCCATTGAAGGAAATTCCTATCCCTTCCAAAGTTATAGTTCATATAATGAAATCATGGATAGATATCTTTAAAGATATTAAACAATGTATGATTACTGATTTTACTAGTCCACCTATTTTGACTGGTCATGAATCCAAGGAACATGAGTTGGATGAAAAATTTATTAAGACATGACATTGAGGATAATATTTATGAGCTTGTGGTTTCAATATAGGAAAGAGATCAACAAATCCCAACTAACAATACTCTAATCAGTTATGATTGTGCTATGATTTATTCCTCACCTATCACTGCTCCATCTCATGTTGTAGGGGTTTCATCCAGGGGTATCACTATTGTACAAGAGATTTTGACCAAGGGTCCTACTTCTTTTTATGATGTATCATTATTATATAATGTGGGGATTAGTGTTCCTATTTCATACAATACAGTTTCTACAATTCATGAAGTGATGGTTGAGGCACATGTTTAAATTGCTTATAATATTGAAGTACAATCTGTGGAGACCGAGGCTCTCGATTCATCAAATGAAGGCTCTGCATTATAGGAAGTGGTTATTGGTGTCCTTTTCAATCTAATATAGTTTCTATAATTCAGTAATTAATGATCTATGATCATGTTTCAACTATTGATACTATTGAAGAATAATATGCCGAGATCGTGGCTCCTGATTCATCAGGTGTGATGATGATTTACCAAATATGGGGGCTCCTTATTTATCTTGTTGTCTAGGTGAAACACTTTATGTTGGTATGGTGAATCTAATTAGATATGGAACCATCAACACCTCATATATTAATGATCTTTCATAATGGGAATCTAGTTCTAAGAGAATGGATGGATGACCTCTTTTTTCCAGAAAGTAGAAAACTATAGAGGTCAAAAAATGGGAATTTCACACTAGTATTATAGATAAATAAAGCTTATGTTCTCCAATTTCATAGTACATGAAAATCATAAAACATTTAGGTCCCTTAGGCTCTTAATTCAAAAAAATATGCCGCTTCTTATTATTTTGTATAAGCCTAAAAGGACTTTTTCTCCCAATATTTCAAATTTTTAAAAGATGGGATTTAATATTGTGGATTCTAACCGTGGAATTTAGAGGTTTTGATATTTTGTGTTTTGGCTCATGTCTCTTTAACTAATACTAACATTATTGATAATAGTGAACAAAATTTCACTTATACCTTCAATTTTCAGGTTGTTCAACATTTATTCTCTTTTATTTGTGCCTATAATCGACATTCAGATCAATGGAAATTATGGATGGACATTGGGTCTCTTAAACTTTTCATCTCTGGGAAATGGACCATTCGTGGAGACTTAAACAATATCATGTTTTCTAATAGGAAAATTAATCCATTACAAACTACATCTCTTCAATAGAGAAATAATATTACATTGATGATAATGGGTTGATTGAATTTAACCTTTTTCAGAAATATGTATAGTTGGTATAGGAATGTTTTGGATAGATTTTTTGCAAGAACAATTGATAATGATTTTGTTGATGAGTTGTGTCTTGATTTCCAGGAATCCATTTCCTATATGAATATATGTATAATTTAATTTTATCATCATCCAATATTGGTATATCTTGTAGGAATGGGAGCCTAGCACCCATTTCCTTTTAGATTTAATAATTCTTGGGTCAATCATCCTGAATGTTGAACAATTTTAGAAAAGACCTATAATTCATAGAATGGTAGAGAGAATAATTTGTCTTGTGTAATCATGCTCAAAATCCTAAATATTACTTTGATGTTTCAGAGTAAATATAGTTTCAGTTCTATTGATTCTAAAATGTTTTCTCATGAGGAATATCTTCAACACATGCAAGAGAAGTACTCTTCAAATAACTTTTTCCATGATGTTCTAGTGGAGATTCATCTTGTTTCGAAGAATAATAATTTTTTAAATCTCAATGATACATTGCAATGAGGAATATTTAGGTTGAATTGGCTAAGGTAAGGTGATATAAATTTGAAAAATTTTAACTCCTTGCAGAGAATTAAGAAGTATTTGAGGGTAGTTTCTTTAGTTAGAAATAGGAATACTATTTTTGAAAATAGAACCGATCTCTATGTTCATGTTTTTACTTGCGTTAAGGATATCATCAATGGTCAAGTCCCTCATGTTGCTCAAGTGGAGAATATTATTCTGAGTCTTGTTAACCAAATGGATAATTCAATGCATACATCTATTCTATTGTAAACTGAAATAAAGGAAGCGACCTTTAGTCTAAAGCCTGATAGATCTCCGTGTCCTGATGGTTTCTGCAATTGTTTCTTCCATACATATGGGTATATCATTTATATCGATGTTTTTAGGGTGGTTACTCAGTTATTTAATGGTAGCTCCCTTCCTAATGTGTTGATTACTCATTTCCTTCATTTAATCCCAAAGGTGGACAATTCCAAGGAGATTCACCTAATCAGGACAAATTCCATGGTTAATATAATCATTAAAATTAATTTAAAAATACAGTCCTTGAGGTTATCTTCTATTAATAGTAATATTGATTATTCTAACTAGTATGGCTTCATAAAAGTGAGTTCTGTTAAGGATTTCATCAATTTTCTTAATAAATTCACTAGGGGTGGTAATATTTCTCTCAAACATGATGTTAGGAAATATTTCGATACTATAAACATGAATTCAATTTTTACGGTTCTTCATTCATTTGGCATTAATCATGTTTTCATTAATTGGATAAAAATAATTTCTGAGTCTTCTTACTTCTTTGTTCTGATTAATGGTTCTCTTGAGGGCTTTTTTTCTTGTTCTATAGTTTTTAGGCAAGGGGAACCTCTTTCTACTATCATTTTTTCTATTGGAGAGGATTATCATTCCAGATTACTTTTTATTATGGTTGGAAATGGGAATATAAAGTCTATTTGTTCTGATAAAGGTTTGGTTGCTCCTAATAATTTATTTTATGTTGATGATATCATTATCCTCACCCACGGGGATAAGATAAATATTATGAACATTAAACGGGCTCTTTTACAATATGAAAATATTTTTGGATAATAAAATAGTTTGAATAAATCCTTTATCTACCTTGGTATGAATATCTCCACTTCTAGAAATATGGACATTGTTAGTGAACTGGGAATTCAACAGGGAGAATATATATTTACATATTTGGGTATTTCAATGTTTTGGGGGAGGTAAAAATTATGTTATTTCTCTGATATTCTTAGTGAAATCAGAATGCATCTTGCTACATAGAAGGGGAAATCTATCCACATGGTAGGTATTGTATGCTTGGTCAAGGATATGATTATTTCAATGATTGTTTATTCTATCATTTATTATATGTTGATGGTATCTCTTATCAAGAGCATTAATCTTCCTATCAAAAATTTCATTTGGAGTGGAAACATTCTTGAGATGAAATTACACACAGTTTCAGGGAATAAATGATCTAAACCTTGTGATGTAGGGGGTTCATGGAATCAAAACCCTTGCATTGTTCAATGATTCATTGTAAGAATTGTTTATTAGAGGCTATTCAATAGTAATTATGAGTCTCCTGATATCCTCAGATGTAAATTCAGTGATATACTAAAAAATAGTGCTTTTAATCACATAGATTCATCTTTTGGATGAATTTTAAATACATTTTCTATTATATTGATCCTCATTAAAGGTGTCTTGTTTCAAATAACAATTTTTTATCCTTTTTGAAGGGAAAAAGAATGGTTTTATCTATGTAGAGGATCTGATGTGTGATGACCTTAATTTGGACCTGGGTGCCACAATTAATGACCAACTGGACAATAAGGGGAGTCTCCCAAATTATATTATCAATATTGTACATAGATACTATTTTTCTAATAGAGTGTATTTTGGGGCCTGGAAACCTACCATCAATGGTTTTCTATCTTCTAAAAAATTTTACAAATAACTCTTATCGTACAACAAAAACATTAATTATATGAGTGAGTTTCATATGAACATTATAAGGCTTTCTCGGATTGTTTTGTCATGGAGATTGGCTCACAAGAAGATTCCTATTGATTTTTTCCATCATGAATGTCTTATTTTTCATTTTTCATTGTGTGTTCTTTCCCATCAGCATAGGGAATATATTAAAAATTTACTTCTTTGATATGTTACCTCTTCATTCTTGTCGAAAGTTGTTTTTATATCTTTGAAATCTTTATGCCTTGTTTGTATTCTATCTTGAATTTCCTCCAATGTTGCCATTCAATTTGGGTTTCTCCACAACTGGTGGATCTTTTTCATATGGATGTTGTGGAGCTTTTCCATATTATATAGTTTTCTCAGAATACGGTAATTCATGAGAGATATTTTTTCTCGGTCAGTGGTTCCATTTTCTCCATACTTGATGTTGTTCATGAGACAATAACATCAAAGAAGAATTATTTCTTCAACTCAAATCATGTCTCTCCCATTTTAAACCGAATTTATGTCAAGGGGAACTTCCGACCTACTCATAGAACCATTTAAGTATCATGGAAGGAGCCATTTTTTATAAGGATAGAAACCAATACTTATGGAGATTCAAGAGGTAATCCAAGGTCTTCTGGATTAGTTGTTTTTTTAAGGTATCGTAAAGGGGATGTTCTTTGGTGTTTTTATGGTTCTTGTGGTCTTGATTCATTACATGAGTCATAAATTGTTAGAATCATTTTTAGTGGAGAAATCCAAGGACTGTGGTTGGAATAATTTATGTTTTGTGAGTTATTCTATCATGGTCATCTATTCCATTAGGATGGGTTTCTCTCACTTGGCTTGGAAGCTCAAAAATCATTGGAGAAAATGTTTGGATACTATATTCTCCATGAATCACAGTTTTGGAGGATGAGGAGGCCCTTCAACAATAGAGTGATCAATCTCTGATGTGTTTCACCTGTCACGTTGATCAATTCTTATACTTCTGTGATGGGTCAACATGTGTACCGAAGGCATGTAAACCATTTTTTATAAAGCAATGGGATTGAATCTACTCTACATTAATGCACCTGGACATGAATGGGGATGTTCCTACATCTTGTAGTCTTGTCCTACAGTTTTAGGTCAGTATCGAAACCCTGATATTGATTTGTTTAATTGAAGTCTTTATCGGTGCATTGAATGTTCCTTGTTATTCCTAAACTAGCTTGGGGATGAAACAATTTGTTTATCTGAAGGAAATAAAGGAACTAATGTATCTTATGGGGATACTAGTATGTGAGGCTTAATCAGGACTCTTTTCAGAACTAAGTGGTTTGTTTTGTTTTATATTTTTTCGGAAATACGGTGGAATGAAATTTTTTATAACGGATCATTTGTTTCTTATTTTCATGTATTGTTTACTTTTCCTCAATAAATTTTAGGTCCGAGATGGCTCAGGTCCTGACTCATTAACAACAATTATTCATATTTTCATGTTTAGAAATAATTCTTTATTTTGAATCTAAATTAGATCTTTAAATGGGATTATTAATTAGTTCATTATCAAATAGGGATTATTTAATTTGAATGTTTTTGGATTGTTTTGTGACTGTTATCCCAGAGATATGTTCATAAAATATATTATGCTAAAATAAATTCAACAAATATATTTTCATTAGTTTAATTTTCATTTATTGTCCATTATATAATTATTACAACTAGGTTACCTTTATTTAATCATTTAGAGGAAACCATGGACCACATTTTTCATAAAGATCCGTTATTGAATAAATATTTTCACAAATGAATAGTTCATTATTTTTATATTATAGGCATATAATCACAATCTCCAAATCCTAATTAATTTAATAAATATATTATGTTATGATTTTAAAATATAATCTCCATTAATAAGATGTATGACATGATTTGGTGAGATAATTGATCTAAAATATTGAAAAAATCCCTTAAAGTGCTAAATTATGTCAATTATTTCAAAATAATAATTTCTAAGAAATTGTTAAATGGAATAATGATTTAGTTGTGTGATATTTCATATAGAGTAATTTTCATATGTTTTTGGTATGGTATGTTATAAATAATGTTATCATTTATATTTTTATCCCAAAACATTGTATATGTGAATGGATATGGATTTCCGAAACATAATTTGGGAGAAAATATTTTGTATTGAATTATCTACATTGGTTATGAATTTTGATTAGATTAAACCTAATAAATAAATGAGTTACTCTATGATAGTGTGAATATTTGATAAATTCCTATAACATCTAATCCATTCAAGTGTAACCATATTGTGTATAAATTCATCTATAAAATGGTAGACAATTAGAATGTAATATCACTTATATATTGTATATTTTATTAAACACAAATACTATTAGATAAATATTCCTCAACCCGATCCACTAAGATCATGGGTACACACCTGAAAATTATTCCCTATAATATAACTCTGATATCCCTATGAGCCTTCATTTTTATGATGAATTATTATTGTAAGAATCATTTGAGTATAAAAATATTCTTATAATCCTTAAATTAAATATGATGTTAATATATATAAATATATATTTGGAAATAATTATTCTTATCACCCAAAGAATATATATCCATTACTTAATATAATTTATCCCTAACTCATCAAATATCATTGTATCTATAATCAAATTGGTATAGGTATCTTTGGTATCATGTTCACCAAATACCCATAAAGATTATATCCTTCTACACGATCAGGAAAGACCCATCATTCTTTTTATTTTTCATTTATTCAATAATTATTAAACAATATTTTTGTGTATTAATAAATAATATTATTTTGGTTGGTTTAAAACACTTTAAAATGTGAAGAAATATATATTGGATTTTTTTCATGAGAAAAAATGTGTTCTATGCTAACACATGAAATTGTTGGTTATCTTATTTAATATATCATAGAGATTTTTTGACTTTATCAAATTATTTTTTTAATATTTATCTTTTGATATAAATTTTAATTCATAATAAATTAATTTCACGAATTAAATGATCATTACAATGAAATGTAATATATAAATATTGTTGATATATTAAGTTATCTGATTTGAACATTTAGGAAACATTTGAAATTTTTATTGTCCTATATATATATGCCCATTGTTTTTGAATTGGTTTTTCTAATGGTTCTGAAATCTAATTGAGAATAAAATATCCTTATATCTCAATTTTCATCAAGAATTTTAATAATTTTTATATGAGACCAGATCATATTGAAAATTATTTCTATGAATTGGAAAATTACTAAAACTGTAAAATCCATACATGGAAATATTCTACCAACTAAAACATAATAATATTTATCAATTTCCTATGGGAAATTTATGACACACAATATCAATAGATAAATATATATATTCATTAATAATTATCTTCAATTTAGCTGAATGGAGTGATGTTACAACCACAATATGCATTGTTTAGTTTTTTCCTCTATATGTAGACAATAAATTTCGCCTTTAATGGTTGCTATTATTTTAAGATAAATATACATAAAAAATTAATTGTTGTTTTTGATAAAAAATCAGTGAAACTATTTATGTATGATAAATGATATTTTTAAGAAACCCAATCATAGAATTTGAATTTTTATAAATCACATTCGGTTTTATGTGATAGAATGACCATGATATTATAATTACAATAAAATAATGACATAATTTATGAAAAATGAGGGATAAAATGTTTTAGGAAATGTTAAGAATTATTTATAAGATATCACATCACCATGTTCAATTATGAAAAATATTCATTGTTAGTATATGAAAGAGATTATGAAAAAATAACAATGAGAGAATCAAGATAAATAATAAAATAGTTTGAGTTGGAACATGTCCAAATTCATGGATGATATAAAAAAATGTAAATGTAGTTTACTTTATATAATCTTATTTTAATGGTGAAATTCATGATTTATCATTTCATAAATTATTTGCGAATTCTAAAATATTTTAACATGCAATATATTTATTATTATTCATAAAATATTCATTTGTTTATAAAATTAATAGTTAGTATTAAATAATTTATTTTAAATTAATTTAAAACCTTTCAGACCATGTTTGGGTTGACTTGATCAAGAGTGAAAATAATGTATCAAATATTTTGTTATCTTTATGAAAAAATGTAATGAAAATATATAATGATAATTAGTTTAAATATCATTTCATAAATATAATATACCTTTAAATTTTAAGGGTTTATAGTAGAATCTACATAAATTGATAAAATGATAGTGCTCATATATAAATGAGTATTAAATGTTCATATTTATTTATTTATATAATATACATATATCAGACCTAAATTATAAAGTGTTTATAATTTATTTCTTTTTGAATTGTTAATATTTTCTTATGACATGTTTATTTTTTTGTAAATTTCATTTATCTAGTTTATTATCATCTTTTTTATTCATAAATTTAAATTTTATATAATAAATTAATGTATTAACAATGTAAAATTTTAAAATAGTGTTGTAGAAATCCATTTTATTAAAATAGAAATTAGTTATACACTCATTTATATAAGATTCATATATATTTTATTTAAATATTTTACATGTAAACGAGTTTTTGATGATATAAACACTAAAAAAATCATTACATAATGAATCTTGGATCTTGGATTACTAATGAATATATTGAAAATATATGAATTGTGTCATTATTTTTTTGAGAACAATTAATAAAATTACAGGATAAATGATTTAAAATATTGATACACATATGATAAATGATTACATTATATATAAATAAAAACCAAATAACTTAAAATTATATTATTGAGGTCAATTCTAGAGAAGTAATATAATAATTGAAAAATCCAAAAATATTTTTATTGGAATTTTTAAATTGTTCACCATCCTAACAAAAAATTGTATGTGATGGAAGAAAACAGTCTAACAAACATTCCTCTGATAAAGTGATTCATGAAAAAGAATATACTTATAGAGTGAATAGAAAATATAATTTACATATTTAGGTTTATAATTGTTTATATGGATCTCAATCATAAAATGAAACATAATAATTGAATTTATTTGGGATGATAGAAAATGTAAAATTTTTCTAATAAGATAATATATGAAATATCATAGACCCATAATTCAATAACATGGGATAATATAGAGACATTTCATAAAATGAATGAATGATAACTATATCCCATGATAGAATGAATAATGTCATTGTGAACTAGGTACATATCTTTCTTAACTCTTAATAAAGTTTACATTTTTTCAATATAAATTATACACATATGAAACTCTATAATACAAACCCTTTTATAGAAATTATTGTTAAATGTGGAAATGTATGAAATGGGTTATCGAAAATGCTCAAAAAATGGGTAAAATATTTTATAATCAATTATGGTGAAAAGATGGTGAATCATCCCACCCCTTCTTTATGAATGATGGGTTGTGACTATAACATATGTGTCTCAATTGGGACCTCATGTATGATTCCATGAATGCTAAAATATTCAAAATAGTTTTAAGGGTATATGGTAGTATTGCGGGGAGACTATACCACCATGAAAGTGTTCGCTATAAAATATAAAAATAACCAAAAACTAGAATACATAAATAACAATAATAACGAAGAGAAATAAACAAATCCATAAATCTGTAATAAATTAATGAAGAATGATATAATTATAAATAATCTTGATCATTCTAGTACACAGTTACATATATCCCCCTAGTCGATCAAAAATTTAGTAATAAATAATAGGATAAATGATACTAAGAATATTTTTCAATCCCCTCACCTCAAATCATCCCTATCAGTACTCTGACTTATCTTAACTATTTTACCATATCATAATACATTGGGCCACTACCCAACATGAACCTGCAACAAGTTATGTTAACATGGGCACCCATGTTCCATGGAATCCCTACTAGTTTGTGAGTATAACTCAGTAAAAAATTACCAATATAATCCCATACATAATAAATAAAATTATTTTACATATCCATGTGACTTGAACAGAATATATATAAAATATAGAGTAGAATTGTAAAAAAAAATGATTTTAAACCCTTGGGTTAAAACATGACCCCTTGGATAGACCCAAACATGAATAGGTGAATATATGATTATCACTAAGAAAAATAAATTATCATACCAACATATAATTTTAATACTCTAACCCCTATAATAAAAACTATATTTTAAACATTATTAGATACATTAATGATCCCTAAGAGGTAATCACCAGAAACCCAATAGTTATCAAGCATCATCGTCAACTCATCGAGGGATGGTATTAGGAAATATAGAGTATCATGAATAATCTCTGACAAATTTGGGGTTACCCTAACAATTCCATAGTATCATTAGTCATCACCGAATCATAGGGGAATCACACTAAGACATCTAGAGAATTAGGCTCCATCACCCACTTTTTGTTAGATCTCCCTAGGAGACAAATCGAATGATGTTTCATCACTAACCGTTTGGTGTATAAACCTATGTAATCTATAGTATTAATTTACATCAATGAATCCTCTATAGATAAACCTTGGTAATCCATGGTAATTATGAAACACTATCAATGAATGATATAATTTTGATTAGAATTCTATGTGATAAGACAACACATCTATCCACTAGTAATATGATACTAGGAATTCTAATTAATATATGAAATACTTGGTGACTCCTAGAGGGTCAACATATGTTTTCAATGTCCTCAGAGAAATATGATTACTAGGGTGATTAACAATTGAAATATAATAGTATAAAGAAATAGGTTAAAACATAATGAAATTTCCATGGAATTCAAATAATATTAGGATAATTATCCTCTTGAGTTCTACAGTTTCACCCATATTCATTACTTATCATTTCCTCCCTAAAGCTATTAGGGGTTAAAATATCACTAGGACCCCTATTTGGACCCCCTAGATCATATAAATCATGGATACCCCACAAGGTTTTCATCATCTCATTCCCAAAACTCGAATATAATCCCATCACTATGTGGACACAATAACCCTCAGCATCATTAAAACTATATTATAGCCATAATGGGATTTTATATTTTTCACATAATGGTAATGTAGTCATGAACATTCCCTTTACAAAAAATCATGATTTTTCCTCAGAACCATCCAATATAGTTATCTTCATATGGTCTACAGGCCCAATTAATTTGGTCTTAGTGGGGTAGTTACACTTTCAAATGGTCATATCATGTTACATGAATTGTATATGACACATCAAGGTAATATCATGATCAATACCTAATCCATCCATATCAAACCATCATTCAACCGTAACTATAGTTCTATAAGATAAATTTTTACAAGATACTATGAATTTATAATTGTTTATTTAATATAATTAACAATTATTATGATTAAGGTATCTCAATGAAAAATATTATAACTATGGATGAAACTATAAGAGGATAGACTAATCAATCATGTGAACAAGAGACTATTATGTTCATTGGATTTTTTTTAATTTTAGGCTCAACTTTGTTTTTGAAAAAAAAATCATTTTAAATAAAATAGGTTGATAGACTTCTATACTGATATCTTATATCACACACCATGAATAAAAATTTAAAGAACCAAGGGGAATTCTAGATACCTTAATTTAGAGTTGTTCCATTTTTAATCTATTCTTGACTATCCTTTCTGAGATCAGACCATTCTCACATTAACTACCCCAAGAACCAATATGAAGAAATATTACATATTTTTAATAATTATATTTATTTATATTTAGTTAAATAGTTTTTAAATAAATTTATTAACATAATTCAATTTGGCATAACCACATTATAAATCTCCACGAAATAAGTCTTTTCTAAAAACATGATCCATGGGGTATCGTCCATTCCTAGCCCACAACCAAAGCTAATCCATGAAATCCCATTAATTAGTAACATAAATGTCAACTAATTTCATTATTAATCCACATGTTCATAATTCCAAAAACCTAATTTAGAAAATTTTTTTATGAAAAAAATAAAACAAAATGTATGTTCAAGGATCACAACTCACTATTAAAACCATCCTCATAAGAGACCCAATAATGTGATATAAAATATAAATATAAAATAATTTAATATTATTCAAAATAATTAACAATAATGAAATATAGGTATATCCATAAAAATTATGTAAAAAATTATTTCAATGTCATATTTGGATTTCCCCTCCCTTAGATTCTTGATGCAACCATTAAATAGATGATTACACTAATACCCAATATAATTAGAAACAAAAACACAACAATATATTGATAACATCATGAGTAAATAAAAGGAAATGTTGATTAAAGGATAATAGAGAAAAAATATAAAATTGAATTCTATTAAATATCATAAAAAATCACCTAAATCTAATTTGGAATGATGTTTGAGTATTGAAGGGACCCTCATTGGTTTTCACTCATAAGAGGAGAGGAAAGGGGAAACTCTTAAAATGGACAGTAAGTAAATTTAGAATTAAAAAAAAAATCAGACAATTTTCATATATTAAACTATATTCCATGACATGAAATGTATTCCAGAAGAAATTTGTAGGTCTTGAAACATTATTTACTACTTGAATAGTCCCCCTAATAAATTTCACATCTTAAATTATAATTAACTCCATAAAGATTATTATAATGTATGAACAATACCATTTTATGACCTGAAAATGTGATTCAACACATTATGTAAATGAATAGAGGGATACCTCTCTTAGGGAAATTCCATTTAAATTTATATCCTTATGGTTCCAAATGTGATTATGTTTAGCATATTAAATTGCAGTTCTCAAGCCACCTGAATCATCTATGATTCTCATCAGAGCACCCATTCCATCAGTTGGTTCTAAAAACACATCCAATAATAATACCCAAATACGGTAAAATGATCTAAATTCTATTCCAAATACAATTTCCCAGAAAAGAAATCCCCATATAGAAAATTAAAATTCTCCTTGAAATTTAAAATAAAATAGAGGTGGAAATTGAAAAAACAACTAGCATCGTTTCGTTATGTGGTAGTCTGTCATAATCAGGAATAATGATTTTTTCTAAGTGCATCCACGAGTCCTTGGTTCAAAACCAAGAGGAGGCATAATTCTAGGTACTATAACAGTACCGTATCATGTACTATAGTATGAAATGTATTAGGTACTATAGTAGTTACTGTTACAGGTACTATTCTACACTGTAGCAGTTAAAACTATTCACCTTGGGCCATCAATTTGGGCTTCGAGTCCATAAGGCCTTCATGCTACCTATTCCCTTGGTTTAGTATGGATTTTGATCCACCTCAAGGCCTTCGGGAAACCTCATGGCCTTTAGGGCCACCTGATATGCAGAATCTTCGATATATTCTATTAAGAAGAATCCCTATAAGAGGATTCAAGAGTAGTATGAATTAACCCGAGCATTGCTACAGAATTTGGAAGAATGAGAGTGTATGGAATTACCATTGGTACTAGACATGTGCATCCTTGTACATGGACAGCTAGCAGAATATCCATGCAATGGTGGAGAGCTGATCACGATGTAGATACTGGGGAGCGGTGATTTTAAGTAGTCATATTCTGTATGATTTTCCTGAGACCTATGAGTCCTTTAATGTCTCATAGACAATGTTTATTGTAATATGTAAGCCTATGGGCCTTGTAATGGTTCCCACTCATCCCCTGAAAGGGTGGTTATCATAAAATCATTATATAAGAAGGCCTTCAATCCATTTAGTCCCATGTAACCCACTTAATAGAAGTAGAGATTTCTATAGGTTATCAATATAAAATAACATTATATGTTATATAAAATAATTGTTATACAATAATGGTATAGTAATTATTTAGTGGTGTTGAGAAAAAAAAAACTCTCATTTAAGAATGTAATCACTTATTTATGTATCCTCCATGAGTTTTCACCAAAACAATTATATGGAAGAATTTATGATAGAAATAAGAATTATTGTGCGAATGGAGATAATTTGGTAAGTTTTTATGAACTAATAATAATTTTACAGTGTTAAAAATATATGGCAGGGGTGAACATTTATATGTGATGTGAGTTGAAGAAATAAATTTTTTAAAAGAAAATTGTGTAATAAATTTTTTATCAAGAAACAAGGATCCAAAATTGACTATTCTCAATCCATAGAAATTATTAGTTCTACACAAGTCCATCACATATTTTTATACAAGTTTATAGGTCATTTAGCAATTATTTTGTAGATTAACACCCTCGGTAAACCCATTTTCATCTAATATTTTGAAATTAATATTTAATATTTTTCATTATTCATTTTGATAAAAATTATGTTGACGACATTAGATAATATAAATTTTGATGATTCAAAATACGAAATTAATGTTTCAAAATTCAATACCAAAATGTAGAAATTTTTAATTTAATATTAATCCAGAAGATGTGAGAAGAAGGTGGGTGTTCAAAGTGTAAATATCCACCAATATTCAATTTGAAACTAATTATAACGTCCTTAATCAGATTAATATATAAATAATTGAACTAATTTTCTATTAAAACCATTTTAAAATTACATTAAATATTTTAAATTATTTATATAAAATTATAATTTTCAATTAAAATTTATTATTCTAAAATAATCATCAAATTATATTTATCTCTATAAAATTAAGAAAAAAACCACTAAGATAATTTTAAAATTCTTATTTAAAAATGAAAATTTTATTAAAAATAATTTTCTAAAGGTGTAAAACATTAGTTTTAGAATAAGTGCACCAAAAAGGTGAAAAAATAATTCTGAAAAAATTAGTTTTATATATAAAATTAGATTATTGTCCATATATATTTCTTCTAAAACAAATAAGATGAAATTTCAATATTTTATTGAATATTTAATAAATTAATTCATAAAAATCATTCAAAAAACGTGGTTTGTTAAATTTATTGTGGACAAATGTTCCTATTTTGATAAAAAAATTAGTAAATGATTTCATATATTTTCAAATGGTCTTTTATTTTTATTTAATTAATACCTAATAAATAAATTTTATTTAAATGTTTAAAAATATATATTTATTAATTTATTTAAACCTATTTGTACAAGCCATTCCAATGTCTTCATGAAAACTATTATATTAAAAAATATTATTTTAACAATATGTCACATTTGTTAAAAATTAAGTGTTTTATGTTGCACAAGGTAACCCCATTTTTATGTAATTATTAATAAAAGTATTTCCATATAAAACATAAGATAAATTATATTTTTAGGTAATGATAAATATAAATATTATTAAATTAATTTGAAAAAAAATTTATAAAATCATGGTGGATACATTTATAGTCTAATGGAAAGGAAGGATCAAAGGCACATGGTTACACCACATGGTCTAAAAACCATGTAGTGAAATTTAAGGTGTATCATTTTCCATGTAGAGGAAATATATATTATTTTTTTCATGTTAAACCAAAATTTCCATGAAATCACATTTTTAATACTATCCTCCAATAATTTTTTTGTCAATCTCTATTTAATCAATATTATATTGGATTGTTTATCTATGTAAATTTTTTGATTTAAAAGTGACATTATGTTTTTATTATAACACCATGATATATTTAAAAATAATTGTTCTATTAATTTTTTTAATATTAATTATTAATTGAAATATTGATTTTTGATTTCATTATACATAGTACTTAGTTTAGCATCTGTTACCCACAATTGAGAGTTTAAAGAAAACACTACACACTATTAAAAATATAGTTATCAACTATAATATATTTAGAATGGTTGAATAAGATTTAATAATTTATAAAAATATATCATTTACCAAATTATATAAAAATTTTTTGTGAAAATAAATATATTTTAAAATAAAAACCATATAAAATAAATGAAATCCATTTATGAAAAATATATATATGCACAATAATGTGTTTTACATCAATAAAAAAGTAATTAATTTTTAAAAAAATTATATATTTTATATTCAATAAAATGTTAAACATTCATATTGTTTTTTTCTAGGCAATATATATGAATAAATAAAATATTATGCTTGAAAAAATATTTTTTTCTACACAAAAGATTTATCATCTTTTTCACACTAATATTTAAAATAATTTTAAAATTTTATGAATTTTATATGAGAAAATAATTTTCATTTTCCAAATTGGAATATTCAATATATCTTAGGGTGAATTTTTTCATAATTCTATATAAAGATAAATATTTCTATGAATAATAAAAATACATGTTTTTATTAATAATTTTTTTTTCTTCTATAACTTTTCAATATTATATATTTTTTAATATGGTATAAAATGAAAAATTCATCTAATTTTAAAACCAATAATATAATTTATGTCACTTTAATAATTTTATTTTGAATTTTGATATCAAATATTTAAATCATTCAAAAAATTCTCTTTGAAATCCTAGTTTATCATCTCCTCTACAAGCTGAATTTTATAATATATTTAGCCAATTTAGTGAATAGAGTTGTTAAGAAATTATTCCATATTTTTAATAATCATAATATTCATCTCAATTATTATACATAATGAATTATAAAACATGTGAAATTTATTTTCCATGGTTATAGAAAAACATGGATTTACTCTGGGGATAAAAAATTGACAATGTTAAAAATGACACAAAACATGTACAAACCCCATTTTATGTCCATAATTATGCCTAATCTCTTATAGGTTCTATAATTTTCCATTTTTATCCTTTCATAATGTGAAAAAACAAGTTCACCAATTTTTTTAGAAAATACATGTGCACTAGTCACATCACTTAGAAAAGGACACCCATAATTATCTGTTATTAAAACATTTAAAACCCATTAGATCATACAATAACATCCAAAATAACTTCCTAATTTACATAGTATCAATCTATAATCCTTATATTTTTCAAACATTCCATATATGAAGGCATTTATTGTAGAGAAAAAGAAGTTGTCTGAAAGAGAGGTAACATCCCTAATAGATTGTTTTATTTTATTTAATCTTCCACCTCCATAAATTCATATAAAATAATTATATATCAATAAAATATTTATATTATACATTATAATATGTTTTCATGTTAATGTAATAACCAAAATTTTTGTCTTATTCCATCAAATGGGATATAAAATCAATATTCATGTGTTTGACAGAATACCACCTTTCGAACTGGTGACATTTGTTTTCATTACCACCACTCACTGATTGATATACTAATGGATTAAAAGTTCATATATGATATTTATGATATTATTATACTTATAAAATAATTATATCACATAAAACTTCATTAGTTTTTATCATATGTGGATATGATAATGTCCCTTGGGTGTACAGTAGACTATGCCTTGTGAAGAGAAGTGATTCTTTCCTGACTTATGTTCAATGTAATAAGTTTTTTATGGTAAAAATTTTATATTTATGACATAAAAATTATTATTAAATTGTAATATATTATATATATATTTATATTTATTTATTTTCCATGTGAAAATGGACACAATGTTCATGCGTACACAAGACATATTTTCTCAATGAACTGTATATATCATTTTATATATCAATATTTTATTGTAAACTATATGAAAATAATATGTCTAAAATTTTCTAGATGATGGATCAATGATACTAATCTGAGAACAATAATAAAAAATTTAATCTTAAAATAAAAATGGATGTTATTTCCCAAAACATGTCATTAACATAAAAATGATAATAAAAAGGTTATAAAAGGTTATAGGTAAATCATAAAAGGTAATATATGTATATTTATAAATTATTAATAGATGAATCATAAAGTTATATTTATTATATATGACGTAAAAAATTAGGAAGTTATTCAAGACTTATGGAAAGAGATTTATATTTTCCTTTTATTTGTAGAAGACTTCTTCCAAATTCACAAGTTATTTTTTAATTTTGTGGTATATAATACCTATTTTAAATATATCTTAAATATACATATTTTACTGATTTTTAAATTTCATATATGATGTTTAACTTTTTTTGGTCTTGAGATTTAAAGGATTTCCAATGTGGTATGGGATTTATGTCTCACATATTACTTTTGTGCGATACATGTCATATTCACCACATATTTTGATATTCCTTTTATATAATTACCATGAATTTTATTTATTACTATTATCCTAGAAATTATGGGGATCTAAATATCCATCTTGGTGTATATTTTTCATGAGGATGATGGTTGAAAGGGTACCAAAGAAGGAAGGGTTTTTCTCTCAAATAACCTTCATGGAGAACTATGTCATTTTATGCACTTATCTTCTTATATGAGGTATATATACTAACCCAATTGAAAATATATATCATTAATCTAATTATTTTATTGATATTATTTTTTATTTAATTAAATTCATTCATGGCTATTATTATTCCATGGTTACAAATATTAATATTTATATGTTACAATCTCAGCATTTAGTATGATTGGTTATGATTATTCTTCCAATGATGTAATATTTTAATATATCACCCATGAAAAGAATTAATTTCATTATACTATATATTTATTAGATAATACATGCTTTCCATTTATTTTCCACTTTATATCTATTCATGCGTTTGAAATGATGTTTTTATGAAAAATCAATTTCATTACACAGTTTGGTTAAAAACACATTTTCTTTTAAAGACATGTTTTTGAAATTTCTTTTCAATATTGTTATAAAAATATTTTAATATGATTTTTTAAATATATTTTTAACCAAATTTTAATTTCTTATCTTTTTATAAATGAATCTTAATTTCATTTTCCAAACAATGCTCATTTGGATTTTACTAAAAATGTTGATTCAATTGTTTTTTTTTAAATATGTACGATAAGGGAAAAATTTCCCACAATACTGACCATTATTTTAATTGAATATTTATTTATATTTTTTCAATTTTATACTCAAATAAAATTATTTGATAATATTTTTATGTATTAAAAAATTTTAATGATAAAAAGGATAGTTTATTCATGAATGTTTTAAAAATATTTTTAAAGAATCTTATATAAGTTTTCAAAATTATTTTCAAATAAATGGATTTTAAAAATAATTCATGTCTATAATAAAATTAAAATTATAAATCAAATATATGAAAATAAATGTTTTAATTTTCTTTAAAAGGTTATTTTATATGTTTTCAATGATTATTTTCGAAGAAAATGATTTAAACATGAATTTATTAAATCTCATTTAAAAAATTTATCTTCAATGAAATGTTATTTTCAAAAATAAATATGTAAAGTGGTATTTATAAATCATTCTAAATTCAAGATTAAATACTTTTATGTTACTTATTCATTAATGGTGTAATTATCCTAGGATACCATTCTTCTTTTTTTTCTTTTGATGGATTCTGTTTTTGATGAAAAAATATTTTTGAAACCAATTTCACTTCAATGAGTGATACCATGATAAAATCATTATGACACTGAATTCTTCTTCCAATGTTTATACTTTGATGAAATGGTGAAATTATTATGAATATTATTTATTTTTCACATGTTATCTGAGGGTTAAATTTTTACAAAACCCATTACTTTTCATTAATTCTCATATGATGATTGTTTTATTATAATTTGGAACTTGTATGTATGATTTTCATAATGTGGATTGTGAGAAATATATATCCTTCTAATGAATTGGGTAACGATTAATGTTATATGAGATCAAATATAATATGAGAGGTTCTCCTAAGCATGTAAGAGGGTAAATAGGTCGTTATCCCATACTCAAAATAGGGTACATTAGAGGATATATAAAGCAAAAAAGCGGGTACATTTGAGGTTATTTAATGCCAGAAACAGGAACATGAATTTTTATACCAATCCTAACATGTTATAAATATCTTGGTGGGTATCCTTGACATAATTTTTTCTATGCCTATATTTATCTCACAGATTAATTTTCTAAAAATATGTTATTCTTTATTGGATATATTTCATTGATTCCATTATGATTTTTCTCTTTTGAAATTACCTGATTTATTCCATGACTAATATTAATGATCTGTGATATGAAGATAATAGTTTAGATAGGGACTTATCATGTTTTAAATTCAGTATTCTCAGGTTATATTAAAATGTCCAATATTTTCCAATACTTGGCATATGAAATCACCTTTTATTTTATTTTATTTCCCCAATATATGAAGAATGGTATTATCTTTGAAATTTATTAGAAGGGTTATATATATAAATGAAATAGTGGTTGTTGAATAAACTCACTTATGGACTAATTTTATGTGTTGATGTTTCTAATAGAACTATACCTATATGATCCTCATGTCTATTTTTGTTTAATGTTATTAATATTCATCTAAAATAATGTAATATCTATGTATGAAAAGCCTAGGTTTCTACATAAGATATCATATGATTAATTTAGTCAACATTTTTTCTCTAGTATAAGAAATATTTTTTGAGACATTTTTAGATATTTTTAGGGATATTTCTAATGATAATTCAATGGATGAGAAAAATATCAATTAATTTCTTGGAATTTTTGTAATGGATAGTGTGACTGGTATAAACGAAATTAAATCCCTATCTATATAAAATAATTGGATTTATATTTGACACAAGGGTATTTTGTGGTAATTATTCAGAAAAGGGATCATTGATACAGAATCAATCTTCATGTCATTCAGGATAAATATCATTGTTGGATATATGGTTTGAAAATTGTTTTTTATATTATTTAAAAATACAAAAACTCTATATTAACCATTATGAATGATATTAATATATAGGGGAAATGAATAGCCTAGGATATAACTAAGGTTTTATAGATTAAGAAAATGATTTAAAAATCCTATATTTTATTTTTTCTTGATTATATTGTTCCCTATAAGGATAACTATTTATCACAATATGATTTTCAGTTTTATTAAATGGATGGAACAAAAAGGAATTATATATACATTGAATGTTATAGTCAATATTTTTTGAGAAACCAAATAGTATGATGACTATATTGAAGGATATTTTGATTGTTCATGATTTTTTATCATGATATATGATAATGAACATTCACTATAACCGGCTCTCTGACTCACCAAAGAATAAAATGATAGAGTCCATTGAGATTTTGGGTGATGAACATAATTGAATAAAAAAGATTTAGTTTTGTATATAAAGATATTATGATAAGAAGATCTAATGGGAAAGTAACGAAGGAATGAGATTATGTTTTGTGTTTTGATAACAACAGAATAAAGAAATATACTATTGAGGGAAAAAATTTCAGTTAATGTAATAGATGATATTATTGGTCTTTATAAGTTATTATCAATGAATTTATATTCTAAATGCGAAAAATGGTGTCATTATGAATATAAATTTCTTTCATGTAAATTTCATAATGAAAATAAGAAAGTTATTATTATTTATAATGATATTATGGATGAGGAGGAGACTACAAATTGAATACAAAAGGAATGGGTCATTCCAACAGTATTGTTTATGTTAAATATGAGAAGTATGATTTTCTTAAGGATGATGAATTTTAAGACATAATTTATATTTCATGTTATGGGAAATATGAATTAAAGAATAAGATGAAAAATATTGTTACATTGTTTAAGAATTATGTATAATGATTTCGGTGTTTATATATGGTATTTAATGAATTATAAAATATAGAAAGATTATTCATTAAAAGTTTTTCATAAAAAATTGAATTTAAATTTTACTGTTTCTAATGATGAGGAAAATTTATTTAATAGAGATGTGATATTCATATAAAAATCTAGATTAATGGAACTATAACCCATAAAATGTTCCTCCAATTAAAATAACGAGGTTTGGAAAATGAGATGATTAATTTGGATAAAAAAATCAGACAGTAATGATGTCTTAGGAAAATATTAAATATTTGATGACAATATAAGGACCCGACCATAACAGATTACATAATCATAAATTAATGGAATAATTCACATAGTGGATATTTTCAGGTTTAGAGTTTTAGAGAATTAGGACATTACTATTACATCTTAAAAGATTACACAGTAAATACTTCTACAATGTTTCTTTTTTTACAAAACTTGAACTGTTAAAAAAAGAGTCATGTCTAGTTCCATGTTTAAGACAGCATGACTTTTCCATGATCCCATCGTTGACCCTATTCCACATTACGTCCAATGAAAAAATTTCAAAAAAACATGGGATGAGCATAAAAATCTAAGTAAGGGGTACACAAAGAAGGAAAACTGTTAGTGTTTTAAAACAAGTAAACCATGAATACTTTATCAAGTAACACTTTTCACCTTTATAAAGAAGTAAAAAAATCTTCACTGAATAAAATATCATTATATACCCTTTTGAAACCAAAATATTACCATAAAACTCATATAAAGAATGCATAACATATAAAGGTGACTTGGGACATAAACATACTTAAAAGGAATAACCATACAGTCAACTTCCATACATAAAACTTAATGGAATAGCCATACGGCCGGCTTCCATACACAATGCATTAGAGGTTATAAAGTAACCACCCATCCTAGTATGCACGTCACTACCCATCATATGGTTTATCACATAACCACCCTTGAAATGTCCATGTACCATTATAAAATCATAACACATAAAACAATTATAAAGGAAAGAAAACATTTCAACATTTCAATCAAAATATATCACATATATATATTGACATAAAAAATCCATTATCAAAACCATTTTAAATACCAAAATAAATAAAAGATTATATGGTATTTATTTACTTTTAAAAACATTACGGCTTGTTGAGGAATCCAAAGATCAAATAATACTCGCGATGGTGGAAATTTCATTTTCACCACGTACATTAAAAAGAAACATACTTTTTGCCATTTAGTAAAACAAATCGTATTAAAAATATTCATTTTGAATAAAGTAAAATTGGTTTATACAACTTATAAAAGAGTTTTGTGTATAAAATAAAATATACCTCAAATAAAGGATATTGAGACGAAGTCCCGTGCAAAGACGGTATCCTTAGATTAAGGATATATCAATTATGTAATTATGTGTGACAAATATAAATACAGCCAATATAAGTGTATATTATTTTTAAAACAATCAGAGGTCATTCAGACATATTCATATCATGACATGATCAAGAATTAGAGTTTTAACCCAATGAATTGAAATTGGGTTAAGAAGTTCCCTCACAAAAATTCGACAGCCTAACGACGTCACATTAAAATTCAAAAAAAGAGTTGACGAGAGAGAAAATTGTATATCATCACTTGTACAAAGAATTTACATAAATAAGGATATATAAGAACATATCCCAACATAATAATATGTAAATTAAAATATATAACAAAAATGAGTCTCTTAAAAAGATGAGGGTGAAAGGTTCCTTTACCGATTTGGGTAACTTTCGAAACGTACACCCCATGAAAGAAGGACCAAACAATGCTGATGTAAATACCCATAAATGAGTGTATATTACAACAATATTAGATTCATGGTCAGTACATACACAACTCAATATAGATATTGAGGAATATAGCATGAATCTCACGGAAATAACATGTGAGATAACATATCCCCTTACGAAAATTCAGCAGCCTAACGATGCCACTTAAAACTTCCAAAAAATGGATTGATGATATCAAATAGGGTCTCTCAAAATATGAACATAAAAATTACAGAATTATGAATATAAAATAACATCCCCAAACAAAATAAATATGAGCTTAAAAGAAATGACATAAAAGGGAGTACTTAAAAAGAAAGAGAGAGGTAGGATCCCTTACATCAAGTTCGACTTGTCTTGTTCGTTTCTTTATATTCCTAAATAATAAACTTTGGTCAATTTATAATTGATTAAGGACCTCCTTGAAATATTATTAATAATTTCATATCACATATTATAATGTTATAATAATTGGTTAATAATGTGAGTTCATATCAGGCTTTTTTGTCGATGTTTGGTACATGAGTCAAAAATAACCTTGTTGGAAAATGATTGTCCATGTAGTTATAATTAAATCATTTCAATAATATTATTAATTATTTAAATATCATATATATATCCAGTACATATTCATTTTATACTATTCCATAACATTTGGAGATAAAAAATGAAAAGCACTGTTCATGGAGACGGGAGGCCATACGTACGCATGAACGTTACTTTTTTTTTGTCATATTAATGGAATTAAAGCTAAAAGAGAGAGATATATATTATAATTCAAGAATGATATACATCATTTACTGTCAATATATTACATATATACCCATTATATATATGTACTTATAATAGTACATAACATTTTGAGATAAGAAATGAAATGTACCATTCATGGAGACGGTAAGTCGTACGTACGCATGAACGCTACTTTCATTTCATTGGCACATTAATTGAATTAAAACTATATGAGAGAGATATATATATATATATATATTATAATTCCATTATAATATATATGTTATATATATCATATAAGTTCATCAATTTAATTTTTATACATTCCATGTATTGCATGAACGAGTCACTTCACTTGAGGGGGCGGTAGTCCACAATTCCTCAAATGAAATTATCGTATTTGCAAAACATGCAAAGCATAATGGTATTTATTTAATATAAAATACAAAAGAAAAAATAGGAAAAAAATAATATATATCTTAAGTAAATATAGTGCCATCATAATGGCCACCATGAGAGGTGGTAGGGGAAGATAGAACAATCATCGTTTCGTGAGGCAGTAATTTTCCATCCACGGAAAGAGTGTGTTCTTTAACCATTAGAAAGATGTTTGAGTTAGTGTAGCTCTAATACTTCTCATAACAAAATCATAGTATATTGATGATACTGGTTCTGTTACAATATAATGAAATAAAAAGATTTTAGGGGGTTGGAGAAGAAAAATAAAACAAAAGAACACTAGGGAAGACTTTACCTTTAAATCGGGTAACTCTTTTTGATTTGAGCTCAAAGGCTTCCTTGGAAAGACTTATGACCAATGTGAGGATTCTAGGAGTAATAGAGGTATGTGGAGAGATAAAATTAGTATAGTTTGTATGATCCAAGGTCTTTAGAGGTGGGGGTAAGGAGGTAGAGGTGGGGGCCTTTTATAATAGTAGTGGATGGGCACTCTTGGAATGTTATAAAATGTTACTTTATTATAAAATTACTTTCAGATTTTAAAGGTCCCAAAATTATATATTTAGAGTATAAGGTGTTAAAGAATATAAATACACCCATCCAATAGGTTTTTGACAAGTTTAGGTCTTAGATTTTACATTATCGTTTCATTTTATTTAAATCATTCCATAATGAGGTAATTGATGCATCATCATGGTGTCATAAATAAATAAATTTATTTAATTTCTAAAAATTATAAAAAAATACTATGATGTAGGAAATATTTTTATCTTTCCAATGAATATTTATATTCAAAAATATTACTTGTATAACACCCTGTAAAAAGTGTTTTAGTAAAACAATACATGTATGTGACATTTTTATTTTAACATCGAATAAAAATTTATTAATATCATATTCCTACCAAATTGGCTCCATGGGGTCCCCATGTTTACAAATGGATTTTCATGGTGGGCCATGACTAATACAATATGGTTAGGAAATGTGTCATGGTCATTTCATATTATTATAACATTATCTTTACCTTAAATTACACTAATTACCTTTAATCACGATTAATAAAACTTAAAAGTTACTATTCACCAAAAAATATTTTCATCCCATTGAACCACATTTTACATCGTAATGACAAACATGTATGTAGGGTTTTATAAATTCAAATCACAAAGGTGGTAAATTTTCATTTAAATGAAAAATTAGTTTTTTAACTACCGCTTAGTGGTTTCACTATTCATCAAAAATTGATGTTTTTCAGAAAAATACCAAAAATTAACCCTAAGCTATATTTGATATTCCTAATTCAAAAATGATATCTATTTTACAAAATTAAAAACATATATGTTGCATTAATCAATTTAATAATTAATTCCCGGTGTCAAAACAAATAGTGCGTTTTTAAGAAACAATATATATTAAAAGATGGACACTAGTTTAAGACCAATTTCAAAGTGAAATTAATTCCAATGACCACCATTGGATTAAATGGTAAAAATCTATTCTAATTTCACTTTAAAATCAATTCTAAAGATGTTCTAATCATAAAAATAAATTATATCCAAAAGAAGTTTTGAATTAAAATACAACATTTTTCACTTATTCATTAAAAATGAACTTTATCGAAAAAATAACAAAAACTAACACAATGTAAATTTTGATGCCCCGATTCTAAAGAAGGATTTTATTTGGTCCAATATAACATATGAAATTTTAAAAATGTGGATTTAAACAGCATTGACCATAAAAAGGCATTTAATCTACCTTTTGAAGAATATTAGAATATTTATGCCTAAAAATTGGATTCATTTACATTTTTAAACCTCTAACATTTATTGGAAAAAAGTAGAAATATTTGACAAACATATATAATCATTTTGAAGTTAGTTATGTTCATTCCCACCATTATAATGTCTTGGCGTTAACTACCATTACAAAATAATATTATTTTATTATTAGAGTGCAACGTAAGATTCCCCAGAAACTCATTGTTGCGTATTGGGTACCCCATCGAGCATAGAGTTCCCTTTAAATTAATATTAAAATTTTATTCACAAATATTGATAATCATGAGAATTTTATATCCTTTATTTACCTACGATGTTACATCCTTCCCACCTTTTGGGAATTGCGTCCTCGCAATTTTAAAATTGGGCACAGAAACTTCATTGAATATCCTACATTGGGAAAGGAGTAAATTAAACTATCACATTAAAATAAATAAAGAGAAGTACAAAGGTCACCCGAGTTAACCCATACTAGGATTCAAAGTTGGAAAACATGGATATGGAAGAAAAAACAAAGGTTCATGTTCTGAGGGAGAGTGATAGAAAACATGTCTTGGAGAAATTTAACCACAAGAAAATCATAGACTTGTGATGGGTTAAACGGTATTTGATTCCCCAGTAGGGAAATTCAACAGACAACATTTTTGTTTTAAGTTACATTTCACTGATGAATTTATTTATGATCTTAACTAAAACATAAGGAAATATACTTACGTATCATGTTGACTTTCAACTTTTACTAGATTTCTCACACAAACTCATATTTTCTCCAAAAGACGAGTATTTAGGAAGACTTTCTCACATTAAGAGTACTATAATCCACTTCATGAGAGTAACCTAATACCCAAAAGAGAACTATTTATTTCCCATTTGATTAAACCATAACCAAATACAAAACCAAAAAGGTTAGTACAAGACCAGATAATCCCAAAACGGAATTTTTTTTTACAAAATGAAAAACTACTCCTAATCTCCAAATTTTGTCAAACAGTACACAAAGTTCAACAAAGACCATAAAATAAACATCTATCCATAAAATTCTTCAAAGTAATCAAAACTAAGATTGAATCCCATATATAAGATGGATTTAATCACATTGTCTTCCAAGGTTAATCTTAAAATTTTTCTCCAAATAACATCATCTTCTCTTAAAGTCTCGTATTGAAAAGTAATTAGCGTAATCACATATCCTCCATGATTGGTTAATCATTTCAATAGATAACCCAAAATCAAATTACTATTGATTCATAAAATCATATAACTAAAAAGAATTAGTCAATCTAACCAGGGACTTCATTTAATCTAGTGGTAGGCGATAAATACCAGTCGCACTTTGGTTGTGGGTTCGATTCCCGCAGCTTTGTATGACGCGACGGGTTGTCACAAGGTCTGTGTGTTGTCATTTTTCCAAAACAATATAATTCTTATAGAATTCCACAAAAAGAGATAAAATCTTCAAAAATAACCTTAACAAAATCTAACCTTAAGTTTATCTCTTGCCTTTCGTATTCCATCATATCATGTAGTAACCCATAATTACCTCAAAGTAAGGATCGTATAAACCCTAATGGTTACCTTTATAATAATTACCTGATCTTCCACATCGTGTTGGTTCTCTCGTACATTATGCATTAGAGAACTCACCAAGTTTCAAGTTGTTGATCATGACTCTTAATAGTTGGTTTAGAATAACCACGAGATACCACATTGAATCCCCCATTTCATCCAGTCTCTTAATCAGAGAACCACCACAGTTTCCTTCATACCAATTGTCACTTTGGTGCCTTCTAGATCCTTCCATTTACTATAACCAAAAAGGTCAGTGTGGGTATATCAACAAAATCATCACGTACTAAAGAAGAATATAAACACTAAGATATACTTATCAAAGTTATCTGAAACTCATTCCAACTTTCATGAATAACAATGACTCTATCTTATATAATAACTATATTGGTTATACCCAACTTTTCATTTATGGTTAAACAACACTCTAACCTCTAAAGTTATCTAAACCGACCTTTGATACCAACTATAAGGACCCGACATTAACACATTTCATAATCGTTAATTAAATAAATAATTCACATAGAAAATCTTTTCAGGTTTAGAGTTTTAGAGAATTAGGACAAAACTTTTACATCTCAAAAGATTACACAGTAGACACTTCTACAAAGTTTCTTCTTTTTACAAAAAATGAAACATTAAAAAAAAGATTCATGTCTAGTTCCATGTTTAAGACAACATGACTTTTCCTTGATCCCATCCTTGACCCTATTCCACATTATGTCCTATGAAAAACATTTAAAAAAACTTGGGAAGAGCATAAAAATCTCAGTAAGGGATACACAATGAAGGAAAACTGTTAGTTTTTCAAAAAAACAAGTAAACCGGGAATACTTTATCAAGTAATACATTTCACCTTTATGAAGTAGTAAAAAAAACTCTTCACTGAAAAAAAGATCAATACATACCCTTTTGTAACCAAAATTTTACCATAAAACCCATATAAAGAACACATAACATATAAAGGTTACTTGGGACATTAACATACTTAAATGGAATAACCGTACGGTCGACTTCCACACATATCACTTAATGCAATATCCATACGACTGACTTCCATACCCAGTGCATTTGTGTTTATAATGTAACCACCCATCCTGGTATTCATAGAACCACCCATCATATGGTTTATCAGGTAACCACCAGTAAAATTTCCAAGTGCCATTATAAAATACTAACATATAAAACAATTATAATGGAATGAAAACATTTCCACATTTCAATAAAAATATATCACTTAGATATATTGACATACAAAATTCATTATCAAAACCATTTTAAATTCCAAAATACATAAAAGAGTATATGTTATTTATTTACTTTTAAAAACATTACAGTTTTTTAATGAAGCCAAATATCAAATAATACTCATGGCGACAGAATGGTCGTTGTCACCGCGTACGTTAAAAAGAAACATAATTTTTGTCATTTAGTAAAACACTTCGTATTGAAAATATTCATTTTGAATAAAATTAGATGAAAAATTGGTTTATACACTTTATAAAAGAAAGTTGTGTATAAAAGAATATATTCCTCAATGAAAGGAGATTTATACGAAGTCCCATTCAAAGACAGTATCCTTAGATTAAGGATAAATCAATTATGTAATTATGTGTGACAAATATAAATACACACAATATATGTGGATATTAAGATTAAATCAATCAGAGGTCACTAACACATATTCATATCATGAGATGATCAAGAATTATAGTTTTAACCCAAGGAATTAAAATTGTGTTAAGAAGTTCCCTTACAAGAATTTGACAGCCTAATGGCATCACATTAAAATTCAGAAAAATAGTTGATGAGAGTGAAAATGGTATCTCATCACATGTAAAAAAAATTTACGTCCATACGGATATATAAGAACATATACCAACATAATAATATGTAAATTAAAATATATAACAAATGGTGTCTTTTAAAAATAGGTGGGTAAAAGGTTCCCTTACCAATTTGGGTAATGTTCGAAACGTACACCCCATGAAAGAAAAACCAAACAATGCTGATGTAAATACCCATAAATGAGAGTATATTACACAAATATTAGAATAATGGTCAGTAAATACACCACTCAATGGAGATATTGACAAATATTGCATGAATCTCACAGAAATAAAAAGTGAGATAACATATCCCCTTACGAAAATTCGACAACCTAACGGCGCCACGTAATACTGCCAAAAAATGGATTGATGAGATCAAATAGGGTCTCTCGTAATATGAACATAAAAAGTAAATAATTATTAATATAAAAGAACATACACAAAAATAAGAAATATGATTGTAAATGAAATGACATAAAAGGGAGTACTTAAAAAGAAAGAGAGAGGTAGGATCCCTTACCTTAAGTCCGACTTGTCTTGTTCGTTTCATTATATTCCTGAATAAAAAACTTTGGCCTTTTTTTAATTTCTTAAGGACCTCCTTTAAATACAATTATTCAGTTCATATCACATATTATAATGTTATAATAATTTGTTAATAATGTGAGCACATATCAGACAATTTGGTCGATGTTTGGTACATGAGTCAAAAATGACCTTGTTTGAAAATGATTGTCCAAGTAGTTATAAGTAAATCATTTCCAGAATAGTTTTAATGATTTAAATATGATATATATATCCAGTACATATTAATTTTACACTATTACATTACATTTGGAGATAAAAAATGAGAAGCACCGTTCATGGAGACGGTATGCCGTACGTACGCATGAACGATACTTTCATTTTTTTGTCATATTAATGGAATTAAAGATAAAAGAGAGACATATATATTATAATTTCAGAATGATATCCATAATTTATATGTAAAATATGACATATATACCCATTATATATATGTACTTATAATAGTACATAACATTTGGAGATAAGAAATGAAATGTATCGTTCCTGGAGACGGTAATCCGTATGTACGCTTGAATGCTACTTTCATTTCTTTGGAACATTAATGGAATTAAAACTAGATGAGATATATATATATATTATAATTATAGTATTATATATATGTTATATAGATCACATAAGTTCATAAATTTCATTCTTTATACATTCCATGTATTGCATGAACAAGTCACATCACTTGAGGGGGCGGTTGTCCACACTTCCTCAAATGACCTTATCACATTTGCACAACATGAAAACCATAAAGGAATGTTTTAAATATAAAATAAATAAAAATATAGAGGAAATAAATATAATATATTTCATAAATAAATATACTTCCATCATAATGGCCACCATGAGAGGTGGTAGGAGAATATAGAACAATCATCGTTTCGTGAGGCAGTAATTCGCCATCCACGGAAACAGTATGTTCTTTAATCATTAGACAGAGGTGTGTGTTATTGTAGCTTGAATAATTTTCATAAAAACATCCTAGTATATTGATTATACTGGTATTTTTACAAAATAAATAAAATAAAAAGTGTTTATGGGGTTGGATAAGCAAAATAAAACAAAATAACACCAGGGAAGACTTTATCATTAAATCATGTAACTCTTTTTTATTTAAGCTCAAAGGATTATTTGGAAAGACCTCTTCCCAAAGTGAGAATTATAAGTGTAATATGGGTATGTGTAGAGAAAAAATGAGATGAATTTGGACGAGCCAAGGGCTTGAGAGGTGTGGGTAAGTAGGTAGAGGTGGGAGCCTTTTATAAGAGGAGAGGACATGCACTCTTGGAATGTTATAAAATGTTACTTTATTAGAAAACTACTTTCAGATTTTGAAGGTCCTGAAATTATATATTTCTAGTATTAAGAGATAAGGGACCGAAATAAAACCATACAATATGTTTTTGACAAGTGTATGTCTTAGATTTTACATAATATTTTCATTTTATTTAAATAGTTCATTATTGAGGTAATCACTGCATCATCATGGTGTCATAAATAAATTAGTTTATATAATGTCTAAAATTTATATAACAAATAGTATGATGTAGGAAATCATTTTATCTTTCCAATAAATATTTATAGTAAAAAATATGACTTGTATAACCCCCTGTAAAAATTGTTTTAGTATAACAATACATGTTTGTGACATTTTTATTTTAACTTTAAATAAAAAGTTATTAATGTCATCTACCTACCAATGTGGATCCATGGGGTCCCCTAGTTGACCTATGGATTTTTATGGTCGTCCATGAATCATAAAATAAGGTTAGGACATGTGTTAAGGTCATTTCATATTATTATAACATTATATTTACCTTAAATTACACTAATTACCTTTAAACGCGATTAATAATACTTAAAAGTTACTATTCACCTAAAATATTTTCATCCCTTTGAACCACATTTTACATCCTAATGAAAACCATGTATGTCAAATTTTTGAAATTCAAAACATAGTGGTGGTAAAATTTCATCTAAATGAAATATCAGCTTTTTAACTACCACTTAGTGGTTTTAGTACTCATTAAAAAATTGAGGTTTTTAAGAAATATACCAAAAATTCACCGTAAGCTATATTTGATATTCTGAATTCAAATATTATATATATTTTACAAAATAAAAAACATTTAATTTTCATTAATCAATTTAATAATTAATTCCCACTGTCAAAAAACATAGCATCTTTTTAAAAAACAATATCTATTAAAATATTGACACTAGTTTAATTCCAATTTCAAAGTGAAATTAATTCAAATGACCAACATTGGATTAAATGGTAAAAATATATTCTAATTTCAATTTGAAACCAATAAAAATATGATCTAATCATATAAATATGTTAAATTAAAAAGTGATTTTGAATTAAAATACAACATTTTTCACTTATTTATTAAAAATAAAATTTATCAAAAAAATAACAAAAACATACAAAAAGTTAATTTTGATGCCCGATTCTAAAGAATGAATTTATTTGGTCCAATTTAACAAAATAAATCGTCAAGAAGTGGATTTAAAAATCATTTTCCATCATAAGGCAGTTAATCGACCTTTTAATGAATATTAGAATATTTATGCATAAAAATTGGATTCCTTCGCATTTTTAAGCCTATAACATTTATTGGAAAAAAGTAAAAATATTTGAAAAACATATATAATGATTTTGTAGTTAGTTCTGTTCATTCCCACCATTATAATGGCTAGGCGTTAACAGCCATTTAAAATAATATTATTTTATTATTATAGTGCAACGTAAGATTCCCTAGAAACTCGTTGTTGCATATTGGGTATTCCATCGAGCATAGCATTCCATTTAAATTAATATTATAATTTTATTCACAAATATTTATAAACAAGATAATTTAATATCCTTTATTTACCTGGGATGTTACAGACAAAGTGGTTTAATCTATCATTTATAGAGTCTACAAATTTTATAGAATTTAATAAATATATCCAGTTATCAATGTTTTGTTTAAGGAATAATGAATCTTGTATATTTTCAAGAAGGTGTTGTGGTAATTCAGGACATTACCATGTTTTATGATTATACATAATGAAGGTATTTACATGTTTGTTATGTGAAAATTAAGAGATACTTCAGGTTGTTTGCGGGATTGATAAGAATTTTCATTTGAATATTTATAGAAATTATTTATAATTTTTGTTTCTTAATATTTTATATGTGTATTAATGTTAAGAATTTATGGAATCCTTTAACATAATCATTATAAGAGGTTTTGAAGATTAATGTATTAAATATTCATATAATGGTTTATACATATTTCATAACCCATTATAACAATTTTTAGGATGATAACTATAGATGGAAGGTATTAATTATCATTATTTTATTGATGTTATTATAATTTATTGCATTATAACTAGAATATCATGTCTTAATCTCAGATATGATTTAGAAATTGATCAAGGTATAACCAACGAATGATATTTTACATGTGAAATGGAATGAAATTAAGTAAGTATATATTTTAATGAAAAATATTAATCATTAAAAAAAGTATCATTACCTTAATTCCTAATGACTGGATGGTGGTTTCACCTATAATGGATTTTTAGATTTTTGGACATTAACAATACCCTCACAACATTATCTATCACACCTCATTTGTATTTATGATTTTTTCTTCCCTTCTAAATATATGTTCCCACATCACACCTTTTTCTCCTATTTACAAACCTATTATTTTTTACTCTAAATGAAAATAGGACACATCTTAACTTATTTACATTATAAGATTTTATTAGCCCTTTTATGATATTGGTTTCATATAAAGGTATTTTAAAATTTTAAATCCTTATTTAATAAAGATCATGTACAAATAGTGAGGTTATAATTATTTTGGGGAGGTGAGGGATGTGGAATGTAAAACTATAAAATATTTGATGTATTTTTTGTAAAATAAATTTACTCATCTTTATATTTTCCAATAAAAAAACCTCTTAGTTCTTCTTCAATTACATTAAACGCTGATTTTATCTTATGTTACCCAGAACATTGATTTTAATCAAAACGTGAAATAATATTAAAATGTTATTTATTTCATAACCATTTGTTTTGAGGTTTTGAATATTATTAAAAAAATTATGAAAATATATGGTTTAAAAATTTATATGATCTGAATTATTTGGTGACCATTTATCTATAACTAAAAATAAAAACTATTTCAAAAAATGAAATTTTTTTCAAAAAAACAAAATGATAACATACACAAACACATTATATCTCAGTAAATTAATCAAAACACTTTTCGAGAAACATATGAATGAAATTAATGTTTTTTAAAATAAATAATATAATTTACATTCTTCTCATGTTATTTAAATTATATATAATAATAAACCTATTTCTACACATTACAACTACAATTCCTAATAATTTTATGATAATATAATTTTTTGGATAAATTTTGAAAAATATTAATTTTTTTTAGAAAAATCAATGAAATTTAAAAATATTAGGTTAATGTTTCATGATTGTTATACCACAAAAAATAGCGAAATAATATTTCTATTAATATAATTAAGGTAATCTGAATAATTTTTATATTTAATTTAGATATAAAAACTTTTTAATCACTCGAAAATTTTACCTTTGTGAACCAAATTTCTCATTGCATCTGTGATATTAAATTTAAAATTTTATTATAGGATTATATTAATTTGATTTTAAAAAAAGGATTCAATTTTTTATATCATTATAATTTATAATATGTTTTATATTAATATTGTTTTTACCAAAATTAATAGAAAAAATAATAAAAAAATATTTATCGTGGTTAAGGTAAACATTAGTTTACTAGGGTTTTGAACTAAAATTATAACTTTTAAAAATTAGATAATTCTTTTTATGGACTTATTTAAAATAATATATTTATTCATTCTATATATTAGTTGGATAATGAACCAGTTTTAAACTTTTATGGCATGTGAAAAACTTCGACACACATTTTTAATTTTTTTAATTAGAACTCTTCCTGTCACATAACCTATAATAGGAACCCAAAAATCTTATACACTAAATTATTTATAAAACACTGAGTTCTTAAATTTTATTAAAAAATAATGTACAAACATCCTCCTCTGATACTTGAATAACTATTTTTGTCACAATTCCATCCTAAGATACCTCTTTGAAAAACCATACGAATTTTTCTGATGGAAAGGTAACATCCCTGACCAATCATTTTTTTATATTTCTTCCTCTACATACATAAATAATTTTTAACAAATTATTTTATAATAAATTGATTATATGAATGATATTCACATGATATTATGTAAATGAAATGACCAAAATATTTCTCCCCTTCAATCAAATTGGTTATAGTATCTTCATTAATGTGTACAGCAGAATACTACCTCACGAACTGATGGCATTTGTTATTGCATTTCTCACCTCTCACGAATTTAAATAGTGATGGTTTAAATATTTATATATGTTCAATTTTTTATATTATAATATTTATGTAATTTTAATATCTAACACACCATCTTAATTTCCATTCAATGGGAATACGATATCGTTCCTCATGTATACGATAGACTTTTGGTTCGTGAAGCGATTTAATTTATTCACGATATACATAGACGGTTATAAAGATGGGTATACACAAAATATCTTAAATATTTTACCAAAAAAATTATTTTGTAATGGTAACATAAAATTAATATTTATTTCTTACTTCCTAGTGGGAAAATTTATACAACATTCATCTGTACGTACGACCTAATGTCTCCAAAAATGACTTATTTCACATTATCTTACTTCCAATTATTAATCAATATTGACACATTTATATTTAATATTAAAAATATTTACATAATTTTTGAACTTTTTATATTATTTATCCACAATAAAAATAATAATAAGAATAATAAAAATCAAAACATATATCAAAAACCAAGTATTTTTTCCCAAAATGAGATATTAACAAAGAATTGTTAATAAATAAGAAATAAATGTTCCCAAATAAATCATATATATTATGATATATATATATTTAAATTTCTGTAGTATATTTAAAAAATATTTATATTTATTATATGGTGTGTTAAAACAAGTATGAAAGAAGTCGACACTTAAGGTAATTGATTTGTATTCTTTCTTGTATCTATAAGAAAATTATTCTAAATTCAACAATCATTTATTTAATGTGATATATGTAACACACATATTTATTGTTTATATCATAAATATCAACTTTTTTAAGATATATTAATTTTATTTGATTTTATCCATTATTAGAGATTATGATTCAATGGATTACCAAAGTGGTAAGTGAATTATATCTCACTTTTTTTTATTATGTTAGACACATATCAAATTCGATTCCTACTTATTTTATATACTTTATATACTAAACAATTATTTATTGTTTTATTTTGAATATTTTAATTGTGGGTATTTTCATATCTATTTTTAACTCTTTTCATTGGGTTTACTTTTCAATCGTCATAAAAGTGGTAAATGTTATTTTCCACATTTCATTCATAGATCCACAAGTTATGTTATGCACCTATATTATTTCATAAGTTTTATATACTACACCTTTGAGATGTTAAATAATAAATCTCATTATTTTAATGATATTCTATTTTTCATTTGATTTTATTATTTCATTGGGATTTGTATTCAATGTTACCAAAGTGGTAAGAGTTTCCTGTTATAATTTTAACATTTATAGTTATTGTTTATAAATTTTATTAAAATAATGAAATCCTATGACATATATGTTAATAAGACCTTTTTTTCTTATCCTTTTTTATTTCTGGAGAATTATTTTTTCACTTCATTTTCCTCTATTTATGTACTCATGTTTCGAAGATGTTGTTTTTTTACAAAAACCATCATTATTTTTATCCTCGGTAGAATAATAATATTCTTCTAAAATGATGTTTTGTAAAAAAAATTAATTTTATTTTAAAATTCATAATATAATTTTTAAAATTATTTTTTAATTATTTTTTACTTTTTAAATAATCATTTGAAAATAATGTTCATGTTATTTTCAAAACAATTCTTGTTTGACATTTACAAAAAATTATAATGGAATAATTGTTTTAAATTCTATAGGCTGAATAGAATTTCATGCCATCATGACCAAAATATTCATTTAATCCTTCTTTATAAGTTATTGGGGTTATTTAAAAAAAATTCTTTCAAATAATTTTTAAAACAAAATTATAATATGATTATGAACATTCGTCAAGAAATGTTTCAAATGATATTAAAATATTCTTTTATAATTTTTCTTTATTATTTTTATGAAAATTTATTTTAAAATGTTGTATGATTTAAAAAATTGTTTTTTAATAGTTAAAATAAAAATTTTATCCAGAAATTTTGAAATTATTTTAAGATATACCTTTATGAGTTTTAATATTAATTTTCATACAAAGGGATTTCAAATTTTTTTTAAAATATTTAGTTTAAAAATAATTTTTTCTTGAAATTTGTTTCCTTATAAATGGACTAAAAATTCATTCAATCTGATTTTCCCTCTAAGATGATATAATTCTATGTTTCATATACTTTAACAGGGTAATATTTAATTATGAAATTTTTATTTTTTTCAGGATGGTTTTTATTGGTGATTCATTTTTTTTAACTATTTCACATGAACAAATTTTATCATGATAATATTCTTATGAAACCAACTTTGTTTTCTATGTGTAATTAATAAATAAAATAGTGAAAATATTAAGAAACCTCCCTATTTTAAATAGGTTAAGTAATAAAAATAATTATGTCACCGATTTGTTTTCTTAGGTTTTGATATGTTGAATTCTTTATGAACATGTGGAATATGTATATATGATTTTCAATATTTGATGGATTAGACATATATCTCTTTCCAATGAATTGGATCACAATTAATTTTATATGAGGTCAAATTATACATTTGTGGTTATTAGAAGCCTCTAATTGGGTACAAGGGAGGTTATCCAATCCCAAAATAGGGTACATGGGAATTTATACGAAGCCCAAAGAAGGGTACGATAGAGGATATCTCAAACTGAATGTAGGTACATAGCTGGTTAGCCCTTGCATAACATGTTATAAATTTCATGGTGTATATCATTGAAAAAATAATTTCTTTCCTAATGATTATTCCAAAAATCAATATGTTATACTAATGTTATGGTCTCATTGATCACATTATTTGCTTATATTATGATTCATTTTTTATGAAAATCCATGATTTATTCCATAAATCCTATTTATGGTCTAAGATATACATGGTATGGTTTACATATGTAATTATCATGTTATCAAAGGCATATTCCCATGTTATATTGATATATCCCTTTTTACCCCTCTCTATCCATTTGATGTCTCTTTTTGTAATGATTCTTTTCCCTAGGATATGACAAATGGTATTATGTATGATATTTCAAGGATGGTTCCACGTTATAAATATGACACTGAGATATGAAATTCCTCACTAATAAACTATTTTAATTAAAAATGGAACACTGTATTATTGTAAATTCATAAAATCATGTATGGTAATTTAAAATTATTTTGAAATGGTGTTTTCTTGACCCTCAAAAATTTAAATTTGAAATTGTACTTTTTTCAAAGGATAATTTTAAAAAAAATTAGTGTATCTGGTAAATTATTTTTGATTTATTAATTTTTATGTGATTATAATCTAGTAGGATTTTATTTAAATTACTATTTTTATTGACCAAGTCATTAATTTTTTATATATTTTAGTATTTGTATCACATTGAATAATCCTAGAGGTTTTATTATGGCTTTATGACTTGATTAAACCACCAAAAACCATAAAATAATGGTTTCAGTTGTTTCCTATTAGTCACTACATATCAATATAGGTGATCGATTTTCACTAGAATCAATATATAATCATGATAAACATGAAAGAGTATTTCAATATTCTAAAACTCTTGATGTAATGAGAGTGAGATCTATTATTAATTTCTTAAAGGATTACGATTAGTTGGGTGGGATTAGAAATCATGGATCGGTTGGAAGTTGATATGACATGAGAAATTGTCAATACCATGTTCACTTAGTTATTTAACACTGTTAAACTTATGAGGGTCAAATTGGTGGAGTTGATGGATATTAAGTAGGTAAATGAATTGTAAAGGATTATTTTGACCATTTTAATAAGAAACACCCTTTTTTACTCTGATATTATTTCATGTCATTACCAAATATAGTAATTTTTCATGAAGGGATTTAATTTGTGTATCAGTCATCTGGATAATTCTAATGCTGTCCACCAATTTAATGAACTAGTTGATGAATCCTATCATGTAATGTTTGATTCAAGAGGCTTATCCATGATGGGTTTTAGCTTCATCAATTTTCAAGCTGGTAATGGTTCCGCATCCTATGAAGAGTAGACAATTAATGATACTATTAGTAGATAATATTATTAATTTGAATCCATTTCCTAAATGAATTATTATTACCTCATATTCTTGAAGTGTAGAGGAATTGGTATTTATGTCCCCTCTTACAATGATGTTCCAAATATCAGTCACCACTATAGTTAGTATGGAATCCTATCAATGTATTACAAGGGAACAAGCCACCTAGGGAATAATCTTCAAAAACATCATGTTCATGAATGTTGTTCAGAAATATTATTAGATATCTCCCTTTCTGACACTCCATACTTATCAACTTCATTGGAACAATATTTAGCTAGTATTGATAAATTGTGGGTTTATTTGGAATTTTTAGCATTATGGTATCACTTTTAAAGAAAAAATTATTTTTTAGAAATTATGGATGAGATTTTATATATTTTGTTTCTCAGTTAAAATCAATTCAGAATTTATGTACTGTCAACTAGAGCATTATTATTCAACCATATAAATATAATCTAAATAGTCTGGTGATCCAATATATAACACATGTTTCTTCGTACTCTCGGTTGGATTATTCATGGTTGGGTGTTTTGTATATTCATTTAAAGGTTATATTATATTCTTTATTAAACTATTTTATGTTTTTAACATTTTATTTTGAATCATGATAAATTTCTGGTACATGAAATTGTGAGGTAAGGATGTTTTCACACAATGACCTGTCACAGAAATATCATATTGTATTTTGATATTTATTACATATTTTCCTAATGTTATGGGTTGATTTGGTTGACTAATTTATAATATATTAATTCTATGAAGGGAAGACGGAAATATGACATAGTTAGTTAAAACAATTAATAAAAGGTTTTATTGGCTTTAAAAACATTGAAAACTAGATTGGCTTGGTTGGTTTGTGGTTTTTATACAAAATACAACCAAACTATTTGGAGGTTAATCTATAGTTAATGGAGTATGGTTAGTTAATAGTAGGTAAAGATTTCTGGCTCAACACATCGTCTTACCTAGGGTTTTAGATATATAACGTCCCGATTTCGAGTTCCTCCCAAAGGCGCCTCGTACCCAGAAGGTCACATGGCCTCAAGCGCATTTCCCCGAACTCCAAAGGCTACTGACTAGCAGTGAGGTCCCTGGGTGTGACAGTTGGAAAACTATGCTCTCATTTAAAGAGTTTTCATAGTGAAATAACAAATAATAAATAGTAAAAAAGTGACAATACCATACAACATATAAATAGTTGAATATTGAATGTAAATGAACAAAATGAAGGACATATATGAATGATGCATGTCACAAGTATCTATCAAAGCTACCAAACAAGTCATAATAATGGAAATAAAATTCTAATACCAAAGTACTGAAAATCGAAAATAACTCCAACAGCATCGCAAGCCTCTTCTCAATATCATGTTCACTAGTTGCACCGCAATAATGTACCTGATGACGAAGGGCACTTGCCATTATCTACACCTGCAGCCATATAATCTATTTTGGTCCAAAATCCAGACCCAAACAGGGTGTGAGAAAAATCCCAATAAGAAACTACCACATAATATATGCCTAACTGTCAGTGAGTATATATGTAGTAGGTAATAATAGAAATGCCACAGAGAAACTAGGAGTACACAGATGTAAACATATCATGATGTTTCGATTTAGATTCATTGTCATTTAATCTTCTTGATTTTGTCATTTATCACAAAAAATTATCTCAGATGACTACCTTACAGGACAGAATCCATGTTTGTGATCGGCTTGGAAGATTCATCACGAACATTCAATATTGAAATTAACCATCTAGGTAGCTCACATAGTGTAACACCTTTGGCCATGTAAAATATTGAAAAAGAAAAAGACACTCTGAGGAAGCACCCACTATCTATTCCCCCTTTGGTCTTTCGAGAATAACTATAGATGCTCTGAGAAAAAACTCAATGCAAATTCCCCATGTGGTCTGGTAACGTAATCTATAGACACTCAAAGGGATAACTCACTATCAATCCCCTTATGGTCTTAGAGCATGAAAGATCAAAAACACTACGAGGATGTACTGAACGTCTATTCCCCCTGTGGTCTTACTACACCAGGTTCTCAAAACCCTATGTAATTCAATCGTACATAAAAAATATCAAGTAGACTAAAGTAATCTCAAATACAACATGGATAAACAATTCCAATGAATATCTTAAGCATTTAACAAGTAGAAAAAGGAAATCTGTTCCATCATATCAGGGAATGCAAGGAAACAAGTTCTGCTTCATAAGCCACCTGGACCGAATAGTCCTAATCATTTAAACAAGGATAAGAACCCGTGGGGTGTTTTAAAAACATTATATTCCACATAATATAACATAAATTAACCCTGAAACCAATAATAAATCGGAGGAAGATAAAACAGAGGTAAATTTCCTTAATCAGAAATTATTGTAATATGGGTTATCAGCACACTGGAATATAAAATTCAAAGACCAACAATGCCATTCAACAAACCACATACCTTAACATTGTATGATCAATATATTTGAACCCTAATAATTGAATTTACCTATAATGTCATAGATCTACAAAAAATTAGATAATGTTCAACCTTGAATAAAACAAAAGGGAGAAGAAATCAGGGGGAGAGGATCTAGAAGAAGTATGTACTCATCGATGGGATTCCAATGCAACTGATGGAGTTCTATTGGGAGATCAAATGACGGATTGGTGGCTCAGAGAAGATTCATCACTCTCAACCACTCATGGACAATATGAGGATATAAGAAGACATATCCGGGTATTATACACGAACTTAGAATGAAATAGAAAATAAAAATTTTTAAAGGTGTGTTAATTTAATGTACACACCGTGTATAAGCCTCAACCGGCCCCTGATTCTATAGGTCACCTTACACGGCCATGCCTTTCTAGTTACATGGCTAGTACACAACTCCCAGAGACATCCTGGTACATGATATTTACATCTAAAAGTTACATAAACTCACATTTTTTCACGACAACCCATGAAATCCAGATCCATACATGAAAAGTAGATCTGGGTTCTTAGAAACTCCCACATAAATAAATTCATCCCTGAATTTCCATAACAAGGTGAGAAGAAAAATCCTAAAGAAGCACCGGCCATTGTGATCACACATCCAACTCCCTCTCCCAAGTCACATCTTTTACTCACCCATGCTACAATAGAACATATACTATAGGAACATACCATCCATGGAGAGCCTTCAGACAACAATTCATAATCTAGATAAGATGCTCATGAAATAATGAATACTCCTACTACTCAACCTCCTCATGTTGAAAAACATGAGAGCAGTCTGAGAAGTAACATCGTTTCATAGAAATGATGAAGACACCCTATATAGCCCGGTACCTTTGAGGTAACTTTAACCAATAAGAAACCAACTTGAATCTCTCCAAAACCTATAACATCCAAAAGTATCTTAGTGACAATATTCCTTTCTTCATAATCATCATGTGTCCCAACCATAGTGTGTCACGTATGAAAACCTAATCTAAGACCTCGAACTCTAGAGGTCCTCTCCATCAATTAGCATAAGACCCCAACTGAGACTGTGCACTATCCATCCACTTTCAAATCAACAACAACTTGTCAGTGTTCTCCTAGACAAGACGAGGTCCCAACATAGCTACCACTCTTGCTTCCACCATAATAGTGGTGATCCACATGGCCTACCATTCAAATACTCATATTATGCCAATTGAATAGTTTCCTGAAAACAATTATTATAGGAAAACTCCACCATAGGTGTGTGCTTCTCCCAAGAACCTCCCAAATTTAGGACTCATGCTCAAATCATTTCCTCCATCACCTAAATTGTACTCTCTGACTGGCTATCTTTCTAGAAATGGTATGTTTTATTAAGAAGTACCTGTGTATCGAAATCCCTATGTATCCTTTTCCTAAAATATAATGTAAAATTGGCGTCCTTATCTGAAATGATAGTTTTCATAACCTCGTGGAGTCGTACCACCTCATGAATGTAAAACCTCCAATGATCATTAGAACTACATGTCTACTTAATCAGTAAAAAGTGTGAAACCTTCATGGGTTTGTTAATGACTACCCAAATTTCATCATTCCCTCATGGTGGCCTTAGTGACCTCATCAGGAAATCTATCGCTACATCATTCCACATCCACATGGGAAGGGGTAACTGCTATAAAATCCATGCTAGTATTTGATGCTCCACCTTCACCTACTAATAGGTAGAAGATCTTCTCACAAAACTAGCGACATATCTCTTCATACCTAGCCACATATGATGATGGTGTAGATCTCGATTCATCTTGATGAAACCAGGTTGAACTTATCAAGCAAAGGAATTAAAATCAAGAATCATCTCCTCACGTATGTGTACTGATTCCCATACACATCCATGAGAACATACGATCTCATCCTCACCCAGTGTAGGGTCCTCTCTTTACACACACTCCCATAAGAATAGGGCCTCAAAATCTGGTAGCTGCCTTATTTACACTCGATCATGTAGAGTAGAGGTAGTATCTATGGAAGATAAAAAACGTCTATCCAAATCTATCGTTCACATCCAAATGAATCTCAAAGAACATATCCATAAGCTTCCACTCACTTTCGGCCTCCCAAACATCTTATATATGAGTCCTCATACTCAACACATCATCCACTACATGTCCTTTCTTAGGCGTATAGGCAAGCTCAATTTCAAAAGACTAAAGGTATGCAACCAAACATAACTGTCTCATATTCAGATCACGCTGAGAAAATATGTACTTGAGACTTTTGTGGTCAATGAACACCACAAAATTATATCCAAAAAGTTAATTTCTCCAATAACACAAGGTATGAAAAACTTATGCCAACTTTAGATCATTCGTCGGGTAACTCCTCTCATATGGCCTCAACTGCTGAAACTCGTATGCAATGACTCCTTCCCCATGCATAAGCACTTCTCCCAGACTGATACATGACGCGTCACATTAAATGGTGTAACTCTGTCATTGTTCTAAAAAAACTATTATTGGTGGTGAATAAAACCTCACTTTCTACTCTTGAAAGGATGACTCACAAGAAGATGTCGTCGAATACATCACACACTTCATAGTTAGGCAAACCAGAGGCGCTGTTAAGCATGAAGAGTCCAGTATAAAGACATTATAGTAACCAGACATCCCAAAAAAACAACATACATAAAAGAAAATTTCCAGTTTCTCATAGGAATTTACTGTTCTCTCTTTCTATGGGTCTACTGATACCCATTTCCCTGAGATTACATGACCCATGAAGTGAATTTGGTTCATCCAAAAGATGTATTTTTAGAGAATAACATATTATTGATTCTCTCAATGTGTACTCAAAATGGTCTCAATATGGATGACATGATCGTGTAGAGTGTGAGTGTACAACAATATATCATCCACAAAACAACCATGAAAGAGTCCATGTATGGATGGAACACTCAGTTCCTCGGTTCTTCAAAAACTACAGGTGCATTCAAGAGACTAAACGACATAACCACAAACTCGTATAGACCATACATACTCCGAAAGGATGTAATAGGTACATCCAATGGCCTAAAACGAAACTGATGATAACTGGATCTCAATTCAATCTTCGAGAACAATCAGGATCCGCTAAACTGATAAAAGAGGTCATCAATACTTGCTAAGGGATATCGGTTCTTTACAATCATCTGATTCAGCTTCTGATAATTCTCAATAAGTCTGAGGGTACTGCCTGCCTTCATTGCAAATAGGATCGACAATCCCCAAGGATATGTAGTGGGTTGGATGAAAACCGTTTCCTGAAATGCTTATAATAGCTTCTTGATCTCATGAATCTCTAGTGTATCCATCCTATAAGGAGTAATGGACACTGATGCTGCCATGGGCACAAGATCTATAAGAAATTTATACCTCTCGCTCAGATGTAAAAAATGAAATGTCATCTAGAAAGACATATTTGAAAAAATCCTCTAATAGTGGAATTTCCAACTCTGATGTGTCCTTTTCATCCAGATACAATATAGAAATCTGTTATGTAACACCTCTCTACTCATGTTGATCGGGTCCAAATATGCTCGCCTAGACATCCAAATAATCTTCCCTCTGGTGATGTGAAACTCACCCTTTGGGGTTAGAAATTAACAACAACCTAAAAGGGAACAAAATATTCCATTCTAAGGATGATGCCATTTCGCGTCATCTCTAAGACATATTAGTCCTATAAGAAATGACACCAACCAACCTCTAGAGGGAACTCCTTACACTAATTTATATTAGTCGTTCTTGTCCACAACTGAGTTTCCAGTGTCATGATATCATCAGAAGTTAAGATACAAAGCTCAATACTCTCCATAATAGGCACACATATAAATATATGGGAACCCCTGAATCGAAAATTTCATAAACTAAAACTCTGGAATCCAAAATTGTAATTTTGAATATAGAATGCCAGATATCCTACTCCTGATGGATCTGCTGCATCACAAAATACTTACCTGCACCGTGGTCCTATGAAGCTATTTGAGATCCCTGAGATGATCCATCCTGTGGCTTTCGAAAACCCTTTGTCTAAACACTGTGTCCACAACCACCTCCTCAGCCTAAACTACCTAAATAACACAAGCCCCCAGTCTTATGTGGAACCAATGGTCCTTCTCGGGTATGAGGAGTCGAAATAAATCCACCCTCATTAGAAGATGGAAGGATGGAGTTGCAGAAACGTTTAATATGTCCTATCTTTCAACAATATTGGCACTCAACTAGGTCTCTCTAGCACTAATGATTCATATGTCTTCCCTATACACACTGGTTGCGCACCACCTGACTACCTGAAGGAATTTCCCACCAACTTGGATCTCCACGCGTAGACTCCCTACGGATCTTCCCGCTATCATTCAGATGGGTACCAACTCTGGATGATGAGCCTCCCTGTCTTATAACTCTATAATCCCTCAAGTTGCACTTGGTGATCAGCACCTGGTTGACTATAAAATATATGGAAGTCAACTTGAATATTTTCTCCTAAGATCAGATATAATGCCTAGGACCATCCTAAAACTTCCTCTCTAGAAATAATTCATCGCCCACTAGAATGGGTGTGAAATGATTTAAATCATTGAAGCAAGAAGAATACTCCCTAACTGAGAGAGTACCTTGACTTGAACACATGAACTCTTGGGCTCAGTCAACCCTTAAGGTCTCTTAGTATATGTAGTTATAGAAGGTCCACTGGAACTCATCACAATCCTTAAATCAGTGGAGTCCCTCCTGTGATATCACATCCCACCATCACTTGGAGGAATCTAGAAGCATGTATATCACGATCTTAACCCTCTTCTATGGAGGCGTATTGTGATGCTAAAATATAGACATCATGACATCCAACCATGAATCAGTAGCCCGAGGTCATACATCCCCTAAGAAAGTGGGAGGAGGATGCTGCTAAGAACCCCACATCAACTCTTCCATAGATTGGATATGATTTGGTGATCCCTATAAAGTCTTCCTCATCCTCGTGAAGCATTCTCGACACTATGTGTCAGCACCTATGTCTGGAATAATAGTTTCTTCCAAGACATGAATGTCACCAGGGTCTACTATTAATCACAAATCTACCATTTTCGGTATATGATTGTTTCCCTATATATGGAATACTACCAATGGAAGTCTTGGTGGCATGAATCAGTAAGTTAAAGCGCACACCATAGATCATGATCATCAAGGACTAGAAAATTGATTTTTTAGAAAGGAACATGAGAAGGAAAATAGTCATGTTTTTTTTAAACATAGATACATGGAATGTATGAACCCTACACAGCGTATCTCCATATGCTTTTAACATGGCATGTAAATTTTCCAAAATACGTTGTGTAACACCCATACTCACAAAGTGTTGTCTATATGACAAGGCGTGTACTTGAATCATTTTTCCACTACTTGAGTACCTCTACACGGCTAAACACACAGTTCCATCCTAGTTAACTCTACACGGCGTGTTCACCCAAGAAACGACATGCACCACTTTAGATATAACCACCCATGTCATTAGTCACACGGATGGAGACATTATCGATTCCCACATGGTGTGTTCATGCTAAACATAGTGTGTACTACACGAAGTTCACCGACCCGTGTCATTAGTCACATGATCAGATACATGGTCTCTAAAACATGGCGTGCACTCCCAGTACAAGGCGTGTTCCACCAAACATTTTAGAACACAGTGCCACTACCCACATAGTTAGTCACATGGTTATATTATACATGGAATGAACATAAAATACACAACATGTACTAAATAAATGTTGCTTCATCCAGAATAGAATAACACATGTCATGTATTCATCATCACACAGATTGTATTCTGGGTTTTTCTAGACAGTAAGCCTCAAAACCTACTTTAGAACCCCATAAAATAAAATAAAACAAGCACTAATGTTCCAAATTTAGATCCATGTGGGCTCATACATCCCAAAAATCAATGATTGGAATCAAGTTCGTGTATATCAAAATACATAACAGTGTAATAAATCACATGCTCCACAAAATTCTGATCCGTGAGGGACCAAAACACGTCAGGGACCACTGTTTGGTGCCCATTCAAATGTAAATTTATATTTCCCAATACCCTATCAAAATAGAATATATTATATCAAGGAATCTATCAAAACAATGTGTATATATATAATAACATCTATCACTATAACATTCAATCGGTAATGAACACTAAAGGTCATGACACTAATGCATGGAATGTGATCACTAGAAGGTGCATATATGATGCAAGAGATGAAATACCCTCCTCTCCTCAGGCTTCAATAGAAATAAAACCTCAATAACATTAATGATATCAAATAAAGAAGAGAATCACCCAATGGTGAAATTAAATCAACTATAATAACGGAAAAACAATGAAAATTTCAATATTTGAGGAAAATTAGATTTTCCCAGTACACGGGTTAGCTACTCCTGGGAACAGCTCATTAGAAACTACCCATTCCATCCAATACATCTCTATAGGATCCAAACTATGAGACAAAGAAGAAAATAAAAACCTACTCTGACACCAGTTTGTAACCAGCTGGTTCCAGGTGCCTCCCAAGGGTTCCCCGTACCAGGTTGCTCACATGGCCTCAAGTGCATTTCCTCAAACACCAGAGGCTTCCAATTAGTAGTGAGGGAATTGTGTGTGATAGTGGGGAAATTATGCCCTCATTGGTAGAGTATGCACAGAGGAATAACAAATAATAAAGTACAGCCGAATAAATAATTCTATAAAACAAGTAAAGATTAGAATACTGAAAGTAAATCAACAACTAAAGCATTTATATGAATGATGAATGTGACAAATATCTAGGAAATAATCCACACAAGTCCCAATTCTTTAAATACAATACTACTACCAACGTTCTAAAAACACTAAATTACTCCAAAGGCATTGCTAGCCTCAACTTGGTCTCATGCTTTTTAGATCCATAACAATAATATACCCAATGAAAAATGGTGTCTTCCATTAACTAAACTTGCATCCATATAAGTCGATTTGCTCCAAAATCATGACCCAAATAGGCAGTGAGATGAAACCTAGTAGGAAACCACAACAAGTTCTATGCCTAACTATGAGTGAGTGTATATATTGTAGGTAATTATTGAAATGCATCAAAGAAACCTGTAGTACCCAAAAGAAACCAAACACTATTTTTTCATATAAATTCATTAGAATTTAATGTTCACAATTTAGTTATGTATCATAAACAACTATCTCAAAATACTACCTAACAAGACATAATCTAAGAATGTGATTTGGCTTTCCAGATGTTCAAAAATATTCTATAATGAAATTAATCTTATGGGTAGCTCACATAGTCTAACCCCGATGGCCATGTTTTGAAATAAAAAGGCAATGACACTCTAAGGAGGTAGTCACCGTCAATTTATCTAAATGGTTTTTACAAAATATCTATAGTCTCCCTAAGGAAGAAATCAATGTAAATTCTCCCTATAGAATCATAATGTGAACTATAGACACTCTGAGGTAGCAGTTACTGCAAATCCCTCATGTCGTCTCATAGAGTGAAATATCACATACACACTGAGGAAACACACAACATGAATTCCCCCTATGTTTTAACTACACCATGTTCTTACAAACATGTGTTATTAAATGGTGCCTAAATGATATTATGTAGCTGAAAATATTCTCAATAACTACAAGGCTATACAATTCCAATGCATATCACAAGAATTTAACAAACAGAAAAAGGAAATCAGTTCCATCCTATCAAGAACGTAAAGGAAACATGGTCTAGCTCATAGGCCACATAGACCAAACCACCATAATCATTCAAACAAGGAAAAGAAAACATGGGGTGTTCCTTAAATATGTAATTCCACATAATATCACATTAATTATCCCTTAAACAAAAAAAATATTGTGGTAGATAAAACATGGCTCAATTTCCTTAACCAGGAATACCCATAACATGGGTAATCATCAATTTGGCCAATAAAACTCAAATTCAAACAATGAAAGCCAACAAACCACCAACCTCGACATTGTATAATCTGTATAGTTGAACCTCACACTCTGAATCTACCTATAACATCATAGATCTACAAAAATTTCAGAAACATTTAACAATGAATAACATGAGAGAGAGAAGAAATCAGGAGGGGGATCTAGAATAATAAAGAACTCAATGTTTGGATACCAACATAACCGACAGAGTTCGATTCGGAGAATGAATGGAAGATTAGTGGTTCTGAGAAGAATCATCACTCTAGGATGCTCCTGGATGAGATGGGTTAAGAAGAAGATGCTTATGGGGATTTAACATGACCTTATCCCAACCTATCAATTAAAAAGACGTGTACATAGCATATTATTTTAATGTACACACTGTGTATATGCTTTAAATGGCCCCCCCGCTTTAGGCGGTATCTTGGTCACCCCACACATCCATGTCTCATACGTTACATGTGTGGTACACAGTTACCCGCAGTTACCTGGTACAGGACGTGTACTCCCAAGTACACATCGTGTACTTCAAAAAATTCAGGAAACTACCATTTTTCTAAAAAACAAATGAAATCATGATTCATAAATAAAAAATATCTGGTTTACTATAACATAATTCCCCTATATTTTTGAAACCCAACATACGGTGTTTTATTCCTCACTTGGATATAGAATGTTATCACTCATTGGACTCTACTACTCCTTGATTACCTGTCATTTTAAGGCCCCACTATTTTAACCAGTGTTTCTTCTTCAAGGTATGAATTATATTTTATTTCTCATTATATCTCTACTTTTTTCATTTTTAATTCCATTTGTTCTTTTTGGTTTAACCATACTGATGGATTTTAATGTAATTTGATTCATTTCTTATTATTCTAGGGTAGGTAGTCCATTCCAGTGATTTTCATTGAGTTCTATTTGAAGTTGTGTCCCATTTGTACACAATTTAAGGTTGGAAGTTTGTGCCTTTTAAATTTTTTTGAAGTATATTGATTGTTTGAAATTTTTAAATAATGTATCTTTAAAAATAATGGTCTTTGGGAATTTTTATACGGTATTACTATAAAATAATCAATACTTGTTTAAAAAATAATTTTAATGTTAATAGGTGTATTTTATGCATTTTATAAAATTCATAAATGGGGTTAGAAGTTTATTTCCATAGTTTAATTTGACAATCTTCCTTTATAATGATTCAATATGATTATATTATGGATTTTTTTGGTTTTTTAACAAATTATTAATTATTATTCTTATTTGGTAATTTCCCTCATTGAATCCTTTGATTTTGATACATGACATGTAGTTTTCTCATTATTACCTAATTTATTGGCTCCTATTAATATATTAATATATATAATATATATATACATGTCTATATGAAACTATAAGTCTTTGTGTATGTATAAATATACTATTGTATGGATATATTTTTAAATGTATATATATAAATATATTAATTTATTGGATTCCTTGATTAGAGTATATAACTATATTTGGGTTTGGGTTTTAAATGAAATCATTTAATGTGATTTTAAATTAAACACTTATATTTTAAACCGTAATGATATTTGGAATATCTAATAGATTTTTGAAAAGTGATTGGATTTTAAATTGTTAAAAAATGTATTCAGGAATGAAATTACAACATTTAAATGACTATGTTTCGGTTGTCACTTTGAAATGGTTTATAGAAAGGTGTTCACCGTACATGAATCCCTCTATGATAAGATGATAGTTCTTATTTAGGGGTGTAGGGAGTTGGGAAAAGCATGTTATTTGGATTATGAGTTTACTTGTTTTATATTATGACGTTTCATCTAACTCATAGCTATTGTGTACTATTATCATGGTAACTTAAGGCTCTTACTGATATATAATATAAGGTTACTACATAGTCCCTATAAGATAGACTAGATCCCCTGTGAGGATTAATGTTTATAAAAATAATAGTTCCACCTGTGATAATAGTTGTGAACATATAGTTGGTTATTGATATAGGGGTTCATTAATAGAACTATAGATATTTCCACCAATGTATATACATGTTCTTCTAATGGGATGTTTTAGAATTACCCATTATTATATGTACTTCACGGTTAGAAAATTATTTTGTTTGTTTGTAATAATGATTCCATAATTGATTATTCAATTTTGACTTATCCCACTACTTATAATATTATATTATATTTATTATTATATTAACATGTTTTATTTATTTGGTTACTTGGTTATGAGTAGGGTATTTGTTTTAACAGGGTCTATGAAGTCTTTATTTTAAAATTTTATTATTTAAAAATACTTGAAATGTTATTTAAATTTTCTTTTTGTTTTAATGATGGATTATACAAGAATTATTATGATTTGTTATTAATAAATGAATAAAATAAATCTTTTATAAAATTTCGAAATAGAAATGATTATCAATTTTATTAATTTAAATGAATAGAATCTCTGGTGATTGGAAAACGGTTATTTTTATGTTTCAAAACTATTCACAATGCTTGATGTACAATTACATGAGTTTTTTTATGGTTCAGGTATAGTTTTAGAGTCGCTAATAGGGAATGTGATATTTACGATAGATGTTCATCATTAGGTAACATAGATATTTTATTGGGTTTCATTTGAGTTTCATCTATCGTTTTGAGTGGTGTCCGCCATGACGACCTCTAGAATCATGGGTCTTATTTTTTTCTATAATAGTTATTTATATATCTATTGTAAATTATGTATCATTTATTTGAAGAATATATCAATCTCTTATTTTATTTTTATTTCTTGTTATATAGTTGGTGTGATAATCTACCTTCTCAATAGGTCATGCTATAATTTCAAGAGAAATTTTATTATTATTTTAATCCTTAGATTTTTAGAAAAATACATACATAAATATTTTTCATGAAGCCTTTGAATCATTATATAAGAACATATGGATTTTTTATTCCCATTTGGTACTTAATGGAACATTCAAGGTTTCTTGTTTTTGGATGAACTATGTTATATCACGACACCTACGTTATCATCCTACATTTCGGATTAAAATTACTTCTCTTACTAATGTCAAGATCCCTATCTCAATATACTAATCTCCCTCACATAACACATAATTAATACCTCATTGGGTTTTATCTTATAATAAACCAATCTATTTTCTGTTTTCAAATATCCCATGTTAACCCGCATTCCAAATATTCCACTATTGTATTCATATATTTATCTTTGGAAACATATTCCAACTCATTATAATAATCAAGGGAACTTATTCTCAATAGAATCCCATATATAGGACTAATCCTTTGAGAATAAAAATATAAAGTTGATTCTCACATAACCTATGTATACAAGGTACATCCCAACATGTATCATATTCTTGTATTGGAATACCCAAACAGGAACAAACACACACACAAACACACACATATATATATAAACATCAACCTCCCATGATCTATGTCTAGTGTCCAATGATTAGGAAGTTAGATTAAGAAAAATTCCATAACTAAACTATATAGGAAACATCATATTGGTTATAAATAATAATTTTAATAACCATACCTATTTCATATTCAAAACAGTTATCAAACCTCAGAAAATATATTTATAATTTTTTTTCATTATGCATCCCTAATTATGAGGGAATATATATTCATTATCATGAAGCATCCCAATGTAGGATCAACCTGACATATCATTGTATGAAAAATAAAATATAGTTTATAAGATACTGTTTCAAAAATGATTCTATATTTCAAAATTACATATATGTTATTTTTGAAGCATTAAATTGTTTAACACATGATCTCTAGTGAAACCTATCCTGATCATTTAAGTTTATTCATCTAAATCCTTCATGAGAAATATAATTCTTACTATAATGTTCTTTATAAGAGTCCTATATAAAAATATTATAACCCATAAATCATAATTATAACTAATCGTGTGGGTCTTGTTATATAATAACATACTATATTAAAACAAAAATCTATGATTATAAATATGATATTCTTAGTAACATGGAATTCCTACTACGAAAGGGTTTTTTGATGCACCATTCTGATATCTATCACATGCTCTGACACATAACCTTATCACCATCCTATAATCACCTCAAATAATAAAAAAAACTAATAATTTGTATGATATCATTATCATACATATCTTATAGTTTTAATTATTTTACCAAAATAGGGCCATTTCCACTGAGATCATATTAGACTATAGTATCCAATATTGGGTCATGTGGAACACCTCATCTAAGCCGTATTTTATCAATAATAATATGGGGTCAAATGTAGTACCATGGGGAAACTATAACCCTAGAAGAAATATATCATGGAAGAATGAATAAAAAATAACCATTTTCAATATTTGTTTTTTTAAATGACTCCAAGGATCGATGCAAAACGTATTTGTCTAGTCCCATAGTTTCATTGAGAATTTAACATAATAATTCCAAGAAATAATGTGAATATGGAAACACCAAGGTAAAATCTTGGGTGGTAGAAATTATAAGTGTTAAATCTGATCTCTAGGAGATAATCCATATTGATCTAATAATAATTAGATTTAGTTTATGAGACTTATCGGGATGGGAATAGATATATAAGTGAATTAGGCATGATCACTAACTCCAAGGGGTGACCATAGGCACTCTAAAATATCTAGATTCATTTTCCATTCCATGGGGATGGATCTATGATTTTTTAAATTATTAATAATCATTTATGACTCCAATGGAGGTGACCTTAGGTAGTTAATAGTTTTTGTTCCCATCATTGAATCCTAGGTGGATGAGCCTAGTTTGTCCGTGTTATCAAGAACCATCGCTATCTTTTACCGGGAATTATTCCAGGTAGTATATACTAAAACGGAAATACTAATAACCCCTATGAATATGATCATTGGTGGTATAAGTAATCTTCAAACAATGTAAATCCCTCGTACAAGGGTTCTTGGTGGACTATCAGTCATCAGACATAACACCTTATTTATAGCGTATGTTTCCCTATGTAGTCATGATCATAAAAAATATGATTAGTACTATGAGGAACAACCTATAGAATCCATTATTATATTTAATAATCAATAATTGAAGGAACATGACATTCACATTATGATAATATCAAGATAATCACTGCCTATGTAACTATGGTGACACCCATAGTCATCAATAAAAATTTCCAGGTGCACCCCCTTATGGTTTATTATATCTCTATGTAATACATTAGGGTTCCATAAGATAAATTATTAATGAACAAAAAACATTTATTCAGAATCGTATTCCAATCCCACAAGTCTATTTTTATCACATAAGGGGCACTACATCCCTTGAAACCTACACAATCATCTAACAGCTTCAATGGCCACATAATTTGGTCACATAAGTTATACGGGGTTTATCCAATTTTCCTTCCAAAAAAAATATTTTTTGGGGATCATAGCCAACCTATCCATCCATAACATTAATGTTTACTGACCTAGGTAATCACATATCAATGGGGGTTTCATGAGACCCTCCCTCCAAGGATACCAATATTAATGAAGAGGGATAGTGATGCCCTTGTCCAGCAACTAGTAGCCTATTTAATGGTGACTAGAACTGAAGGTATAAAAAATCATTGCATGGGAGGCTTTACACTATATAATTAAAAACAATATTTTGAGAATGTATAAAACCCCATTGAAAAAATCATGAAGATTTTAGAGTGTTAAATCATGAACCATTACTCAATTCATAAATAAAATTATCTGAAATCTATAAAATCTCCAGAGTATATATGATAACTCTTATTGATGTCAAGAAACCACAAAATATTCAACCCTGGAAGTAATGTACAGATCAATCCCAAATTTACTCTATGAATCATGAAAATTGTTTATATAAAAAGGTTGAGAATAAAAGTATACTTAGATGTGATATAACCAAGGTATAAAGTAAAAATTTGAAAGGAGCAAGCTAGTGAATCAATGAACAGACCATAGATGCATAAATCACTTATATTACACAGTTAACTAGAACCTATCCTCTATATGGATCTCTGTCAAAATAATTCATCTAATATAATAATATAGAATATAAATTATAACATAGAATGGTGGCTCACTACCACTTCCCCACTGATTTTCTGTTATCATGACCCAATAGTGAAGTTACGCAGTCCATCTTAGATGATGGGTGAGAATCAACCCGGCGTAACCCACCATCACACAGTCTATAATCTATTATTAGAATAAGGTGTCATCATACTACATATCATCCAATTATACTAGGGAAATCGATTATAATCTATTCACGTAACCATAGTAGTAGGGTATCTTGAATATGAAGGGAATCAACCTCATTGCCACCTCTAACCACGCATGAACGCCACCAAATATCACATCATATCAGAGCCTCATAACTTCACATCTCACCCAAAAGTGCATGGTCCAACACTGTTTCATAATATCCAAATAAATCTATATAATAACTACTGCTGGATAAAGAGGGGGGAGAGAGGTTTCCAACCATCCAAGTCACCACTATCCTAAATGTTGGGAGAAAACCTAGCGGATAGATCCTAGGAGCATTAGAAAATTTATCCAACTCATGTGGGGAGTATATTAAAATTTAATAATGTTTAATGATTTATATAGCACAAAATACATAGCCTATGTTTTTTCGTCAACTGAACTGACACACACCACATCCCCACCATTACATCACCTGTGATTTATCCCAACCACGTGCACCACTATATTTAGCACCACACAAACCCAACACAACATACAAAATATTTTCCAATTTCATTTTCACGTTTCTCCGCTCAAATTTACTTATACTATTAATTTATTCATTTATTCCATTTCTGACACATATCAATCCCACATATTAGTGTTCATTTCATTTATCAACATCAATTATTTTATGGATATTTGAACAAATAACCAAACCATACCACACACCAACTGGCCCAACTCATATCAACCACATTCATAACACCATTCATCCACCATTAGCATCATGAAAAAACTCATAAGACAACATACTATATGAAACACACATCAAACATCCAAATCACATCTCACAAAACATCCTCTACATATAACAGCTCCACATCACCACCACACATCATCATTATAATGCACCACAACATTGTGCACCTCAACCACACGTCTAAACTTATATACACCACACCATAAAAATTCCCACACCACCACCATGTCAACCATCTAGCATATCAGAACACATCACATACAAAATTATCATCCTATCACGACCACCACCACACAAAATCTCATAGAACACAAGTAAACATAGGAATTAAACAACAAATAATAACACACAACCCAAATTCAGAAAATTATTTATCGGATATGAACACATTATTACTTTATTTAGCATCAATATTATTACAGAAAATAAAAATGATGGGAAGTTGGTTTATTAGAAAAATATACACTGTTTATCCAAATATTTAGGACATGATTAGTCAAATAGATATTTTTTTCATCATACAATTATAGATATAGCATAGAAATGGATCCCAATTGCCTTTATTTTCATTAATGTAAACATGGATTTTCAATAACATAGCGGACATCTAACAAAGCAGTAAATAATGTGATATCTCCCCTACCCATCAATTTCTAACATGAAAATTTATTTTTTTATTATTTTCCCCTTTAGTATCTACCCAATATAAGGGAAATTATATAGATCCCACACATAGCACAATAAAGTTGTGAGAACGAAGATCCTCTACCTTGATGGATCCTTTTGTTCTCATTATACACCCTAAGGAGAAGAATAGGCTTCCTACAAATTATAACCAGACAAGAAAACTGTAGAATAACCTGATCCAAATTAAGGGGTTTTAATAAATTGAACTAAAATATAACCCAAAATAGATAATCACGTCCACATTAAATACCCAAGATAACAATTGGTGTATAATAATGGGGATGCGATGAGAATTCACATCGTATAGAAAAACCTCGACCACCATAACCCCTAAATCAAAGTGAGATAAAGAGGTAAAAGAGATCATTCAGTGCCACAATGGTTATCTCAAAATTGATAGAATTGAATGTATGAATGATATGAAAATCAGTATAATAAGGTTCACGAAAAAACTACAACTTTATAGTTTTTCATGTGTAATTAATATTTTCACATCATAATCCTAAGGTTCCCCAAAAACATACATCATAAAACAATCCATTAGGCTATAAAACCCTCACAAACTATTCTTAAGAAGGAAAATATGGTGTCTAGGGATTAATTTATTTACACTATGAATTCCAATATTATGTCATATTAACATTTTCAAATCTACCCCTCTACCACATATAAGATAAAAACCACTATCCAATCATGATGAAAAAATAATTCATATTTTGTAAAATACGATTTTGTGAAACAAAAAACACTATTACCATTCTTTTTTAGATCCAATATATGTTGAACATCCTCTAACTTGTTATGTTCATTCTCCAACCACAAAAGTAGAAAAATAACATGACCAATTTGCAAAAACCATTAAATTATATACCTCCCAAATGATTAATTCCATTGAGAATAAAAAACTAACACATATGGAAAGTGGTTCACCCAAACAAAAAATGTGAAATCTTTCATGGATATTATTACACCTCAAACACCATCAACTGAAAAATAAAAAATACCCCAATAAAGATCCCATGCATCCCCATCCCCTCACAAGCACATCCTCTAATATCACCATGAAAAAAACCATAAATCAGATACCATCCCCAACCACCAAATTTTGACACATCCACATCACTTCACAACCACACAACCATTTCACCCCCACATAGAAAAAAATGACAACTCCCAAAAATAATAAAAACACTGACTCAAGAACATAAATAAAAAAATTCCATTTAATATGTAAAATTAATATCTAATTTTGGTGGAACTAATTAGACAACATGGATTTAATCATGTCTAGGTAAAAATAATTCATTTAGTATTCATTTCTTCCCCATTTCATATGTCTAATGTTTTATCATGCATCACATATCAGACATCAAGGAAAAAGAAACTCTCATAAAACAACATGACCTATCATCAAAACATCCAAGAAAAATAGAACAATGTAAAGATAAATCATCACAATATAGTTACTTGGAACACATTTACATCTCTCGATTATATTGACTCTCCTACATGTATCAATTCCACCACAACTTCTGAAAAATAAAATTTTTCATCCACACAAAAACATTTCTCACCAATATAGGATCAATAATGGATTCCCCGTGAATGTTGAGCCAACGTTAAAATCCAACTACCCATATTCAATGATTTTGATGTCCTCATGATTATAAAGATGGATATTGGAAACATGGAAGTTGTTGTGGATCCTCTCCAACAATAGTGGAACATATAATAAGTACACCACCTCACAAACATTGCTTAACATCTCAAAAGGGAAAACAATGAAGTTATAAATCTTACTTATTCGGATACATCACATCCAATATTGAGTGGTTTCACTCAAGAACACATGGCCTTTAACCTTTATGTCAATGGCTCATCCCCATTGTTCAATATAGTTATTTTTATGATTTTTTGAAACCCTCATCCAATGTCTAACCAAGTAGATCTTCATAGCCATTCTATATACCACATGAGGACCAAGATCTACTGATTCCCTAACATCTATCTAGCACAAGAGAGTATGACATAGTCATCCATAGTATTATTTGTATATATCCATTCTAATCGATGATTGATAGTTATAATTGTATGAAAAATCGACTAATAGAATGTGATTATTCCACAATATTATAAATTCTATGATGAAATATCATAACATATCGACTATCATATATATGGTCTAATTCATCTACACATCTCTCTGAGAATGGAATGAAATTATATGGTGTAACTATAAGCTGAAAGCATGATGAAGTACCTTATAGACTTGTGAGGTAAAATAAGGATCTAGATCAAGGATTATTTTCTTCAAAACTCCCTGATGCCTAATCCCATCATCCACTTACCAAAACTCTATAATATAAAATAACTATACTCTTGGATAACTCGAAAGTGAGACCAGTTCCTCATCCAATTCAAAACTGCATCACAAAAACTAAAATATTACGGAAACCTGATAAAATTTTTTATCAAGAAGTGTTCCCATTTCCATTTAAAAATATCCATGAACATAAATATATAACAAGGGTCATGGTACTTTTAATCCACATTCTGATAGACCAAACACCTCATGAATAACTCCACCAATATCTATTTCATCCCTGACCACAAAAAATGTCTCCTCAATTCATGATGTATCTTTTCAACCACTGATTTAATATTAATGTTGAGATGTGAAATTCATGTAAACTGCATTATGCATCACCTTTAGAATAAACATCCAATCCTAGAAAAACATTTATTTCCCAAAATAGTCAGTCCATCCCTTAGGTCCTTCATCATTTACAGCATTATCAGATATCACATCTACCTTTTAGATGATGAATTGAGACTCCCACACCTTCCATATCATAGATGAATCCATGGTCATGTTACAATCACATTCCCAACAACTACTCACCCTAACTTCTAAAAGGGTGGATTCTAGTTCCTCCATTCCTTTCCAAACATTAGGAAACAACTGGGAGACAACTTCTAGAGAAGTTTGACTAAAATATTTTGATACCAAATTCACTATTACCAATGTGTAAGAGGTTTAAAACTCATATTTAGTGAGAAACTCCATTAACCTCTACAAGAATTGTTTCATATCCCACCGAGAGAAAACATATTTATGGCTATTTTGGTATATGACAATCCTAAATCAAACACTAATGATGTAATACCACCAAAATATTATCCCAATAATATCTCTAATAAGATCAAGAGTATGGGTATGTAACTAAATACATTTATAAGAGATCACCACTCTCTACTAACTCAACATGCATCCCAATCCTAGATAGGATGTGTCAAAAAAAACCTCACACAACACACCCTCCTCATGCAAGTGATACAATATAGTAGTAACCAAACTCTTCTTCAAGTAATTAAACAATTCTGGGAACTCACTAATCCATAGAAAAACATATTCCTTCCAAGTGAATGATTTTATTTGGGTTTAAAAATAATAAAATTTTGTAACAAAACTCTGATAAAAGCCTATGTAGCCATGGAAACTATTTACCTCTGTCATTTTCATGGTGTCATAACAATATAAAACTATATCGATAATTGATAGGGATATTTAAAAACCATCTTGATACACCACATGTACAAGTAAACACACCTTTATCGTTCAAAACGTAAACTTGGACATCTCTCTATGGAGATCGTATAGTCTATGGAAATTCAAAATAGCTATGAGATAATCGACATGATTTACATGTAACTATAGTAGTTAAAGATATCATTGATGAATATAATGACGAAACGATCTAGTAACATAGGGATCAATGAATTTATAATCTTTATAAACAAAGCTTTTACATTCATATGTTATAGAGAAATAACTATAAACTCGATGTGTCAACACCTGCACCAGAATCTAGTATTTAGATTGTTATCATAATTCTCCCTCAAATAGTTATATCTAGACATGTAACATCCTAACCCAAACCATCTATTCTAAGACTCAAGTTCTTGTGACCTCATGAGAATCTCCTCGTATGCGGAAGGATGCTAAATAGTATAGTGGGTATGATTCCGTTAGTGGATAGATTGTACAATCAATATTAGGTCTTATGATTAATAATAAAATATACTAAAAAATAATATATGATATTAGTAAAAATGTGGAAAACTGAATACAGAATAATTTTAATAACTTTAATGAATATCTCATAATTTAGTATCATTTCTAGTGTAAATAAATAAAATTAATTATTTAATTAAATGTATTTTATTCTCTGGAGTCATTCACGATCCGCTACTAGCTCCACACTCCTCGACACAGTTATCCACCACAAAGCCGTTTTGTAACAACCCATGAATTTACAAATAGATTTAATATAGAATGCATAAATTGTTGAGTCACTATAAAACACAACAATTTTTATGACCTATTTATGTAATCATAATTTTTTCACCACTGTGATTTAGATTTCAAAAAACTAACATACACGTTTGTGTTTAGGAAGATATTTTGATTCTGAAAAGACAAACAAATTTTTTCTGAGAATAGTAACATACCCTTATTAATAGTAACATACCCTTATGAATATTAATGGATAGAAAAAAAGTATTAAAAAAATATAAACATCACCCACGAATGTATAAATATGATTTAGACATATTAAAAGTGAAAAAACAATCATAGTATAAGTATTGGTATTTTACATGTCATGAATTTTATAATTAACATTTTATGATTAAATGTAATAATTTAAAATGGAAAATTATTTTTATAAAATTTATTCAAAAATTGTTACATTATTTTATTATGGTTAGAAGATAATTTTATAGGGCCTTAATTATTTTCTCAATCTGTAATAAAAGGAGATATAGTTTTAATGTTGTTTTTTCGAATAAATTAGGATTTTGTTAAATATTAAATTAAAAATATTTATAAAAATACTTTTTTAAGAAAATGACTTCATTTTTGAATTCAACACCTCAAAAAATGGTTAGGGAACATAGTTGGGATTTTTCTGAATTTCATAAATGTTTTATGAATATTGAAATATGGTAAAATACCGTATATTAAAATTAACGATTTAATATATTATTTATAGAATCATAAGTGGTATAGGCCCACTTAGTTCGAACAGACATGAAATTGTTACTATTTTGGGTAACATGTATTAAGACTATTTCTAGTATTGAGCAAAAATATAATATTAATGATTACAATAATGTAAACTACCTCCTCTCCTCTACTATAAATACCACCCTTATTTCCCTCTTCCTCTCACACATCTCAATCCTTGATCCTTACATATGATCTATCAAATACTCCTCCCATGGATCTTCCCCACATAATAGATATACTAGTCTCACCAAAATCTCAAAACCAAAGGCCTTATGTGGGTTCTCAAGTAGAAGTGATCAATAGGTAAAAATCCTCTTTTGTATTCTTTCTTTTCATTTCATTTTCTTTTCTTTTATTCTAATTTTACCACCTTCCGTTTTACAACAGTCATTAATGATCCAAAATCGTACATATTCATGATTTTATCATGTTATTGGAAGACTAACCGTTATACTTGTTCTCCTCTCTCACTTATTCCAGAAATAAAAACATCATCTGTGACATTTCGATTTACCGACATTGTGTACGATGTGATTTCAATTCGTTTCACTTCCTTCAACACTGGTTTGGAATCATTTTTGATGGTTGAAAAATATTATAATTTATTTATTATATCTTATATAAGGTTCTGAAATAATTTTTTATGAATGTTATTAGTTTATAAAGAAAATGAGTTCGTTGTCTTCAAACCCCGCAAATTAACCCAAACAATTTTCATTAAATAATTTATATAATGATTACTATTTACTCCATGTAACCAAATGAAATTTAAAAAGAATTTATCCTTATATATGTACCCTAATAACATTGAACTAAAATTCCGTATAACCATCCTCATTTTACATTATTCTTCAATTATGTATATAATATACCGATCATGAATAAACCCCTCCCAAACAATAAAATTGAACCACTTAATCCCATAAAGAAGACCATGAATGGTCATAATAAGCCTATAGTAAATGAATTTAACAATGAAGAGGTTATTGATATATTAATTAAGGAATTTAATTTGGTCATCCAGGACACTCTGATCAAGTGAAGAACACCAACAGTCTTATGGTAAGTGTTTCTTCATCTCGATTCCATTTTTGGGAGATATGTATTCACTACTATTACATGTTCATGGTGTATGTATACATCCCATTGATGTTTCAAATCATGAATCTATTTATTTTCATTAAATTCAATTTATTATTTTATGATTATTAATTTTGGGCCATACGATTCAATTGATTGCAAATTTGTAAGGGTTTTACACCCAAACCTCCATTTTCATTCGGGTTGACTTTATTATAACCATAACTAAATTAAATTCTAATTAATTCGTATGTACTCCTCATAATTTCTGTTTGAATGTTCTATATTTGTATTCTCATGAGAATCAAGCCATTATTTATCGGGAGTCATATGTTTTAAAATAATCATTCAAAAAATTCTTCTGAAATTAAAGCCTGATTCAAGGAACATCTCGAATTCATACATATTTTGAAGTTCAGTCTATAATCTATTTTAATCCAGATTTATCTTTCTAAAATCAGAAATTTTAACATGAAAATATATTTTTTCCCATTTATAGTTTTATGAAAGAAAACATGCCTTCTCCCTATTAAATCCCTTTAATGAATTCCTTAAACCACACAAAAATGATATAATTCTAAAGATTCTTTAAAAAAAATTTACAAATGGTTTCACATTAGCGGGATATCATTTATTCCTCAAATGAAATATCAATTTACATACTTTGTTTCCTGGGATATACATGTTTAAAGTACGTTGTATTACAAATAAAAATGATTTAACAAAAGAACTCTTGCTTCCAAAGTAAAATAGTTTTTTCCCACCTCACTCTATCTTTTATGAAGTATATTCGTGTTCACCACTTATTCCAGGAATTGGGTGTATGTAATTCCCTTTTTTATATAATAAAAATATTCCCCTTATTCTCATTAGATTCTAAGGGATTATGATTTGAATGTTTCAAGGTGGTATGGGACACTTTGGAATGTTTAATGATTATATCCTCAAAAAATTTTCAATGGTATCATTTAAATGTACCTATATTTATGCCAGAATCCTTTAATGAATATTTTATTTACTAGAGGATTATCTATTATGATATCATCTAAAATATGTGTATAAGGTTTTATAATTTGTACAACTGTGGATGTGCTATTTTGATACCATTCACCATATTATTTCGAATGGTTTGTGTTTATGATTAATGGTTTTGGAATGTTATTTACATTTCATATGATTGTTCCAATATGAATATTTATGTTGTTAATATTTATCCCCAATCCTAAGAGGAATAAATTGAACATAGCAAGTATCGGTTGGGGACCGCTATAGCCCCTCGGTGCATCTGTAGGTCTCATGAGACAAACTATGTTTTTGGCATAATGCCTTGACAAAATGATTATTTATGGTCTTAGAACAAGGCCATGACGGCATAGTTATGGTGTCCCCCATTATGATTTCCCTCATTAAGAAAAATAGTATTGATTTTTCATGTTTTTATTCAGCTAGTAGAATACCAATGATTATGAAATTATTTATTTAGCTCGTATTCATCCAATAATGTGTTCATGTTTTTGTTAAAGGTGTATGTTTTGTAGTTATTAAATATGAATAATGTCTTTGTTACGATATCATCCATTTTATTTCTTACCCTTACAGAGTGTTTAAGCTCACCCATTTATTATGTTTCATTTTTACTGGACATGATGAATTTTATTTTGAATGAAATGCTAAAATAATCTTGGTGTTATGGATGTTGTCAAATGAGTTTCTATGTTGTATTTATTTTCAAGTTGTAATGTTTAAACTATGTATGTATATTGTTATCCAAAACAACTAAAGTACTTGGTTCTATTATGATTTTATTCCCTGTAATGATTCCAAATGTATTAAAATAAGGAATTTGATCTTCAAAACTAGGGATGGGTCCTTACAGTTGGTATTAGAGGATGTTTAGTAGAAAACATGGAAACTAGATAAAGAAAAAATATATTAAAGTACAATACCCTAAGATAGACTTTTTGGATAAGAATACAAGGACATCCTAGACTTTTGGTAAGTAATAGATTATGTGGTTTATCATGAAAATATATCCTTGTCTAGATACAAACATGTTGAGGTGGCCCTAGCATGATGTATATATGGGTAAAAACTAAAAGCACCGCTTTGAGCTATAATCGAATGAGAACTACTAAATGACAACAATCATTGCAACACTCTTGGTTTGGAACTCCAGGGGGGATATTCTTTGGTAAATTCATAAGATTATTACAAACAATTATGAAGGATTTATTCCCCAATGGTATCCAATGTATATGGTTATAGGATTTATGATGTATAAATTTATGTTATGTGTCATACCCAACGTTGAAATATAGATAGGTCATTATTTTATGAGCTAATATATAATAAACAATTTATTAGAAATGGAGCCTAGTATAAGGAATGAGAACATCAGTAATGAATGAGATGCCCAGATTAAGAAAAATCAAATATTTGATGGTATTGAGCCATCATTTCAAAAGAAGAATGTATCCCAGGTATCCTTGTCATATGAGGAAATGGTATCATGTGTTGAAAAGGTATGTAATTACTTCTCTGAGTCCTATGTTTTTAAGGGATGAAAAATAATAAGAGGATGGTAGGGGAAAAGATAGATAAAGGGCATAATGGAAATATGTATTTTTTCACATGTGATAATTGTGGAAGGAAACAACATGGTATATATTTGAGGTGAAAAGGAGTTTTTGTCATGTGAGGATAAAAATTCCACCATACTCATAATTTCAAGACAAGGAAAAAAATTTCCTATATTCAACTCATCAACTTCTATGAGATGGGACACTATACAACTCAATGTCCCTAGCATCAATGGAATATACCTCAAATGATGATTTTGGATAATGATTGTGTTATGATGCTACCATAGAATATGTAGAAAAATTAATATGAACAGTAAAGAATCAAATCATTTGAATATTTTCTTAGTAATGTACAGGTTGAAAGAATTTTGAGATATATAAGGATTATACTGCCATACTTTTTCATTATGGATTTAATGTCACATGATGAGTGGTACAAAGGAAAAGTGATTCAGTAGAAAGATAAATATTTTATGGAAAAATTTATTGAAGGAAAAAAACCCTTAATATATATCTGATGTTGAGTTAATGATGATTAAATGATTGATTGAGATAAGTATTGACTACCATGGAACTAATTTTTGATTTTTAATGAAGTGGTCTATGATCTCATCGATGGATTTTACAACACTTTTGGATTTATGGAATATATCCAATAAAATGTATGTTACTTAAGCATTATAGAAGAGTTCATGATTCCATTATGGGTTTTACAGTAGTTATAGTTTTTACAATATTTCAAGAGGATACATGATGAAGTTAGTCACATGTATGGAATTTGAAATTTAGACCTACTTCTTTTTTATTGTGGGTTAATGATAATTTAGTCTTGTAAATTTACTAACCTTCATTATAATGTGTTGAGTCATTATATTTTGGAATTTCTAACAATTTTCAAAATGGTTTACATTTATCATTTTATAGGGTTTTAGAGTTTAATGTCACTACTTGATGGTTTGATTATTCTTCCATGACAAAGTTTGTCAACTAGAATGTTAGGTTTTTTAGTAATTGATGCATTTCTCAATCCACTTATTAATAGGTTATTTTAATCATATTATAGAAGTGGGTTTCCCATAAGTAAATTTTCATGTATAAACCATTAATATTAGATTTTCAATTACAAATATTGGGGATGAAATTTTTTAAAGGTGGGTATAATGTAACACCCTAAGAATTTACAAATAGATTTAATATAGAATTAATAAAACACAAAGTCTCTATAAAATAATTTTTTTTATAACCTAGCCATGTAAATAGAATTTTTCCACCTTTATGATTTGATTTTTGAAAAAATGACATACCAGATTGAATTCGGTAAGATATTTAGAGTTGGATAAGACAAACTTAACCTTTTGTGAATAATAACAAACCCTTATGAATAGTATCATACACTTAAGAATAGTAATGAATAGTATATTAGGTCAAAAAATAGAAACTTCACCCATGAATGTATAAATACAATTTAGACTGATTAAAAGAGAAAAACCAATCATAGCATAAGTATTGGTATTTTTGCATGTTATAAATATTATAATTACAATTTTATCATTATACTTAATCATTTAAAATAGAATAGTATTTTTATAAAATGTATTTATAAACATTTTCTTTATTTTTATGTTTAGAATATTATTTTATCGGATCATGGTAAATTTATGAATGTGTTATAAAACGTGTTGTAGTTTTAATTTTATTTCAAATAAATTATGATTTTTTTAAATTAAATTCAAAATATTTAGAAAATCATTTTTTTTAAAATAATTTCATTTTTCAATTATACACATATAAAAATGGTTATGGGGAATATTTGAGATATTTTTGTAATTCTTGAATTTTTATCAATAGAGAAATACTGTAAAATACCGTTTATTAAAGTTATCGAGTAAATACACTATTTATGAAATCATAAGTGATGTAAGCCCACTTGGTTAGAACTCATATTCCATTATTACTATTTTGAAACACATGAATTATAAATATTCATAGACTTCAGCAATAATATTATAATAATGATTAAAATAATGTAAAATACCTCCACTCTTCCATTATAAATACCTCCCTCATTTACCTCTTCATCCCATACCTCTCAAGCCTTGATCCTTACCTAAATTCTTACCAATAATAATCCCAATGCTCTTCCACACGTCCATGAACTATTGGTATCACCAAATGGAAAATACCAATGGCCTTACGAAGGGTCTCAAGGCGAAGAGTTGAAGAGTTTAAAATCCTCTGTTGTTTTCTTTATTTTCATTTAATTTTTAATTATATTCTTCTTCTTTACTCAACTCCCCATATCCAAGGGGAATTAATTATCCTATATCTTACATATTCTGGATTTCTTCATTTTTATTGAAGACTAACAATTACACTTCATCTCCTCTCCCACATTTTCAAGAAATGAAAACACCATCTGTGATGTGCGATTTACCAACATCATGGATGATGTGATTTAAATTATTTTATGTCCTCTGTGACTGTTAATGAAACTCTTATTATTTTTTAACTAGATTATTATTTATTTATCATATCTTATACGAGGTTTCATAATCATTTTTCACAGTTTTTACTAATTTATAAATAAAATGAGATCATTGTGTTAAAGATTTTCATTAAATAATTTATATAATAATTCACCTTCACTCCAAGTAACCAAAGGAAATTTAAATCAATGTAAAATTTTGAATTTTTACGAATAAAATATAACTTCAATTCTGGATAACCATTCTCATTTTACTTTACTCTATATTCATGTTTATAATTATACCAATCATGAAGAAATTGCTCTCAAACAATAAAATTGAACCTCTTAAACACATGAAGAAGGCCATGAATGAAATTAATAAGATTGTACTTAATGTTTCATATCATGAATCGTATTATTTTTATCATATTCAATTTATCATATGAGGATTAATAATTTTGCGGCATACGATTCAATTGATTACTATGTTGTCAGTGTTTTACACCCAATCCTCCATTTTTATTAGGGATACTTTTATTATCTACTTAATTCAATTAAATTCTAATTCATTCAAATGTACTCATAATTCTTTTTTTACTGTTTCGTATATGATTTTAAATTAGAACCATACCTTCATTTATGATGAGTAAATTATTTTAAAATAATCTTTCAAAAATTTCTTCTGAAATTCAATCCCGTTTCAATGATATTCTCGAATTGTAACCTAATATGAAGTTCAACCTATAATTTATTTTATGCTAGATATATCTTTTTAAAATCACACATTTTGATATGAAAAGATATTTTGGTTCATTTCTGGTTTTATGAATCTAGAAATGCATTTGCACTGTAAAATCACTTTAATGAATTCCCTAAATTCCTATAAATTGATATAATTCTAAAGCTTCATTACAATAAATTTTTACATGGTTTAACATCAGTGGGACATAACATTTGCCTAAAATGTAATAGCAATGTACTTACCTTTTATTTTTTGTAATATACAAGTTTAAACCCATATTTAATTAAAATATAATTGATTTTCCAAAAGAAATCTTCTTTCCAAAGTAAAATATATTTTTCTCACCTCAAATTGAAATTTCTGTAGTATATGTGTTCTTCACTAATTATTCCATGCATGTGGTGTATGTACTGAACTTTTGTATATCATATCATTATTATCCTTTTTCTGATGATATTTCAAAGGATTGTTATTTTAATGTTTCAAGGTGGTATGGGACACTTTAGAATGTTTAAGGATTTTTTTTCGTCACAAATTTCTCAATGGACTCATTTAAATGTATCTTAATTTATGAAAAAAATCCATTTATGACACATATATTTCATATAGTATAATCTATTATGATATAATATAAAATATTTTGTTGAAGGGTTTCTGATTATTTTGATTGCAGATGTCCTATCTTGATACTATTCACCATGTCATTCTGAATAGATAGTGTTTACGATTAATGATTGGGGAAAGATATTTAAATTCCATATGATAGGTCTAATATGTATTTTTTTGTTATGTTTATCCGCATTCGTAAGAGGAATGAATTAGACTTAGTATGTTTTGGTTGGGTCCCACTATAGCCCCTTTGTGTGTCTAAGTGTCTCATCAGACAAACTATGTTTTGTGAACGAGGCTTTATCAAATGATTATTTATTGTATAGGGATGAGGACTTGACAGTATTTTCATGATGTACCTCATTATAAATTCCCTTATTATGAAAAATATTATTTACTTTTCCTATGTTTATTTGACAAGTATAATACACATGATTATGTTGATATTTATTCATCTCTTTTTCCTATAATAATGTGTTGTTGTTTATGTTAAAGGCATATTTTTTAGTTATTCAATATGCCTAATGTTTATTTATGATAAATTACACTGTATTGGATATCGTTATCATATGTTTGATCTCACCCATTTCATATGTTGCATTTCCTCAGGACGTGAAGAATTTTATTATGAATGACATGCTGAAATAACCTAGGAATTATGGATGTTGTCAAAGGATTTTCAATTTTGTATTTTTTTTTCAAGTTGTAATGTTGAACCAGTGTATGTATCTTGTTTTGCAAAACTACTAAACTACTCAGTCCATTGTGATTTTATTCCATGTAATCATTCAAATTTGTTAAAATTCGGGAATTGCTCCATGAAACAATGTTTAGGTAATTAAACTTTTCCCTACACAAGATACCTCACAAAACCTACAGGTTTTTCAAATGCCCATGCGGTGTGTTAGTATGAGACTCATTGGGATGACACCAATGCTTCTTTAACATCATGTGCTTGAGTATAATAGTTTATTCTATAATAAGGAATAACATGTAGCAAGAATAAACCTACAACCCAAAAATTGGGTGGTTGTGTGCTATCTAAGTCGCCACAAACCCCCAGTCATACGTGTTTCAGTTCTATGTCGGATGGTTAATATAGTTTTCAAAATAATCAAGGATTATCAATTAGGCTAATGAATCCTTGTAGTCGACATCATATGATCATGTAACACGACATCATTTGTCATGAAGATTATTATGTTATCGTCATTTACTATAGATCGAGAGATAATTCACGTCCCTTAGTCATTGAGTAATATACCCCTTTACATCCTACATACATCAAGTGCATCATACGAAAATCCCAAATAATCATTGTATCCCTACACTATGTATACCAACCTCATTGACATTATCAGAAATCATGTTCACTCCACATGTTGGGATAAAAATGTCACGATGGTCCACATGTCTTGGGATCGAATAATAATACCAAAAAAGAATACATAACATGGTAGAAAACATAAAAATTCATTTCATGTCATCATAAGCAAGGTATCACATAAGATTCATTTAATCAAAATAAATCATGAATAGTATGTTATAAAATACTCTTGACATCAAGTGTAATGTAAGGTTTCTATGGTTATAGACACACCCACATGGGATTATAACAAATCAAAACCATCAAAATATATGTACATGTAAATATATTAATGGAAACATGTGTAAAATAGCTTGAAAATTTAATGAACTTCCAACTTCTATAGTAGTTGATGTGGTAATGTGGGGATAAACCAGCCAAGAACACCTCATTGTAGCCTTATTAACGGAACTACAAAACTTAAGGTTCACAAAGGGCCCCTAAAAACCCAAATATTTTATTTCAAAATGAATCAAAATATGAAATTCCATGATACATTAATCCTCCTGGATAATCACTTAATTTTCATTAAAATATCAATTGGGATAATATTTACTCTCTCCTGAAAAATTTACAAATCATCATTTAGGAAAGAACATGTGTTTGATATATTATTCTCTAGAATAATCAACTCTTGAAAATTTCTCATAAATCACCCTTTTATAATTAACTTTTGATAAATTTTTATATATTACTATTCCAAAATTAAATTTGATATTTCATCATAAGTAATGATATTATAATTATATTTTGGTAATTTATTTTTAATTATCCATTTATAACTATCAATAGAAAATATATTATTAATTATCAAATATAATTATCTTTTGATAATTTGTTACAAATAATACATTATAATCATATTTGATAATTTTTTACTAAATTATCCATCAAATTTATCTTTCGATAATCTAATAAAAAATATAATTTATAATTATATTTTAATAATTTATTTTAAATTGTACCATATAATTAACTTTTAATAATTTAAAAAATGTACCCTTTTATAATTATATTATTATAATTTAATACAAATTATCCCTTAAAAAATAATCTATTAATTTAATACAATTTATTATTTATAGTTATCTTTTTATAATTTATTATAGGTTTTCAAAATTATTTATGTTTTCACTATTTAATACAAATTTCCTATTATAATTCACTTTGGATAATTTATATTAAACAGTTCTTTATAATTATCTTTTAATAATTTAGTAGACATTTTTTCAATAATTATCTTTTGATAATTTATTATAAATTGTCTATTATAATTATTTTTTTTCATAATATAATATTTTTTAATATTTTTTAATTTTATTTTAATAATTTATTAAAAATTATCCGTTATAATTAAATCTTGATTAATTAGTACATGAAATTCTTTTATATTTATCATCTCATAATTTATTATAAATTATACATTATTATTATATTTTTATAATTTAATAGAAAATAACTTTATTATTATTGTTATATGATAAATTTTATTAAACTAATATTTTATATTTATATTATGATAATTTATTATAAATTATCATTCTAAAATGAATACTCTGATAATATTATAATTTTCATTTGATAATTTCTTTAATTAATCCTAGATTATATTTTAATAATATTTCATAATTTTAATAGATTATTCATTTTGAAAAATATTTTATCATTTTATAAGATTATTAATAGTCAACATATAGATTTTAAAATGATTAATTTAAATTAAAAAATAAAAACCAAAACACCTTATTCAAAAATTTCCATGAATAGGAGCATAATAAAGGAGCTACAACAACCACATAGATATGAAGAATAGAAATTGATGGAGTCTTTATCATACATCTGAAGAACAATCCCAAGGTTTCTTAAACTAGGCCCAATCAATCTAGAGCCACAAACCATATGGTCTTTCTATTTAAAACCCAAAAAAGATGTATATATTTTTATCAAATTATGAAACCACTGATTAAATGAGTGTTTCAACCAAAAATTGATAGGGTGGTCATTTATTTCTCCCATTTAATGCATATTCAACATGAATGGGTCAAAAAGGATGAAATGTAATGCTTTTAGAAATCAACAGAGTGTTATAATGGTGTTTAGGTGTATAGGGGTGGGTAAGCTAAATAGTAGGGAATTTTTTATAGATAAATAAATATAATTATTTAATATAATATAATATAACATAATTTAATGGGTGACCTGACCTATTGTTGTTTGAATAGAATGTTTATGAACCTCTTAGGGTATACCCCATGTTTCCGCCCAAGAACGGGTCTCATATTTCACATATGACACACCGATTTATAGATATTAATTATTATTTAACAAAATAGGTAATAAATCAAAAATTAATTATATAATGTGTTTTATTTCATGTGATACTTCTAAAAAACCGGTACTAAAAAAACATATAATCCTCCTAGGGTATTCCATATATAAAGACATAATGGTGGTCTCAAATTTCTCATATTAATCACCGTTTGAGGGATATTAAATTATTTTTGAAAAAATAATTAAATAAAATATTTAAAAGGTTAATTTCATAAGTGATCTATCACAAAGATTGAGGCAAAGAAATGTTTTACCCTATATTGGGTAAACACATCAACCCAGACCTTACACTATTTTTAGATCTCTCATTCGAAGAAAATTTTAGATATATTCACCTATTTAGGATAAATTGGGTGCGTGTAATAAAATTTATTAAACATTTTATTCCAACTAGGTTGAGGCTTTATGTTCCTTAAAATATCACACTTTCTCAGCATCTAACATTGAAAATATTCAACAGAATATTCCATGGTGATAAAAATGATTTTAAAATTATATAAAGGCATTGAATCATTTATTTTGTTCTTTTGTATTTAATAATTACATTTCACATAAAAAATTATTAACAATCAACATGAGGGATTGTATTGCATCTTAAAATAATGTGATATTTTTTTAATTTTCCACCTATATATACTTCTAATCTTGGAGAAGTATCGAATGTGGATTAGTAAGAAAAAAATAGGTCACTATGTTCGAACACTAAGATTTTGATCCCATGTTTCCTAATGGATCCATCCATGTTACCAATGAATCTGAACTAGTGGTATGCCTCTCCATGTAACACCTTCTCTCTTCAATCAATGATAAGAACCATAACCTCCTAATAAGTTTCAATTATATCCAAATCAATGTTTTCACTATAAAAATGATCATTATGGTTGCGTATGTAAATTTGATTCCATGAAACACATAACAAAATATGAATATCTCGATAGTAGGATAAGAGGTATTGACGATAATCAATTATGCCTGTCTTTTGGATGATCTCAAAAGGTAAAAAAATTTTGTCCCAGATTGACCCGCTTCCCCATACATATGTTCCGCAACCAAGGAGTCACTTTCAAGAAAACCTGATATCCCACCAAAAACTCTATGGGTATACCCCTATAGTCAACATATAATCTGCATCTTTTATTATATGTGATCACCTTATTTAATATTAGCTCCAATCTCTTAGAGGTCTCATTAACCAGTTTTAGGCATAAATCCATTGCTTTACCCACCTCATAACAATATATTGGTGAGTGATACAACCTACCAAAATGAGTTTAATAAAATTTTCTATGAATTGAATCCTAATAAATATTATTTTATGAAAAATAAATCATTTTTATGTGATCATCCTATGGACCTTCAATGTATTTCAAAAAATATCATCAAATATCATCAAATATGCATATAGTTCACTCACACATCCAATCATGATGAGAAAGGTACACCATGATCAATAGAATCTAATTCCCTAGGGTGTTCAACAAGCCATTCCAAATGCACTGTGTAAAACATGAGTCTCTATATTAATCAATGATCAAGGGAAATTCATGGAGAAGTATGATCTTAAAGATATATTGAATTGCCAGATTCATCACTAAAATAGTTATCTTAATTGGTAATAAGTGAATAGTCTCCATTAGATGATTAATAATCACTCAGGCTGAGTCACGACTCCTCGAGTTACTGAGAAACCCTATCACAATTTTCATCATGACTTCCTCCCACATCCACTTTAGTGTTGGTAGTGGATGTAACATCCCAACATGATGTTGGTTGTCATCCATTACCCTATGATTGATAGGACATCAAGATACAAAACAAGACACTTCCCTCTTCATCCATGGACTTTAAAAATATCACTTGAATTCAATGTACATCACCAACACAATTAGATATACATCATATTTTGATTTATATATGTCTTTCATATGCTTCTCTCTGATGGATGTAAAGACCACTACTCTCCCATGAGCCTTGATCACATCATCATTTTCTAGTGACTATCCAGGCATTGACATACCACCATCTCGATATTACATAATCACATTAGTCTCTCGGTCTAACCCATGATCCAAATTCATGAATTTCCCAAGCAACGATGAGATTACTAAAGGAAAAATGTCATATATCGATGATCCAATGAGGCATCCATCCTCTATTTGACCTACAAGCTCTCCGTTCACCACATCTATGCTAAATGGTGCTCAAAAAATCATACTCATCCAATTTATTATAGCTAATAGAATCCAAAAAAATATCCATTTTCATGATTCATACATTATCTGATGATCAGAGGTCTATAGATACTTAACCCAAAACCTCTATCTCAGTTTCTAGGACCCCTATCATGAACATGTAGAAAAGGATCACATGGTTTATAGAAAAATATATTCTCTAAACAATAAAATAGTGTCACCAAAAATTCAGAGCATGGAGCATGGCTATGAGATCCATTTCATGTGTTGAGTGGCTCTTCTCATGGGGTTGTAGCTGATGAGACCCATATTCTATCATCCCTCTTCACACTAGTACAACTCCTAAAACAATGTTTCAAATGTCAAAGAATATTAAATAATTGATCCTATGATCTAATAGTGTCAGTATTGGAGTATTTTTCGACATTCTATTTAGTTACAGAAACATATATTAACATTTTTTGAATATAACTAACTTCACTTCTTAATTTGTTAGTGTCGTCATGGTTTTTGATTGCTGGGAGAAGTCCTGGATAAATCATCATTAGTATCTTTCTAAAACCTGAAGGATCCTAATCTCATACCAATTTTTAAGATGTTTCAATTTCTTGAAAGCCTCGTCTTTATTGGGGAATACCTATATATTTGTCTCAGAAACCACATTTCTTAGAAATGTCACCTCTCATATCTATAAGTCACACCTTGACACCTTGGCATAAATCCATTTTTCCAAAATCATACTAAACAATTTCTCCTTGTTTTTAGCATGTCACTCTATCATTGAAGAGAATATTAGGATATAATTTTTGTACACTATGAATTAATTGTCAAAAAATTGGTGATTTATTATATTCATTAGGACCATGAACATTGATGGTGAGTTCTTCAGCCCAAAAGGAATAACCAAGTACTCATATATTCAATATAGGATAAAAAATATTGTATTGGAATGTACTCATCCCTAACTGAAAATTAACGATAGCACGATCTCATATAAATCTTGTAGAATCGCCTTTATCCACTTAGATAATCAAAATGATCATCAGTCCTATAAAGTTAATATTTTTCTTCATAATATCCTCTTTCATGATCAGACCTTGTAGTTCCAGTTGGGATCATAGAAAATGGTATCATAGGATCATAACTAAATAATATTATTTTTGTATTCATTCGGTTGTGATAGGTTGTATGTATGAATATAAAATTGGGAACAAGGTTGGGTAGGTATGCTAGTGCCTGGCCAGTGCTGCTTAGTGGACAAATTAGATTCCAAAAATTGGAAATTATGTTTTAATATTGAAATTAATTAAATATTCATAGGTTATGAACATGATGTTGATATGTGATTTATGAGATTTCATGTATGTTTATGCATCCTTACTAGAAATTTTGGTTAAAATACATTTTATATATCTATTTTTGCGACAGATTATAAAACAATATATAGATTCCTTGTATTCACTAACTATTCAATGAATTTATTTTTTTGATATATATGGGTTGCATTCTTTTGGGATATATATTTACTCGAATTAATTAATTGATCTGATCATTTATTTATGTTATAATATATATGATTATTGTAACAAACATGATGATACAGAATAATGGGATAGTGCAGGGAGGGTTATACCTTGTGTTATGGGTAGAATTCTTGGAGAACCCTATTTGACCCCATAAAATGGATATGATATATTATGTTCTTAATGTTTATTCTTGTTTTAGTAGATATATCCATGATCTATTATAAGATAAATAATTTTGAAGTGGGTATAAAATGATTCTATAAGGGGGTTTCTACATTAAAAAAGACAACTAAGAGAATTTAGTTGAGAATTCATTCTTCTAGATCCATGATCCTCCTCTCATCTATCCAGTAGAGGACCGTTGACTTTGCTGAAATCCCACATGTAACCTATATTCTGATAAGAATGACCAACAAGGGTTTGAGTGCAATTCTAGATAGGACATGGCCAAATATTCATTAACCTGATGTGATAATGTATAACATTATTTTTTATAATAAAAATACATGCGTAACAATTATAAACAAAAAATCCGAAACCAAGAGGTTGTGTGTTAACCAAGTCACCAAAAACCCCCCTTGGAAGGGTAATTAGGGTGTTAGAGGAATCAAGGATGAGTCATGAAACTAATTTATCATGCTACATGACATTTTGTGATCACGTTGCTCCACATCACTACTTATCAATAATGTTATGTTATTGTAATATAATAGGTATTGATTTCCAATCGATATCCATTAGTCAATTATTAACATATCCATGGAATCTTCTAGTAAATTAGTGCATCACATGGGATCCCTGACTAATTTGTTATCCATTCACTATATATAAGTCACTCATTGTCATTATTTATAATCATGTTCACCCCCCACCCACTCCTAGGATAAACATATCACAACGGTCCACTTATCTTGGGCTCTAAAAACAATACCACACAAAGAATATATAATATGATAGGATACTAGAGCTAGAATATCATATCATCACAAGTAAGGTAGTAAAAAAATTACTTGTGATCAATATCAAACATGTATATTAAGATACAATGTACTCCTGGCATCATGTGAAGTATAATGTTTCCATGGCTACATACACATTAACATGAAATTGTTGGAACCAGTCTTAGTCTTTGCTATAAATGGGGCGTGTTTCGTGTTTTTTGGTAATACTCATCATTGAAGATCATGGAGTATATGGAAGATCATGAAGATTGATTGAAAATTGATCATATAGTTCCAACATATAATAGTATTTAAGGTGGCGTGATTTTTTAGTATTTTCTAAATATTTGTCATCCAAAATTTTGAAGTTGGATTCCATCGTGAATTTTGGATTTCCATGAAGGCCTTATGAAATAATGGAAAATGCATCGGTTTTGAGAAGAAGGGATACATGAGTAGTGTTTCATTAAGGATTTAGGAATTCTGATAGTGTGCCCTATGATTATGACAATCATCACAAACGATTGTGAAATAGAGCATCGCGATCGGTGACAATGATATCTATGATTATGAGAATTGTAGAATCTTGGTGGTGTGAGGGGTTTGACAGAGAGACTCGTGAAAATTTCAAATACCAATGAAGCATCCTAAACATAGGTGCGCCATGAAGATTTTTTTGACAGATCTTATAATTTTTATGGATGTGGTGGAGCATCATGAAATGCTGAGCTTACAAACAAGAGCATACCCCTCGTTAAATACAATGATTTTTTTAAAGAAAATTCCAGAATCTCTCAGATTTCACAATGAAAAGGGTGAACTATGAAACTGACATTCCATAAGAGATTGAGTTTCATGAAAAATATATAATTTATATACTGATTCCAATACTTTTAATAAATGGGTAATATTAAATTATAAGGTTTAAAATATTTTTATAGGGATCATTGCAAAGGATTTTGATCCACAAAGGCATGTGTTCTTGTTGAAGGCATTTTTTTCTATGAAGGAAAGGGAGCTTTGAAAAATGTTGTTATCAACATTTGGTTTTAAGTGAAAAATGATTTCATGTGAACAAATTTCATACGTCGATGCAAGAAGGGTATCATGGTCAAATAATTCAATTCCAATATACTGAAGAGACCTTTATGTCGATAAATTGAGTAAGACTTCACCAATAGTTGTGAGCAAGGTGGAGTCAATGGAGTTGTTCCAAGGGACCCAATGGGGTATCCATAAAATATTTGTAAAGGAATTGTGCCTGGCATAGAGTTAATGAGTATAAAATCTTATACTCCACACCTAATGAAGATAATTGGACATTTGTATGACCAATGACCAGTCAGAATATTATTCTTAGACTATCCCTTAGTGTTGAAACATGAAAAATTGTTGTGTCATCTCTTTCCATGCGATTGTTTGTTTTATATACACTTTCATCAAATATGTTTAATAGGATCCTACCAACATGGGAAAAAGATCTATTAGTGTAGAAGTGAAATTTGACACCATGATTCACCCCTCCCCTCTCATGTTTTTTTGGGGTCCAACTAGTGGTATGAAATGGTAATGGTTTCTATTATTAAATTTTCTATTCTTTTATATCATGAAGAATAATGTAAATTTCTTTGGAGTACCTATATTTGATTGAAGAAATATTCTGATTCGGATGAATATGATGAGATATCTCTTAGATATCTTGGAATAGAAGTCATTTATTATTCTGTATAATGACTATAGGTCACCAATTTAACAAGTATGAATATTACTTATTCAAATAGAAAAATGATTCATGAAAATTCTAATTCCCGGAATTCCCTCACTACTACTCTTTTTGATCAGATCTATCTAATGATGATGAGGACCAAATCAATAATGTTTATGTAAAAAAATAAAAAAATATTTACGAAGGATAAAAAAATTTGAAGGACGCGAAACACAATGTCTTTTCACAGTAAGTCATACGATCTAAAGATTCATCATAATAATTATGAATATTCCTTATTCAATATAATTACAAATGTTCATGCAGTAATTTGAGGGATTGGTGATGGGATCAAAGGAATCGACATTGTAAACAATATTTTGAGAATCCTTCCACCTCTCTACATTACAAAAGTGTCAGCCCATGAGGAATAAGACTTTTCTAAACTTTCTCTAATGATCTAGTATGTAATTTAGAAAAATTTGAAAAGAGAATCATTCTTGATGATGCGACTACACTTGTTATAAAGGAAATGGAATTTAAATCTAAGAAAAAACTCAATATTTTAGGAGATAATGTTAATGAATACAATTAGGCAGAAGTATTAATTTCCCTATTTTCTATGAAGATAAACAGAGGAATATATATATTTGATAGAAATATACCTGTAGAATGTTTATTTGTGGAAGATTATGGGATATTTCTTCACAATTCTCAAAGAATTTTGATGATGATGAAGGTGAAATAGGAAACTCATAGAAGCCTCAGAAAAGGATTTATCAAAATGGAGTCATCAAATATAAAAATAAACTACAAATTTATTTTCTAAGAATATTATGATAATGAAAATTAAATCCTTGAGGAAACTAAACTATAGTTTAAATATGGAAGCCAAAATTCTATTATGTTGACTGCTGGGAACTCCAAACCATCAAAAGAAAAATATAGAGACCATCAGTTGAGTACTAATGTAGATCTAAAGTAACAACTTAAGGAAGAAATTGGATGCCTTTAGAATCAATGTAACATACTTAAAATGTGGCAACAGTTTATGAACAATCATTAGAATGTGTTTATATGTTTGGCGATGAAATTGAATGACTAGATGAAGTTGTAAATGTTCAATCAACAACAATTGAAAGCATATAAGATGTAGTGGAAGTAATATTAGAATATAATAAACATAAAATTTCATCAATGATCATACCTTTAGACTAGATGATAAGGCCAACATTATTTGGGGGACTCGAAGATGATGTTTTCACTCTTATGATTAAAGTATAAATTAAATCAAATTCAAAATAAGCATATAAGAAATTATTTTTCGTAAAATTTATAGATAATGATTTACGGGAGAGTGATAATATTGATTTCTATTGTGTTGAAAATATATTGAATGATGAAAGAACCCCATTCAATGGAATAAGTGGAATCGATTTTGATTCCATGATATCAAATACTAAAAAACAAAATGGGTCAGAATAATGTAATGATGATAGCATGACATGTTGAAAAATTACATGTTGTGATAAAAAAATAAACCCTCTATTAATAAATAAAGGAGAATGGAAAAATATCCATTGGCATCCCAAAAAGATAGGAAGAAAAACTACATTCCTATGTAAGGAAACATGAGTATTAATAGAAATAAGAGGACATTTAGACTTATGAAATGTAAAATCTATGCCTAGTTGGGCCATACAATGTCATACTATGAAGAATCAAGGAGCTATTTGAATGGTGAAGGTCAAGGAAGTCAATGAAGGAGAAACAATTCATATACTACTTACAATAGATGAAATAATTTATTCAGATATTGTTCTCATTATTATAACTATGACCATAAATCTATTTATTTATGATAAAGGAAAGACATGAACAATGCATACAAAACTCAAGGACAAGTCGATTCTCATCAACCAGAATGGTGTTTCTCTTACAATAGTTTTTATCCTCATGATGAATATTATGAGTATGAAGATCCTACAAACATTAAAGGGAGTTCTGAAAGGGAATATTTATCCTTCACTCCACAAAATATTTTATGGATGTAAAATAATAAAATTTAAAAGTCCAACATTATAGAAGTAGTTCACAAAGATACAAGTCGAAACATCACCTAGATCCTTGATATCGGACATTCATCCCACATGACGAGTAATACTAACTTATTAAAAAAGGTTATGAATAGTTTTGATGGAACGGTAAGGTTCAATAATGATTCTTCATTAATGATAAAAGGTAGTGGAAGTATAGAACTGACTAATGGAGAGAAGGAAAAAACTGATGTTCTTTATGTGGATAGATTTCATCACAATCCCCTAAGTGTTATCTAACTCTTTGACTCAGGACTTATAGTGACATTCAATAAAATTTGTTTCCCTATAAAGGTAAATAAATTGAATTAACTCATGAATGGTTGAATAATAGATTGAAATGTATATTAATTTGATAGTAAAGAGAAAATTTTTATCTAAAAGAAGAACAAGAAAACAACATGTGACATCAAAGGTTGGGGCCCAAAAATCAATATGACATGGAAATGATATCTAAGATAAATATATAATTTGATATACACAATATTAAGCATGAACGAGAAAAGACATATAATTCATTTCCATGATGGAATTTGTTCTATAGTTCATTTTAACCAATGAATAAAAGGGCATCAAATTTTATTGATCTCGTCCATATAGACATATGTGGTCGGATAAAATTCGCTGAAACTCATAGAGAAAGAATAATTGTATGTTCTATTAATGATTATACTATAATGTCTTATGTGATGGGTATACATAGAAATGGTAAGTCATTTATATCATGAGGACATTTCACAGAATATCCGAGAATGATACTGGATGGACAATCAATGTTCTGCATTCTAAAAATAGTAGATAATATATATCCTTTATGATTGAAAAGTACATGGAGAAACATGGGATACAACAAGAGGTGGTTTTTTGGAGAACCCCACAACCAAATGGTTATTTGAGTTCATGAATAGACAGCTAAATTGTATGGCTTAAACCATGTAGATTTAGAGACATATCCCTTGACATTATTAGATAGATGTTGTTCTAGATTCCATTTATGTTAAAAATAAGATATTGGCATTATATGGGATAAATAAAGACACCATATGACTTATGGAATAGAAGTAATCCCACTATGAAGTATTTATATGTTTTTAGAAGTTAATATTTAATCTAAAACAATGGTGGATATCATGGAAAGTATGGTGATGAGGACGATAAAAGAATATTCCATGGGTATTCAATGAATATAGAAGCTTACAAGTGTTTCAATCAGATTCTCGAATTTTTTTGAAAGTAGTGATGTAAATGTTATTGAAGATAAGACCACAAATACCATAAGGGTATCATATTCTTATGTGACTAATGATTTATAAGATATTAGAAATGGAATAGATCAAATAATTATGTACATGAAGGAGTGAAAAAAATTTAGAGAACCCAACATGATGTTGATTCAGAAGAATAATCATAAGACTAAACTGAGGATAAAAAATTTATTATTAACAACATTAGAGAAATCGATGATCTGAAATTGATCAATCAAACATCGTCGGGTTTTTCATAAAACACAAAAAAATATGGAGAATGAAGTATAATTCACTATCTACCTTCCTATAATATGTGGAACCACCCTCATTTTAAGAAGATGAAAAAGGTTAATCATGGGTTAATTTAATGAATGAATAGTTGTATCATATCAAGAAGGACAAAACAATGGATATTTTTATGAGACCAAAAATTAACAATTTTATTGCTATGAAGTAAATTTTAAAGAATAATTTCATTGATCATGGTAATCTGATCAGAAAAAATTCAAAATTGGATAGTAATGGATATCCATAGTTTGAAGGTATTGATGTTGAATAAAACTTTTCTATGGTGGATTCACTAGATCCAATTAGACAATTTTGGTCCATGTAAATTCAGATAGGATACAATGTCTATCAAATAGATGTCAAATCATCCTTCTTAAATAGTTTTGTTGAACAAGAATTCTACAAAGACCAACCAACCGTTTTTTTCAAGGTAATGATGAGATTAAGGTTTTCTAAATAAATAAGGCTCATTAGGGCTTAAAACAGGCACCAAGAGAAAGGTATTCCTAATTGGATTATTATCTAATGAAGCTTGAGTTTAAAATAGGATAATTGGATCACAATATATACATAAATAATTCTCGGAAATATCTGTCAATGAAGTTGGTTTGTATAGATGACGTTATATTTGGGGGTATTATATAGGGATTAGTGGATAAATATTCCATCCAAATTAAATAATAATTTAAAATGTCTATTATTGGGGAACCAACATATTTCATGGGGCTAAAAGTTATTCAGAGGAAATAATTCACTGTTATTTATTAGGAAATATATGTAAGGGAATTACTGAAAAAAATAATAATTTGAGTGATTTCGAACCAATATCAACTCCAATTGTTGTTGGGAAAAAATAGGAATGCATGAAGATGTGACATCTATATATTCCATGATGTACATGAGAATCATTGAGATCTTACAATACATGATAGTTACATGACCAGATATTGTATTTTCATCAAAATTAAGTGTCTTTATTTCATTTTAATCTAAGAGAATAACATTTGGATTTTGTGAAATGAATTTTGTTGTACATTCAAGGTACTCACAATTATGTCTTATACATTATAGAAGGAATTGATACTGATGTATTAGTGTTTTATAATGTTGATTGGGTTGGAGGTGTGGTGGAAAAAAGTGCACAAGTAATGGAGAATTATTTATTGTCAATAATTATGTGTGCTAGTAATGAAAGAATGTGGAAATCACTTCTCTCAGTACTGTTGAAGATTAAAATAGATCCTCTACTAAAGAATTAACTCATCTACTATTTATATAATAAAAAATATAGGTATTGGTGATTATGTGAAATAGATAATGATGATTCATCATGATAAAAGTTGTGTGATCGATATAATAAATAATCATCTTCATCATTCTCATAAAAATCACATTGAAATAATATATCACATCATCAAGGAATAAGTTGAACCATGTGTGGTTAAACTAGATCATGTGTGAACTATTGAGAATGTGGCTGATATTATGAACAAACAATTAGCAATGGATGGGTTTGAGAAACATCGGTTGAACCTTAGTGTTCATCCACCTACCAGTTCATGAGGGGGTTACAAAAATCCACTCCCATCAGTTAAATTTACTATTGTAATATTTTTGATAATTTTATGTATATTTATTGGGGATAAATGAACTATGGGGAGAATGTTTTGATATATACAGGTCAAAATGTAACTATATCGGTTTATTAACAATGTTGGAGAATGGATAAATTCAATGGTTCAATGGTAAAAATGAGGAGGATGAAATGTTTCTTCTGGATTCTGATGAATGGATAAATTTTAAAAATGATGAGAATCTAAAAAAGTAAATTTTGATGAGTTTCAAAGGGTGAAATTAAGAGTTTGGTATTTTAAGTAAATAGTTTAAGGCATGTAATGATTCTGTAACACAATTAGGGAATATATTGGATAACCCAATTCAATAATCCCTTATTGTTTTCTACACCTATCATTCCTCGTGTATAATTAGAGTGTTGTATGTTTAGATTCTTATATATTTGGTTTTTATTGATGTTTTTGCTTCATTGAATTAATATAAAATACCCAACAACCCAAAAGAGGGAGATTGTTGGAACCAAGTATGTTATTTGCAAGAAATTTGGTGTGGTTTTTGTTTGTTTTCAATCATCGTCAGGGATGATCATCAATTATATAGATAATGTATGATATTTAATGAAAAGGATATTATAGTTCCAAATGATAATAGTATTAAAGGTAGCATTATTTCCTATTATTTCCCAAATTTTTCCCTCCAAAATTTCAAAGTTTGTTTGCATCTCCAAATGTTGATTTCCATGAATACCTTATTAAAATAACTAAAAGCATGATTTTAATGAAAAAGGTTTATTTTATTTGTGTTTCATGAAGTTTTTATGAATTCTGATGGTGTGATCCTTGATTATTCCAAGAATAGAAAATGATGGAGAATATGAGAATCACAGTCGATGATGGTGATATCAGCGATTACAAGAATTGTAGAATCACAGTGGCATGAAGGGTTTGATGGAGAGCATTGAATCAAAATCAAATAAAAATAATGCTTCAAAAAAAGGATGTTCACCAAAAAAATATTTTTGGTAGATCTGAAATTCTTGATGGAGGAGGTGGAGCTTACCGAATGGCCGAGCCTATAAATAAGAGGATTCTCCTCTTCACATCCAATGATTTTTTCTAAAGAATGTTCAGAATTCTGGTTTTTTTGTGATGATAAGGCTGCTATATGAAACTAACATTCCATAAGAGATTGAGAATCGGGAAAAGGATAGTAATATATTGACTGATGCCAATGAATTTATGAAATGGGTACATTATGATGATGGGGATTACCACATGGACTATGTGAGATTCATGAAGGATTATTATTTGGTAATGGAGGGGTGCTTTGTGAAGGATGTTTGTTTACTGAATGCAAGGGTGATTGTTAATGGAGATTTAGGAATGAAAATATTAAACAATTGGTTTTATGTGAATATATCTTTCATGTTCACTAATTTAGGACATCAATACAAGTACCTTCTCACGCTAGATAGAGTAAAGGAATTCAATTCCTTTATAATGAAGAGACCTTTATTTCGATAAAATGAGTAAATATTCACCCACAAAAGGGAGAAAGGGGGGTCAACTAAAGTGTTCCAAGGGATGTAGTGTGAAATCCCTAAAATCAATATAAATGACGTGTTCTTGAAACATTGTGGTTGTATCTAAACTCTTATACTGCACACATAGTTAAGATTAGTGGACATTGTTATGACTGACACCCTGTCGGAATATTCTCACTGGACTAGCCCTTAGTGGATAACCATGTAATATTGATGGGTAATCTCTTTACATGGGATGATTTGTTTTCTTCACATTTTCATCAGGCAGGTTTAACGAGTTCCTACAAACGATGGAACAAGATCCACATGTGTAGAAGAATATGTCGACTCCCTAATTCATCCCCCTCTTAATTATATATAGTGTCCTACATAGATAATAAAATATAAAATTCATCCAAATATTTTGATACTTAACTATATTAATGGAAACATGTCTAAAATATCCCATAAAGGTAAGGAATTTTCCCGCTTATGTGTCATCGATGTAAATAAACATGTATAAACAAGTCAATAAGACATTTTTGTGGCTTTAATAACGGAATGTCAACCCGCATGGTTCACCAAGGAACAATAAAACTGAAACCATCTATTTTATTTCAAAAAGAAATAAAATATTGTACCTAAAATGATAATTTCTCTCTCCTAGATAATATTGGAATTATTCAGAAAATATCATAAGCAATGATATTTTCCTTGTCCATAAAATTTTACGAATTAATATTTAGGTTTTTTAATGTGCCCTATATTTTATCGTCAAGAATATTTACCTCTTGATATTTTCTCATGAATTATCGTTTTAAATTATCTATTGATAATTTATTATAAATTATCATATTTACTTATATATTATAATTCCTCATAAATTATCCTTTTATAATTATCTTTTGATAAATTATTATAAATTAGGCTTTTTTAATAGTCATTTGATAATTTATTATAAATTAACTATAATAAATATCTTTTGATAATTTTATTAAAAGTTACCTGTTATAATTATATTTGATAATTATATCCAAAAATAGCCTTTATAATTATCTTTTGATAATTTAATACATATTATCTAATATAATTACCTTTTGATAGTTTATTATAAATTATCAGTTATAATCAGATTCTTATAATTTAATTCAAATTTTCCATTTATAATTATACTTCAAAAAATTAGCATAAAAATAATTTATAATTGTATTTTGATAATTTAATATTAATTATCCAATATAATTACCTATCAATAATTTATTATAAATTTTCCCTCAAAATAATTATTTTTTATTATTTAATACAAGCAATCCTGTAATAATTTTCTTTTTATAATTGGTTATAAATTAACCTCTCTGATTATGACTTGTTAATTTAATAAAAATTAACCTTTCATAATTATCATTCAATAATTAATTGTAAATTATCATTTATAATTATATTTTTATAATTTTATAAAAAATACCATTTTATAATTATATTTTGATAATTTATTATTGATTATATATTATAATAATCTTTTGATCATTTAATAAAAACTATATATTTGTAATCATTATAATCTGATTTTTTTATAAACTATAATTTTTTATTTTTGATATGATATTTTTTCTAAATTATCCTTTTAAAATCAAACTCTTATAAATAATCATTATCTTTTTACAATTGAAATAATTATCCTTGGATAATATTTTAGTTATTTTTTGATAATATTAATAATTATCTTTAGATAATATTTTCATTATCATTTGTTAATTTTAATAAATAATGGATTTATAATAATTCCAATATAAATTTTTTCGAGAATTGTTAACTGTGAAGAAATATATGTTAAATTGATTAATTTAATAGGAATAATAAAAAAAATATTCACCAAGGGATTTACATAGAAGAAGAATAATGGAGACACATTGTCCACCGAGACCAGAAGAACAGAAATCGGCATAGTCTTCACCGAAAATGTGCAGTAGACTCTCAGGGTTTCATGAACTCGACAACATATATCCATAACCAAAACTTAATGGTTTCTCTATTTAAAACCCCAAATGGAGAAGTTGTGTTTTTTATATTCTGATAAACCCAAATTTAATATGTTTTTCATCTAAAAATTGATGTGGGAGTCATTTATTTATCCCATCTAAAGAATCACCGACTTGAATGGGAAATGATAGTAAAATTTGATGGTTTAATTAATAAACATACTACTTCAATGGTGTTTTAAATTTTTGAGGGTGGGGAAGATTAATTGTGTTTCAATTTTAAATACTGTAAAACATTAATTATTTAAAAAAATATTAAAGGACATAATTTAATAGACGATCTGACCAAATTACCTCTATATACAAAAGTTATTCCCCCTTTTTGGTAAACCCCACATTCTAAACCATATAGTGGTCTCATATTTCTAAAAAATTACCATTTAATATATATTATTCATGATCCACATTCATAAATATGAGCAATAGTATAGAAAGATGTTGATACCTTCCATCCTCAAGATGATGGACAGATAATGACCCCTCGAGTCCCGCCTCTAATAAGCCCGATGTGGATACAATGAAAAAGGGTATAACAATATCAAAAAAGTGGAAGTAAATACCCTTTTATAGTTACCATGATTTGGAGATAAATGTGTCCACATAAAAATAATACAAAATATATATATATAAAGATAAAAAAATGCATCCCACATGCACATTTAAGTAAAACTTCTATAAATACAAATAAAACACCAATGTAAGTAAAAAAAATAAAAAATATGTAGCCACACATAAACCATAAACAATTTCTGATCTGGTAAGGTCTATTCTGGCCCATGTAATCCCCTAGAATACATGAAAGCAGTTTTATCATACAAGTATACTTATTATGGAAAACCAAAGTCACCCGTGAACAATTTGGAGAAGTATTCTAATTCCCATGTGAGAAAATAGACGAAACAAAAAATCACCTAAAAATGTATAATATCCAACCCAATATCACTGAGGCATGCCCTCCAAATAATGAAAATAAACTAATGTAATGTAATAAGCATGTCGATATTTGGGCACCCCATACCACTTCTCACTGGTTAACTAGTTATCCCTAAAGGTGAACATCCTAATGTTTCCATACTCTTCCACAATCCTCATTTCCATAACCTATCAATAGACATCTGTTCCATAGACCACACACATCCTTCCCATAAACACCTCATCCACAAACACCACACATCTCTCCAAAAAATACAAGGGCCTCATCCCGAAGAGACATGGGAAACAAACCACCTCTCACACAGCAAATTCCATGAATCTGGTAATAAACCTCAATCCATGGAAACCTTACCAAGAAGTCTTGGGTGATAAATTACCAAAAGAGAAATCAGTGCAACGTGAGTAACTCACCATCCATCCGCCCACCGGGATGTCGGGAAAGACAACCTCTCCCATAATAGATGGGGTGTTGTACACATAGTTCTCAATATGTGTGGGGTGTGTATAGAAAAAAATAAGGAATTACAAGATTATAAATCTATGTAACAAACACTCATCCAATCCTATGGGATTCCAAACACAAAACCAGCCCACACAAAACGACCTTTTCTTCTACCCATACATGCACAACCACACAACATTCACAAACCAAAAATCATCCCACAGCTTCATTAAACAAGTTGTTGTGTTGAATTATAATATTATTTATTTTTAATTTATATCCATCCCAACCCAAGAAACTACCAATCATTGAACAAGAAATAACGACATAGTTAGATCTAACACAAAAGGAAGAATGTCAATGGTAAAACTACTTGTTTCCCACTCCGCTTTCTAGAAAACCCATTCAACCACTACAAACTATCATTATTTATTGTTATCATGCTCAATCATCAACTCACAACTAAACATAGAATCCCTGATTAATAATGATGACATACACAACACACCCATTAAAATTAAATCATAACCCAACCTAGTCATGTAGCACTGTTTCCCAACCACTACCCATATGTAGTCTCATGGCATAACAATTCCATCTGTTCCACAATCAATCTATCTCTAATACTGAGATACTATCTCACCATCCCATACACACAATCACACAACTACCACCATCTAAACCCATAAATGGAACAAAACCCAAAAGAACAAAACCAATCCTATCAAAAATGGTGAATTTAGATTTCGAAGACACAATTCCATAAATTCCATTTTGGATTGAAGGGGTGATCACACAAGGGTTTTCATATTCAGGTATCCATTTATTTAACCATGTTTATGTGATTAACCAAAATTATGTTTACAACAATTATTCATAGAAAAACAAACAAAATTATAAATCATCACCCATGCATAAGAATATACCATGAATGAACATGATTTTTAGAGGCCACACAACCACAACAGATCACATCATAATCAAATATAACAAATAAAACAAGTGATTTACATCAATCCACTCCCATCTTGTTATCATGTACGCATTTCATAATTATCATTTATCATTGTTAAAAGATGTATATGGATGTTTTTCACAACTAACATTAATATGAGCATCCCATATGATAAAAAATTAAAGAGAGATGATGTAAATCCCTACTAGGAATAATATGTGACAAAAACACATGTTTTCTCTAAAACATAGAGTGGGAGAGTAGTACAAAAGCATTGGGGAAAACTAAATTAAAATTTTATTGATGGATATGGAAAAACATGTGACTCCATGGGAAGGAAAATAACTAGGTTCATGAAGATTGATTAGAAAGACACCTGTAAGAGAAGGTCTCATCTTAGATAATCAAGAGATTATATCAACAGAATGGGAAATAGTTTCAAGGGCCATCAATGCCATATCATGGTCAAGATCACATGATATTACTATCTAAAATTCCCCTGATTGTTAAAATAATAATGATATAGTTAATATCCTTTTAAATTCCAACAGAAATTACCAATAAAGGCTTTCAAATATATTTATTTCAAACAAAATGTAAGATGGGTGAAACTGGAAAAAATGTGAAAACTAGAATTGAGTCACTGATGGGTGAGTCACCAAAAACAATCCACTGACACCAACTTAGAGTCACCGATGGGTGAGCTATTGATTCGGGAGAATCTATGATGATCCATTGATGTTAATACACTAACGTAACTAAATAATTCCATAACTCACTGATGCCCTAACTCACCGAAGCCATGACTCACTAAATCCCAAACACACTGATGCCACGACACACCGACACCCTAACCCACCAATGTACTAAACCTACTATTGCCTCAACCTAATGATGCGTAGACCTTCTAATTCCATTGACCTACCAACACCTCGACCTACCGATGGAAAAAGTGAAAATTTTGAAAATTATTGGACCATGGAGGTTCATTCCATTTCATCAAATACCACTCAAACTACTCTCACCCTCAATAATTGACAACTGAACCCAAAATAAATATGGGTCTGAACAACCACACCTTATGGTACCTCTCAAGGGTAAACTGCCTTGTTTGAGTGAAACTACAACATCCAAGAACACCTCCAGTGATATTTTCCACCTACAAACTACAAGACATACCACAAATGTACCTAAATTCCCACCTCTCAATCATATGAATTATGTAATTAATTCCTCATATATTAGGATGCTATCCACCCTGGGTGTCACTAAATCACCCACATGGGTTTAATCACAAACTATTCAATGAGTCTTGATTACAGATCATGTCCTCCCCTCCTCATAAGATATGACATTATCGTATTATATATTACATGGAAACAATTCATCTCATTGAAAACAAGGTTTAAGAATTACATCACAATGAAAAACACACGAGAAATACAATGATAAACTCCAGGTACTTGGAATGCATCTACGACTCTCAATAAAAATTATTCCCTTCCAGGCGCCCATGCCTTCACAATATGAGAACAAAGAGAATAGTACATCCCTGCAAAAACATCTGCTAACAATCCTGGAACTCAACTTGTTAGTACATGAATGTTGTGTCGTCCCCAATATCCAAATATCCCCAATAAAATGTGATAAGGGTCATCGTGAAGATACCAATGATGATGGGAGAAATGAATTATATCATGTACCCTACCCAACTTTGTTGGGAACTCCCCATGATATTACACATTTCTAACTCAACCCATAATCTCGAAATGTCCGATGAACATGGAAGAAATCTTACTTCCACAGTAGAACCTCTACATCCCACATTGAGGGGAAACCTTCAAAAATACATGGTTCCCATCCTTGAACTCCAGAGGAATTTTCCTGTGATCATCATTGGACTACTACTGGTCATCTTCCACCTTCTTCCTCTCACAGACATGATGCACCTTGTCTGTCATATGATTGCACCATCTATGTACCAAGGATAGCTCCATCCCCAAATTCCATCCATCATAAGGGTAAAAGACACAAACTCCCATACAAGGACTCTAATGGATCCATACCAATGGAATAGTGATAGATTTTATTGTATTAAAACTACAGCAAGGGAATATGTTGCACCAAAAAACCACTAAATTCTAGAACACAATCCCACAACATGTCCTCCAATATCTGGATGGTCCTCTTAGTTTGTCCATATGTCTGAGGATAAAAAGTAGTGTTAAGGTGTATCTGAGTTACAATGTAATGAAAAAATCCCATCCAAACTCATGATGAAAAAGGTGATTTTGTAAATGGGAAGATGGATATTAGAAAACCATGAAGCTACGCCACCTCATCAACATTCCTCTATTATATGGAATCCACTACGCTAGACTCTTTTATTACTAAGAAGTTATTAGATTTCATTAACTGAACCAGTAATACTCAAAGAAAAAAACAACCTCCCATGTATCTAGGAAATTCTATGAAAAAATCCATTGATATTTCAACCCATTTCAAATCGGAGACATATTAAGGATGAAATAAACCATTGAGAACACAGTGCTCCTCGTTCAGTTACTGGCACACTAAGCACATTTCCACAAACTCTGCCACTTCCCACTTCATCTTGGGTCACCAAAACAGTTATCATAATCCCAGATAAATCATGGAAACTTTTATGTTTACCACAAGGGATGAGCTATTAAAATCCTGAAGAACATAATATTTAATTCCCACTAGGAAAATATCTTTTCATGGAACAACATCTAATTCTAACCATCCTCTGACCATCCCTCCAGAGCATCTACCTTGTCAATGTGATCATGCATCACCTCTACCTATGAGTCTCTCCACTAAGACTCCTCCACCTACCACATCAGAAAAGACCACACTATCATCTTAAAAAGGTATCCTTTGTCACTATCCATTCCCACTCCCAATGTTACGACCTGTCCCAGGAGGGTCATGTCGTGACTACCCCAATGTAACGACCCAAATTTTCATTAATTCAAATCCCTATTGATCTAATTAAATGTCTCGTTATGTAAAATGTTTATACAAAATGTCAACTTCTTTGGTTTTATGTTAATAATTGTGACCGTTTCTTTTATAGACGTCAATCAGTGAACACATGATTAGTATAAATATAAGTCTTTAACAAACCCAATTTACTCAGACAAAGGAAGCGATGGCCTCATCCAGTAGAATTGATCCATACGACGCCCATTTGTTGGAGCTCAGAAAAGAGGTGGCATCTTGGGGCTTTGCTCTTGACCATTCCCAAGCTGAGCTCCATCATGTCAATCTCTAATGTGATCGTCTACGACAAAAGTGGATGTTGATAGAAATTACCACTCGAGCGATGTTATCCGAGCCATCCCAAAAGTTTGTCACCATCTCACACCTTACCCTTAGGTGTTATGCGGCTGTTATAATGGGTTATGTAAAAAATCTCTAGTACTATGTTCATGTACATTATTTTTTTGTATATAATAATGAATATAATTTCTTGTCATTATTAATACATTATAAATAGTTTTTAAGGTGGAAAGAGTGTTTTTAGTTATTATCTAATTAATAATTATATTTTATTAAATCAAGGGATTTTTGAATTATATAATATTTTAATAAAATATTATTATTATTATTATTAATTTAATTTTATTATATATAAATGATCGTATAATTTTATGAATGCAATTGTAATTTTTATTAATGCTTGAAAGCCATTTTTGTCAAAACCCATGAATTTTCGATAAATGTAGGTTTTTATTTTAAAAATGAAAATTAACATATTTAGAAAATTATTTGGATAAAATAAATGTTATTTCTGGAATTAGGATGTTGAAATTATTCAACATTGAATTTTTCATAATTTTCTGAGACAGTCAATTTTTTGGGTAAAAATTAAATACTGTTTAAATATATAATGTGTTTTATGACATTATATTGACCCAATAGTGATGTAATAAAATACTACAAGACTTATGTTCGGACAATATCTATTGTGTCTGACCGAGATCCAAGATTCACCTCTATGTTTTGGAAGATTCTTCAAAAAGCTCTGAATACAGAATTGTACTTCAGTACAGCCTATCATCCTCAAACTGATGGCCAATCTGAGTGGACTATCTAAACACATGATGATATGATGAGAGAATTCTCAATGTAAATAAAAGGAGGATGTGATCAACATATTCCTATGGTTGAGTTCTCTTATAAAAATAGTTTCCCCTCGAGCATCCAAATGGAACCATATGCAGCCCTTTATGGGAAAAGGTGCAGAACACCGGCGTGGTGGGATGAGGTCGGTGAACATAAGATTCTTGGAACGGAAATGGTCGAGGAAATGGTGGAGAAGGTGAAAAAAATTTAGAAGAATATCAAGGCATCCCAGAGTCGAAAGAAGAGTTATGCAGATAATAGTCGACGAGACCTTGAGTTTAAATTTGGAAACATGGTTTTTCTACGCATATCTTCATGGAAGAAGGTCATGAGGTTTGGAATGAAAGGGAAGTTAAGTCCAAGTTAAATTGTCCCCTTAGAGATTCTTGATCATGTCGGGGCTGTGGCCTATCTACTAGAACTTCCAGCTACCATGGCCAAAGTACATGATGTCTTTCTTGTATCCCTCTTAAGGAATATCATACCAGACCCTTCACATGTACTCTCTTCGGATGTGGTACAGTTGGAGGATGATATTTCTTATGAGGAGCAACCAGTGAAGATCTTATATCTTAGAGAAAAATTTCTACGAAATAAGACAATACCACTTGTCAAGGTGTTGTGGAGAAACCACAAGTTTGAAGAAGCGACATGGGAATCAGAGGAAATGATGAAGCTGAGTTACCCACATCTGTTTTATAGTGGGAAAAGAAAATTTCGAGGGAGAAATTTCATAAAGGGGGAATATTGTAACGACCCAATGTTTCATTAATGTAAATCCCTCTTGATCTAATTAAATGTCTCATTATGTAAAATGCTTATATAAAATGTCAACTTATTTGGTTTTATGTTAAGATTTGTTATCGTTTCTTTTATAACCGTTGAATAGTGATCACATGATTGGTATAAATATAAGGCTTTAACAGACCCAATTTAGTCAGAAAATGGAAGTGATGGCCTCATCCTGTAGAATTGCTCCATATGAAGCCCATTTGTTAGAGCTCGGAAAAGAGGTGGCATCTTTGGGATTCTCTCTTGACCAACCCCAAGTTGAGCTCCATCATGTCAAGCTCGAACATGACCATCTACGGGAAAAGTGTAAGTTGATAGGAATTACCACTCGAGCAATATTATCCGAGCCACCCCAAGAGTCTATCATCATCGCACACCTTACCCTTAGGTCTTATGAGGCTGTTTTAAGGGGTTATGTAACAAATCTCTAGTACTATGTTCATGTACATTATTTTTTTATATAATAATGAATATACTTTTTTGGCATTATTGGTACATTGTAAATAGTTTTTATGGTGAAAATAGTGTTTTTTGTTATTTTTTAATTAAGAATTTTATTTTGTTAAATTAAGGGATTTATGAATTAAATAATCTTTTAATAAAATATTATTATTATTATTAAATTAATTTTATTATATATAAATGATCATATAATTTTATGAATGCAATTGTAATTTTTTTTAGGCTTGAAAGCCATTTTTGTCAAAACCTGTGAATTTTCGATAAATGTTAGTTTTTATTTTGAAAGTAAAAATTTACATATTTAGAAACTTCTATAGATTAAATAAATGTTCTTTTTAGAATCAGGACGTCTAAATTATCCAATAGTGAATTTTTCATAATTTTCTGATACAGTCAATTTTTTGGGTAAAAATTAAATACTCTTTAAATATATAATGTGTTTTATGACATCATAATGACACAATAGTGATGTAATAAAATACTAAAAGCATTATGTTCGGCCAATGTATATTTTAACATTAAAATAATGTGATTTTGAGTTTGTTTGACTTACTTTTCAATGCATTAATGGGCCCTTCAAGACTTATTAAACACCTTGTCTTTTTAAATTTTGTTCCATGGGAGTGTGACTCACCTCCACATAAGAAACCCCATTATTTTTAGAATATTGGACCTTGGAATTATAAAATATTGTTTTCCTTTTACCTTTTCTAAAAACCATTGGCAAAAACCATGGTATGGTTTGTGGTTTGGATTAATTTAATATAAGGAGTCCCATACCTAAATAATAAAGAATTCCCTCGCCTTTCCTATATAATCCCACCCAAGATCCCACTTACTCCTCACTCAAATCCTTTAGAGTTAGTCCAACCTCTGCACTACTCTCTCTGGAATCCTCCCTAGGTGCCCAAAGCTCCCAAAAAGCCTCTCTCAATCCTCTCTCAAGCCTTTGGAAGCACACTCCCAAGTATGGGTTTTTTCTTCCTTTATCATTTTTGTCCAATATCCGTTAAGTTGTTTTTCCCATGTAATTTCATTTAGGAATGTTGGGGTATGGTTTCACACCTCCCTCATACTGCCCTATTTATGTTTGAATGATGATAGACCCCTTTCTCTCTCTCATTAAATGCCTCCCATGTACACCCGTTACTATGCCGATATTCCGAAAGGAACTTCCCTATCCCCATTTACATTCAAGAAATACTTTTGTATCGTGAATCTAAATTCCATTAAAATTGTTGGGACATGTATCTATATAACCTCCTTACTGTCCATTACATGTAAATATTATGATTAACCCCTTTCTTATCAACCATTTTTATGAATTCTTATGTCACGCCGTTACGCTGCCGAAATCGGACAGATTTTCTAAGCCAATGCCATTGTGTAGTGAATACCATGCCCATTTCTCCATCAAGGGTATTAAAATTTATGCACATTTACTTACTGATTATAAATATTAAGGTATGAAATCCACATTCCTTCATCGTGGAAAAAATTATTATGTTTTATGAATCCATGTTCTATGATCCATGAGGCACACTTATGCATTAAATGAAATGTTTAAGACGGGTGTTCCCATATAGTGCTCGAATGCATTGGGTAAAATATAGTATGATGATACGTAATGTGAAATGAGTATTGAATCATTATAATTCAAGTGCAATGATTTTTTACTCTTGCTTAATGTGCAATGATGATTTACTCATGCTCTATGTTCAATGAGCCTTGGCTCATGCTAATTCCATGTTAAGTGTTGTTGCCACATTTCCATGTTTTAATTATCATGATTTATCGTGACTTTATGTTCATGTTTCTCTTGTGATCTATTGATATTCCTATTGTATAACATGTATTTTACTCCTCATGTATTCCATGTTTATTCACTTACTGGCCTTTATAGCTCACCCCTTTTCTTATGCATGTCCTCAAGTTATCCCATGCAATGCTAAGTACGAGGGAATGTAGTGGTCATGTAAAGGATGTTTTCAATAAAGATGTTGTACATCTTGTTTTAAGTTGTTATTTAATAATCCTAAGCCCCAAATACACTAGACCTCTCAATAATTTGTGTTGTATCAAGTGAATGGTTTATGTAATAAATCATATTTAAGTTTGTAATAAAAGCAGGATTTTCATAGTTGGTATCAGAGGATAGGTTTAGATATTTTTGGGATTAGGATTAGAAAACCCTAGTAAAGCCTTAGAGACAAGACTAAGTATAACAAAAACACCACTAAGATTTTTTAGGTACTGATTATGTGGTTTATCAAACTAATACATCACTGTCAGGATACGAGTAGGTATAGGTGGCTCTAGAACAGATGTATCCTAGGGGTAAAACCCGAAAACACCACTTTGAGCTAGACTCGAATGGGAACTACTGCACGACAATGGGCTTTGCTGAACTCTTAGTTACGACACTCCTGGGGGATATGTTTTGAGAAATTCACAAGCTTAGTATGAACCCTTATTAAGGGAATTAAAAAAATGCCCTAAGAATGTATGTTAGAAAGTAGGTCATGAAAATCCTACATGGAAGCCTATAGACACATGAGTTAAGGAAATAAAAGTTTATTTATAAGTCATCTACTTTTGTCTTGGGATTACTACTTATGTGTTACCCTTTAACCTTCCTTTTATTCTAGCCAATGTTCGGAAATAGGAGGACTCAGGCTAACAACCGGTGTGAAGATCATTGTGATGACTGTACTAATGAGATTCCCAATCCAATAGGAGTGGGAATCCTGAACTTTTTCATGCTTCTCTCTCATATAACTCAAGATTTGAATAGAAACACGGGTCAAGAGGAATATCCAAACCCCCCTCTGAAGGAACAAGTCAATATCGAGAGCTTCATGAGACAAATGCCTCCTACTTTTAGTGGATCATCTGATCCCACGATCGCTGAACAATGGATTAACTCCATTTAAAAGATCATCTACATACATAACTTTTTTGAAAAATAGAAGGTTCTCCTAGAAGATTATCTTATGGAGGGTGAAGCTGATCAGTGGTGGAAGTTGATCAAAAATAAGAAGCCTGAGGAGAAGATCGAGGCATTGGAATGGAATCATTTCCAGTAGATGTTTTTCGATAAATATTTTCCGCGCACCCTTCGGCTTATGATGGAAAGGGACATCCTTTCCCTCAAGAAAGAATAAAAAGAATCTATTGGAGTGTACGAGGAAAACATCACAAGGCTTGCATGATACACTTCCAGCTTTGTCGTTACCCCTGTATTCAAGGTTGACCGCTTCTTTGGTGGGCTGAAGCCTTGCCTGCAGAAATAATTTGTGATCCATGACTTTGACAGCTATGAGGAAATTGTCCGATGTTCCCTCAAGGTCGAAATGGAGATCGGAAATCATAGTGATATAACAGTGACAAGAATCATAAGGTGTACTTCAATGCTGGTAGTCCGATGGACAATTCCAATGGTGCTTAGAAGATACAACACCCCACTTTCCCAAAGTGCGGAAATAAGCACCCCAGAAATTGCCTCAAGGGGACGAGAAAATGCTTTAGGTGTGGAAGTAAAGGGAACCTAGCTGTTAAATGTCGGAAAGAAAGACCCGCGTCTGTGAAAAAAGGAGAGGAACACTCCGATAGAACCTCAACACATTGTTAGTTGCTATAAATTAAATGAACCGGGGAATCATTAAAATCAGTGCCCTAATCCAAAGGTTTTCGGAGGCAACCAACAACCTCCAAGGCAGAAAGGAAGATCATTTTCCATCACTTCTGCCGAAGTGAATCCTGATAACGAAGTAGTGACAGGTACGCTAGTTAATCATTCAAGAAAAGAGAACAAATTTTTTTATTCAAGTTTTATGCATTCTTTTATATCTCTAATGTTTTGTAGAACAATCCTAGCACCACCATAATCCTTGGAAGTGAAGATGTCGATGAGTATGAAAAATGGGGAAATCATTGCATCCCATGAATATAAATCCTCCCTTTTTATAATCTGTGGATTGAATTTCCTGGTGAACCTCGTCATACTCTCTCTGGTGGAATTTGATGAAATTCTTGGCATAGATTGGATTTCCTTATATAAAGCCAACATAAATTGTCAGGAGAGGGAAATCACACTCCATATGGTGAATCGACCCCCGATTCATTACAAGTGTAAGGAGGAAGATGAATCTAATTTAGCTCCTTAATCTCAAGCATGTATCTTATAGACCTATGAGAACACGTATCTGGTTCAAATGATTGAGTACATGGAAGAAACCATCTATAAAGAAATGCATATTGTGAGGGAATTTACTGAAGTGTTTACCGAGGAACTGTCTGGTATTCCTCCTAGAAGAGATGTTCAATTCTCAATTGAACTTATACTAGGGGTGCTACCAATATCCAAGACTCCATATAGAATGGATGTCGAGGAACTTGAAGAGCAGAAGAAATAACTACAAGAGAATCTTGATAAATAGTTTATACACCCAAGTGCTTCACCATGGGGTGCACCGGTCCTCTTCGTCTAGAAGAAGGACGGGTCAAGGCGGCTTTGCATCCATTATCGTGAACATAAAAAAATCTCGATAAAGAACAAGTATCCTCTACCACAGATCGATGACTTGTTCAATCGGATGCATGGAGCACAATACATATCCAAGGTAGATTTTCGGTCGGGATATTATCTAGTAAAGGTGAAGAAGGAAGTTGTCCCCATGACTTCTTTTCGTACAATATACAGGAACTATGAATTCCTAGTAATGCCTTTCGGACTCACCAATGCTCCAAAAATCTTCATGGAATTGATTAATAGAGTCTTTAGAGATTACCTAGAAATATTTGTGGTAGTCTTTATAGTTGATATTCTAATATACTTTAAAACCAAGGAGGATCATGAGGAGAATTTAAGAACTATACTGGAGACTTTGCGTAAGGAGAAGCTCTATGAAGAGTACATCAAGTGTGAGTTCTGGTTAAAGGAGGTCTCATTATTGGGCCATATAATCACAAGCAATGGGATATCTATGGATCCATCCAAAATAGATGAAATTGAGGGATGGTCGAGGCCAACATCGAAAACGGATATCCATAGCTTCTTGGGGTTATCTAGATATTATCGATGATTTGTGAGATATTTATCATGATTGTCCAACCCTCTTACCAAGATAACTCGAAAGGGAGTAATTTTTCATGGGATGATGAATTCAAAGAAAGCTTCAAGGAGTTGAAAAGGAGGTTTACCACTGTGCCCGTGCTCACTTTACCCACAAGTGGGGAACCTTTTGTGGAATTCAGTGATGCTTCGAAGAAGGGATTAGTTTGTGTGATGATTCAGAATGATAAAGTGATATCCTATGCCTCAAGGCAGTTGAAAATCCATGAGCGAAACTATCCAACGCATGAGTTGGAGTTGGTGGCGGTGATCTTTGCCTTGAAAATATGGAGGAATTATCTCTATGGGGTTAAATGTGAGATATATACTGACCAAAAGAGACTTAAATATATATTCACACAGAATGATATTAATATGTGCCAGAGAAGATGGATGGAGCTCATCATGGATTCTGACTATTCAATACATTACCACCCTGGGAAAGCGAACAAGGTGGCAGATGCCCTAAGTATAAAGGACCCAGTGATTCTATCAATGATGATAATTGAGAAGGATCCAATCTTCTTATAATTGATGAAGATGGACATGGAAATTATAAAGAAGGGAATTCCATCAATCCTTTCACAAATTATTGCTCAACTATCTATTTTGAAAAGGTTAATGGATGGTCAAATAAATGATGTGTCAATTCAGGAAAAATTAGAAGCTATTGAAAAAGATAAATCCTCAGAGTTTAATGTTAATGAAGAAGGAATTGTGCGATTTGGGAAAAGGATATGTGTTCTATCACATCCAGAGCTGAAGAATGAACTTTTGGATGATGCACATAGTTCAAATTTCTCTATTCCCCCAGGGAGCACAAAGATGTATCGAGATATCCGAGAAAACTTTTGGTGAGATAATATGAAGAAGGAGATCGCTGAATATACATCAAAGTGCCTGGTGTGCCAGCAGGTGAAGGTATAGAGGAAGAAGTCTAAGGGGATGATGCAACCATTGCCCATACTAGATTGGAAATGGGAGAACATCACCATGGAATTATTCACTAGACTTCCTAGGATATCTAAATAAAACAATGCAATCTGGGTTGTGGTGGATCGTCTTACAAAGACTACACACTTCATTTCTATTTGGGATGATTTATCTTTGGATCAAGTAGCACAGATATATATTAGGGAAGTGTTAAGTCTGTATGGAGTGCCACTATCTATTGTGTTTGATCGAGATCCAAGATTCACCTCTATGTTTTGGAAGAGTCTTCAAAAACCTCTGAATACTGAATTGAACTTCAGTACAGCCTATCATCCTCAAATTGATGGCCAATCCGAGCGGACTATCCAAAAACTTGAGGATATGTTGAGTGCATGCTCAATAGACATTAAAGGACGATGGGATGAACATATTCCTCTGGTTGATTTCTCTTATAATAATAGTTTCCACTCGAGCATCCAAATGGAACCATATGCAGCCCATTATGGGAAAAGGTGCAGAACATCAGCGTGTTGGGATGAGGTCATTGAACGTAAGCTTCTTGTAATGGAAATGGTCAAGGAAATGGTGGAGAAGGGGAAAACCATTCAGCATCATATCATGGCAGCCCAGAGTCAACAGAAGAGTTATACAGATAATCGTCGACGAGACCTTGAGTTTAATGTTGGAGACATGGTTTTTCTACGCATATCTTTGTAGAAGAAGGTCATGTTTTTGGAAAGAAATGGATGTTAAGTCCAAGGTACATCAGCCCCTTCGAGATTCTTTATCGTGTCGGGGATGTGGCATATCGACTAGCACTTCCAGCTACCATGGCCAAATTACATGATGTCTTTAATGTATCCCTCTTAAGGAAGAACATACCAGACCCTTCACATGTACTCTATTATGAGGTGGTACAGTTGGAGGATGATCTTTCTTATAAGGATCAACCAGTGAATATCTTATATCTTAGAGAAAAATTCCTACGAAATAAGACAATGCCACTTGTCAAGATATTGTGGTGAAACCACAAGTTTGAAGAAGCGACATGGGAATCAGAGGAAATGATGAAGTTGTGTGACCCATATATGTTTTATTGTGGGAAAATAAAATTTTGAGGGAGAAATTTCATAAAGGGGGAATATTGTAACAACCCAATTTTTCACTAATAGAAATCCCTCTTGATCTAATTAAATGTCTCGTTATGTAAAATGTTTATATAAAATGCCAACTTATTTGGTTTTATTATAATAATTGTTACCGTTTCTTTTATAAATTTTTAACTGTGATAAAATGATTAGTATAAATATATGGATTTAACAAACCCAATTTACACAGACAAAGGAAGTGATGGCCTCATCCAGTAGAATTCCTCCATTCAAAGCACTTTTGTCAGAGCTCAGAAAAGAGGTGGGATCTTTGGGATTCTCTTTTGACCAAGCCCAAGTTTAGTTCCATCATGTCAAGCTCGAACGTGACCGTCTATGGGAAATGTGGAAGTTGATAGGAATTACCACTCGAGCAATATTATCCAAGCCACCCCAAGAGTCTGTCACCATCACACACCTTACCCTTAGGTCTTATGAGGTTGTTTTAAGGGGTTATGTAACAAATCTCTATTACTATGTTCATCTACATTATTTTTTTATATAATAATGAATATACTTTTTTGACATTATTGGTACATTGTGAATAGTTTTTAAGGAGAAAATAGTGTTTTTAGTTATTATTTAATTAAGAATCTTAATTTATTCAATTAATGTTTTTTTGAATTAAATAATATTTTAATAAAATATTATTATTATTATTAAATTAATTTTATTATATAAAAATGATCATATAATTTTATAAATGTAATTGTAATTTTTATTAAGGATTGAATGCCATTTTTGTCAAAACCCATGAATTTTTGATAAATGTCGGTTTTTATTTTAAAAGTGAGAATTAACATATTTATAAAATTATTTAGATAAAATAAATGTTATTTCTGGAGGTCGATATTATTCAACAGTGATTTTTTCATAATTTTCTGAGACAGTCAATTTTTTGGGTAATAATTAAATACTATTTAAATATATAATGTGTTTTATGACATCATAATGACCCAATAGTGATGTAATAAAATACTACAAGCTTTATGTTCGGACAATTTATGTTTTAACATAAAAATAATGTGATTTTGGGATTTTTTACTTACTTTTCAAAGCATTAATGGACCCTTCAAGACTTATCAAACAGCCTGTCTTTTTAAATTGTTTTCCATGGGAGTGTGGCTCACCTCAACATAAGCAGCCCTATTATTTTAAGAACGTCGACCATTTGCCTTATAAAATAATTTTTTCGTCTTACCTTTTCAAAAAACCATGGGCAAAAACCAATTTATGGTTTGTGGTTCGGATTAATTTAATATAAGGGGTCCCAAACCTAAATAATAAAGAATTCCCTCACCTTTCCTATATAAACCCAACCCAACACCCAATTTCTCCTAACTCAAAGCCTTTGAAGTACTTCCAACCACTTCCCTACTCTCTCTAAAATCCTCCCAAGGTTCCCTAAGCTCCCAAGAAGCCTCTCTCAATCATCTCTCATGCCTTTAGAATCACACTCCCATGTAAGGGTTTTTTCTTCCTTTCTCATTTTTGTCCAATTTTTTTAAGTTGTTTTTCCCTTTAAATATAAATTATGAATGTTGGGGTATAGTTTCACACCTCCCTCATACTACCATAATTATTTTTGAATTATGGAGACCCCTTTCTCTCTCTCATTAAATGCCTCCAATGTACACCCGTTACTATGCCGAAATTCCGAAAGGAACTTATCTCTCCTCATTTACATTCAAGAAATACTTTTTGTATAATGAATCTAACTTCCATGAAAATTGTTGTGACATGTATCTATATGACCTCATTACTTTCCATTACATGGAAATATGATGAGGATCCCCTTTCTCTCTCATCAACTATTTTTTTGAATTCTTATGTCACGCCATTACGCTGACCAAATCGCACCGATTTTCTAAGCCAATGCAATTGTGTAGTGAATACCATGCCCATTTCTCCATCAAGGGTGTTCACCGTTATTCACATTTACATATTGGTTATAAATATTCATGAATTAATTCCACATTCCTACATTGTGGAATAAATTATTATGTATTATGAATCCATGTTCTATGATCCATGTGGCACCCTTATGCATGAAATCAAATGTTTAAGAAGGGTGCGCCCTTATAGCGCTCTAAGGAATGGGGTAAAGTATAGTATCATGATACATCATGTGAAATGAGTGTTGAATCATGATAATTCAAGTGCAACGAGGGTTTACTCGTGCTTCATTTTCATTGAGGATTTACTCATGCTCTATGTGCAATGAGCCTTGGCTCATGCTAATTCCATGTTATGTGTTGTTGCCACATTTCCATGTTATGATTATCATGCTTTATAATGCCTTTATGTTCATGTTTATCTTGTGATATATTGATATTCCTATTGTATAACATGTATTGTACTCCTCATGTATTCCATGTTTATTCCCTTACTGGGCTTTATAGCTCACCCCTTTTTTATGCATGTCCTCAGGTTATCCCATGAAATGATAAGTACAAGGGAATGTAGTGGTCATGTAAAGGAAGTTTTCATTAAATATATTGTACTTATTGTTTTAAGTTGTTATGTAATGATCCTAACCCCAAAGACACTAGAACACTCGATCATCCATGTTGTATCAAGTGAATGGTTTATGTAATAAATCATGTTTATGTTTGTAATAAAAGTAGGGTTTTCATACCCAAACCCACCTCCCATGGGCTTGGGGATGGATACTAGTGCTAAATAGGTATATCCCACAAGTGGGAGGCATTTTCTGAAGTACATGTACACACAGACCTGCCCCCAAGAAATAGTGCTAAAACCATAACACTTAGAAGACAGTACAAACTAAATGTATATTTTTCTACTATATTATCCAAATTAAAGAAAAACACATGCTCCTAGAATCCATCTTCTGAATACCCTACCTGAAAGGTAAGTACATAAGAAATCATAAGTCAATGATGTTTAACTCATCTTTTGGGTCTCCCCTTAAGCACCACCAAGCCCCAAACCACAAAGGACTCCATCAAAGCAGTCAATCGTCTATAGAAGACATAACATGTGTGGTGAAGCCCATATAGGTTTGAGTAAAACAATACTTTGTATAGACCCCACACCACAAAGGTAATACAAGCAATAGAATGTACACATGATGTATAGTCACTATTTAAGGTATGCATGATGTACAATCTCTAGGAAAGTTGCACAAATTATAGACACCAAGGGAGGTACACACAAAGTATTCTAAGTAAACTACTAAGGTAAGTACACCATGTACAGTCACTCAGGAAGGTACACACCAAGTAAGCTAAGATAACCACTGTGGAAAGTACACCACATATTCTATGTATTCCACTATGGTACATATTCCAGGTACGATCACTTTGGATGGAACACACAAGAGCACTATGTGAACCACTTAGGTAAGTACACCAAGTATAGTCACTAAGTAAGGTAAAAACAAGTTCTATTAGTACACATCAAAGGTAGTACACCAAGTATTGTCACTATGTTCTCTACTAAGGTATATACACAATGTACGACACCAGAATCTTATATACACTATGTATGATCACTATGGATGGTATACACAAGTACTCTATGTACACCACTAAAGTATTAGTCCAGGTACATTCAATAATTACACCGCTAATGCAAGTACACCACGTACGATCACTAAGTACACAACTAAGGTATGTACACCATGTACAAACACTAAAGAAGGTACAATCTAGTAATATAAGTACACCACTAAGGTAGTACACCATGTATAATCACTATGTACACCACTAAGGAATGTACACCAAGTATGATCACTGAGTAAAACCCTATGGTAAGTACACCATGTACGGTCAATAAGGAAGGTACACACAAGTATGCTATGTACACTACTAAGGTAGTACAACAATTATGATCACAATGTACACAACTATGTTAAGTACACAATATATGGTCACAAAGTACACTACTATGGTATGTATACCAAGTACACAAAACACAACACTAAGGAATGTACACACAAAATGAAGTCATCTCAGACAGGTATAAATCTATAGTATGAATATAAAGACTATCGGATGTGAACACAGAACACTATATACATTTGAGTCACTTAGACCCACTGAGACACTTAGACATGCTGAGTCACATAGACCCAGTGAGTCACTTAGACACGCTGGGTCACTATGACCTTCAAAGTCACTTAGAATCACTCTATAACTTAGACACATGGAATCCCTTAGACCTGTTGAGTCACTGAGACCTGCTGAATAATTTGTACCTACTGAGTCTCTCAATATCACTGAGTCACATAGAAAAATAGTGACAGAACTATCATAATAGCTAGCCACAAAATTCATGTTTGTAGCATGCCGGTTCTAGGAGAACATACTCCTCAGTCCAAAAGACATAAATTGAATTCCTTAAAAACCGACATAGAGTATCCAAATTCCACCAACAACTCATAAATCTATAATATAGTATGAGAGCTGTGCATGTCTTAGTGAAACTGGGATGGGTTGGTCTAGAACCTGTCCAACCCAGTCAGACCCACCTGACCCAACACGACACAGATCCTTCCCACATGACCTACCCGGTTGACCCTTCCCACTGTGCCCTCCCAGGACACTATGTTGAACAAGTGTCAGCTTGAATACCCAGATCAACCCATTATAGTGGGATAATTTTATTCTACACGTGATTTGATGTGGTAGGAATTGTGTCCCCATATGATCCACATGTTGGAAGCTACCAGGTTTACCACCCCGCGGTCCAGCAGGACCGCGAAACATCAGTCACATAAGGCAGCCTCCTACAGCTTCCACTGAGGCCCATCAACCACCTCCTTCCAGTGACCCCTATAATCCTCCATGAAGTAATTGTCGTGGGGACCTCCATTTCTAGTCGTCGAGCCAGCTACATGTCACTGGGTGGCCACACCACCAGGCGCCACCACCAGCTACTCCTTCCGTGATTTGCCACCGTCTCTGTGGTGGTCCATTTTTTAAATCATAAGTGCCTATGTGATCCTTGGGTCATCATTGTCACTATCAAGTTCTCTAAATCATCTAGACATCACTCTTGGGGTTCGGCCACATTTATATCCTACCAAAAAATCCCAACGTGACCATGAAGGTCCATCGACAAAGAACAAAATAACGGTGGCTATGAGAGAACACCAGGAACACCCAATGAACAATCCAAGAAACATTTTGGCTAGACAATAGAATTTTATTGTTAGTAGGATCCCAATGAATTTAAATAAATGTAGTAATCACAAGGATCTACTTCCCATAAAATACCCCAAAAACAATTCACAACACATAGGATTGATCGAACCACAGGTCAGGTTGTTAATGATTTGATCAGAATTCATTGTTTAGAAGGAAATAATGGGGAAGCGTAAACAATTAGAAATAAATCCCTATATGTAATTGGATCATCGAATTTCATGGATTCATTAGAGTTGACAATCTTCTGAACAATGATCTCGATCTGCACCTCTGTTGTCATTGGTGAGATCTTTCCAAAAGGAGGGGGTTTTTGATGTCATTGGTGATTATTCATTCGTCAAAACATTTCCTCAAGATTATCATAGAACTCTCTAGGATCATCCCACTATCTATTATCCAATTCAGGATATTAATATGATAAATTTGATTTAGAGTTGTTGTTATACTGAGTCGCAACATCATTACTCTCTTTTAATTTAATATTGGTAACATCTACTTAGTCATGGAATTGAAGTGTCATTGCATCGCCACATAACATCAAAATATAATATTTTTATAAAATATTTTAATGACGTTCACATCCAAAACATAACATATTATATCAACCTACATCGGTCAATTTTCTGCCCTACCTAAAGAAATAATACTCTCATAAGCTCAACGGTAGTCTCAAATTTCCATTCCAAGTTACCATTTAAAAGTTATAGGGATTGGAAAATAAAGTAATTTTTATTTAATTGTTTTATTTATGGTTATGTCTGAAAATAAAAATTCAAATTTTGCCCGCATCAAAGAAAGCTAGGTCATGTGTAGGGTAATATCGCAATTCTGAACGCAACAGTTCCCTCATATTTTTTATCTGAGAAACTATTCGGATGTTATTCCACTGTTTTTTTAAGAACCAATCCTGTGAAACTAAATTTTTTTTAACTTTTATCGATAATTTATCCTAGGCACACCAGGCCTTGTAATCACATGTCATCTTAGCGCTTAGTCACAGATTTTTATCTATGTATTTCTTAAAATAATAAATAATAAAAAACTTAGTCATTATATTCACCCCACCTTCAGGATTTATGTCCGAAAAATCCAATCCAAGGGTTAAAAAATGGATGATGATATCGAGAACAAACCCCATCCTTCATCTACGATGATCTATTCTGGAGGTTCACATTATTTTTTCCGACATGTACCAAAATAATTACTTGTCCACAAAGTATCCTTTCATTTCGATCATCGATTTCCATCACCATGATGAAAAAATAACATCACAAACTAAAACTACCATCAATAAAATGTAGTCGATTCTAACTATATCGTGCATCTAGAGACAACTGTTGAACATTATCTGACTCTTCTCAAATCAAGCTATGAGGTGATCCAAATAGGTGAGTCGACAAATGATGATCTGTTTCAAACATGAACTCAACATTCATTTCAATAGTGATTCCCAACTTTATCCTATTATGTCATTCATGGTGTCCTCCCTGACACCCACATGCATATACAGATGCATCTATCCAATCCAGGTATCCACTACAACCATAAATGATATGGCCCTCCGTTCCACACATATCACAATAACCCTATATGCTTAGCCATACCTAGATCACGTCACACCACAAGTAGGAATAAACAATATTTGAAACCAGGCTCTTAATCCGAAATAAATCCATTTGACATCCCTACAAAAAGAGAGCTCATGGCTCAAATGAATGTATCATCCAAAAAGGGAATGTATGGAACATTATCAGAACATCCTCCCTTAAATTCCTAGTATTACAATGCATCCCTTGAAAATGATCATGTACTCCCCTCCTTTTAAATGTCTATCAAGAGTGTGTCTCATGGACTTGTTGGCACGTAGGGTGTCATTGTCAGTATTCTCAAGTTGTGTCTCCCTGACTCTAGGTGTATACCATTGACTAGAGATAAGAAACTCTCAATATATCCACCAAAGATAATTGTATCGAGACCAACTACCTATATGGAACATTCTGTAACTATGAACAAGATCTCCTATTGATAGCATCGTCTACCTCGTTCCCGCTCCTAGGGATATTGACATTTTCAAAGTCACAGTATTGGAAAATACTTATCCCATACCTATTGGTCAACCTCCACCAAATCCACTGCAAATACAACACCATCACGTGGAATTTATGAATAGTAATATCCACTACATTGAGGGTTATTCTTGGAAGATGATTTATAATTGGCATCACCCTTCTATATGTTATTGAATCCTATGATACTGGGGTTTCCTTTTCACTAATATGGAAACCATGTTCTTCTACTACAGACACACCACACTCGACACCTAGAATAGTCTCTCTACGCATAGAATAATGATAACTAGTCCATCATAAGAATTCCGGGGTAATTCCTTGACGCCTCTACAAATAGACCATAAATATAACACTCGAATATTAGATTCATGTCACAATATCAGCCCAAATGTGTGAGTATGGCGTCTCCTCCAATAGAAATCTACAAACCTTAGGATCGAGTTCACTATACAACTATAATCTCTAAACCCTCATCATGGTCTGTGTAAAAAATGAATGATTAGAAACAGTTTCTATCAATTTGGTAGCTTAACTAGAAGAGTAATGGTTTCCACCCAAAATCATTTTTGGTGCCCTTGGGTCATATACTTTGACCACATTCAGCTGTCCCATCCCTTTCCCCATTCTCCAGGAGCTTCGGGTGGACCACCTGAGGTAGTTGTGGTAACAGTACAAAATTTCAACCACTTATTCCTGCTTTCCCAGCTCCTCTACCATATCTTCCATCTTGTGTATCTATCTTCTCCATCTTGCCAATTGCTAACAAATTATGGATTGAATTTTCTCATCCAAGGGGACATTAAACAAAATGTTTTTCACTAGAACCCTGCAATATTTAGGAGTGAATATAGGGATGACTCTAGCTCATATATCCAAAAGCACACAATGATAAAAATTCCAAGAACAAATGCACTGGCTACGTATCTTATCCATCGAGTACCTCAGATAGTCAGTACGCCTCGATGAATAGTTAGATACCAACACATCATTCTTCCAGAGATATAGAATCATCTATATATTCATATCCCATAGCTTATTATAGGAGAACTCTCCTATAATAAGGTTTTCAAACACTATCCATAGAAATATCACCTCAACTTATAATCAGGTAACTAATCCCATCATTACCCTATTATGCCACATAGAAGGGCTATGTCTAGGATCACCATCTGATCTAATAGTGTCCAAAAATTGAGTGAAAACATGGGTCACTGCCTCAGTCCAGTCTTCATCCTCATGTGTATTGGGCTCACCTTAGTACATAAGGGGTCTGTTTTGCTGATACTCGTGATGCAGACTCTTCCTGTGTATCTAATCTATCAGTACTATGGGTACCATGAGCTACTCCACAGGTGGTGGTATAGCTAGTGCACCACCAGAAGGTGCTCTCTCAAGTACCAATCCCTATATGGATGTCTTGATACTACGTGGACAATACTCGTGATAACATTATAGAATCTTGAATGGGTTTCTGTGTGGAAGAATCTTGGAGTAAAATAAGATGCACCACAGTCAAAAAGGTTTACCTGTGTGAGACGACTCTGACTCCCAGATGACATGATAACACACTCAAATCCTACATGATGAATATAACCAGTGTTTTCATGCACCAATTTGAAATGAGGAACTCATGGTCCTAATGTATAGATTTTTCGGATGTAGCACATAAACTAGGATCCCTGGCATGAAGACTGATCTCGAAACACATAACAAAGTTGATCCAAAAAAATCGCAGACTCATGGTCCATAATATAGAACTGACCACCTCTAATAAAACACTATCATGACCCATCCGTGAAGGCATGTGATGTGACTACCCCAAGCCCACCTCCAATAGTCTAGGGGATAGAAAATAGCGTCGGGTAGGAATATCCCACACGTGGGAGGCATTTTACTAAGTAACTGTACACATGCACCTACCCCCAAGAAAATTGTTGAAATTTAAACACTATGAAGAAAATAATAATTCAAAGTAAAGGAGGACAATATACAAGCCAAAAAAAGAAAATCACAAGATCATTGAATCCATAGGTAGAATACCCCACCTGAAGTGTAGGTATTGAAATTTTCAGAAGTCTATGAAGTCCACTGGGACATTTGGACCTCCCTCCATGAACCACCAAGCCCCGGACCACCGAGGAATCTGTCAAAGCTATCAATCATCAACACAAGACATGACATGCATGGGTTAATCCCTTGATAGGGTGTATGAAAAATAATCATTAAGGACCACAAACCACAATGGTAAGACCACAAAAGAAAATATACACAAAGTATAGTCACTATGGAAGGTACTCATAATGTACGATCACTAAGGATGGTCCACTAAGTACAGACACCATGGTATGTAGACATGATGTATTATATCTACACCACTAATGTATGAACACCATGTACGGTCAGTATGGAAGGCACAGAAAATTATTATTAGTTCACCACTAAGGTAAGTACACCATCTATGCTAAGTACAATACTATGGTAAGTACACAAGGCATCGTCACTAAAGAAAGTACATATAAGTATGCTATGCACACCACTAAGGTATGTACATTATGTATGGTCACTAAAGAAGGAACTCAAAATTATGCTAAGTAAACCACTAAATTAGTACGCCAAGTAGAGTCTTTATGTACACCACTAAGGTATGTACACCAAGAACAATAACTAATTACACCAAAAAGATACATACACCTTGTACAGTTACTAAGGATGGTACATACAAGTATGTTAAGTACACCTCTATGTTAGTACAATATGAATGGTCACTATATAGACCACTAAGTTAAGTAAACCAAGTATGATAACTAAGTACACCACTAAGGTATGTACACCAAGTGCAATCACTATGGAAGGTACATACAAGTAGTCTAAGTACCCCACTAAGGTGGACACTAGGTATGGTCACTATATACACCGCTATGATATGTACACCATGTACGGTCCTTAAGTACACCACTGAGGTAAGTAATCCATGTAATGTCATTAAGGAAGTTACAATAAAGTATGTTAATTATAATACTATGGTAGTACACCATGTGCAGTCACTATGTACACTACAAAGGTAAATATATCAAGTACGGTCACTATATACACCACAAATGTTGGTACCCCAAGTACACTAAATACACCACTAAATAAATTTCACATAAAATGTAGTATAACTCACACATGTATAATTCTAATGTATGAAAATAAATACTATCAAACATAACCAAAAAACACCTAGTACTATTGAATCACATAGAACTGTTGAGTCACTTAAACCCAATGAGTCACTTAGACATCCTGAGTAACTTAGACACGCAATGTCACTAATACCAGTTGAGTCACATAGACCCAATATGCCATGTAGACCCACTGATTAATTTAGACCCACAGAGTCACTTTGACTCACTACGTCATTTTGACTCATATTCATAGTCTTCTCATTACAGCCAACCATAAGATTCAAGTTCACAACATGCATGTTCTAGGATAACATACACCTTCAGCCAAGGGTCTTAATTACAAATCCATTAAAACCATCTTATACTAAATCAAAAGGACTGCCTCATCTCATAGTTCCCAATGCCATAAATGACTCATCAACTAGACGAACAATTTGAGAGATATAGATGTTTTAGTGAAAAGGGTTCAGTTGGGTCCGATTCTAGTAAGACCCGACACTACCCACCCTAGATCCTACCAACCAAACCAATCGGTTCACCCCAATCCAGTAGGCCGAGATCGACTTGCTTTAACAGCCTTTTGGCCTAGCCCACCCCACTGGAGTGGGCCTGTTTGTTCCACCTTGGAAGGGGTAGGTGTCACGTCCCCATTTGATCCACACACGAGAAACCTCCTCATTGACTATCCCATGGCATTTCCCCAGGGTACCATCATCATAGTCCAACTGGACCACAACACCTCATATGAGTGATGTAGCCTCATGTTGGGTTCATTGAGGTCTGCTATAGTTACATCGGGGTCCTACGACAATGGTTAGTGGATCCTCATTTTGTCCGCCACCACTGTCGTTGTGGTGGTCACGTTTTTGAACTGTGAGAACCTCTGAGATCCTTCAGATTTCTCCATCAAATCTGAGTTCTCTATTATGTTTTTTCATCAGTCCAGGGTTCTAGAAATGTTCATTGCCTCCCAAAAAAATTATGGCCTGAACAAGAGGGTCCATCGAGAAGAATGAAATAACGTGGGGGGGGGGTAGGAGTGAACAAAAATATCACCCAAAAATGATTAAAGACTTTGTTCATTTCTTCTTTAGATAATTCTTACTATCATATAAACAAAGACTGTTGATAAAGGAGGCCATCACCAAGATCTACATCCAATTAAATCCCTGGAAAAGAATTTCCAAACATGAAAGAATGATCATCCCATAGATCAATTTGGTATTGAGTTGATCCATGTTCATCATTTAGAATGGAAGAACTGGAAAAAGTTGTCAATTAAATGTAAACCCTTACCTAGGATTGAATAATCTACTACCCTGATTTTTGTTGGCATTGATGATCTGTTGAAGTGAAATCTTGATCCATGCCTCTATCATTGATGTCGAGATCCTTTGATTTGGAGGGGGTGTTGGATATCGTTAGAGATTATTCTTTCACCAAAACTATTCTTCTAGAACTTTAGAGAAATCTACAGGATCGTCCCATGTTTTTGTTTCCTTGTCAGGATGTTTGTTGGATAAATGAGATCCAATGTTGATGTTATGCTGACTCATAGCATCGTTACTCATTGTTCATTTAAGATGGGTAACAACTACTTATTCATGGCGTTGTCGCATTATTGAGTCTCCATATAATGTCAAAATTAAATATCTTAATAGAGTTCACATCAAAAAAACTAAATTGTTCTCTTGAACAATGAGGGTCGAGGCTAGGCTCCCCCTTATGAAATCAAACACACATGAGCATAGAAGTGGTCTCAGATTTCCAATCTGAGTTAATATATAAGAGTTATTTGGATTCTAAAATAAAATAATTTTTAATTAAATTTTTTATTTACAGTTATGTCAAAAAATATACATTCCATTGTTGACCAATGGAATCAAAAGTTATGTCACACCTAGGGTAATCTCACTATTCTAAAAGCAACAGTCTATTATATTTCTAATGTGGGAAACTATTTGGAAGCTATTCCACATATATTTTTTGGATAAACCACAGAAGCACACCCAAACAAAAGTTTACCATTTTTTGATAAATTCATATCGGCATACCCGACCCTGAAATCACATGATATCTTAGCCCTAGTCAAAGAATTTTCTAAATGTTGTTTTGAAAATAATAAATATTAAAAAATCCAATTCATTACGCCCTAGTGAATGGTATCCAAATCCTCTATCACCCACAGAACAAATACCGATTTCTAAACCACATCCTTTTGCAACATTCTCCTTAAAGCATCGACCACAACATTCCCATTTAAGGAGTTGTAGGAGTCCTCAAAATCGTAATCCTAGAGAAAATCCTGCCACCACCACTACTGAATGTTCTGGTCCTAATAGGAAAATATGTACCTCATGCTCTTGTGTTCCAGGAATACCACAATGTTCTCCATAATGTTGTAATTTCACCATTGATTTAGTAATAACAGGACCACAACTATTTTCGGATCATGGTAGTCATAGTTACGATAATGGGGGATTAATTGACTAGAACCATATGAGATCACTCCCCATTGATGATAGAAAGGCATTGATGGAAACTACTTCTGAGGTAGCTGATGAAACCACCCACCTCCACCGTACTATGATTTAGTCAGGTTATATCCCTGGAGGTTCCCACAGACTCTGAAAGAAAAACACCTCAGCCCCATTCCCATGAGAAATATATGAGGACCATAGGGTTGCATATGAAACTAATGGGGTCAGTTCCACACAGGTCGAAACCTAGAAGGACCTGATCCAAGATACATGTTGTTGCTGGTCTTCCCCATTGAGGATCTCATCTAAATAACCTCTATCGATAGTCCTCCACATGAGTTCATCCTTTCCAATACCACATCCTTCTTCTGAACCTCTATGTATGTCAGTCGGGTGAAGGGAGAAACCACACACATAAGAGAAATAAAAAAATTCATCCTCTATGTGCCTCACATGAGACTCTTCTAGAATGTAATCCTAAGAAAAATGATATTCATACATGAACTAGATCCCTGATTCCCATGCTGACATACTCCCCTACTTGTTAGAGAGTAGTTTCTACCTCTTCTGGAACATCATCGGGGATGAATTTAATTCATCCTAGAATTCCTTCTCAATTTCATTCCACGAAATATAAGTCTACATCCTCTCCCAAATGTAATGAATCCAAAACTGTTGTTTTTATCCCCTTATTTGTCTCACCACTACATAAACCTGGTACTCTGTCAGACCCTAGATCAAGATGATATTGGTCACCAGATCCTTGAGCTAACCCTCACTCTCAATGTCTGAGACACATCCCTTATACTTTCCTAGATTATGCTGCCAGAAATCATGAAGAATTTTCTACTATTTATCATCCTCCTGCACTGGATTGGCCCTCCGTCGATCAACATGGTCACCCTATTGACCCTCCACTACTCTTACTACACGCGGACGACGTCTGAGATCCATAAATGAAAGGAAATCAAGGATCTCCTAGGCTAGTGTAGTAAAGAATTTATTTAGGATTCATTTTAACTAATGTTTTATTTTAATATATCGAAAACACCAAAAACAAATAATAACACAAGTCATCATGATGCATGTACCTTTTCTAGGGGCTGAACCCCAAAAATGGTGTAGTATCACTTGGTCATTCAGTATGCTCATAGTAAGTGCATCAGATCAGGAGGGGCCCTAAAATCCTGTGTCCAAGATGGTTTCTTGAAGCCTATGTTAAATACAAATATAACCTAACACGGTTGGCCTACCAACCCATGATACTCTCACTCTACCAAACTTTAGACACCATACCATAACTCAATCATCACCAATGATACCATTTTGTCATGAATTTTCTTTTTCAAGATGAAGTAAGGGATAAAAAGATTCAAAGACAATCATTCATCAAGATGAATGAGAGATAATGAACCCCATGTCCTGCAACAAATTGACCCCAAGGTTGAGGCGAACCCCAAGGGTATAAAAATCCAAAAAAGGGGGAAGACATACCATTTTTTAGTAACAAATATTTGGATATACAATTTATCCACCTCAAAATAAACTCCAAGATAGATATATATAAAGAGACAAAAATTCATCCCATATATATGATTAAGTAAAATAGCTAGAAATACAATGAAAACCACAATGTAAGTACCCAAATAAAAACTAAGAATAGACAAATCAATTTTCCCCAACATCCGATATAGTATGGTCCAGAAAGGTCCATGTAATCCCCCTGGAAATCTCAAAAAAAAATTTATAGGTAGGGTGAGCATACAAGTATATTAAGTATGGAAAAACAATTTCACTTGTGAACAAGCAGGAGAAACATACTAATGAACCGGTGAGAAAATTGTAGAAACCCAAAATCACCTAACAATGTATACTATCCATCCCAATCTCACCAAGGCATGCCCATGAAATAATGTAAGCCATGTAATGTATTAAAATAAGACCATAGAAATTTTGGTACCCCACACATCATCCATAAAGTTAACTACCCATCCCTAATGGAGAATGTCCAAAAGTTACCACACTCATCCACAAAACCCACAATCAAAACCATCCCTCATACACCTAGGCCACAAACAAGACACATCATGCCTACAAAATCCCTAACCACAACCACCACGTGTCTTTCCCAAAAACGCCAGGGCCTCATCCCGAAGACAGCTGGGAAACAAACAACCTTTCACACAACCATTACAATGAATATGGTAATAAAAATCAATCCCTTACATCCTACCTAAAATGTCTTGGGCAAGAAATTAATAGAATACAGAGCATGGGTATATTAGTAACCAACAATTAATCCTCCCATAAGGATGTTGGGAAAGACACCCTTCCCACTCATAACATTGGAGTGTTAGCCACATACTTCTCAACATGGGTGGGGTGTGTATAGAAAAATTAAGGAAGTACAGGTTTATACATATAGGTAACTGTCATCCATCTCATCCTATGGGGCTCCAAACACACAACCATACCATAAAAACCCACCTATGCTGCTACCCCTACATGCATAACCACAAAACAGCCACAAATAAAACATTAACCCCCCCTTCATTTAAATTTTTTTATTCTACATTATAATTTCATTTTTTTAATTCTTTTATTACCATTCATAATAGGGTAACTACGAAACACATCACAACAAATTTCCATAGAGTCATCCCTAACACACCTGGATGAAGGACCACAGTAAAACAACCCACTACACAGTCCCCTTCCTCAAAAAACCATTAAAGAACTACGAACTATCAAACCTAAATGATATCTCACTCAATCTTGCTCTTTCAACTAAATCCAGAAGCCCAACTAACAACGACACCACACCCAACACTCTCATAAAAAATAAGACATACCCCTACCAAATTATGTAGCCCCACATCCCAACCACTGCCTAGAGGTAGTACCACTACATAACTAGTCCATTTATTCCACATTCAATAAATCTCTCAGCCGGAGACACCATCACACTTCACTATGTACACAAATCCTATCTAAACCAAAAGAAAATCCCACATGAGGCACAAAACCTGAAAGAACACATCACACAACCACACTAAAAAATGGTATATCCATGTTTTTCCAACATTGTTTTATGAATCCCACTATGATATTTAAGGGTGATCACATAAGTTTTTTCATTCTAAGGAATCCATTTATGTAACCAAGAGTACGTTTTAAACAATATTGATGTATATAATAATTATTCAAAGGGAAAAACACTTATATAGAATCACCCATTCATAGAAAATTAAAACCAATAGCCATGATTTTGAGAGGCCACACCACCACAATATATCACATAATAAATAAAGATAAAAAATAGATCAAGAGATCAACATCCATGCACTCCTAACCTGTTACCAAGTCTATATATCATAATTATCATTTATATTTTTTAAATGATGGATTTGGTAGTTTTTCACAAATAAACATACTACTCCAATCTAGTATGATACCAAATTAAATATACATTAAGGAAATCCCATCATGGAACAAAATGAAACCAGAACTCCTATTTGCTCTAATACAGAAGGTGCATGATTAGTAGGAAAACTCATTGGAAGACTCCATGGAAAAATGGATTGGTGGCTATGGAACGAAATTCAACTCTACATGAAGGGAAGGCTCTAGGCGCACCAATAGGGAAAATAACAAAAGGGGAAGAAAAAGTCTCATATTACAAAATCTAGATCTTATATCAAATGAATTTGAAATGGTCGCAAGGACCATAAAAGTCAGATTGTTTCCAATATCACATGGTTTGCCTATCCCAATGTCCCTTAAGAATTGGAATATAAATAATATAATTAATATCCATTTAAATTCATAGTGAAATTCTAAAACAAGGCTTTAAATATTATTTACATCAAATAAATCCTAATACATCTCACATTAGAAAAACTAGGAAAAACTAGAAATGATTCATCCATGGGTGAGTCACCAATTACAAGCCACCAAAACCAACACTGAGTCACCGATGTCTGAGCTACCGATACTGAGAAACCGATGTTGATCCACCAATGTTGAGCAGCTAAAGTGACCTACCAATGACCTGACTCACCGATGCCCTTACTCACCGAAGCCCTAAATCATTGAATCCATAAATAACTATCAACCTAACTCACCATCACCCTGACTCACCGACACCCTGACTCAGTGAAGCCCTAGCTCACTAACAGCCTGACTCACCAACTCCCTGACTCACCGATTCCCTAACTCAATGAAGGCCTTGAACTTCTGATGCCTTGACCGACTGATGCCTTGACCAACTGATACCATCCACTTATCTACTCATCGACCTACCGATGACTCAACCTACCGATGCCTCGACCTAATGTTTCCTAGACCTACCAATGTCTCGACCAAACAACTGTAAAATTGGAAAATTGGATATTTAATGGAACATGGTGGTCTGGGACATTACAATATTACTTAATAATTAATATAATAATAATAAATAAATAATAAAAATTTAAAAGGGTTTTATTTCCTATGATGTTACCAAACACCCGATTCCCATATTATTTATTCCCCTACTAGGGTAAAACCTTCATCCTAGAAAAAGTAGTGGTATCTGAATTATCATACATCACAACATCTAGAGATATAAAATTATTTTTGTCAAAATAATTTAATAAAATATGAATAAATTTATATTTGAGAAAACCTATCCAAATGTCTAATTTCCACAAATGTAATACACTTCCTATGATATACAACATGTCCTAGAACAAATAGTGGAATCATATTTCCCATGAAATACACCATTTGGGAAATATTCAATAAATTTGATAAATCACACACACATAATATAATATGTTTAATATGTTTCTTCCATCAAGGTTGAGGTTTAATCAAACACATAATCTTACACTAACACACCATCAGACATCAAAAATAATAGATAGAATATTTCATGATTTTAAATAATATTTCACCATTATCGCATGAATTTAAAACATTTATTGAGTGATTTTTACTGAAAAGATTACTTTATCACATAAAAATTATATAAAATAAACAGGTTCCTTTTTTATATTTCATAAAATCTAGATACTAAAAGACATGTTTTCAATTTTTGAGAACTACATAGCTCCTCTCCACTGGTTTTACAAGTTGTTGAGCCTTATAAAGGGGTAATGGTTCATGTTTTTTACTAAATTCAAAAATTGTTCACGTATAAACAAACATAGACAACCATCCAACTTCATGTGAAAAATAATGGAGCACCCCATTACATAATAAGGGGTTGGATAAAATCCCTCTACATCAGATCATCCACCTTCCACCTCAACTCTCATAGCTCTATTTGTTCTATTCGATTAGAAGCAATCCAAATTAGAGATGCACCTTACTACATCATTATTCTAAACTCGACATCTCGTTAAGGGGGTATTGTGATGATCTCTATTAGTAAAACATCCCCAAATTACTCCACATCAGGGGAAAACCTCAACATGATATTCTACTAATATCACTTCCAACTATGGGAAAAGAGGTTCCATAATAGTACCACCCATATGATAACCCTACTGAACAACAATTTCCACTATTTGTCCCTCCACATTATCGAACAAACTATTATACATTAATATTAGAATATTTAATTCACATAATACAACAATTATGTGTAAAGGATAACATCTTATGACTATATTTGAAGCAATAAATATTCTCCCACAGACATGTGCAATCCCATCACATGTCCACATCCTCGACTACAAAATTGACGACTATCCTAAAAATAGTATGAAGAAACCTAGAAGATATCTATGTCTATATGCTTCAAGTACCATTATATAGAAATTGGTCAGATAAAAGGGGGACTACAAGCCATTTTAATTAAACAAAGAACACATAGGGGTAGATGATAACCTGATTGGACCTTAATCAACTCATGTCTCCATTAGTTCTCCCTCCTCTAATGCGTGCATATGACGACACCAATATCCATTGAATCTCTACTATCTAATTTAATATCAATTATATATAATAAGACATAGTTTATGGTTATGATAATGAGGATTTATTCTAAAAACTCTACATATTATTGGCTACTAAAGAGTGTTGATGGCCCATGCCACTTAAAATCTCGTAAAGGGAGATGTAGAGGCTTCCACACAGGGTAATTAATAAAAAACTGACAATATTATCCCTGAGTATTCAGATATTATTCATGGTGATTGAACTATCCCTTTCAAGAAACAAGAAAAAATAGGAATCCCTAATTGGTTTTCAATCTCCACCTCTTCTAGAATAATGGGGAATGTTCTTCCATAGCCAGATCCCCACTAGACAGAACATCGCCTACTTAAACACCCCTGGAACAAATCTTAATACAATAATCATTAAGATTAGTTTTTTTACACTATATTTAGTTTAAAATAATTAAAATTAATTAATTGGATAAACTCATCCTTTTAGCACCACATGATTTGTAGTTATCCATCCTATTTATCATTTCGAATAGTGTTTCGGGCCATGTGTCACTAGGCCTTAAGCTCAAATTCACAAACAAAAAAGGATTCAAACTAACAGATATGGTGTAATGAAGAGATATATCGGAGACTATATTATATGGTAATTATAATATAAAGGTCAATTTAGATATAAATTATTATAAAAAAGTGACTATAGTGATAATGACTAGTAACCTGCCAATGGTGAAAACACAAAAGAAAGATGAAGAAGAAAAAATAAATAAATAATCTCAATAAAATTGGAATTATTAAACATAAATAAATTCAATTTACTTTTAGTAAGAATACATTTATAATTATTAGGACATAAAATAAAATAAACATAATGTTAAATATTGGATGACATCTATATGTACATATAATAGCGTGCTGATTTTTTGGAAATCTCAAAAAGAAACTCCAGTTTGGGAAAGAACCAATTTTCCCTTTCCTTCTATCCCAAGAGAAACATACAAATTGTATGATCTAGATACTTAGGCCAATCCTTTAAATGAATGAAAATCCAAAAATTCTATAATAATATTTAATGGCCCATGTATAGTTTGAGAAAAAGTCTCAGTAGGATACCACCATCATGTTCCTATCATACATATATGATTTACCTGGTGTAATGTAAATAATTAATAAAAGGGAACAACATAGATTCATAATAATAACCCACTCCCCCTATTCTCATCAACTATGAGGTATTGATCACCTTCTTCAGCCAGCACCGGTGTACCATAGTGGTGAGGATCTTTACAATAAGACCAAGAGAACTCTATTATGTAAAAAAATCCTTGTTAACTCACAGGTTTGACTTAAAATAAGATCTTTCTGAACCTCATGCCACCAAAAGCATCATCTCAAAATGATATCCACATCTTGAAGGCACACACCAAACATCAGTATCTAGTATAAAAAACCACCTCTCATAAAAACAATGTTGTCTCAAGGAATTCGTTATTAGAAATATCTATATCTTTTCCCTAAATAAATCAATATCACATTAACAGATGAAATTCAAAGGAAAAAATGATGTATATCCTCAAAAGTATGTTCTTACCCAATGGCCAAGTATAGTGGGCCTCATCCACTAACTGATAGTCCCAAAACATTCATCTGATGGCTCTATAACATCTTAATGGCTTTCTATGACAAGAACTTCCCAACCTCATCCTATGTCACCAAAAAGATTCCATTACACACAATATTGGTCAATACCTCCCCATCATTTGAGGCATACTATGTGAAAATGACTCCAAATGGAACCTTTTATAATACAGGTGAGTTCAAACCAACAAATAAAGTATTAAGCTTCACTATCTAGAACCCTGTTCCCATACAGTTCTTTTTTCATCATTATGATCATCAATATCTCATATCACACGAGACTCACCGACAGTCTGATGACATCATCGCCTCATCCAGACAACCATGTCACCTAAAATATGATCAACATGACCAAGAATACACACAAACACAAATATATATATATATATACCTATATACGTATATATTTATATTGGGACAGACCTTTCAAGTGGATCACATCATCACAAATAAGATAGATACCCATATCCCAATTGTCTTTCCAAGACCACCACATTCCCATGGAACTCATTTATGCATATAAACAACATAATTTAATCCATATAATTCAACACACTCAATTTAATTAAATATACGCACCATGTTTAACCACCCGAGTAGTCTAAATCCTAAAACGTAGCTCGGTCAAGGTATTAATATCACGGGCATGCCTAGATTCATACCATATGATCTCACAATTAACTTAATATCATGTCATTAACTAATTCAGGTATCACTCAATCCACCCAACCAAACTCTCAATGCCATACCCTTGAAACAATAGGAAAATCACCCTGAAATATGGGAACCACATATCTCATGTTGGTAGATGTAAAATCATCCCATAATTTCTTTTAACTAAAGAAGATTAGGAATGATTGGTGTGGTATTCAAACACAATGAAAAAAATGTGAGAAAACATGAATAGATTTAGTGCATCATATGGAAATGGAACAAAAAAAGAGGGATGTGGATTCAATGTCATTCCATTACGAATCCAACACCATTGAAAAATCATGAAATGGACCTAGGGTGAATAATATAGATCACATCCAATAAGAGGAGTAAGGATATACTCTGGAACCTCAGGTAAGAAGGAATAATGTGGAAAGAAGAACTTAAGGAATGAAATATATGAATGTGAATAATAATAATTTCCAAATAGTAATTAATTACATAGTTACATAACATGGTTTTTCTAGTCATTCACCAACCATGAAACTCGTGTTTATTAATAACTATGTCTCGCATGTTCATGTTTCATGATTTGGAAAGCACATCATGATCCCATGAGTATCCACTAGTTATATGGAACTGAGCGGGCATCTTGCACATGATTTTCCCAAATCCTTCCCATGCTGTGAGGATACCCCTCGTAAAAACTGAAAAGGTTAACACACAACCACACACCCCATCCTGAAAGGTTTCCCAATCATTGTTCATTTCATTTGGGGCTACATGGTTTCTCCTTAGAGGGTACATGATTTTTCCACACTGTGTGCATCGTTCTACCCAGTTAGAAATGAATGGTATTCAGCCTCCAATAGACATGAAACCCAAAAAAAGGTCATTCATGATTCCTCTAAACCCATCCAATAACAAGGAATTGGTTTAATGAAACGCTTGAAATTACATTCCGATAAATGATGAAAGAGTTATTCTACACACCAAAATCATAAAACAATGAACATTCAAGGAATTTGACCTCCTCCAAAAAACCCAGGACAAAACAATCTACCCACACAATCATTTATCATCCTCAAGATATAAAACAAAATTCCAATAAAGTAATGAATATACATATCTCTTTAAAAATTAACCCAGACTACCCTATTAACAATTGAAAATTTCAACTATATAATGGGATCCACACCTTCAGAGTTACCAACCCCTGTCACTTCGCAACAACAAATCAAACATAAATGATTTTCTTTCAAATGTACCTATACTCAAATTTCCTCCTGTGACATATCATAAATCTTTCCCCTCAATAGGTGCTCATGTGTCATACCAACAGTTATCTACTCCTTCATCACAACAAATTCCTTCCTCATGTATATCTCACACAAGACACCAAAAAGGTCATACATCTCATTAGATGATTAAATCAACCTCAGTTCTTCAGAACTCAAATAAGTACTACATCATATAGACACCCATATGCCTTTTAAAATAATGTAATCCCACATCGCATCACTTCTTAGATTCCAACCCACATCATACAAGTCATGCATCCATTGATACCCATATATAAATCATTGTTTCATGAACTATATATATACAAAATTCATTCGAGCCGATTCCATCCTACTATCCAATTTCTATTTAGTATATATATATATATATATTTTGTGCACCTTGTTCACACACAACGAACATGCCTCTAAAAAGGTCATTCCAAATTAGAAAATAATAAAAAATGGATACACCCATGACATATCTACAACCATAACTAGATCACCAGCATTCTATGCACCTAGTAGCTTCACATGGTGAACCTTCCCAGAATTCCTATTTTATATTTCATGCCCCCCATATGTTATGAAAGAAGAAACTAGTATTTACCAAAAAAAATTATCCCTCTATCTCTTCCATGACCACTATGTTCAACAAATTCCTTTATACTATCTCCTAGTACTGATCACCGTCCGACCATAGAACCCTGATTCTACCTAAGTCCCTAATTTTTGACTATCTGAATATGACTCTAATGTAACCTCACAATATATCCAAAAAAATTTCAATCATTATACTCATTCGATGCATGATCTCACTACGTCCATTGATGACTATGATTCCCTCATTGAATGAACATCGTTGATGACCCACAATGAGGTGGTCATCTCGAGTAATTTTTTTAACTATCCTATAGAAATTATTATTGGCATAACATCCTTCTATCTGAAGTGTTAGAACCCATATCTTCTTTTCAAGTATCTTTGTCCTTTTCTGGTTGTTTTTTTATAAAAAAGTGGAAATTCAGGAAATTATCAAAATACATGTTGTGTACTCGGTTACTATAGGAAGACAGGTGTTGACCATGTAGCGTCCATCCACATGACCTTGTGGGGGTGACTTGGAGGCTTCATAAAGCAGAGTACAGAAATGGAGTGTAGACGAAATTTACATCAAAATTACACGCTGTGTACTTTGTTTTGTCAATAAACACACTCGGGTCGCGTCTAATCACCAGAACCATATTCTTCTAGTTCTTCTTCAACTGAGACAACCCATACCACTGCGATCCTTCTCCGATCCCCCAATCCTCTATCAAATCTCTGATTTGATCGCAGTCAATTGAGTTGGGATCGCCTCAGTATTCTCTCTCTTCTTCTTGAGATTCGTTTAATTATTATTATTCTTCTTCATGTTATCCTTTGTTGAATGTTTTAGATTTTTTATAGATCTACTACATTCTAAGTCGATCCAAGGGCCGACGCCGGAGTATATCGATCTCTCAACACTGAGGTAGGTGGTTTTTGCATTTCTATTGAATGTATTTGTGTAATATGTGAAATTTTGACCTATACCCTTGAACGGGGTATTGGATGTTTACATTTTTACCCCTGTTAATTTCCTCCCATGCTTGATATTTGTAGACTGGTTAGCAAAGTTGTTCATTAGTTTTACTTTGGCCATATTGCATTATTAGGATCGTTGACCTACACAAGGCCGTGAGAACTTGGTGTAATAGGAAAAAAAGGGGAATTGACTGAGTAAGCTTCCTCATAGAGCCCAAGACCACATGGGACTATAAGAGGAATTGACCAATTGATCTTCCTAAGAGAGGTCTTAACTAATTTAGACTATAAGTGGAATTGACTGTGTGAGATTCCTCAATGATTCTTTAAATTACGTAAACGAATTTGGGATATATTGGGAATTGATAGAGTGAGATTCCATAGAGATTCCTTGACTACCTTATACTCTAAGGTGAATTGGCAGTCTTACCTTCCTCAGAGAGTCTTGTTTTACATATGACTATAAGGGGAATTGACTATTAGTGCTTCCTCAGAGAGTCTCTATATATATTCTTGTGATATACCCATAAGGGTTAGACTGAGTGTTCTACATAGAGGGTTACTTGTATTTGTTAGGTAGGACCAAAGGGGATGGGATATGAATACTTCTCAGAGGGTTACCTATTGTGTTTAGCTGCTTGTTTAGCGGTTGCATGATATTGAAACTGTGGATTGTTTACTACTGAGTACATTCAAGTTTACAACTTTCTATACTTTTACCCGCCATATATTCAATTACTGTTAGGAATAGATCTTCGTGTCATTGTTTACTAGGATTTAGTCTTACACACAATTTGGGCCATTATTTTGTCCCCAAACATATTATATTGATGCAGGTATAGATAAGGGAACACACCCTTATACTTCAGGTACATGATTTGTTCAGGATCTAGAGAGAATGGGACAATGATTAGGCTTGCGATGCTAAGGATTTTCTTATCTGTTTCTTTTGTAATTTGGTCTAGTACTATGTTTATTCAGATTTGTGACTTGTTTGTCTGTTTTCCTATACATAAGCATCATGCACCATTTTATATATATGTTCTCTAGTTGATTATTATTTCAATATTCCGTTGTTTAATATTGTTGGATACTTACTGCTTCGGCTATTGTATATATTTTTCTCTTCCACTGTGTTACTCTTCCAATGATGGAATAGTATTCCCACTGTCACACATAAGGCCCTTGCTGCTATTAGGTAGCCTTGAGAATTTGGGGAAATTCTCTTGAGGCCATATGACCAACTGTGTACAGGTTGCCTCTAGGTGGCTTCCAGAACCATGACGATACAATGTGGTATCAAAGAAATTCTTTTCTCGTGACTTACTGTTTGGAGCCTTTAGTTAGTGATATGATAGAATAGGTACTTGGTTATAATCTATTCCTTGGAGTAGCTAACCTGTGTAAAGGGTTGATCCAATCTTCCTCTTTTAATTAAATTTTTCTAGTTTTTCAACTTTACAGTTGAATTGATTTTCACCATTGGGTGATTCACATGTTTTGTGCTATTACCTTTGATGTTATTGAGGTTCTATTTCTTGTCTCAACCCGATGAGATAAGGGTATTTAATCTCATGAATCATATAAGAACTTTCTAGAAATCACATGGCATGCATTCTTTCCATGCCATTTAGGATTCATTAGCAATTTCATGTTATTGTGATAGGTGTTGTGTAGAATATGCATGTTGTTGTGATATGTGCCTTGATAAAAATACATATTGTTTGATAGGGTATTGTGTGTGTAAGATTTTTTTTAATGAATGTGAAACTTTGATTCTTGGAGATGTTATGGGCCCTCATGGACTAGAATTTAGTTGATCATTGCACTGTTATCCTTATTTATAACATGTATATGATGCGTATCATTGATACGTTGGGAGTATGGACCCTCACAGATTAAAATTTGGCACTTTAAATGTTCGTTTCAGTGTTTTTATGCGCTCTAGAGTAGTTTCTTGAGGCGTACTATTTGGAAAAATTTAGAATACATGTTGTGTAGTGTTAAGTACATGCTATATGTTCTTCTATTTGGGAAGAAACAGTTTTTCTTAAGTACACACCGTGTACTTTATCTACACGCCATGATGTCACTAAATGTGTCATAGGCCGTGTGGGCAGAAACACAAGATGAGGAAAGTTTGGTGGAAACATGCCGTGTTCTAGTTGAAAAATCCATGTAGTGTTGACTATGTGTTCACCCGTGTAACTAACAACACAGACAGATAAACCTTAAGTTATACATGTCTTGTCAGGATGGAACACACTGTGTAGTTTGACCCAAGTACCCGGCTGTGTCAGTAACAAAACATGTTAGTGTTATCCTTTCACGTACACACCGTGTCAGCCTTGGACATGCCATATAGTGTTAGACGTGTGTCAGGTCGTGTCACTAACAACAGGTTCCAGGTGAACCTTGTCCAGTACACGCCGTGTCTATAGTGAACACGATGTGTAATATTGTCTTAGGATAAACGTGTGGCGTAATTGTATAGAAGAACCCATGTATGGAAAGAGGAATCAAGTACACGCCGTGTACTACGAAAACACATCGTGTGTTTGGGGTGTTACACGACCAGTTAGGCAGGAGTACTTTCCCATGTAAATGTCTTAAGGGAACATGCTGTGTAGTAATTGTACATGTCGTGTAGTCATGTTTTGCAAAACCTGAGTGCTTTCATTCTTCTTTTCCCTTATTACACTTCTAGTATTCTTTCCTTGATAATATTGATCTGAGGTTTGTGCTTGACCTTGCCAAGTCATGTTACCGAGATTTCCTCCGGTTGTATAACTGTTTCCAGGCAGTTATCAAACACCAAACATGGCTGATCAGGGACTACCTGTAAATCCTCCTGTCATACCAGTCTTGGCCCCAGCTGTTATAGCTGACATAGGTGCTGATTAATAGTTCAAAGAATGATTTTTATGGATGATGCAGACCTTTCAGGGAGCGCCGCCTCCTACCCCGTCGATGGCAGAAGTGATGTGGGTATTTCAGCAGTAATATCCTCGCACTTTTCTCAGGGGATGGAGGACCCCAGGCTACAGAGTCATGGCTATAAGCCACACTGACGATTTTCGAGCATCTGGAGATACCTCCAAATAACATGGTAAATATCACTACCTACAAGCTTCGAGACTCATGCAAGAGTTGTTGGGATGTGATCTCATAGGCGGGACACCAACAAAATATGGATTGGGAAGATTTTTTTCACATCCTCTACAATTACTTTTATACAGAGACCTTTAGGGTCAATCGAGCCCAAGAGTTCATGAGTCTAATGCAGGGTACTCCTACTATTATGGAGTATTCCTTTCACTTCATCGAGCTGTAGCGGATTACAACCTTTATTGGAGGAGATGAGTTATTCCTTGAATGGAAGTTTGAGGATGGTCTGAGGCATGACATCCTATATCAGGTGAACATGTTCAGGTTGAATTCGATATCCTCTATCGTCAACTAGGCTCTGATCACGAAGCATAATATGAGAAATTATGGAGCTATGAGCCAGGGCAGTTTGGCATCCAGAGTTATTTCTCCTCTTACTGGTAGTATGAAGTTCCATTGGGAGACTACATGTGGAGACCAGAGTAGGCGGGATGCATCTTCGGGTAGCCAGGTGGTGTGCTACTAGTGTGGGAAGAGCAGACATATGAGGCCACATTTCCCGAGAGACCTAGTGGAGTGTCGATCTTGTGGCATGATGGGTCACCTTCAGCGTTTCCATCATATCTTCTAACTAGCAGCTGGTAACTTGGGTTCTTCTTTGACTCCACATTTAGGTGCATCACCACATGTTTCTCACTAGTCGGGGAACTGGAGTTCTTCCGGCCATTCGGGCTGAGGTCGAGGTCATGACCATGGTAGTCAGTCATCGTGCGTTCAGCGAAATCATGGTGGATCAGCTCAGAGTGGTCAGGTAGGGTCACACGGCCACGGGGTAGTGCATACTTTTGTAGTGGAGTAGACCCAGCTGGAGCAGGATCCCAGACCCTCTACTGGTTGAGGTACGATCTTAGTAGCCTCAGTTTTACCTTCTCCTCTCTTAGATACATGGGCTTCCCATAGCTTTTTATCTGTTGCTGTTATGGAGAACCTCAGGCTCTGTATCTTTTACTCTACTGATATCTTGACACTAGACACTCCATTGGGGACTAGAACGACTAATGTATGTCATTGGAGGGATTTACCTCTATAGGTTAGTGGGTGTTACTTCTTATGGGCCATCTATCTCCTAGAGATGACATGATATGATGTCATTCTTTGGATGGACTGGTCAGTTCAATTATAGTTAGTCATCAACTATTATCATCGTAGGATGAGTTTCACATCAGCAGAAGGTGAATCCTTTATTCATAAGGGCGAATGTGATGTCCAGGCGACCGGAGTGGGACCCGAGCATCATGGGTTTGGATCAGTTTCAACTCAGATTTCTAGTATATATTTGGATGTACATGGGACTTCATAGTTAGACATTCCACTTGTGGTGGAATGCTTCATAGATGTCTTTTCAGAGGACTTTTCAAGTTTTACTTCGGAGCTTGAGGTAGACTTTTCTATTGAGCTTGTGCCCGGAGTGACACTGGTTTCCATTCCCTTTTATAGGATGGCAACACCTGAGTTTCAGGAGTTCAAGAAGCAGTTGCAAGAGTTTTAGGAAAAGAGTTTCATCTGACCCAATACTTCTCTTTAGGGTTCACCAGTCCTGTTTGAGAAAATGGCAGATGGTACCCTCAATCATTGTGTGGATTATCGGAAGCTGAACCAGTTGATGGTCAAGAACTGATATCCCTTTCCTCAGATTTACGAGCTCTTGGATAAGCTATGAGGGGCCCGTATGTTCTCAAAGATTTACTTGAGGTCTGGTTTCCATCAGTTACGCATTAGACCATCTGATATACATCTTACAACCTTCCGAAGTAGGATTGATCTATACGAGTATATGGTTATGCTGTTCGGTCTCACGAACGCGCCTGCATTTTTCATGGCACTGATGAACTGAGTATTCCATTTATAATTGGATTCATTCATGGTGGTTTTCCTAGATGATATCTTGTTGTAATCTCACACTCGACATGGCCATGCTACCCATCTTGAGGTCGTTTTGAGTACCCTGGGAGAGAATCAATTATATGCTAATCTCTAAAAAATTCTACATTTGGATGTATCAGATTCAATTATCGGGTCATGTTATCTCAGAGGAAGGAGTATCAGTCGACCCCAAGCAAGTGAGATATGTAGTTTTCTATGTGCAGCTGAAGAATGACTTTGAGGTGTGATGGTTTATAGGGATTGGTGGATACTATAAAAATTTCATATAGGACTTTTCACATTTAGCAGCACCACTGACTGGTCAGACTAAGAATGATCCAAGGTTCTTGTGGTCAGATTCTTGTGAGTCATCCTTTTAAGAGTTGAAAGGGATGTTGACATCAGCACTGATACTAGTATTTCCAGAGCCGAGAAATAGCTATATTGTGTACTTTGATGCATCAGATATCAGTCAAGGAGCTGTTCTTATGCAGGGAGATGGAGTCGTTGCATACGAGTCTCGGCAGTTGAGGCCACATGAAAGGAATTACCCGACTCATGATATGGAGTTAGCTATTGTTGTCCATGCTTTACGCTGTTGGAGAAATTAAATTTTGGGAGATCATTTTGTGGTTTTCACTGACCACAAGAGTCTCAAGTACATCTTCATTCATTGTGATCTAAATTTGAGATAGCGAAGGTGGGTTGAGTACCTTCAGTCCTTTGACTTTGAGCTTCCCTATACGCCTGGGACAGGAAATGCAGTAGTTGTTGCGTTGAGCCGGAAGACTCAGATATAGGAATTTCATGACGAAAATAGTGAGTGGTAGATTATGGATCTGTTCTCTGAGAATCATTTGGAGGTGCATGATAGATAGTGGAAGACGTTTCTTTCTTCTGTAGTGGTTACCTCTACTCTTCTTGATCGAGTGAAAATGGGGAATCTATCAAATTCTGAAGGCCTAGTCCTATGGGAAAACATGTCAGGAGAGGACCCTATTTCTGGATGGACCATAGGTGGGGATGAGATCTTTCATTTCTAGGGGTGTGTATGGGTGCCAGCAGATATACGCTTTGAGTTAATTCGATACTTTCATTCCTCAGTTTTGGAAGTTCATCCTGGTGTCACCAAAATGTATCATGATCTACACCGTCAGTATTGGATAATAGGTATGAAGAGTGATGTTGCTAGTTTCATCAAGAAGTGTTCCACCTATCAGGAGGTGAAGGTGGAGCATCATTGACTAGCATGGATTTTACAGCAGTTCCCCATTCCTGAGATGAAGTGGAACGAAAACCCGATGGACTTCATAACAGGGTTACCGAGGTCGCCTCGAGGGAATGATGTAGTTTGGGTTGTCATTGACAGACTCACGAATGATTCCCACTTCTTTCGGATCAAGGAGACCTTCATTTTTGATGATCTGGGATGGTGGTACATCTGTGAGATTGTGTGTCGGCATGGATTTCCACACTCCATTGTTTCAGACAGGGATGCATGTTTTACTTCTCGGGTCTGGAAGGGGCTTCAGAAGGCTTTGGGTACACAGTTAATTTTGATTACATATTTCCACCCCCGGATATATGGCATGTCCGATGGTACAATTTAGGTTCTTGTGTACATGCTCCGAGCTTGAATCCTGTATTTTATATGATCTTGGGAGAAGCATATACCTCTTGTGGTGTTTTCCTCCAATAATAGATTTCAAGCAACTATTAAGATGACACCTTATGAGGATTTGTATTGTAGGCCATTCCGATAACCCTTATATTGGTTGGAGGTTAGAGAGGTAGCTTTGATGTGACCTCGTCTTGTTCAGGTAATGACTGGGCATAAAGAGTTGATTCAGAGGAGGAACGCTACAATGCAGTCTCATTAGAAGTCTTTTGTTGATCATCAGAGATGGCCTCTAGAGTTCGAGGTCAGGGATTAGGTTTTCCTGCGTGTCACACTGAGGTTGGGACACAAGAGGATTAAGAGACAGGGTATTATTTCATCGAGATATGTTGGGCCATTTGAGGTGATGGAGAGATTTTGTCTGCTTGCCTATCAGTTGTAGTTATCCTAGAGGTATCGGGCTATACAAGACGTTTTTCACATTTCTCATCTCTGATGTTAATTTTCAGACCCATCTCATGTCATTCAACCTGAGGAGGTTGATATTGAAGTGGATACATAGTTCAAGGAGCATTCTATCGGGATATTTTATCTCTGTACAATGGTTTTATATGGTCAGTTTGTTCCACTGAAATGAGTGATATGGGATCCCGGGCATGTACATGACAAGAATTAGGAGAGGGAGGCCGATGTACAAGCACAGTGCCCGGTGCAATTTGAGCTTTCTTCTTTTATTCCATGCTAGGGAAATTGGGGAACAAATTTCTTTAAGGGGGGAGGTTTGTAAGAAAACAAATCTTATTTTTAGTTATGTTTCTCCTTTTATGGTTGTTTTTGAGGAAAAGAGGAAATTCAGAAATTTTTTTAAGAACATGTCTTTTACTTTACATGTACATGCCATGTACTCAGTTAATGTATGTATCTGGATGCTGGATGTCTAGAGGCCATGCACACGACCATGTGGGGGTGATGTGGATGCTGCATAATATAGAGTATGGAAATGGTGAGTACACACCGTGTATATCAAAAGTACACACGGTTTACTTTTTTTCATTAAATGCACCGGGGTCACGTCTAATCTACAGAACTGTATTCTTCAAGGTTATCTTCATCCGGTAAAACCCATACGGCCGTGATCTTTCTCCGACACCCTGAACCCCATATGATATCTGATTAGACCACCGTTGATTGCGTTGGGATTGCCTCGGTAAGCTCTCTCTTCTAGTTGAGCTTCGTTTAATGATTCCACTTCTTCATCAAGTTATCCTTGGTTGATCATTTAGGACATTTTTTATATCTTCAATGTTCTAGGTCCATCCAAGGGCCGACGCTGGAGTATATAGATCTCCCATCACCGAGGATGGTGGTTTGTTCCTTTCCGTTGAATGTATTTGAGTATTATGTGCAATTTTTGACCAATACCATTGAATGGGGTACTGTGTGTTTACCGTTTTACCCCTGTTGATTTCCTACCATGCTTGATATTTTATATACTGGTTATCCATGTAGTTCTGTAGGATTACTTTTTCCATATTGCATTGGTGTGCTCATTGACATACAAGTGTCCATGAGAACCTGGTGTGGTAGGCTATAAGGGGGATTGACCTAGTGAGCTTCCTTGGAGAGCCTAAGACCACATGGAAATATAAGGGGAATTGAAAGAGTGAGCTTCCATATAGAGTCCATGACTGATTTAGACTATAAGAGTAATTGACCATGTGAGCTTCCTCAGAGAGACTTTGATTTACTTGAACGACTTTGGACTATTAGGGGAATTGACCCAGTGAGCTTCCTCATAGAGTACTTGACCTTGGGTCCATAAGGGGAATTGACCGTGTGGGCTTCCTCAAAGAGTCCTTGACTACCATTGAGTATAAGGGGAATTGACTATGTAAGCTTCCACATAGAGTCTTGTTTTACTTATGACTATAAGAGTAATTGACTATGACTAAATCCTTTGAGAGTCTCGATATAAATTCTTGTGACTGAACCAGAGAGGTTAGACTGAGTGTATTGGCCAGATGGTTTCTTGTGCTTGTTAGGGAGGACCAGATGGGATGGGATGTGAAGACTTCCCAGAGGGTTACCTGTTTTTTTAGCTTCCTTTTAAAATTTTTCTTTATATTGAAACTATGGATTGTTTACTACTGAGTACTTTCCTATTTACATCATTCTTTACTTTTACCTGCCATATATTCTCTGACTATTAGGCACAAATCTTCGAGTGGTTTCCTACTGAGATTTTGTCTCACATCCAATTTGGGCCATGATTTTGGGCCCAAACAGATTATATTGATGCATGTATAGATAATGGAAAGCACCATTCTACTTCGGGTACTTTATTTTCTATAGAGAAGGAGAGAATGGGACCAAGATTAGGATTGTGATGCTGAGGAGCTGTTTATCTGTTTCTTTTGTACATTGGTTTAGTACTGTTTGTATTCAGAATTGTGACTTGTTTAGCTATTTTCCAAAATATATGTATCATGCATCATTTTATATATACGTGCTCTAGTTGTTTATTATTTCATTATTCCATTGTTTACTGTTTTTGGATTCTTATTGCTTCCACTATTTTATATTTTTTTCTCTTCCGCTGAGTTACTTTGACAATGAGGGCATTGTTTCCCCACTTTCACACCCAAGGCCTTCTCTTCTAGTAACTAGTCTCTAGCATTCATGGAAATTCATATGAGACCGTATGACCAACCGGGTATGAGGCACCTCTGGGTGGGTTCCAGAACTGGGACGTTACATGAAGAACAACCACAGTACTGACCAAATATATCCACCTTGCTTGAGTACTAAAATTCTTTAAAATTGTCCTTGGCTATGATGACTTGATTCACCTCCTCTTAGAATGAGAAGTAAAATAATATGTTTACCTACACACGAATGGAGGGTTGTAAAATATCATCAAAACACCTCAACCTAAAGGTTTTAGTTGACCACCATAATGGGTGTGAAATGAGAAAAAATATTAAATGTCACTTTAGATATCCAGAAAGACTTGTCTCCCTACTGAAGTCTCAAGAACCCTTGATCTATCTCAACCCTCATCATTTCTGAAAAAAAATTGATCATAGAACCTAGAATCAAATTCTATCAATGAAATTCAATCATGTCCTCCTTTATTAACTAACATGACCCACCTGTTATTAGCAGGTATCACGATCATGTAAACCTAAAACTTCAACTTTCACTGAGGGGGTTTTTCAAGACGTTCTAAGATCATCTACATTGACTCGAACTAGTTCTCATCCACCTATAGTCCTCATTCACCCTAAATTTTCAATTGGTGTTGTTAAGGGAAATCTTGAGTCATGTATTCCATAGAAGGATATTCTCCCAGAACACCCCTTTCAATACATTTGATGATACAGACAATATTCTCTCTAAGATATTTGTCAAACTATAACCCGAGCTGTCAAATCCAATGGCTTCCTCACCCACACTGGATCATGTACCTCATCATATACCTTCATACCGTGAACTTCCTAAGCCTCTTGGTACTACTATTTAACCTCAAGTGTATCAACCTCTGAATTCTCCTATGGCTCTAAATCACCTCCCACATGATGATCCATCAAAATCCATCTAGGTGGAATTCCATTGAATACGAATAATATGGTCAAATATCCTAGATAACATATATATATATATATAACATAGATAGGGAATGATATAACATGAAATGTAAAATCACTACCCTTACCATCCCACATTGAGTCTATACCACTCAAAATTCCTTCTATTGGACCCTTACCCTCCCATATCAGAGCCATGTTTTACATATTCCTCGGGTCATACCCATCCTAATGAACAATATCACCTCAATCTAATGACCTCATTTTCCATGATGGTGATGAACATCACCCCACATAATAATCCCTTGTTACTCCAATATGATCTAGACTGATAAATATATATATATATATTACATGTCCCAACATAATTTTTACAAATTCACACACATATTTAAAACATTATATGTGTTTATCAAAATAAATAAGAAAAACAAACACAATAAACACATATTTATGCACTGAGAAAAGTGTCAAATAACTCCCCTTACTATACCAGGACAAGGGCATCATATCAAAATATGTACCAATCATATCCAAGTCTATCAAATGAGGTGGGAATATTATAAACTGTAAATTATGAAAAACAAAACCTCAATTTTAATAATTGGAAACTAGGTCGATCCCACTTGTATGGGGATAAAGGAACTAAAAATGAGATATAATCCTTGTTCTGACAAAATCATATTCAATAATCTACAATATCTAAAATAGAAAGTCCCATAATGAAATAAAAGAAAATTCTTACATACCATTTATAGTGCCCCGACCCATTTATCCACCTAAAACTTTCTATGGTTCGAGTACCACTCGGCCTGAAACACACCTCAATTTACACCAAACTCTAACGATATGTCAGGGAGGATTAAATTAGAGGGAGTGGGGAGAATATATCAAATGGATATGATATAATAATTATCTATATAAAAACTAATAATTGAATTGTATTGACCATATGAATATCATCTATAAATCTGCCCATAGAGGAAGCACACAATAGCAGAAAAAGTAATAATAAATAAATAACCTCAATAAAATTGGTAGAAATAAACATATTAATATACCATTTGTAATTACTAAAAAAATAATACATAATAAGGTATTCGATATAATAATCATAAGGATCTATTTGTTCATCCTCAGAGAAAACATATAATATCATGCATCTACCAAAAAAAAATAACTCTACCTGAGGAATGAACCAGTTGTTACATGCCAACTATCCCATTATAAAAAGAACAAAACTAATATCTATATTTATATCCCAACCATTTTCATGAATACAATCCTATAAAAGAAAACATGTATCCTGAAGAGACCATGTTTTCTGTGATAAATATGGGGCACATTGATATCTATCCACAAAATAAAATCACCATCTATTGAAAATCCATTATCCCATGGAATGGAAATTCCCATTCATCCAAGAAGGTCTTAGCCCAAGGGCCTATACTACCGAGATCCTCAACCCCTAACTGATAGTCTCAAAGGTGTCATCCAATGGCACCTCAATATCCAGATGGCTCTTTACAGAAATCACAACTGAACATCATCCTAATACGCAACTAATAGTGTCCCATACAACCATGAGTGGATACTACCACCTAATTATACGAGTAATAATGTGAGAAGAAGACTCAAAATGGTTCATTGTAAAATACTAGTTGGTGTAGAACACCAAATAATGTCCCAATCCATACAATCTGGAACCTCATTCCCCTAAGGCAATGTCACTCAACCTGATGTTCATCACCATATCACTTCAAATGAGCCTTTACCTATTTCTACTAGCATTATCACCACATTATGATGACCATTTGGACTAACTGGTGATCAACATCACCCAAACAAAAAATATATATCTTTCCATGACCATCCTGATGAGCACAATGCCTCAAATTAAGGAGCCAATACTATCTAAATCATTAGGTCAAGCCCATAAAATTACTATCGCAATCAGTAATACATAGAAACAATAGAATAGAATTAATATAATTCAAAAATTCAATTAAATTTAATAAACACACCTGATGTAACCACCAAATTTGTTTCAAACCCTGTACGTGACTCAGTAATGTTTTGGAATGGCTTCACTTTTCAAAGAGAAATCCCATATAGTCTCACAATTAATTTAATTGTATAGAATTAATTAAATTTTCATCCCCTAATCTACCCAATGACACAGTAAAGTGTGAAGCATAGTAACCCCCATAAAATCACTATGAAATATGGGAACTACCTACCTCATGTTGGCTAATGTCCTATAATATGATCTTGTCCTCAAAATCGAGTATATTTGGAGGATGTCATTTTTTTAGAAAAACTATCAAAAAATATGGTAAAACAACATGAATATATTTAGCATAATTTAGGGAGTTGAAAAAGATGAAAAGTGGTAAATTTCTTTAATGTATTCCAAATATGGATCCAATGTCATATATAGATAGAGAAACAGAACCTAGAAGAGGAATATTTTTCTCACCCTATAGGAGGAGGAATGACCTCCCGAAAATCATAGAGGATGAATACAAACCAAGGGAATAGGAATGGAAGAAAATAGTGAAATATGGGTTGGTGAAAATAGTAATTTAACACATTCAATTCACTGTATGGTTAGATCACACAGTTTTGCTAACCATTCACTAACTATATAGCTCTAACTATGTAAAAGATATGCCAGACATGGTTCCCCCACACAGTTTGGCCAAACTATGATGAGACCATGCATATCCATAGGTTATGTGGAAATAAGAATACTGTTTTATAATGTTTTTCCAAAACCATGACAATGTTGTGAATATTCCACCTTAGAAAACTATAGAGGATAATGGTTGGTCATGTGCCCCATCCCATAGGGCAACCAAAAACACGATCAATGCATTTTGATCTATAGAAATATTCCATTGAGGGAACACTATTTGTTCAAATAGTGTTCCGTAGTCAACACAAATTTTATATTTTAGTGTTAAAACTTTGATGGAACCCAAACCAAACCAAAACATTGGGAAATATTCCAATTCGATAAACCCATCAAAAAAAGACATTGGGTTAAATCAACTCTTTGAATTATGTTCAGATAAATAAATAAAGAGTTATTATTTCCACCATACTCCAACGATTCTGAAAAGGAGAGTAATCTGAAATAAAATTAAAAATCTAGAAATGATACATGATATATCAGATGTGTAAATAGAGTGACCACATACCAGATCATTGGGTGTAATTGCATCAACAGATTCTAGCCTCTAGACTACACATCAATGAAAAATTCTAGTGTAATGTGAATGTGGTCTTAGAACATCATCCTAAAATCTGTTATTCTTTAGATCCCCAACTAATGTGAGAATAAATCATTCATCTGTGATTTCCTCTTAATCAATAACATGAACTCCACCTAGAACATAGTCAAAATTTTTGAACACAACACATCTTCGCCCTTACTGTCTGCATGAAACTACATCCACCACTGACATTCTACACCACAAATTTGACTAATTTTTAATTCCACCCAAAACATATATTTCCTCATTATTGAAAAATTGTAAAATCATGCTCCCCCTTCATCTCCATATATGATATTCCTTATTAATTATTTCCAAGAATCTATAAAGGAACAGAATCAAAATATCGCTACAAAGCCAAATACTCCTCTATCATTCAAAACACGAATGATCAAATAGAATAGCATATTGAACCTCAACTTCTTGAGCTACACATAGATGATAAAATAAATCCATTCATAAAAATTAAAGATAACATATTAAGCTCGAAAGCCTATAATTTTTAAATTGTTTTAATTTCCCTACAAAAATAAAATACAGATTTAATGGTTTTAAATCATCTTATATTTACTTATCATAGGTCTCTACCCTATAATCATGTCCACCTAAATTTTGTGGTCAAATAATCCTGAACTATGTGAATTGGATCATGGGGTTACATAATGATACCATGTCCTAATTGGTCACCCATTCATATTTCATGCTCCAAGATCGAAAAGAACCATTTCGATAACATCCTTTTAAAATATCAATATTTATAACACAAAAAGCGATATTATATCTCAAAAAATCATCAAATACCAATATATCCTAACCGCCTCCTTCCAGTGTTACAATTATGGATTAAGAGAGATAATAAAACATGATTCATGCCTTTAGTCAGCCCCACGTTGAATACTACCATTGAAGTAACATTAATATCACATTATGGGATAAATTTCCCTCTATAATTAATACATGATTAGGAGATAGGAATGAAAACAATGACACTCAAGAATATAACATAATAGTTTACTAATATCTAACAAAAAATGAATGAATATTGTAAATTAATACATAAAAAAGGCTCCATTGTAAATACCAAAAGACATGTCTATGAAAATGACTCAAAAGACTCCAACCTAGCTTGTAATGTCCATATCAGCTCCCAATGTCCTCCTGGAATCCTGATAAAGGGTTTATACACATTGAGTGAGATTACAAGTACACTAAATTAAGAAATAAACATGCTTTTAGGTATTCATTTGAAAGCATAAATGTAACAAATAAGTGACCAAAAAAGAACCAATAATCACCTACCTAGGTGAACTATCTTAAAACAAGCGTTATCGTGGATACCTCCCAAAACTAAACATACAATATAATTATATAGAAATAAGATCATAAAAAGTATTGTTTCACTAATTAAACTTCCACAATATATTTGTTCTCTTATGCCCCAATTTTTATCATCCTATACTCCAATCCCTTTCATAGACATCACATCACATTACAACCCACCCGAAGATGGCTAATACAACATTGATGTGGGTCGGGATGAATCCCAACATTACTCACCCTCACTAAGCCTAGAATCTAGTTCTATAATTAGGAATCACTAAAACACATATCACTTATTTTCACATGGGCCATCCCTTCTAATCTCATCACATACACTGAGTACTAGGGTTTCTTGAATGTGAAGGAAATCAAATGTGTTCCACCCTCCAACCACTCATGACCCTCATCACATATCTTATCATATCACTACATTATCACATCATTCCCAAATTGACATGGGCCTACACTACTCGGTAATATCTAATAAAAACTCATATCATCCATACTATTGATGAAGGAATGCGTAAGAGGTGTTTTCCAGCCATCCATGTCATCAACATCCTTGATGATGGTGAAAACACTAGGAACCCCCAACCATAGAGTATTGGTATAGATATAAATATTAGTTGGAGAACATGTAGAAATAACATAAAGATATATATATATAGAAAGAATACTATATTGAACCTATGCGTTCTCATAAAATCCACTAGTGAAGAACACATCATCGCCACTATACCACACAATAACCATCACAACAGCTTCCACCATGATATGAAATACCAACAAAAAACAACATATCCCAAAAAAATTCCGATATTATTTTTCAGTGTTTAATATTATTATTTACCGATTATATATATATATATATTTATTCTTTTCACAAAAAATATTAATTCCACCATCGTATATATTCCACATTACCCAAGAAAAATTATGATAGAAACCACACAAAAAAACAACCTATTTACATCTGAAAAAATATCTGTATCACAGAAAAACCACATATCCCCTCTATACATCATAAAAACTATGATCCACAACTGTATATACCACAAACACACATGAAACAATTTGCACAAAATGTACCACAACATCCCAAACCACATCCATGCTAATTAATTACCAAACCACAACCCCACAAATCGAAAATCATAGATGGTCATATCCTCCAACAATTATCATATCATAACACACTTGGAGACACACCAAAAAAACCAAAAAAACATCATAATTCTTAACATCCACAAATTATTCTATGATATTAATCAATCTATAATTGAATAAAAAGAGCATTAGTTGCCATATTTCAATTTCGTATCACATAATTTAGGATACGATCACATAGCAACATAGAACAGGTTATCACGTCATAATAGTTAAAATAAATAAAGGATCCTAGGTGGTATTATTATGTGTACTAGAAAAAAGAATCACTATTAACATCAACAACATATATCAAATATCTCAATCATGAGAAAACTCCACATACCTTTAAATTGAAAGCATACCAATTAATTTTCATTATTATTCCCACCCCCATTATCAATCAAATTGAAATGAAAAATTAAATTATCACACATAAAAATTAAAATTAGTGAGAATAAGGATACCATACCTAAAATAATATTTCTTATCTCAAAGTGCACCATGGGGAAAAAAATAAATTTCCCTTAAAATAATATCACACTAAGAGACCCTACATCAACCAAAACTGTGCCAAAGGATAGTTAACAATTTACTACCAACTCACACCAAACTAATGAAACATCACAATAAATAATCCCCACCAAATTAACAGAATAAAAACAATGGGGATCATATGAGAACTGACCAATTATCCAAAACTATTCAGTGATATCCTAGATATCAAAATGGAAAATGGAGTATTGTATGGTCATTAAATGCAATTAGGGCACTCCAACAACAGAGAGGATGGAATGGCTATACGAAGAGATAGGTAGAGATATATTATTATTAATAAACACAAAAGCCATCCTATTTATAACGCACAGAACACTTTTTAGCTAAAACATCCATGGTACTAAATTACATACATCTTAAAACCAACCCATATTCCTTAAAACCCACGAATCATTATCTTCTATTAGGTAACATTGAATCATTGGATTAATGGATTTTTGTTGTAAAAAAAATATGGTGTAAAAACCTCCTATATAGACAGATATTTTTTTTGTGGAATCCATAATCTACTAAACACTAAAGCTGAAACATATATTCTTACACTGTAAAATCCATTTTTATGATATAAACATCCAATCATAGTTATTTAGGGGAATTTAAATACAATGAACTTCCTTTTACCACCTGCGAACAATATCTTATAATAAAAATAGAAAATAAATAGTCTAAGTAAGAACAAGCTATTATAGGGGGAGGTAAACATTATCTATTGTCATATTAACTTTCCTAATGGATTAAAGTTTTCTCAAGGACCTCAAAAAAATGATCCCAAGGCTATCAATTTGATCTCATTGATCACTTATGCCTAGAGGTCAGTTAGAGGAAATGCCAAATCGAATTATATAGTTACAATGTTATCTAAATTCAATTGACAAGCCTAATGTTGCATCCATCTAAAGGAAAATAATTATAACAACGACCTTAATTATCGATAGTCTTTAGAGTCATGACAATGCACATGGGTCCATCATCTCCCATTAAACATTCCCCAGCCCAAAAATTTAAATTTTTAGAATAAAAACATATTTTATAAAAAGAGTAAATATCCTTTTTTGAAAAGTATACATACTACATTTAATGAATAAAAATTCATAATACCACTAGGCATGGAGAAGGATGACCAATTTAAATTGATATTTATCACCTTTTTTTAATTTACACATGGTTGTCTTTAGCATAATCCATATGAGCTAAAATCAACATCCCAAAAAATTATCTAAATCCATATCACCTGTTGTAATTAATTTTAATTTTTTATTATTTATTATATAAATTATAATAATATTTAAAAAATAATTCAATTAGTTATATGAGCCTAATAACTCAATGAACAATAAAAACTCACTAAGACCTAGTTTCACATGGTGTAGTCCAGTCCTAAGTTGCACCTAAACCTAGGCCATAATGCCCCATAAATTAATCAATGCAATATTAATAATGTTCATAGTTAATAAAATTTTAAATAATTCTAGAAAAATTAGTAGCCTCTCCGTTTACATGAAATCTGTAAAAATTAGATGTCGTAAGGTTCATAAAACACTCTAGAAAACATCTCAAAAAAATCCACCATACAAGACACAAAATCAAATGAAAAAATAAATTAGTATTTAAAAAACATTAAATATTATTATAGAAATGTAATTATATTAAAATGATCAAAAAAACATGTATAAGTCATATCATGACATCCTACCTATTAGATACATGAATTACAAAAAAATGGAAAATCTAACAATGATCTAGAGGAATAAGTACCAAATACCCTATAATAAATACGTAGAATATATTGGATTGTATGGGATGATAATAGTGAAGGTTAACATAAGAAACATAAAAATAACATAAATAAATCACACCCAAAAATGAGAAAAATATGTGGTGGAATATAGGTGGAGGATTTGAAATTGAAAATAACCCTAAAATTATTGAAGGAGACACATAAAAAGAAAAGACTTATAATTTGATAATAGATACATTCCTAATCATGAACCACTATTCATGGACAACCCCCCCACCCCAACCCTCAAAATATATATCTATGGAAACATAATTTAAAGCTTTAATTGTTTCCTCTAGAAAATATCACATCCTAAATCACCTTATGAAATAGACAAAAAAAACCTACGCATGGAAGTTATATGGGTTAGAATCATGAAATACAAGAATACAGGGATCCCTCTATTGAAAAAATTACAATAACAATGTGTGTCCAATGTTTAATAGTGTGAATGGATGAAACCAAAAAAAATTTGTTCCCAGGACAATAAAATATTCTCTAATTATAACATGGGAACATGTACCACCAATATTTTTTTAACAATGTCTAAAAAATAATGTAATGATGTTATAAAGAATTTAATTCCATTTGAAATATTTTTCTTCATCCCCCTAACATAATATCAAATATTCAATTAAACCATAATATCATAACTCAAAAAGATAAACGATTTTATAGAAGGAATTAATAATTTATTAATAATAAATAATAATAAAATAATTCCATATATCTAATAAAATGAATATGAATTTTATCAATATATAACAAAAAAAATAAGTGATAACAAGGAATATAATAAATGATTTCATTGTGATGGAATTCATAGTGTCATGATTCAAAATCATTCCATCAAACCAATTTTCTAGGACATCACTCAAAAATAAGGATGAATTTTTTCATATAATCAAACTAGTTTTGTTCATGAGACATATCAATGCCGTAATGGACCCATTTGTATAAAAACGATATAAACATGTATATGGGAATTAAAAAACAAAATAAAATGGTATAATGGTTATCATTATTTTTATATTAGGGTATATCATGGAAAAGGACGGGATGAATCATTTCTTTTATATATATTTTATTTCCACCAAATCACATAAACAAAAAACATGGATAATGTATTAAAATATTATTTATGCATAATATTTTAATAGGAAAAAAATTAGAGTAATTTTTATATAAATTTTTTTAAATTAGGAATAATAATATCTGGATTGAAGGGGGTTATTTTTTGGAGATTATAAGAAGGAATAGATGTAAAATAAAAATATTTCTTATTTTTTTGGAAATTCTAAAATAAATAAGGTAAACACGGTTTTCCAATAGGGATATAAAATTTAAATTATATTTCAAAAAATATGATATTAAAATAAAATATTATTTGACCCTATAATATAACTACATATTTTTAAAAATAATATTGATAATGACTTTGTGGAAAATGAAATAGAAAATTATAAATAGTATTTTATAAATTTTATTTTTGTTTTGTAAAAATCAAAGAATGAGTCACATTTAAAAAACATTTTAAGAAGTTCATAAATTTTTTTCAAACCATTATTATAATAACATGATTTTCCAATAACATGTCAACTAATATAAATTTTTCTATAGTGTAATAATCATTGAGTGAAGGACACTTAATAATGACAATGTTAATTTAAAAATATTAAACTGTTTAGCATCAAGGAAACACAAAATCGATACAATAATGACATGAATTTTTCGAAATCATGATGTTTTAAGGATCATAAATGACATTAAAAATCATATTATAAAACTGGAAAGTCGAATTTATAGTGGATGAGAGTGATAGAGATCATATCCTCCAAAATAAGAAATAACAAGAAAGAATCCATAAAAAATATAGAGAGTGATGTATAAACACATAAATGTTGAAAAGGTAACACTGGTTCATGATAAATGAATTTAATTCCCATATTTTATACATTTCATTCGATTTTATTTTTTTTATAATGATATATATGTGATTTGAGAGGAAAACATTAAATGAATAGAGTTCTTGATAGAAAACCCTTACCTAATGTCCAAAATATATTTGTATGCTCTCTAAATTCTTGGAAAATAATTTTATATTATATATTTTCCTGATTAATATCATTTTTCATGAACATTTTTGTACAAATATAATTTTTGTCTCATATAATATCATTTTACATTTTTTTATCAAAATTCTTACCTTCCATGTCTGCATTTAAGAAGTCCTTTAGCTCATTATCTCTAAAACAATTTTGGTATAATTTAAATGGAAAAAATTAATTTTAATATTTCTATATAATATGGAAAAGTTTCAATTTTTTTCTAAGTAAATATAAATTCAATGTAGGTCAACATATCAACAAATAGTTTACATTATATGAGTATTACTGTATAAGAATGATTTTATATTATTGTGTACATTATATCACATTGTTCTAATGGATATTCTACATTTATAAAATAATAATATGAAAATTAATTGAATATTTATGTTATCTTCAATTATTATATTACTCTCTAACAATATACTTGAATTATTTAATGTTAGGAATGAATAATCATGAATATCGATTATAGAAAGGGGCACAATGTGTAATGTTTTTAAAAGAGATTAAAAGAAGTAAAGCCTTGATAAACTATCATGTTGTTATAAAAATCATTTTTATAATTATAGTAAATATATTATATTATATCTGAGGATACATATAATATGAAAATGTAAAAGAGGGGTAATTGAAATTAAAGGACATTGATTTTTAGTCATGTTAATTATATATATGAATTAGTAATGCATAAGGGTTTAATGAGATGGAATTGTTAATATATTTGAATTAATATATAAAAATTATGATAATAACATGAAAGGATATTCATTCCGAAGTATGATTTTTTTTAATTATTTTATATCTAATAATTCACAAATATAAAATGAAATGAATTTAAAAACCCATTATTTTGACATATAATGGATTAATAAAACTAGTTCAGTGAGTGGTAATAGATGAATTCTCAGAATTTTAGGATCGAAATAGTTCCAATATAATGATAATGGATTCATGGTAGAAAAATATTTTGAGAGATGTTTTTTTCATATAGTTAAATAAATTAGAAAAAATATTGACAATTTGAAACACATATATTGAAACAACAATGCATTATGAGTAGGTTTTTATTAGAGGGAATATTATAGTTCATACTCAATAATATTTAACAATGAAGAAAATTAAATTGATATATAGGGATGAAGTAATATATAAATGTTTTTTAAATGATCTAAGTAAAAAATAAATATCAAATGAATTTTGTAGATATATAGGCAGGAACTCTTACGTTTCAATTTGAGTAAGATTTTATGGATTGATATTGAAACATTTATATCATGGGATTATGTAAATAGTTGAATATTAGGAAAATTCATAGTGATGAATACATATTAATTTTAGAAACAATATATCAATGTAGGAATTTTTAAATTGGAGGTGAAATGAATAGAGTGGGGGAGTTTATATAGAAAAGGGGATTCCTATTTTAGAATAATATTTACATAATTATATCATTTATCCCAAAAAATTAATAATATTTATTCCAATGATATTTATTTTTATGATTTTAATATACGAGGTTATTAAAATGTAAATCTAAACAGAAAACAAAATGTATTATGGAAAAAAATTATTAATGGTAAAGAATCGATGATATATTTATATTCAAATAAAATATTACATAACGTTATTTATTAAAACCATTTTTTAATAAATTATACTTATTTTTTAAAAATACTATATTTTACATTATAAATACATTTCTTTTCAAGAAAACTCATCCATAAAATTTATGATAAATTTATTCCATGATGATATAAAAAGATTATATATCATTTCTAAAAACTTTATAGTTTAAAATTCTAAAATATTAATAAATCATTATAAAAAATATAACAAATTAGTTTTAGTAATTTGACTGAAAAATGTTTTAATTTTTTTTAATTAAATTCTAAAATTTAGAAATCATCTTTTAATTAAAATTTAAAATTATATTGGGAAAATTTTATTATTTATAAAAAGTGTTTTTTATTAGGGGTTTTAAAATTTATAATTTCTTTACATTTAATTATTACATAATTTTAAATTAACTAATTATTCATGAAAAATTTTCAAATACTATAATATTATTTTTATAATTAAGCGGTATTTTTCATCATAAATTTATAATGAAGAAATTGTTTTTAGTGTGACCAAAAAACTATAATTAAATTGTTATATGTATGATCACTTTTATTTTTTATAAAATAAATTATCAAAATTAAGTAAAATTTTGTGTCATTAAGAAACTAGATGTATTTGGAATAACATTTTCAAATATAGAAGAAAAACATTTCATAAAGAAATTTTATTCTAAAATATGTTTTTTAACATTTTAATGGATATGTTTTAAGTAATAAATCATGTACATAGAATACATAAACACTAATTTTTAAATTAATTGAACTATATTTAAAAAAATGAATTTTATAGTATTTTTTTATTTTGAAAATTATTTTTAAATTTTTATTTTATCATATTTACTATAAAAAATTCCTATGATAAAAATTGAAATACTATACATTAATATTTTTTGACAATGAATATATCAATCATACATTGTTAACAAATAGATTTCGAAGAATTAATAACCATTTAAATTATCATATGTAAATAAAACTGGTAATAAAATAATTACAGTTATAAAATAATATTACGTTTTAATAATTAATCACAAAAATAAATTAATTTTTTTAAATATACTATTATTAATAGTTAAATTTCATGAGCACATGATAAATATTTTTATGAAAACTGTCTATTAAAATGTGAATATAAATTCTATGTCATTATCATGGTTGAAAATGTATTTAGAATTTTTAATTTAGAATAGAAATTAACGAAAATGGCTGTTGAAAATCTATGATTTTACAAGCACCACTTATTGAAATTGATTGATCATAATTTTAATTATTAACAAACACATACTATTATAATCTACAGTTGACATAAATTATAATACTATAAAAAATGGTCTCTTCACCATTATCTATCGAAAGCTTATAATATGAATCTACATAATCACATAAGGAATAATATCCATATGTAGTAAAACTAATTTATCTTATCCAAGTACATAATGTCAAACATTATTCTATCTATTGATTTATACCCAAATATAAAAATACATAATTCCAAAAAATAACAAAATAATGTTCTGATATAATGAGAGACACCCAAGACCCACAAATATTTATTTGGTGATAATATATATGGTTTTCACCTATCATATATTTTACAGTCAACTACCAAGTGGATATGTTAAGCATCTTTGTGAAATAGTTAAACATCTATATTAAATCTAATTAAAATGAAGAATAATTATTTCAATAATAATTATCCACTAATAAACCTATAATACTTTATTCCCTAGATTGAAATTCATAATGAAATTTGGAAATAGTGGATCAGACTGATTTTTTGTTATCCATAAGGGGTAGTATAAATATAAAACAACCTTGGAATAATGAAGGAATGAATTAGATAAAATTAATAAATAAATGTAAAATTAAACTATATAACTATTAACATTATAAAAAAAATTATCCTAGTAAAATACATAAAAAACAATTCATGTGGAATAAAAAAATTCATTTAATTGATTTGAAATTCATAACTATAGACTTTTTAATCATACCATCAAGGACCCCATCCATGACATTAAAAAAATTTGTTAACAATATGATAAATAACCAAACTAGTTTGTTTTATGAAACTATTTGTTCCATAAAGTTGTATTATAATTCTCAAAACCACCCACTATTTAATTATCATATAAGTTTAGTACATGAATGGAACTAAATAACAATATAACAAAAAATATAATTTTTATTGTAATAAATAATTTTAATTAGTGAAAGAAAATATATAAAACTTTGAAATATTTTCCTAGTTGGTAAATAGAATGAAATTTTATGAAAACAATGTTCAATTTAGGTTAAGGAATAATGAGTATTCAAGAAATATCGGTTAATGAACATAAAATAAATTAGATAATTCCCCATGTTAAAAAAACATGTGGGTTTCTATGTGATCACCATGAAATAAAAATAAAAAATAATGTATTTCACTAATGAAATAGATTAAATGATAGGAATTTTTTATGAATTGTTTTTGATAATGAAATATAATATTTGTGATAGATAATTTCCTTCATTGTAATTTAATTTACACTATAATTAACATAAAAATAATCATGGATATTTATTCATAGATATATTTTATCTTCGAATTATCTTATGAAAAAGATATCATTAGAGGACATATGATACAATAAATGATAACATATGGAATATAATGTGAGGGATTAACATATGTGGATAATTTTTAGGGGATATTTAAGAGAATACTATAATTAAAAAAAATATTCATTAGTTTTTATTTAATTTTGAATTAAATATATGAAACATCATATTCAAAGAGTGAAATGAATATAATATTTCATTAAAACATTTCAAACAAAATAAACCAGGATGATAATGTAACATATAAATAAATATAATTTTAAAAAATAATTATATTGATATAGATGAAAATATAAGGGATATTTTGGAATGAATTTTCAAAAAAATGTTTACATTTATATAATAATAGAAAAATAAAAATCATTAAAAATTAATTTCCCAAAGTAGATAAATAATATTTAAAAAAATTATTATTATTATTTCATGATAACTTCAGTTTTTATAAGCTTTATATATTTAAATTTAACTATATTATAGTTTTATATTAAACACATTTCACATGAATACACATCCCCAAACCCTAAATATTTATTTTAATTTAAGACTATATAAAGAGTCATGTAATTTTTGGAAAAATTCTCAATATATCTCAAAGATTACTTCTCATATAAAATCAATCTTAGACAAAAAATACATAATAAATTTCTTCACAACCTAGTAAAAACATAACATATGATGAGAAAGCTCACATGTATAGCCTGGAGAAACATGTGATATATCAACTAATGATCATAAGTGAAAATAATATAACCATATAGGTATGTGAACATGATCATAAATTAATAAATCATACCCATCATTTCAAAGACAATAATTTATTATTCATAGTTTAAGGATTTGTAATAAAAAAACATTATTTTTAATAATATAGTGTTATGTATTAATTTTGTGTGTTTTATTCATTGAATGTGATTTTTATTGAATAATGAGATTTCATAGATACCATGTTGTTAAAATATGAAAGTAATTAATTTATATTACAAATTATTTCTTATATTTAGAGGAAATTAATTATACAACAATTATTTGTGAAAAATTTAATTTATGGATTTGAGGTGTTCCATAAAATTATATTTTGAATAAAAAATGCAGAAGGATAATTTTGAAGATATTGTGTTTTCATATTGAGAGCATACCTAACTATATTATATGTGTTAGTAAAAAATGATATAACCCCTAAATAGAAATGCAATTATTTAAAGATCACATGTGAGAGGATATATTAACAATCTATGTTCAATCTTAGCATGGACATGAGAAGTGGTTAATGTTATAAGTAGAGGAAGATACTAGGTTTAGGCAGAAAAGTAGATGTACATGCCTAGAATGTATGGGGACCTGAATGAAAATGGGGTGGTTGATAGATTCCCATGTTTCGGGGTACATGAGAGGTTCAAATGTTAAATCCAACACCTCATAACAATGTTCTATTAAAAAAATTTGGGGGATTTATTATTAAGAAGATGCTGAACAAATGGATGTCTAATGTGGGATCTGTGAGTAGATATATTGTTAGACAATTATATTGTCATGAATATATGGAATTCCATCCAATTTTATTTATTTATTTCCTTCGTTATTGAACAATTTTTTGGATCCTTGATTATTGTATAAGGTTTTCTTATATGTGAAGATGATTCATGTCATAGAACACAGGATTGAAGCTAATTCATAATGACATAAAATTTAACTTATAAGATATCATGGGAAGATAGAGAACATTTATATGATGATAAATGATTATGATGTGATGAAAAATAATTTAAGGAACACATAAAAATATATTTTACCATGAACTCACTATTCACGTGATTAGAGATTTTGTAAATATGAAAATTAAATAGATGAAATGTAAATTATTTGACTAAAAACCTCATGTACATGTGAGAATCAATTATTATGATGAATCTTCCATTAGTAAAAGAATGAATCTTATAGTTGAGGAGAAAAAAGATTCAATGAGTATAATAGTAGACCCTCTTTGAGGGTATAAATTGATCATAGACATTCAATGAGTAAGAAAACAACCACCCTTAACCACTTATTAAGAGGATATACATTGAGTTTTACATAGATGTGGCTTGGAGATCACTTGAATAGTTGGGGAAGAAAAATATGTGTAGGAGGGAAATAAAAAATATATTCATTGCTAGATATGCTGTTTTGTAATGAATAAAATAATAAAATCTATTTAACATATTTCAATTATTATTATGAATGAAGAGATATTTAATTTGAGGTTTATTTAGAATGTTTGAAGCATGATATAAATATGTGATGATTTACATAAATTCATATTTAGTTGAAATCATGATTATAGGAAAAAAGCGTTAGACACATAAAAGTGTCATGTATAATTTTTAATAATTTTAATCTAATCTCAATACTATATGGTTGATGTAATACTCACAATAATAGAAAATGAGTGTCTTAAATGGAAAATGGAAATGTTATGACTGTGTCCGGTGCCTATAAGTATATTAATATTCAAACAGTAATGCATGATAATTATCATGTATTGAATGAGGACTTTTTAGGAATGATAAAGTCACACCAGTTATAATATATTAACATATAGTTTTTATATTCGATAATTATATAATATTTTTTTGATAATTTAAATTATTATGGTATCACTAAATGTTGAGAATTTATGAATTTTAAATGAGAATATTTTATGGATTGTGATTATGTCTATAGTCAAAGAACATATAGGTAGAGATCAACAGGTTCTAAATTATCATTAATCCTGGTAATTACAAATATTACATTTTTGTGTTATTTTAAATCTAGATGGAAGAAAATAATATGATAACATGTAATCAACACTAAAGGTATTATTATTATATATGTATATATTGTGTGGGATAATGAATAAGATTTGTATAACTATAGTGTTTTGTGATGATTCATTTGAGTTGAATTGTATTTTTTTCCAATAAGGATGAAAACTTGATATGGAGATGATGACATTGTATAAGTGATGATGATTAGTTTTATGAAAACAATCCTCAAATTAAAATATTATGATTAATATTCGAATCATAATTTCATTGGCTTCTATCAATGAGAACATATTTTCTATAACATGTAGAATAAGATTATGTCTGAAAATCATTGTGTTGAGTAATTTGGTTTGGAACTTGATAATTATTTTGTTTCATAGTACCCCAAAAATTGGTCTACAAATCTAGCCAGTTGATGGGGAACTGTGACCAATATATAAGAGGGAATTCAATACCTATTTAAAAAACATGGATGTATAGAGTTTATATAGTGCATCCAAAGTGGTTCATTTGAGTATATTAGAACACAGTGTTGGGTGGAATGATTGTAGAAAAGGTAGTTGACATGGGATGATGCGATCATGTAATGGGAGAAGACTCAATACTCACATTTGTTGGTTCTATGCAACACATTATATTATAAATGTGTGTGAGGGGAAATCAATAAACCAAAAATGGATGAGAAAAATTTTGGTACTGTATATCCATTATATAAAATTTATATAAAGAAGTAGTACCATCTGATGATTTTGATATGAGCTACTCGATCAACACTACTGTCCTCTTCCTCCTCCATTCGAAGGATAAAACATGTGATAAGATTAATATTTTTATGGTATGAATTATATGCTAATGTTAACAAAGAGTGATCCTCACATACATCAAATGTACCACATTTTATTTTTATATTCATGATACATTGTTCCCAATAAATAGTGATACCTAATACTATAAAATGATATGACGGTGTACAAGGAGTATTATTACTATTATTGTGAATAGATTGCTATAACTAAATTACAGAGGTAAGTCAGTATGTATATATTGGTGGTGGTGGATCTCTATTAGTGATGGTTTGTTTTTAAATAAACCACAAGAATCTTGATGTTTCCTAGTCATAATTCAAGTAGCACTGATAGGGGGAGGGGTGAACCCGTGTTTTTTATTTTATTTTACATTTCAGTAGTTATGAGACTACATTCACATATAATTAATGATTTCATTACCTGGAGAAAATAATTCAACCAAACATCCACAAGAACACTTGATTGTGTTACTACTACTCGAGACAATACTTTGGGTGTGAATTGTTCTACCCTGGGTTGTGATATGTTTGAGTCTAAGTAGCCCCATTTGAAGACTAATGGTTCTAAATTGGTGTTGAATGATGAGTGTAATGTTTCCTTTTAAATGTGGGATGGATTTGAAACTACACATGTGTAGAAAAAGACATATAAACATATACCTCTTGATATGAAGGATAAGAATTTCTTCAACAAGTTATTAGGTATTATTAAGGCACCGAACACTCCAGTAGTAGTGGATCCTCAAGGAAATTAAGTAGGATTGGATGTTTTAATTCATATTGAGGATGATTCTCATGCAAGGGGGAAATGGTGAAAGATCCAGTGGATTTTTAGGGAAAACAAAATATTGACTGTAGGTTTCTATTGGTCCAGGAATGATGATCAGATGATTCAAACAGAATGTTGGAAACAGAGGTGATGGCTCTAAAGAAAAATGAGGGTGTGAAAAGAACCTATACAAAGATAGTAGAACATTCGGTGACATCCCAGTGTTAGATACAAGAGGATACTAAAATTTGTAATCATTTTTCAGGTTTGTTGGGTGTGTCCCATGATCAAGAGAAGATCATTGAGGCTCAAATAATAATAGGGACAAATATGGATGAAGTTCTCCCTTAAAGGGATTCTGAAGATAAGTATTTGTCTACAAGGAAAAAAGGGTTCAAGGATTAATTGTACCTTTCAATGAGAATATGGACCAGGTAAAGTAAAAAAACTAAATCAAAAGAGTATAAATTTGAGCATATTGCTAATATGAAGGGGAGTCATGTGGCCACCTCTGGTGAGGATGGTGTAGAAAAAGAAATAAGAAAAAAGAAGTTGGAGAAAAAACTCTATGATTGATTTTACACTCAATATAAGAAATGTTGGAGGAGTTTATTTATATATATTCTACACATGAGGAGGCAAAAAAATGTTTGGTAGGGTGATTCAGGTGGATTTATATAGTGATAATATTTTATGGGATAAAAATCAAGAGATTATTTTGAAAAGGGGTTTCAATGATGGGGTGATAATTAAATAAGAGTAGACTAAAACATGGGCAAAGTTGGCGGATCAATTTGATGACTTCATCCTCGATAATCCATATAAACAAATTTACTCAATTACATGGAAACTATTTATGGATGAATATTCAAATAATATTAAGTTATGTTTTAATAATCTATTGATTTCTTATGAGGGTTATCCTTCTGTTTGAACATTGGAATTTCTCACATTTTCTTAACAATGTTTTCTAATTAAAATTTATTTTTCAGTCAGTTTGTATCTACATCCTCGATATGTTTGGAAAAAATACAATACTACAAAATGAACTATAAAATAATCCTTCTAAACTGGAATACAATGCGTAGGATGTGACTATACATCCATGTTGAACTATGAAAACAATCTAATAGTGTTTTTGATTCTTTTATCACAAAATTATGCTATACAATTCCATGATGCTTCTTGATCTACTTCAACAATTATATCACTTAAAGATATTAATCTCTTTCCTACCCAGAATATGGTAAGAACTTCGTTGAGTTTTTAATGATACTCTGTTAGATACTCTATTCTAATTTCTATGTTCTCTTAGATATGAGTTTACACTCTTTGAAATCTATGGTCACATAAACTAGTTATTAAAAAAATATTTCTCAAGAATATCACTTAGGATGGTCCTTTCTCACATCTCAAAACCTTCACACAAAAAATAGGTCTTCATGAAACCAACATCCTTTATGAAGATCACATTGTAATCACAAAATATCCCACCATTATAAAGCATCCATTACTTAAAATCAGTTTCAACATTTAGGAAATTAAAATAATTTTCATGATTATCAATCTCACATATATATCTAGCCTCACGAAGCTCCAATAACATCATGAAATCACATTTATTCCAGATATAATCTTTTATTTTTCATAAAAATGAATTGAGTGTCACCTTATATTTATAGGCACACCCGTTCATGATACACCACACCCTCTAGTGTATACATAGTATCAATCACAATATATTATCAATTCTCCTCCATTCATGATTCTCCTATGATAATTTTTATTATCTCTTAGATCACATTCATATCATCGTTCACCCTCAATTATATACTTCACGTAATCATAGAGATTTCTGTCACAATTCTAGATGTTGCATATCTTCTTAGCATTTGTGATGAATGTTGTCATTATAGACATTTCCATAATAACAGTGATACCTTCACAAACCAGCCTTTTCGACACCCTTTCCTAATGAAATTCATGCATTTTCCATATTCTCATAAAACCGTCAAGGAAATCCATCTTTTGTGAAGCTATCCCTCCTTTGAATTTAGGACGCCAAAAATCACGAAAACTATGGGAAATGATACCACATTAAAAATATAATTCAGCAACACCAACCCCAATCAACCAAACATTACATCATTCAAAAAACAACTAAAACTCTTTCATCACTAATCCCATCAATTGTGATATTTATACATTTATCAAAAACCCTTTTCATCATTAGATTTACTATGTAATGTATTATAACATCCCCATCTTCTATAAATACCTATCCTTCTAAATCAAATAGAAATTTTTAGCAAATGTGAATCTAATTTTTTGTTAATGATGATCGGAACAATAATCATCTTATACAAAGTGAGGATTTTTTTATCATTCTAAAACTTCTTTGATAACAATATCAAATAAATGAATATGATACAATTATTGATCAACTTATTATTAATAGATATTATTTGTTATAATGATCTTAAATCATTTCTAATATATGTTTTTTGAATGAGATAGAGAGAAACATGGAATTAAAAGTGATATTTTGTTGGGATAAGGTTACTTGTGTTCGTTTTGTTCTTATTATATCTATTTTGATAGCATGATGATTTTCAAATTTTGATATCCATTTTAACATTCAAACTATGTTACAAAAATTATAAATAATAAATCAAATGTACTATTATATAATGTGATAATGGGTTTTGTGATATTCTAATCATTTTGAATAGTATGAGGTGATGCAATGTAACTGGATATAGTAACCAATGATTGGAAATGGTTTCACAACTAAACATATACATCAATTATATTTCATTAATGTTAAAATAGTGTTTGGGTTTTCAGGAATAATCCCTCATGGAATATAGAAATGGAAAAAATTATATATTTGCATGATGGAATAGTGACGTGGTGTTATTGAGTAGATCTAGTTACATAAAGAATCACTAGAATTGATTAATGTCCATACATCGAGATTATATGATATCATCATCAAAATTAAGTACATAAGGAATATTTAATGAACTTGTATTAATACATACTTAATGTGAGAATATCTTGCATTATTTACACATCCAATAGTTTAAAAAGTAAAGATGTAATATACTTTGATTTTATAGTGTTCAGTGATGTTTCCTATTGATTCTAGGAAATAATTTAGAAGCCCAATAAATTATTAGTTAGTGTATTTATTTATATTTTTATTACATGAGTATTAGTGTATACTGGGAATGGTCGGATCGTTTTCAAACATTTACTGATGTTTTTGATGATTCTACAAAAGATGACCTAGCGATATAGTTTGACTGTGTAAAATAAAATCATCTTAAAGACATGAAGAAGAAGTCATAAGATAAAAAATATATTTACATATTTTTATCATATGTTCTTTGAATCAATATTATTGGATGAATTTAGTCAGACTCATATGTAGAATAATCCTACATAAGAACTCTGTGGTAGGTTTGTGGGATGCTGGTAACATTATAGGATGATGTAGAATGATCCCCCTATGGGACTCCAGATTTTAAACAATAGGTGGGAACTTGAATTCTTAAATAGGACTCTAGAGTTGAATACTATGGGAAAAAGTTTAAATAGGACAGGGGCATTATGTAGTTGTAACAATCTTTATGTATTTAGTAATATGTAATTGGGTTAATAACTATTTTCAGCAAGGCATCGGTGTTTGTACCAAACCTTCTAATAATATTAGTGAGTTTTGGTTTCATATTATTGTTTCATTAATGGAGAGGTATATAATTTAAGAATTTTTTTTGATACATTTATCAATTATATGGGGAGGATTAGAATTATGATTATTTTAATGAAAATTGTGTACCATCGATGGAACCCCCAATCATTTCCCCCGGAAATATCATAGGTGAAATTATTTGTTATCAGTGGAAGGCCCCCTTTAATGATCTAAGAACATTTTGTGAAATGTAAAATCATTGTATAGTAAACATTCAAGGTATACCAATGACTTATTTTAAAAACATTAACAATAAGTGAAATAACACATTTATATTATTTATTATCAATTGTTATAAAATTGAGAGTTTTATCAATTGTGGGCCTCCCACAAATTTCTATAGATTTTTCAATGAATCATGATGATAAAAAATATATATTAGTTGATAGAAATCTCAAAATTACATGTTGATGGATCTATAAAAAATATTACAAACGAACGTGATGGGTATAAAAACTAATAAATAGATATGAGATAAACTAAGATGTAGCAATAGAGTAATTCATAAAGGCAAGTAATCTAAGCTTTAAATAAGTAGAATCTTGTTTTAGGATATTAAAATGAGTTAAGATGAATGTAATTATTATTATATATTTATATTTCATGATATATTAATAAATATATATAGATTTTGTGAGAATTTATAAGATAGAAAAATTATGAAAAAGTTTATGAGAAATTTCACTAACATATTGAATTACATGGTTTATATTTTGGAAGATATGGATGAATTTAATTGATTAATTCCATACTATAGTCATTTATTATGAAATGATAACAGCTCGAAAAATCCAATATAAGTTAAATATAGTGATTTCCATTGGGGGTGTATTGAACGGAATTTTTAACGAAGTTGAAGTTGAAAAATCAATTGATATGGATGATGATGAAGTGGATAAATTTAACAGATAAAATTTTTCTCATATTACAATAGGTTTAAAAAATTGATCTGGAAATAAAAAGAAAATAAATTAGTCAAGTGCATCAGAGGTAAATGTATTGGAAACTTTTCATTAAATATTACAACGAAAATGTATGAATCTAAATATGATGATGAATGTGATAAAGCATGTAAATAGATAATGATAAGAAAAATTACAAAATATAGTAATTTAACTAGGAATTTGATGATTAAGCTGTAATAAGAATATTCATCATCATGTTTTTATTTTGATTATGAACTCAATATTTTTTCTCATTATGTGTAGGGATCAAATTATTCAAGTAGTGATGATAATTGTGATGTCAGAACATAACCAGAATAGAGGTTGAAATAATTATTTTATGGTAATATTGAAAAAAACAAACATCTAATTAAAGAGAAAAAAAGGGTATAAAAATGGAGATAAAAAATTATCTACTAAAAAGGAAGAGCATTATTGAAGTGAAATAAATATTTGTTACAAAAATATTACGTACATGTTGAATTTGGCTGAGCTAGAGAAGATGTTGAGTGATCTATTTGAGAAACAATTTCTCAAGGATGAAGAACAATATCAGACAAAATAAATGTATCTGAATTACTATCATGATTTAAAAAGGAATAAGGTAGGCTTCAAGAAGTATATTGAGATAAAATATTAGTAATCTCATGATTTTAAGATGAAAGGTTACAATAGAAAAGGTATATCTACTCCTAATATTTTCAAAAAAATGATATCATTTATATTTCATGGGAATTTGTGAGGACCAATATTTTATGAGAGGATTAGAATACAATGTAAAATCATAAATGAAATTTGTTAGTAATAACATTTATCTAGGGAAATGTAGGGAATTCTTAAAAATATAAAAAATCATGTGTACCTAAACATGTTTATGAACAAAATAGATGATCATAGTTGAAAGGATTTTCTTTATATTGTGGGAGATACATGAAGAAATGAAACTCATTCTTGTAAAAAATTTCATTTCAAATAATTATGCATGAATCAACTTGTAGGTATAATGAATATATTTAAATAAACTAACAAATAAATATATAAATGGTGAAAATAAATAATTTATATAATTTACTAAATGAATTGTGTGAATTATGTAGACTAAAATGACACAGATATGATATATGCATGACAAAATGACATAGAGGAGTTAATTATGATTTAATAGGTAGAAAAATAAAAATGCAATAGTGGAAGGCATTTTTATATATGAATTACTATGATACAACCTAAAAGGAAAAAAATAAAAAAAATTAATATTTTAAAATTTCACTAGATCACCTAAAAATTTGTAAAAAAATAATGAAATCTCAAATTTATTATACAACTAAGGGAAATAAAATTATTTTAGAACAATATAATGAATATTATAATAATTCATATACTTTTGATACATTTTAGAATCTAAATAATTAGTGTGAAAAATTGGGATATGACATGAATGTCCCCATGTGATTAGAATAAAATAATGCTTACATATATACAATGGTGGAAAAATTAACCAAGTATAATGAGAGAGTTTATAAGGAGGAAAAGACTTATGAATATGAAATCAAAAAGAAAAACAGGAAGGGAAGGTGGAGAGGAGACTCTCAAACTAAGTGTTATTTTTGAAAAACAAACTGGTCCCGGACTATTCCCATATATATATAGATATATGAAATTTTAATAACATGTATTAAATTTATGGAGATGTATTTATCTATTGAGGTTCAATATGGATGATTTGAAGATGGTAAATATTCCCATGTATTCAGATTATAATAACCTACATTAAATTCAAAATCACAATTTTACTCAAAAATATTAATCATAATAGAGTTGATATTGAGCTAAAAATGGGATGCGATATGTTTTTGTCATGTAAAATGTCTGAAATGTTTATTTTTATGAGTGATGGATAAATATTTTTCATGAATTTTTTTTCAAACTAGAATCATGTTTTGATGTTATATTTGTAAAAAATAGAATCATATTAATTTTTTCTCATGGAAAACATTTACCACATTATTTTTATAATCATCTTTGATATATTGTGTTTTACAACATAGACTTATAGTTTTTGGCTAAAAGACATTTTAAAACGAAAATATTTGATGTATTCTTAAAGGTAGAATAATAATTTTAATGAAAAATGTTTTCTTCTACATCATAATTTTATTTATTTTAAATATATATATATAACAAAACATAAATTAAGATCTTCATGTTGTTTGGTGGTATTGAAAGAAATATAAAAGAGGGATATTGAAGATCAATTTGATATGAATTCAATTTTCTATCAATTATAATGATTAAGTTGATATGATGATGATGAAAATATGTGGTTGATAATGACGAATGTTATGGAAACAAACTAAACATAATAATAATGATTATTGTTCTATTGTTAATTTAAAATCTTTTTGTTAATAAGGGGGTATTTTGTAAAATGGGTAGAATAAGAATATGATTCAATGGTGTAGGGATGAGTATCAAGTAATGGAGTATAGTAAATCAATTATATGAGAGTAAATGAAAAAATATCCCTACCACACTATGCAGTATAAGGGGATCCATATCCACTTCATAGTTGGGTATTCAAATATTATCTGGATTTTGTGGAAGCATTGGGTGTTCATAGTTTGACCATATTGGCACATTGGGGCATACTAGAACAATCTTGTGGGGAGGTACATAGGTATATGTTTCATCTATAATGAGTCAGTTCTAGTAGGTAATGGGTGCGTACACCAAACACACATCAACTAGGTCTATAAAACGCATTATACTAAAAAGGAGTGCGAGGTGAAATTGAAAAACTAATGTATTGTGATCAAATATTTACTATAGAAGATCTTTCATTAAAAAAATACATAAAAAAGAATATTATTCTAATGAGGTTGATCTAATAATTTCAATGAGTGACAACATCATCATCATCCTTCGATCAAAGGAAACTATATGGGCTAAGAGTATTTTTTTTCACGATAAACATACTAATCTATTGTGATCAAAATAAGGGACTCATATCCATCAAAATGATCAAATGAAATAATCATATTCATGAAACATATTATGTAGTAAAAAAGATTCTAAGACATATAATATGATAAATTATCAAAACAATATGGTGATTTTTTATTTCATGAATGTTTTATCAAAACTATATTTCATGAGGTATGTATATGATCAAATATTTTAGGAGGTGGGTTTATATCTGTGAGGGTTTTTATATAAACACCCCCAATGGACTAATATTTTGGTATGATCATAACACATATCTGAGATATTTTTTTGATAGAGATACACCAACACCATGATCTGAAATTGGTATGTATTTGAGAAAAGATTCCACAAATCATGATTTTATTTTTATAGCTTTATCATTCAAATGATGTTGATATGACTCCATAATCTTGTGTGACATCAATGATTAGATACATGATGGAGAATGAAAAAATCATGTTTACTAAAATGTGAAGGTAAAATTATTTACACGAACTTCCATGCATTATGAAGATCTTGAGGTGATGTGACCTAATGAGATATCACTAACAGAGAAATTACATTATTTCAAAAAAGAATGTGTTCTTTTGGAATATACGATGAATGGATAAATAATGTTATTTGTGTTTTGAATAATCTATCGTGTGAAATAGTGGTGTAATAATGTGATATATTTGTGTAATGTAACAATGAATTGGTGGTAATGACTAAATCATGATATGTTAATAATTATAAATAATGAGTGCAATTATTTCATTTGGACTATATGATATCTTCTATAAAATGATGTACATAATGGTGTTTTTATTCACATGTTTTAATACATTAATAAAGTAAGAATACCATGTTTTGTTTTATAGACATAAGAATTTTGACATGTAGACATATAATAAACATTTATTGTGTATTTAATGGTGGTGTTTGATATTGAAAATGGGTAGTAATTCAGAAATCATATACCCAAGATATATGTGTATTGAGTTAATTCATATCATTTTATGATCATTGAGCAATGATCAATATTTAGATGATTTCAAACAGTTTCTGATGTTCTTGAATATAATCATTGAGGAGATCAGGTTATCTGTTTTTTAGAAAGAATTCTTTTCATGTTTTTGTAGATATAGTTATAATCTAATACAAAATTTTCTATCAATGGATTATATCTTATGTGATATGAGATATAATAGTCTAGAACCCACACTCATGGATCCTTATCTAAAATACATATTTTCATATTTCTAGATTTGAGTACTATAATTGTGACGAATATTTTTCATCAATACATTAGATAAATAAAAAAGTAAAACATGGATAATGTACATTGTGGAAGAAATTTTGGGATTATTGTTTTATATTATTAGTAGAAACTTTATCAAAAACTATTAACGTCATCTTGTTCAAATAAAAACTAGTTCATAATGTTGGATATCATCTCCCATTATACCCATTTGTTCTTATATCACATTATCCAATGAACATCATCATTCAGGAATGAATTACAAACACATATTTTTAAACATCATTCATTAAAACCTGAGATAATGGAAACCTAAGAAGTGTGATCTTATATGGTTAGTAAGGGTAAAAATAAGAATTAAAAATTAAATACCATCAATGAGAAAAAGAGTGGATAATGTTATAATGACATAATCCTAGTGAATGATGGAATCATAAAAGAACTCATAATAATCAATTCATAGATCATAAAATATGAAAACATAGGTAAGGATAGAATCATCAGAATCAATAATCAATGTGAATGTGATATCAATATTGACCTTTATAAACATTATAAACCCATATAATTCATTATGAAAACATCTATGTAAATGGGGCATCGTTTTCACTTCACTATTACATTCACTCTTAAAAATGGAATAAACATACTGTAAACTTCTACACCCAATGCATTGGAGTTCTATAATAGACCCACCCATCACTGGTTTTTTCATGTAACCAAACATCACTAGATTATTTTGGAACCCCTATTAATGGGTTTATCATGGAAGCACCATTAATTGGATTATTACATAACAACCCATAAAACAACCAATTATAATTACAAATTCATAACACCTAAATGCTTGTATTTAATTATAAAATCACATAAATAATAATTATCAATTTCGTAATTTGAATAAACATGGAAATGAAATGAATTCTTTTATAATATTTATAAAAAATCATTAACATGTAGAACATAAACTAGTTCCATATCAATATCTTTATAACATTATTCTCTAGTTGAAAAAAATGGAATAGAAACGGGTTCCAAAAATACAATTTGAAACATGTTTATCCTAAGGAAAATAAATGAGTTCTATAAGAATATAATTTTGAAATGATTAATGAATGTAAATTAATTTTTTGCATAAAAATATCTTTGAAACATCAATAACACATGGAAAAGAAACTTTTTCTATTACAATATCATTGAAGCATGATAAACCGATGGAAATGAAAAGGGTTTCATAAAAAATTCTTGGAACATTTTTATCGTATGGTGAAGAAATGAATTCCATAAAATGTTATTTAAGACTTAATTATCCCATGGAAAAATAGTTTTCTTAATAATCTCATTGAAATACGATTAACTTGTCGAAAAAAATAGGTTCTAAAACAATCTCTTTAAGAAATAATCAATCTGTTGAAATGAAACGGTTTGGAAAAAACACTTTGAAACATTATATATCAATATTGATAAAGAATAATTATGGTATAAATAATGAAATTCCCAAGTTGAGGATATGTAACTATGAGGATTGTCGATGTTGATTAATTTAAATACCACTAAAATATCATTAATAACATTCTTGGAAAAAATAATCTTCATGAATTCTAAAGTGTACTATATCACATTGAAAAATAAAAATAATAAGATGCATGAAATGATAACATTAAATGAAACATATAATATCATTATAATAATGTTTATGTTGAATGTTTTGACCATATTCATTTTATATGTCAAAAATAGATTTTATAGGTTGACTAAGGTCAATTAGATCATTATTTAAACAACACAAAAATAATAAAAACGAAATATATTTACATTTTTATATAAATTATACTTTTAACATCAAAAATTAAATATGGTTATCAATAATGAATCATCGTTACGATCATGGAGACAGTAGGTCATTGGTACACATGAGTAACATTTCCATCTTTCAATGATCATTATGGAAAGACTATATGTAACTTTTATCGTTATATAATTAAATATTTATAATAAATATCATCCTATTAAATGATATATATATATATATTGTGATATTGTGACAAAAATGGATGAATCATATCAGTTTGAAGAGAAGGTAGTCCACACCTCCATGATTATCAATCTTTCAGGGTGTGAAATGGAATGAGTAAAATGTTATTTCTTATTTCTAGTTATATAACTATTTCATGAATATCATAATTATATAATTTATACTATATTTTTTGAAATCCACCCTTAATATATTTCATGTAATGTGTGATCGTTTCATATATCTTTGAAGAGTTGGTAGTCCACAAATCTTGAAACGATGTTATCATATTCCCACAAAATAATAAAATGATGGTATATGTTATATAATATTTTAATAATTATAAAGAAATTATAAATATCATATATTTCATATAAAATATTGTTTCCATCATAATTCCCAACCACAATAGAAGGTAAATGGAAAACAAATGACATCATTTAATGTGGTGATAGTTCAATGTACACATGAATGACAATTTCTTTACCCATCTAAGGGAAGTCTGTGTAGGTGTAGGTCAAAACCTTAACATAAAAAATTTATATGTAGATTTATTATAATTATTTTTTATATAATAATGTAATAGGTTTAATTAATGTGGTGGATAATGAAATAAAATTAATGTGTGGGTTGAAAATTGTTACCTCTTCTTCGGGTAACTCCATTTGTTTTCACAGAATAATATACATTGTTTTATTTATTAAAAATGTGATGATTATAGGATGATTTTAGGGTCTTTTTAGTTCAATTTTTTCAGTTTTGGATGATCGAACGGGTTTTATAGTTTAGAAAATGGGGGGATGCGTTAGTAGCATTATATAGAGGGGGGAGTGGTATTCTTGTAAATATAATAAGGTAAACATTATTTGGAGTTCCAAGAAACATAATTTACCTACAATAATAATCCAAATTTTGTTAAATGTGGTATATGGTCGAAGAATGGTCATACAATGTGGGTTATACATGGCGTTATCTCCTTTGTACCCTTACGATTAATGTCTAACCACTATGTTCAGACATTTTTTCCTTGATCTATGTAATTATTTTTAATTGATTTCACTAATATTTTTTGTAAAATAATATGTTTACCGTACTATATACTATATATTAATTATATTCCAATTATGGATGTTTTTTTACAAATTCTAATCAACGAAGTGGTAGAAATTAATTTTAAATTAATCCATAGACGGGATGATAAAACAAGATTTTCCAGAAGAATGTTCAAAAGTCTGAAATTATTTTATGTCCATTTTCAATTTTATACAGATTAAAATGAAATAAATTTTTTTAAAGTTATAAAATATTTATATATATAAATTAAAATCCATTTAATATATCATTTTACAAAATAAAATTTTTAGTCAAAAAAGTAGTATTCTATTAATATTTGGTGTCATTCGCTATTCATCAAGATATGCAATTATACAAAAAACACACCCAAATTAAATTTTGATATACCATTTTATAAAATTAATTTTTTTAAATATCATATGACAAATGTTTAAAATTTTATTTTTAAGACATGTGTTCCATTAAATGGAGGTAAAACGTATTGGACAAATATTAACACAATTTTTTGAAAATATAACACATAAATGTCCTTAATATCATTTAGTAATATTGATTAAGTTAATTTATTAATTTAAAACACCATTCTGTTCATAATTATATTTTTCAAAAAAACACATCCTTTGTATTCATATTGTCATTATTTTCATTTAAAATAATAAAAAACCAATGAAATAATTTTTTAACTATTTTTACACTACAATTTTTATAATTTAGTAAATATCATTTTTTCCAACAATTCTATAATCTAAGTGAAAACAATCATAATAATAATAATATTATATTGTTTTATGGTAATACACAACCCTATGTGTAACAGATATCATCAATGGGACTCGGTTTGGAATAAAAAATAAGAAAACCATCGTGTTTCGTGTGATGCAAGCTAAAATGTGGAAATTTTGTTACACAATATAATAAATAATTTGAATTAATCGGAATTAATTAATTTCATATAATTTCAAGATTTTACATCCTACCCCTCCAAAAAATTTATTTCACCCTCAATATTCATCTTTGTTACCATTGGAAATACATTTTTAGAATCCCTATATTTAAAACCACATAGTAAAAATTAAATAAAGGAAAAAACCATTAATAAGGGATATTGAGATACATAATGTTCACTGGATGTTACACATAACTAGGATTCCTCATAGGGAGAACATTGGTGGGAATCTAAAAGGTTTATTTACAAATAAAAAACTAATTATCATGGACTACAAAAGAGTGATAGAGAATTTCTTAAAGAGTATGTCAATGAAAAAATAGCACAATCCAAATAGGTTTGGATTCGATGATTCATAAAATTATAAATGATGTTGATATCATAAAATTTTATTTCTAGATCCTTCTCAAAAATATTTAAAAAATATTCACCATTTATATAGAAACAATATTTAAATATATGTATATGATTAGTGAAATTTCATCATTTAATAAATTTCTACCAAAATATATTATTTTTCCCAAATGATGAGAATTAAAGATGAATCTTAAATTCCTAATGCACTAAAATCAACATTCGAAGACAACATTGCAAAAAAAGTAACAGTCCATCTATTCCACCTATCAATAAAAATCAAAATATTATTAAATGGTTATCACATGAGAAAATAATTTTAAAAAAATTAGACCATTAAATAATACAATTATCATAAAAATTAAGTATTTATAAGAAATTCTCAAACTAAATTAATCTATAAATAAATAACCATAACATTATTCAAACATTTACTGAATTTTTTCAAAACCAAATAAATAACATAATCAAATAACATATTTTCCGAACATAAATTAGGCATTATTCATTAATTAAAATGATCCCCATAAATTATCAGGTTGATCCTATGGTTTATAAATAACTAAACATAGAAAAGTATCCAAAATATTCATTGACATCCTAATAATATTTACAACTAAAAAACAAAAAATGGCGTGGCTTATAGCTACGATGTTAAGATCATCCCTAATATTCTCTTCATATTACTATAGCTATAACTCATAACATAACCTCACATGAATAAATTATAATATCCAAATGTATATAAATAACCTTTGAATCCAACAATAACATCCTAGAACCGGCACTCCCTCAAATTGTGCTGAAATACATAACATTATATTCATGGGTTTGATGTCGACGATAGGGATAAAAAAACTTCATCTAACCCATACAAAAACAAAAAGAAAAATATATATCAATTACATTTTGGATGAAAATTTAGGTTTATCATTTTATAGAATTAGGATAAACCTATATATAAAAAAGTCATATTATCTTGGATTCAAAGTCAACTGTTCTATAAAATTGGTAATAAGTTCCAATTATTCTGATATTTTCTTATTTAACAAAAGGTATTAAACATCATCCTTGTGAAATAATGTAAATAAATAAATCATTTTATATAATTCATTAAAACATGGGGAATGGTAATGATAATAAGGTTGACCATAGATACTTCATAAGGGTAATCATAAGCATTACCAATTAAATGTCATCAATGATAATAATAGTGCTTATGGGTATGATGAAATAATCCACATGCATGAGGGAATAATAAATTAACGCATACCATTCCATTCCATGTTCATCAAATATAAAAACATAGAAAAGGATAGGGTCATCAGAATCAATAAGCAAGAGACTTGTGATATCAATATCAATCATAAAAAATTTTAAACCCCTTGAAATATTAAATAAGACATGTAAATATTTGTAAAAGCACATTCCATTCACTATTATATTCACTCTTACAACAGGAATGGCCATAATGTTGACTTCTATACCCAATGATTTATAGAAATATCATGGACCCACTAATTGTTTCCTAATCATGCAACTACTCATCCTTTGTTTATCATGGATTCGATCTTCATTTTTATCAGGTAACCACCCATAATTGGTTTATCACATAACAACCCTTTAAATTTCTAAGTAACATTGAAAAATCACTACACATAAAAAATTTCATTTCATCATAAACTCATAAGAATAACGATAAAACCATTCAAAACATGAATAACCAGGGGAAAATAATGGGTTCTTTAAAAATATCATTCAAACATAATTAACTAGTAGAAAAAAATAGGTACGATTACTATCTCATTAAGACATGATTGGCCCATTGAAATGAAATGGTGTCCGTAATATTATCTTTGATACATGATAAACCCTTGTAATAGACATGGGTTCTATAAAAATATCATTAAAACAAGATTAAAACATTGAAATGAAATGGTTTCAATAAAAATCTATTCAGGACACGATTAACCCATGGAAATGAGAAAGGTTCCATAATAATCTATTAGAAACATTTTTAATCTATGGTAAAGTAATGTGTTCCAAAAAACATCATTGAATCATGGTTATTAAATTATAAAATAAAATGGTTCCATAAAAATATATATAAGAAATAATTAATATATTTAAAATAAATTTTATTCAAAAAATTATATTTGAAATATGATTAACACATGGAAAATAATCAGGTTCTATAACAATCTCTTTTGGACAAAACCAAACCATGGGAATTGAATGGGATTTAGAGAAATTTCTTTGCAACAATACTTATCAATACTAAGAAATCCTAAATATTATATTAGTACAAAACATCCCAAGTAGATGATATGTGTTAATAAGGGATCATGCTTTTGATTAATTGAAATACCGTTAAAAAAAATTAAAAAACCATCTTCGAGAAATTAATATGATAACATTCCATAGCATCACATACACATTGATTCATTGGAATTATAAGACCCATAACCGAAAAAAATTAAATGAATGATATATTATCATGAGAAAAAATAGATTTATAATATACAATTTTAATGGAGGACTATATATTCCACAAGAAAAAACAATTGTTGTATAACATACAAAACATCTTAATATATGAAAATTTTGTCAAAAATCCATTACTATTTGGTATCTTTGAAATTTTAAACACATTAAAAGAGATATCATAAAAAGGATATGTCAATACTCATAAATTAAAATATAATAATAATTTATTACATTCGGGGTCATCATATTCACCACACAACAAAACATATTAGCAAATATGTAATAAGTATGAATAAAATAAAAAGGAGACTAGAAATTTTATTAAAACTATGGTAACATCTGAATCTGAAACCTAAAGAGTAATAATCATAAAATGAAACACTTGAATTCCATGAGGAAAAAATAATTCGTGATATATTATATTCAAATTGAAGTGGATACACAACATAAAATAAGTAGGTTGAAAATTTTACATTTATCTCATAGATGTAAAAAGTAAGATGAAAATCCCATTCAATGGTGATATCATTATAGTAAAAATTAATCAATGAAATAATTTGTTGTTTATAATTTAAATCCAAAAAAAAATTAAATACATTATAAAAAAATGATATTTCATTTCCCACATATTCTTTTCATAACATAACCAATAATGTTAATGATTCAATAATTAAATAAAATTTGATTTAAGAAATCGCTTACCATGAGTCTGATTTTTTATTCTTGTCCTATATCATTCAGAATATTAATATTTTATTAAATATTTAAATTAATATTATCCTTTTAAATTATCATTATAACTTTTATCTCACTAATAAACATTTTATATCATATTACTTATTCTATAATGTCAATGTTGGATGTCGGGACCATTTTCATCTTATGTGTCAAAACTGTATTTGATATTTTGATAAAGTTCCAGGATGTCATTATTTAAACAACTGCGGAATTATAAAAATGACTTGATTACCATATTTTAAAATCATTTATACATGTATAATGGTTTATGAAATACAATTTTAAAAAAATAAACCAATGTTACGATCATGGAGATGGTAGGTCGTACATACAGATAAGACATTTCGATTTTTTAATGACAATTATGGAAAAAAGGTAAGTAACATTTATCTTTAAAAAATAATGTTTTAACCAAAATATTGTATTAAATAATATATATATATATTATTATATTAATTTAGTGATTAAAAATGAATAATTACATCACTTCAAGGAGACAATATTCCATATGTCCATGAATGATGTTATAACATCGTAAATGTGTGAAATGGATAGAATAAAATAATATATTATTTTTATATAAATATAATTATATAATTAATATCATAAATAATTCATTTATTTCAAATGTGTTTTGTAATACCATATTTAATATAATCCATGTAATGTTTTGACATATCATATTGTTTTGAGGATCTGGTAGTCCACACATCCATGAACGATGTTATAGTATTCCCAAAAAATTTAAAACATGATGTAATATTTTATATGATAAAAAAATAAGTATATATAAATTATAAGTACCATTAATGTTATATAAAATCATTATTTGCATCTAAATTCACAACCATAAGAGGTGGTAAAGGAAAACCTAATGACATTGTTTCCCGAAGCGGTAGTTCACTGTACACATGAATGCTAATTTTATTACCCATTTTATGGAAGTATTTTTAGTTGTATTTATAAACATTAAAATAAAAAAACACAGTATATTAAGGATATAGAGGTTTTTATATAATAAATTTATAAGAATTATTGATGAGGTTGGGAAACAAATAAATATATTGTACTCATTGAATAATATTACATATTCTCTGGGTAAATCCTTTTGGATTGAACAATTTCACATTATTATATTTATTTCCCAAATAATTGTAGATTTTAGGATGATATGAGGAATTATATGAGATTATTCTTTTTGGAATTGTATGATACATGTTTTAATTAGTGTGGGCTACTAACATTATATAGTGAAGTGGGAGTGTCATTTTGAAATTAGAAAATTGTAAACACAATTATGATGGTATCACTTATTTACTTTTCCACCAAAAGTAAAAAAAATCTATAAAAAATGGGATATGTTCTAATTATGTACAGAAAATGTATTTTGGATAGGTGTAATGGTCATTTTTCCCAATGATTAAATTTTTATCACTAAGTAAAATATTTTTTTTATCTCAATCAATGTAATTAATTTTAATTTATTACAATAATATTTATTGAAAAAAATAAGTGGAACATACTATAAATTATAGATTATTCTAAATAAATATATGGAATCCATTTTTTATTCAAACACTATATGTGGGAAAAAATAATTTAATCTTAATCCAGTAAAAAGGACGAGAAAACATGTTTTTGATGTAAAATTTTATATGTTTGATATATTTTTATATATAATTTAAATTTGAGATAGCTTCTTATGATATAAATTGGATAACATCATATGTATTTGACCTAATTAAACTATAAGTCCAATTGAACATATAATTTCATACTATAAAATATATAGATGAAAATAAAATTTCAATTGAAATTCGATGACATTCAGTATTAATCAAAATATTAAAGTAATCAGACTAATAAAAAAATATACCAAAGTAAATTATGATACTAAGATTTCTAAATTGAAGATTATTTTTTTTTCAAATGAAACATATATAACATTCAATTTTATAAAAATAATCCTACCAATAAAATACGGTAAAACTACATTTTAAAAATATATATATTTTATGATAAGAATTATATTAATTATTATCTACAATCTATAAATTTTTTTGATGAATTAAATTTTTTTAATAAAATATAATACTTTTGAATTTCATTAATATATTCCACTAATATTTATTAATTTCATTAAGATAAAATGATATCCCCATCCAAAAAATAGTATGTTTATCATAAAAACATATAAATTATATTCAATTGGTCATTATTTTCATTTATAATTAATTGTTAACTGAAGAATTCATTTTATATACATGTTAAAACACTAATTTTTTTAATTTAGTTATTCTCATTCATTTCTACCATTCAAACAGGTCAGTGGTGTCTATCATAATAATATTAATAGTATATTATTTTCTAGAAAGACATGAGCTTATGAGTAACATAATTCATGAAAGGAATCATATGTTGCATGAAACATGGTATAAACATGGGATTTTATGTTATTTATTATAAAATATATATTATATGGAACATAAAATACTAACGAATTTAAATTAATTTTAAAAAATATTTCATAAAATTTTTATATGTTACAAAATATTATTTATTTTCTTCTGTGGGACTATGAAGTAGAATAATAATCATGTGGGACTCAACAGCAGGGTTTTGGGTTACTAGTAACACTATGAGATGTAGTATAAAGATACACCTCTGAGGCTATATGGTTTTATATGTATGTGGGAGCATCTGATATCATGTCTGGCTCTAGAGTGAAACTCTATGGGACCTAGTGTTGATGGGAATGGTATTTTCCATTGATTTAACTGAATGTATATATTTTATAATCTATATCAATATGAATAAATAGTTATATTAAAACGTAGGTTTTTTCAATTATCCATGTAAAAATAATTTTGTGCTCTGCATGGTTTTTTTATTTTAATTTGTGGAGAGGTATGGAATTAAATAATATGTATCGAGACATTAGTCACTCAAAATTGTTGGCCTAAATTAATTAATTCGAAAAAATAGCCTATAATATATTAATCCCCTCTCACTGGTTCCAATAATATCATTGGAGACTTCAATTCGACACTATTATTGAAGACAAAATTTTGTGGTATAAAGAATAATTAGAGCCGTATATGTGTTAATAATTTTAATACAATTACAATGAGTTGATTAAATGTATAATAGAACTACTTCAGAATACACAAACAATATTAGATAAAGAGAGGAGAGTTGGAAGAATAGGGAATAATGATAGAGAGTGTTTTTTCTATTTTTTTGTTTGAAAATTATACAATCATTGATTTGGATGTTATGTTAAGAATAAGAATGTTGTTATTTTTTTTCCCATTTTTATAGGTAGAATTGAAATCATGAAACCAGTGAAAGAGAGGAATAATAGAAGAATATGGATTTATGACCATGTACATAAAAAGAATAACTCCATTCTGCTATCCTAAGGAGAAATAAAGACAATTTTCCTATTGTGTGTATCTGAAAAAAATGAGAAGCTGTTTACTTATTGTGAAATTTACAATTGAAAATTAATCTTGGGTAAATAAAAGGATAACTGTTACAATAAACTATATTAAAACATGCTTGACTATATTATTAATATATAAAAAACATGAAATCATTTAAGACTATATGCATAGGTGTTATAAAGACCCAACAAGGATCATTCGTTGTACTGAGTTTTCACCAGTCCATAGACTACTAAATTTTTGATCCCCACTCCGAAATTTTAGGGAACCACAATTTGATTTGGGGTTACATTAGAGAAAAAACATAGTAATTTTTGCGTAATTATATTTTAGAATTCAAGTGTTTGTTAACACCATAAAAATTTAACGAGTAGCTACTTTTATTTTATAGTAAACTATATAATAACATCATGTCATACTCATTACTATATTTTATAGACTTATATATGGAATGGAATAGATAAAAATAGAATTAATATTGATATAGTTTTAAGAGGAAAATAGATTAAAATTTTAAACTGGAATACAAATCAACTAATATAGATCCAACCAGCCTCTATGTGTTATTTATATCAAATTACCTTCTTAAAGTTTTGTATTATAATGATATTTCACCACATTTTTATTCTGTTTTTTAAATTTAACTCTAACCTTGAATATTTTATATTTATATATTTAATTAATAATTATGTTTATAATTGGGGAATATTTATCCATTTTAGAATAGAATTATATTTATAAAAAGTCAATGATGGTCTAGAAATGTAATTAGTGTAGTATGTGGTAGAAGAAGTACATCCAGGTCCAAGAGGTTGAAATATCGTAATAACTAATCCATGAAAACAAAAAAGAATAACTGACTTCAAATATGAAGTATATGTAGTTCAGCCAATTACAAAGGTGTTTGAAAATATTTTTCCGTCAATGAGAGCAAAATTTTCAAGTACTACAAAGGAATTTTTAATTTATTATCAAAACAATCATAATGAAGATCCAAGAACTAATGGAACTGATTATGTGATCATTGAATTTACTGTTGATGCATTAATGGTTTTGATGATTTTTTTTTTCAAATGAACTAGTCTCCATTACATGTTAGATATTTGAAATCATACAGGGTGAAATCACCTACCATGATGATAGGTTAATGGTATTAGTGATGTCCATAATGGAGATGATTACATCATATGAGAATATCTCCCTGATATTTGCTTCCAAAAATTCACTAATATATCCTTGAATAATAATACAACAAATTTGTATAAAAGTTTATAAATACAACCAATAAAATGAATGTATCGACTCAAAATTTAGAAAACAAGATTCATGCATTAGATGAAAACAGGAAAAATAGAATTAATTACATGAAAATATAATTATAGATAAAATTCAATAAGTTTAAGAAGCCAGATACCTTGGAACATAAATTAAATAAAAACATGTAGAGGAAGATTTTATAATTAATTATTATGAAAAAAAGTTTTATTTTTAAATACTTTAATTACACCCTCTGTAGAACATTTTTAGAATTGGAAGTGGAATTGGTCAATTTAGAAAAGAAAAATTATAAATTTTCACAATTGAGAATTAACTGGGAATATAGATAATTTTGGATATGTAATACATTTTGAGAGTATTCAATGGATTTTTTGTATAGTCCATTAAATGTAGAAATAAAATTTATTCTATTTCAAGTAGGACAAAGCTAGTTATAAAGAATAAACATTAACATATTAAGGATTTTTTGTGTAATTCAAGTAGGTATTGAGAAATATAAAACATATTTGATGTGTGAAATATTAGTGGTATATGAAATGTTAAAATATGACCACAATCATTTTCCAAATTATATGAATGAGGAAGACCCAAAAATTCGTTCATGAAACACGAAACATCATTTGAAAATGTATTAAATAAATATTAATATTTAAATAATAATAATACCATAAAGGTGTTAAATAACATAAGTTGACTTATCCTTTAACCGCATTCCCAATAAATGTCATATTCAATTAAATTTCTTAATTAAATTTTTTATTATCACATATATGTGGTCTTATATGATGAAGATGAATCACATTTTTTCTTTTTAGAGACACCAGAAATGATTTTAGTGTCCATGATGATATCCTAGTTGTCTATCTATGTTATTTGGAGAAGTAAATAATTTTAGAAGTGTCGTAAAGAAAATGTGTTGAATAAAAAGTTATAAATACACATGAAGATTACAAATTTCATGAGAAGTTGTCCACACATGACAAATCCTATGATAAATAACGACTACCTGTGAGGTAAACCAAGGATTGAAATACATCTAGACATTGATCTACAATATCTTCTATACATGAAATGTAAATACTGATTGTGAATTTTAAATAATATGATAATGGTTCAATAAATATTTTTTTTTGATAAAATTCATAGACAATGAAACTGAGTAAGTGATGAGATCCACTACGCCTCAATACAATCATTATCATATTTGAAAATTGGATGCACAAAGAGTATATGAAATGACGAAATCTGATTGAGAATAATATCTTAAATTTAATATTCACATAAAAGGACAAAAATTCCAAATGTAATCCATTATACATTGTGCATCGTATTTGGGGGTTTAAATTCAATAAATAAAATGTTGAGCATGTTCTAAGGGGGAGAAACTAATACGGAGTGATATCTATCAATTCTGTGTAGCCTAGATGGTGATTTCACCATATAAATGTTTTTTATCAATTGTTATTGTAAAGAAAATAATTATCATATATTATTTGATAAATTTTAAGGAAGTTGTTTTTCAACACATTAGTACAATGTAAATAGGACATATCTTTGATATATTATCAACCTATAAAATCATGTGATTTAAACTTTTATGTGATCGTATATTATGAACATCATGTGAATTGACTAATTGAAGTGAAGACATGTAAATAATAATGATTAATCTAATGTAATTATTCCTAAAAAAATATAATTATTTTGTAAAGTGGTCTAATGATATATAATTGAAGAGGTATGATTTTATTATGTATTATACATCAAAAAAAATTTAAATTATATAATGGATAATATTATATAACATCAATGAATTAGAAAATATGATGATTTAAAAGTTATAGTATTTTCCATAAACAAATTAATGATTTGGGTTCAATGTTTTTTCCTAGTTGAAGAACTATGTTTAGGATGTTCAAGTTGATTATTATATAACCAATTTTTATAAAAAATAATATCTTCCAAGAAAATTCATGGAAAGACATTGAATATAGTTTTGAGAGTTCACATTTCACTAGTTATCATGTCAAATTATTAATAAAAAAATTATATAAATAAAAAATAATTATTTTTTATACTAAGAATATATATGATTGACATAGATTGGGATATTTGGTGGAATTATTCATAATATTAAATTGTTAAAACCATCCCAAAAAAAAATTTATTTTAATTAACTAGGGGGTATATAAAGTGAATTTACATAATTATGAGAAATGGGAAGAGTAATATTGAAAAAATCACCAATTAACACAAAATTTAGAAGTCACCGAAAACACTTATCATGGAGAATATTACTAGGACAAAATTATGTTTTGTTATTCAAAATGTTTTTCAATTAATTATGAAATTTAGTTGATGTCAATATATTGAATGAGTTAAAAGATGTAATTTTTTGAATAGAAGAGTTATTTTCTATAGAAAAATTTAATTAATTATGGAAAAAGTATTTAATGGCATGAATTGTTCCATATAGATATTCATATTCATGAAATGTAGAAAGATAACTACGAGGAATTGAAATTTACCTATTGTTAATTTAAATTAATATTTAATATGTTTTATTAATGTTTTTAATATATATATATATATAGACAAGAAGAATTAAAATACACTTATGGATGTGTAGACTTACCATGTTGGTATCGGCTTATCATTTCATATAAAAGCAAATAATTAGTATAGTGTAGGTAGATCTTATATATACATAAAAACATGGACGTGCTAGCATGGAACACATGCAATGAAGAAGGAACATGTGAAGAACATTAGTCTCTTATGTGTGGGGTGGAACATGTTGTTGGAGGGATGTGTCTAAAATCCCTCAGTCATGTTCTCACCATATGAATATTTAGTAGTTATTATTACACAGTGGCTAGATAAATGAATGTTTAATATTGGATAAGAAAGGTGTGGTAAAAGTTACTACATTATAATGTTACATATAGATAGGGAGCCTTAAGATATGATTTATATTTTCCAACTAATATCCCTCCATTTTCATCAACATAGATACTTTAATAACTGTTTGATATTTTCAATGACAATTCATGTTATGGGTGTAGTCATTGAACAAGATTCATCAATAAATCAATGTTTCCCTATTAAAGATCATAAGAATTTTGATAACCATGAAATTAGGATAAAGGAGTATTACATGATAAATTATATTATAACAACCCACCCATTTATAATATTAAATATTTTCATTTTTATTACTATTTATTCATTATTTAGTAATATTCATTATAAAAATAATAAGCAATGTTAAAAAATATGAAAAAATGTGTTTTTTCAAATTCTTTCTTTATAATGATTTATTTAAATTTTAAATTTCATAACTATATAATTTTTATATTATAAAATTAGTATAATTTTTGTAATCATAATATCTAAATTAACGTAGGATTAAATTTTGTAGTTTTTCGTAAAAAATGGATATTTCAATAAATAATTAAAATGCATATTTTTGTAAATCTGTCAATTTTTTTCAATAAATTATTTAATTTAAAAGTTAAATTTAACTATAAATTTTATTTTATGTGACATATTTATTATTTTTCAATACATAAATTAAAATAATTACCATGTAAATATATATATAAATAATTTCAGTAAATATTAATTCATGGGTTTGAAAACATAGTTTTCTGAAACAATTTTAAATTGAATAAAATTTACAAATTTTAATTATTTAACATAAGATATAATAAGTATTTAATTTAATTTAAATTTATATAATATATATGTATATATTTTATTTTAAATTCATATAATGCTTATTATTAGTCCTATATTTAGTAAAACATTTATAATGCTTTTAAAATATGTATCCTAATAATAGATTTTCACACCCATCCATCATTTTAATTTTAAAATAAAGTCATAAAATATTATGAATTTAATATTTTAAAATTTATTAATTTTTTTAACAATTATAATTTATATTATATAATAATTTCAACTTAATTTGTTTCACTGTGAATAGTGAAAAAATATTATCGTAGTGAAGGGGAAAAATTGTTGGGTGTTAATGTAAACTAATACGTGTTAAAATTGAATAAAAAATTTTTGTAACTGTATTTAATAGATTTATATAAATTCAGTATCATATAAGGACCTATATAGAACCATTTCAGATCCTTTGTTCTTGAATAAAATGTTGGTTTAAATTTTTTTATTTAAAATTTCCTTGTTTTTCCACTCCCCCACTTAAAAAAGCCCATCGAATATCCTAATCACCTAACATATTCATATCCATTTATTCTTCCAAAACCTATTAAAACTAATTCCTTACTATCCTACCCACTTCATAGATGAATTTTGTTAACTGATTTCTAATCTTGGAGGGCATTTATGTATTATCCCAAAGAGGTGGTTTGGAGAAGTGGTGTAATTCGTTACCCAATGTTTTAGTTTTGTTCCTCCTTCTAGATAATCCAAAAATTAACAAAAAATAATGATATAATGACACTAGTAATAAAATTACTTATATTATATTATGGTAATATCACAACGTAGATCTGTCTTCTGTTCCAACAAATGAGAAACCTAACTATCAATTTTGTGTATGGTGGACTGCCGCCTCACAAATAGATGTAATTAATTTACAATAATTTAATATAATATATAGTTTTAATTATGGATTTAATGTTTTTATATTATGATAATGAAATATATATTATTTTAAATTGTTAATATATCAATTACTTATTACATTTCGATTCACCAAAAAATGACAACATCATTCGTGCCTAAGAGTGGACATCCACATCCATGAAGCAATACTATTATTTTATCATCCAAAAATCTCATAGATGATATATTTAAGTGTTTTTTAAAAAATAATATAAAATTTATTATATAATTATAATTATAAAAAAGTAAAACTATATATACATTATTTTTATAATGATTATTGAAAAATGAAAATGTTACACATGTGCACGTATAACCAGCTCTTTTTATGAAAGTGATGTACTTATTTTTTTCATAAAAGTAATTCATGATTGGATTTAATTTTATAATTGATATATTAAATAGAAATGAATTTATTATTTTTAATGTGGAAATTTATAAATAACGAACCAATTTACAATAGTCAACCTAGAGAATCCATTTTTGATATATATGTTATATAACTTCAAACAACTGAAGTAGAAAATAAAGATTACATAAATGTGTATATATGGTAAGAGATAAAATAAAATGAATGATAAACAAAAAAATTGTTCTTAATAAGGTAAATAATTAATATAATTTTATTGTTTATTAAAATATAGAATATACATGATGGGTTTGAGTAATGGTAAGAGGCACAAAAACAGAAAATTCCGTTTAAAATTTTTATAGGATTTATTTTTAAAATATATTGCTTCTATTTCCATGATTTTGAAAAAAATACAAAGGAAATTCTATGGAAATGATATTTTTATAATAGGGAATTTTTTCCTCCTTTTAGCGTCTTTCAATTTTTTTTCAAAAGGAATCATTATATAAAATGTTTTGACATTACATCTGTATATATGGTCTTTAAAAGTATGAAAAATGGATTTAATAGTGCCAAACAATCACTAATAATCGATGTTATGTTAAAATGGTATCAAATTTATCTTTTCATAAAATCATTGACAATTGCCGCTTTTATCAATGCTAGAATAACTGATAAAAGGAAAAAATTTTATTTTTAGAAAAATATTTGAATTCCAAAGGTTCACCGATCAACATTTTATTCATGCTCAATACCCCTTTAACAATTCTTGTCTAGCCTTTAAACCCCCACATTTTACAGTGCTAATATGGACACCCCCTATTTAATAGTTCTATTAATCTATCTCACCCTCCCACACATGCCCCTGCCTTTAGTGGGGTTTGAACCTGAGACCCCCCTCATAATCGATTGCCTTTTCCACTTTACTATATTTTTTCCTCTTCATTTTATGGAATGTCTATATTTATATATATTTCATTACATTATTTATCTATATATATATTAATACATTTATAAAATATTTCGTGCGTGTGTATGTGTTTATAAATATATGCATACATAGATATATTTATATATGTGTGTACATATATAAATAAAAATATATATATTCATATTTATTTACATATTTTATATTTTAATATTATATAAATATTTTAGAATACATAGATTAGTATATATATATATATATTCTTTTCAATACACACACAAATATATCTAGATATATATGACCATTATATATACATTAATTTTATATGTTAATAATTATTTATAAATTTGTTGTTTTTAAAAGGGGATATTAATTTTTATATTGATACTATTTATATATTGAATAATATATTTTATAAGAAAATACTATTAATTATTTAATAAGACAATTAATTTGTTATGTGTGAATATATAAAAAACATTTATAAATATAAATTTATATTTATTTGATTATAAATAATAGTAAAATGTAAAAAAATGATAAAATATAAAAACAATAATATCAATATTAATGTAAAACATTAAGAATTTATTTATTCCCCACAAAAAATGCAAAATGGCCCCCTAAATTAGGTTGAAATTATTTCAAATGTTAAAAAATTGGGGTACCCTGATTAAAAATTCGATGTTGGTGGACTTATAGGGATTCTTCATCATTGAAAATTTTGACTGAGGGATCCACTCTGTCACAAATGTGTAGAGATCATCTCCAAGTTGGATTTGATATGTTATAGAGCCCAAACAGACACTAGGATCAAAAGTAATGATCGTTTGAAGTTTAAGTTATGTTTTGAACATATCTAAGAATATTTTTTTCGATGATGATTACTTATCATAAAGTTAATATTGAATGACTATTACTCAATAACAATTAACATACTTTGAATTAAAAATATTTTTTGTAATTATATTATATGCCATTTTCTCTAAATAACATATATATTATGTGTAAATTCATATTTAGACTTATCCAAAAATTATTTAAATTATATATACTTATTTATATCAATATATTTATATTTATATGTTAATATATTGTTTATAAATATTTTTATTAAAATATTCCCTATGTTAGGTGTAACGCCCCGACCCCAGCTACCCAGAGCCGGTGCGTTACTTCGTAACATTGGCATGATCACAAAAGATCAAGTCTCGAAAGACCGATTAGTTTAGTAGCCTTGGAAACAATAGATACATTCGTAAACGTTACATTACATCATAAAGTGAAAAACTACAATAACAAAGTATCCATAGTCCACCCTCATATCCTCTTCTCACAATCCCTACAGGTCATTCATAAAATACTTCTTCACATCCTGGAAAATATTAAAACATTGAAAGGGGTGAGCTCAGATGCTCAGTAAGGATAACAATATTGCGGAAGCTTTTATAAGAAAACATAATCATTTAGGGCAATGTATAACTAAAACAAAAGCCTTATTGAACTTGAACTTCAGCATAATATGGCAAAAGTAAAATAAAATAATGCCATTACTTACTCACATGGATATTCTACTAGACGAATAATCACATGCAATAACAATAACCACTTTCATAATGAGGGAATGTATAATGTCGGACATTCGGAAACATTTTGTCAAGGCCTCGGCCAAGACGTCTAAAATGATTAAGGCCTTGGCCAAAACCATAAATCAAATTGGGAAAGGGCCTCGGCCAATTCCACGTCTAGTTGTCTCATGAGACCTACCGATGCAATTTTTTTTGGAAGATACTTACATTTAAAATTGCTCAAATATACTCCAGTGCTTTTCTGAAAACATTATGCAAGCTTCTGAAAACAAAATAACTAATTCTGAGACTTCTTGACTAATTACAGGCCATGATGGGTCCACGCCCAATCCCTTCCTGTCTACCACACTCGAGAGTCGGGTTTTCTGAAAACATTTTTAAGCTTGTGTTAAATACGTATACATTTGCACTGGATTTTCATATATTGGAGAGAAATATCTCTTTTTTGAAATCATCTAAAAATCACATATTTATAAAATAAAATCTTTTGAATAAACGTAAAAGTCAAAGGGTTTATACACCGTATAAAAGAAAGTTGTGTATAAAAGAAATATGCCTCAATGAATGGAGATTGAGACGAAGTCCATACAAATATCATTTTTAAAGTAAAATAGATCTATTATGTGTATTCACTATAAGTACACATAAAGAAAGTACAAATACAAGATAGTACATAATGATATCATGACATAATTTGAAAGTAGGAGATTAACCCAAAGTATGGAAGTTGGGTTAAGAAATTCCCTTACCTTGTGTCTGACTTGACTCAACCGTTCTTTAACCTCCTGAATAATAAACTAGAGTTAATATCTACCTTATTAAGAACCATTTTCAATTTCATTATTCTTTTTATATCACTTATTACAATGATATGAACATTATGTAATTATTTAAGTTAATAACGGTCGTTTTGTCGATCTTTGGTACTTGAGTCAACAATAAACTTCTTATAATTACAAGTTATTTATGTGGTAAAATATCCCTTATCTCCAGAATTATATTAATGATTTAGATGTCATATATGTCATATATATCCAGTATATACATTCATTTATAATATTACGTAACATTTAGAGGTAAGAAATGAAATGCACCGTTCATGGAGACGGTAAGCCGTACGTACGCATGAACGCTACTTTCATTTCTATTTCATATTTAATGGAATTAAATCATAATTATATAAAGGTATAATATAGTTCCAGTATAATATCATATATAATATCATTTACTCCATCCTTTATACATCCCACATATGGAATTAACGATTCACATCACTTTGAGGGGGTGGTAGTCCGCACTTCCTAAAATGAAATTATCGCGTTTTACCCATAATGGAAATCATAAAGTATGCCATAAATGAGAAATACAGAAGCATAAGTAAAACATAAACATATTATATATCATATATAAAAATAGTGACATCTTAATGGCCACCTTTGAAGGTGTTATATGAGTGTTGAACAATCATCGTTTCGTGAGGCAGAAATTCTTCATCCACAGAAACCGTATGTTCATTAACCATTAGATGTAGTTGTGTGTAAGTGTAGCTCGAATCCTTATTATAACAACATACTAGTATATTGAGGATACTGGTGTTGTTACAAAAGAAATGAATAAATATATTTTAGGGGGTTGGAGAAGAAAAATAAACCAAAACAACATTAGAGAAGACATTACCTCAAAATCGGGTAACTCTTTTTGATTTCAGCCAAAGGCTTCCTTGAGAAGAGTTCTGCCCAACGTGAGGATTCTAGGATTAATAGAGGGATGTTGGGAGAGTATTTGGGCAGAGGTTGTCCGAGCCAAATGGCTTGATGGTGTGAATAAGGTGGGAGAGTTGGGGGCCTTTTATAAGTGGAGAGGAGGGGCTCTTTTGGAAAGATTGAAATGTTACATTATTACACAATGCTTTTCAGATTCTAAAGGTCCCACACTTATATAATTCGAGGCTAAGGTGATAAGGGCTCTAAATCTCCTCATCCAATTGGCTTTGGACAAGTGTAAGCCTTGGATTTTTCATTATCATCCCATTTTATTTAAATCGTTAAATAATGAGGTCATCGCTGCATCATCATGATGTCATAAATAATTTAATTTATTTAATGTCTAAAAATTATAAAAAAAATATTATGATGTAGGAAATCTTTTTAGATTTCCAATGAATATTTATAATCAAAATTTGGACTTGTGTAACCCCACTTAAAAACTGTTTTAGTAAAACAACTCATGTCTGTGTCAATTTAATTTTAACATTAAATAAATATATATTAATGTCATTTTCCAACTAAAGTGGCTCCATGGGGTCCCCAAGTTGACCCATGGGTTGTCTTGGTCGGCCATTTCTCATCCAATAGTAGTAGGACAAGTGTCATGCTCATCTCATATTATTATAACATTATTTGTACCTTAAACTACACTAATTACCTCTAATCGCGATTAAGAACATAAAAGTTACTATTCACCAAAAAATTATTTTAATCTCATTGAACCACATTTTACTTCTTAATGACAACCATGTATGTCGGATTTTTGAAAATCAAATCACAGAAGTGGTAATATTTCATTTAAACGAAGAATCAGTTATTTAACTACCACTTAGTGGTTTCACTATTCATCAAAAATTAAAGTTTTTCACAACAATGCCAAAATTTCACCCTAAGCTATAATTGATATTCCGAATTCAAAAATGATGTCTATTTTAAGAAATTCCATTCATATAAGTTGCATTAATTAATTTTATAATTAATTCCCGCTGTCACAACAAATAGCGTGTTTTTAAGAAACAATTTATATCAAAAGATTGACAATTGTTTATGTCCAATTTTAATGTTAAATTAATTCTAATGACCACCATTGGATAAAATAGTAAAAATATATTCTAATTATACTTTAAAACCACTAAATAGTATAATTTATCACTATAAATTATTTTTATTAAAAAAGTTGTTTTTAAGTATTTTTCACAATTCATAAAAAATTAGAAGTTCTCAGAAAAATACCAAAAATTCAACATAGGCTAATTTCGATATTACGAATACAAAAATGAAGTCCATTTTGAAATATAAAATTTCTATAATTTTAAAAAGTGGTTATTACTATTCATAACGGCTACTTTGATTAGTCGTGGTGTTTTAGAACTCGAAGTTGCGTACAATGCAAGCTATTGCATTATTGAAAGAGAGGCATATCGTGGAAGCTCGGGGTGTTACATTCTCCCCTCCTTCAATAAATTGCATCCTCGCAATTTGAAATTTTCCTTGGAAAATAAAAGGTTGAGAATAGAAAATACCTTTGAGGAAAACCCACATCGGAAATAAGATTAATAAAATTTAGCCTTAATAAGAGGGAAAGGGAAATGAAAAAGTCACCACCCAATTATGATCTCGATTAGGAGAACATTGGTGGAAATTAGAGACATATAATTGGAGGAAAAACGTAAATATTTGTAGGGAGCGATTGGGGTCATCAATCACAATCAACTGTCAAATTGAGGGCCTCAAAGCCTTCAATCTATGTTGATTTAAAATATCATCAGTTCAACAAGACATAGGTATTAGGATAACACATTATTTGGTTTTAATATCCCTTTACTAAAGTTTAAGAATTAATTTATTCATTGAATAAGAGATAGGTATATATATATTTATGCTTGACAATTAGAGTTTCAACCTTCAACTCATCGTTCACTCAAAAAGATAATAGAACTCAAAAATATTATACTTATCCTAATTGTATAAGGTTCAAATGTTAACACATACCATTTAGATTAGTAAAATTATTTTGTAATAACCAGGGACTTCCTGTAGGCTAGTGGTAGGAAATAAAGGCCTGTCGCACTATGATTGTGGGTTTGATTCCTGCAGCTTTGTCCGACGCGACAGGTTATGCCCCACCCTGCAGGTTGTCCTTTTCCTAAAACTATAGTATCATAATATTCCAAAAATAATCTTCAGAAATGATTTAACCTTAAACAATACTATCCATGGTTCAACTTAATCCACTCCAACCTTTATAGTTATCCAAAATACCTCTGTCCAGAATTTCTCTAAAAGGTCTCTTAATTCCAAAATCAATTGTAACATCAGATTCCCCAAACAATGTAAAGTTTCTCTTATTGTCACATACTAAATATATGATTACCTTAATCATATTAAAACCTTAATGAAATCAAAAGTACTGCAGTACAATTCTTATATATATATATCATATTATTCTAATAACCAGAATATAATCCATGTGTCCAAAAGCACCAATACATTAGTTATTCTGCTTCAACTGTAGTAACAGCATAAGATTGTCCTTGATCCCTTGGCCTTTTCTGAGGTAAGTTTCCCTGACGCTTAGGACATTCATTTTCATAATGCCCCATTTCCCTACAATTGTAGCATTCAACTTTGACAGCCTCTTTCTTTCCCTTGCAATCACGAGCCTGGTGACCCTTTTCTCCACATTTATAACAAACTCCCATTCCTTTTAGGCAGGTACCAGGGTGATTCTTCCCACAATTATCACATAATGGAAAATCCTTCTTTCCCTTTTTCCCTTTATCTGTCTCTTGTTCCACCGTTCTCTTCTTCTCTTGCTTTACTTTGTTGTCATAGGACTTAGAGAATTCCTTTTCTGTCTTGATAGCACACGAGACAATATCTTCGTATGATGAGAAGGATTGTGATACTAAAGCTCGACGGAGAAATGGTTTTAACCCATCAAAGAAACGATCAATCTTACTTCTTGGGTTACGTATATAACCGGAAGCATGCCTCGCTAACCTTGTAAAGTTAGCCTCATACTTTGCGACATTCTCATCCTCCTTCTACCTCAGACTCAGAAATTGCCTATCCATATCTGTTCGATGGTCACGAGGAAAGTATTTTTCTAATAAAAGCTCTTTAAACTCCCTCCATTCCATATTCGATACGTCATCATCTTCCTTTGTGTTTTGAATCAGCGACCACCACTGATCGGCATCTCCAGTGAGGCGGTAAACTGCCATGACAACCTTCTCCCTTTCACTACTCCCCAAGGCATGAAATATTTTCTCTAAGGAATTTATCCATTGCTCAGCTACTATAGGATTTGAACTCCCATTGAAGGTTGGTGGTTTTTGCCTCATGAATCGATCTAACATTGATCCTCTACGCTGTGGATCAGGGTGCTCCATATGGGTAAGGTTATTATTCATAACCTGAGTAAGTTGTCCCAGTATGGTGATTAGCTGATCGGCACCAGTTGCATCACCAGCCCCACTATAATTATCTTGATTAGGAGGGCAATCCCTACATGGAGTGCGTGCATTGATACGGTTTCCATTTCTTCCACTAGGTGCCATTTCTAAACAATTGCGTAAACTAGATCAGTTTATGAATCAAAATACATAATCCCATACTTATAAAACACTTAACATAAATTGAAATATTTATGGATATAATCCATAATCACAAAAATGTTTTCTTTGAGGAAGTATATACTCATAAACCCTTCATAATGATTTGTAAAGAAAATGAGAGTTATCCTAAGCATATCCCCCGGGAGTGTCGTAACCAAGAGTGCAGCAAGGCCCATTGTCGTGCACCAGTTCCCGTTCGAGTCTAGCTCAAAGCGGTGTTTTTGGGTTTTACCCCAAGGTACATCTGTTCCAGAGCCGCCTCTACCTGCTCGTATCCAGACAGGGATGTATTGCTCGGAAAACTCATAACATCTCTATAATACCAAAATTCTAGGAAGTTATTCTATAATAATACTCAAAGTCTATCTTCGGGCTATGTGCTCTAATCGGATTTTATCTAAATCTAGCTTCCAAGGTTAGTACTAAACTGCCTCTGATACCAACTGTAACGCCCCGACCCCAGCTACCCAGAGCCGGTGCGTTACTTCATAACATTGGTATGATCACAAAAGATCAAGTCTCGAAAGACCGATTAGTTTAGTAGCCTTGGAAACACTAGATACATTCGTAAACGTTACATTACATCATAAAGTGAAAAACTACAATAACAAAGTCTCCATAGTCCACCCTCATATCCTCTTCTCACAATCCCTACAGGTCATTCATAAAATACTTCTTCACATCCTGGAAAATATTAAAACATTGAAAGGGGTGAGCTCAGATGCTCAGTAAGGATAACAATATTGCGGAAGCTTTTATAAGAAAACATAAGCATTTAAGGCAATGTATAACTAAAACAAAAGCCTTATTGAACTTGAACTTCAGCATAATATGGAAAAAGTAAAATAAAATAATGCCATTACTTACTCACATGGATATTCTACTAGACGAATAATCACATGCAATAACAATAACCACTTTCATAATGAGGGAATGTATAATGCCGGACATTCTGAAACATTTTTTCAAGGCCTCGGCCAAGACGTCTAAAATGATTAAGGTCTTGGCCAAAACCATAAATCAAATTGGGAAAGGGCCTCGGCCAATTCCACGTCTAGTTGTCTCATGAGACCTACCGATGCAATTTTTTTTTGGAAGATACTTACATTTAAAATTGCTCAAATATACTCCAGTGTTTTTCTGAAAACATTATGCAAGCTTCTGAAAACAAAATAACTAATTCTGAGACTGCTTAAATAATTACAGGACATGATGGGTCCACGCCCAATCCCTTCCTATCGACCACACTCGAGAGTCAGGTTTTCTGAAAACATTTCTAAGCTTGCGTTAAATACGTATACATTTGCACTCGATTTTCATATATTGGAGAGAAATATCACTTTTTTGAAATCATCTAAAAATAACATATTTATAAAATAAAATATTTTGAATAAACATAAAAGTCAAAGGGTTTATACACCGTATAAAAGAATGTTGTGTATAAAAGAAATATGCCTCAATGAATGGAGATTGAGACGAAGTCCATACAAATATAATTTTTAAAGTAAAATAGATCTATTATGTGTATTCACTATAAGTACACATAAAGAAAGTACAAATACAAGATAGTACATAATAATATCATGACATAATTTGAAAGTAGGAGATTAACCCAAAGAATGGATGTTGGGTTAAGTAATTCCCTTACCTTGTGTCTGACTTGACTCAACCGTTCTTTAACCTCCTGAATAATAAACTAGAGTTAATATCTACCTTATTAAGAACCATTTTCAATTTCATTAACCTTTTTATATCACTTATTACAATGATATTAACATTATGTAATTATTTAAGTTAATAACGGTCGTTTTGTCGATCTTTGGTACTTGAGTCAACAATAGACTTATTATAATTTCAAGTTGATTATGTGGTAGAATATCCATTATCTCCAGAATTATATTCATGATTTAGATGTCATATATGTGATATATATCCAGTATATACATTCATTTATAATATTACGTAACATTTAGAGGTAAGAAATGAAATGCCCCGTTCATGGAGACGGTAAGCCGTACGTACGCATGAACGCTACGTTCATTTATATTTCATATTTAATGGAATGAAATCATAATTATATAAAGTTATAATATAGTTCCAGTATAATATCATATATAATATCATTTACTCCATCCTTTATACATCCCACATATGGCATTAATGATTCACATCACTTTGAGGGGGCGGTAGTCCGCACTTCCTAAAATGAAATTATCGCGTTTTACCCATAATGGAAATCATAAAGTATGCCATAAATGAGAAATACAGAAGCATAAGTAAAACATAAAAATATTATATATCATATATAAAAATAGTTACATCTTAATGGCCACCTTTGAAGGTGTTATATGAGTGTTGAACAATCATCGTTTCGTGAGGCAGAAATTCGCCATCCACAGAAACCGTATGTTCATTAACCATTAGATGTAGGTGTGTGTAAGTGTAGCTCGAATCCTTCTTATAACAACATACTAGTATATTGAGTATACTGGTGTTGTTACAAAAGAAATGAATAAAAAGAGTTTAGGGGGTTGGAGAATAAAAATAAACTAAAACAACATTAGAGAAGACATTACCTCAAAATCAGGTAACTCTTTTTTATTTCAGCCAGAGGCTTCCTTGGGAAGAGTTCTGCCCCACGTGAGGCTCTAGGAGTAAGAGAGGGATGTTGGTAGAGTATTTGGGCAGAGTTTGGCTGAGCCAAATGGCTTGAAGGTGTGAATATGGTGGGAGAGGTGGGGGCCTTTTATAAGTGGAGAGGAGGGGCTCTTTTGGAAAGATTGAAATGTTACATTATTACCCAATTCTTTTCGGATTCTAAAGGTCCCACACTTATATAATCCTAGTCTAAGGTGATAAGGGTTCGAAATATCCTCATCCAATTGGCTTTGGACAAGTGTAAGCCTTGTATTTTGCATTATCATCCCATTTTATTTAAATCGTTAAATAATGAGGTCATCGCTGCATCATCATGATGTCATAAATAATTTAATTTATTTAATGTCTAAAAATTATAAAAAAAATATTATGATGTAGGAAATATTTTTAGATTTCTAATTAATATTTATAATCAAAACTTGGACTTGTGTAACCCCACTTAAAAACTGTTTTAGTAAAACAACTCATGTTTGTGTCAATTTAATTTTAACATTAAATAAATATATATTAATGTCATTTTCCAACTAAAGTGGCTTCATGGGGTCCCCAAGTTGACCCATGGGTTGTCTTGGTCGGCCATGTCTCATAAAATAGGATTAGGACAAGTGTCATGCTCATCTCATATTATTATAACATTATTTGTACCTTAAACTACACTAATTACCTCTAATCGCGATTAAGAACATAAAAGTTACTATTCACCAAAAAATTATTTTAATCTCATTGAACCACATTTTACTTCTTAATGACAACCATTTATGTCGGATTTTTGAAAATAAAATCACAGAAGTGGTAATATTTCATTTAAACGAAAAATCAGTTATTTAACTACCACTTAGTGGTTTCACTATTCATCAAAAATTGATGTTTTTCAGAACAATGCCAAAATTTCACCCTAAGCTATAATTGATATTCCGAATTCAAAAATTATGTCTATTTTAAAAAATTTCAGTCATATAAGTTGCATTAATTAATTTTATATTTAATTCCCGCTGTCACAACAAATAGCGTGTTTTTAAGAAACAATTTATATCAAAAGATTGACAATTGTTTATGACCAATTTTAATGTTAAATTAATTCTAATGTCCACCATTGGATAAAATAGTAAAAATATATTCTAATTATACTTTAAAACCACTAAATAGTATAATTTATCACTATAAATTATTTTGATTAAAAAAGTTGTTTTTAATTATTTTTCACAATTCATAAAAAATTAGAAGTTCTCAAAAAAATACCAAAAATTCAACATAGGCTAATTTCGATATTACAAATACAAAAATGAAGTCCATTTTGAAATATAAAATTTATATAATTTTAAAAAGTGGTTATTACTATTCATAACGGCTACTTTGATTAGTCGTGGTGTTTTAGAACTCGAAGTTGCGTACAATGCAAACTATTGCATTATTGAAAGAGAGGTGTATCGTGGAAGCTCGGGGTGTTACATTAGGGCTAGTAATAAAGTGATGATAAATACACCCCATTAACACTACTACTAAAAAAGAACTAATAATGGGGGTCCCTTTTATAGTTCTAATAAGTTTTCACATAAATTGGGTACTGTTGTCAGCACCATGAAAAGCACTAATTATGATGTACTTTTAACAACATTTTTTTAGCATTGTTAAATGTTCTTTTTATCCATGCTATTTTATCACTAATAATGGTACCTCATTTATCATTGTTTTTAGCGCTAATAAATGGTGGTACTGTGTAAAGAACTTTTTCTTGTAGATATTTAAATAAAAAAGATAAAATGAAGGATTTATTTTAACATATACTATAAAAATTCCATTACCCACTAACATAACAACTATTTTATATTTTTATTTATATTTATATTATTTTTATTCAAATAACACCCCACTATCTCTTTTTCAATTTATTTTTGAATTAATTTTTTTAAAAATATAATGATATTTTAATATTTAAATGTGCATTGAATATGATTTTTAAATGGTTTTTCAAATGTTTTATGATGAATAAGTGAAAAAATAATATTTTTATTCAAGATATTATTCGTAAGAATTCCTTCAAAGAAACTTGTGAGATCACTGCAGTTTATATGAAGAATTGATCACAATTGAAGATCTTGAGATATATGTTATCCTGATATATATTATACAATGGGTGAACTACATTGTAGCTTATTTATTCATTGTTTAATTTTAAATTCCATAATAGGAATGATAGAGGGAGTTACTAGATAGTTTTTCAAATGGATTTTTCTAGTATATATTATTTACTGATATAAGTTTGAAAAGGGTAACAAATATGATAATTTATAATTCCAAAAGTGGTGTATATTTTTAATTCTACAGGGTTTTAAATATTTACTTTATGAAAAATATGTGTGTTCTTCTCATTTGGAAATTATTTATTTCATTCACTCAACGAAATTTGACAAAAAGGTAACAATGTATTTTTTTTCACGATTTTCATGGGAGTAATTAATTTCTTCTTTTTATGTCCCTTATTTAACATTTTATTCTGATGACATATTTATATAAGGTTTTTCAGAGGCTTTATTGATGGGCACATGGAAATAATTTGTAAATATTAATGTCGTGATAGTTTTTCATACAAAAAGTTTATATTTTAAATTTTTTAAATTATTGTATAATTAGCTACATATTAGATGCCTAAACATTTCAATATATGATTCTATTATCATTGAGTTTTTACATAAACATATATAAACTATAAACTAAAATATACCCTCAAATGTATATAAGAGAATTTCATTCTTCAAACTAGTGATTATGTAATTTTCAAGGTAAGGTTCTTATAATTGGTATCAATATAATGGTATAGATAATTTTATAGGTTTGAATAATGTTAACATAATTACATTGATATATTTTAAAGTATTTGTAAATGGAAATTATTTATAATAAATAAATTTACATGTTCATTATTTGAAAATATAACTATTCAAAGTGGTTTTCTATAGAGGAAACATAGAATCTATAGTAGGAAAACACAAAGTAAAATATCATTCTAATGCAACAACATATAATTTTTCTATTTAGAATACAATAGTTTATTAAGGTGATGCATCTGTTTACACAGGCCATAAATGGTTGTGGTATTCAAGCTAGAGAGTATCTTTATGTTCCAAAAATATATATAATGCTAGTGGCACATATTATGAGACAATATCCTCCATCATTCCATTTAACATATTATATTGTTTTAGACAAACAATGGATCAATTCACTTGAAAATATATGTTATTTCAAGGGATGTTAGGAACATAAAAAGGTAAAAATTTCCCTTTAACATTTAAAAGGTGAATTGGATCAATGGTGGCTTCTAGTTAGGAATACCAGAGAGAAATATGATATTTATAAAATGGAATTGAAAAAATTTAATAATCCATTTATGTATAAATATTTTCATATGATTTATCCACATATAATGGAGAAACATGTCAAGGAAATGTGGGAAAAAGAGTAAGATTTTGTAGCAGTGTTTGTAAACAATTTTACAATACATTCCTAGATCATAAAAAATATTTTTTAGTTAATAGTTAAAAAAATTATTAAAAAAATTTACAAACCACTAGTGGAAGAAATGTTTAACATGTCGTAATGTTTCACGTATGTCTTATATAACAGATGTTAAAAGCTGTAAAAATTGATTTATCACGTCAGTTATTGTATAACTGACTTGATAAATAAATGAAAAATTGTTTTTGACGTCGGTTATAAAATAACTAATGTAAAAAATTCTGAGATTAGCTTTATCAAAATGTTTATTTTATAACTGACATTAAATATTGAATCAAGTTGCTTTATCACATCGTTTATAAAATAACCGCCGTGATAATGAAAATGTCGACAATATATAATGTTGGTTATAAAATGAACCGTTGTGATAAAGTGCCTTATATTACGTCGATTATAAAATAACTAAAGTGATAAATTATTTTCTACACTGATTATTAAATAAACAATGTTATTAACATAAAAAATATATTTTATCACATCGTTTATTAAATAACTGTCATGATAAATCTTTTTAATGATTATCGTGCCCCGTATTCAGTTATTTTTTTTCTTCGATCGGGCGACCTGGAACTCATCACTCGCTTGAGGAAAACTAAGAAAGTATTCATCAAAGTCATTCCCTCAAGATTTGTTTTTTCCTAAATCATTCATCATCTTTATTATCACCAGATCTATCAGGTCGACTCGCAATTCTCAAGTAATACTCACATGTCTCGGTTTTAGTTTTTATTTTTTTGCGATGCCCTAAACTAATTTTTTGATATTTTATTTTTCTATCGTTGTTCTTGCTATCATGGTAAGTTTCATAGTGTTTAATTATACCATTATAAATTCATTTCTTGTAAAATAAACCATGGATGTGATATCATGAAATTTTATGATTTTTGTGTGTTCTATCGTGTGTGTGTGTGTGTGTATACGCGTACATGGGGTGTCCATGGGGTGGGTGGGCTGTTTAGGGGGGGTGGGGGTTTCCAAGGGATGTTTAAAGGGGTGCAGGTGGTGTCTAGGGGGGCGAAGGGGCTGTCCAAAGGGGCTGGGGGAGTCCAAGGGGGGTGGGGCTGATGTCCACAGAGGTGAGGGGCTGTCCAAGGGGGTAGGGTTGTCCAGGGGTATGGGGGTGGTGCCTAGGAGTTTGAGTGGGTTGTCCAAGATGGTAGGGGGTGTCCAGGGGGTGGGGGTTGTGCAGGGGGTGGGAACCGTCTAAAGGAGTGGGTGTTTTCCAAGGATGTGGTGGTGTCAAGGGGGGTGTCCGAGTGGGGGTGGGGGGATTTCTATCTGGGTAGGGGTGTCCAGGGGGGTGGTGTCCAGGGGGTGAGAGGGTTGTCTAGGGGTGGGGGTGTCCAAGGGGGTGGGGTGGGAGTGGTGTCAAAGGGGGTGGGGTGGGGGTGTCCAGGGTGGTGGGGGTCGTGTCCATTGGATGAGTGTGCTTTCCAAGGGGGTAGGGGGATCCAAGGGGTAGGGGTCTAGGGGGTGGAGGGGGTGTCATGAGGGGTGGGATCTGTTTAGGTGTTGGGTAATATTTAGGCATTGGGGGTGTCCAGGGGTGGATTGGAGTTGTCTATGGCATGAGTGGGTTGACCAAGGGGGTCGGGGGGTGTCCAAGAGGATGGGGGTGTCTGTAGGGGTGGGGGATGTACTGAGGGGAAGTGGTTGTCCAGGGGGTGGGGGCTGTCCAGAGGGGAGGGGGCTGTCCAGGGGGTGGGTAGGCTGTCCAAGGGGGTGTTGGTGTCCACGGGGTGTCAAAGGGGGTGGGGTTCGTGGTGACAAGGGGTTGTCCAATGTGGTGGGGGAGGGGGGGGGGGGGTTCCAAGGTGTGGGGGTGATGTTTAGGGGATGGGGGTAGATTAGAGGGTGGGGTGTCTAGGGGGATGTGTGGAGGTGTCCAGGTGGGGTGAGTGGCCTGCCCAAGAGGTTCTGGGGTGTCCACCGGGATGGGGGTGTCCAGGGGAAGGGTTTTCCAGATTGGTGGGATGGGGGGGGGGGTTGTCCAGGTGGGTGGGGGTTGTCCAAATGGGTGGGGTCAGTCCAGTGGTGGGGGAAATCCAAGGTAGTGGTAGATTCCATGGGGTGTCCAAGGGGGTGGTGGTGGTCTCCAGGGGGTGAGGGGGCTTTCCAAGGGGGTAGAGGTGGGGTGGTGTCTAGGGGGTGGGGGTGTCCAGGTGGTGGGTGTTGTGTCCAGGGGGTGAGTCGTCATTCCAAGGGGGTAGGCGGTTTCTAGGGGGTGGGGTGTTTCCAGAGGGTGGGGGTGTCCAGAGGGGTGGGGGTGCTGTTTAGGGGGTGGGGGCTATCTAGGAGGTGGTGGTTTCTATGGGTGTCCAAGGGGTGCGGGGTGGTGTCCAATGGGTTAAGGGGTTGGATATCCCCATCAAACCCTGGAAACCACTCCCCCACCTCCTAGACACCCCACCCCCATGGATAGTCCCCACCATCCCATGTACACCCCAACCCCCTTTACAGCCCCTACCACCTTGCACAACGCCCACCTTCCCCTGGACCGCCCCTACCCCAGGCAACGACCATCATGCTAATAATGTTTGAAACCATTGGGGTATTCTATCCAAACAATTTTAGGGTATATCAAAATGGTTTCAAATCTTTGGGAAAGGATTAATTTTCAGAACTGAATGTATACATATTTTAATATTTATACATCATATTTCTTTTTTACAGATGGGTGAATTTGGTATCCAATTGCACCAGGATATATTATTTGTGTACCTTAAGAAGAAATGATCTAATATGAATTTAAAACAGTTATATGTAACTATATTTTCTTTTTAAATAATTTTCATTAATTTAATTTTCGAATACGCATAGATTTGTTTTATATTTCATATTTATTTTATATTCAAAAAATTTCATATAAATAAAAAATTGGATTATCATAACAAGATATATAATTTTGATATTTGTTATAGGTAATTATGAGTTGGTGATGGATTATGGAACATTAAATGAGTAATGAATATATGGAAGTCATTGAATCCTTTTTGGAATTTTCTAAATGAAATGTTCAAAGCAGAGAGACGTTTTTTCCCTTCCTTAAATGTTTTAATATGAAGAAGTTGAAAAGTAGAGACAACAAAGATCATATGATTTTTCAGGGTTTTAATTTGAGTTATATCCCTAGGATTTGTCATGGGGAAACTGTACACAATTTCAGATCTAATAATGATGATAATTTACAATATTGTAACTCTGATGGAATTGAAGAAATGATTCAGGATATTGCAGTAGAACAAATTGAGAAAGAACCGGCGGTTTTCCATCTATATGGTGATGCTGAAAAACCATTATATCCCAGTTTTATGGATTTTATGTATTTTTCAGCGATGTTATGACTGATTAACATGAAGGAGAAACATCTATGGAGTGACAGATGTTTTACAGAGATGCTTCAATTGATGAAAGTCATGCTTCTAAAAGATAACGATCTTCCAGATTCACATTATAAGGCCATGTAAATATTATTCCTAACTTGATTGGGATACATGAAAATATAGGCATGTCTGAATTACTCTATGATATATAAAATAGAATATGAATTCATGTCTGTGTGACTTAAATTATTGACATCACAGTATACATTGAATGAAAAATCACATGATGATGTAGAGATTACAACGATCCTAGCCAAGGTTTTTTGGTATCTTCATATAATTCATTTTTTGAATTATTTATTTTCTAATTCACATGATGTGAAAAAGGATAATATAGCATGTTGATGAGTTGATATGTGATAGAAATATATGATATCAAACTAATTGTCCAAATGGAAGAAAATTGATAAGCAGTATCCTATATTTGGTAATTAAAATAGAAATCATAGACTTGGGTTGTCCACAGATGTAATGAATCCATACTGAAACATCAATAAAACACATAGTTCATGGACTTTTTATTGGTAATTTACAACCTCTCTCCTAATGTTTTTATGAATCTCAAATATATCAGGTTGAGTATAATGATCTCTGGTCCGAAGCAACCCATAAATGGTATTGATATTTTCTATTCATCATTGATTGATGATTCGATACTTTTATTGGAGGATGGTATTAGGGTGTACGATTCTTATAAAATGTAATATTTTCAACTAAATGTAGTTCTTATGTTCACTATAAATTAATTCCTAGAATATGGAAATTTTTCCGGATAAAATGTTAAGGGGCATAATCATATATAATTTGGAAATAACAGAATTCATATTGTCAATTTCAACATCGGAGGAAAGCAGTATACATGTGTCATAGATAGTTTTTTCCTATGGATAACTCTTATAGAATAATAAAAAGGTATTCAATGGCTCACAAGAATTTGATATTGCTGCAAAACTAATATCCCTGGATATGCATTTCAAGAGGGTGAAAAACCATGATGTGTCATTGGGAAAGACACATAAATCTGGTGGTGATAGACATATTTTGAAGAAAAGGTCAATATTTTTTGAGCTACCGTATTAGAGATATTATGAATTGAAACATTATATTGATTTCATGCATGTGGAGAAAAATATATGTGACAGTTTGATTGTAAAATTTTTAGATATTAAAGGAAATACTAAATATGGGTTGAATTCAAGACTAGACATACTATCCATGGGAATACATTAAGATTTTTCTCACACTCTTAATGGAAGACAAAAATTTATTCCCTCATCATGTCATACATTATCCAAGAGGGAGAAAATTATTATTTTTTAGTGTCTTTATGATATCAATGTGCCACAATTTATTCTTCAAATGTAAAAACTTTTTTCTCTTTGATAGATTTGTTGTTGATAGGTATGAAATCTATTGATTTCAATGTCATGATGCAACAACTTCTACCAGTTTGATTGCGTGGAATATTAGCCATCAGTGTCAGATAGACAATAATGAGGTTGTGTAATTTTTTCAATTCAATTTGTAATAAGGTGATTGATGGGGATACTTTGAACATTCTGGAAATAGATGCAATTTCTATACTTTCTCATTTGAAAGTGTATTTTCCTCCATATGTTTTTGATATTATGGTTCTTTTAATGGTTAATATAGTTTGAGGAATAATGATTTGTGGACTAAATTATCTTCATTGGATGTATCCTTTTGAAATGTATATGAAAATATTTAAGGGGTATGTTAAGAATCCAAATCAACGTGAAGCCTCCATTGTTGAAAATTATATTTTTGAGGAGGTTATAGAGATTTTCAAGAGATACATGGCTGTGGTGTAGCACAATGGCTTTCATCCATCTCTCCAAAAACTAGTTAATAATGAGTGTTGGGGGATTCATGGCTTGAAAGCCAAATCATTGTCAACTGAACAGTTGAAGAAGGTAGAATTATACATCTTGAATAACATAGATGATGCTCAACTAATTGTCATGTAAAGACCTGTAAAAATCAAGGGAAATTTTTTCTTAATTTTATTTGGAATTTTACAAGAACGCGGTTTCTGACGGAACCTGATTCCGAGGCCCGGAGTGCCCGGAATCAATTTCCGAAGATTGGCTCGGGTACGTTCAGTGAACGAACGAGCGGGAATGTCTAAATTTTGAACTGGTGCCCAGAATCAAATTCTGAGGGCACCGATGAACTCATAGCACTGATATTCGCTTAAGGAGACCTTTTCGGAGGTTGCGTTTTATGTGGGATGAAAGTTAGTTTTGGGAAAAATTAAAAGAAGTTAAATAAAAATGTGGAAACACTTTTTATTTTTAACTTGTTGTTTATTTTCTCCCAAAGGAAGTTAGAGGTGGGACCCACATCCACTTAACCTCCCTTGGGAGGATTAAGTGTTGTGGGGCCCACATGAAGCATAACTCTTCGCCTTCTTTTTTTTAAACTCCCTTAAACTCCTCTTTTAATGAACATGAAATCTTTGGTTATTAAATGGGTGGAGTTGTTTAATTTCAAACCTTTGAATTTTAAAATGTTTTGGTTGGGTAAATAAAATAAGACTTTAGCTTATTTTATTTGGTTAGAATTCTCTAGCCACCTTGAGAGAATTTGGAGCCTTCTCCTTCTTCTTCAAACTTTGATGAAGAACACGAAGAACATTCGGACATCAATGAAGAACACCACGTTCTCGGGAACCGTCTTCCGCGACACCTTACCCGCGACACCGATAACGTCTCCTTCCGCGCCATCTCTTCCGCGACAATTTCCCGTGACGAAATTTTCGTCAAAGAAATTTGAATCCTCGCTTCACGACATTGATGTCCTTCTTCCGTGACGCCGACCACTGCGACGCGTCTTCCGCGGGTCGTTGACGATCATCGTTCTTGAAACCGAGGTAGGGGTTTGTTGTTTATTATTTATTTATTCTCGTTCTTGGTTCTAGCATGACAATCTTGAGGATAAATGTTTAAGTGTTATCATCTAACGAGAGGGGGGTCGGACTGCACAAACACGGCCGAATCCCCCCTCCTTTTTCTTGATTATTATTTTTCTTTGCGGATGAAACGAGATGGCGTGGTGCCGTCGCACCATGCGGGAATCATTCGACAATTATTGCGCGGCGCCGTCGCGCCGCGCCGTGGAAAGATTCATCATGAACGCGACGCCGTCACGCCGCGTCAAAGGAAACCGAAGGCGCCGTGGCTGGAGCGGGGCCGTGGAGGAAGGGCACGGTGCCGTCGCACCGTGTTGGACGACGAAGGCCGCGGACGGTTCCGGGCCGCGGCGGGACGTGATGACTGGCGGCCAGCCGGGCCGCCGGTGCCGGAAAATGGAAGAGGACCGGCCCATGCTGGTCCTGTTGAGAAGAAGCCAGCCGGCCAGGTCGGGCCGGCCGGGACGGTGCAAAACCGGGGGAATTAAATTCCCCCGGGCGGTTAAATTGGCCCCCCATAATGGGGGGGGGGGGGCGGTTTCACAAAGGGGGGCAGCGCCCCCCGTTTTTCTCAAAGGCAGGCCCCCATGAGGGGGGCCGTTTGATCCAAGGCGCGGCATCCAGCCGCGCCGCAAGCAGGAAGGGCGGGGGCTTTGCCACCCGCGCGTGACACCCGAGCGGCGCCCAGGCCGCGCCGCCGGTCGGGCCAGGTCGGACCCGGGTCGGTTCAACCCGGTTCGGGCCGACCCGGGGGGGGGGGGGGGGTCGGGCTGGGTCGGCCCGGACCCGGACCCCCCATTTTCGAATCGACTTCGGTCTTTTGCCCATAACTTGAGATACGGACCTTCGTTTGATGAACCGTCAGTGGCGATGAGATTCTTGGATCGAGACGGTCCTTTCGGTATATCGCAGTCAACGTTTCGGAATACTTTGAGTTCGGCCGGGTTGGTTCGTACACGAAACCAACCGGGCCTTCGGAGCGGAAACACTCATATCTTGAGCTACGGACGTCCGATTGACGTGCCGTCAGCTTTGTTGAGTTCCTCTTAGTGAGACGGATCTTTTGGCATACTCCGCCCGAGGTTTGGACGCAGGTGGAGTACAGTCGGGTTGGTTTTTCTTTAAAAACCAACCGGGCCCCTGGGACGAAAAAGCCAATAACTCTCAGACCGGGCGTCTGATCGACACGCCTTCTGTTGCGTTGAGTTCCTGTTGGCGATATGGAACTTTTGGATACATCAACTCTGGACTTTGTGACAGTTGATGTTTCAGCCTCTCGGCTCGTCGAGCAGACCCTCCCGAACGAGTCTGCTGTGTGCGGGAACCCTAGTGCTGGCTACGACTGCTACTGCTACTGCTACTGTGACTAGGACGACGACAGTATAGATATCCTTAGTGGATTCGACGACGACGACTACAGTACTCAGCGATCCTACGTGGATCAGTGCTACAGGTCCTGTGTAGGCCCGATCCTGTGTGGGTCCGATCCTATGTGGGTCTGCGCTCAGCGGTCCTGTGTGAACCAGCGCCTACAGGTCATGTGTGGGCCCGATCTTGTGTGGGTCTTTTGTGGGGGTTAGTTACCTATCGATCCTTCATGGGTCCGACGACTTAGATGGATTAGAGATCATCTATATCGTCCTTCGAAGAAGTATACATGTGTGAGCTGAATCCTGTTGCTTTCCTGTGTGGATTGTGTTGTGCTATCCTGTATGGATTTCGTTTTGCTTTCCTGTGTGGAATACGTATACTTTCCTGTGTGGATTGAGTTGTACTTGGGCTCGGAGGTTGGAGCGTATTGGAATTGATGACTTAGGTATATGTATGGGCATATACCTAAGCAGTGTCGGTTGTTACTTCGTGTTTGTATCTATCCTTGTGGTTTATCCTTTGTGGATTTTGGGAGACCTTCGGGGGTCTCAGGGTCCCTACTGAGTAGCTTATACTCACCCATGCACGGGCTATGCCCGCACTACGTTGTGTTGGTTGCAGACGACGGACAGCGTTGATCTGGGATGAGGCATGCAGAGCAAGACGGTACCTGGAGGTGGACCACTGGGCGGGACGTGCTTGGAGCGAACGGCGGGACCCGTGGAGCAGTGGAGCTATCTGTACCAACCCTTCAGGTGGGATTTCCAGTGGATAGCTCGGTGTAGCGGCTTTCACTTTACAGTTGTTGTTTTCCCTTTCGAGTTGTACTTTACTTTCAGTTTGGGTTTGTATACTGGCCCATTTACTTTTCCGCACTTCAGTTGTACTCTGTTTTTACTTAGTGTTTACTTTTCCACTTTCTTACTCTGTGGTGTTTGTTTACTTTTCAAAGGCAACACCTTCCCTTTTTACTGGTATTTACGCCTTGGTGCTAGTCGCCAACCCCTGGCCTATGGAAGGCAGGCTTGGGGTAGTCACGGCACGGACCCCGAGGGCGGGTCGTGACATGTCACATTTCATATTAATGAGTTGAAACAATGTCGTCCAATGAATAAAGAGATTTGGATTTTGAATGGGCACAAAAAAAATTTCCCAGATTTTAAAAAGACCTTTCTCAATAGATCAGATGTATTAGAGACATTAAGATCATTAGTGGGTGGTCCATGTTTAAATGTGATAACATTATTTATGTATGACAGTAATGGCTATACAATTCATATGAATGCTCAGGACAATAGAAGTGAAGTTTAGAATAGTGCTATATTTCTTTTTGCAGAAGCAATTCATTTTTCATGTTCTAAAGACAAAAACCCTATTTATGCATCAAGTTCATATTATGGAGTCGTTGATGAATGATGGGAGGTTGATTACATGAAAATTAATGTTCATGTTTTTAACTGTAAATTGTTTATCAATAACAATAGTGTCAGACACAATGAATTTGGAATGATAGATTTTAATCTAAATTGATAGGAAGACACAATAGATTATTTTATAATGGAATAACAAGAAAAATAAATTTTCTATGTAGTTGATCATTTGGAAATGGAGCGGCATATTTTATTATAAGGGAAAAACAATATGATGGAGAGGATCAACATGATGATGATGCTTATTTATGCGAGATCCCTACTTCTATAGAAATATTAGCATAAAATAATTATTAGCATGTAGAAGTCATGGTTTGTTCCATAAGGAACGATCATGAAGAAGGAATTTGGGAAAAAAATCAATTTGGACATTCCTAATTTTATAGGTAACATATAATTATTTCTTTTTTACACTTACTATTTTCATAAATTGTTCGATTTTGTAATTTTTTTTGTTTATTTAAACTCGTATTAAAACAAATAAGTAGAAATTTTGTTTATTTTAAATTTTTTTAGATTATTTTATCATGTTTACCATTACATAACTTATATATGTGTTGATTTTGTTGAATGACAATTACTTTACCAAGTTTACCATTTTACCATAGTTTAACATAGTTTACCATTATGTAACTCATATATTTAATAATTTTGTTGAATGATAAATACACTACCATGTTTACCATGTTTACCATGTTTACCATTTTTACCATTTTTACTATTGTTTAACATGATTTACAAATTTATCATGTTTACTATTAGGTAACTTATTTTAGTATTCCATTTTGTATTTACATAAGTTTTGTAATATTTGTATTTTTATATTTCTGAACCATCGTTTACATTTCTGACTTGATGGAAATGACAGATCAATCAGTTGATCAACTAAAAAATTATAGTGATGAGGATCATGATCATACATCTAGGGAGGATCATTCATATGCTCCTTGTGATATTCCAAAATCATCATCATGTGCTCCCATAATGACAAAGAAGAGTTCAATAGTTGGTAAATGTGGCTGCACATGTTAAACAATATTATCACTTCCCCGTAGCCACGACCAGAGGATGCTGGTTGTGTTTGATGATGATGATATTTATAGAGGCCGAAATGAAAAAGATTTTAAGAGTGTTGTATCGACTCAGGTTAAAGGAAATGTAATAAATGTGTAAGATGATTAGAGAAGTGTGGAAAAATAAATAATCTCTCAGTTGTGGGATATGATTTTTGAATGATTTTTTGCAACTATTTAACAATTATTTAAATGTTTCTATAATAACATAACTTTCCTCTTTTTATCAAATGACATTTTATATTCTGGACACTGGAGGAGTTAGGATGAAATATTTATTGATGGATGCAAAGAGATGGAGGGATTTCAATTCAACCCTCACATAAGATTTCATTTTCAGTCCTAGGAATCATGACAATACATCTCATATATATCCTTTCATAGATGATTACACATGAAGGAAATTTGTTTAAAGTTGATGAAAATATACATTTTTTGTAAAGGAAATGTGAAAATTAATAATATTTCTTATATAAATCATCTTATTAATTTTTTCTTATTGATTTTTTATTCTTATTTACAAGAAACAAGGACATCTCATTAAGAGATCCAATCAAAAAATTTATACCCTTATAGTTTATCTCGGGGAGGGTATAAATTATTGGGAAAAAAATATTACAAAAACTAATAGCTGATTCTTAATGTTCTGGAGAGGATTCTCCTCCATCCCCTCCCTCTAGACATGTAAATTTTTAGAGAGCTCAGATGAGTAAAAAGGGACAATATCTTCTGAAAGAATTGAGAATCATAGCTAAGATGATTGTTAGATATTTATTTTATTTATTTAAGTTAATTATATTATTTATATAATTTGAATCATTACATAAATGTTCAATCAGTAAATATATGATTTTCTTGGGGAGCATAGCTCATAGAGATTTTTTACACCTACAAGGAGGAAAGATATTTTATCTGCATCATTGGGAAATCCTAAAATCCCGATCATGTATGAGGATATCTGAATGGTGTATAAGTAAGAAATGTGTTTCCATGTTATTCGAATTCTTCCATTGAGGGTGTTTATAAAAAATAAAATCATGGGAGGCTGATGTTCTTAATATTAATGCGACGATGGAGGAAATGATTTGAGTGTCGGTATAGTCTATGTTTGTTGACAGGAAAAGACAATTTCAGTCTACAACTCACACTCCACCACCTCCCCTGCAGACCCCATTATTAATCCTCCACCTCCGATAGTAGCTCCCACTCCCCCACCTCATCATATGGACCCCATTTTTATCCTATTCCTCCACCATAGCTTCATACTTATTGTGAGTTGAATTTTGATGATCCGCACCATCATAGAGTTCCATATGGGCCGGTATATTGTATATGAGATACAATTTATCATCAATAGTTTGAGGTAGAGCATTATTGGATCATTGTACATGATAGATTAGATATATCAGCTAGACTACCATTACCTACAGATGAGGCAAAGACAGTTGGACATATTATCAACCATTTGTTTGGCCATCCAGTCATCTGTAACTCATTACCATAGAGGTATGTGTGCTATATCTTTTATTATTTTTTTTATTAAAATTTTAACACTAGAAAACTAATATATTTTTTATTTTATTTTTAAAGAATACTTCAAAGGTAAATAAATACTATATAGACAACAATCAAGACAAATGACTATGACATTAGATATATATTCTAGTAGTCTTGACTGATTGTCAAGATATTCAAATTTTTTGGCGGATCATTATGAGTTTCCAATGGAAGCCCATGTTTCTGGACATGCAATAAATTTGGGGATTTTGTAAAATGATATCACGTAGCTTTTTACTAGAGATAATTTGGGCAACAACTTGGTGCAAATTTTTTAATTTTAGTCTTAACATAATTCCCTAAGTTATATTTATTAAAAATTTATACTTTTGTCTGTTTTGAATTAAGTATCTTTATAACATGTGGGAGAAGAATGAGCAGACGAATGTATATGGATTCATGGACCCAAAATTAGTTTCCCCAGAAGGACAAGCATTGGATGAGGAACAAAGAACACTTTATATTACTCAAATATTTGAACAGAATATAATCACGCTATATTGGTTGATGCATTTTTGTGAGGGTTATGAAACATAAATCTTGAAAACTGTTCATTGTCATTTAACATAAAAACCCACTGAACATAAATTTTTTTATATCAGTGATCATGGATTCTAGGTTTTTTTTGTCCAAGGGAGAAACCACATTATTGGATATGCTCTCTCCATAGCGATATGCGAGAAAGTTTTCAGAATATGTTAGGAAAATAAGTTTCAATTTCATAATATTTTTTTATATTAAAATTAATATTAAATATATCCCATTCATATTATTTTATAACATGGGATGGGTCAACTTTTAAAAAAATTGAAAACGAGTGCCAAGATCAAATATGTAATTGTAAAGGAAAATATCCATTTCTAATTTTTAATTTTCTATGTATTACAAAAAATTGATATTTTAAATTGAAACTTATTTAAATTGAATTTCATGAACAACTAGGCGCATCCGAATGCTGATATTATATGTTAAGATTTATGTATGAAATAATTACAACATTAACACTTGTGATTCTTGACCTGGTTTAATTTCCTCATAATCATTGCCATAACATTTCATTAGATTTATTCATTATAAAATTTAACTATTATCCTTTTAATTTGAAGTTATTTGATGACCCTAAATCTAATAGTTCTAAAGAGTTCAAACACTTACAAGTTTAATGGTAAAATTATTTGATAGGTTCTATTGGATTTTAGTTTGTTTGTAGTGTGAAATGTAACATTGAATATATTTACTATAATTGTGTATTTGGTAGTTTTTTTATTTGGATTTAGGTATTTTTAGTTGAAATTGTAATTTATTAATATTATATATGTGAATGTTTAAATTATCTATAGTTCTTCTTGTTTTGGTCTTGTTAAGATATTTTTCAAGTTTAGATTCTTTTCTGGTTTTGGTCTATTTTTATTCTGGTTTCTTCTTGTTTCATACTTTGGCAGAGCATAATAATGGTTCATGGTGGTGGAGGTGTCTGGGGGGATATCCAAGGGGTAGGGGGTGTCCATGGGTTGGGGTATCTAGGGGGGTTGTCCAAGGGGTTTGGATGGTCTAGGGGGGTTGTCCATGGGGTGGGGGTATTCCATGGGGGTAGGGTTGTTCATGGGTGTGGGGGGATATCCAGTGGTCGTGATGGTGTGCAGGGGGTTGGGAGGTTTCCAGGTGTTTGGTGTCCAGGTTGTGGGAGGGGTTGTCCGAGGGGAGGGGGTGTCTATGGGTGCGGGCTACCCAAGGGGGTTGGGGGTGTCCAGGGGGTGGGGTCTGTCCAGGGGGGGGAGGTTGTCCATTGGGGTGGGGTGGTTTCCAGTGGGTGGGAGGGTGTCCTAGGGGTGGGGGTGTCCAGGGTGTGGGGGTGTTCAGGGGGTGTGAGGGGCTCTCCAGGGGGGTGGCTGTGTCCAGGGGGAGTGGGGGGGGGGGGGTGTGGTGGGTTGTACCGGGGGGTGGGGTTGTCTGGGGGACTTTCGAGTGGGGTGGGGTGGTTTCTAGTGGGTGGGAGGGTGTCTATGTGGTGGGGGGTTTCAGGGGTGGGGTGTTTAGAGGGGGTGGGAGGGGATTTCCAGTGGGTGGGGGTGTCCAGGGGGTGGGGGCTGTCCAAGGGGTTCAGAGTGTCCAAGGTTGGGGGGGCTATTCAGGGGGGGTGTCTATTAGGTGGGAGGGTGTCCATTGGGATGGAGGGTGTTCAGGGGGTGGGTGTTTCTAGGTGTGGGGGTGTCCAAAGGGTGGGAAGGGATTTTTAGAGGGGTGGGGTGTCATAGGGGGATGTCCAAGGGGTTTGGGGGTGTCCAGGGAGGGTGAGGGGATATTTAGGGGTGGTGGTGGATGTCCAAGGGGGGTAGGTGTGTCTAGTGGTCTTGAGGTGGGTGTCCTTTGGGTGGGAGGGTGTCCAGGAGGTGTGGGGTTTCCAGAGGTGAGGGTTTCTAAGGGTGGGAGGGGCTATTCAAGGGGGTGGGGTTGACTTGGTGGTGGGGGTGTCCAGGGGCTGGGGGTGTCTAGAGGGTGGGGTGTCCAGGGGGTGTGGGTGGGTTGTCAAAGGGGGTGGGGGTGTCCAAAGGGTTGGGGGATATCGTGGGGGGGGGGTTCTAGGGGGTGGGCAGGTGTCTAGGGGGTAGGGGTGTCCAGGGGGTGGTGGTGCTTGGGGGGTGTTTAGTGGTTTTGGTCTGGTTTTGGTCTATTTTTTGCTTATTTTAGGTACTCTTTTGAAGCAAACTGTAATGGTTGAATTATATTATAAAAAAATTGTTTTTTTACTTCGGTAATTTTATAACCGATCTAATAAATGCACGGGGATGATTTTTACATCGATTATTTAATAACTGACATAGTATATATGTTCTCACATCGGTTATTTTTTAACCAAATTGAAAAACATATACACATACTGGTTTATCAGGTCGGTTATCAAAATAACTTAGATGGTATCCTTGTTTTCATGTTGATTAGTTGAAAACATAAATGAAAAAAATCTTTGGAGGGGTTTTTTATTATGTAAATTATTTAATAACAGACGTAATAAACAACATTTTATGGTGGTTATTTAAGAACAGATGTAATAAATCATGACTACAAACTATTTTTCACGTCGGCTATTTAGAAACCCACATGAAAATGGATTCGAATATCTATTTTTTACAACGGTTTTAAAATAACCAATTTAAAAAACAATATTTATAATGTCCCCTACAATAATGTAGGCCAAAAATAGATGTAAAAAATAAAAAATAACTGATTTAAAAATTGTTTTTTTTTCACTAGTGTACAAAACATTATTATAAGGATCTTTTTAGTAAAAGAATATAAAAACTATGGAAAAGTTGTTCATAATAATGAGAATGTTGAAATAGATTTGTCTAATAATAATGTTCCATGATATGGCAATGGAAGAAATAATAGATATAGCAAGAAGGAAAATAGAATCCAAGAATTAAATTTTGATTGTAAGCCCCCAAAATAATACATGTGTGGTAGAAAAACATTTAATGTAATGTCTAAAAATTTCTTGATAATGTTATCATTCAGGTCAGTTTGGCCACAAGGATTGTGAAATTAATTAACACTGTCATGAATAATAAAATAATGGTGTAACAGATAGCAATCAAACGATGATATATTTTATTTTTATTGAGTTAGTTTTCCATGGTAATGTTTTTCTGTGTTTAGTTACCTAGGATTGATATCATTAATATTAGAAACATAAAGGTGTCGAAAAAGTATTCACTACATCTATTGTTTTTTTAACAATCGAATAATGTTGTGATAGATATTTCAGTTGTTTATTTGAATTAGTTCAATGTTCTATTGGACTCTAGATCCTCACATTCCTTCACATATAATAAATTTACAGGTAAAATGGTATTACCACCACATAAAAAGATGATAGTTCATTAGGTGAGAAATTTGGATAGAAATTTTAAAGTGAAAAACATTTATTGGAATCATCCTATTATTAATAGAGGAAGTAGTATTTAACAAAAATTTGGCTGAACTAAATATATTTGAGTTTGATATTATTTTTACAAAGTAAAAGATTTAATTTCACGATTCTTGGATATATTGAAAATTTTATAATGTTTTATTCATTGATTTCAAACAATTGATAAGATATAATGATGTTTAGAAATTAATTATAGAATTTTTTTAATGTTATATAGATCATGATGCTGAAAAGAATGAAATTTTTCAGAGTAGTGATTTTACAATAGAGAATTAATTAATGGATGTACTTTCAGATGATTTTCAATGTGTTATTCTATATTAGGCGGTTGAATTTTTAATTTACTTAGGTCTTGATAGTAAACCTATTTTAAAAACCCCTTAACGAATTCATCAATTAGAAAATTTTCAATATAAGTATAAATTATAGTGGTTTCATGATTAAGGTTTTATTCGACCTGGCACTACACCAAGGAGGATACCGTTTTATTTTTTAAACTTACTTATGTTTAAATGAGATATTTAAATTATTATAAACCCTTTAATAATATCAATTTTAGGAAATTGTATCATTTACCTCATATCGATTATTTTCATGATCCACTCTAGGGGTGAAATACTTTATAAATACTGATCTCAGGTTGGGTAACTCTTAGCTAAATGTTTGGGAGGAAGAAATTATGAAGACTATGATTTCTAATATATCTGGGAATTTTGAGTTTGTAGTTATATCCATTGTGTTTTATAATCCACCCACTGAATTTATGGAATTTATGGACATATTTTTCCATGAGTAATTGGATATATTTGTGGATGTGTCTATTGTTGTTAATTTTTTATATTTTAATGTTTATGAGGAACATGAATGATATATAATTAATTTTTTAAAACCATAAGATAAAATAAACCATATGGAAAATTTAGTAAGTGTGAATTTAAGTTGTAAACAATTAATTTCCTAGGACATATCATTTCAATATATGTCACTATCATTGACCATAGTAAAAAAGTAGTGGAATAATATAATGATAAAATACTTTCATAGATATTTCTTATTTTATTACATTACTGGGTAACTACTAATGGTTTTGTGAAAACATTTCTCAGTTTTGTTGCTCACTCTCTAATTGAACCATAAAAGGTCTAAAATTTTTATATATTATGGAATTTTATGATTATTATTATGAACTCAAAATAATATTGATGATGTTATCTTCCTGGATTTTCCTTTTATAAATGGTGAATTATCCATCTAAAGTGATACATCATTGAAGGTAATTTTTTATGACATGATTCAGAATAATCAGGTAATTTTTTATTTCATGAATCAATTGCAAAATCATGAGATAAATAAAATGACACATTATATAGATGTACACATGGTATTATATTATTAAAAAATTTATAAGAATAAGTTATTTGAATTAAATTTTATGATATATACAGATCAAAAATATTGATGTATATATTCACTCAAAAATATTTTATTATGAGAAAAAAGAAACGGATGGAACTAATCCAATATTATTATTTCATGATTAATTATCATTTTTTACAGTCATATATATTATTCAAGGTGATGTTTCAAAAAAATAATTCCATATTTCACATGATCTTTTGGGAACATGGCCCTTTGGTAAATGAATTAATAAATTTCATCCTAGAAGTTTAAAATGTATAATCCTCCAGTGTATTGTTATTGGTATCAGTTCATTATCCATTGTTATAAAGAATAATGAAATCCTAGGATGAGGATCCTGTTTTGTAGAAAAATGAATATTTGGCTAACAATTGTAAGATTCTTCAAAATATTGGTGAACAATAATGTGTTAAATGATATGAAATATATTATTTGGGCCATATAATTCCAATTTAAATAGATAATTTTTGAGTGAAGTTCATAGTTCCCCATTGTCTATTTATATTAGTATCACTATGTTGTTTAAATAACATCATGAGTATAACTAGTGGGATGGAATAAATGGTGAAATTTAAAAGATTAAAACAGAATGATTTACTTGTCAATAGGATATGTAATAATGATAATATATGAAGAGAATTATAACACATTTTCTAATTCCATAATTGATATGGGTAACACATGTCAGTGAATTTCATGGTGGTATTTCCAAAAAACATCATGATGTAACAATGTGATTTGGGTTATTATTGATCAACTTACTAAATATGAAAAATTTATTAAATTTAATAACACAATATATTTGGTTCATCTTTCTCTAGTATGTAATAAGGACATAATCAAGTAAAATCGGGTTCCATTCCCCATTTACTAGACCATGTTCCTAGGTTCACATCAAATATTTGGAATGGACTGTAGAAATAATAGTGTCTAGAATTAATGTCTATTATAGACTTACAACATCAATATGATGGATTGCCTAAGTGAATGATTAAAAATAATGAATATATGCTTATTTATTGTTAAATGGAATACAATTAAAGTTGGGATCATTTTATTAATTTTGTATTTTTTTTATAATAACTTTATTTTTTATTATGTAATAGGAATGTAATATTTTGAGGCATCTTATGGATATTGTTGGTAGACACTATCATTTTTTGATTTCAGCAGGGGAAAATAAGTTGTTGGGACTAGAGTTGGATGAAGAAATTCCTAAGATTATGTAATTGATTCAGAAATATATGATGATGAATTTGAAATGATAGAAATTTTAGATTCATAAATCAAGGAATGATCATTCTTTCATGGTAATTGAAGAAGTATTTATCAATATATGTACATGGATAAATGTTTTATGTTTTGATAAAAATTATAATTTAAATGAAAAATTCATTGGATCATATGAAATCCTGGTGTAACAAGGATAAGTTTGTTAATGAGTGTCCATCCCTCCATGTTTTCCAAAGGAAAAAAATCTTATTTCATGTTTTAATGTCAAAAACATATGTTCTTGAATAATATAATGTTTTGATAAATAATTTATTTTTTTTGAAAATAATATTTACTATGAAGAATATAATATATATCTTCTTTACCATATAAGGGAAGTGTCATGAAATTATATAATTCATCAACATAAGTTTTTTTGGAAAGACAGTATTCTTGATTATGAAACTTGGGATTATAAAAATGTTATGAGGGAATAATATCCCCACCTTTTTAATAAGTGACTAACATTTTGAGGAAAAATTATCCCAAATGGGGGAAGAATGTGAAAACGAATTTAATTATAGAATAATTCCCTTTCAAATTTATTAATATTTATGAATATTATAGTTTTATTTATTATAAAAATATTATGTAACTTATAAATCCAAATGAAAACTATAACGTCCATGTTTTTTATTTCAGACATAAACATATTTTATTACATAAAATATGCACTTGATACAACATATAATATCGAGAGGTCTAGTGTCTTTGGGGATTAGGAACACTACATAACAACTTAAAACATGAAATAAACATATATATTAAAAAATTCATTTCCATGAACACACACATTCTTTCATACTTAACGTTTCATGGGATAACAAGTGAAAATAAATAATAAAAGTGTTAGCTATAAAGCCCAATGACGGAGTAATATAGGAATAACATAAAGAAAATAGTGCATGTTGGGGAATAGGAATATTAATGGAGTATATGAGAAACATTAACATAAATATATTATATTTCATGATTATCATAACATAAAAATGTGGAATCAACATTTAACATGATATTAGCATACACAAAGGATCATTATACATGGATAATGAGTAAAACCAATTGAACTTGGTGTATCATGATATAATATTAACACAATGCATTGGAGTGCTATATGGGTTCACCCTTCATAATCATTTCATTTCATGCATAAGTGTGCCACATGGATCATATAACGAGGATTCATTAATCATATCCATTTATTCCACTACAAAATAATGTGTAATAATTAAATGGAAATTTATATTCTATAAGTAAATGTGCATGATGTTTAATACACTTGATAGAGAATTGGGCATGGTTTTCACTAAACAATGACATTGTCTTGGAAAATCGTTGTGTAATTTCGGCAGCATAACGGCATGACATAATAATTCATATAAATAGTTGACGAGAGTGAAAGGGATGTATCATCATATGTAAATGAAATGGAAAGTAAGGGGTTCATATAGATAAATGTCCCGACATATTTAATAGAATTTAGATTCATAATACAGAAGAATTGGTTGAATGTAAATGAGAAGAGAAATATTCCTTAAGGAATGTTGACATGGAAACATGTGTACATGGAAAAAATTAATGAGAATGAAATGGGTATCTAATGATTCAAAAATAATTATCTATGTTAGTTGGATGTGTGAAATTATACCAACAAATTTGTATTTGAAACTTAATGGGCATAACAATATAAACAAATTTGGAAAAAATTGAGAAAAGATGAAATCCCTTAATTGGATGTCTAATACCAAAGGCTTGTGAGGGGATTGAGAGAGGATTATTTGATTATTGGTGTGCCTTGGGATGATTTTAGAGTGATGAGGTTTGGGTAGGGAAATTATAGAAGGGTTTTGAGTGAAGATATGTAGGAGATTGGGTGGATTTATATAGAAAAATGCAGATAATTATTTATTATTTAGGTTTTGGACACCACACATTAAACTAATCAAAACCCCAGACCAACCCAAGGTTTTTGCCGATGGTTTTCGCCAAAGGGGAGTGGAAAAATTATTTTTATATAACCCAAGTCCAATATTCATAAGATATTAAGATTTATTATGTGGATATGAGTCACACTCTAGAAGAGATTAATTTAAAAGGTAAAATGTATTAAATGTCTTGGAGGGTCTACTAAGGCTCAAAAAACTAATCGAAAGAAATATATAATCACTTTATTTTCAATGTAAAACATATATTGGAAGAAAATTAATATTTTGTTACATCACTATTGGGTCATTATAATGTCATCAAACACAATATATAATTAGACGGTATTTAATTTTTACCCAAAATTTGACTGTCTTGAAAAATTATAAAAAATTCATCGTTAGATAATTTGGACATCCTAAATCCAAAAATGTTATTAATTTTGTCTAGAAAAATTACTAAATTTTTTAATTTTTAAATTTAAAATAATAGATGATATTTACAAAAATTTCATGTGTTTTGACAAAAACTTCATTCAAACCATAATAAAAACAACAATAGTATTCATAATAATTATACAATAATTTATATTTAACAAAAAGCAATTTATTAATAATATTTCATTAAAATATTATTTAATTCAAAGATCTATTAACTCATTAAAATATATTTCTTATTTAAATATAAACTAATACTACTATTATTTATTTAAAACTATTTACAAAGTTAGATTAGTTAAATGAATGTATATTACATATATAAAAATAATGTACATAATCATACTGCTAGGGTCTTGTTATATAACCTCGTATGAAACCTGCAAAAGACTAATGGGTAAGGTGTGTTATGGTGAAAAACTCTTGGGGATTCTCAGATAATGTTGCTCGGGTGGTAATCCCTATTAACTTTCACTTCATCCGTAGGCAGTTCTTTTCAGGCTTAACGTGATCAAGCTTAGCTGTGGCTTGGTCAAGAGAGAAGCTCAGTGACGTTACCTCCTTTTCAAGCTCCCAAAAATGGACATCGTATGGTGAAATTCAACTGGAGGAGTCCATCACATTCTTTGTCTAAGTAAATAGGATTTTTTAAAGCCCTATATTTCTACTAATCATGTTACAACTATTAAATGACTATGATCATCAATAACTTATCATCATAAGTGTTTCCATTCTCCAATGGTACGACCTTTGGATTGAGTAAATGCGAGGGGTCAGGTATGAACTTCCTCAAGAGTGATACAATGAATACATCATGTACTAGGGACAGGTTCGGTGAGAGTGCTAGTCGAAAGGACACTGATCTAATTAGATCAAGGATCTAAAACTGGATGATGTACCTTGGAATAATATTTCCCTTCTTCCCAAATATCATATCTCTCTTCCACAGTGATATGGGAAGGAATACCATGTCTCTGACATCAAAATCATGGTATCATCGATGATTATAAACAAAGAACCGTTTCTACTTAGAGTAGCACTAATGTACTTCTGAATGGTCATAACCTTATCTACCATTTATTCAAACACATATAGACCTAGGAGTTTTCACTCCCCATCTTCATCCCAACATGCTGGTGTTATGCACCTCCTCCAATATAAGGTTTCGAAAGGATCCATTTGGATGCTTGAGTGGAATCTATTATTTTAATAGAACTCATATAGAATTTTTTTTTGATTCCATCATCCTTTGATGTCCAATGAGGATTCTATAAACATGCCCTCAAGTGTTCGGATAGTCCTCTAATACTTTTCATCAGTTTGAGGATGATAAGTTGTACTGATGTTCAGCTAAGTATTCAGAGCATCTTGGAGACTCTTCTAGAATATAAGGGTGAATCTTGGATCTCGGTCAAATACAATTGATAGTGGTATTCCATGCATCCTTACCACTTCTCTAATATATATTTGTTCCCGTTTATCCAATGAGAAATCCAATAAAATTTTAATGATGTGTGTAATCATTTAATTATGATCCACAAAAACCTAGATAGAATTGTTTCCTTTGTATGTCATCAGATGTCCGATGACAAATTCTAGGGTGATGTTCTCCCAATTACATTCTTGTATAGGTAATGGTTTCATCATCCTGTTAGACATGTACCTCTCATCCTTCACTTTCTAAAATACTAAGAACATTGATGTATACTCAACGATCTCATTATTTATGTTAACCCACAAATAATGCTCTCATAGATCTCGATACATCTTTGTGTTTCCTTGGGGAATTGAGAAATTAAAACTCTGTGCATCATCCAAAAATACATTCTTTAACTATGGATTTGATGGAAAACATGGTCATGACACAAATCTCACAATTTCTTGTTCATTAACATTGATATATGAGGATTTACCTTTTCTAATAGTTTCCAAATTCTTTTGAATTCCCTCATCATCATTTTGAGCATCCTTTAACATATCAAAAAAAATTGAGAAAAAATTCTTTAATGGATTGATGATGTTCCCTTATCTATGATTTACATGACCATCTTAATCAAATCAATGAAGATTAGACCCTATTCAATTATCATCAATAATAGAATCACAGGATCCTTTCATCATATAAAATCTTCCACCCTGTTCCCTTTCCAATGGTTGTAATGGATTCAGAAGTCATATTATTTGATCAGATCTAACCATATTCATTATAAGATGTTCAACTCTTTCTGTGTTAATATATACTTTCTATTTTTGTGATCTGTATATGTTTCACAGTTCTCCCTAAAGAGGTAATGCTGCCAAATTTTCAAAACATAGATTACTGCTACTAACTCTAGATCATGTGTTGGATATTTTTTCTCATGAACATTCAATTACCTTGAATAATAGGCAATGAATTTTTCATTTTTCATTAACAAAAACTCCATTCCATTCTTTGAGGCATCACTAAATACAACAAAAAGTTTTCCACTTGTGGGTAGTGGGAGAACGGGTGTAGTGATAATCCTTTTTTTCAACTCCTTAAAGCTCTCTTTTCATTATTCACCATAAGAAAACTTTACTTCCATCGATGTTATCATGATAATAGGATTCAATATTCTTCGGAAATTTATCACAAATCCGCAATAATATCTAGCTAACGCCAAGATTCTATGGATAACTATCACTAACGATGGACTTGTCCATCCCTCAATTGCAGCTGTCTTGGAAAGATCCACAGATATCACATTTCTTGTGATAATATAACACAGTATTGAGACTTACTTCAACCAAAACTCACAAATGTTATACTATTCAAAGATCTTCTCTTTTCACAAGGTCTCTATAACAGTTCTTAGATGCTCTTTATGATCCACTTTGGTTTTGGAGTATATTAGAATATTGTCTTTTAAGACTACAAATTTTTTTTCGAGGAAAAATATAATGAATATATTCATCAAGTCCATGAATATTATTGCATTATCAGTGAGTTCAATTGAAATTACTATGAATTCATAGTGCCCGTATATTGTATAAAATTATGTCTTGGTGATATCCTCATTCTTCACCATTACTAGGTAATATCTCGGCCGCAAATCCACCATGGAGATGTATTGTGCTCCATGTAGCTAATCGAACAAGTCATCAATTCATTGAATAGGATACCTGATATTTATCATGATTTTGTAGAGCTCATGATAATCAATTATAAGGCACATTGACCCATCCTTGTTCTTGATGAAGGTGACGGGTGCACCCCATAGTGAACCACATGGGCGTATAGACCAATTATCCAGATTCTCCTGTATTTTTTGTCTTCAGGTCCTAAAGCTCTAAAACAACCATTATATAAGGATAATTGGATATTGGAAATTCCCTATGTATAAGAACAATTTAGAATTCGGCATCTATTATTGTAGGAAGACAATGAAACTCCTCGGGAAACACTTCTGCGAATTTCCTCACTATAAGAATGACATCAAAGATTGTTCCTTCCTTATACACAATCATATGAGAAAGATACACACTCTCATAGAATAATAATATCCATGCATGAAATTATGGTTAGTAGGAAGATTCAACCTCCTCTTTGTACATGTAATTAATTGGGGGTGAACTCGCCATATGGATAGTTATTTTCCTGTCACATCAATTTATGTTGGCTCTATATAGGGAAACCCAATACATGCCAATAATTTCATAAAATTACAACATAAGAAGTATGACAAGGTTTTATGGGATGATCAATTAACAAATTATGATAAGGGAGGAGTTATATTCATGGGATGAAATGATTTCCCCATTTTCTATTCTCACTGACATCTTTACTTCCTTGATTTGTGGTTGGGTTGGGATTTTTGTACAAAACATTTAGGTTATAAAAGAATGTGTAGAACTAGAATAAAAAATGGTGTTCACTATTATTGAATTAATACCTAACATACCTATAACCACTTCATTTTATTGGGTTCACATCGGTGGTAGTGATGGAACAACCCCTCCCTTTCTACATTGGTGGTTGTTGTTTTCCTCTGAAAACCCTTGGCATAGGTCACTAGTTTGAAAAGAACCTAGGTTCATTGTAGTTGATGTAATGAACATTGCGTATAGGGTCAAACGAGGAATCCTCTACTCTATCGTAGCTGCATGTATTTCTTGTCAGAAATTAATGTCCAGGTTCCCTTCTCTTCCACACCTAAAAAATTTCATTGGCCCCGTCAGAAAATTTCAAAGGTTCTTCTTTTCGAACCTTTGGCATGTCGGGTGCAGCATTTCCTTTGCACCACTGGATTTTTCTATTAGACTCCTAGAATAAAATTCCACCTTATTCTACATATCCCCATTATAACCACAAGATTATACATTCTCCATTTAGACATTGAGGGCACTTTGGAAAATTTCGTCATAGCTCTTGAAGTCAAAGATCACTTGGGATTTCTGTATGCTTGGTTTTTTCACCCAAATAAGTGGAAAACCTTACATTTGAGGGGTAATGACAAAGTCGTGGTATATCATGCAAGAATTGTGAAATTTTCCACATATGCTCTAATGGATTCTTCATCTTTTCTGAGGGAAAGTAATTACTATTCCATCTTATTTCAGAGGGTGTGAAGAAAATATTTATCGAAAATCATTTTCTATTGTCCTTCCATTCGAACACCTCAATTTCCTACTCATGCTTCATATTTTTGATCATTTTCAACCATTGATCATAATCACCCCTCTATATGATAAGAAGCTATAAGTACCTACTCTTTTTAGAAATAATGAAGGATGAAGAAGATATTTTCAATAGAGTAGATCCATTGTTTGTAAATTGAATGATCAAATGATCCGTTAAAATTTGGATACATTTGTCTTATGAAGCTTTCAATTGCAAATTGTTATTTCATAGGGGGGTTTTAAAATTCTTCTTGACCCTTTCTTCTATTCAAAACATGAGTTAACTGAGAGAGTAACTTTTCAAAGTTCACGATTCCCACTCCCATCGGATTGGGAATCTCATTAAAACATTTATCACATTGTTCTCCGTATCAGTTGTTAGCCCAAGTCCATCTATTTCTGGACATTAGATTATATAAAATGAATGTTAAGGGTAACATAAAAAAATGTAATCCAATGAAAAAATGGATAACAAATAAATTACATTTATTTCTTTAACATATGAATTTCTAAGCATCATTCTATGTTATCCATTATCTACATTCCAACATAAATTCATAGAGGAATTTTTCACCTTAACAATTTTTTATTCTAAACATATGAATATAAAAAATAACATATCATGGGAGAGTAATAACCAATAATGCAGCAAGGCCCATTGTTGTGCACATGTTCTAGATCAATTGTAGCTCAAAGTAATGTTTTCATGTTTTACCCCTAGATACATCTATTCCACAATGGCCTCTACCTGATCATATCCAAACTGGGATGTATTTTCGTGATAAAACACGTACTAAATATGAAAAAATAATTAGGGATGGTTTTATTATAATTTGTCTTATCCCTATGGTTTTAACTAGGGCTTTCATATCCTAATCCAAAAAATAACTAAATCTATCATCTGATACCAACTATAAATACCCTACACATTATTTAATACTTATATTTTATTACATAAATTCTTCAATTGATATATCATATAATATTGGGTGGTCTAGTGTATTTTGGTCTTATGAACATTATAAAACGACTAAAAACATGAAATACACATCTTTATTGGAAACTTCTTTTGCTTGACCACAAACATTCCTTCATACATAGCATAGAATGTGATAATATGAAGACATGAAAAAGAAAATCGTCAGTTATAATGCCCAATAATAGAGTAAAAAAGTCATAACATGAAGAATACAGTACATATTAGGCAGTAGTTATATCAATAGAGCATAAGATAAACATGAGCATAAAGGAATGATATAACATGATTATCCTAACATTGAAATGTGGCATCAACATTTAACATGATATTTGCATGATCCAAGCCTCATTGCACATGGATATTGAGTAAACCATCATTTCATTTTAATTATGATGAGTAAACCCGAATTTCACTTGATTTATTATGATACTAATTTTTACCCAATGCATTGTAGCACTATGAGGGTGCACCCTTCTTAATCCTTTCCTTTCATAAATAATTGTGCAACATGGATCATATAACATGGAATCTTTAAACATCATCATTTATACTTTGATAAATTAATACAAAAAATTTACATGAAACTATATAATAAATAACTAAATGTGAATAATGATGAATACACATGATAGTGATTGGGTTAATATATTCACTATATAATGACTTTTTTTGGAAAAGTTCTGTACAATTTAGGTAGTATAACAGCGTGACATAGTAAATCATAAAAATGGTTGATGAGAGATAAAGGGATGTATCATTATATTTAAATAAAATGGATATTAAGGGTGTCATATAGATACATTTTTAAACTTATGTAACGTATTTTAGATTTATAATACAAAATAATTGCACGAATGTAAATGAGAAGAGAGAAATTTCATATGGAATTTAGGCATGGTTGCATGTGTACATGGGAGGAATTAATGAGAGAGAAAGGGGTATATCATCATTCAAACATAAGAAGGGAAGTATGTTGGAGGTTCTAAATCATAACCAAACATTTGAAATTGGAAACATAAGGGAATAAAAAGATACATAATTTTGTACAAAAATGAAAATGGATGAAATCCCTTACTAGGACGTGTGATATCAAGGGCTTGGGAGGTTCTTGGGAGAGGTTTCATTGGAGATTAGGGTGACTTGGAGGGATTTAAAAGATATGAGAGAAGGGTAAGGACGTGATACAATGGTTTTGAGTGACGATAAGTGATAGATTGGGTATGATTTTATAGGAAAAGAGAGGCGATTCTTTATTATTTAGGTTTTGGACACCACACATTAAACTAAACAAAACCACAATCCAACGCCTAGCTGTTTCCCATGTTTTTTCCCAAATTAGAGTGGAAAAAATTATTTTATAAGTCCAATGGCCGAAATGATTAAAATATTAGGCATTCTTATGTGGAGGTGAGTCACACTATCAAGGAAATCGTTTTAAAAGTTAAAAAGTTTTGGATATCTTGGAGGGTCAACTAAGGCACCATAAAATAAATAAATAAAAGTATAAAATGAAATTATTTTTAAGTTAAAACATATATTGGGCAAAAAATCCATATATAGTATTTAATTACAAAACTATTGGGTCATTATGATGTCATAAAACACATTATATAATTAAACAGTTTTTAATTTTTACCTAAAAATTCAATTGTCTCATAAAATTATGAAACATTCACCGTTAGATAATTTAGAAATCCTAAATAAAAAATATATTAATTTTATATAAATAAATTTTTAAATATATGAATTTTATATTTTAAAATAAAAACCAACTTTCATCGAAAATTCATGGGTTTTGTCAAAAACAGCTTTCAAACAATTAAAAAAGTACAATTGTATACATAAAAATTATACAATAATATAAATTTAATTAAAAATAATTTAGTAATAATATTTAATTAAAACAATATTTAATTAAAAATCCACTAGTTCATCAAAATATATTTCATAATTTAATATTATCTAAAAATATGATTTTTTCTTTAAAAAATATTTTCAACGTAACAATAAAAAAATGAATGTATATTCTCTATAACAAAATAATGTAAATAATCATAGTACTACGGTCTTGTCACATAATACCATGTGACTCCATCATATGACCAAAGGGTAAGGTGTGTGATGGTGACAAACTCTTGGGGAGGTTTAGATAACATCGCTTGGGTTGTAATTTCTATTAACTTCCACTTCTCCCATAAGCAGTTCCACTCAAGCTTATCGCGTTGAAGCATGGCATGGTCTTGGACAGGAGTGAAGACCCATAAAGCTACATCCTTTTTGATATTGAAAAAATGGGCTTCATGTGGAGAAATTCTACTAGATGAGTCCATTTCTTCCCTACTTTATGTAAATTGGATTTGTTAAAGCCCTATATTTATAAGAATAATGTTATAACTCTTCAATAAATATATTTTCAACAGAATAAATTCATAAGGGTATTTTGAAATCCAAAAACATAAAACAAATGATGTTCATATGTTTTATATAACCATTTTACATAATAAGAAATTTATTTAGATCAAGAGAAAGTTTTATTAATAAATTTTTGAGCTGTTACAAAAATACATTCATAAAATAGTTTTCTTATAATTTTTTATTTAAAAGTTTAATTACATAATTAAATAATTTAGTTTTACAAAATGGATTTAATTTTTTAAATCATATTACCAAAATTATAATTGGTTTAAATTGTTGTATTTTTTGAAGGTCTTATTTTTTTCAATAAAAAGTGAATTATATAGTATTTTGTAAAATTTCCTTTTCATTTAAAGAAATTGGGTAATTTAAAAGTTCACCTTTTATAAGAATTTTATTTCATATAATATTAGTATGACTTTTTTTATTCCAACTAATTAAATTTTAATTATCAATACACAGGATTTTTGTATGTGTTTATTTTTGGATTTAACAACAGTTTTTCAAAAAAATGATTTACTGTGCGTAAATTATATACTTTAAAATTTATTAAAATTACAAAAAATGATGAAATATTAAAATTAAATATATATATATTATATATCTATAAATGTAAATTGAAATTAATATAATGGTGATTACCCAAAGAAGAGTTAATAAAAATAGAACACCCAATAAATTTAAAAGAGGATAATTATAATTGAGAGCATAAAAGAAATGAAAAATTGAGTTTATCTTTTATTACATGAAATATATAGTTTATATTATGTTACACACAACCCTAATATTTGTATGTTCAATGAAGTATTTATCATGAATCACAAAACATAGATGACCCATGATAAATAATACCATATCATAGACATTGAAATGGTTAGTCTGAACACAACTAATGTAATTATGATGAATAATTACACACACATATATATAATTTATTATTTATTGTAAAATTAATTTTAAATGAAAATAAATGCCTTTTGAAAATAAAAGTAAACCTTTTGCTGAGAATCTATTTTAATAGAAAGAAGAGTATTTTATGCCAATAAAGTATTCAAATCACGGTTAAAGTATTATTTTAAATAAATTTATAAATATTATATTCAATATAATGATTAATATTAAACATTATGTGTTTTTACAAATGATAAATCCAATTTTGCTGCTATAACATTATAAAATATAGTTTCACACATAGAGTATAAATTTGAAAATTATTTTTTATTATTTTAATAATTCTTTTACAAAAATAGTTTATTTTTGGTATCCTACAATTAATATCTAATTAAGGGGAAATTATTAATTTTTTTGGAAATAAATATTTATTTTTGTTCGAATAGTCAAAATACATATCTTTGTAAAAGACGTCGTTTATTTTTATAAATTATGTAATTTTGGAGTCCTAATATGTTATGAATAACAATGCATGTTACCTATTAATTATTTACATATATTTAATTGTGTTTTTTAATTTTTAATAATCATTATATTGGTTTTCAATGTTATTTTTTTAGGTTTACATGTGGGTTTTTCTAGAAACCATTTTAATATGGATAATGTTTCTCATTTTTAATTAACTATAATACTCTATAATGGGGTATTTTTTTTAAAAAAATGTATATAATATATATCATTATATGTTATTTTAGCTTCATAAAATTACTATTTTTATCTGTAGGGTTAATATAGGCTCATAAGTTTCTAAAAAAATACTATTATTAAAAATTGGTTTCCTAACCACAATAAAGAGATTAATATTAAACTAAAATTGTCCACCAATGTGAATTAAAAATTTAAAAAAGGATTCAATATTTTTAATAATAATGAAATATAATAATAAATACGTTTAATATAATTTTTTCTTATGTGTTTTTTTAAAACAATTAAAATTAATTGTCTTGATGAAGGTAAAAAATGAGTTTACCAATTGACTAAACATTAAATATAAAGGAAAAATGACCTAGAAACATTTCAAAAACCCATGTTCGGGACATATCATGATATTATACAATATATTATATATTTTTAATTATTATTAGTTCCAAATTACTTGATAAAAAACAAGGTTGTAATTCACACTTTCATAAATTACAAGAGTTCCACTCACCTCCCACATAAAAGGCCCCAATCTCTCCTACCCATCCCTCTAAATCCATTTGGTTCTTCCAGTATAAAAAATAACATCCCATATAAAACCCACTAATCATATAATATATTATTTGGGTATAAATACATTAAATTAATTCCTTTTTTGCAAAATAATACAATTTTTCCAAAGAATAGGCAATGTTCATCTACAAGCATTTGTATTTTATTTAATTATCCTCCCCTTAAATTTTCCTTATTTCATGATTATAAAATAAACTCAAAACACTAAATTATGTGATATATTTTAATATTAATTTTATAACCTAGACAGACACACACATTCATCAAATGGTTTATGATTTTGTTATTTTTTTGGTCGGAGGACAAACAACTTGCAAAACGATGTCATTCATTTTTCCACTACAACCTCTCATGGTTAAGAATAAGTATGGAAATAATATTTATGTATGATATTTATGATATTTATGATATTTTTATCATAATTATAAATTTTTATTAATAATATCATATACACCCTTTTATATTTCATACCATATGGGATATAATAATATCGCCCATGTGTAGGGCAGACAGCCGCCTCGCAAAGAAATGTGAAGCATTTTTAACTAACTTGTTACATGGAAGATAATAAAGGGAATATATAATAAATATATATAATTTATTGTGCTTGTCCACTTATCCTTAAAAAAAGTTATATAACTGCTTTTAATATTGACCACTATAAAATAGAAATGTTATTGGTGCATATGTACAACCAACCATCTCCATGATCGTAACGTTTGTTCATTTTTCATAACCTTGGTTAATTATTTTTTTCAAAAACATAATTTATGTGTAATTATTATCTATATTTCCAGAATATTATTTTTTATATGTTTATGTAGTGAACACTTTGACTATAGTTGTCCTTCAATAATGTTTTTGACACAAAAACATATGGTCAAACACCAATATTAGGCATAATTGATTATGTAATTATATACAAAATGTTTATATGTGTAATTAAATTGATAATACAATAGTATAATGTTATAAAGGTTTTAAATAATTAACATAAGATTATTATAATGGAAGAAAGATAATCATTGTCACAAAACAGACTCTAGTTATGGATTACTCTCGTATCACTTTTATTTATATGAGATAAATGGCATACTCACTACTTATTTTTTGTTAATATACTAAATAATATGTTAGAATCCATTCCATGCTATTTTATGTTGAAATCATAAAAATTTCATTTCTATATTTTATGTTGATACGAGTGACACATTTTCTCCTTACAAATGATACAACAACCCAAGGTAAAATTGGAACATTTACAATTTAGAAGACCTTTCTAGTTTTGTGTTTTATTGAATTTGAAAATATTCAAATATAATAAATTCAGATTATTTTATGTGATAATTTCCACCATTTATCCCTATTTTTCTTATTTCACATTACTTCATCATCATCTTCAATAATAAATGTGTTCTAGTTATAATTTGTAATATATAACACTCTTTAGCATGTTAAAAAGGAAACATAAGAATAGTGATAAAAAAGGTTATGTATGGGAAATTTTAATAATTAAAAAATTAATTTCATCATTGATAATACAAATATAATAGGAGTATGATTACACGATGAAATTTCCTGAATATAATAAATGAATATTCACATCCCTAATTTCCATGATCATCAAAAATGAAACCCTGAAAAACGTTTTTAACAAAGCAATGAGTTGTAAAAATAAATAATATCGAGTCCTGAGATTTCAATCTTGATAAAAAGGAATATCATAAATCCATATATTTCATATATAATACATCTGGGTATCTTGGAAAATCATATCACAATAGCCTTATAAAACCCATAAAAAAATTGCAACTAAACCACTATAATTAGAATAACTATATTCCCAACATCAAATATACCTCTCTGGAGAACACAATCATTACCTAATTCATTAGATTCCTATATGAGAACACACCTCATTTCAGTTACAATAAAATAATAAAATATGGGTTCACCCATATTTTATAATTTCAAAGAACCAAATAATTATTAAATCACATAATATTTTGATTCATCATAACTCTTTATATCGTCCTTTATTATTTTCATAACATGATTAAACTATGGAAGGGAAAAGGATCTATAATAATCTATCAAAGACATGGTTAACTCTTGTTAATCAAAATGTTTCCATAACAATATCATTTAAACATTATTAACCCATGGAAAAGAAACAGGTTTTATAACAATCTATTTGAAACAAGATTAACCTATGTCAAATAGATTATTAGCATATCAATATATTTGAAAAAAGATTCCCATATAGATAATGAAATGATGGTATCATTAATAAATATCCCTAGAGGTGGATAATTATCAAAAATTGTTGTTTAGTTTTATGAATGTAAATTCCATTAAAATATCTTAAATATATATTGTTGTAAATATCATTTATGTTTTGAAATTAATTTTTTTTAAAAGAATGCATTTTATACTTTTTTTATTTTAAAATCACCAAGAAAACATATATTGGAATATTATGAATTTATTTTATAAACTTTTTATAACATAATTTATTTTAAAATTATTTAATTCGATATGGGAATAAAATATAAATTAAAAATATTTTTAAAACAACTTTGCAAAATATCATTTTGAATGAATCTAGATTTATGACAAAAGTGAGTAATAATATCGATCTTTTCAAAATTAATATTCATTATTTTATTTATATTCCAAAGAGTAGGAAATCGATACATTAATTAAATATATCATAATAATAATTAGACAAGAAATTTAATAACAATTATTGAGAAAAATATACAAATATCTCATCAATATAATCATAATGGGAAACTAATATGATAAATAAAGAGATTTAAAATAAGGACTCTTACAAATTTTTTATAAATTGAATCATAGTACCCATGAAATAATAAAATTAATTTAAACATATATTACCATGAAAGATAATATATTTAGGATATCACAGATGGAGTACAGACCTCTACCAACAGTTCAAAACTATTAGTATAAGCTGGAGAACCATTGAAATCTCTTATTTCAATGCTTCTACAAAGCATTGGCTGTATAGAAATCTGAAAAGGAATATACCAATGGTTATGAGTTATCCATTGGTATAGGGTGATTGGAAATTAACTTTATCAAATTGTTCATAGTGAAACATAAAATTATTCTGATACTAAAATTTATAAAACTATTTTTATAAATCCCCCTTTCATTTCAAAAGATAAAAGATTCCCCACCCTGCCCATAAAAATAGAAACTAAAATATATTACCTAAAAACATATAATATTCCCAATATAAAATAGAACTATCTTCCAATATTATTGTGAAAACAATAATAACATTAAATGAAACAAACAAAACATAAAATATTCATTAATTACATGATATATATTCATTCTAAACAATTCATCAAACATCAAATGTAATAAATATCATTCAAAATTAAAAGTATAAATATGTCCATAATCACCATAAATATCATCATAATCATCTTTAGCATCATCCTTGTCCTCAACCCCATCCACATGATCAGCCTCATCCTCTCTATCACCCTCTTCTTCACCCTTAGTCGCATCCTCGCCCCCATACTTTCAATCATTATCACCCTCTTCTTCTTCATCATCTTATCAATATCCATTTCCATTGACATCATTGTCGTGACGACCATTAATACAACATACTCATGTAGAATATAGTTCATGAATCATTGACAAATATGAATCACATGCCATGACAGTCTCTAGAAGAAGTGATGGATATAAAACTTCCATCAGTTTCACAAATTCAATTTTTCCATTCCATCTATATAGCCCTTTTTGACCCTTTTTTTCTTTATCCTCAACCTGTTCTACTTGTAAATTAAGATTATCCATGTTTGTTCTACAATAATTTCACATAATATGGGCCAATCACTTTTTAGGAAAATACTTTTCCCAGTATAATAGCATACTCTTCCATTGTGTGCGTCTCGCAAAACATGTTGTAAGTGATCGTTTGGCCAAATGTTTTCCGTTTTATGGGAATCAAGAACGTACAAAGTAGACTGTTACAAATATAAATAGAATTTTGTGTTAGATAACAGTTATTAAAAATTCAAATAAACCATAAAAATATACACTCATCTACATTGTTGGTTCATTAATTATGCTTCCTCCATTTTTATTTCTACCTGAGATAAAAAAAATTCTCACCACATGTCCTTGGATATTAAAAGCTCCCATCGGTAATGGAATTTATTATAAGAAACTATAATGGAAAATAGGTTAATGGAAATAAATTTCCTAACTGAAATCAAATAGTTATTAATTCTAAATTAAGTCGAAAGGAAATACATATGGTTGATGAAATATAACTGGGTATCAATAAATGAGTTAAAAATAGATATAACACACAAAGATATATATATATATATCAAAATTTCATCAATGTAATCAATAATAATGTTGTAGTGTGATGAACATAATTAATTATAAGAGAAACTTGTATTATTATTATATAATGTAATATGTGTGAATGGTTTAGAAACACTATAAGCATGAACAAAATAATTCTTTTTCCTAGATTTTTCATTTCACTAATAAAATTTAGTTTAATTTGATTTTATTTAGATTATTCGAGAACATTTATATTTTAATCATGTTTGTTGATGACATATTCAAACATATTTTCTATATAATATTTAGTCTAAATTGATTCGTTTCAACTTGGTTCTATTCATTTTGGTTTAGTTTGGTTGTCTGTGCTTTATACTAGTTCAATTTATTATTGATCCATTTAAGACTACATTATTAGTTTTAATTAATTTTTTTAGATCGAATCAATTTCGTTGAATTTATTTTAATACTTTTTAGTTATATATGATTTAAATCAATTATATTATTTTTTATTTAGGTTAATTGATTTTGGTTTAGTTATATCTTGTTTTGTTTCCATTGGACCTGGATGGTTCAACCATATCATCTTGAACTAAATTTGCATTATTATGGATGATGTTGAGTAAATTCTTGTTTTTCAAAAAAATCTTTTTCATATTATTGGATTTCATTTTATTTTTTCAATTTATGTTAGTTTAATATTTTTTCTTTTGGTTCATATCTAATTGAGTCATTTTATACTATGTTATATTTCACTGGATTCAATTGTATTCTATACAATAAAAAAATTTTAAATTTTTATTTAATTTTATATAATATGGTTTATTGTGATTTTTTTGAAAATATTTTTTTGGGTTTTGGTTGGATTTAGTGTTTTTAATACAAATATAGTCCTTTATAATAAATTTCTATTAGTTAAATTCAACAATAAATGGTATAGAAATTTTTCTTCAATTTAATGTTGTTTATTCTACCTATGATCATCCAGTTTAGTTCGGTTATATTTAATTTGGTTTGATTCAATTCAAAATTATCTAGGTCTAGTTGAATTTATTTGATTACTATAGGTTTCATTCACTTGCATACATTTTATTTAATGTCTATTAAGATTATTTGAAATATAATTTCAATAGTTACATTTTATTAAATTATGTTAATTTTAGTTTAATTTAATTTTGGGTTGTTTGGGTTGAGTTGGGTGAATTTTTGTAACATGAGTTTTATTTTTTTATGTTTTATATGTAGAAATTTTATTTAGTTCCCAAATATTTAATTTAGTTTGAAACAATTTTATTTAGTTTATTTCCAATTTCTATGTCATTTATTACATTTCTATAATTTGAATTAATTTTTCAAGGCTCAATATGATGAAGGGAGAGGTAGTTTAGTTATGTTTGAATTAGTTAATTTTAGTTTGAGTATGTTCGGTTTAAATAACGTATTTTCAATATTGTATGGTCTTGTTTATATTAGTTTGGTTTCATTTAGGTCAATTACCTCTATATCAATTTTATTATATTAATTTTTAGTAGCTTCAATTCATTTTAGTTCATTTCCATTCAGTATTGTTCATGTTATGTTGAGTATGATTTTTTTACTACATTAATTAAAGTTTATTTTGGTTTAAGTTATTTTTATTTGATTCTATTTGGATTGGAATTATTTAGATCATCATTAATTCCATATTTATCATACTTTTTATTATCCTCATTTTTAGGGATGTAAAACATTAGGGAATAACACCGTATTGCCAATTTAAAAAGTAAAAAATATTATGATAAAAAAGAAGTTTAGAAATTTCTTGATAGGATAAAACAAAAAATTTATGAGTCAATTCCCTAATAATGAAAAAATCACATACATTAACTTCATATTTAACAAGGTAATCTTTTATCTGATTGACCCACATATTTTCAGAAAAAATAAATAATTAAATACAACAATGCAAACGATTGTCATACCTTTTTTCTGTCATGATCTAGAAACATAATCTAACCCAATGTGTAGAGATATTTCATAAAATATTTTTTTTATATATTTCTAATGATTTGAAATAAAATGTTCAATTATAAAAAATTAAGTATTCCTAAAAATTATGTTAAATTTAATTTAAAAACTATAAGTTGTTTTAATACCATTAATTTGATACTCATCCAATGTGTAATCATTTTCTGATAATATTCTACTATATGGTCATCAATGAAAGGACTGACCTCCAAATCCAAGCCAACTATAAAATAAAACCTATTATACAATGCATCCTTATATACTCTTTATATCTCACATACCTCTATAGGTAGTGCATGACTCAAAATCATACCATTGGGAAAATTAAATTAATGTTGGAACTAAAATATTAATTCATATAGATACAATGATAATATAACATTAAATCCAATGAATTTTTTACACATATTATTTCTAAAGCATTATCATTTACTTTATATGGAAGGTCTCTCCAGGGTAGTGTGTGATGGGAATAATGTTGAGGTATTTAGAAAGAATCACAAAAAATGCATATATTCATTTAATGTTTTCCCAATAATTTTTTGTTTTCAATTTTCTCCACAATGAGGTATGTGTGGTGGTTCCACACCAAACACATGAATGTATGTAAACCCTAATTATTGGATGAAATAATTTTAAAATAATAAAAAAAATATTATATCAATACATATTATAATGTAAGTAATTTTTTAAAAAATTACAAAGGTTATATAAATATACCTGATGTTGTCTGATTAATGTGAGTCACTGGTTCCTTATCACTGAATTAATATCAACCTATACAGATGGAGTGGGTCCAAGTGTATGTTCGAGATACTTTGAAAGTGTCAGATTAGGATTCACAGTAGTAGTAATTTAGTCTACCAAATGGATGTTAGTGTAAGGAAATGAATACGTAATATATGGTTATGAAAATTCATAATAATGATGTGGAGGTGTAAACATTTTCAAGATATAGAGGAGAGTAGGCTCAAATTAAAATGGAGGTGAAAACATGGTGGAATAAATATAATGAGACTCTGTAATGAAAATGAAAGATCAGATGGTGTAGTGGATTATATATTAGGGGAAAGGATGTGGTGTGATCATGTATGGTGATTAGAGATTCATGTTGTAGTTGTAGATACCTGAAGCTTGACTTACATGGAAATTAAATCATTTTTGTGGAATACTTAATACATAACAAAAATAGACCGTAAAGGACCGTAATAATTTAGTGCCTTTGGAAACTTGGAACATAATATTCTAATCTTGGTGAAAGATACTCAACATATCTAATAAAGATATTCCATTTTTTCATACCTAAAACCATTCCTTATATCCTGGGGAAAAGATAACATAAATATGGTGAGCTCAAATGCTCAGTAAGGGCAAACATAGTGAGCATAAAACAATCCATAATCATTTGAAAACAAAAACTTGAACATGAAATTTAAACATCAAAATATTGAGCAAGGACATAAATCGTGGAAGTATGTAAGGAATATATCATAATGGAACATCAATCATGATACAATATAATGGTAATAAAACATTTAATTGTGGAAAACATTCAGCACATGTTATGATTTCCATAGTAGAGAAGGCATTGCTGCCATGACCTTCTTAGTGGACAAAGTCCCTTTCTGAATCGAGTTTACAACTAGTTTCAGTCCTGTAACACTAAACCAGATTAAATTACAGTTCCATCTATGTCTATCTAATGAGATATAAATCTTTAACCAATGCATTGGAGGGAGATATAGGTCCCACCCATCTCATAATGAAATCATATTTACTTGTGCAACAAAATAAACTTAAAACATTCACCATAACCCAAAGAATAAAATGGGTTTCATAAACATCATCCCATCATCTCATAATCCATATAAAACAAATGGAAATTTCATCATAAGAAATTGAAACCATGTAAATCATAGAGACATTAAACATAAAACATACACATATGAAATAGTGTCATCTTATAAGGAAAATGGTTTTGATAAAACATTTGAAATAAATTCTTGAGGAAAATATCCTTTCTTCTTCAAAATCAATTTCTTTTCACAAAAGGTAATGCAATTTTAAAAGAATGAGATTTTTTTGAAAATAATCATGAAATATTTTGGAGAAATCATCATTAAAATAAATCTTTATAAAACTGTAAAAATCCTTTCATGCCGTATAAGTTAAAAAAAATTCTTCTCGTACTTTTTCCAAAAAAGTCAAAAAAGTACCTCATAACTTAAACAAAATAAATATTCCTTACATACCTTGTAGTAAAAGCCAAAAATGGGTAAAAAGGACTTTAAACATACATGAAAACACTTTTATAAAACATGGACATGGATGATAGAAATTTCCCCAGTAAATACTTACGAATAAGCATTCTCGGATAAAAATGAGATTTGCAAAATTATCCCCTACCTTAGGTCTGATATGCTTCGTACGTATCTGAACCTCCAGTATAATGATTTAAATAATTTCATTGACTTATTATACAATCATATTCATTGTTATGATATCATATATGGTTCACTTATTACTTGATATTACCCGTTCTTTTGTAAATTCCAATGTTAAAGAGCATTTTGGGTAAAATCATTTAATTTGTCGTCCGTGTTTTGACTTGTAATTATTCATATGATTAATTATATCATGATTAATTAATTCCAGAATATAGAACATGATTTATATATAATATATATTCAGAATATACATATATATAATAGATCAATAAATGGATATAATTACACCGTTCATGGAGACGGTATGTCGTACGTATGCATGAACGTTGTTTTCGTTTCCTCATTCAATTTAATGGAATTAATTTGATGACATACATATATATATACATAAATAAAGTATCATTATTATGTCATATATTTCATGATTACTTATTATATATAAATTAGAATCATTCATGAATGGTTAATCATTGAGAATGAATCTCATCGCGTCTTGGAGACGGTAGTCCGTACGTACGCACGAGCGATGATATCGTTCCCCTAATTATTGAATTGAATTGGAGTGGATGATACAATATATCAGAATAAGTATGATGTTATAATAACTATGTATAGTTATTCTTTACACCATTATACCCATACAAGTAAGGTGGTGTTGGAAAAACAGATTACACCACGGCGTGGAGACGGTATTCTGTATGTACGCACGCGCGGTGATTTCATTTTCCGTAGGATGGATAGAAGGTGAAATGGGGTTGTTTCATATTTATAATAAAATATCAGTATCTTAGTGATACTGATGTTATAACTTTATAATTAAACAACTAAATAAGAAGAAGTTGTAGAAGAAATAAGCTTGAAATAATCGGTAGAGGAGATTACCTCTTCTTCAACGCTCCTCCATTAAACTTCTTCTAAGGGCTATAGGGTTGGTCTTTTGAGAAGACCAGTACCTCTATGAGGTTTCTAGGGAAGTGGGAAAGTTAAATGGGCAGAGGTTTGATGAGCATCGAGGCTCAAAACTATGTGAGGAAGAGAGGGAGGAGGTGCCCTTTTATAAGGGAGGAGAGGGGCACCATTGGAATCCTTAAAAATATTAGTTTAATATAAATTCAAACCCCACATAAAAACCTCAAAAAATGACTCAGTTCGAATATTAGATGATATAGGGTTTTAATCTCATCATCCAATATAATTTAGATATGTTTTGATCTTATTTTAAACCTTATAATTTTGATTTATCCTTATTTAATCTATTTAAGTTTATTTGTGGTAATAAAATTCTAAATTTTAAATGGTTATAAATAATCACTTACGTGTTGTTAATTATCCATAATTGTATAATTTATAATAGTTTCAACAATATAAATTTCAAATTTATAATTTTTAAATATTTTTGTGATTTTTAAACAATTTAATAATATGTTATTTTTATAAAATAACAATAGTGTCAATTTTGAAACTATTCATTTATTTGAATTTAAATAAAATCTAAACAGAGGATATATTTAAACTAAAATATTTAATAGATTCCTAACATGTCATATTTGTCTAGAAAATTCTGGGAGCACATAAAATAGTTCATATATTATTTATTTTAATATATATAATACCATTTATTTGGTATATCTCTTAATAAAATAATTAGTACAACATTTTTGTATAATTATTTAATATAATTATTTTTTAAATAAAAATTAAAAAAAAATCCTTTGATGAAGATAAATATCAAATATTTTATAATAATAATTTTACCCTAATTTATCATCTTAAAATAACAACATGTAAATTGTTATCTTTATTAAATTATGAAGGTGACAACATTGGAATCATTTGAAATAAAATATTATAATTGTCATAATCACCATAATAAGGATCCAAATGGTCAAAAATTAGGCCATTGGATGATTTGGGTTAATATATACACTACTAATATGTTTTATGCAGATTTTTGTGCCTTTTTAAATGTATTAATATTTCAATAAAAACTATATTATTGATTTTTCACTAAATAAATAATTTATGCATCATTGATGTATAAGATAATAAGGTAATTAAATAACTCTTAAAAATTAAAAATAAATTACCATGATAAAATACCATTTAACTTTAAAATTAGTATTTATAACCGAATTTATATTCTGTATAAAATTATATTAAAAATACTTTAATTACTAAAGTTGAGTGAGACATATTTCACTTTCCTTTAAATAAATTATACTAAAGGTCTTAATCACCTCCAAGTGGGTTCTAATGGATTCCATTTCGACCCAAATATGACTTAGGACGAAATATAATTATCCAATTGTATTAAGACATGTATTAGGATAATTTTATAATATTATATTTACCCTTAATTTCCCAATTTACCTTTTACTATGGTAAATAAAATTTACCGTTGTTACTATTCATGAAGCCCAAAAATAAAAAGTAGTCTTTTATTATAATTTGGAACCAATGATTCAAAATATGGAATCCATTTTTCCAAATTCAATACACAGAAGTTGCAGAAATTAAATTAAAATTAATCCCGTTGTCGAAAGAAAACAGGTTTTTGTTTAAAACATTGCAAAAGATTGAATTTATTTAACCTACGAATTCAATGTAAAATCAATGCTAATGATAGAAATTATATTAAATTGTAAAAATATATTCTATATATACTTTAAAACCATTAAATATTATAAATTTAACAACATAAGTTACTACGATAAAAAAAAGTTGTTTTTAATTAAAATATAGTGTGTTTTTACTATTCATTAAAATATAAAAGTTATCATAATAATATGAAAAATTAATCCAAAGTTAAATTTTATATCATGATTCCAAATAATAATTTAATTTTGTAAAATTTAACATAAAAACATGTCAAAAACTAGATTTAAAGTGGGTGCGCCATCAAAAGGCAGCAAAACTGCAATTTTTTAAAAAATACTTATTTTACCCAAAAAAATTATTTTGTTCTTATACCATGTTCTAGAAAATGTGTATGAGGAATAATAATGTTATAAAATTCAAAATTTATTTAATACTATTCATAACGGCTAGTTCATAATAATATTATAATAATATGTCGTTGTTTAGTAAACCCGGTATTACGTACAACACACGCAATCGAGGAAGGTCGTCATTGTGTCTAATGAAAGACAAGTCATGGTTGCATGTAGTGCATGACTCCTTTGTTGTTTTTTATAATAAAATACATTGAATATATATATACTCAATGTTTCGTAGAATAACTACTATCAAACAAACATGAAATTTTGTATAACACGGTCCAAGAGTAGTGTTGCGTATACTGCAAGCTAATACGGTGTTGTGTATAGCACAAGATAATCTTGGTGTAGCGTACAACAGAAGATATGAAAGAAATTAAAAAAAATATATCTTATAAAATCTCGGGGTTATAAAACGTTTACTATTTACAGAAACCCACATCGTATAAAGGAATACTAAAACATAATTTTAAAAACTAATGTATGAAACGTAACGATTACCCAAAGTAACTCATCATTGGGTTTCCATATAGGATAACATAGGTGAAAATAGGGATATGGAAGAGAAATCTAAACATCAAGTTCTAATGGAGAGTGGTAGAGAACATGGCTATAAAAAATCCAACAATCACAAAGACATAAATTTGTGATGATCTAAGGTACCATCTGATTCATCAGATATAAGGACATTAGGACAACATTTTTTTTGTATTCAAGATCATTTCCCTAAAGTTGAAGAAATTGGAATTAGATAAAATACGTTCTTGATTATCGTACAATCTCACCGTTGGTCGTTCCTTAGACAATTTCCACTTCATCTCTTAAAGAAATGAAGTTCAATTTTTCATTCGCGAAGTGTTAGCGGATCATATGATAGAATGACAGGTCATTACATCTGTCTCAAACAAAAAGTTTTCAAAAGTTATCAAATATACATAAGTCCATCTATAGTGAGATTAGTCGTATATGATTCCAAAAAATGGACTTATACTTCATCTATCATACCACTTAATAAAATAAAACTAGTTTATACTAACTAGGTACTTCCTATAGGACAGTGGTAGGTGATAAAGGCCAGTCACACTTCTGTTGTGGGTTCGATTCCCACAGCCTTGTCCGACGCGATTGGCTGTCACGCGTCCTATAGGTTGTCCTTTTTATCTAAAAATACATTATTATAACTTTCCATCAATAATATCGAAAAAGTTCTAGCCTTAAAAAATACTTACTTATGTCCAAAATAATCCATTCCAATCTTTAGGCTTATCAAAAATACTACTGTCCAATCTCATTTTATAGTGAAAAGGATTACCATAGAGTTCATATAACAATCCTGTTAATACCATCGTTGATCCCCATATATCATAAGATATGTCTTGTTGGTCACATTACAAACATTCGAAGGACTTCATCATGTATTATCTTGAAAAAAAATGAATACCCATTGAACCTTAGTGAAAACATGAATGCAGTTAAAAGATAACACTTTCCACATACCAAAATCCTCAAAATTCTATATACTCAAACCTTGATATCACTTAGTCCTTATATTAATCATGATCTCATGAATACTGTCAAACATTTCATTTTCTCCTTATCCCTTCATCATGTGCATATCATCTGCTTTCCAAAATAATTGATTCACTTTTCATGGTTATCGGTACCATAAAATTATTGAAAACCACAATAGACTAATACAAAAATATTCTAATACACCATAAAATTACCTCAACAACATTAGTCTTGAATACGAATACATAAACACTTCAATCAATACTCTTCAATGATTGTCTTGGAATAAGTCCTTCCTTGATTTAGAAGTAACTTTTTAGGTCAGGGCATTGAGTTGGGTAATGCCCATGTTCTCCACAAATAAGACATTGAACTCCATAACAGTCTGTCACTCTATGACCCTTTTCTCCACACTGATAACATGTGTCCCTCCATTTGAGGTATTCTTCAAGGTTCTTCTTCCCTACTTTAGAAATCTCAATATTTCTTTCTTTATGCTCCTCAACATGAGAACATGCATAAAACTCTATCTTCCTCGTATTTGATGAATTAGGAATATCACTAAATTTTACCTTGTTAATCATATATCGTGATGACTGATTCGGTATAATCACAATATCATTCTCTCAAGGAATTATACAATTCTGTTGCTCATAGTCACCAATTTTTCCATTGGATTCAATGTTAACCGAATTCCTTATGGTTCCCTCTATTGACTAAAACACAAAAACAATTCTGTGGGAGGAAAAAATCATACAAGGAAAATAACATAATCACGGGGGAGTACCTTCGGCATCTAACATCTTAGGTTTAATTCTAATATCGTTACCATAATTCTAGGTCTATAACCTATACATATACTTAACCTTAGGGATATCCCTAGACATACCTTAGAAATATCTCTAGGGATCTCACTATAGTTTTCGAATCATAGTTTCCAAAGGTTAATTAAACCTTTCCTTTGATACCAACTGTAGAGACTCGAAGCATGACGTACACAGACATTACATTATTATTTCAGAATACTTAATACATGTCAAAAATAGACACCGAAGGACCATAATAGTTTAGTGCCTTTGGAAACTTGGAACATAATATTCTAATCTTGGTGAAAGATCCTCAACATCTCCCATAAAGATCTTTCGTTTTTTTTCTTACCTAAAACCGTTCCATATATCCTGGGGAAAAAATCATAAAAAGGGTGAGCTCAAATGCTTAGTAAGGGAAAACATAGTGAACATAAAACAATCCATAACGATTTGAAAACAAAAACATTAACATTAAATTTAAAAATCAAAATATTGAGAAAAGACATAAATCGTGGAAGTATGTAAGAAATATATCATAATGGAACATCAATCATAATAAAATATAATTGAAATAAAACATGAAACTGTGGAAACCATTCAACACATGTTATGATTTCCATAGTGGCCAAGGCATTTCTTCCAAGACCATCTTAGTGGACAAAGTCCCTTTCTGAATCGAGTTCACTCCTAATTTCAGTCCTATAAAAGTGAACAGGATTAACTTACTGTTCCAACCATGTCTATCTAATGAGATATAAATATTTTCCCAATGCATTGGAGGGAGATATAGGTCCCATCCATCTCATAATGAAATTATTTTTACTTATACCACAAAATAAACTTAAAACATTCACCATAACCCAAATAATAAAATGGGTTTCATAAACATCATCCCATCATCTCATAATCCATATAAAACAAATGGTCATTTCATCATAAGAAAAGTGAAAACAGGTAAATCATTGAGACATTAAATATGAAACATACACATATGAAATAATTTCATCTTATATGGAAAATGGTTTTGATAAAACATTTGAAATGAATTCTTGAGGAAAATATCCTTTATTCTTCAAAATCAATTTCTTTTCACAAAACATAATGCAATTTTAAAAGAAGGAGATTTTGTTAACAATTTTCCTGAAATCTTTTGGAGGAAGCTTCATGAAAATAAGGCTTTATAAAACTGTAAAATTCCTTTCATGTCGTATAAGTTAAAAAAACATTCATCTCATACTTTTTCCAGAAAAGTCATAAGAGTACCTCGTAACGTAAAAAAAAGAATGATTACTTACATACCATGTAGTAAAAGTCAAAAATGGGTAAAATGGAATTTAAAAATACATGAAAACACTTTTATAAAACATGGACATGGATGATAGAAATAACCTCAGTAAATACTTACGAATAAGCAATCTCTGATAAAAATGAGATTTGCAAAATTATCCCTTACCTTAGGTCTGATATGATTCATACGAATCTGAACCTCCTGTATAATGAGTTAAATAATCTCATTGACTTATTATAGAATCATATTCATTGTTATGATATCATATATGGTTCACTTATGATCTTATATTACCCATTCATTTGTAAATTCCATGTTAAAGAGCGTTTTGGGTAAAATCGTTTAATTTGTCGTCTGTGTTTTGAATTGTAATTATTCATATGATTAATTAGATCATGATTACTTAATTACAGAATATAAAACATGATTTATATATAATATATATTCATAATATACATATATATAATTGATTTATTAATGGAAATAATTACACCGTTCATGGAGACGGTAGGCCGTACGTACGCATGAACGTTGTTTTCATTTCCTCATGGAATTGAATGGAATTAATTGGATGACATACATATATATATATATATAAATAAATCCAGTATCATTATAATTTCATATATTTCATGATTACTTATTATATATAATTTATAATTATTCATGAATGGTTAATCATTGAGAATGAAACTAATCGCGTCGTGGAGACGGTAGTCCGTACGTACGCACGAGCGATGATATCATTCCCATAATTATTGAATTCAATTGGAGTGGATCATAAAATATATCATAATCAGTATGATGTTATAATAACTGTGTATAGTTATTATTTACACCATTATACCCATCCAAGTAAAGGGGTGTTGGAAAAACAGATTACACCACGACGTGGAGGCGGTATTCCGTACGTACGCACGCGCGGTGATTTCATTTCTCGTAGGATGGATAGAAGTTGAAATGAGGTTGTTTCAAATTTATAATAACATATCAGTATATTAGTGATACTGATGTTATTACTGTATAATGAAACAACTAAAGAATAAGAATTTGAAGAAGAAATAATCTTTAAATAATCGGTAGAAGAGATTACCTCTTCTTCAACGCACCTCCTTTAAACTTCTTCTTAGGGCATTAGGGTTGGTATTTTGAGAAGACCAGTACCTCTATAAGGTTTCTAGGGAAGTGGGGAAGTGAAATTGGAAGAGTTTGGCCGAACCTTAAGGCTCAAAATGGTGTGAGGAAGAGAGGGAGGAGGTGCCCTTTTATAAGGGAGGAGAGGGGCACCTTTGGAATCCTCAAAAATATTAGTTTAATATAAATTCCAACCCCACATAAAAACCTCCAGAAATGACTCAATAAGAATATAAGATGATATAGGGTTTTAATCTCATCAACCAATAAAATTTAGAGATGTTTTCATCTTATTTTAAACCTTATCATTTTGATTTATCCTTATTTAATCTATTTAAGTTTATTTGTGGTAATAAAATTCAAAATTTTAAATGGTTATAAATAATCACTTATGTGTTGTTAATTTTCCATAATTAAATACTTTATGACATTTTAGACTATATAAATTTCAATTTATAATTTTTAAATATTTTTGTGATTTTTAAACAATTTAATAATATGTTATTTTTATAAAATAACAATAGTGTCAATTTTGACACTATTCATTTATTTGAATTTAAATAAAATCTACATAGAAGATATATTAGAACTAAAATATTTATTAGATTTATAACATGTCATATTTTTCTAGAAAATTCGTGGAGAAAATAACACAGTTCATATAGTATTTGTTTTAATATTTTTAATACTATTTATTTGGTATATCTCTTAATAAAATAATTAGTACAACATTTTTGTATAATTATTTAATACACTAATTTGTTGAATAAAAATTAAAAATAAAATCCTTTGATGAAGATAAATATCAAAGCTTTTATAATAATAATTTTACTCGAATTTATCATCTTAAAATAACAACATGTAAATTGTTATCATTATTAAATTATGAAGGTGACAACTTTGGAATCATTTGAAATAAAATATTATAAGTGTCATAATCACCATAATAAGGATCTAAATGGTCGAAAGCTAGTCCATTGGATTATTAGGGTTTATATATACACTAATAATAAGTTTTGTGCAGATTTTTGGGCCTTTTGATATGTATTACTATTTCAATAAAAACTATATTATTGATTTTTCAATAAATAAATAATTTCTGCATCATTAATGTAGAAGATAATAAGGTAATTAAATAACTCTTGAAAATTACAAATAAATTACCATGATAAAGAAAAACATTTTATATTTTAAATGAGTATTTATAACCGAATTTATATTCTGTATAAAATTATATTAAAAATCCATTAATTATTAAAGTTGAGTGAGACATATTTCACTTTCCTTTAAATAAAATAAACTAAAGGTCTTAATCACCTCCAAGTAGGTTCTAATGGACTCCATTTCGAACCTAATATATCTTAGGACGAAATATAATTATCCAATTGTACTAATACAAGTATTATGATAATTTTATAACATTATTTTTACCCTTAATTACCCAATTTACCTTTACTATGGTAAATAAAATTTACCGTTGTTACTATTCATAAATCCCAAAAATAAAAAGAAGCCTTTTTATATAATTTTGACCAACTGATTCCAAATATGGAATCTATTTTTCCAAATTAAATACACAGAAGTTGCAGAAATTAAATTAAAATTAATACTGTTGTCGAAAGAAAACAGGTTTTTGTTTAAAACATTGCAAAAGATTGAATTTATTTAACCTACGAATTCAATGTAAAATCAATTCTAATGACATACATTATATTAAATGGTAAAAATATATTTTATTTATTCCTTAAAACCATTTAATTTTATAATTTAACCACATATGTTATTACGATGAAAAAATTTGTTTTTAATTAAAATATAGCGTGTTTTTACTATTCATTAAAATATGAAAGTTATCAGAATAATATGAAAAATTTATCCAAGGTAAAATTTTATATCCTGATTCCAAGGAATAATTTAATTTTGTAAAATTTAACTTATAAAAATTTCAAAAACTATATTTAAAGTGGGTGCGCCATCAAGAGGCAGCAAAACTGCATTTTTTTGAAAAATGCTTATTTTACCTGAAAAGATTATTTTGTTCTTATACCATGTTCTACAAAATGTGTATGATGAATAATAATGTTATAAAATTCAAAATATAGTTAATATTTTTCATAACATCTAGTTCATAATAATATTATAATAATATATCGTTGTTTAGTAAAACTCGGTATTGCATACAACACACGCAATCGAGGAAGGTCATCATTGCGTGTAATGCAAGCCATGTCAAGGTTGTGTGTAGTGCACGACTCCTTTGTTATTGCGTATAATAAAATACCTTGAATATATATATACTCAATGTTTCGTAGAATAACTAATATCAAACAAACATGAAATTTTCTGTAACACGATCCAAGATTAGTGTTGCGTATACTGCAAGCTAATACGGTGTTGTGTATAGCACAAGATAATAATGGTGTAGCATAAAACAGAAGATATGAAAGAAATTAAAATGAATATATCTTATAAAATCTCGGGTTGTTACAGTAGTAACACCCTAAATTCACCATCCTAGACATTAGACCCACTATGATGGTCAGTGAATAAAAATGGCCTTTGTTGGTGGAAGTGGATTAATTATAAAATACAAAATTAATTTTATGAAATTATATGTTATTGAAATATATTTTTGAAATAAAATACTAATGATAGTGACCAGATGGGGGGCTCCCACCTCACTCATTTAGTGATTTTTTTCTTCCTTATTTCTTTCATTGTATATCATCAATGTTGTTCATTTACTGCATTTAAAAAAACAATGGATATAATGAGAAATTCATAACTAATTTTTAAATAAAATGAGAAGGAATACCCAACCTAATGTAATTATTATATTACACTTTTCAAACAAGATACATCCTACATAGTGAAATAAATGAATTTAAATCTTCTGGTGATAATTTCATAACATAAGATATGTCATAGAAAAAAATCTGGTAAAATTATATTTTGTATCATGGGTATGATATATTTTTAATCTATTTTTAATTTGACCTAATTACATTTTGGTTTGGTAAGTTGGTTCATTCTGGGAAATTAATATGTTCATTTGTCCATTTTTATTTTACTTTAATAATTAGCTTTTGTTTGTAACTTATTAGGTCATTTCCCCATTTTTATTTTTCTTATGTTAGTTTGTTCATATTTTTGTTTATTTTATTAACCCATTGTGTGGATATGTCATTATTTTTAATGGTTTTGAATTTTTTATTAATTCTTTTTATTTGACCACATTAATTCATCTTGTTTATCATTACAATTAATATTTTCAATTTTTTTTATTTGTTACATTTTAATACAATTCAATAAAATTTTAGAAAATGAAACTCAAAGGTAATTGAAATCTATATATATTGAAAATTCACATGAAAGTCTAGTTGGATACAAATTATTTGAAATAAATAGTAATTAAATTTTTATATCACTGACCTCTATAACCCAATTTAAGTTAAAAAATAATTGATATCAGGGACACGTGATTCTATATAATTCCCACCCCAACATTATGTAAAAAATAAACACTGAAAATTGATGTATTGGAGTCAACATAAGCAATAAATAGATTGGGACCAATGTGAGCATGCTTTGTGTTAATTAAATCATCTCTATCATTAAAAATATTTCATGGTATCACTTTAGTAATGAATCCAAATTCATGTTTAAGGTGATCTGACATGAAAAAAATGTGTCTCCATTGATTCCAATACACAAGGTTCATTTATAGAAAATGTTTGATTCATTTTTGTATCTAAAAATAAACAATAATCGTTAACTATTCCATTTCTGTTCATCAAATCAAAGCACTGGAAATTCATCATAGTGACTTGACATTGAGAGTAAAAATCCAATATTATTATTTTATCAATGACTCCATAATAAGATACATGTTCAAATCAATGTTAAATATTTGATTCAATGGATTAGTATTATATAATGGAAGATACAAAAAAATTATCATGTTGTGTTGTCATGTTATTTTCTCATTCAGTGATAATAAATATGTACCCACTGATCACAAATGATTGTCATTCATAAACCACTAAATAATGATGAAATAAAAATCTCTAATATTATTAGAGAGGGATCTAGTAGGAAAACTCCATACCTCAAATATAATTTAATATTAAGCTTAAATAAATATTTATTTTATCAACTTATAATAGAAATATTTCTACCTTCAATTTAAACCCTCTATAAAACTATTTTTTTGAAATACCTTTCACATTATCAATGATAATGAATTATTTATTATATTTGTCATTTTATTATATTCCTTCTTGAATAATATAAATACATTAACATATATGTAAAATTACATGTGGTGAAATAATATATACATGTTCAATTTATATACATGATGTTGTCATGGAACAAAAAAAATTTAAATGAAATTAGGTGATGTTTCATCTCCCACTCTTCAAGGTTTAATATTATTAATGTATATGATCTGGGAATTCCCCCGGTTTGGGTTGGTGACTAAAAAATGGGTTTAATTTTCTCATTTTGTTATTATTCATTGATCATTAGTCTATTCCATATCAGAGTAAAATTATTTAAATACAATGAAAAAAATAATTAAAATCATGTTACAATTAACCTTTGACGATAGATCATTTAGAAATATTTCTAATTAAAAAATAAGACTTCTATGTGAACAAGTTTATTTTAGTTGGATACATTAAATGAAAATAAAATTTTCTAATAAGATGTATTTTGGTTAGAAGATGGATATTTAGACTCAACATGCTTGTACAAATGATGGAAAATATTTTTTTACCAACTCAGAAAAAATAATGGTTACTCTACCATCATTTCGGGTAAGATAGTATTAGATAACTTCATAGAAATTGATATATAAAGAAATGACACAACTGAATAACTAACACCCTTACGTTGTTGTACATAGGATGAGGTATTTTTATTGGAATAAATTCATATATAATGATGTGATAATCATGCGTCTTCAGAGATTTCAGATTTAAATCCCTAATAATAACCCATTTTGAAATTAATCTTGAATATCCATCAAGAAAATTAATTTTCTATTTTACTTATTCAAATTATTTTTTCTATTGGTGTCATCACATAAAAATCAGACAAAACATTCAATTTATTTTCACTAATACACACAAGATGCAATTCTCTTTTTATTCCTCAATCCACCAAGTCACATCAAGATCGTATATCATTTATTGTATATACCTTTACATTTAGATGAATTGAAATAAATATTTCACATATATTCATTTCTACATGAATTATTTATAAGAAATGATGTTACAAATTGGTTGATCAATACGAAAACTCTTAGAATATTCTCATATTATTCAAATTATAATAGGTTTTATTGGAAATATTATTAATCTTTCCACAATTTCTGAATGAAAAATTGAAATTATAAAATTCATTAAGATCATTATTTCCATACATTATCTAAGGTGGAATTTCAATCTCAACGGTATTTTCAAATAATCTACGAGTTTTATTATATGGATGTTTCATTAGAAATAATTTTCAATGTCCCATAAAACAAAACCTATGTTGATATTTTAGTCATATATGTCATTCATTCTTTATTAAAATAGTACATTATAGTTTTTACATTATACTCCGTCCTTAAATCATTGGACAAGGAGGAAAATAACTATTCATCCACTTAAGCATAACATGTATATGAGAAATGTCTTTTGAACATGAATTGTATGTGTGCACACCCATATTGAAAATTTTGTTTAAAATATTTTATTTATTTTAAATTATATACCTTTATCATTTTATGGATTATAAGGCCCAAATATAAGTTTATTGATGAAAGTGAATGGTTTTTTTCTTACACATCCCTGGAGTATGGGGATAAATGTGTATGAAAACCGGCCATTTGTAGTGTAATGTAAGAATTTTCCTAGAAAAATAAAACCATCACCTGAAAAACCCATCCTAAAATTACACATGTCAGCCGTGAGATAAGTAAATCATGAATCAAATCTCTACCATGAATATAACGTTGTATGTTGAACCAACTCATCATTATTCTTCTTTTCTTTAGTATCGTGCAATCACAATTTTTTATATTTCATGATACATGAAAATATACTTAATAATGGGGATTAACTGAATGATCAAAATTACATAATGTGGAATACAATATCATGTTCCATTTTCTTTTGGCTTCCATCGAGATGTCCCCCATTTTATTGAAACATATTTTTCAGTATTTTCCACATAGAGTAATATTTAATCTTTCAGTAATGAATGATTTTTGTTTTTTAATCCATGTTACTCAAATAACATAATTTCCATATAGTTTATTGAGTGATTATCTACATCATCTAGAATAAATTCCATTAAAATTATACTAATTTTTTTCCTTAGCATTATTAGAAATACCATACATTTTTTACCTATAAAAAAATAAGATTAAAAATTCAAACATCATCATTTTAATTCATTGAAAATATACTGGGGTCATGGAATTATCACTAATTTTTCTTCATCCTATCAAAATCATCATTTTCATGAGATGCATCATGTTTGTTCATATAGATGTATTCTTAGGTTAGCATCCCTTCTTTCACAAGATGATGAATATATTGAAATAGTTAACATAATATATTCTACAATCTAGTCCTCTCATTAAGATCATGAGTATTTTTTTATTGTATTTTATCCCCATTTTGATACCACAGATTTTAGTTTTTTTGAAAAATATATTTGGTCATATGGTTGATAACATCTTCACAGGTCAACCAAGGTCTTCCGACACAATTATAAGATGGTAAACGTATGTGACCATAATATTAATCATTTTGAAATGAAAAATATAAAAATATCAATAACATAATTTGAAAATCACTTGAGATGTAACCACATTCATACTTCCTAATTATATCTATTTTTTAAAAAATTATTATATGTACTTTTGTAAATACCATTAAATAAGAATGAATTGTAATCAAAATTATATTTAAGGAAATGGGATGTGTTCAATTTATATGAAATGATATCTGATATAGTTGTATATGTGATAATTATAATACAAAAGCAACAAAATAATATATATATATATATATATATGTATATTACATAATAATATATATATAACCATGATATTTAATTCCTTATATCAGTGTGTAGCAATGTTAAAAATCCATTGAGGATTTAGGATTTAGTTTTGAATTTTTTTTATATAGAATATGAATACCTAGGGGTGTTATTTAAGTGATATGTTGTTGAGTGAATAAATTGAGGAGTCATAAAAGACATTCAAATAGGTGCCTTAGTGACTCTCCCTAAAGTGGTCTAATTATATTATGGATTTTCATCTTATTGATTTAATTTAGGTAGTTCTATTAATATAACTATAAACATAAATCCATAATTTTTTATTTTTTCATCCCACGATTTTTTTGTTTTCATCGTCATATTATTTGTACATATTGACTCTCTACTGAAGTGATATTTTTTTGCTAAATATGATTTAGAAAAAATAAATATTTTAGGATTTTCAAGTTCCATAATTATAATCTTTATTTTGTGAAATCCATGTGTGTATAGAAATTAATAAGTGTAACTTTCAAATAAATATTAGAATAAAAGGATTGGAATTGATTATAAATATACATAAAAGGAGTAAATAATATAAATATTGAATTATTTCATAACTATTTTAGAGTTTATATTTTCCAAAAAAATCCTGGGTTTGATTGATTATTTTAGATTCTATGATGTTATTTATATATTTTATAAACATGGTTGTGATTGAATGATTTTTACAATTTTTAGTTTTAAAAATATATTTTTATAACATGGATTCTTTAGTGATGTAAAAACAGTTTAGTAAGACCACGAAGAAAGTTATTTTATGATACATTTACAACCATGATGTGGTCTCCTTAATGTTGTTGTATAAGTTATAATTTGATATTGATATTGTATAATGTGGATTAAATACTGAATGATAGGGGACTTGATTATTATATATATATTCTTAGTGAAAATGGGACACTTCTATGAATAGTGATCACATGGGAGGCAGTGTTATGATTTTTTATCATATATATATACATATATATATATATATATATTATGTTGATGTCACACTTCTGTTTAGATTCATGGGAAACCATGGGTATCGAGTTTAAAAATATAGGTAAAATTACTTCAGTGGTTTTAATGCCACTAACAACTATTTTAATATCTGAGTATCAAACTATTCATTATGTATTTCACAACATGTTTTGGAAGGGTAGTCTAAACTAATGTTTCTGGGTAGTTTAATTGCATCAGATGTTGATTATATGTATATTATATTTATACTTTCCTTGATTTTCTCTTTGAATCCTAGCTGGCCCCATGATGATTGTGGTTGAATAATATGTTACTATTCTATTATGGTTAGGATTTCACAATTTTGATGGAAATTGATTTATTGTTACTTCAATTTGATCTCAAAATTTTATAATTAGACTATTATTTTAATATTGAAAGTCAATAAAAATTTTCTTCTAAAACAATATTTTTATCCTTTTGAGTATTCATTATTAACCAGCATGTGCGTATTTATTTTGTTATTAAATTACATTTACATCCAATATAAACTGATAGGTATATGTTTCATTAATTAATTTGAATTTTTTTACTCACTTTACCATAATTACTTTCATGTGTATGGTGGAACTTCAAGAAATATCATTCTATAATCCAAACTCATTATCACATCTCCCTCAAATAGAAAAACTATTGAAGAATCTTTAACATTCTTCATAAATTTTATGTTTTTATTATTCATTACCATTGGTAGTATCAAAATTTATTTTTTTCACTATAACATATTATATTACCATATCAAATAGTTAATTTTATTAATAATAATCATATCAACTTATTACTCAATATTTAATTATATGTAATTCTATCAATATTAACTACAATTCGAAGACACTACTATATGCAATATATAATATTTATATGGTGAAAACACACATAGGATAATTATAAATATGGAAAATGTTACATTGATAGAAAACATTTATATAATACATACTGTATGAAGAATTAATTTTTTGGTGGACTTTATTTTTTTCATAGAACATAATATATTTATATTATTTTAATGAATCACAAAAATATGATGATACACATTCAAAAAAATTGACACCAATAACTTCAACAAATCAAGATGATTCTAAAAATATGAAAAACATTGGAATACATTAACATTTAAAAAATGAGTTTTTTGATCTAAGTATTTTTTATAAATAAATAGAGTAATTATAATGACATTAAAATAAAATAGAGATTTTATATAAGACTAACTGGAAGCAATATGATGTAGAAAATATTGTAAGTATCCAATAAAAATTTTAACTGAATGAACAAAAAATAGTCACAAATAATAGAAACACTGATTAATTAGATATGAGAAACCCTAAATAATACAAGAATATAAAAAAATTAAATTTAAGTAAAAATAAAAATAAATAATATGTTTTAGACTATAAATAAAAATTTGATTTTTCAAAGATTACATCATTGTTTTGAACTCACTGATATAATATTGAATAATAATCAATGGAAATCAAGAAAACAATCACTTTGAAGTTTAGGAATTCAGTAAAATGTGTCTTCTTTATGGGAAGGGTATTCGATCTATATGGGAGTAGGGGAGTGGCACATGCCACTAGTGGTATAATATTAGATCTCATGGGGATCGTTGGTATCTAGGGATCATGATGGGAGGATGGGAGTAGTATGGATAAGTGTCACTATGGGAGGAGGGAATCAACACTATAGAACATGGGATAGGAAAAGAGGATCATGAGGGGGAGCACTAGGTTTAGAAAATTTTTAAAGGATCTACGAAAATATTTATAAAATCGTTTTCATACGAATGGATATCTAAATAGTTTTTAGACAATTGTTGGTATATAATTTAGTATAATGACCTTTCCCAAAAGTTATATCAATGCCATGGGGATAGGGTTATGGCGATATAACAAGATTACAATAGTTTATAAAATTATAATAGGGAAATATACACACCTCATAAAATAATATTGGGGTACAATATATAATTTTTCTCAATGAAGGAAAATTGAGTCAAGAAAAGCATACCACTTTGGTAACATTTGACTGTAACAACCTAAAAATAGAATCAAAAATTGATATATAAATATAAAAAAATTAAATATAAAAATTATAAAATATATTCATGTGTATTATATACACCACGCAACAAAAGTAATTGGTGAAAATATGAGATATCTCACAGAAATAAATGTGAGATGAGAAAAACCCTTAGATGGAGTCTGACATGTCACGCATGTCCTTATATTCCTATGTAATAAACATAGTTTTATTATATCAATTATGATCACCTTTATATATATTTCTTATTAATATTATAACGTTTATTACAAATAATTATACCATTACTTATTTAATTAATATTTAGTTAGACATTTTTACCATATTCGGTATATGTGTCCAGAAGGACTTTGGTGGGATGACTATGGTCAATGAGGTCACCATTAAAATATATATATAATAATTATCATAATTTAATAATCATATTTATGCATAAATTTTATTTTTAAAATCAATCTTTAATTATTCTTATGAAAAATGAAATAATGTTTTGATCATAGAGACGATATGTCGTACGATCACATGAGTATCATTTCCATGATTGAATGATCATTATGGAAGGAAGGTATGTAATATTATATATTTTAAAAATGATAATTATATCCAATATAAAATATTTTTTAATTATACATATATATCATTAAGGGGATTTTGTGATGAAAAAATATTCACATCACATCGAGGAGGTGAATATCAATATACACATGGACGATGTTATCATTGTTTAAGTTTGTGAAATGACTAGACGAAATAGATATATTACATTAAAAAAAATATCTGTCTGTTTAATATTATAATAATGTAATTTATATCATTTATATTCTTTACAGTTACCATAATTTCCATCTATATATCATGTTAGTGAAAAATGATTCACATCGCTTTATGAGGAGGTAGTCCACAATACACACGAACGATGTTATCATATCTTTTATGGTATGAAAATTAAAATGAACAATAAGATGTAATGAATAAATAGGTATAATAAATTTATTAATATTATAACTATAATATATAAATATTATTTCCTTTATAATTCCCATCCATTAGAGGTGGTTATGTTAAAACAAACTAAATCGTTTTGAGAGACATTTGTCCGTCATATACACGAATGATGATTCAGTAACCAATGTGGTGGAAGTGTGTGTGTTTTTCGGTCATCGACGTAACATAATAAATTATGTCTATATATTTTATTTATATAATTCATAATTGTAGAATAATAATAATTAATGTGTTTAGAGGATAAAATAAAACTAAAACCCTCATTGATTAACAAAATTATTCTTTGGGTATATGATATTGAATTTCCAAAATAGACTTAAAGGGATTGACATATTACATCGAATTGGATTCTTAGATGAGACTGCTGAAGTGGATATGTGAATTGGGTTGGTAATTTCCATGAAAAATGGCTTTATATGTGTGAAGAGATGAGGAGAGAAGGTGGCCTTTTATTCTTATGGGAAAGGACACAATTTGTGTTTTTGGAATAACTATTAGGTAAACCGTTGTTTTTACAAAGAAAATAGACTCTAATATTGAATAAAAATATATAAAATAATCTATATGGTCTAAATAATTCCCTAAAATAGTTTTCTCATATGGTTCTAGGTCATTTGACCCCTTAAGATTAATGTTAAACCACCAAATAAATTTTTTTTTACATTAATCATTGTAATTTATTTTAATTATTTTCATTAATATGATTTTCCAAAAATTAAGGTGACCATATTGAAAATTGGATATTATTATAACTAAAAATATTTAAAAAATTAATATAAATTCACATCATATATAGGGAAAATTTTAATATAATGATAATCTTGAATATGAGATGAGATAGTGTGATTTTAAGGTGAAAATGATAAAATATTTACAATGTTTTTGTATTTATATATATCATAAAAATGATTCAAATAAAAAAATGGATTAATATATTTTAAATTTTACTATTTACTTCAATTTAAAAATATATTTTTACATTATAATTTATTTAAACAAAAAGGCAATTTTTAGTTACAGTTCAATATTTTTACACTATAAATAAAAAAATGAATCTTCTCAGAGAAATATAAAAAATTCACCAAATTAATTTTTTAAATAGAAATTTAAAATAATATGTCTATTTTTTCAAATGATATTTATAATATAGTCATAATATATTTTATAAAATAAGTGTAGTATTAAAAGTGAGAAACATCACCTTTGAAAAATATAGTTTTTTATGCATAAAATTGGACTTAATCTTTGCATATACATATTAAATATATCTTTATGAATTTAAAAAAATCTTATTGAATATATAATGTATAAATTTATATAATTTCCCCCAATAATATTTATTAATTTAAATAATTATTATAAATTTCCTTTGGAAGAAAAAATAATACTTTATAAAAACATTTCTATTAAATTCAATTGGTTTTTACATTCTTTTATAATTAATTTGTAATGAATGAATTCAGCCATATATTTTTATAAATTATTAAAACATATTTATAATAATAAATTAAATAATTTGGAGATAATTTTCATTTTAGATAATAATATTAATAAATTTTTTTGTTTGAACTCAATCTTATGTGTAACACAAAATATCAAAGGAATCAATTAGTGTGTGTAATATAAGATGAATTCAATGTTGAGTGTAATGAAATTTTACTCCATAGTTCGTGTAACACATGATATTGATTTTTTTTAAATCATGGGTGGTTAAAAACTACTAATGAATGTATTTTAGGACTTTTATACATAAATTTACAAGGATTTACATATCCATTAGTGTATCTCTGTTTCATGGGGTTAACAGATTCAAATATACCAAAGAGGTAATGGATTTATTTTCACAATTTTCCATCTTTGAATGTTTTTCTATGTTTTAAAACTATAATATTTTATATGTTGTATATATATCACCTTTTAAAATTAATATCAATAATTTATTGTTTATTTTCATTATATTTTATGTTTCTTTCAAATTCCATCAATGGGCTTACGTTTCAATGTTACTAAAGTGGTAATGATTATATCCTTTAATATCATATTTTATAAGGATTTTGTAAGAATAAATCTCTCAATTTTATATATTATAATTCTCATAACATCTTTTTTTATATTAAATTCATGATATTTTGTTGTAATTGTTCAATTTTACAGTAAGTGAAATTTAAAATGTTTGAGAATATATTTTTATTAAAATCCATGTTCATTTTTATCTTCGATCAAAAATTGGATTTCTTCCATAGAGATGATTAAAAAATGTTAAAAAAAATTACAAACACTTTTTCTAAGAAGAATGTCTATTTTCCTAAATAACGTTTTTAAATAATTTAAAAAAAAATCTTATATGTTTTTATGGTGGTTTTCTTTGAAATGTCTTTTCAAAATGTTTTATGTATTAAAAAAGTTAATTTAAAAATGAATATAGTATTTTCCTAAAAATATTTTAATTACCATTTAAATATATTTACAGTCATCAAATTAATCAACCCATTTTTTTACTCATGAACCAATGAGGATATTTTTTAATGATTTCACCCCCATTCATTCTCTGTATCTATTAATATTGTTTCAATGTGATTTTTTACGGAACCCATTTCTTTCCAATGAGATAGCCAAATTCAATGAGATGATTATATACCATTTTTATCAGTGGGTTAATAGTGTTTCAAATATATTTACATGAAACACAATTATTTTCAATGTTTTCATCTAGTTACAAATAATTATTATTGTTTCTATGAATTTAATGGTAATAATATTTTTACTTTATTCATGTAGTAGTTCATGGACACTATGTATGTAGAATTTGGATGCCAAGATTACTATAGGTAATTATATTATATCCTAGCATGGGGTGTGCCTGATAATGTCGAGTAATACTGGTATAGGATAAAAATAGGGTGGCCCAAATAGTGATAGGTAAGCACATTACAACTTAATTTCTCGTGGCCCTTACAATAGCGGGTGAGCCAATTGTAGCATGAATGATGGGAGAATATATATTTCAGTTAAATGCCTTGGGAAATAATTATATTGGTTTGTAAAAATATGGTTATACCAATTCAGTGGGTTTGTAAATGATTTTATGAAAATAATGTTCCATTTTACCAAAAATGGTTTTAAAATCTATTTAGGGATTATAATTTTTCTTATGATCATGATTGAATGACATGGATGCGGATTATTTATTCTATGTTATATTCCATTTTCTAGGTTTCCAAATTTTATGAACTAGGTATTTATGGGTGTGAGTTATTTTATGATTCTGTTAGACACTATTATTATTTCATCATACCCTTATGTAGTCCATATGATCATTGATGATTTTAAGTTGTTAATGATTATGTTTACCCTTATTACGCATTTGATATCATCCTTATGGTGTTTTCATATTCCCTAGGTTATAAAGAATGAGGTTTGAAAAATTATTTGTCAAATATATTTCAAAAATGATGTTTATGAAAAACTTTTAAATAATAAAATTGGTTATATGCGATAAACGGTTATCTCAAGTCATGGGATTTGATTAAGTAATAGTTTTCCTAAATCTATTAAACACTTAACCTAAATGGTCAATGGGTATGAAAGTGATACAATGATTCATTTTTCTATTTTAACCTTTTATGAGATAATATTTATTTATCTTATTTATATTCCATGATGAAATTTTACTATTAACAAATTTTTCACTAGATCTGTATGTATTGGTTTTTAGACGTCATTATTGGTATTATAGAACAGTTTAGATAACACTGTAGATTAGAATGTTCTCCTATGAAGTTATCATATTTGTTATGGATAAAATCACAGGTCTATATGTTTTAGGATCCCCATAACATAAAATATTTTTACACTTAATTAAAATTTTATGTGATGAGATCTAATGTGATTAATTAATTTTTTGGGTAGAGATTTTAGTGGGTTGCTATATTTTTATCCCCTGGTATCAAAATGATGATTAATGTGGGGAGGAATTGTTTATTCCGGTTTATCTAAAAAGAGAGAAGACCCAAAGACTTGGTGAAATTATTTTGTATTTGAAAAGGATGTGGGGATTCAAACCACAACTGAAGGGAGACAGGGGTTTAATGCCTACCAATGTCCAGTGTGGTGTTCTAGTTAGTATGAAATTTTCAAAGGTAAATACTATGATTATCTAAGAAACAAATTGGATTTTATGAAAGTAATAAAGGATGACTTATCATGGAGTAATATATGATCAAATGAATCTAATAATTTTTCTTCTATCATACATAATAATTGTAAATAATTTTACGGATAGTTATTTAAGGAATAATTTAGTTTTTTCATTTTTTTTGATTCAATATAATTCCGAATATTAGAATATTATGTGAAGGCTTATTAATTTAGGGAATTATAGTACTATGTGCATACCATTTCTAATTTGGATAATTTATAATGAATGTAAGCATATATTGTTATCCACTTTAGGGTTATATGGTATTTTAATTTTCATTTTTTTCTTTAGGATTAAAAAATTTATAATGAATAGTAATTATTTGGAGAAAAACATGAGATAGAAGTGGAAATATACTAAATGATGATGTTATATTCCTCATGTAAGTATATGTCTATTATTATCTTTATATATATGGTTAGAGAAATAATTAACTATTTTAAATGGAAATTATAAAATAAAATGTTATCCTCAAACCATCAATTTTTTTAAAATGATTGTATTTTTTAGCAAGACAAATTAATGGTTTTTAGTCCCTTAACATTACATTTATCATTCACTTGTTTGTTATCAATGAACTCAATCACTCTGAATATTTATTTTTGATTTTCCTGAATTCCAACATATGATCTCCTACTTAGAAACGGATTTATGTGACATTACATATAAATTCTAAATTTCAATTTTATATTATTTAAAGGATTGTTTATTAAAATTTATATGATAGTAATTAATAAAAAAATTATTTTCAAATTCAAATCCTTTGAATACTGAGATAATGTTCCGATTGTGAGTAAAACATTAAGTGGGTTGGAGATTTAACAACCAAACATTTTAAAATAATAAAATTATAATTTATATCAAAAATGATATGAAATACTAAGTTTATATTTTTAATATGAAACACTCATTTTATCTTATTTCACATGCATCCTGGATATTTTTATGTATGATGGTTTATTCAACACTCAATATAAAAATTAAATGACTCATGCTAGATATTAGTTTTATAATATAGAAATTTTAATGTTGTTTATGAATATTGTTAAATAAGTTATGAAAATATGTTTTATGAATTTATATATAATGAATTTGTTTGTGACCAATTCATTATAGATGAAAATAAAACCCATTTGGAAATAAAAGGAAATTATTTTTTAAGAAAATATTTTGATGTACACATAAGTGTTTTATGTTAATAAATTAAAAATTCACTATTTTGGGGATATATAAGTCATATTTATATAAAACATATTCAATATAATTTTTAAAAAAAATTTAGTGTTATTTTGATAAGATAAATCCAATTTATCAATTAAAACTGTAAATTTTAAAAAAAATAGTATTTCACCTTTTTATGAAACACATATTTTAAAAATAAATTTTATCAATTTTATTGAATTTATTTTTAAAAAATATATTTCATTTTTTTAATTGGAATATAATAAAAAATATTGGGTGAATATTTTATTATTTGGAAAATTATTATTTTATGTGAATAGTGAAAATATTGATTTATGAAAAAAGATATTTCTCATATTAAATTATCTAATTTAAGAGAGCCAATATGTTTTGAATTTGATTTAAATGAACTTAGTTTTTATTTATTTATATTTTTTCCGTTTAATTTGTTTTTAATAAACATTCAATTTGTTTTTTAATATGTGTTTTTTTATTTAGATACATGTTTTTTTAAAACAGTTTCAAAATGCCTAATGTTTCATCTTTTTAATAAGAAAAAATAATAATTAACGGGGAATGAATTATATTAAATATATATACTATATATAATTTAAAATTATTTATTGTAATAAAATCATTAGTATAATTAATTGGTTTACAAAATAATTATATTTTCAAAAAAATTACTCTTCTTAAAAACCCATTGCCTTTCCTCAACTACATGAATAATATAAAATTAAATTATTTTGTTAGGTGAAATGAATTTGAAAAAACAGAAATCATATTTCGAATAATAAAAATTTATAATGTAAGATAAGTTCATCATAATTTTTTTACCAATGTGATTAGTGAAAAAAATTTAAGGTAATCACTGTGATTATGGTAAAAAATGAGTTAACCAAGTGACTAATCCATAAACATAAGGGGCCATGTAGCCCTGAGAAATAGAATGAAACCATTGGATGGATATATAGAGACCATATGGCTTATTTAATTGAGTTTTTTCATTATTTTATCTACTTTAAATGGATAACATAGTGAATAATTCATTCTTCCAAAATATTCTCGAGTTCCACTAGCCTCCCTTATAAAAGGACTCCACCTCTAATCCTTTCTTAACACCAATAATGAAACATAGTTCAGCCAATACCTGCCAAATGTACATAAAAATTCCAATATAATCATATTATAATATTTAATTTGGGATCAAATCCATCCAAAGATGTCATTTGGTCCAAATCAAAATGATTTACCCGAAATATAAAAAAAGGAAAAGAAATATTTAAAATTAAATAAACCTAACCCCATTAAAAATATCCAAACATGCAGTAGGATGTGGTTTAGTACAAATATCAGCTAATTGAAATTCAGTACTTATAAATATGAGAAATATATCCTTGTTAAGAGAACGATCTCTTAGAAAATGATATCTAATATCTACATACATTGTTGTAGAATGACATGTAGGATTTTTTGAAATATTTATATCCCTAGTATAATCACATAAAATATGTGTATTACTAATATTTAGACCAATGATCATAATAGTGTTTATCATCAACAAAACATGTGCACAAAAACTACCTGCAGATACATATTCTGCCTTTGCTATTAACAAAGCATCTGAGTGTTATTTCTTACTAGACCATACCACTAATGATTTTCACAAAAAGTTTAAGGTTCATGAGGTTCTTTTTATATCTATTATACAATAGCAAAAATCATCATCTGAATATGGAATTAAATTAAAACCAAAAGTCTTCTGATAAAGAACAGATTGGAAATAAATATTCCTTTTAAATATTTTAAAATTCTTTTTATAAATGTAAAATAATTTTCCATAGGATTTGATTTAAATCCTAAAAAAACATATTGAATACATAATATCTGGAATGTGAGAATTAAGATACAATAAACTACTAATAATACATCTATATAACTTGTTGTCTACTAGTTTTCCTGTTTCATCCAAATCAGGTTTTACATTAGTTCACATAAAAGACATATATGTCTTCCGGTTTTCTAGTTCAAAATATTTTAGTAAATATGTAATGTATTTTATTTAGTTCAAAAAATTCTTAAAATCTTTTTGATATATTTGAAGTCTTAAATATAAATTTATTACTCCCATCATACTCATTTCAAAATCATTTTTCATTACGTTTTTAAACTCTTGACAATGATTTTTATTTGTTTATCCAAAAATTATATCATCAACATAATCATGTACAAATATAAAATTAGAATTTATAGTTTTCTTAAAATGTGTTGGAACGGCCATACAAATAGTAAAATCATTTATCAATTGGAAATAACTTAATATTTTATACAAATCACTAAGTGTTTCTTAAAGGCCATAAAGAGGTTTAGTATGTTCAAAAACAAAATCTAGTTGTTGAGAATTTTTAAAACTAGGAGGTTGTTCTACAATTACTTCCTCCGTTAAATAACCATTTAAAAGGTGGAGATGACATCTATATGAAATAATTTAATGTTCATATGAGATGCATAGGCGAAAATGATCATAATGGATTCTAATCCATCTACAGGGGAAAAGACCTCATCATAATCTATACCTTCTTCTCGATTATATCAATTAGCTACTATTATTTCTTTATTTCATGTTATAATTCCATGATCATCATTATTATTTATATAGACCCATTTAGTTCCAATAACAGGAAATTTTTAGGTCATTAAACTAATTTCAAAACATCATTTCTTTTGAATTGGATTAATTTTCTTTCATTTTTATATTCAAACATTCATCAACTAATGGTTCTTCAGTTGACATAGGTTCTAATTTGGATATAAAGATAGAAAAATCTATTAAATTTCCAATATTAAATCTAGTTATTATTCCCGGGTCTATGTATCCTATAATTATTTCTAAAAGGTGATTCTTTAGAATTATTATCTTTCTAGGTAAAACACTTTTAGTTTGGTCAGAGTTTTGTTCTTCTGAACTAGACTGAATTTTGTTTATATTATTTTCAAAATAATCATTTAGGTTTTCTATTCAAAGGATGTAATTATGGTCAGATTCATCAATTTGATCATTCCATTTGTCAAAAGGGCCAGATTAATAAAATTTCACCTGAATTGATTCTTCAAGTATCCATTAATTTTTATTAAAAATTCTATAAGCTTTAGAGGCAGCAGAATATCCTTAAAAAATTCCTTCATCAGACTATGGATCAAACATACCAAGATTTTCCTTGTTGTTATCGATATAAATCTTGCATCCAAAAACATTAAAGTATTTTACTTTTGTATTTTTATTACTCCATAATACCTAGGGTTTATTTTTTAAAATTAGTTTGATTAAAAAGCTACTAATTATATAGTTGTATGGGCTTATAGATACTAACATGAAATTGGTAGAAAGATTGTATTCATTTTTCATAGTCCTTCCCATTTCTTGAATACTTATTTTTTTCGTTGAACAATTACATTTTTTTTGTGGTGTTATAAGTTTATAGAATGTGTGTTTAATACCAAGATTTGAGCAAATTGAATTGAATTCCTGATTCTCATCTTTTCCTCCATGATTGTAACACCCCAGGTAAATAAAGAATATGAAATTTTCAAATTTATCCATATTTGTGAATAAAGTATTAATATTACTTTAAATGGGATTCTATGCTCGATGGCGTACCAAATACGCAACAATGAGTTTCTTGGAAATCTTACGTTGCAATCTAATAATAAAATAATTTTATTTTAAATTGTAGTTAACGCCTAGCCGTTGTAATGGAGGGAATGAATATAACTAACTAAAAAATGATTATATATTTTTGTCAAATTTTTTTACTTTTTAAAATAAATGTTAGAGGATTAAAAATGCGAATGAATGCAATTTTAAGCGTAAACATTCTAATATTTATTAAAAGGTCGATTAACTACCTTTTGATGACGAACCTCTTTTAAATCCACTTTTTGAAAATTTTATGTGTTATATTTGACAAAATAAAATTCTTCTTTAGAATCGGGACATCAAAATTTGATTTGTGTAAATTTTTTGTATTTTTCCGATAAAGTTCATTTTTTAATGAATAGTGAAAAATGTTGTATTTTAATTCAAAACCTCCTTTTAATCTAATCTATTTATGTGATTATATTATCTTTTTAATTGGTTTTAAAGTTAAATTAGAATATATTTTTACCATTTAATCCAATAGTGGTCGTTGGAATTAATTTCATCTTGAAATGGGACTTAAACTAGCGTCAATCTGTTGATACTTATTGTTTCATAAAAACACGCTATTTTCTCTGACAGAGGGAATTAATTATTATATTAATTAATGTAACTTATATATTTTTAATTTTTTAAAATAGAAATCATTTTTTAATTTGGAATATCAAATATTTCTTAGGGTGAATTTTTGGTATTTTTCTAGAAAACTTAAATTTTTTATGAATAGTGAAACCACTAAATGGTACTTAAAAAAACTGATTTTTCGTTTAAATGAAATTTTACCACCTCTGTGTTTTGAATTTCAAAAATCCGACATACATGGTTGTCATTAAGAAGTAAAATGTGGTTCAATGGGATTAAAATAATTTTTTTGGTGAATATTTACTTTTATGTTTTAATCGCGATTAGAGGTAATTAGTGTAGTTTAAGGTAAAAATAATGTTTTAATAATAAGAAATGACCTACACACATGTCATACCCTCATTGGATGAGTCATGTCCGACCAAGAAAATCCATGGTTCAACTTGGGGACCCCATGGAGCCACTTTGGTTGGAAAATGACATTAATACCTTTTTATTTAAAGTTAAAATTAAAATGTCACAAACATGTGTTGTTTTACTAAAAGAATTTTTATATGGGATTATACAAGTCATATTTTTTACTATAAATATTAATTAGAAATCTGAATAGATTTCCTACATCATTATATTTTTTTATCATTTTTAGATATTAAATAAATTAATTTATTTATGACACCGTTATGATGCAGTGATTTCCTAAAAAATGAATGATTTAAATAAAATGAGAAGATAGGGTAAAATCTAAGTCGTACACCTGTAACAAAACTATTGTATGGGTGGATTTCGAAACCTTATCACCTTATTCTCGAAATATATCCATTTGGAAGGTTTTAAATCTGAAAATCATTTTATAATAAAGTAATATATTATAACCTTCCAAGGGTGCCCCTCCTTTCCTCTTATAAAAGGCCCCCACCTCTACCACCTTACCCACACCTCTCAAGCCTTTGGCTTGGCCAAACCATGCCTATTTTGTCTCTCCACACACCTATCTTCATCATTTAAGCCTCTCTTTGAGCAGAATCCTTTCCAAGGAATCCTTTGAGCTCAAATCAAAGAGAGATACCCGATTTAAATGTAATGTCTTCCCTTGTGTTCTTTTATTTTATTTTTCTTCTACAAACCGCTAAACTCTTTTTATTGATTTTTTTATAACAACACCAGTATCTAAAATATAGAAGTATGCTTTTATAAGAATTATTATAGCTACACTTTCACACACCTCGGTCTAATGTTTAAAGAACATACTGTTTCTGTGGATGGCGAATTACTGCCTCACAAAACGATGATTGTTCAATATTTTTTTAACACCTTCAAAGGTGGCCATTAAGATGTAAATATATTTATATATGAAATATAATATGTTTATGTTTTTTTTAGATTTTTTATTTTTTATTTATGTCATACCTTTATGTTTTCCATTATGGGTAAACGCAATATCTTCATTTTTGGAAGTGCAGACTACTGCCCCCTCAATCTGATTTGATTCGTTAATGCCATATGTGGGACGTATAAAGGATGGAATTAATGGTATTAAATATGATATCCTACTTGAATTATAATATACCTTTATATAATTATTATTTCATTCCATTGAATACCAAAAAAATAAATGAAAGTAGCATTCATGCGTACATACGCCTTACCGTCTCCATGAACGATACATTCCATTTCTTATCTCCAAATGTTATGTACTATTATAAGTACATATATATATATATAATGGATATATATGTCATATATTACATCTAAATTATGGATATCATTATGGAATTATAATATATATATATATATATCTTTTAACTTTAATTCCATTAATATGACAAAAAATGAAATTAGCGTTCATGCGTACGTACGACCTACCGTCTCCATGAATGGTGCTTTTAATTTTTTTTCTCCAAATGTTATGGAATAGTAAAAAATGAATATATACTAGATATATATTATATTTAAAACATTTATACTATTCTGGAGATGATATACCTATAACTACATGGAAAATTCTTTTCCAACAAGTTCAATTTTTACTCATGTACTGAACATCGACAAACATGTCTAATATGAACTCACTTTATTAACCAATTATTATAAAATTATAATATGTTATATGAACATAACAATAATATTTAGAGTAGTTCCTTACAAAATTATAAATTGAACAAATTTTATAATTCAGGAGATTAAAGAACGATCGAGTAATGTCGGACACGAGGTAAGGGATCCTGCCCCTCTCTTTCTTTTTAATTACACTCTTTTATGTCATTCATTTTATGCTCATATTTCGTATGATTGGGATGTTCTTTTATATTAATCCTAATTTAATTTTTATGTTCATATGATTATAGACCCTATTTTCTCTCATCAAATCATTTTGGAAGTTTTGATTGGTGCCGTTAGGCTGCCGAATTTTCGTAAGGGATCCAACCTCTCTATTTCATTTTAAGTACTCTCTTTTAGGTAATTTCTTTTAATCTCATATTTATTATGTTTGGAGAGGTTATTTTATATTCCTTACACTGTACGTTTTTTGTTCATTTTATGAGAGACCCTATTTGATCTCATAAATCCATTTTTGGAAGTTTTAAGTGGCGTCGTTAGGCTGCCGAGTTTCTGTAAGGGATTTTTCATCTCACTTTTATTCCCGTGACGTTTATGCTACATTTGACACTATTTCCATTGATTTGTGTATGTACTGCCCATTATTATACACTTTTTGTAGTATAATTTCAGTTATGGGTATTTACATCTTCATTGTATGACCCTTCTTCCATAGGGTGTACGTTTCGAAAGTTACCCAACTCGGTAAGGGGACCTTTCACCCTCCTCTTTTTAAAAGACTTATTTTGTTATGTCTTTTAATTCACATACTATTATGTTGGGATATGTTCTTCTATATACTTATTTATATAATTTTTTTTTCCAATTCATGAGATACCATTTTCTCTCTCGTCAACTCAATTTCTGAATTTTAATGTGACGTCGTTAGGCTGTCGGATTTCTGTAAGGGATCTTCTTAACCCACTTTCAATTATTTGGGTTAAACATATACATCATGATTTTATTATGAAAATATTATGTGTTGAATCTCTATGTTGTAATTTCCACAATCTTTTTTGTGGATATATTATTTCTTCACATAATAATCTCATTGATAAATTCATATGAACTTGTATGGGAAATCATAACTCATTCTCATTTCATTGAGTTAAATATTTATGTCATTGGTTTTGTTTTTCCAAGATTATGTGTGAATGAACTCTGATCATTTTACACATAATATCCACTTATATTGGGTGTATTTATATTTCTCACACATAATTATGTGATAGATTTATCCTTAATTTATGGATACCATCTTTATAATGGATTTCATCTCAAATTACATTTCCATTGAGACTTCATTGTTGTTATGCACCAATTCACTCTTATATGGTGTGTATACTATCCTTTGACATATTATATCATGAATCACATTATTCTCATGATATTATAATGCTCTGAATACATGTTATTCCACAATTATTTGTATTCAAGGGTCTCTCATTTTGTTAAATACTCTTTAACAAAAATATTGTCTTAAATGTTTTAAAGATTCATTATTCTAAATCTTTATCTTTAATGTCCATGTTTTCAAAATGGTTTTCAGTATTTATTTATATGGACATTAATGTTTTAAAATTATAATTCCATTAAAAGCTTCAAAGGGGTATGGGACACTTTGATTCAAAAATCTATTTTAAATGGTTTTTGAAAATGGATTGCTTAATTCAATATCATGGAATCACTTATTGTGATTGCAAATGAAATGTTGTTATTGAAATGTTTATATTTTCAATATTTTATGTGTAATGATGGTACTAAGACATTTTACGGGTGGTTACGTGATAAACCATATGATGGGTGGTGTTGTAAATACCAGGACGGGTGGTTACTTTATAACCTACAATGCATTGGGTATGGAAATCAGTCGTATGGCTATTCGATTAAGTGATATGTGTGGAAGTCGACCTGATGGTTATTACATTTAAGTATATTTATGTCCCAAGTTACCTTTATATGATATGTGTTCTTTGTATGGGTTTTATGGTAATATTTTGGTTACAAAAGGGTAAGTAATGGTCTTTTATTTAGTGAAGGGTTTTTACTGTTTCATAAAGGTGAAAAGTATTACTTTGGTAAAATATTCCTGGTTTACTTGTTGTTTTGAAAAAACTAATAGTTTCCCTTCTTTGTGTATCCTTTATTGGGCATTTTATGCTCATCCCAAGCTTTTGAAAGGTTTTCCATAGGACTTTAAGTTTAATACGGTCAAGGATGGGATCAAGGAAAGACATGATATCTAAAACATTGAAATGGACATGTTTCTTTTTAAGTATTTTTTATTTTATGGAAACTTAGTAGAAGTGTCTACTATGTAATCTTTTGAGATGTAATAGTTATGACCTAATTCTCTAAAACTATAAACCTGATAAGATCCTCTATGTGAATTATTCATTTAATTCAATAATAAGTAATATTTAAGGGTGGGGCCTTATAGTTGGTATCAGAGGTCAGTTTAGATAACTTTAGAGGTTAGGGTATTCTCTAAGTATAAGTGACATTACTATAATGGTTATGATTTTAGAAAGAGTACTAGTTTTAGATAAAGTTAATGAGTATGTCTATCTTAGTGTTTATCTTCCTTATTAGTACATGATGGTTTTGTTTATATACTCACACTAACATTTCTGTTTTTAGTGAATGGATGGATCTAGAAGGAACCATAGTGACAATAGGTTTGAAGGAAACTGTGGTGGTTCTCTGATTAAGAGACTGGATGAAATAGGGGATTCAAGGAGGAAACTTGTGGTTGTTCTAAACCAACTATCAAAGGGCCCTGATCAACCACTTGTTCCTTGGTATGTTCTGTAATGCATCATGTACGAGATGACCAATCGATGTGGAAGTTCATGTAATAATTATAAAGGTAACCATTAGGTTTTATATGATCCTTACTTTTGAGGTAATTATGGGTTATTATATATTTCGATGGAAAATGAAAGGCATGAGATAAACATGAGGTTAAAATATTTCTATGATTAATTTTGAAGATTTTATCTTGTTTTGTGGAATGTTTTAAGAGTTATATAGTTATGGAAAAAGGACAACACGCAGACCGTGTGACAACCCATCGCGTCGGACAAAGCTGCGGAAATCAAACCCACAACCAATGTGCGACAGGTATTTATTTCCTGCCACTGGACTATGTGAAGTCCCTGGTTAGTTTGACTAATTCTTTTTAGATAGATGATTTTAGGAATCAGGTGTAAGTTTATTTTCGGTTATCTATGGAAATGATTAACCTATCATTGAGGATATGTGATTAGGATAATTACTTTTCAATATGAGAATTTAAGAGCAACGGATGTTATTTGGAGATAAAAGTTAATTTTTACCGTGGGAGACTATGTGATTAAATCCTTAAAATATTTGTCTTTCAATCTTAGTTTGGTTTACATTGATGAATTTTATGGACATTTGTTTATTGAATGGTCTTCGTTAAACATTGGGGGTTTTTTGGGACAAATTTTGGAGATTAAGAATAGATATTCTTTTTATAAAGTATTATACGTTTGTTGATTATCTGATCTCATACTAACAATTTTGGTTTTTGTTTTTGTCTAAAGACATGGTAAATATGTAGTTCTATTTTTTGGATTAGGTGATTCTCAAGAAGTTGATTATAGTACTATTAATGCGAACAAGTCTTCCTAAATACTCTTCTTTTGGAGAAAATATGAGTTTGATTAAGGAATCTAGTAAAAGTTGAACGTCTATGTGAAAGGAAATTATGTTTCATTATGATTTAGTTAAGCTAAAAAATAAATTCCTCAATGTATAGTAAATTAAAACAAAAATGTTGTCTGTTATCTTTTCCTACTAGGGAATCAAATACCATTTAACCCATCACATGTTTGTGATTTTCTTATGGTTAACTTTCTCCTAAAAATGTTTACTATCACTCTCCCTTAGAACATAACCCTTTGTTTTTTCCTTCATATCCATGTTTTCCTACATGGAATCCTAGTATGGGTTAACTCGGGCTACCTTTGTAATTCTCTTTCTTTATTTTAAAGTGATTGTTTTATTGACTCTTGTTCCGATGTGTGATTTTCAATGATGTTTCCAAGCCCAATTTTAAAATTGCGAGGATGCAATTTTCAAAAGGGGGGAAGGATGTAACACCCCATGTAAATAAAGAATATGCAATTTTCATATTTATCCATATTTGTGAATAAAATATTAATATTTCTTTAATGGGGAGGCTATGCTCGATGGCGTACACAATATGCAACAACGAGTTTCTTGGGAATCTTACGTTGCATTATAATAATAAAATAATATTATTTTAAATTGTAGTTAATGCCTAGCTATTGTAATGGCGGGAATGAACAGAACTAAATACAAAATGATTATATATGTTTTTCAAATATTTTTACTTTTTACAATAAATGTTAGAGGATTAAAAATGCGAATGAATCCAATTTTAAGCGTAAACATTCCAATATTCATTAAAAGGTCGATTAACCGCCTTTTGATGATGAACCTCTTTTAAATCCAATTTTTAACAATTTTATGTGTTATATTTTATAATAATAAAATTCTTTTTTAGAATCTGGGCATCAATATTTACTTTGTGTAATTTTTTGGTAATTTTCTGATAAGGTTCATTTTTAATGAATAGTGAAAAATGTTGTATTTGAATTCAAAACCACTTTTTAATCTAATTTATTTATATGATTATATTATCTTTTGAATTGGTTTTAAAGTGAAATTAGAATATATTTTTACAATTTAATCCAATAGTGGTCGTTGGAATTAATTTCATCTCGAAATTGGACTCAAACTAGCGTCAATCTTTTGATACTTATTGTTTCATAAAAACACGCTATTTGGGTTGATAGCGGGAATTAATTATTAAATTATTTAATGTAACTTATATGTTTTGAATTTTTTAAAATAGACATCATTTTTGAATTCGGAATATCAAATATAGCTTAGGGTGAATTTTTGATATTTTTCTGGAAAACTTCAATTTTTGATGAATAGTGAAACCCCTAAGTGGTACTTAAAAAAACTGATTTTTCGTTTAAATGAAATTTTACCACCACTGTGTTTTGAATTTAAAAAATCCATCATACATGGTTTTCATTAAGATGTAAAAGGTGGTTCAATGGGATTAAAATAATTTTTTTTTCTGAATAGTAACTTTTAAGTTTTAATCGCGATTAGAGGTAATTAGTGTAGTTTAAGGTAAAAATAATGTTTTAATAATATGAAATGACCTATACACATGTCCTATCCTCATTGGATGAGTCATGCACGACCAAGAAAATCCATGGGTCAACTTGGGGATCCCATGGATCCACTTTGGTTGGAAATTGACATTAATACCTTTTTATTTAAAGTTAAAATTAAAATGTCACAAACATTTGTTGTTTTACTAAAAGAATTTTTAGATGGAGTTATACAAGTCATATTTTTTATTATAAATATTTATGAGAAATAAAAAAATATTTCCGATATCATTATATTTTTTGGTATAATTTTTAGATATTAAATAAATTAATTTATTTTTGACACCGTAATGATGTAGTGATTACCTCATAAATGAACGATTTAAATAAAATGAGAAGATAAGGTGAAATATAAGTCTTACACTTGACCAAAACCTATTGGATGGGTGGATTTAGAAACCTTATCACCTTATCCTCAAAATATATCCTTTTTGGACCTTTTAAATCCCGAAATCATTTGTAGTATTTTATAACTTTCCACGAGTGCCCCTCCTTTTCTCTTATAAAAGGCCCCCACCTCTACCACCTTACCCACACCTCTCAAGCCTTTGGATCGGCCAACCCCTACCCATTTTCTCTCTCCACACCCCTCTCTTCATCATGGAAGCCTCACTTTGGGATGAATCCATTCCAAGGAAGCCTTTGAGCTCAAATCAAAGAGAGTTACCCTATTTATAGGTAATGTCTTCCCTTGTGTTCTTTTGTTTTATTTTTCTTCTCCAAACCCCTAAACTATTTTTATTACTTTTTTTTGTAAAAAAATCAGTATCTTAAATGTAATAGGATTTTTTTATAAGAATGATTATTTCTACACTTCCACATACCTCCGTCTAATGGTTAAAGAACATACTGTTTTTGTGGATGGTGAATTACTGCCTCATTAAACGATGATTGTTCAATATTATTTTAACACCTTCAAAGGTGGCAATTAAGATGTCACTATATTTATATATTATATATAATATGTTTATGTTTAACTTATGATTCTGTATTTTTCATTTATGGCATACCTTTATGGTTTCCATTATGGGTAAACGCGATATCTTCATTTTTGGAAGTGCGGACTACCGCCCTCTCAAAGTGATTTGATTCGTTAATGCCATATGTGGGATGTATAAAGGATGGAATTAATGGTATTACATATGATATATTACTGGAATTATAATATACCTTTATATCATTATTATTTCATTCCATTTATTATTAAAAAAAATAAATGAAAGTTGCGTTCATGCGTACGTACGGCTTACCGTCTCAATGAACGGTACATTTCATTTCTTATCTCCAAATGTTATGTACTATTATAAGTACATATATATATATATAATGGATATATATGTCATATATAACATCTAAATGATGGATATCATTCTGTAATTATAATATATATATATCTCTTTTAACTTTAATTCCATTAATATGACAAAAAAATGAAAGTAGCGTTCATGTGTACGTACGGCCTACAGTCTCCATGAATGGTGCTTTTAATTATTTATCTCCAAATGTTATGTAATAGTAAAAAATGAATATATAAGGGATATATATGATATTTAATACATTAATACTATTCTGGAGATGATTTACCTATAACTACATGGAAAATTGTTTTCCAGCAAGTTCAATTTTTACTCATGTACCAAACATCGACAAAAATGTCTGATATGAAATCACATTATTAACCAATTATTATAAAACTATAATATGTGATATGAACTGAATAATAATATTTAAAGGAGGTTCTTAGGAAATTATAAATTGACCAAATTTTATTATTTAGGAGATTAATGAACGATCGAGTCATGGCAGACATGAGGTAAGGGATCATACCCCTCTATTTATTTTTAAGTACACTCTTTTATGTCATTCCTTTTAAGCTCATATTTATTATGATTGGGATGTTATTTTACATTCATCATACTGTAATTTTTATGTTCATATGATGTGAGACCCTATTTTCTCTCATCAATCCATTTTGGAAGTTTTGATTGGCGTCGTTAGGCTGCTGAATTTTCGTAAGGGATCCAACCTCTCTCTTTCTTTTTAAGTACTCTCTTTTATGTGATTTCTTTTAAGATTATCTTTCTTATGTTTGGGAATATTATTTTATATTCCTCATACTATACTTTTTATTGTCATATTAGGAGAGACCCTATTGGATCTCATAAATCCATTTTTGGAAGTTTTAAGTGGCATCGTTAGGCTGCCGAGTTTCCGTAAGGGATTTTTCATCTCACTTTTATTCCCGTGACATTTATTCTACATTTTTCACTATTTCCTTTGAGTGGTGTATGTACTTCCAATTATTATACACTTTGTGTAGTATAATATCATTTATGGCTATTTACATCTTCATTGTATGACCCTTCTTCCATGGGGTGTACGTTTCAAAAGTTACCCAACTTGGTAAGGGGACCCTTCACCCTCCTCCTTTTAAAATTCTTCTTTTGTTATGTCTTTTAATTCACATAATATTATGTTGGGATATGTTCTTCTATATCCTTATTTATGTAAATTTTATGTTCAACTGATGAGATACCATTTTCTCTCTCATCAACTCATTTTCTGAATTTTAAAGTGACGTCGTTAGGCTGTCAGATTTCTGTAAAGGAACATCTTAACCCACTATCAATTCTTTGGGTTAAACCTCTACATCATGATTTTATTATGCCAGGATTATGTGTGGAATATCTATGTTGTAATTTCCACAAACCTTTTTGTGGATATATTATTTCTACACATAATCATCTCATTGATTAATTCTTACGAACTTGTATGAGAAATCCTAACTCAATCTCATTTCATTGAGTTAAATATTTATGTCATTGGTTTTGTTTTTCCAAAATTATGTGTGAATGACCACTGATTGTTTCACACTTAATATCCCCATATATTGGGTGTATTTATATTTTTCACACAATATTAGGTTATATATTTATCCTTATTTTAAGGATACCATCATTATAATGGATTTCATCTCAATTTACATTTCCATTGAGACTTCATTGTTGTTATGCACCAATTCACTCTTATATGGTGTGTATATTTTCCTTTGACTTATTATATCAGGAATACATTTATTCTCATGATATTATAAAGCTCGGATTACATGTTATTCTGCAATTATTTGTATTCTAGAGTCTCTCATTTTGTTAAAAACACTTTAACAAAAATATCGTTTTAAATGTTTTAAAGATTCATTATTCTAAATAATTATCTTTAATGTCCATGTTTTCAAAATGGTTTTCAGTATTTATTTATATGAAAATTGATGTTTTAAAATTATAATTCCATTAAAAGATTCAAAGTGGTATGGGAAACTTTGATTGAAAAATCTCTTTTAAATGGTTTTCGAAAATGGATTGATTAATTCAATATCTTGGAATTACTTTTTGTGATTGCAAATGAAATGTTGTTATTGAAATGTATATAATTTCAAAATTTTATGTGTAATGATGGAACTTGGATATTTTATGGGTGATTACGTGATAAACCATATGATGGGTGGTTCCATGAATAACAGGAAGGGTGGTTACGTTATAACCTCCAATGAATTGGGTATGGATGTCAGTCGTATGGCTATTCCATTAAGTGATACGTGTGGAACTCGACTGTATGGTTCTTCCATTTAAGTATGTTTATGATCTAATGTTATCTTTATATGTTATGTGCTCTTTGTATGGGTTTTATTGTAATATTTTGGTTACAAAAGGGTAAGTAATGGTCTTTTATTTAGTGAAGAGTTTTTACTGCTTCGTAAAGGTGAAAAGTATTACTTTGGTAAAGTATTCATGGTTTACTTGTTGTTTTGAAAGAACTAATAGTTTCCCTTCTTTGTGTATCCTTTACTGGGCATTTTATACTCATCCCAAGTTTTTGAAATTAATTCCACAGGACTTAAAGTTGAATAGGGTCATGGATGTGATCAAGGAAAGACATGCTATATAAAACATGAAATAGACATGTTTTTAAGTGTTTTTTTATTTTATGGAAACTTAGTATAAGTGTCTACTATGTAATCTTTTGATATGTAATAGTTATGAACTAATTCTCTAAAACACTAAACCTGAAAAGATACCCAATGTGAATTATTCATTTAATTCAATAATAAGTAATGTTTAAGGCTGGGTCCTTATAATGATCACTTCTTAGTGAAATTTCTTTAAAATGTTTTTCATTTTGAACAGATTTGAAAAATAAAATTCCAATGTTATAAAAGCTTCATTTCTATATTTTAGAATATATATCAATGTAAATCACGAATAGTAATCAACTAAAACATATAAATATAAATTCCCAACAAAAATTTCTACCTTCAAAGGTTCAAACATATCCTTATGGGAAACTACTAAAGGTTTAGATGTAGCAATTATGGTAGTTGATTTGAAGGATGATTTATGTTTCTTGCCAATTTGACATGCATCACCAAATAATTCACAATCAAATTGAAAACTAGGAAAATCAAAAAATAATTGTTTCATAGATAAAATATGTAAATAAAAAATACTGAAATGTCTATGAATTTTAGGTGAGATCGAGGATTCATTTATTTTAATAGTTAAACAATTTACTATTTGTTTCCACAAGACAACTATGTCCACGGTATAAAAAATTCCAGTTCTTGGTGCTATAAATATATGTAATTTATCTCTAGAAATAGAAAAACATTTTAAAAAAAATCAACACAATAAACATCATCACAATGATGATAAATACTTAGCAGGTTATGTTTCAGTCCATGAACATAAAGAATAATATTGATCGAGAAAACTTTTTGATCTCCAACATTTCCAATACCAATAATTATTCCATTAGAATTATCACCAAAGGTGACTAATCCACCATTCTTTTGAGTTAATGTTTTAATGTTAGAAGAGTTTCCACTCATATTCCTAGATCAGTCACTATCCATGTTCGATATTTTTTTTGTGCTTCTATAACCTGCTTCCTACTTATGTTCAGTCATGAAGCCCATGTTTTCTTTATATTTGATTCTTATTTTTCTAAGTCACTATTTGATGATATATTGGAGCCTTTAAAAACAATCCATGTAGCATTCATTTATCATATATATTTATTCTCATAATTTGTATTATTGAATAACTCCATTTTCTTTTCAAAATTTAGTAATGGACAGTCAGGTCTTATGTGATCCATTTTCTTGCATTCATATCATCTGACATCCTTTGGATATTTTTCATCTTTCTTTAATGATTTTCTAAATCCGTTATTTGACATATAAAATTTGCTGAATTTTCTAGCCGTCTAGTCGAGTTCGATTTCTGAATCAGATGAGTCATAACATTATTCATTTTTTATCTCTTGTTTCATTTTTATGTTCTTATTCTAAGAAGTAATTTTCATAGTAGTATTTTCTATTATTATCATGAGATTATTATCATTTTCTTAATCTTCCATCTTAGCTTCATAAATCATCAAGGTTAATTTCAATTATCTCATGGATATATTTTTAATAGGTGATGATTTATTAATGGCTACTGATATCCCATTCCATTGGGTTGGATGTGCTCTCAGTACATTCATGGCAGGATCTTCTTGTTTAATAGGATACCCAAAGGCAGTGATGTTATTGACTATCATTGTAAGCCATCCATTCATCTGAGTGATTATTCCAGGATTTAGCATTCTAAATGTATCGAATTTTAGTTTTTCTATAGCATACCTTATTTTCTAACATTAATTGTTTCTTCAAAGGAAATTGCAATTTTCTACCACATCTCATATGTAGTATGTCATTGAGATACTTGATTAAATTCATCTCGTCGTAGGAAATAAATGATAGCTTTCATAGATTTTGAATTTCTTTGAAACCCTATTTCAGTAGCTTCACTCAGTGTTTCATGTTCCTCAGGAATTTTATAAGGTGTAAGAAATTTTTATTAGTCTCAGTATCCAAGATTCTTCAGGTAGATGATCATCCTAGATATCCAACATCCGTAGTTTTCACTACTGATGTATGGAGATCAAATCATTTTCCTTCCCACTAAGATATAATCCATTGATATAACTATATAACCATTTACTTTTATCTTTCCATAACATTAATAAAAGAACCATCCTCTGATTCTAGTAATTGGATCATGTTATATAAAATATACACAAGATGGGGGTGAATTGTGTCTTTCAAAACATCTCGAGAAATATTGATATTTATAAATTCTGTCCTATTATAATTACGAGATTGTTTATGTAGAAAAAATTAACATATATAATGACTCAAAGATTTATATTCTTTTGGGTCGAAAAGATCCCCTAGTCCACTCCACCAATGCTCTTCTCTACGGGCATGGTGATTTTCACTAGTTGGTCCTCCTTTCACAAGATCATCCACAACCTTTTATAAGAAGTTGAAATCATTACAATTTAATGCCAGAACATATAATTATGGATCTAAACATAAAACATATAAAATATCTTAGTTTGAGAATCTGGTAACAAAAATAAAAGACTATTTGAGAAATAATTTTTGTATGATCGTTATAATTGCAGTAGTACACAACTGAAAATGAATGGATCGTCATTTTGTAAAATGGTGTAACTCAGATAAGAGAAGTTCTAACTTGACCCAGTTTCAATTGATATTGAAATATATTCAAAAACAAATCAACAGTATATTAATGATAGATTTCTAATTTAGAACATGCAAATCATCAAAGATTCTTTTTCTAACATAAAACAGAATCTGATCGTTCTTTATATTATCAAATCTGTAAAATATCTCTTTATTGAGTAAACATTTCTTTGTTTTTGTGAAAATCGAATATCTCCAAATTCGAATCATGTAATTGCTATTAATTGAAGAGACATATAATCACCCTTGTATTTTAACAAAATTCAGATACATAGAATATATAGAATAAATATGAGCACATTATTCCTAAATTCATATCCACATAAGATGCCTGATAGATTGAAATATTCAAATGTTTTAATAACAGTGAATACATTACTTACCATAATAATTGACATGAAATCCTCTTCTTATATTGATCCTTTGAATTATATATATAAATATTTAATTCGGTTAAATATATGCTTCGAAAAAGGCCTTGAATTTTGATTGAAATCTACCTGATATTCCACAAAATACCATTGCATAATAAATTTGTAAATTCAAATCTCCAACAACTGAAGAATTCAAATGTATGGTTTTAAATGTAAGATTTATTACAAACGTAAGGTTGATGATCCATATATTTGTCTTATCCTTCAAAATTTATGGTATAAAATCTATACATTTCTTTTATTCAGATCGTAAGGTACATGATCCAAACTTCATGATAAACCGTCAATTTCATTAAAAAAGTAGGCTTGATTATCCATACTTTTTTAAAGAAAACATAAGGTTCCATACTTATGTAAGGTTATTCATCCATACATTTCTCATATAAAACATAAGGTTCTATCCAATTGTAAAGATATTTTACAATTATATTATGTAATTGTAAGGTTGATTAACTATACATTTCTAAACTCTTCTAAAATAAATATAGGGTTCAATCTTTATGCCACTATATCTAATGTACGGTATGCACAATGTCTCCAGAACACACTGAATAGCATTCTAAACACTTTGACAAATATTCCACTTGTATTGTATGTTTTAATATTATTAAAAAAATTAATATAAAAAATATTTATATCCTGAAATTTACATAAACTAAAATCATTATAATAACATATATGGCTATTTGTGAGCATCAAAATCATCATAAAAATATTGATTATTGTTGAAACAATTCATGCTCAACAATTAATGATAAATGAGTCATAAGTGAAATTTTTAGGTAAATTTTCCTTTTGGTCAAAATTATGTCATCTAAAACTATATTCAGGATTTAAATATCATATATATATAGAATATTTGTATATATAATAATCCATAATATTTTGAGATAATTACTAAACTGCATCATTCATGGAGACGGTAGGTCGTATGTACGTATGAACACAATTTTCATTTCATTGTCATATTAAAATAGTAGGAATTAAATTATAATTACAGAATTATATTAATTTCATATATGTCTCATAGGTTTAATACAACCATCATTTCTACATTCCATGTATAGTGGGAATGAGTAATATATTTTTGAGGGGCGGTAGTACACACTTCCTCAAAAGAAATAATCATATAACAACAATATAGACTAAGTGAAGGTGTGTTTAATATAATATATAAAGAATATAAAATTGGATATAATATATGTATTAAAATATTATATGACAATAATAATGGTTTTAAGACATTATATGAAGGAAATAAAGGGAAAATAACAAAAACATTATTCACGAAGGTGATAAAATGACAGAACATGGACATCAATTTCATTTATTTGACTAAGAGAAAGTGAGAAATGAAATGGATATGAGATATTCAACTATAAATCTATCACATTAGTATATACATTATTAGATATTAATCATGGATTTATATATTATTTGGGTGAGGATAATGTAAAAAAATAAATAAATTAGGAGTGGTACTTTGAAAAAATTTCCTCTTGAATATCCCCTCCATTGAAGACCCATGAGGACCATGTATTTTTTATTTTTGTGAGGAAATCAACTCTTGGACATGGGTAGAGTGAGGAGGAGAGGTTTTGGTAGATATTTTAGAAGCTAACTGGCTTTTGGGTCGAAATAGTGTGGTGGATAGGTGGAATTTATACTTGAGGAGGGATTTGTCAAAGTCATTGATTAATAAATTATTTTATATTAAAATCCATCAATATAGAGGTGGAATTAATTTCATTGACTTTGGGTTATATTTAATGATGTATATGCTAGTTAGGGTCGAGACACACCTAAACCAACCATTAAATATTATATTTTTAGGTATGTTAATGTTATTACTTTTAACATTAACACTTCTTAAAATATTACATTCACTATGGTAGATAATCTATTTACCATGGTAACTTTTTTGTACCAAAAAAATTGACCTCACACCCTAATTTGGACCTTCTAATTTAAAATATCTAATCCATTTTATCAAATCCAATTCACATAATTTGAAAAAAAAATTCAAATTTATTCCACAAACAAAACAAATTTTTTTTATTTTATGTGAAACGTTTAAATGGTTGAAATATTTTTATATCTATTTTAAAATTTAAATTACATAAAATGACCTAAATTGGATTAAGTTATAATTAAATTGTTTAATTATACTCTAAAAACAATTTTATGTGTAACCTATCTATATAAATTAATTAGACAAAAACGCAGTTTGGAATTAAAATACAGTATTTTTCACTATTCATTAAAAAAATAATATTAACAAAAAAATACAAAATATTCGACCAAAGTAAATTTTTTTGTCCCCATTCCAAAAAAGAATTTTATTTTTTCATAATGATCTTATATAGGTTTATAAAACATTATTTAAAATGGGTTCTCTATCAAATGGTGGTAAAACTGTATTATTAGAAAAAAAAACATTTTCTCAGAGAAATTGATTTTGTTCTTATATAATGTATACGAAACAAATAACATAAATTATAAACACTTTACTGAATATATTAAATATATATATTTAAATAAAGTCCAAAAATACTGATTTTATTATTTTATAAACTAATTTTTTAAATTTAAACAGTTTTCTAGAAGAAAATTATTTTTATTTAAAATGGGTTTTATTTTAATTTATAAATAATTGTTCATAAAAGAATTAATTAAATTAATGTGTAAAGGATATATTAATAAATTAATTAATATTTTTCATTTACTCCAATTTAAAATCTAGGATATAAGGTAACATATTAATTCTTACGTTCGATGTAGCTTATTATATACGCTATCAAACATATTGTCTTCTTTTAAAAACTCAGGATGTTACAACATATAACATAAAAACTACTCTAGTGGTGATTGTGAAATATGAATCACATAAATATATTTGATATGAGAACCCATTTCCTTATGTTTGACATTCATTATATGTTCTTTATAGACCATTAATAATTAATTTATTGTTATTATAAATCGATTGAAAATAATATATATATTTATAATATCATATATAGTCAACATATACCATTTTAATACTCATACATTAACAATTAATTGTTATAACAATTTTTTATTAGTGTCTATTTTCCTTTTTATGTATGTTTCATTTTGGTATGTTTATTAATTTTATATTTATCCCAGAAAAATGATATAATTATTTATAATAATGGTAACTATTTTACATGTATTACATAAATATATATATTTATAATCATATACAAAAGGTTGTGAGAGAAAAATAACTTAAATTTTTCAGGTAAATGGTATTACCTACTTACACATGAACAATTTTTCACTTTTTAAGATTGGTATATTACAAAAATAAGAAAAATTTCATTATTTAAGAATAATAATTATATAATATAAATAATATATTTTCATTAAAATATTTTTATTACAATCCATGAAAAATATAAATGAAAACGGAATCACTCACTCTTTTGATTTAGTATTCCAAACATACGCACAAGGAATGTTATAGTCTCTCAATGTTTAGAAATGTAATAATGCTGATATGATATAATAAATATATATGAATTGTTATTTCATAAATGAATGGTATAATCATTAACCACATCATAATATCCATCCCATAATAATAGTTCTATAAAATGAATTGTATCACAATGCTGAAGGCGTAGTCCACATGTATGCATGAGTGATACATTAATATTCGATTTAATGAAAATATGGTGCATGTTTTTTATCCATGGTCATTATAAATTATATTTTTAGTTAATATAAAATATATTTTATTTTATGATAAATATTATTGATTAAAATGTGGTAGAATATGAAATATAAAGAAATAAGTTGGGTAATATGATCATATCTTCATCGGTAGAGCTCCTTTAGAAAATTACATAAAGAACCTCAGAATGGTCTTTTAAGAATACAAATACAAAATAATTAAGGATTGGAAATTGGAGGAGATAATTATAAAGGATTCTATTGAGATTATTTGGTAAAGTTTATGTGTAGAATAGAAATGGGGTGTGTCATTTTATATGTAGTGAAGAGGAAATACTTTTAATTTCATCAAATATTAAAATTAAATAAAACCATACACTGAAAAAATGTTTTCAAATGACTATAATTGTGATTTTAGGATATTATAAGTTTGAAAAAATATTATCCAAAGGATTTGGGTCATATTAATAAGAAAAAATATCCACATATATTGGTTTAACCGCTGCTAAGCCCATTTTGACCTAAACTGCAATATTTTTTTTAATTATAAAATTTCTTATCACCCAAAATTATATTATCCTCATAAAATAATAAAAATTAAGATGATTCTAAAAATGTAATAATTTGATTTTTTTTTCCAAGGGAAGCTATGTAATACATCAAGCTTGTTTCCAACTAATATATATATATATATATAATCACAAGGTGTTACATATAACCAACCGTATAAATTATTTTTCATTAAAAAAATTCAATAAGATATAAGATATTAAGGATACATCATCCTCATAATATACTATCATTCCAAATTAGTTTTTTAATGTAAATACCCATAAATTCCATGTAATGTTTTTAATGATATGGGAATTTTAAGAGTCTGCGAAAATTGATGGAGCATGATTCCAAGGCCTGATGTTCCTGGAATGAATTTATGACCTTTTTTGGGTACGTTCAGTAAACATGAGAGCTGGTTTTTGTAACATTTGAAGTGGTACTTGGAATCGAAATCCAAGGACACTGTTGAAATCGCAACACCAATATTTGCTTATGGTGACCTTCAACACGACCACACTAGGTCAAGGGTTAAACATAGTTTTCATGTTTTTCATGGAAATAAAAAATAAAATAAAGAACAATATTTTATTTTATTTTTATCCTCCCAATTGAATATGCAGTGTTGGGGACCACCAGAGTATAAAACCTCGTAATTTGAAATTAAAGGTGGGAACAACCCGATCCCCTCCTAATGGGGGAAAACCTTTCAACTCTATATTTAATTAATTTATCCAACTAAAATTAATTAAACATGTCAAATTTAATTATTCCAATGTGGAATTAAATTTGTTAAAATTATTTCTATTATATTGGCTCCCCTTTACATTGGATAGGATTGGTTGGAAAATGAGAATTGGGAGAGATCCTTGGAGAAATTTGGAGAAACATTTCCTCAAAATGATGAATTCCATGTGCAACGAAGAATGTTATTCAGAATCAAGAATGAGGAAGACACACATGCCTGGTATCGAAAGCGTGTTGTGGAAGTGAAGATCGTTGGAACCCTCTTCGTCTTCTTTATCTCATGATCTTCCAAAGATAAATCGATGCAGGATTTTTTTTAAATACCCCTTATACGTTTGTGACATTATTCATGATTAAAGAATGAATAAGCCACATGCAACCACAATAAGGTGGAGGGTGAGGGCCATAAGAACACGTCCCGGCCTCTCCGCAACCTATGCAATCATTGTGGGGGTTTTAAATCAATGGAAATGTACTGATATGAGTGTGGATATCAACAGAATGAATAACGAGCCACCGAGGGAACCCCTGTGACCCGAAGAATGTCGCCAGCAACCGCTCTTGCGACACACACTAGTGGGGCTTCGGAAAGGTGGTCGACACTCCAGCTGGCCGGGACGAAGGCGGTGGCACGACCAGGCCACTGGAGAAGGGCCGCGCCCCGTCGGTCACGACAGAGTATGGGCGGCGGCTGGTGGAGCTCGACTGCATGATGGGGAGGCAGTGGCGTGCGTCCACACTTCCCGCCGTGGAAGGGTCGCAGTGAGAGGTCATGTCGTTGAGGGAGGGGCGGCTGGCTTGCCATTGGCCGCCAGAGATGGTGCGGCGTGCGACAGTGTTGTTCGGAGGAAAAGCCAGCCATGGGCCACCCATCGTAGTCCGCCTAGTGGGCCGCTGGTGGGTTGGGCCGGACCCAGTAAGACGGGTCGACTCAAACTAGTTCAGGTCAGGCTGGGTCAGACCGACATTGTCAGACCGGACCCGGACCAACATCGACCCCTTTAGTTTTTTCAGCCATAACTTGAGCTTCGGTTGTACATTTGATGTACCATCTGAGGTAATGGAAACCTTGCATTGAAACAATTCATTTGGTATACTCCACTTGAGTTTTGGATGGAGTTGTTTATGGATGGGTTAGATCAAACAATAATCTAACTGGACCCTCGGTACTAAAATAACAATAAATTACAGACCAAGATTCTAATTGACGCACAGTCTATTTCACTGAGATCCCTATTACTTGGAGATCCTTTGGGATACTTCTTCATGGGTCATCATTGTAGTTGGAGTATTGACCTATGGCATGAGGTGTGGATTCTCCCGGAATCAAGCGAGTTTAATGAGGGAACCTTGTAGCTGGCTGTAAGATGAGAAAATGATCATTTGTGGGTCTGTGATTTTGGATACTGTGTGGGTCTATCTTGTGGGATCCTACATTGGTGTGTGTTCGAGATTCTCACTTGTATATGCTCTAGGAATCCACGTGAGACTACTCTCGGATCCAACGTGGGTCTATAATACTAGGATCCTATGTGGGTCTGTTGTACTATGATCCTATGTGGGTGAGATGATTTAGGATCCAACGTGGGTCTGCATATTTTCATAGTAAGATTATTTAGTAGATACCTCTAATCATCTTTATTACCGTACCTATGTTATACCTGGTGTGAGCTGAGTATTTACCTTTTTGGTAATCTTCTGTGTGGTGTACCTTTATGGTACTTACCTTCGTGGTGATACCTCTATGGTATTTTTCTCTATGGCCTTACGTTTGTGGTATGTACATTTGTGGTGTTACCTACATGGTATTCTTTCATTCATTGAATAGTTTTACTTTGGCTATGTATTTTGGCCTTGAGTATCCTCATGAATGAGATGGGTATAATTGATAACATAGGTATATGTATGGTAATATACCTAAGTAGTGTTGTCAGTTATTTTAATGCTTTTTGGTTTATCCTTTATGGATATTGTGAGGCCTTTGAGGGTCCCTAGGTCCCTAATGAGTATCATTATACTCATCCTTACATAGGCTATGCCCACACATTTTTGTGTTTGGTGTAGACAACAGAAATCATTGATCGAGGCTGGGGGTACTAGGACTTGATGGTGCCTGAAGGTGGACAATTCGGCATGGCGGTACGTAGAGGAGACGTGAAGACATGGAGTGATGAGGAGGTGAATTGTACCTACCCTTAAGGTTGGAAAATCGAAGGACAACCAAGTTCATGACTTCCTTTTTCTTTCATATGAATTCTATTTTTAGTTGTACTTGTACCTTTACAGTCGGGCTTGTATTCTAGCCCCTTTTTTACTTTCATCACTCTTTTACTTCCCCATCTTACTTCACAGTTACTTTTTACTATGTTTGTGGACCGCGGGTTTGTATAAGATTAAAGGAAATTCCTCCCCTTTTTATGAAATATTCTTTTCGGTTCTAGTCGCCAGCCCTTGGCTTATGGAAGGAGGGCATTGGGTAGTCATGGCATGGGCCTTGTGGGACGGGTTGTGACCAATTGGTACTAGAGGAGTCAGTTCTACTATAGAACATTGGACTATGATATTTTTAATAGAGTAGTTTTAAGTGTTATGAGTGTGGTTATATGTTTAGGGAATCCAATGCTAGTGCGACGACTGATGTATCAATACACCGGGACCCTGGCTTCTGATTTCTAACTTAGTGTATGAAAAAACTGATTGTGTGTGTGTTTGGAAAATTTTTCCTTGTGATCTATTTGAGTCAGCTCAACCTGTATATATTTTTGAATATGGTGCAACTATTTCATTTTAGGATTCCTCCACGCAGACAACTAGATAGGGTTCCGAGTGTTGTACGTGATGATTACCCACTGAGCGACGAGCCCTCGATGTATGGCCCTTTATTACTAGAGGAAATAGTAGAGTCACCAACGATACCATTACCCATTGGGCAGCATATTCCAGCAGCCCAAGGAGAATAGAGTGCACCCCACTTGACCCTGTTTCACTAGATCCAGTGCTAGAGGCCACCCATGTTCAGGGTGAGACGGACCCATAGGTGGCTGAGGATTTTCTAGAGGCTATGGTGAGAGTCTTCTGACTGGTAGGGACACCAGCTGATCTCATTGTGATCTTTGCCACCAGTATTCTACAGGAAGAAGTGGGTAGATGGTGGTTATTGATTCTATCAGCTCATGAAAAGGTGACACTATTCTAGGAAGACATTGAGAGCCTATTTCAGGCATAGTTTTCTCAGTGACCCTTCACATAGTGTGCATACAAGAACTTATTCATCTACAGCAGGGCAGAATGACTGTGGCTCAGTACTCTGCGAGGTTCCCTGACATCTAACTCTACTCCCCTTATATGGTGCATGATCCATTTTTCAAGGCCCAGACCTTCGAGCAGGGGCTCAGGTGGGATATCAGGGCTTCGATGATTTCCCTCAGCATCCCGACACAAGACGATGTGTTAGATCGAGCCCTCTTAGTGTATTTTTTTTTCCTCCTATGTATTCACCTGCAGCAAGACTCACCACTGAGCGTAACATAACAGAGTCTTCTGAAGATGACAGCAGACAGATGTCATAGAGGTCCAAGAGGACCAGACCTATTGGTGGATGACCGCAGAATTCAGGATCAGTTGTGCGGGGCACATGATACATTGCTAGTCATGTTTGGAGAATGCACTGTTACACATGCGGCGGGCATGGACACATGGCATGTGACTATCCGAACCACCGTTCTGATGATCAAAAGATGGTCGAAGGACCGCCCAGGTAGAGACAGAGGTTTGACCGTGGAGGTCTGTAGGGAGCAGGTAGACATGGCAGAGGAGATGGCCATGTAGTTGGCGATGGGTGACGATTTGATATGTTACCGCCACCACCACCAGGAGGTCCACCCTAACCATAGAGATCAGGTGGACAGGGGCGAGCTCTAATCTAGGCATTTGAGGTCTATTACTAGGGCATTCCAGAGATGATTTAACAGATTACAAACAGGTGCTAGAAGTGTGTGATTACTCTAGGAGGTGAGAGCATATACTGGGATTATCTAGTAGTGGTGTCAAGGCCTTAGGACATCATCTCGATTATGGATTGGTTATCTAATGTCCATGCCTTGATTGACTGTATTTGGTGAAAAGTGTGGTGTATCCTCCATGATGGGACTAGGTTAACCTTCACCTACAAGAAGGGTGCCTTTTCAGCCGACGATAGACTTACTCGATGAAGAGTGTAGCTGATCCCTCATTAGTTGGCTAGCCTTACCCTCAGAGTAGTTGATGTGGAGAGTCTGAGTTACCCTTTAGTAGTGGACCAGTACCTGGATGTATTCCCTGATGACGTTCCTGGACAGTCACCTCACAACGAGGTGAACTTTTACATTGATGTGTACCCCGGGACGACCCCGATATCTAAACCGTGATATTAGATGGATCCCGTAGCGCTTCGTGAGCTGTAGGTACAACTAGAAGAATTTTAGGGAAAGGGGTTCATCTGGCCTAGTGTTTCTCCTTGGGTTGCCCCGATTTTTTTCAATAAGAAGGCAAATAGGATCTTGATTGTTTGGGCTGACTATCAGCGCTTGAAATAGTTGACCTGGAAGAATAAGTACCCACTTATGAGTATTGACGAACTCTTTGATCACTTTAAGAGAGAACGGTGGTTCTAATAGATATACGTCAGATCTCGTTATCACTAGCTCAGAGTACAAGATGAGGATATGCAGATGACGACTTTCAGATGTCGGTATGACCACTACGAGTTCTTGGTTATTCCATTTTGAATGACCAATGCTCCATTAGTGTTCATGGGACTCTTCAACATCATCTTCCAGCCATACATTGATCTCTTTGTAGTAGACTTAATCAAAAAAATTATTATCTACTCGGCTACTGAGGAGGAGCATGTCAATCATTTGCAGATAGTTCTAGACACACTTCTAGAGCACTTGCTTTTTGGTAAGGTCTCAAAGTTCTAGTTCTGGATCTGAGAGGTTCACATTCGTGGACTTGTCATATCAGATGCTGGATTTGTAGTGGATCCAAAAATGAATGAGGCGGTACAAGATTGGGATCCACTTAGGAGTGTCACAGAGGTACGAAGTTTCCTAGGTTTGGCCAGTTACTACCATAGATTTGTGCCAAATTTATCTAGAGTTGCAACACATTTATCAGTGCTAAAAAAGAAGGGGAAACCCTTGATGCTGTTAGAGAGATGATAGTGGAGTTTTCAAGAGCTGAGGCAGAGGCTGACTCGTGACCCCATATTGAGGCTTCCGATGGAGGGCATTGAGTATGTAGTCTACTGCGACGCTTTAGGAACCAGGATCAGATGTGTCCTGATGTAGGAGTGAGTAGTTATCGCGTACTGTTCCCGACCTCTTAGACTGCATGATAAAAACATTGATACCCATGACCTGGAGTTAGCAGAAGTGGTCTTTGCCTTGAATATTTGGCGATATTAATTGATTGGTAAACGTTTTAAAGTCTACTCGGACCACAAGTGTCTCAGGTATATCTTTACTCAGAAGGACCTGAACCTGAGATAGCGATGTTGGATTCAGTTCCTCCAGGACTATGACTTCGAGATAGTCTATACTCCTGGGAAGGGAAACTTTGTAGCATATTTTCTCAGCACGAGATCTAGTATATAACTTCTAGGTGAGGCGATGGAGAAGCTGTCTGCTTTAAAGATATACTTTTTGGAATGAGATAGAGCAAATTTTCATTAGTCTCTTATAGTCACACCCTAACGTCTTCAGCGAGTCATGGGGGCACAGTGTGTGGACACTAACTGCAAGGCTCGACCTGCTCAGATATCAATAGGATAGGCGCCTGAGGAATTTTTTGAAGGTGGGGAGAACATCAGCCTTTTTAGATGGCATACCATGGTACTGATGTCGCTTCGGGAGGAAGTGTTGAGAGAGTTCCACACATCCCCTCTAGCGGTACATCCAGGATTGGCAAAGTTGTGCCAGGGTCTCTGATGACAACACTGATGGTCAAAAATGAATAATGCAGTATCAGTGTTTATCTCTCTGTTCCTCACTTGTCAGTAAGTGAAGGCAGAGCATGAGGTACCCGTAGGCTTAGTTCAGCCTTTAATGGACGCAGAGTGGAAGTGGGAATGGATATCCATGGACTTTGTGACAGGACTTCCATGTACATCCAAGGGTCGTGATTCTTTTTGTGTGATCATCTATCGTCTCACCATGTCGGCCGACTTCCTACCGATCAGATAGTAGGGTTCCATAGAGAGCTTGGGGCCCCTCTATATGTAGGAGAATGTGCGACTACATGGAGTACCCTCAACGATTGTCTCTGATTTTGATGTGCGCTTCACATCTCAGATATGGAAGGGGTTGCAAGAGGCATTTGGGAAACAACATCATTTGAACACTGCCTTCCATCCTCATATGGATGGCCAAACTGAGCGGACCATTCATACCCTTGAGGAAATGTTGCGTTCGTGCTTTATCATCTATGGTCATATCTGGGGTGATCACTTGCCCTTAGTGGAGGTTGAATACAGTAACAATTATCACTACTCCTTTGAGATGTCACCATTCGAGGATCTGTACAACCAACAATGAAAATCACCATTGTGTTGCATTGACCCAGGGGAGTCATCACTCATGGGACCATATATGGATTGGGCTACCGTAGATAATGTGCAGATAATCCCGGATAAGATGAATAATACACATAGTAGGCATAAGTCTTATGACGATAGGAGACGGAGACCTATGGAGTTCGAGAATGGTGACCACATATTTATACAGGTCTCACCCAGATGAGGTTTGCATAGATTTGTCTGACACGACTAGTTATCTTCATGGTTCAATGGACCATTTCAAGTTCTCAGTAGAGTTAGCGGGGTGTCTTACCTCCTAGAACATCCCCCTTAATTGCACCGGGTGCACGACATCTTCCACGTATCCTAGCTATGGAGATATGTGCATGACCATTCACACATCATTGACTGTGGAGATCTTGACATTGATGATGGGATTAACTTTACAGAGGTTTTAGCGGAGATTGAGGATCGACATGATCAGGTCCTTTGAGGGAAGTCAATACCTTTGGTGTGTTTTGGTTGGCAGCACGAGATCCTTCAGGAGTGCACATGGGAGCGGGAGGCTCAGATTCGTGCTCAATACCCCCACTTGTGTTTCTTAATTTTTGTATTGTGGTTTTTGGGGATGCATAGCCCTGAGGTGTGGAAAATGTAAAGACCCAGAAATTACATGTAATTTTGTTTATTATATTGTAATTTAATGAGTCAACAAAAATTGAAAGCACGCGATTCCGAGGCACGGTGTGCCCTGAATGAATTTATGAACAATTTTTTGGGTACGTTTAAAAAACATGTGATGGGGATTTAGTAACTTTGAACTGGTGCTCAGAATTGAAATATGAGGACACTGTTTAACTTGCTGCGCTGATATATTCTTATAGTGACCTTCACATGGACCATAGTAGGTCGAGGGTGAAGGTTAGTTTTCGTGTTTATTATGGAAATAAAAATAAAATAAAGAAAAATATTTTATTTTATTTTTACACACCCATTTGAATGTGTAGTAGTGGGGACCACCTGAGCTTAAAACATAATAATTTCAATGTAATGGTGGGGACCCCCGAACCCCCTTAATGGGGGGAAGCCTTTCAACTATCTAGTTAATATATTGATCCAACAACAATTAATTAAATGTTTCAACATTAATTGTGCCAATGTAAAATTAAATTTGTTAAACTGATTTCTATTATATTGTCTCCTCTTTACCTTGGCGAGGATTGGTTGGTAAAGGAGAATTTTGAGAGATCCTTGGAGAAGAGAGGAGAAACATTTCCTCTAAACATTGAATGCCCTCTCCAATGAAGAACATTCTTTAGAATCAAGAACTAGGATGACACTCGAGCACGAATTTAGAAGCGTTTTGAGGAAGCAATGATAGTTGGAACCCTCTTCATATTCTTCCTCACATCATCTTCCAATGAGAAATCGATGTAGGCCTTATTGTTATTTTAAATACCCCCGTAACCCGTTCTGACATTTTTAATGATTCAAGAATTAATAATCTTCCTTCTACCATTCTAATGCGGAGGGTGCTGGCCAAAAGAACACGGCCCGACCTCTCCGCAACCTATGTGATATGTGTAGGGTTTTAAAACAATGGATATATCCCTTGATGAGTGCACATGTCAACAGAATGAAGAATGATCCACAGGGGCTCACCTGATGACCTAAAGAACGTTGTCGGTGACCATGTATGCGACCGAAACCAGTGGGGCTCTGGAATGGAGGACGACACTCCGACCGACCATGATGAAGGTGGTGGTGTGGTCGCACCACCAGAGAAGGGTCGCGGCCCGTCGAACGAGGCAGAGGAAGGGTGACGGCTGATGGAGGCCAGTCGTACGAAGAGGAGGCAGCGGCGCGCGTCCACACCTACCAATGTGCAAGGGCCACGACACGAGGTCGCGAAGGAAAGGGAGGGGTGGATGGCTCGATTCCAGCTGCAAGAAATGGTGTGGCGTACAAACGTGTCGCTCAAATGAAAGGGTGGTCGTCCGACAAGCAGTAGAGTGCCCAGCAGGCCAAGCACCGCGGGCCGCCCAGCGCGGGCCGCACCGACAGGTCGGGCCATGCCGTCGGGCTAGGCTGGGCCACGCCACCGGGCCAGGCTAGGCCACGCAATTGGGCCGGGCGGGACCCACTGGTCCGAGTCAAACCAGACCCAGACCAACTTCGACCACTTTCATTCTTTCAGACATATCATGATCTACGGTCGTCCATTTGAAATACCGTCTACGATGACATAAACCTTGTATCGAGATGGTCTTTTTCGTATACACCACTAGAGTTTAGGATAATGTTTTGTACGACTGGGTTTGATCGAACACGAATCTAACCAGGCCCTCGAGACTAGAAGGCCAATAATATACAGACCCATCATCCGATTGATGCACCGGTTTTTCATTGAAACCCATATTAAGTGGCGGTCCATTGGGATACTTCTTCATGGGACTTTGTGGAAGTTAGAACATCGAACTACGGATTTTGGAATGGATTATCCAAGAATCATGAAAAATTAGTGCAGGAACACTATAGTTGGCTGTAACACGAGAAAAGGATCCTTTTGGGTCTGTGATTTTGGATCCTAAGTTGCTCTGTGTTTTGGGATCCTACATGTGTCTGTTTTTTAGAGTCTCACTTGGATCCACTCTAGGAATCCATATGAGACTACACTGGGATCCTACGTGGGTCTGTAGTACTAGGATCCTACGTGGTCTATTGTACTAGGATCCTATGTGGGTTTGATGATTTAGGATCATACGTGGGTCTGCCTCTTAACATAGTATGATTATTCAGTACTTAAATATAATCATCATTAATACCATACTTAATTATGCATTTTGTGAGATGAGTATTTACCTTTGTGGTTGACTTCTTTGTGGCGTTCCTTTGTTGTTCTTACCTTCATGGTGATACCTTTGTTGTATTATTCTGTGTGGAGTGACCTTTGTGGTACGTACCATTGTGGTGTAACCTACAACGTATTCTTTCCTTTATGGAATAATTTTACATTTTCTATGGACTTGGGCTTTGAGTTTCCTCATTATTGAGATTGGTATACTTGATAAATTAGGTCTATGTATAGTCATATACCTAAGTTGGGTAGTCAGTTTTTTTCATGCATTGTTGTTTATCCATTGTGGATTTATTGAGACCTTTGAGGGTATCAGGGTGCCCACTGAGTATTGTTATACTCACCCCTGCATGAGCTATGCCCGCAACTTATTTTGTTTCATTCAAACGACAGACAACATTGATCGCGGCTGAGGGTACCAAGACTGGATGGTGCCTGGAGGTGGACCATTCAGCATGGCGGTACGCAGAGGAGACAGACAAATGTGGAGTGCTAAGGAGGTGATTTGTACCTACCCTTCAGGTAGGAACCTCGGAGGACATCCTCGTAGCAGAATTATTTTTTTCATTCAGTGGTACTATATTTCTAGTAGTACTTGTACCATTACAGTTCAACTTATATTCTAGGCACTTTTTACTTTCATCAATATTTTACTTCAGTAGCATACTTCGAAGTTACTTCTTACCGTGTTATTAGATAGTGTGTATGTACAAGATTGAAGTCAATGCCTTCCCATTTTTGGGAATACGCCTTTTGGTGCCAGTCACTAACCCCTGGCATATAGAAGGCGGGCTTGTGGTAGTCACCGCCTGGGCCCCAGGTATGAAATGATATTAACCACTGGTATGACCTCTAAAATTTTAATATGTTTTGGATAGTTTATTAATATCCTTATTAGTGACATGTTAAACACATCATGACCTTGATATAGGTTCAATTAATATTGAAAGTGATATGTACCCATTCCAATAGGATGCATAATTATATAGGGTATGATATATCTTGTGTTTAGATTTCCTTTCTTTCAAAACCATATATTGTTCCTCAAGAATGATATTTATATGAATAGTTATTCAAAAATATCAAACTAATTATCTCACCAATGATTTTCATCATAAAATTCATATCAACTCGAATATTCCCTGATGTGTTGTGGAATGGCCCTACCCATCTCTTCAATTTCCATATTCTACATGAGGACACTTCTATTAACCTTATTCAACTCATTACTACATATGAAAAAATATATAATAGAGGGTAGTATATGAATATGTGTGATAAAAAACCATATTTTGGGTTCATTGATATTTTTATCACAATAAACTGTATAACGGATCTTGGATCCCTTATGAGTCAACTATGTTATTAGATAAGATGGCCTTTAGAAATCCCTCCAATATTATTGGATGCATATGACTAACCCATTATAATGATAGATCTAAATAACCAAGGTTATTCTGAACCATTCCTCAATAACATATTTCATTGAAGGATCTATAGATATACAAGTTCTATAGATTATATTACATAAGAGAAAATCATTTGATATCTAATATTCACACATGATGAATTTAGCATATAACATTTGTTTACCTTGGTTATTCAACACAATATTAATATAATCATTATACTATTTCATTCCATTGGATTATATCTTAATATAATTTATAGTCATAAATAAAAACTGATTAGGTCTATATTTTAGAAAACTATTCATTATTTCAAATAATACTATGGGCATATTGGTAAGTTCAAATTTTATCACTATAAACTCATAATTACTTTATAACATATAGCATTTTGTTCGACAAATATTTTAATCGTTGAACCTCTATTGATGATATCTAAATTGAATTTCAATATTGATATTTTTTTGATATTTATGTGGTTGATCAACGAAATAGTCATTACATAGTAGAGGATACTCATTCTTGATATAGATCATGTTAAGATATTGGTAATCACAAAATAGATGTACTAAACAAATATTCATATTAATAGAATGAATGGGTTAATCCTTATGTTACAAAATTGTAAAAAAAATACATTATTGAAATTATTGTGAATTTTGTTCCTTAAATACTATAAGTCAATATATATCATTAGATATAGATTATTTAGAATATATGTATCACTATGTATGGTAAAACTAAACCCGTACTCTCCAATATTCTATTGAAATCATAAAAATTACATTTATATCCTTGATACCGATATTTGTGATCTATTTTTTTCCATCAAATATGTACAACATGAAATTGAACAACTATATTACTTATATTTTCATGTACCATTTTTTTAGAGTTTTAGGTAATTATGTAAACTAATAAATAAATAATACACATGTAATTAAATAAAAAATTCTCACACTTCACCATCCTTTTCGTTATTTCAAATTGTCTCCTCATAATCCATATTATAAAATCCATTCAAAACATTATAATTTGAACCCAATTATACATTACATGTGGATGATGAAACATAATAATTGTTGGATTAAATCATCAGTAAGGGTAAACATAAACATTAAAATTTGAGTTTCATTAATTTTTATAATGAGATCATAAGGTTGTGATGACATAAGCAGTGTGCATGGGAATATTGTAAAAGAACTCATAGCCATTAATTAATGAAACATAAATCCTGATTGATGGAAAATTGATTTAACAAATTAAACATCCATAGGAATAATAACTAATTAGGTAAGTGATACCAATAATGATTAATGGAAATATGATAGACCAATAAAAAGAAAAGATAAAATGTGTTCTTATTTTGGTACATCATTATCTCATAACAATTAAAAAACCATTATATAACCCTTAAATTTTCAATAATAATAGATTAAAATTCATATGTAATTATCTGGTGAACATAATCATTACCAAATGAATTGGATCACTATCTAACAACACCCATCATATAACCTATAATGTGTTATCATGATTTATCTGGGTGAAACCATCGTAAATAATATCAAATAACCAATGAATAAATGCTGTAATTTGTCTTTCAAAAAAAACTCAAAGAAAAAATTTGTTATTATTTTATAACATGATTAACTCATGAAAAAAATGTATTTCATTTCAAAACCTATATATAATTATATTCTCATTGAATGGAAGGGGTTTGATAAAAAAATTATTAAAACAATCATAATCCATCTATGAAAATAATGAGGATCATAACATTACAAATTGTCCTTATATAAAAAAATGGTTGTTTATGTTGATGAATAACTTAAAAAGATCAATTAAAACACAATTTTAATGAAATGAAATCATAATTTTGAAATGACATTTAAAAAACATAAAATTTCATTAGATATTGGAAAAATAATATTCATTGAAAAAAACCATGTAATTATATAAAGGAATATATAAAAATATTTTTAAAAATTTGATTTGGAAAATATCCTTTCAGTTGGATTTTTTATTATAAAAAAAATTGAAAATCATTTTCTTTGAAACCCACATCTAAAAATAATGAATTTCTAGAATATTAGTAAAATAAGTTTCAATATACACATGTTTGTATCTTGAAAAGTACACAGAAAAGAAATTTATATCATGATAGTGGGTAATTACATAAATTCCATACTTGAAAAGAACAACATTATATTTCCACTATAAAATGATATAATAGACCATTCATTATAAAATTTTAATAATATTTCTTTCTAAATTTTTGATAAACCGAAATGTATTTTTTTTGGAAAAAACATTAATAATAATATTGTTTTTTTAAATGTAAAATATATATAAAAATTTCAATTTAAAAAATAATAGTGATATAATAAGATGGTTTTACTTTTTTTAAAAAAATTTTTTTAAATAAAACGGATTTATAACTCGAGAGAAATAATGTCGGATTTAAAAATAAACATTTTATCATTTATTTTAATATCAAAAGAGATTTAATGGTAATATTAGTTGTAAATATCATAAATATAGTTAGTAAAATGGGATTCATGAGTTTATTGAGGGATAGATTATATGATATCATCACTGGAAGCATAATTATATAAAATCATTTTATACAATAAAATTAAAATAGAAGACTCTTACCTATTTTAGAACATAGATTGGAAATACCCACGAAATAATAAAAATAAATGAAACATATGACATGATGAAGATAAAGTGAATAATTATTTAAAAGTTAAATGGATAGTTATGTACACCTCATTCAATAAAATATTTTTACAACATAACATGCATTTTAAAGGAGGAATATTACGAAAAAAACCCATACCACATTAATAACATTGATAGTAGAAACCCATTTAAATAGAGATAAAAATTGGTATATAAATACACATAGATTTATTTATATGAGTAGTAAAATAAATTCAAATTCATTATATACAACACCCAACAAACTCTATAGTGAACTTGTCATAAAAATCTAAAAATAAAAAAAACTCAAACGAGGAAACCCATAAAACATGATTCTTTTTTATTTATCAGGATTTAACTACCTATATAGTGTTTTAAACATATAATTTATTTATTAAATAAACATATATATATTTATAAAACCATATATTATCCATTTATAACATATTTTCACCCATTCTTTAATATTATTTCATTATTTTCATTGTTTGGTGTGTTAACTGCATTGTATTCTCTTTCATGATTAGTTATAAATGTTTTCTTTCATTGGAATATTATGTAGTTCAACCATGACAAGAATTATAATAATTTTTAAATTATAATATTTTTATCAATTTTAACATTAAAATATATCATGAATGAAGGTTATCAAAAATAAACTAACATTGCAATCACGAAGACAGTAAGTCGAACAAACATATGAGTAACGTTTCCATTTTTTAATAATCATTATGAAAATAAGTCATGTAATATTTTATCATTAATGAATTATATTTATATCTTAAATACCATATTTTTTAATTATATTTACTTATACGTATCTTTATTGATGTGTGTTGAATAAAGTAGAGGGAAGTCGTTTTGTGACAGTGGCCGTCAAAACGTACACGAATTACATTCTCAATTTTTGGTGTGTAAAATTCTATGAAACAAAATAATGTATTATATTAATTTAATGATATATTGGTAATTATAAACATATTTATCTCTTGTATATAAAATATATTCATTATGATTTCAAAATTTTCATTTCCTGTATTTCTTTTGTGAAAAATGAATCATATCACTTTGGAAGGCAGTTGTCCACTCTAAACACATGCGACATGATTATATCCCCTAAAAATAAAATTAAAAAAACATATATATGATATAATAAATATATATGTATAATATTTTTTATACATTTTAAATATATAATTTATATCTATTATCATACAAAATAGTGAGAGATGGTAATAGAAAAAAAAACATAGGTTCGCGAGGAGGTTGTCTGCCATAAAAAAGAATAGTGATTTGATCATCCATTTTATTGAAGATGAGATGGTTTTAGGTCTTGAAAATATTTTAAAATGTTACCAATATATATAATATAATGATTTTAATTTATGATCATGGTTTAATAATAATTTATGTAGGTGGAGAAAGATTGAAAATATAAATTCTTGATGAATAACATTACCTATTCAATGGGTATGCTCCTTATGATTCCACGAATGTCCCTATTAATTTAAATTTCATCCTTAAATAAGGAATACAGGATTAGAAAATGGAATTTGGGATGTTATTTTTGTTGTAATTTTCATAAAGAAGGAAGTTACATTGTTTGAAGAAGTGAAGTGAGGTGGATTCCATTATTAAGTTAAATAGAAGACACAATTTGTATTTTTGGAAAGAAATGATTGATCCCCATTTTTAATATGTCAAAAAGGTAAAAATGGGACATTATAAAATCATATAGGTGTAATTGGAAAATTATTCCAACCTAAATGTTTAAAAAATCACGTATAAGTTTAACACTTATATAGTTAGTTTCACCACAGATTAACCCATTTTTACCATAATGGTAATATTTAATATTATTATATTCACTACAACTTCTAGTAAAAAAAATAAGATTCAATTATTCAAAAATATAAAATATAATTATAAAAAATATTGGATTAATTTATCCAAATTCATATCATTTATGTTGATAATTGTAATTTTAAATTTATCACATATACATGATTAGAAAGCATGTTTTTAAATAGAAAAGGATCAAAAGTTTGCAATTTTTTATATATCCAGTTTCAGTTTGATATTTTTTAAATTGAATAAAATTGGGTAAATAAATATGTTATTTAATTAATTTCCCATTAAATACAATTTATAATATAAATTATCATTATATATAATTTTAACTAAAATTTATTTTTCAATCAATATTAAGAATTTTTTTCTATCCATTAAAGAGTAGTAATCCATTAAAGAAAATAATTATAAAATAACTAAACTAATTTTTGGAAATATAAATTCAAAAATAATGTATATTTTTCATGTTAATTTTATTAAATTTTAATGTTTTTATATTAAAAAAACACACATACGTGATAAAAAATAGGTTTTCGAGTAGTTTATTTTTCAAGCACAAGATGATTGTATATTAACTCGATGTCTCATAAATATAATTGAAAACATTTTAATTATAATTTACTGAAATATAATCTATAAATTTATTTTAAAACTGAACTCTTTTATTTTTATTATAATTAATAAAATTTAGAAACATTATCTATTATATAATATTTTTCTAAAATATATACTTTTTAACATTAAAAACTGAATAATAAAATACAATATAATGATGTTTAAAAGTCAATAATTTAGAGTAAATAAAACTAAAGAATGTTTGTTTTTGTTAAATTAATAATCAAAAAATAATTATAGTTTTAAATTCTATAATTTTTTTAAAATAAATAAAAATTTTACAAAAAAAATAATATGTTTCACTATTATATAAAAATTGAAATTTTTCTGAAATAAAATGCACCCTAATTAAAATTTATATTTTCTTATTAGAAATATGAAATAAAGTTTATTAAATAAATAATCAATAACTTCCAAAAATTTATTATATTATTCATCTCATTAAAAGAAATAAAAAATCATTTCTACAGTAAAAATTATTTGGAGAGTAAAATCACTTTACTAAAAATTGATTGATTTTTTAATAAATATTTATCAATACATTATATTCAGTAGTATATATATATATATACATTAATTAGATAATACTATTCATACTGAAAAATTTGTTGTCTATATTATAACAGTTATATATATCATGTTTCATTTAAGATCTTTGTTACATGTTTAACATTCTATTGAGCATAAAAATCTTGTGGTTGTGTATATCACAAGATATTAAAGAGATTAAATTTATATAAAAATAAATATAATGTAAATTATTATGGTGTTATATTATTATCTTATTACATTTTTGTGTGTCCCATTCACTATTGAATAAAATTTTCATCTTCTAAAATAACAGGTTGTTATATATTCTCCCTTTAATAAATTACATCCATTCAATCTAAACATTATTTATATAGTAAAAGTATATAAATTTGAAAATATTTTTTTTTGTAAACCAAAATCATAAATAGATTATTGAAAACATTGATTTAAATGGGATAAGAAAATTCTATTGTTTATATGGACTAAAAGATAACTATGATTCTAAATATGATAATATGTTATCGCATGGATGAAAATATTAAATAATTATCGATAGTGATTCAGGTCAATGATCATAAGAGAGTGAATGATTAATATAAAATTAAGGCCCAAAAACAATAAAGTATTATAATCAAAAATATTATCTATTTCACTATATATGAATGAAATACAATACAATTTTAGTTTCATATTATTTTAATGATATTGAGTACTTTTTTCTATATTGACTAGGATAATATGGAATTATTCCTACTTGATGTGTAAAGTATCCAAATTTTTAAAATTTTGACCAAAATCACATATTTTTATCCAAATAATGAGTATTGAAGATGAATTATCCATGCATTAAGCAAAAAAATTATTTTTAATTGAAAATAACCATAAAATGGATAACGATACATTAGTCATATATTTATAAATTAAACAAAAATGAAATGGTTACCACAAGGAATGAAAATTCCCAAACTGAAAAAACCTTCATACTCTATATTAATCATATCAATTAAACAGTATCATTGAATGATGAAACTAAATAATAAAATAATAATACTTCTAAAAAACCTCAATAACTCAAAATTAATGATCACATTAACGTCACTATTTATATAAAAAATTTATTATTAAATCCCATAAATTTAGTGATATTATTTTGATGTAAAAATTGTCACTCAATCATCAAATTACTTTTTATTCCTCTAGTAATCATTACAATAAAACATAGGATCACAATATCCAATAAAATATAAACTATAAAGGTTATTAATACATTGAATATTATTTCCACAAAATATAAATACATAAATCTTGTAAATAAATATGTTTAAAAATAAATCAACAACTAAACGTATTCTAAAATTTCTTTAATAACATTTACATATTGTCACATAAATCCTCTAAGGGTGTATATGACTTTGAAATTCTGATCATCTATATGATTATAGACCTATGAATGTATCCACAATTCATAACATAACCTCACATGAAAACATCTTAATATACAATTTTATCAAAACCATCCTTTGATACCAAGTATAATTATCCTGAACCAACACACTCTACTTCGGTATGTAAATCATAATCATTGAATGTTTTTCTTTAATAATGATAATTATGACTGAATTTATTTCTTCCAACCCATAAAAATTAAAAAGGAAAAACAAGATAACTTATATTATCAATGAGCATTTATGTTTATATTTTTTGAAAATCATGAAAAATCCTATGAAAAATAATAACCATTTTAATTAATTAGTATTTCCATGAAATAACCTCGATTTTTTATATTTTACATTATGAAATAATCATGTTCTATAAGAAAATCATTGTAGATATATTTAGTTGAACCTCATTCATTATAACCAATAGAAGTGGAAACATTAGATGGGAGAAAGAAAATGTTCAGTATGTGTAAAAATAATCATTTAAAATTGAACATCATTATTGTGTATATGGAATTCATAAGGGTGGTATAAAATAATAACAATGAATGAGTGAATAAAAAATGAACTCATTCCTAGAAATTCCAATATCATCAATCATGAAACATAACATAAATAATTTTCAAAGGAAACTATCATAGGAATCAATACTCTTGATCCATGTGATATCAATATTTATCACTGAAAACATTATAAACCCAAAACAAGTATAGGTAAAATATGTTGGTATATTGGAACATTATAATAAAAAACACATAATGAATCAATATAGAACTCTTAAAATTTTAACAACTATATAGCGTACATCCTATATAATTATCCACATAGTATAATATTTACCCAATTCATTTATTCTTTATATGGGAACAACAATTGTATATGCTTTAACATGCTCATTCAATAATCTATGGGTTCACCCATCCTGTATAACATCCAATAACCACCACATGAATAAGGTATATAGACCATTACTCATAAAACTCATATAAACTATAATTATTATTTAATAACCTAATTAGACAATAGAAAATAAATGGGTTTAATATCAATCTATTTTGAACTGATATCCATTAGAAAACAAACACATTTAATATAAATATCCTTAATATAATCTCAATTAATCTGGAGAAATAATGATTATTATAGTAATAAAAAAATATCCCCAATGGAGCACCATTATCAACATGTATTATAGACATTGATCAATACCATTAAAAGAGTAATAAAAAAATGTTTTTGAAGAAATTAAAAAATTACTTTCAAAATAACATTTCAAATATTTTCCTAAAATACTGTAACAATTTTTATATTTGAAAACAACCATAAAATATATATAAAGGATGATTTGAAAATCAGTTAAAACCATTCTAGTGGAAAATATATATTCCTCTTAACAAAATTTAAACATAAACCATATATAAAATAATTTTCATTGAATCAAATTTTAAAAAACAATGAATCTAAAAAATATTATAAAAAACATTTCGTTATAAATAATTTTGTTAACATGAAAAATTATATGTAATACCCGAATACTTTTAAGAAATATTTCTCTATGAATAATTTTAATTTTCCAATAGCTCGTGTTGCATGAAACCATGTTTTTTAAAGAAAAACTATGAGATGTTATTATTATAAAATGACCATTATATCCAAGCCATTATATGGGAGAGAATAAATAAGAATAAAAAAATTCTGATATATAATCCTCCAATACATTATCAATTTATTTTTATGTTCTCATAAAAATAATCACACAAATTTTATTAAAATTGAAATATATGAAATCTGTTTTTTTTGTTCAATAAAATTTATTTGAGAGAGATAAGTAATTTTTTTATTTCAAAAAGTAAAAATTATCATACCATTATTTATATAGGATAATAATTTATTAAGGAATGGTTAAAATAATGATATTTATAGAAAAATAAATTTTTAAAGTCGTTTCAAGGTCATATTATGTTTTGTATATGTTTTAAATGTTTTATATGATTTTTTAATTAACATAAAATAATTATATTTTTTAAAAAGAATTTTATACAAGAAAATTTTATAAGAAAATTTTATTTTTTTAAAGTGCATTTTTTAATAAAAACAATTTTTCATGTCATTTTATGGGGTTTATATTATATTAAATTCAACAAATATTATTCTTTGATTTTTAAAAAATATATATATAACTTTTATTTAGAAGTGGAAAATTTAATACATATGTCCCTTTTAAATTTTCATCTAATACGAATAGTAATGAAGGTAAATATTGTCACCATGGGAAATGATAAATTTAACAATTTCAGTTTGAATAAAAATGTTAAAGAATATAAAATGACCCTAATTAACGCCAAAATATTATTTGATGAATTAAATTCTACCCTCAACATTTAAAGACTAGAATTAAATTATTTAATGGAATTATTACAATGAAAATGACTGATATTATATTTAAATAAAAGAATTACACGAGAAAATGTTTTCTTTGTTTTAATATATCTTTTATGCCCACATGGGAGAAATTAAATGTTATCAAGGAATATCAATGTAAATTATTAAATTAAGAAATATATTTTCATGATGTAATAATATTTGTGACGTTTTTTTCCACTTTTGATTAATTTATGATATTTATAATATTTTATTTATTGAACATTTAAAGAAGTCACATTCATGTTTCGAAAAATATATGATTTGTAATATTTCTATAAAGAATAGATATATTCTAAAATAGTTGTTATTAAGAAATTTAAAATATATATATTCATTATATTAATTTATTTTTCAATTTTATATAAAATATTTTACATAAATAATTATTGAACACTAATATAGTAGTTATTTTGTTAATGAAAATTTCAACACAATATTATTAAAAATATTAAAATAAATAAAATTTCAATTAATAAATATAGAAAAAATAGTATATATGATCTTGGATTCTTCGGTATATAGTAAAAAAAATTCATATGATTACCTCTTATCTTGATAATTTTATAAATAAATGAAATATATAGTATCAAACATGAAACAATTTATATTTTACCTAAATAATGATTTATTAATTTTGTTTTTAAAAATCATATGAAAATATTAAAAATAATAAATAATAATAATATGGTCTTAAATGATATTAATTGTTCATTTATAGTCTAATTGATATCCTAGATGTAAAAAATTACAACCTTTTAATATTGAAATAATAGTTACATTAGTAACAATTTAAATTCATTATGTTAGGTTTAATCAGAATGTTAATATTTAAACAATACTTAATAAGTCAAAAATATGATGGTGGATTATTTTAAAACATTATAATATCACATTTTATAATCCATATTCTTTTGAATGTATTTCAATTAATATAAAATTTGTTATAAATTAATATTTTCATAAATTAAAAAGTTTCATTCACCTCAATTATAAAACAGAACCTCCATGCTCACTTCTTCACATATCATTGATACTTCAAGATCAACCACAACAAGAATATTTACATTATAACATCTCTATCAACATTTTATATGTTTTTTTGTTCTCAAGACACAAAATCTATTGTCCTAAATATGAGATCTAGATGGATCTCAATTAAGATGTGGTAATCTCTATTACCAACTCTTTTAAGAATATTAACTCTTATACTAACTATTCATGTGCTTTTCCCATTATAAAACAATTAATATATTATAGTATATATTTTTAGATGTTATTATTATTATATAAAAACAATATTCCCACTTTTTATTCATCCTATGAATAATCAAAGAACGATGTGTTCATAAGTATGACATACAGTCACCATGGTATGATGTAATTTAATTTTCATCACTAATTTATTGGGATGGGTATAATAATTTAAATAATATAAATTTGTATATAATTATTATAGTGTGATATTGATTTTGGCACAAAATATATTTCATCCACTTCCTTACCTATTTACTATTAAGAGAATGATATAATTGGTCAAGCATACGTATGACCTACGCTCTACACAAAACAATGTGTCTAACATTCTAAATTCACCTATCAATATTGATTATATAAATGTTTATAATGTATTAATATGATATATATATATATATTACTAAATTGTTTTTGTATATAATGTAATTATATCATATGAATAATAATTCGTACTTACATGACAAAACATGAATAATAAAGTGAAGATGTTTACACCCAAAAACAATAATGAAATATTATTAAGAAAATGTTTCCTCATCTGATTATATATTATATAAAAAATATTAATATGATTTTAGAATATGTTAATAACATTATTTAATCAATAATATAGGATTTTCTAATTTGTATCAAGGAAATCAATCTTAATCTAACATTTTCGTTTATAATTTAAATATTTTCCATGATTATTAATATTTATGTATTTACTAGGTAAACTTTTTCATCCATATCCATGTATATAAATATTTATTGGCATAATAGTTTTAATATTATCCAATATTTATTATATTCACTTTTACATATGTAAGATTTTTTACTAAACAGTATGAAAGGAATAATTTTTATGTATTCCTAATGAGGTCCATGATGATTTTTTCCCCAAAAGGCATGAAGATAATATTTTATTTTATATTATATGTTACGATATGATTTTTATGGTTTCTAAACACCATAATTATTTAAATATTTATTTATAATATTACATGTTTTTTTTGAAACTAATGGTTTCATTTCAAAATTTTACGGTATGTTAAGAAATGGAAACATATTCAAAATAGTAAGGATCTTTGTTTAAAGTATTATTTTAAATAATTTTATCAATATCATTATTTGATGTCAAATATACATTAATGTTGTAATTTTTTTCATGGATATTATCATTATTATTCCTATTTATGGTTTTTGTTTTTAATAGAATGATATTTTTGAAACCCATTTATTTTAATGTGTTATTATATGATTGAATGATGTTTATGAAACCCATTTAATTCCATGTGTAATGAAATGATGAATTATTTATTTTCTTGTGGAACACATATGTATGGATTTCATTATTTGATTGGTGGGAATTATACCTCTCTCAAATTAATTAGGAAATAATTTATATATCATTACATTGATAGGACTATAATAGGAAATAATCAGGGTCCAGTAATATAGGGATTGAATATGAATAAAACATAATTTAGTTACACAAAACAATAATGAGGAGTGCCCTTTTTTTGGTAACGAAATGTTTCAGCTATTATGGTCTAGGAAATGATCCTTGACTAATATTTAAATGGACTTTTATGCTTCTTTGTATTGATCTATTTTATGTCTCCATTAATGATCACATGAGATATGCCCATTATGAATTTTTATTATTTCTACCATGAAATGGAAATATGATCTTTGATATATATGATTTAATTTTCAAATGTTTTTCTTATTTTCTTTTCTCCCATGATTATGAGATAATTGATATCTCCCCTTTTTACACTTAGTGAGAGTCTGAGCACACCGTTTCATATGTTTCATTTCCCCAGGATATGAGTGAGAATATTAAGTAAGATTCTTCCAAAAGGTGTTATAATTATGATGGAATTACTAGCTGATGATGTAGATTCTTTATTAATGTTTTATAACATTTCCCTATTTCTGAAGACACTAAACATATACTATCCTAGAATGGGTTTTTATATAATGAATATTATTCTATTTGGATGAAATATCTTTGAATGAAAATTTTTGTTCATTATTGTTGGTATCAGATAAAGGGTTATTTGACATTCCGAATATTGGATGATAAAACATTAATAAGGACCCTAAGGATAAGTCTATTTACAAGTTACAATCCAAGTGTTTTGGTAATGATAATAAATAACCAATATAATAACTAAGGTGTCTTAAAATGAAATTTTATATGTAATTTCCCATAATTTTAGGGTTTTCCCATTTTTATTATTGTTATAAAAACTATGATTCTTATTTTTAGTCAACGGTTGGACCCAAAAGAATCTCATTAATATTGAATTCGATGAGCAATGAAAATATTTTCCTATTGATAAATTGAGTTTTTCAGGTTAAATAATGGAATATTTTATTTATATGCTCATGAAAATTTCTCAATACATGAATCTTATTGGAATTCCAAATGATAAAAACTGGAAACAAAATTCTTGTTGAGTCCTTCATGAGGCTTCACCAGCTTTGATATAGTTGTTTGATGTCTAACTATATCTGAATGATGAATCTATACCATTGAAAAGATAATTATAGTAATTATATGATCATAAAATGAGAAAGTCATATTGGAATTATATCATTTAGATGGTGAAGTAAATTAATAATAAAATATTATCAAGAATACTAGGAAACAATATTAAATTAAATATATGGAATGAGATAGGTTCAAAATAATGTTTTTCAATAATTACTTTCATACTATTCATAGGATAATGGAGAAGGAGTTTCAAGAGATTAAAAAAGATTAATCTCTTTGTACCTATAATGAAAATTTATCATGACTTTTAAGGTATGATTATAGATTTATCATTCAACCATAGAGTAAGATTGATAAATGTTACAGTTGATTTATTCCAAGACATCAAATACAGTTATCCATAAGGGACTTTAGTATCTATGAGTAAATTGTTTTATGTGCTCTCATGGTTGACATGTAGATTAGAGTCACCCATCAATCTTATAGGATTTTTAAGATGAGGAAAATGGAATTTAAGGGAAAATACAAAAAAAATAGTAAAAATATTATAATATTCTATTTAGTCCCAAAGGGTTGATAGAATCATGGATGAAACATTATTAAGGGAACTAGTAAATATTTTAATTGAGGAAAATAAGATCATCAAGAAATTAACTCTTAGTGTGACGAGAAAAAGATAACTAATGATACAAATAGAGAAAAGGATACACAAATTCCACATCCCACACATCAATTCTATAGGTAAAAAAATGATAATTATTCTAACCAATTATATAATACATGGGTTATAAATGATGATCTATGTCAGTAACCTCTTAAGTCCAACGAAAAATGAAAATTCATGTTGTCATTATTGGTGATGTGGAGTCCGAGAGTGAAGTGATGAAATGTACACTTTCGATCCAATCTAAAGTAGAAAATACTTTATTTTATTTGGTATCCATTCACCCATTTATATCAAATGAATTTTATAAGAGTATTTCTATATTAACTAAAAATTTATATTTAGATATATCTAGAAAACATTAAATGGAACAATAGCCACATCACAATTTTATAATTCTTCATATTATTGATGTTTGTGGGAAAGTGCATACTATATATTTTTCTATCCTTCTATTAGTTGAATTATATAAGATTATTATCATGGATTTTATTTCTTTATATAGAGATAAAATCAATTCCTATTTAAGTGGATTCACAATTAATATTTTAAATGAATATATGATCATTTGTCGATTTAAGGATGAATATGAAATTTCACAAGAAATTACTTTCATTTTCTGGTAATTAATTCCTATAAATGAATTATATCTATCTCAAATGGATAGGGAAAAACTCACCATTATTAATAAACATATTTTATGGGAGATTTCATCTGTTTTCCTAAAAGAATTTACATGTCTTCCACCTAATCATGATGCTGAGTTTTTAATAGATCTCATACTGTGAGATTTGAAAATTTAAAATACTCCTTATACAATCGTACCAATTGTGTGGTAATAATTAAAAAATCATATCCAAGATAATTATAACATGTGATGAATACACCCTAATGAATCACCTTGGGGATCACCTTTTCTATTTGTTATAAATAAAGTGGGATTAATGAGACTCTGAATTGATTATCAAGAACTTAACATGATTACATTGAAAAAAAATATTGTCTCCCTTGTATTGCTCAATTATTTGACCAACAACATTGATCTGAAAGCTTCTTCATGATTGATCTTTATTATGGATATCATCAAGTAATTCTCTATAATGAGGATATACCAAAGAAGTCAGTCATCCATAGGTATGAAAATTATGAATCTATAGTGATTCCTTTTGGTATTTCTAATTTCTCACATATCATCATCGATTTTATGAATACAGTATTTATAGAATGTCTCGATCAATTTTTTGAAGTATTTATAGATTATATTATTTAATATTCATAAAGGAAAAATAACATTAATATCTCTTGATTATTTCACTTAAGACCCTAAGAAAGGATAATATTTATTAAATATTTACTACATTTAAAATTTTTCCTCGAAATAATTCCTTTTTAGGTCACATAATATTACGAGAGGGGATATCTATGGATCTAGGAAATATAGATTTTTTTTAACATTAACCAATACCATAAAAGATAAATAATATCCAACGACATATTTATTTAGATGGATATTATAAATTTGTGGTTAATTATTTCTCTTGATTATCAAATCCACTAACCATGTTGACTCGAAAATGGATTTATGAAAATATGGTTATAAGAATGCGATGAAAATTTCAAAGAGTTTGAATAAATGTTAGTCAGTGCAATTATTGTCACAATAATATTTAGTAGAGAAAGTTTAGTTATCAATAGTGATGCATCTACGAAGGGGATGAGATTATTTCTAATTAAAAAACATATGGTGATCACTTATGCATTATGAAAATTGATAAATATTCCAAAACATTACCTAAATCATGGTTTGGTGTAAGCTATGGTAATTTATCATTAATGATATGGAGGCATTATCATTATTGAGAATGGTGTGATATATATATTAATTACAAAATCTTAAAGTATATTTTCACACAAAATGTGGTGAATATGCACCACAAGAGATTGTTGTAGTTGATTAAATATTTTTACTTCTCAATACATCACCACCCTAGGATAATGAAAATAGGGGAAATACTTGGTTTCAAAAGGACCACGGTAGCCTATTTATGATTAGGAACACAAAAGATCCAATATTTATGGAGTTTCAAAGTATGAATCTAGAAATCATAATATAATAGGTGGAGTAATATCTTTCTCAAATTAATGTTCAATGATTTATAAAACTGATGACTAATGAGATACAAAATTAATATATAGAGCTACCAAAGATAGTGAATATTTTTATAAAGATAAAATTTAATTATTATGGAATAGTATAGTTCATGAAAAAAATTATTACTTATATTCTTTAATTAATTATGGTCATATTGGATAAGGATCATATTTCCTCATTCCCTATTCATCATGGAGGTACCAAAATGTATAGGTACTTGAATGTGTTTTTCTTGTGAGATGTCCTGAAAAAATATATCATAGAATATTTTTCTCGATTCACGTATTTTCATCCAGTTAATAAAGAGATAAAATTGTATAATGTGATGTTACATCCATTACACATAATAGAATAGAAATGAGTAAAAACAAAATTGACTTTGTCATTGTACTTACCAAAAAATATAATGACCATTTTTTAATATAGGTAATAGTTGATCTTCATTTAAATTTAGTACACTTCATTACTATAAGAGAAAATTTCACTCTTGGGCATAATTCTAGTATATATATATATATAATGGATGTATAATGATTTCATGGAGTACCACATTACAATATATTTGATCAGGATAAGTGGTTCACCTCAATGTTCTGGAGAAGTATTCAGCATGCTCTAGATATATGGTTATGTTTTATAAGTTCATATCATCCTCTGATAGATTGTGAGTTTAAGAGTACAATTAAATATTAATAGGACATGTTGAGATATTTATCTATAGATTTCAATGTTGGTTGGTAAAAATAACTACCATTTTTATTATTTTATTACCATAATATATTTTATGCTAGTATTCACTTGGGCCTTTATGAAACCCTCTATTTTAGGAGGTTTAGATATCCAATGCGATTAAATGAATTTGGGGAAACAAGTATTTTGGAACGTGATATTATTGATGAAATGATAGAGATTCCCAAGTTTATTTAATGACACAAAATAGAATATTAGAGTCACAAAAACAAATTATTCTAAACATTTATTAAAAAATATAGAGTTTCAAGTGGGAGATTATGAATTTCCAAAAATATCTTCCTCTAAGAGAGGGATCAGATTCGAAAATAAGGGTATACAATAACATAGGTATATCATGTTGGAGTTGGTGTTCTAAAACAATAATTTTTTGTACATAATGATAAAAATATATTCATTTGATAGAAATCAATAATGTCCCTATCACATCCTGATTTTTCTTTTTTGTAAAAGAGCATGTTTAAATGTCCCAATAGTATCATTTTCACAGAAAGGTCATAGAAGTTCCCCACCATGATGAGAAACCGAAAGTACTATGACACCATTCTTAGATATATTTTCTCTAACAAATGGATATCATTTAAGGGAGACAAATGATATATGCTATCAGGTGTGGAGACTAATAGGTCTTTGAGACCCCTTCTCAAAGTTTATTCCCTTGGGATATCTAGTGAGATATTATGAGAATGATAACCAATAAAAAGAAATATAAATTTATATGTGTCATTGTATGTTACTATCTACGGACGCATTTATTGGTGCTTAGGCTCTTAGATTATTATTAATGGGTTCTTTGACACATGAACTAAGATTTATTGTCAAAACCATGAGGAAATATGATTGCAGTGAGGTATGATGTGCTGGGTTGGTCATGAATAATACTAGATTAATGAATAATGTGAGAAAGGATTTGACCCTTCCATTCCAATATAGATGTTGTTATCTCAGTACCTTTTATGGGAATGATATAACTAAAATAAATCTATGGCCATGGTGTTCTATAGAAATGTTAAATTTATGGGAATTCAAAGAACGAGAAATCGAGCACATGGGTTGATGGAACATCCATGAAACAAGATATAATGAATATATCAAGAAAATTAGATTATATAACATGCTAAGTGTTTATATGAGGATACATGTAATTTTGGCATTAACTTTATTCTATTTGGGTTCCCTACCATGTTTCTATAAGCTGACCTTGGACTTTAAGATTCTCTGCTTAATGACACTAAGAAAGAGTCTTATAAGGTCACATTCTAAGTGTATCTAGTATGTCTGCTAAATAATATATCATATAACTTTTTGAATAATGATTATTTCATTTTATGGTCTTATAATTATTCATTTATTTCTGGTCACATTTATTTTGACACTTCAAAAGAATATAACATTTTCTGAAATATTCATACATATTTATTTTTCTATTTATTGATGATAATATTATTATATTTATTGGAAAATAATACAATGATATTTATATAATAAAAAAATAGTATTATTCAAGGTTCAATAAATATGGTAGAGGATTCATAGACTGAGTTAAGGGTCCAGTGAGAAATAATAATATTGAATATTATTATATTAAACAATATTTAATTATAACATATAAGTTAAGAACATGAAATGAAATAATAATGTTTCTGTTATTAATTTACTTGAGGGTTTCACTAGGCTTAATAAAATAATTAAGGCACTTGAAAAAATTATTTTATTATTGTCCTAGTGAAATAAATTCCTAGTAATATTATTCTATAAATATATAAGAGATTCCTAATCAAAGATTAATATTGTAGTGCATAATGAATTGGGGAAATGTTCCCAATACTTGAGAGTTTATCCACCTAAAAAAACTCTCAGGAGTGATAGATATCCTCCACTACTAAATCAAGGAGAATGATTTGGAAGCTGTTCTCAAGGTGATGAAAGGAAAACATCACAATCACATGGATCACCCTTTCTTGCATAGAGTGATTCTTTCAGTGACGTCCAGAGATACATGGGATAGGTTTGGATCACTACTAGTGGAGATCTACCCTTTATCGAAACACTACGTCAATGGTTCACAACATATATGTGGTCAAACACATTAACGAATAATGAATCACATTCTTTGTAATTCAATAATTTAAATTAATTAATTATAGAAAATATATTGATCCTCTTTTTTGGTCTGAGTTTTTATACCTTTGCCTAAATCATTGATTCAATTCTATTGATAATAGTGTTCAAAATCATATTGATCATAGATTTTTCATTTAATATTGATGAAAAATAATGATGGGCATCATCCCCCCACTTTTCCACTATGAATAGAATCTAAAAGTGGTATCATAGAGGGAATATTATTGATTATAAATATTTATTTTTGTCAATGCTTTATGAATTTATAATTTATATTTTCAATTTGAGTTTAATTATTCTTTTAAATATGAATTATGAGATCTATTTATTCCTTCATATTTTCTTACAGATCTAACAGAAATGATCAATTTTTTGAATAAGATAAAATCAAGATACTCATTCAGAGGTTCCAAGGATCCCGGTGGTGCAACACCTAACTACACATAATGTAATCAGAATTAGATGTCATTTCTTATTATTCAATGCATCAAGATATAGTTTGGAAATCAATTAGAGAACTTTTAATAATTAGGAATTGATGACACAATTAATGACCCTTAATCCTCACTGTGTTGACCAGGATTAACTGGCACATGGAAACCAGACTACATGTCACGTGGAATATTGGACACGACGTGTAGTCCTTACGGGTCAGGGTCATGTCATGCATCCCATACATGGATTTCCCGGTTTGTGACCATGTTACATGGAGCCTACAAGGATTGTTTACCACTGGATGTTCCAAAAACTCCATAGATTTCCGAAGTACACCTCACACGCCATTTCCCCATGCATTAATTCGGATGTATGGTGAGGAGGGTACATGATGTGTAGTTAGATATACATGCTATGTAATTTTTCTAAATTATGAAGAATTAAAATCAATTATTATATTATTTTACCTTTTATACATGTAGCTTTGTGTGGGCATAAATCTAGGACAATAAAATTTATTGGTGTTTGATATATATATTTATATATAATTTACATCCGTGTAATGTTCAAAGATATGTACATATTGAATGATTTATATTACAATTATAATTCTTGGTGGATGCTACATGTCACAATGAATAATGTGTATACTATTATAATACATTTAGGGTAATTTTGGACATGAATTAAACGATTTTCATCCAAGGTAAAAGTAATGTAAAATGTAAATTATAAATCAATTATAATTTTTTAAAAAATTTAATGGGAGAGAATATAAATGATATTCTTAAAATGCTTAAGATAAAATGAATGATTAATTAAAAATAATAATTAATTTATTCAAGAAAAATTATATCATAAATAAGATCAATTGAATTATTAAATCCTTGTTTTATTAAATGCGTAATTCATTGCATGTATGTGGATGATCATGAGATGTAAAATACATTTAATGGAATTGGTTTCCCGTTTAATTTATAATTAAATAAAATTTCCATTTTTGTTTCCTTCTCCCCACATTAATATGTAGGGTTAGCGTGACGATGGTTTTTTTTATGTGACCCCAATCTTACATATCACCCGCATGTGAATAAAACCATATGTAATGGATGGAGATGCCATGCTAGTCGAGGTGGTTCAAGATAATTGATGAAGCAAAAACAAGCCAAGGAGATTCAAAGGTTGATAGGTGGAAAGCTGTTAAAACAATCCTAATTCGTTCATGGTGTTTTTGTCAAGGTTCATTTGTTAGTTTACCAACCGCTATGTAAAATAACCAATAGAAAATTCTCATTATCATAACCATTAATTTATATCTGTCAGTTTCATGGGTTAATCATTATGGATGTATTGTCCCAAACACATAACTAATTAATTAAACAATGATTCCAGATGGAACTAAAATAATCTATATTAAAAATAAATATTATAGAATACAGGTTTATTCAATTAATATTATCCCACATCATATTAATATGCATGTGAAATGATAATAAAAAGAAATTTATACATAATTGATAAAATACATCAATAAAATATTATGTCGGTATAACCTTCCATTACATCAGTCAAAATCAAAGCATAATTCAAAGGGTTTAACCAACCAACGTTTTGGTGCATTCATGTATCGAGGAATTCTAATTTGAGGTTTTTTCTTATCTTGAATAAGACTACATACTTTTTTATGCCAATTCTGGAATTTCGGTTACTGAGAGGCAATGTTTGAGAAAATAAAAAATTAAGGATTTTAGTATTATGGAGTCCACTCAACGAATCAATGAGTTTCATGTTAATTCAGTTGGAATTTGGATTTCCAACCTAAAACATTTAAAATTTCTAGAAAATACATAGCCGGGGTAATGAAAATGGATATATATATCCTTGCCACTAGAATATCATGGAAATTGGATATTATAAAGCTAATACTGTGGGCTATTAGGTTTTGATAAAATATAGGAAGTCCAATGAAAATTTATTAATTTATATATATTAATTTATTTGATAAATTAATATGTCCTTTTTCAACTTATTCATCGAAATGAAAGTGTAAATGACATCAAATATATCAATGTGATCCATATTCGATAAGGAAAACCTTGCTAATTGGACTAATTTCTAGGATTGGAAAATGCAATGTCGAGACATACATCACCATGAAGGGAAACTACATTTTCAGGAAGAATCATTACCATCTTTTCTTGGAAATGGGGATAGTGATGAGGAGCACTCTATATATGTGAACAATTTTAGTGATCCTACAAATGATGAGTCCCTCAAGCTATCATCCATTACAAATGACATATTAAAGCAACATGAAGAAATTGATGCACATAGCACGATTTCTCACTGTCAGGATCTATATTAATAGATAGCGAGAAAAGATAGGTATGAGATCTCTAATGGTCTGTTCACCACTAAGCATATAGGGTCTATTACAACTAGTCCAGATATAGTCAAGTATATTTTCTACATTGGGAATCTACAAATCAAAGAGATTAAATTCCCAAATTATTTGTGAATAGATCTCATATAATCATCACTACCCAAGAACCTATTTAGTTTTATTGAGAATTATAATTTGAGAAATAATGGGAAGAGTCTATCAGAACATCTTACATTAAGTAACCATGTGAATAATGACTTGGGGCATGAAAACCCCATAGTCCTTATGGTAAATAGAAATTGGAAGGGGAAGGAAATAGGGCTTATGACTTATAAATAGTCTAAATCCCCCGAGAACTATTTTAATAATATAAAAAGGATCAAATGGTAGGGCACTGAAATGGAGGAATTATGCTATTCATGTTGCATGTCAAGCCACTTGAAGGGAAAATGCACCCAGAGGTTAGGGGAAGCGAATGGTGTGTTCATTATTGAGTGAATTTTTTCTATTTATACAAGTCAGATATTAGATAAATGTTTTGGTGCTCACATATATTTTAAAAAGAATAAACCAAGTAGATTCTAGAAACTTTCCATAGGAGAAGTGGATCTGCAAGAATCCAATGGTGTGAGGATGGTTTCTCTTTCCATTGGAGAGACCACCTCACATTAAAAACATGAATCATTTTTTTTATATATCAATCATTACGTACCACGTGTTACAAAAAACACAATTTCTTTATCTTGATTGGATTCATATAGGTTTATTTTAATGTTTTATTAATAAAACATTTTTCTTCTATAATGAAAACATATTTAGTGGTAAGGATCATTTAAATAATGGAATTTTTGTATTAGATTACGAAACCAAGTGTTATAAATTAATAACGAATAAAGTTCACATGACTCATGTAAAACCTAGTTGTGGAATCACCGTCTTAATCGTGTAAACGAGAATCCTTTTAAAAATTTATACCAAAAAGTTATATAGAATCTTCTGAGAAAAAACCACTTGATAGATCTCTCACATGTTTACTAGCTAAAATTGTCAAACATCCCTTTGTTGGATAAGGTAAAAGGGATAAAGAGTATATTGGATTGGTACACACTGATGTGGGATGACCATTTTTAGTAAAATATAGAGGTGGATATTATTACATCATATGTAATACTAATTACATTATTAGATATGGATATATTTACTTAATAATGTATACGTTTGAGTCCATTGAGGAATACAATGAATTCCAGAATAAAGTAGATAATAATCTTGGTAAAAAGATAAAAAAATATTTGATTGGATCATAGTGGCTAATAACATAACCAATATTTCATTGACATTCTATGGGAGTTTGGAATTCTATCTTACCTCAATCACCATATACCCCATAATGGAATGTTGTTATGGAATGGAGGAATGATACCTTTTTGGACATGGTAAGCACGATGATGAGTCACATAAATCTTCAATTATCATTTAGTGAATACTCTTTACAGTATTTGACATAGACATTAAACAATGTAATAACAAAGGTGGAAAATGGAATTACAAATGACTGATGGGGTGGAAAGAAATCCATTTTGTCTCATACACGTGTATGTGGATGTGGGGAATTTGTTAATTCATTTACCAATAACAAACTAGAACCCCAGTGAATGAGGTGTATATTTATAGGGTGTCCCAAGAAAACAAGAGGGATACATACTATATAACCCCTTAGATATGGAAATAATTTTCTCTATACAATTCATATTCCATAAGAGTTAACACATCCGAAAAAATGAAAATGGGGGAAATATTGAATTCAATGAAGTTGATTATCAAGATACACATGAGTTTGTATGGGAAAAAGTTACATAGGTCCCCATTGATGATGTTGTTCCTGACGCAAGTGTTGTGTTTGTGTGTAAGAGTGGTAATGAAACTATATAGATATGGTTTTCTTACCACCGATGATGGTGATTCATTATTTTTGGAAAATGAAGAACCTATGTCATACAAAGAGGTAGTATAAATATCAAATGATGAATGATGGCTAGAATATATAAACTATGAGATGGATTCCGTGTATCATGAACCTAATATGGGATTCAGTTGATGCGCTAGTTGATTTAAACACTGTTAGATGTAAATGGGTATTCAAGATAAAACTTGACCAAGAAGGTAAAGTTAGTAGATATAATGAATGGATAGTGGATTAATTGTTTAAAAAAACACCAAGGAGTTGACTACGATGAATCATTTTATCCACATTCTCAGTTTAAATCTCTCTGAATCATTTCTTTCAATGCTGCATACCAGGACTATGAGATTTGGAAGTTGGATGTAAAAGCGACATTCCATTACGGGAACCATTAAGAAGATATCTAAATTACTAAACTAGAAGGGTTTGTGACAGTAGGTGAATAAAAATAGATTTTCACGTTAGAGAGATCAATTTATGGATTGATGCAAGAACATAGTTAATGGAACATTCTATTCTATTATTCCATAAAATAATTTGATTTCAATAAGAAAATATGATCCATGGGTTTACAAAATCATTAATTGTAATATCATAGTTATCGTAGTAGTATATGTTGAAGACATATTACTTATTGGAATGAAATAGTTATAGTCAGTGAAAAACATTTTGATCATGTTCTTATCAATGAAGGAAATAGGAAAATAATCAAACATTATACGGACCAATATCATTCTTGATAGATCCAATATGTTTATTGGACTATGTCAATGAATAAATATTGACCAGATATTAAAGATATTATGAATCAAATATTACAAGATTGCATTGGATCAAGTGTCACATGGTTTACTTCATTTTAAGAATATGTGTCCCTAAACACAATAGAAGAATGATATAATGACTAAGATACCATATTCATTAGAAATAAAATCTATCATGTATTACATGTTATATACTAGAGTTGATTTAAACTATTCACTAAATACTTTAGGGAAATATCACACAGATCCATGAGAACAACATTGGACTGGTGTGAAGCCTATCCGGAAGTATCTAAGAAGAATTAATAATATGTTTGATGTTTATGGAGGAGATGAGGATATTTTCATCATATGGTATGATGATTCTAGTTTTTAGATAGATTTGAATGATCTAATGTCTCAATCGGGATATGTTTTCAATCATGATGGATGCACTGTGAGCTAGAAAATTTCAATTCCTCTAGTTGTTGCTGATTCTACAGTGGAGTCTGAGTTTATAGAGGCTTCTAATGCATCCAAGGAAGCTGTTTTTATTAAAAAAAATTATATTATCTTGATTTAGTACCTATTATTGAAGACCATATCTCATTCTGTTGTGATAAAAATGTAGTGTTGGATCTTGAAAAAGAGTCAAGTTCACATCAAGAGATAATGTACATACTACAGAGTTATCTCCTCTTATGATATTTCTATCAAATAGGTGATGTTTTAGTGAGTATAGTATCTATAGAAGAGAACATGGAATACCCCTTGACTAATTTACTATCTCACTAGATGCTTGAATATCATGTGTGAGCTAGTGGACTAAAGATAATTAAAAATATGATTTAGTGGAAGTGGCAGTTTATTAATGTTGGGCCCATTGAACTGACATATTTTTAATTTATGATAAAATTATATTAATTAGGTGGATATAAATAAACTAATTATCACATTATGAATATTATTATATGTAAAAACTCATGGTATAATGTCCCATGAGTAGCTCCCACATTGAATGTTCATAGCAGTTCCTCGGTATGGTGAGAAGCCAGATGTGATTTAAAACCATTCTTAGATAAATGATCTATAGTAGGATGATATCATCTGAGGGTAAAAAATGAATAGGATATTGGGGTTGGAGACACATAGTACATTGAAAAAATTTAAAATGGTGTACTCCCATGGTGATATCCAGTAGGATTTTATGAGAACGAGACACGATAGTAGGAAATCCACATTTATAAGGGTCAATAGATGTTCCTATCTGTGGATGTGTGTATTGGTACTTATAAGTTATGATTATTTTTAATTGATTTTATTAATCTCACAAAATGATGTATTAGTGTAAACCGTAAAATAATATGTATGTTGTGATATAGGATATATGGGATGCATCATGAGAAATAATGAATTAATAAATAATATGAGAAATGATTTTTCCCTTATTTTCCTTAATGTATGTTGATATCTCATTCCATTTGATGGAAATGATATAACCAATATAAATCCATGGAAATGGTGTTATATAGTCATGTTCAATTTTTGGGATTTAATTAAAGATAAATCGTGAACATGGGTTGATGGCACATTCATGTAACCCCTTCATTAGAGATATCATAAAAAGGGATTATATTACACTGTAAGTCTTTGTATGTGTTTTCATGTCATTGGGGTGTTAATTTCTTTCACTATTGGTGCCTTAGTATATTTTTGACACTAACCTTGGAATTTATGGTGCTTCACCTAATTCCACTGAAAAATAGTCTTAGACGGTCACATACTAAGTGTATCCAATATCTCTATTAAGTAATACTTTATTTTACAAGTTGAATAATGATTATTCTTCATTGTGATTTAATACATTTTCATGGATGTCTAATATCATTTATTTTGACACTATTTATTCAAGAGAATATATTGTATTAATTAAAATTAAATATTTATTTATTTTCTATTTACTGAATATAATATTTAGATTTTTTATGGTCAATAATGAAATGATATTTACTTAAGAAATAAATACTAATTATTCAATGTTCAATAAATATTGTGGATGACTAGCAGTCTGATTTATGGTTCTACTGAGAAATAATAATATTGAATATTATTTTATTAAAAAAATATTTATTTATAACTCTCACGTTAAGTGCGTGTTAGGAAATAATAATGTTTCACTTATTATTTGAAAAGGGGGTTTAACTTTGATTAATAAAATAATTTATTATTACCATAGCAAATTCAATACCTAGACATTTTATTCTTTTATTATCCATGTTATAACCATGTGATGATTAGTATTGTTATACAAAGTGAATAGAAGAAAAGATCTCAATATTATAGAGTTTATACCTCTCCAATAATTCTCTCAAGATCTAGAGATGTCCTCCTCCACCAGATCATGTAGAATTCTTTGGAAGCAGTTCTCAAGGCGATCGAAGGTGGACATATCAAGCGCAATGATATTTCATGTTAGAACCTAGAAACTCATTAGATGACGTCCAATGATATGGAAGCATGTGTGGATCACTAATAGATTAGATCTACCATTGTTCACTACAATGAAATGAAGGCGTACATCAGATCTATGGTTGAACACATCAACGAACAATGAATCACACTAGAGGTAATTCATTAATTTAATTAAATTATTTGTAATCAAAATATGTTGATCTTCTCTATTGGTTCTTGGTTTTTATTACATTGCCTAAATCCTTGATTCAACTCTGTGGATATTAGAGTCCATGATTTTATTGATACCACATTGTTCATTGAATTTAAAAGAAATTAATTTTGGGCACCTTCTGTACGACTCTTTTGATGTGTCTGGAACCTAAATATCAGTCCTTTGGAAATAATGGATCATGTTGAAGAGGTAGCTTATTTGTTGAGATTCTAGAGAATCTATATCAAGTTCATGATGTGTACTATATATCTCTCTTAAGAGAGTACATACATTATCCTTCACAAGTACTAAACTTAGAAGTCTTACTGCTAGAGTATGATCATTCTTATGTAGAAAAAATAATAGAGAATCTGTATCATGTATATAATGTTCTATGAAACAGGGACACTTCATTGGTTATAATTTATGGAGGAACCAACAATTTGAAGAAGATATTTGGGAACATGAGTATGTGATGAGGCAAAGTTATCCTCATCAGTCTGTATCCAACTGAAGAATTTTGAGCATGAAACTCATTTTTATGGCAGTAGAATGTTTCACCCAATTTTTTAAAATATTTTCCTTTGAAATTTATAATTCGTCAATAGATTTTGTTTTAAAAATCATGAGTTAAAAAAACAAAAATACAATAATAAAATAAAATGTCTATTATAACATAGACATTAATATGGAGGCTATAGATAGAAATATTAAGCTTTTAAAATATAATTCACCAACTCAGTAAGAAATTATTTTTTAGTAAAATATATTATATATATTCATAAAAATGTGTTTCCCTTATTTTTAAAATTTTATTTTACTATAATTATTTAATATTGTAATTAATCATGTCAAAATTTTCCCAACAATATTTCATAATGAAAACATTTATTTTTTAAGGAATATTGACATAGTTATTTTTAAAAAAAAATATTTTTTAAATTCATTAGAGGGTTCAATTATGTTTTTGATTGGTTTTAAATATTAATTACATAATTTTAATTGAAAATGGACAAATTAAATATTTCAAAATGGATTTTTTACGTCAAATTATGTTAAATAAATTTGTGATTTTAAAAGGGATTTTTTCTGGAATACAATATTCAAATAAATTTACAACATTTATATTGTGTTAAATTATGCAATATGTTTTGAATTTTGTAAAATTTATGTCAAATATGGAATCATAAACTCTAAATTTAGTATTTAATCCCCTTTTACTTTATTCCAATATTAATAATTATAAAGGAATTTTTTTACCACAGTAATTGTTACACCCTGAGATTTTGTGATTTATATTTGTCGAATTAATTTACAGTTTCCGATATTTTTCATTTCACATAAAACAGATAATAATTTATTTTATATTTAATCACTGTGGTGGTCTTGTATTTTAGGGGTCGCCCATTAAATCGATCACTATATGAAACTTAAATTTCATATTTCTCCACATAGAACACCAAGATTATATTTCATTACATGCAACCCTGATGGCTAGCATAACCTTCTTGACCATGTTTTTTTAAACAACAATTTATTATTAAAATATTATTATTTAATATATTAAGCTACATCCTAGAAGTTAAATTAGTAGTTTCTAAATTTTCTCACTATTTTATGAAAATATATTTTTTACAAAAATAAAATTTAAAATTCGAGGTAAATAATTTAATATAAATTAATATAATGTCCGATTAGATATTAAGAAAATATTAATATTTTTACGGTCACAAATCATTTTAACCATAATAAACTAAATGAATTAAAATTAATGAGTGATATTAATGATATATATGTTATATATTCAATAAAATTTTATTGGTATTAATTCAATATATTTTATAGAAAAAATAAATAAATAACCAAATTTAATGATTAAAAACATATATTTTTATAAATTTAGTTTTAATGCATTTTAATGGAGAACCTATTTTCGATACTAATTTTTGTACATTTATATATTTAATATGTAAAAATATAATCTAAATTCAATATTTAAACATAAAAATTTGGGTAGGATGTTTTGTGGTATTTTTCATTAAGGTTTAATTTTTATTGAATAGTTAAAAATAATCGATTTTAATTCAAAAATCCATTTTCAACTTATTAATTTATAAGTTAAAATTGTATAATAAATTGGTTTAAAAGTTTATTTGTATAATATTTTTATCAATTAAATAATTTTAGGTCCTTTTAATTAATATAACATTCAAATTGTATATTAAAACCTAGATTACATTTGATAATTTCATCTTCGAAAACTCAGAGTGTCATCCTGTTAGGGAGATTACATTTAAATTAATTAAATCAATTATTGTGATTTTAATTTGTAAAAATAGATTCCATATTTGGAATAAATATAATTTATAATGTCTAATTTAGTTAACATCTTTATTTACCAAAACAATTATGGAAAGTGATGATTATTAATTACATCGATTAATGTTAAATTAAGCTTAGTAAGGGACAAATCCACAAGTTAAATACCCAAAAAGACCTACACACTTGTTAAAAATTCATTTTATGGATATATTTGGACCCTATACTCGATTTTGTAGAACTTTTATCACTATTCAATCCATTGGATGTATGAAAAATGTTGGTAAAAATCTCTCTTCAAATATCTACGAGAGTGCCACTCCTCATCCAATATTAAAACGGACCCTTTTTTCTGAATTCCTAACACATATAAAGCCCATTGGAACATCCATAATCTGATAAAAGAAGCTACCGAATTCCCTAACTTCTTCCTAAAACCCTCCCTTTGTTTATAATGACTTCAAAGGAATCCTTTTGTCACAAACTAAAATGGGATACCTGATTAAGAGGTAATATCTACCCTAAGGTCCTTTCTTTTACTTTCCTTCTCCAACCCCTCCACTACCATTATTAAATTATTGTATTACAAAACCAGTATCATAAATATACAAAGATGTTTTATGAAAATGGTATGAACAAAACATTGACACACCTCCCTCTAATGGTTAACAAAACATATTTTTTACATGTACGGTGAACAATGACCTCACAAAACAATGATTATTCAATTTTGGATACCACCTCAAATGGGGAACATTATGATGGGAACTATATTTATAAATTTAATGTATTATATTATTTAATGTATTGTTCTTATTTATTAATTTTTAAAACCAATATCATTTTACTTTACATTTTATGTTAATACGATAATTTGGTTTGAGGAAGTGTGGACTCTCACCCCCCTCAATGTGATATGATTTGTTCCTACACAACATGAAATTTATTAATGATGAATTTTGTGATTATATATGATATATATGATATCATAAAGATACTTTAATAAAGATATATATATATATATATGTTTAATTATTTCTTTCAACATGAAAAAAAATGGAAACAACATTTAAGCATACGTATAGCTTACCGTCTCAATGGAGGGTGTAACCCATTTTGTACTTATATATTAAATAGATAATAATAATACACATATTCAAGATATAAATTTTATTTATAAAATTGTATAAATTATATTAATCATGATATTATGTATAAGTACTAGTGATATAACAAATGAATACACATCCTAAAATTAATACGAAGATTAACTTAAGTGAAACCATAACCTATGATTTTTAACAAACGGGTAATATATGTACATAATAAAACCATATTTGGTATATGATATAACAATATGGATCTTCAAAATATTAATGAAGAATTTATATTTATTATTCATGTGTTTTTAATGAGTATGATGAAAGTCAAGACTCATGGTAAGGGGATTGTGTCTCACTATTTCATTCAATGTTATACATTCTATGTTTTCCACTCATTCCTTTTGTTTGATCTATTTACACACAATTATTTTATTTTATGTAATATATAATTTAATTATAATATTAATATAACCACTTTATGATATTTATTTCATCAGATTTATGTTTCAAGGGTTACCAAATCGGTAAAATTATGTTTTCTCAACTTGACTGGTTGAGAATCATGTTTTATTATGATCATAAATTCTCTTCTCAGAAGTATGAACATCCATTTTAAATGTCACATCACAAATTTATTCTTTTTTTGATAGTTTATTATTAATTTAATTTCTATTTCTAACATGGAGATTAGGATCAAATGTTACCATGTTATAAGAGATTATTGAGACAATCTCATAACTTTTCGAGATTATTTCTGTACATGATTCCGTTGATGAAATATTATAATACTTTTCTAATGATAACTCATGAGACTAATTATCCTAAATTATTTAAATATATATCAATATATTAATACCATGTTTTTACTCTTTGGTACTTATGATAATTATGAAAATGTTTTTAAGAAAAATCTGATTGTATATCTCTCGTGGATCAGAAAACTTTTTTATTTAAAAAAAATGTCTTAAAAAATGTTTTAAATGTTTCTACAAAAATATTATTCCATAAATTTTAAATATTATTTCATATATTTTCATGTAAAAATGTTTTCAAATTTTTTTTTGATATCCTATTATTGGTTTTGAAGGGAAATTATTTTTAAAATGTTTTCAAGTATATTTTATATTTGTTTTCAAGGATAATGGTTTTCAAAAATTATTTCATGTATTATTTATATGTTTTAAAATTATTTTCAAATAAATTGTTTTTATAATGATTTAAATAATTCTTTATATTCTTTCAAATATTTTTCTAAGAACAAGGTTTTTAAATGTTTTGGATCTTATTCATTATATTTTCAAGGAAAAATGTTTTCATAATGATTTTATGTATTCTTTATATGTTTTCAAGGGATTTTATAATATAATTATTTTAAAATTGTTTAGGTATTAAAAATTCATTTCAAATAATAAAGGAATACTTAACAAGAAATAATTTTAAAGACATTTAAAAATTATTTTCCATCTAATATGACATTCCTTGATGATACTAATTGCCTTTTGGAAAGTGACCTTAAGTTTCCATTCATATTCACTATATGAATTGGATATTATTAATGTCATTGTGTATAGAAAACCCAATTATCATTAATGGATTACATGTTTATGAAATCCATCTCTATTTCATGCTTATATGTTTTGGAAATCCATTTCTACTCAATGAGATATTATTTAGGTAAAATTATTACAAAACTGATATATATTATCATTAGATATGATATGTTTAAATATTGAGGATATGCATTTCATTACATGGTTTATGATTTGATTGCTAATGATTTTTTGGGACATGTATGTATGATTATAATTTGATATATTTGGGAACTATATCTCACTCCACTACGTTGGATAATGATTTATATATTTTGAGTTATATGTGGAGAAAAGGGGAAATGAACATCGTTTAATATTATAGGGATGGATTGGGAAATGAACTCAGTTCAGTAATACAGGGCTGCAATTACAAATGAACTCAGCTGAATATTATATGTCTGGAATAAGAAATGAATTCTATTCAATATTACAGGACTTTAATGGGGAATGAACTCAGTTCAGTAATACAGGTCTGGTATAGATTATAAAACCAATTTAGTAATGGTCTTTTTTCACTATGTTTTTTGCAAAAGAAATGCCTCAGATACTCTATAAACCATGTTATATGGTTATATATCTACCATGATTCAATGTTTTATACTTATGTTTTTATTTCCTGACTTTTGTTCTTAATGTCCTTATGATTCATGTATTAGGTACTATTGAAATTTATTATAATCAATCATTTGTATGGTATAATTTCCAAATGTTATGCTCTTGATCCATTCACAATTTTTATGTTATGCTTACACAATTCCATTATTTAACAAAATAGAGAATCTGTCCCCACCCCATTCTTATGTTTCCTTTCCAAATTTTTTGATGAAATTTATTATGTATATGTATTAGTGGATGAAATATTTATGGTAATTTATGATGATCCTTCACTAGAATATATTATATTTTATCAATGTATACAAAAAGATTAAAATATTATTTCTTCATGCTTTTATTATTGAAATGAACCAAATATTAATATAAAATGAAGTAATATCCATGTATGCTAAACATGGGTCACTATAGTTGGTATAAAAATAATTATTTAGTCAAACATTGTAAATTTTTATGAGAAAACATTATTGATATACGTAGTTATATTTCAATGGATGCATAAAATTATGTCTCTAAGGATGCCTATAATGGGGAGTTAGTGTTTAAGAAAATGTATAGTAATTTCGGTAATGTAAAGAGTGAGTAGTCTCTTAGATGTAAATCTCTATCTAGATACTAAAATTGGATGTGGCTCTGCCACAAATTTATCTAGTGGTTACCACTAGACAAGATGTTCTGGGCGTGACTCACAGTAAATTGGTACACACAAATAGTTCTTACTTCACACCTGGTTTGATAGTCTTGGGGTATATTCTTTGGGAATTCACCAACACTTCATCAACCATCATGAAAGATTTAAATATATATTTTTTATGGCTGACCTAATATAAACCTAGGGTGTCGTAGACTATGGATGGTTTCATTATTTTGACTTAAAATAATTAAATATTTTCATGACTGTATTATTTTTTTTCCTTGAAAGTAATTCACATACAATGCTTGTGGCTTTAGACAGCGATGAGAACCAAAAGAAACTAGATTAAGGCTTAATGTGATGGATGATTTTCTAATGAGCATTTATGTGGGAAGATCACTGGATTCAAAAAATTTGGGAGCATTCATAATTAGTACTTAGGAACAAGATTAAAAATATATACATCAACCTACTCTAAGACTCACCAAGGAAGAAAAATAATGAGTTTGTAGAGATTTCGTGTAATATAGACCATGGAGGAAAGAATATTTTATTTCCATTGTGTCAGTAATGTGTAAAGAATCACCTGAGTGAATGTATAAGAGGAACAAGAAGTTGTTTTGATTGTGGAAACAATGGACAGAAATAAAGTGACTACAATGAAAAATAATAATGATTTTGTTTAACGACATGGATCCGAATATTGGCCTCTCTAAGACATCATCTATGATTAAATGTTTTATGAATGGAATTAATGGAAATTATTCTACATAATGTCCAAAGAAGAAATATCCTTAATTATAGTTGGGGTTAGGATTAGTGGTAAGCACCCAATAATCCTACATGAAAATGGGGGTTCAAAACCCATTGGGCGTAGATACTGTAGCAGTAGTGTAGCAATACTGTAGCAGCATCGATACTGTAGATTGGCAGGTACTATAGTGGTGAAAGGGCACTGTAGCAGCGGCGATACTGTGTGGGTTCTGCAGCAGCCAGGTTACTATTCACAGAATGGAAATTGGGCCAAAAAATTGGGCCTATGGTCTATGTAATGAGCTACAAGACCACAGGGCCTTCGGGTTATGTAATGGGTCTCCCTCTGCCCAGTTAAAAGAGGTCATTGATTTTCTTTAATAATAAAATGAGGCTTCGCCCCAACCATTAAAAAAAATAAATATCCCTAAGATGATTAGTAATGTGGTATCTGCAATGCTTATATTGCTAATGATGACAAGACTACAAATGAAATGTGATTGGAAATAGGTATTGTGAAATAGAATGAGGTGACCTTTTTTATGAAATAAGAATGTAGTGGAATAATAAAATGTTTTATCTATTTGGGTAATGAATTATATTATATGATAGGTGAAATATATAAGTATTATTCAGGTTATGTTTTTCTCTACACATTTAAAAGAATAATTTTAATGGATCATATATAATAGAAATGTCATTTAACAGAAAGGTGATGTCCATAGTAAACACATGATTAAAGGAATGATAACCCTTAATAATTTCCTTATGTTATGATATTTTTGTTTGGATAAATATTTTTCAAATATGAATAAGAAAATTGGATGGTACTTTTTTCCATGGAACTAATATAGGACATTTTGACAAGTAGATCATGAAATCATGGATGAATTTTACAACTTAATGTATTTATAGAATATATCCATTAATAGATGGATTGAGTAAGAGTTCTTGTTTTACAGAATTATTTATGGAAATTCACGTTGTTACCATGTTTAAAGTTAATTTACCATGGGGGTATCCACATTTTTGTTATGTTACAACCAAGACATTATTTATGATATATGGGGGAATCAATGTTATGTTAATTTTGAGACACACTTTCAAATGTTTTTAATTTTTTTCATTTTAAAAGGGTTATATGTTTTTCAATAAATAAATATATTATCTTTAACATAAGAGGATGTATTTATGCACTAAGATTGTATTTAAATCCTGGGCTAAATGGATACATAATGATAAACCTTATTTGAAGTATGGCCATAATAACAGTGAAATTATATTAGATTGGTTGTAGAAAAGGACATCATGTATGCTGGGGGACAACCAGTCATGTATGGTAGGGATGCAGGTCTTGAACCAATTTCCAAAATATGATAAGGATTTTTTTTCTTGCCACTGCACTATGTTATGTCATAGATATTGTATAATTTTATTTTTGGAATAAATATTTATGATGAAATAACTGTGTTACTTTTAATTTTTATGGATTAATGTATTAACCATATTGATTTTTAAGAATAGTTATAGATAAATAGTTATAATTTTCATTCTTTTATGGGACATAATATTTTCTAAATGTGCATTTTAGTGCATCATGCATCAATGTTAATTTTTGGAAGTCAATTTGTTTAATTAATGGGTGAATTACAAATATTTAAAAGCATAACCTAAAAAGAATATTTTTTCATAGAAATATATGAAGAAAAACAAATTTCTTATATTCATCATCAAAAAAATAATTTCTCAACATTAGGATAATAATAAAAAGAAAATGTGTTTTCCAAATACCTTATATTTGATAAATTGACGGCCTTATAAATCATCATAGATTTATGACATTGAGGACATAAATAATTATTCGATCATTCCCCTGTCTTTGATTAATTTCAATAATAACTAATTATACATATTTTCATCTTTCTTCCATATCCATTATATACTCCTAAACTATGTTATCATATGTCGAAACCTAGATATATGTTACATTGGGTAACATTTATGGTTCCAAATATTCATTTTTAAGGGATGTTTTAGTATTTTTTTTATGACGTGTGTTTCAATGAATTAAACATTCAAGTATTAAGTCTTCGAAAAACCAGATGAATTTCAATGGTGAAATTTATTTTATAGGGGTAGAATGTAACACCCTTGGATTTGGTGAATTATATGTTTGGATTTAATTTAACCACTTTAATATCTTTCATTTCATAAGACACAAAAAATAGTTTATTTTAGATAAAATTACTAGGTTTTCCATGTGTTATAAACAACACCATGTTAATTTTTCACTACACACAACATAAATTTTCACTTTCTCCACACAGAACACCAGGATTATCTTACATTAACCACAAAAAATATATTCTTCGATGGTTTACGTAACACACATGAATGAGTTTTACCAAACAATTATATATTATTAATTTCTCTATTTAATATATTAATTTATCCATAAATTATAAGTCATGAAAAATATTATCTAACTAATTAAAATATATGATTCAAAAAAATATAAATTGAATTCATAGGCTATAAATTAATTATAATGGAATATGAAACGTGATTGAATATAAAATAAAAATGTTAATATAAATTTATCCAAAAAGGTTTTTTACACTAATATATAAAATTAATTAAAATTAGGATGTCATATTATTTTGTTATATAGGTTATATATTAAATAAAATATTTTTGGTATTTATTCAATATATTTATTATATGTAGGGTAAAAAGCCATATTTGTAGTCCAGAACCGCATATTTTTATTAATGTATTTTTAACAACATATAATGCAAACACATTTTAAATCAAGCATTAAGTACATTTAGATATTTAATTTTTCAAAAAAAATATTCTTTGGAATAGAAATATAAAAAAACATTAGGATATTTTTTGGGTATTTTTTGTTATGGTTTTATTTTATAACTAATAGTTTAAAATAATTTATGTTATTTCAAAAATTCTTGTTCATATAATTTTATTATTCTGTTAAATTATTTATTAAATTGGTTTCAAAGATTAATTAGATAATATTTTTATCAATTAATTGAATTAAGTCATTATAACAAAAATTCACATTTTAATAAGTTATAAAAAATAAGGAATAATTTCACATTTTAACATTGAAAACTCAAAGAGTCATCCCATTAGCATCATTAATTTATAATTAATTTAAATGAAAACTATGATAAAAATTTGAAAAAATGGAATCCATATGTGGAATAATCATAATTTCTAATGTATAATGTTATCAACATAGTTTTTTACAAAAAATATTATTCAATGTGATTAATACTAATAACATTAAATAAGGTTTAATTAAGCATAATAAGGGACTTATCCATAGCTTTAAGCCCCAAAGGACCTATAAATATGTACAAAATCCTTTTTATGGCCATGTTTATACACTATAATCCCATGGATATAAATTGGATCATTATTGGATATTCATGAAACATGAAAATCATTGGTGTAATTACCGCTTCAAATATTTACAATAGTTCCACTCATCCTTCATTATTAAATGGCTTCATTTCCTACAAATTCCTCAAACCTCTCTAGCCACTTGTCTCGCCAAAATATTCAAAAATAATATCCCAAAATCTCTAACATCCTAATTGAATCCTCCATTGGGAATAATTTCTTCCAATGTATCCTTTTTTCACAAACTAAACATTATTACCTGGTTTAGAGGAAACATCTTCCTTCATGTCTTCTCTTATATTTTTTTCTCCACCCCCTACAATCTCATTTTTCATTAATGTATAACAACAGGAGTATATTTACAAAAATAGGATTATTTTTATGATATTTTTTACCTACATGTATACACACTTCCATCTAATGGTTAACGATCATACTATTTACATGTTCGGTGAACAACTGCCTCACTAAACTATAAATGTTAAATTTTCCTTACTACCACACATGGTGGAATTTGTAGGGCGGAGAGAGTGATGGAAAGAGGGGGGTGAATTGCCTTTTAAAAAATAATTAACAATTTAAAACAAAGTTAAAGGTGTAGCAGAAATAAAAGAGGCAAGACACAAAACCTGATAACGGAGTTCGACTTAAACCAAAGCCTACGTCTCCACTCCCAACTCAACCGTTGAGAGATTTACTACCGCTTGCTTTTTAATAGTTTTAGCAAGAATCCCACTAGACTTTAAGGTAGTCTAGAACCTATTACAGCTTTCTTTTAATGGTTGAGAAAGAACCCACTAGCCTTCTTACAGGTGAAGGCTGGCTCACCTATGACTCAATCCTTTTAAAGGAAAGGCCTGACTAACCTCTTCACTCCTTGAAGGTGGTGTGAAAACCCAAAAAAAAGGAAGATAAAAGAAATGGGGGTTTGTAGGCACAAACCCAAATTGATGCTCAAAAAGATAAAACAAGAAAAACCGTAAGAGGAGAAGCCTTGGGCATCAAAGGATTGACAAAGTTGATGAAGGGCGCTCCCAAGCTTCTTTGATGGTGCTCCTTGGATGTGGAAGTGGGTTGGAGAAATTGGGGATCCTTGAAGGAATGCGCCGGAGGTTCGCCAAATGATCGAACAACGTTCCCGTGGGCTACCATACGTTTCTGGGGCTTCCTAGTCCTTTATTTATAGAAGGGGAACCCTCAAATGGCCTTTGGGGGTCTTTGGAGCCGTTGGAGAGGCCTTCGTAGCCGTTGGGAGTCAAGTGGACAAGTCTGGTCAAAGCCCAACGACTAGTTTGAATGGCTCCACCGGCTGACCGGTGCTTGGCCACCGGTAGGCCGGTGCTTTGGAAAAGGGAGAGACCTTCTGCCCAGGCACCAACGGCTGGCCGGTGAGGAGGCCACCGGTTGGCCGGTGCTAAGACAGTAGCAAACTCTTCTGTCGGGGTTCCACCGGCTGGTCGGTGATGGGACACCGGTTGGCCGGTGGTCTGGACAGAGGGGATGCCTTCTGCCCAGGCACTACCGGCTGGTCGGTGGTCATCCACCGGTTGGCCGGTGGACTGAAATCAGTCCACTTTTGCCTTCTGGCTTTCTTGGCCCAATTCCTTGGCAACCTGAAATCATGCCTATCATCCAAAAACACTTAAAACAAGATTAGATAAATAAGAGAGTGATTGTGATCATGAAAATTAAACCACGAGGGGTACGAGAGGTACAACAATCTCCCCCTATTTTGATGATCACAATCACCAAAACAAGCAATGTAAAAGACTGAAATGAAAGGAATGCTTTAAAGGATAAAGAAAAGCATGAGAGAAAGATTTTTCCCCCAATCAACCAAGAATTTCTCCCCCTTTTGTGATTATCAAAATAGCACGGGGCATAAAACATGATTGAGGGAAAGGATTGAAAAACAAGATAGAGTTTTTAAACCAATTGAAATTTTTTAAATTTGAATTGAAAGTTTTTAATTTAATGTTTTGAATTGAAAGTTTTGAATTGAAAGTTTTGAATATAAAGCAAAAAGGCTTAAACGATCCTAACTCCCCCTAAATAAAAACAACAAATCACCGGGGAGAGGATTTTGAAACCGAGACAAATTTTGGCCCGGAGAGACTCGCTAAAAGGGATTTTTCAATCCATACTTGTCTAGTGGCAGGTCTTCTCCAATGAAATTCATCGTTAAAGAAAATAGTTTTGGGCCTTCCATACCGGGCATTTTTGCAATTGCACTCATAAATTAAGTGCCCGGGTTTTTTACAATAGTTGCAAAATTTATATTGGGAGCTCCCCCTTACAAAAATAGTTGGAGCATGGGAAGAGGAAGCTTGCTTGGAATAGCCAAGACCTTGGGTGGTTCTAGATATGCATTGGGAACCAAGTAATTTGGTTAAAATTTTTTCACCTTGGGTGAATTTGGCAAGGGATTCCTTTAAATCCTTGATTGTTGATTCCATAGAATCAACATCAGGAAGGTTTTGTATCTTGAGGGACAATTCCTCCTTTTCATTGAGAAGTTGTTCCTTTTTGGAAGAAAGTTTTTTGAAATTCTTTTTTAAAGCAACAAATTTGGAAGAAAGTTCGTGAAAACCTTCCTCCAATTGATCTCTAGCATGTTGGAGATCCTCATAGGATAAATGATTGAATGAATTTGAAGAAAAAGAGGATGAGGAGTCGGAAGAGGATACCTCATGAAATGCCATTAGGCATTTTTTACCGTTGTCACTTGAGGAGGAGGAGGAGGAGGATGTGGAGCTATCACTCCATGTGGCCTTGAATGCCTTCTTCTTTTCCTTTTGCCTGGCCTTTTTCTTGTTGAGTGGACAATCAGGCTTGTAATGGCCTTTCTTGCCACACCAGTAACATGTTACCTCGGGCTCGGATTTTTCGTTGGGTTGAGCCTTGCGGGATTTCTTCTTCTTGTGCTTCTTAATGAATTTGTGCATTTTGCGGGCAAGATTCTCCATTTCTGAATCGCCGCATGAAGAGGAAGACGATGAGGAGGAGGAGCTTTCTTCTTTTTGAACTTTGAAGGCGATGTTCTTTGGAGTTTTGATGAGTTGGCCTTCCTTTTCAGCTTTCCTCCTCATGGTGATCTCGTAGGTCATGAAGGATCTGATGAGCTCTTCGACCGGCATGTTCTTGATGTATTTTGCTTCTTGGATTGCCGTGACTTTCGGTGCCCATGTTCTTGGTAAGATCCAAAGCATCTTCTTGACCATCGTTTCTGCAGACACATCATCACCAAGGGACTTTCTCCCATTGCAAACATCAGTAAAGCGAGTAAACATTTCAGTTATATTTTCATATGGATTAATGGTAAAAGACTCAAAATCTTGACGGTACATATCCAGTTGAGTATCCTTAACTTTGTTGGTCCCCTCATGGGTAACCTCCAAAAGTTTCCAGATTTCATGAGATGAGGTGCATGTGGAAACTATATTGAATTCATTACGATCAAGGCCGCAATGAAGAGAATTCATGGCTTTCCCATCAAGCTCGAAATTTTTAATATCGGCTTGAGTCCATTTGGATTCATCGGGAGAAGAGAGAGAGTAACCATGCATGACAATTCTATAAATAGGATAACCTATAATTCTAAGAAAAGTGGTCATGCGGGTTTTCCAATAGGTATAGTCGGTTCAATCAAAGAATGGAGCACGACCCAAAGAATAGCCTTCGGGGGCGAAAGAAGTTGAAGCCATCACAAAGGATCTTAGGTTTGTAACCGGTTAAGGTATTACACAAACTTCCCTCTGAGACCAATTGTTGGGCGGAGAGAGTGATGGCAAGAGGGGGGGGGGGGTGAATTGCCTTTTAAAAAATAATTTACAATTTAAAACAAAGTTAAAGGTGCAGCGGAAATAAAAGAGGCAAGACACAAAACTTGATAACGGAGTTCGGCTTAAACCAAAGCCTACGTCTCCGATCCCAACTCAACCGTTGAGAGATTTACTACCACTTGATTTTTAATGGTTTTAGCAAGAAACCCACTAGGCTTTAAGGTAGTCTAGAACCTATTACAGCTTGCTTTTAATAGTTGAGCAAGAACCCACTAGCCTTCTTACAGGTGAAGGCTAGCTCACCTATGACTCAAGACTTTTAAAGGAAAGGCTTGACTAACCTCTTCACACCTTGAAGGTGGTGTGAAAACCCAAACCAAAGGAAGATAAAAGAAATGGGGGTTTGTAGGCACAAACCCAAATTGATGCTCAAAAAGATAAAACAAGAAAAACCGTAAGAGGAGAAGCCTTGGGCGTCAAAGGATTGATGAAGTTGTTGAAGGGCGCTCCCAAGCTTCTTTGATGGTGCTCCTTGGATGTGGAAGTGGGTTGGAGCAATTGGGGATCCTTGAAGGAATGCGCCGGAGGTTCGCCAAATGATCGAACAATGTTCCTGTGGGCTACCATACGTTTCTGGGGCTTCCTAGTCCTTTATTTATAGAGGGGGAACCCTCAAATGGCCTTTGGGGGTCTTCGGAGCCATTGGAGAGGCCTTCGGAGCCGTTGGGAGTCAGGTGGACAAGTCTGGTCAAAGCCCAACGGCTAGTTTGACTGGCTCCACCGGCTGAACGGTGCTTGGCCACCGGTTGGCCGGTGCTTTGGAAAAGGGAGAGACCTTCTTCCCAGGCACCACCGGCTGGCCGGTGAGGAGGCCACCGGTTGGCCGGTGCAGAGACAGTAGCAAACACTTCTGTCTGGGTTCCACTGGCTGGCCGGTGATGGGACACCGGTTGGCCGGTGGTCTGGACAGAGGGGATGCCTTCTGCCCAGGCACTACCGGCTGGCCGGTGGTCATCCGCCGGTTGGCCGGTGGACTGAAATCAGTCCACTTTTGCCTTCTGTCTTTCTTGGCCCAATTCCGTGGCAACCTGAAATCATGCCTATCATTCAAAAACACTTAAAACAAGATTAGATAAATAAGAGAGTGATTGTGATCATGAAAATTAAACCACGAGGGGTACGAGAGGTACAACAGAATTGTGATAGACAATATGTTCATATTTTTAATATGTTATATGTATAATGTATTTTATTATTACGTATTCATTTTTAAAATAAAATAGATTTTGTTTCTTTCTATTTTGTGTTAGTATAAAAATTTTGTTTGAAGAAGTTTGGACTATCACCCTGATAAAGAAATATAATTCATTCATACACTATATGGAATGTATAATGGAATATTTTAGTGATTATATATGATATATATAATATCATAAAGATACTTTAATAATGATATACATATATACACATATGGCATTTTCATTCGTTCTTTCGATATGATAATAAAAACGAAAATTGGATTTTTTTTCCTACGTACGGCTTACAATCTCCATGAATGTCATATTCCACTTTCTACTTATATATTCAATATATAAATATAATATACATATAATGGATTTTTTTTATCATGGTTTACATTTTCAGTAATCATGGTATAAAATTTAAGTACCAATGATATAAAAAATTACGACACATACGACAAATAAAGTGAATATTACCCGATGTGGAATCTCAACATAATATTTTTAGGAAGAGTGTAATATAAGTTCTTAGTAAATCCATATGGTATTAGATGTAATAATAGGGTTCATTAAATGTTTTATAATTAATTTATATTTATTATACAATTGTTTTTAATTACTATAAGGAAATATAAGACAAGAGTTAAGGGGATTTCATCACACATATTATTTCTATGAGATACATGTTATGTTCACCACAATTTCCATTTGTGTGGTTTATTTACTACCCATTATGTTATTCTATGTATATTATAATTAAATTTATTGGTATTAAAATATCATTTTATTATATTTATTTCATGGGTTTTGAGTTTTAAGAGTTACCATATCAGTAAAATAGTTTTCTCTCAATTTTCCTTCCTCGGAGTCATGTTTTATTATGCACCTAAATTATCTTTGAGCTGTATATACTTCCATTTTACATGTTATATCCTGAATTTCATTAATTTCATTATATTTTAATGTTCGTTTATTTTTTGTTTCTTATATGGAGTGTATGATCCAATGTTACGATGTTATAAGAGATTATTGAGACAATCTCATTGCTTTCTGGGGTTGTTTATGTTTATATTTCCTTTTATGGAATATTATGATAAAACACTCTAGAAAACTCCTTAGAATACTTATCTAATATTTGTTCATGATATTTCCTTGTATTAGTACCATGTTTCATCTCTTGTTACTTAATATAATTAATATAATAAATTTATGAAATATATGATTTTATCATTATCCTCGGTTGGATATTGGTTTTATCTCAAAACTACGTTTTCAAAAATGTTTTCAAATTATTTTTGAAGAAATTGTTTTCGAAAAAAAATATTTATTATTTCAAATGTCTTAATTTATAATGGTTTAAAAAAAATTCAATACCATTTTATGACATTTTAAGTAAAATTATTTTCATAAATTTTTCAACAATAATTTATATCTGTTTTGAAGGAAAATGATTTTCAAAAATGTTTTCAAGCCTTGTTTATATTATTTCAAATTATTTACAGTGAAATAGTTTTCAAAATGCTTTCATGAATTATTTATAATTATTCAATGTTTTTTATGAGAAAAATGTTTTCTAAAATGTATTTACAAATATTTTATTTATTTTCAAGGGAAAAGGTATTGAAAATGATTTCTTGTTTTATTTACATGTTTTCAAGGTATTTGATTTTAATTTTTCTTTTCAAATTGTTTTATGTAATAAAAATATTTTATAAAATAATAATGTGTTTTTATTGAAGAATCAATTTTGAATGATATTTCATTATTATTTTCATCTAAGATGACATTTATTGTTTTCACACATTCCCTTCTAGGAAATGTGTTAAAGGATCCATTATTATTATTTATATGAATGTTTTATGCATAATTTCATGGTCTATTTAAAACCCATTTTTCATTTATAGTTTATATATTTATGAAATGAATATCTCTTTCATTGGAAATATGTTTATAACATCTGTCTCTCTTTCCTGGTTTATGATTTTGAGGAAATAATTATGAAACATGTATATTTATTCATAGGCTATGATATGTTTATATTTTTCATACCAATTTCATTTCATGGGTAATGATACGATGGTTTAATATTTTTTGGAACATTTATGTTAAATTTCACAATGAGATGGGTTGTATCATCCTCAAATGAACTGGGTAGTGATTAATATTTCATGAGATAGACATGGATGGAACGATAAATGAAATCAGTTTAGTTATAGGGAAAAATTGAGAGATGATCTATGGTCAATATTACAGGGCTGGAATGAGAAAAAAACTTAGTTCATTATTACATTATAGGAATGTGAAATAAACATGCTTCGTAATTAAATAACTGGAATCGGGAGTGTGTGTGGTTCACTAATACATGGAAGGAATTGGGTGTGAACCCAATTTTGAATGGACATTGTCCACTAATATTATCTCGGCACCAATTCCTTGGTTATTATTTAAGTCATGCTATATTCTTATATTCCCACCCAAATTCCATGTTTTTCCCTATGTTATTATTTCATAGATTATGTTCTTTATTTATTTATAAATCATGTATTATGAACTGGTAATCTTTATATTGATCACTAATATAAAGGGAATGATCTTAAAATGTTATGGTCATGTTTCATACCCCTTTGTTCATGATAATATTACATATTTTCCTTAATTACCATTACGTATTATACGATGTCAAACCTTTCATATGTTTAATTTCTATAGATAATGTACAATGGTTTTTGATAGAATTAATAAATCTGGAGATCTTTTTGGGATATGTTGAAGATGTTTCACTAGAATATATGATAATGTTTCCATGATTCCAAAGTTCAGAACATATTACGGTCCTCAACCATGTATTTTTTTAATTCACTAAATACTGATTTTAAATGATACAATTTCCATGTATTTTAAGCATGGGTCACTATAGTAAAGGGTAAATTATTTTATTTTGGTGAAAAATAAAATTATAATGACTATAAAATAACACTAACTAATGCCAAAATTTTGATCTATGAATTAAATCAGACCTTTCACACATAAGGATCAGTATTATGTCATTTAATGGATACTTATCCATGATAATGACTTATATAATCTTTAAATCAAGGGATGACATTAAATGTCATTATCTATGTCTTTAATATCTCTTATGCATCCATATGGGAAAAATTAATGTCATTAATGAATATCATTGTCAATTTTTATCTTAACAAATATATTTTTATGATATATATTTAATTTCGATGTTCTATGCAATTTGGATGAAATTATATTATTTATAATATAGTATGTAATATAAATTTAATGTATTCACATTCATCTTTCAAGTAATATATGTTTTTCAATATAGGAATTCAATATTGATATATTAGTCTATAAATATTATTTTGAAATCTAAAAGTTATATATTAGTCATAGTAATTTATTTTTGATTTTTAGTGAAAAAATATATATATTAAATAATTATAGAAAACTAATGTAGTAATTATTTTATTAATGGTAATAACGATGAAATTTTATTATAAATATGAAAATAAATATACTATGAGATAATTACTATAGAAAAAGAATTTTATAAATCACATTGATGTTTTTGAGATATAAATAGAAATTTTTCTATGTTAAATTATAATGTTTACAATTTGAAAATTCCAACAATTAGATAGTGTCAAAATTGATAGTATTAATATTTTATCAAAATAATGGTTTATTAAATTTTAAAAAAATAATAAAACTTATTTATAACTCAAAAATAATTATAATATGGTATAGAATGTTCTAAAATATTCATTTCTGGTCCCATTTAAATCACATAAGTAAAAATACCATAACATAATATTATAAAATTAATTACCTTAGTGATGATAAAAATTTGTTAAGTAAGGGTAAATCAAAATAATAACGTATAAAACAATAGAAAAACATGAAGAACAATTTTTTTGATTATATAAAAACATTATCTCTTCTTAAATTCTAATTCATCTCCTTTTGGAGGTATTTAAATTTATATTGAATTTATTAAAAATTAATATTTTTAAATATTCCAAAGTGCCCCTCACTTCAATTATAAAAGCACACCTCCTCCAAAACATCTTTACATCTCTTTGAGACATATTGATCTACCATCCCAAAACCATTTCCTTTATAAACTTCTATAGTAACATTATAGTGCTTTTTATCTTCTCAAAAGTCCATCTCAAATGTACCTAAGAGGATATATAGTGGGAGCTCACCAACGAACAAGAAATATTCTTTAAAGACTATTTCAACATTATTTACTCTTCAACATTCTATTTGTGTTTTATTTACATTCAAAAATATCAAATAATTATATAATATATTATTATATGTTATTATAATTATGGAACAATCGTATTCTACCATTTATATATCCTAGAAAAAAATTCCATAGGTACATGCATACGATTTATCATCTCCATGTTGCTGTGTAATCTTGTTTTTATCACTGCTTTACTAGTATTGGTATAAAGACTGAAATAATATATAAATATATATATTATTATTAAAACATGATATTTATTTAGGAAAAAAATATATACCGTGAAATACTAATCCTTTTTTAATGGAATTATATCATCGTTCGTGCGTTTGAACGACCTATCATCTTCACAATGTGATGCGATTCAATTTCCATATACACAATTAATGAATGATTATATAAATGTATATAATTAATGAATAATATATATATATAACCTTAATATGATTCTGTAAATAATTTTACTATATCATATGAGCAAGAATTGAGACTTATACAACAAAACAAACATATGACGACGAAGTAATTAACTACTGAAAGAAGAGTAATAAAAAAATATTATAGACAAATTAGTAATAATATGATCAAATGTGATATAAAAAATATGAGTATTAATTTTTATTAAATTAATAAAATTATTTAATCCATTAAATAGGAGTAAATAATATGTAAGAAAGAAATAAAACAAAGGGTAAGGTTTAATAATAAAATCTCATTATTTTTAGGGATTTTTTTGTTTGTAAGTATTTACTGGGGAACATTTACCATCCATGTACATGATTCATAAAAATGTTTCATGTATATTTTTTTTCTTATAGAAACTATCATTTCATTTTTACCCGTCTATGTATTTTATCTAAATTGGTTTAAAGGAATATTTTATCGTATATCTAATAAGGAAATTTGTTACATTTTCACCAAAATTATTAGGATATTGTTTATTATAAAATATATGGAAATAAAATATTTGTCTATTTTTGTGACACATTAAAGATTTGACATTTATTGTATACAGATACAATGTTATTTTCAAAAAAATAAATCTTTTGAAATTTCACATCATTTTATGAAAATAATACAATTTTAAAATAGAATGGATATTTCCAGATCAAATTTTTGTTTAGTTATTATATTAATAAAATTATTTAATTTTACAGATAATTTAATTGGGATATTGTTTTCTATGATATAATCCCTATTATTCCAATGATCAGTTTATGTTTATGATGGAATGATATTTATGAAACCCAATTTATGAACAAGTTATTTTATGATTGAATGATTATGAAGGAACCAATTTCATTTTGTGGGATCAGATACGATGAATGATTTATTTTTTTAAGGCATAAAAATGTATGATATTAATTATGTGATAGTTTGTACCAATATATTACCACAATTTATTTGGTAATGATATATATCTCATTATATAAATAAGACTAAAATGAGAAATGATCTAATTTCGTTGATACATGGCTAGGATGGGAAGAAACCCCAAAGTAGTAACATACTTCTTGAATGAGTAGTGACATTTATTCAATAAAAAACTTTTTCCATTATAATGGTATTGGATGTGATGCTTGTCAAATATAGAAATTATTTTCTATTCATATTTCAATGACACAACTTGTTGTCTAATTTTATGATATCCTGAAAAATGTTATTTATTAACATATTTGATTTCTATGATGAAATGACATCAATATCTTTGATATATAGGATATAATTTTCAAAATAATTCATTATTTTAGCCCATGATTATGATATTATTAAAATATCCATTTTTTACCATTTCTAATAATATGATATCACCACTTGTTATGTTTCCCCCCCTGAATATGAATAATGGTATTATGTATGATGTGTATAATAGGGGTTCTAGTTATGAATGAATAATCTATAGATGATGAAAAGGTTTTATGAAAAAGTTTATTAGGATCATTGTTTTCTAAAGACACATGGTTTATACATTCATGACATGGTTTTTATGTTATGAAACAAATATTATTTTATTTGGAAGTAATATATAATTTTGAAATGTTTGATACGTTATATGATGTTTCAATGAAATGATATTAATTTTGGGAGATAATTCGATACATTATCTATATGTTAAAAATAAAATCTTTTTCCATGGTAAAATGGATTGAAAAGTGCATTTATTAGAAAATTAATAGTTTATTTATTTCATATATTTCGTAAAACCTAAATAAATTGTTTGGAAAAATGAATGAATATTAATTTTAATGAATTGGAAAAAATGATAAAACATGTTTAAAAATTATTTTTAATATATCACATGGTATTAATAAAAAAATTTAAAAAATTTATTTTAAAACCTTTCTTTTGAAATAAAACATATTTTTGAATAAAGATAGAAATAACACCATATATCCTTAAAAACTTAGTTGTAATGATTTAATGTATCTATGAGTGTAAAAATTATACTCTTTCTTTTAAATATCATGAATGATTAGTGTATAAGTTGTTCCATGATTTATCTTGAGAGATTAATCATAATATCTAGTTTTTTTATTCATAATCATGTACAATCTCGGTAATCAGTAAGATTTTAACATAAAACCCTCACCTCTTTAGTATCACTGAATTAAAATAAACCTGAAATAATGAAATTTAATGAAAATTATATTATCAATATAATAATTATATTCAATATATAACATGTTAATGGGTTAGTATATATAGAAAAAAAATTAGATCTATGTATATCTTAACATGCATATCAATGAAATAACATTGATAGAAATATATATTACTATAATAGTAACATTGAAACTATAAACCCATGAAAGGGAAATAATAAAATTGATTTTTAAATACCTATTAATTTATTTATAAGAATCATATAATACATTAATGGAAATTCAATACACCACTTGTAAAAATAAGTTATAAATATGGCATATGTCTCTTAGAAATCAAAGAGAGATGTGAAAATCCATACATTATTATTCAATTTAGTGAATCATGATTTAAACTCTTGTATATTTTATTTAAACATGTTATGAAATTATTAAATTACAATATTAATATTTATATTATTATATATTACCCTTTTAAAACAACTTATCACCCTTTATTTATAATCATTTAGTGTTTTCATTACATTATTTATTTATTGCCTTATTCTTTATTTCATGGTTGGTTATGAATGTTATTGTTCAAATTTATATGATATATTTTTGTCTTATAAGAAAAAATTATTATGAAATAATTTAAATATTTATTAATCTATTAAACAATTAATTGAAATTGATGATGATGGTTATGAAAAATGAACGGATGTAACGATTAGAGAGATGGTGAGTCATACCTTTGCATGAGCAACATTTCAATTTTTCAATGTTCATTATGGAATTATGGTAATTAATATTTTATAATTATATGATTTTTTGTATGAAAAATAAATTATTCTTTAATTATATATAGATATATATTATTCTTCAGGTGTGGTGATAAAAATAAAGTCACATCCATTCATAAAGGTGGTAGTTCACACATACACAAACGTCATTAACAGTTTTTCAATGAGTGAAAAGGTAACAATTAAAAAGATAAATTAAATTTCAATAATGATGAATATACCATTAAAATCATAATTATTTCATGTATATCATATAGATTCATTCTTATTTACCATTTTAAGTTTCCATGTAACATGTTAGTGAAAAACGAATCACTGCGCTTTGTAAGGTGATACTATGTCATACACATCAGAGATATTATTTGTCGGTCCGAGTGGATACTCAAGAGGGGGTTAATTGAGTTCCAATTAAAATTTCTGTTAAAAATATTTCTCTTAAAATCCCCCAATTTAAAAACAATGTTAAACTGTAGTGAATCTATACAGAGTGTAATGGTTCAATTAGTTTCTCAAAGATTGATTAGGTCTCAGTTAACTTAATTTGACGATTAAATTAACTTTTTAAGCTGACTTAATAATTTACAATAAGTATAAAAACATGCGAATTTAACTATAAAAGTAGCTTTAAAATAATTTTGTATTTTAAATTAATAGTAGCGGAATATTAAATAAATATATAGTATTCTTATAGACATAAATTAAAAAGCACAGTAGAGTTAACCAAGAGGTCCAGTCTCAAGCCGAGACTTAGTCCTCTCAACAATTTATATAAATTGATCCACACCCTGGATCGGGGTTAGAAAACAGTACAATACTATCCAGGTCCAATGACCTCTACCAAAATTCTTCATGGGAAAAACAAACAACAGCACACAGGCTATCCGGGACTTACTCGACCTCTACCACTATCCACAGTGGGAAACAAAGGGTTATGAAGTTTGAGTGAGGATTTAAGAATCCGCCAGGTTAGTACAGGATTCAGTAGGTGTGTAAAATAAAAAGGGTACACACAATGCTCATTATGTAAATAAACGAATCACTAAGATAAGTATGATGGAGTTTAGAAATGCTTTAGTGAATAGTAGTGCAGCTCTAGACTCGTTTTGTTAATTAAAAAAGCTTCTGAGTCCTTTGGAATATTATTCAGAAAACAGAGTGTCATTTTCATCCTTGGTTCTTGGTCCACTTAGCAACCTGAATGCATGAAATGTTTAGTGTAGTTCTTCACTCAAGATGCAGCTTATGTTCTCCTCTAGAATATGTTTCTTCGTGTATGTCCATGATTCATGGAATATGGATGTATACTACTAAAAAATGATCCTCATTTGAATGATGTTCAGCTCTTGACTCTTTCAACCTTCCTGTGTCTTCTTAGTGCCTTGATTTTCTCTCTTTCAAAAGTGTATATTGCATGATCTTTTTTCTGTCCCTTTATAGCTTTCAGCTTCAGTTGAATAGAATAATTACTTTTTGCATGGGTACTAGGTATGGTTCCCTGATATGAAAACAGAGATCATTAAACAACATTAACTGCATTAAAAACATCAAATGTAACTTCTATCTTAATATACAAATAGTATTTAGAGTATAGAGTTTAATTTTTGACTAGTTGGTCAATCATTAGTAGCTCGTGTTTGTAAAAGTGTACGTTGTCGTAGGATCTTCAGTCGATAGCTCTTGCTCTTGCATCGATAGCTCTTGCTCCATCGGTATCTCTTGAGCTATCGGTAGCTCAATGTATCGTCAACTATCTTTGAACTGGCTCTATCAGTAGACTTATGTCTATCAGTAGCTCATGTCTATTTGTTAGTCGGTATCTCGGTAGACTAGTTCTATTGGTAGACTTCCTCATATCGGTAGCTCTGGTTTGTGATTGTATGTACTCGTATCAGTTGGCTTACTCTATCGGTAACTACTGGTAGACATGCATATCGGTAGCTCTTCTGTTATGTCGGTAGACTTTGTGTCAGCTCTTCGGTAACTCTGTTTATATCAGTGACCTTAGTGTATCTGTGACTCTGTCTATCGGTAGACTATGTCTATCGGTAGGCTGAGTACTGGTAGCTCTTTATCAGTAGCTATGTAAAGATCAGTAGCTTACACTTAGCTGTTTTAATGCAAAACACATCCGATTGGGTTAGAATTATTTCAGAACATATATAAACATGGATACACAAATATTAACATATCTCATGGATTATATTAATATTATTATCATCTAGATCACAGATTGATAGAATTAATATATATAAAAACATTAGATTGGGATTATCATAACAGGTGAGGTAAAAAATCTCCCCCTTTTTTGTAATCACATCTTATAAAATTAAGGTTTTAAAATAGTGAGCAGTTGTATAAGAGGATATATTATTAAAGGCAATTATCTCAGAGAAATAGTATGTTATAGAACATAAAGGATCAGAGGTGGAAGAAAATGTAATAGTATCAGAGATAAGATTAAATGCAACGATATAAAAAGTAACATTTAGTGATATCAAAGAGTAAAATGAAATGGTATCAGAGAACTAAATGTAACGGTATCAAACAATGAAAGTAAAATCACTCGTATCAGACAGGAAAAGCACGATGAAGAAAATTTATCCCCCTTTGATACTCTCCCCCTTTGTAAAATTCTGGTAAACTTTATCTCTCCCTTAATATACGTGTAGAACATTTATCCCCCTTTGTGATAATCCACATGTGGGAAACAATAAGAATTAGAAAAATTAACACAATGAGAAAGAAAGGTAAGCCAATTGTATTAGATGTTTGCAAAAAAGATACAGAGACATAACATAAAATATAGTGGATTCCTATCAAACAGTCTAGCCACTTGTTCAATCCACATCCTAAATGTGAGATTTTCCTTTTGGTTCAGAAGAGGATTCAGGTGAAGGCTTATGAATTCCGGAAATGACCATCGGAGGCTAATGAACTTACACTATGCCTGGCCTGTACGGAGTAGATCTTTGAGTGATCATCGGTGTGAAGCTTTGTAGTGCTTAGACATGAGTTATTTGAAATGGAGAAGCAACAGAGGTAGAGGCAGGCAAAGCAGGAGGTACAATTACTAGCCTAGCATCAACATGCAGAAAATTTAACAACAGATTTATGATTTCCATAATTATTCCTCCTCCTCTCTCCGTGGAAGATATGAATTCATCATTGTTCTCCATAAATTTTTCCAATGCTGGAGCCAATTATCTTAGCTTGATAACTTGCTCTGGGAAGGCTTGATTGACAGGAGGTAGTATCATATTCTCTATCAGAATCTTGAAGTGACTGGTCATTTGGATTTTTGTTTAAATCATTGAGAAATAGGAGTCCACCTTTTCGTTAACTTCTTTCTGAGAGGCATAATCTCTCGCATATAATCTTAGACAATTTTCATTATCTCTCTTGCTGAATCTCAAGTAGAAAGCACAACTATGCTCAGATGAGATGAGTCCACAGAGCCACTGGTTGAAACTAAACCATGTTCCTCCTTCATCACAGCTCGAAACTGATTCAAATCCACTAAAAGTTTATATGCAAGAGAACCAATAGAGAAAGATATAGTCTCATTGAAGCTTTTGTTCAATCCACAGATAAGATTTTGAACTTGGGAATCATGGGTTTTAATATGATATTTCATATAAGTTTTGAAACATTCAAATACTGAAACCATCTAGCTTACAACACTCTTCATATAAGCTAAGTCCTTACCTGCTTTGGATTTTGAGCTCATTTAAGACTCTAAAAACAATAGATTCTTTTATAGATTCAAGATCTACTTCATGTATAGAAACTTGAGCCTAAAAGTCTTTAACTTCTCCAACTATTTCTCCCATAAATCTTGTTAAATTACAGGCAAGATAAAGTTCAAAAGATATTTCTAACATACTCATCTCTTCAGCCAAATTGTGCTTCATCTCAGCAACTGTTGAACTAAATGATTCCTTCAGTTAATCCTTTAAGGATTCCAGATCAGCCTTGGTAACTAAAGAAGCAGGTGAAACTGTAGCAGATGTTCTTTTAGAGGCTAAACTGACCACAGAATCAGTCATAACCGATTGAACTAAAGATACCAGAGAAACTTCCATCTTCTTTAGTTCTTCCACAAAACATTCCTAAATATTTTTCTTTAAAGTATTCAGTTCATGAATTATGACCACTTCTTCAGGAAATAACTCTGAATTGACATCATAAGTAATCTTATCTCTACTTAGAGATGCTTTATTATCTGAATCAGGATAGTCTAAACCACAGACTATAAATCCTGGGTCTTCTGCCCAATCTTAAATTCCATCAGCCACTGTAACACATCCAACATTGGTTTGATGCTCCACCTCAACTAGTTCATCCTCAATTAAAACAACAATATTGTCAGTAGCAGCATTCTCAGCAGCATTCTCAACAAGTCTATAATCTTGAGGAGAATCTTCAACTATCATTTCTTCTTCTGCAACAGCAGGAGGGTCTTCCAAAATAGTCAAGGGAATGTCAACTTCATTTGCAACATTAGAAGGCGTTAAATATTGTCCAATCACTGGAAAAAGACTCAAATCAGCTGACAGAGATGCTTCACTCCCATAAACATCTTTTTCATTTTGTACAGAAGCCTCTTCAAAAGCCTCTAAATCAGCTTCTTCCTTATCTGATTTCTGTTGAACAAGATTTTCAGGAGTTGGTCTTGGAGGTAAGTCAGGGTTTCCTCCTTCATCAGCAGATGACACTTCCTCTTCTGCATCATCACTGTATTCTGGATCCTCTTCATCAGTTTCCAGAGCTGGATCCCTCACATCATTAGGTCTTGAAGGATAATTCACAAGATTGAATTTTTCATACACCTTCTGGTCATCAAAGACTTGTTCTCCTCTCTAAGGGATCCAATTTATCATCATGTATTTACAGACTGTGGATGTAATACAAAAATTGTTCTTGAATACTACTGTATCATCATTATAATCAGCTACCCCATTAACTTTAATCATCACAGAGATCAACTTAGCAAAGAATAGGGCATTTGTCTTTGATTTCGGCCTTGTCATATCTTCCATTTGGATCATCAACAGTCTGCACAAATTCACCTTTACACAATGTATTAAGAGGTGCAGGAGATATATATCCTAATATCTAAAATTGGAAAATTATCCTCTACTTGGTATAAAGAAATGTTGAACAAATTTGAACAACAATCTGTTCTCTCCATCCATTTCTGCAGCAACTACTTGTCTTTGACATCCATCACCAGTCAGCTCTTACAAAGCAGTCTCATAATCGAAAATATCACTAGTAGGTGGCATGGATCTCGAGACATATCCAGATACACCTTCATGTGGAACTTTTATGCACTCATCCCACTCAACAGATGAAAACGAAATATATTTTCCATTCAAAAAATAGGTTACTCGATTTTCATTCTCTGATTTCTCAAAGGATACAAATTCGTAAAAAAAATTCACTAACATTGGAAATTAGGGACCATTGTTGTTGGAATAACACTCTACACATTTTTGATCATCAAGAACATCGATCACTAAGGACTTGGAAGGCATCATCCATTCTACACACATCTCCTTTTCAATCACAATAACATGATTTTGCAGATGAGGATTCACTGGTCGTCTCCCCGACCTAGTTTTAGCAACACTACCACTTGATTCTTGCTTGGTCCTCTACTTCTTTGATTTCGGCTCAACAGAGTCATCTCTGATGGTAGGAAGTTTGGTTTTTTCCATCTCTGGTTCGAAGGATTTAGGGTTCTCTAAGGATTCAAGAGATAAGGTTTGAGGGTTACTGTTTGAGGCTAAATGGATTTAGAAGTAGCTCAGACATTAGTTTTATCATTTAGGAATCATAAAATAATATGAAATAACCCAAAAATGATTCACATTCTGGAGGCTTGCAGAAGTTTTAAAACATCACACACATCAGTGAGAATTTATATCAGTGTGCTTACATCGGTGAGGATTCACATCGGTGAGAATCTTACATCGGTGAAAATTTTACATCGGTGCGAATAGCTACCAATTGAGGTTAAACATTCCTAACTCGTGTCTAATTTAACTTAACCTATCAAAACACAAAGGTTTAGTGAAAATATCAGCTAATTGATGTTCTGTACCAATAAAATCAAGAATATTATCACCCTTTTGGTAGCGATCTCTCAAGAAATGGTTCCTTACATCAATGTGTTTGGACCTAGAGTGAGACACAGGGTTCTTTGAGATATTTATTGCACTATTACTGTCATAGTAGATAGAAACATGATTAAAGTCATATACAATGTCCAAAAGATTGTGTTTCATCCTCAAAATTTGTGTACATCAACTATCAACAGCTATGTACTGTACTTTGGTAGTGGACAATGCTACAAAATTCTGCTTTTTAATACACCAAGATACTAAGGATTTTCCCAATAAGTGACATGTTCCTGTAGTGCTTTTTCTATGAAACTTGCAACCAACCAAATCAGCATCTGAATAACTCATTAACTCAAAGGGTTGTCCTTTTGGGTAAAAGAAACCAAAGTTTACAGTATGTTTAAGATACTTAAAAATTCTTCTAATGGCATGTAAATGAGATTCCTTTGGATTAGCTTGATATCTTTCACAAATACACATACTAAACACAATATCTGGTCGACTAGCAGTAAGGTAATGTAATCATTCAATCATACCTCTATAATTGGTTTGATCCACCGGTTTTCCAGTTTCATCTGCACCCAATTTACAAACTGTACTCATAGGAGTATTACTTTCTGTAATACTATCAAAACCAAAATGTTTTAAAAGATCCTATGTATATTTACTTTGATTCAAAATAATACCATTTTCATTTTGAAACACTTGAAATTCATGAAAATATTTATGTTCTCCGATTAAACTCATTTCATACTCATTTTGCATTCTCTTTGAAAAATAAGTACAAAAAGAATGTTTGAAAAATCCAAAAATGATATCATTAACATATATTTATACTATTAGAACATCTTTAGAAATTCTTTTAATAACAAGAGTTGGATCAACAATCCATTTAGTAAAACTTTTTTGAAATAAGAAAATTACAAAGTCTATCATACCAAGCTCTTGGAGCTTGTTTTAAACCCTATAAATATTTAGAATGTTTAAAACTTGATTTTGAAAATGGGGATTAGTAAATCTATGTGGTTTTTCAGCAAAGTTATCTTCAAGAATAAAACCATTTAGAAATGTACTTTTTACATCCATTTGATATCACATGAAACTCAGAAGAGAATCATATGCAAGTAAGATCCTAATGGCTTCTAATCATGCTATAGGTGAAAAGGTTTCCTCATAGTCTATACCTTCTTTGTGACTATATCTTTTTGAAACTAATATAGCTTTTTTTCTAACTATGTTTCCAGACTCATCAACTTTGTTTCTTAAAACCCTAATTAGTGCCTATTATCAAATTATCCTTAGGTCTACCAAATAATTCCCATAATTTGTTTCATTCAAATTGATTTAACTCTTCTTGCATATCCATTACCCAAAATTCAACATTGATAGCATCATTGACATTTTTAGGTTCTTGTTGTGAAATAAAGGCATGATGTTCAACCTAGTTTATTAGAGAAGCTCTAGTCTGTGTCCCTCTATCAAGATTACCAACAACTGCATCCAAAGGATGATTCTTCATAATACTTGTTGATCTAGTAAATGTAGGATTATAAATTTCAGGTTCACCTCCAAGTTCTGGTTCAACAGAAGAAGATTCTGGAATATTTCTAGAATAGGATATTTTTACAACAGGTTCTTTATATTCATCATTAAGGTCCAGAAGACTCAAATCTTCTTCAAGATTTTCATGAGTAGTTTTAGGCTCATGTGGATCTGTTTCATCAAACTTGATGTGAACAGATTCATCCACACATTTGGTTCTTTTATTGAAGACTCTATAGGCTTTTCTAGTTAAAAAATATCCAAGAAAAATTCCCTCATAATTTTTAGAAGCAAACTTGTCCAGATTATCCTTTGTATTAAGAATAAAAACATTACAACCAAAGACTCTAAAGTAACTAACATTAGGTTTTCTATTTTTCCACAACTCATATGGGTCTTCTTATGAACTGGTCTAATTAAGACTCTATTAATGATATTACAAGTTGTATTCACAGCTTCAGCCCAAAAGTAAATAGGCAGGTCATACTCATTAATCATGGTTCTAGATATTTCTTGAAGGGTTCTATTCCTTCTTTCTACTACACCATTCTGCTTAGGTGTCCTAGGAGCAGAAAAGTTGTGACTATAGCCATTATGTGATCAATAAGATTCAAACTCATGATTTTCAAACTCATGACCATGATCACTTCTCATAGTTTTAATCTTAAGGCAACTAATATTTTCTACAGATTTGGTGTATTTAATAAAGTAAGAACAAGCTTCACTTTTGTGAGCTAAGAAGTATAACCATGTATATCTAGATAATTCATCTACTAGGACATAGACATAGTGAATCCCATTTAAACTAGAAACTTTTGAATGTCCAACCAAGTCCATGTGAACCAACATGAGATGTTTAGAAGTTGAAACTTATTTCTTTGATTTAAAAGAAACATTATGTTGCTTTCCCTTTTGACAGAGATTACAGACATTGTTATTTGGGAATTATAGTTTAGGTAGGTATCTAACTAAGTTCTTCCTAGTCAATTTTCTAAGTGAATAGATGTTGCAGTGTCCTAATCTTCTGTTCCAAAGCTAAGATTCTTTATGAAAGGCATTTAAGCAGGTAACATTTTGCGTAGCTAAGAATTTTAATCAACAGCATAAACATTTTTATTTCTTAAAGCAGAAAAGACTAAAACATTTTTAGAATTAAAAACATTACAAGAATCATTTTCAAATTTCACATTAAATCCATCATCACATAATTGATAAATACTTAACAGGTTATACTTAAGTCTGTCAACAAAAAAACAATAGAAATTAAAAATGAATCAGTGTTACCAATTTGGCCTAGGCCGATGATTTTTCTTTTAGAATTATCACCAAAGGTGACGTGGCCTCCATCATCCTTTAATCAGCTTATTAAGCATGACTAATCTCTAGACATGCGTCTCGAAAATCTACTGTCAAATTACTATACCTTATTGTGAGATCTCCTCAAACCGGTTTCCTACAAAACAGGTTTAGATAGGAAATGATTTTGGTACCCAGATCATCTTGGGTCCAGATAGGTTAGCAATCAAAGCTTTAGGTACCCATATTTGTCTTATGGGTTTCATATAATTTACAGAATCAATAGATTTTGAAAGGTAAACATTATTTAATCTATAATCATATGAATAACTAGTTTAAGCATAGGAATTTCCAGAATTGGAATAGACAGAATGTCGTCTAGATTTAGGAATAAATCAGGTTTTAGTGAACTGTCTTTTTCCATGTTGGTATCCCAAACCAGTAGTGTATTTTGGTGAAACTTGCTTACCAAACATTTGTGTAAGTTTATCTTTTCCCTTTGTGAATTTTTCTATGTCCTTTCTTAGTTTCTCATTAGAAAATTTCAGTTCTATATTTTCCTTTAATAGTTTAGCATTCTTTTTTTCTATATCAAAGGCAGATTTAGCAGTGACAGTGAGAGCATTCTGTTTCTTTAATGACTTATATTTGTCTTTAATTTCATTACATGTATCTTCCGGCATATTGCATTATTCAAATAGTTCATCATTAGACCTATTTTCATCATTGTCTGAATCACTGTTATTTCTTGAATAATAATCATTTAGATCACAGGAAACAGGTAACTCAGAGGTATTGGTCATGAAGCACATGTTGGCACGATTCTTCTAAGAAACAGAACTTTTAGGTTCACATGTGTTGTCCTCTGAAGCACTCCATGTTTCTTTCATAGCTTTCTTGTACTTCATGTCCTTATAATTATATTCATTTAGAATTTTAACATTGGAGAATCATCCTTGAGGTGTCCTTTACTTTTTCACTCGTATAAAACTATATCATCCTCTTTGTCAGGATTTTTCCTATCCTTCTTTCATTGTCTTTTATTATCATACTTTTCTTTTTAATTTGATTTTCTGAAAAATTTCTTCTTCCTATAAAATTTCTTAAACCTTCTAGCTATCTGATCCATTTCAGCATCACTGTCTGAATCAGAATCATCACTGGTTGAACTTTCAGTAGGTACTTGCATTGTCTCCATGTCTTTTCTCTTAGAAGCAGTAGACTTAAAAGCTACGGATTTTCTCTTGGGTTCATCATATTCTTCCTTATTCACCTTGAGTTCTTCTTCATAAATCATAATCTTACCAATAAACTATTTTACAGGCAGTGCTCCAATGTCACATGACTCTCTGATTGAAACAGAAGGGCCCCTCCATCGTTCTGGTAGACATCTCAGTATTCTCATAATTTGTTCCTTATCTGGAATGGATTTTCCAAGTGATCTAATTTTATTGACTATTTAATTGAACCTAAGATACATATTAGAAATAGGTTCATCAGTCTTCATTTTGAAATTATCATATTTAATAGTATATGTATTTAATATCATTTCTTTAACACTGGTTGTTCTTTCATGAGAAACACCCAAAGTATCCCATATTTCATAAGTAGTTTTGCAAGCAGATATTCTATTAAACTATTTATATCCTAATGCACAGTACAGGGAATTCATAGCTTTATAGTTATTATACTAAGAAGACTTTGTAGGTTCATCCCATGTTGTTCTTTCAATTTCTGGAATTTTATAATGAGACTCTATAGCAGTACAGATATCAAAACCCATACATTGTAAATGTATTTTCATTTTATGTTTCCACTGGGCATAGTTTGTACCATTAATGATAGGTGGCATGTTATTAGTAGAACTCTAAAGTATATTATCCATAATTAGATTTTAAAAAAGAAATTTTAAAGAGATAAAATTTAGAACTAACAGAAATTTAAGATACATAAAGATGCAACTAAAATCACAGTTGAAAAACAGATTGTTCCAAAAATCCATTACCAAAAATAATCCTCTGATACCAAATGTTGGTTAGAGTGGATACTCAAGAGGGGAGTGAATTCAGTTCCAATTTAAATTTCTGTTAAAAATATTTCTCTTAAAATCCACGAATTTAAAAACAAAGTTAAACTATAGTGAATCTATACAGAGTGTAAAGGTTCAATCAGTTTCTCAAAGATTTATTAGGTCTCAGTTAAATTAATATGAAGAATAAATTTAGTTTTTATGCTGACTTACTAATTTTCAATAATTATAAACACTTATGAATTTAACTATCAAAGTAGCTTTGAAATAATTTTTTTATCTCAAAGTAATAGCAGTGGAATAATAAATATATATATAGTATACTTATAGGCTTAAATTAAATGCCACAGTAGAGTTGACAAAGAGGTTTAGTCTCAAGCCGAGACTTATTCCTCTCAAAAATTTATATAAATTGATCCACACCCTGGATCGGGGGTAAACAACAGTACAATACTGTCTAGGTCTAAAGACCTCTACCACAGTTCTTCATGGGAAAAAAAACAACAACACACAGGTTTTCCAGGTCTTACTCGACCAATACCACTATCCACAGTGGCAAACAAAGGGTTATGAAGTTTGAGTGAGGATTTAAGAATCCTCCAACTTAGTACAGGAGTCATTATGTGTGTAAAATAAACAGGGTACACACACTGCTCAAAATGTAAATAAAATAATCACTAAGATAAGTATGATTGAGTTTAGAAATGCTTTAGTGATTAGAAGTGAAACTGTAGACTCGTTTGGTTTATCAGAAAAGATTTTGAGTCCTTCTCTGGTTTCTTATTCAGAAAACAAAGTGTCGTTTTCTTCCTTGTTTCATGGTCCAGATTTGCATCCTGAATGCATGAAATGTTTGTTGTAGTTCTTCACTCTAGATGCAGCTTTTGTTCTCCTCTAGAATATGTTTCTTTGTGTATGTCCAGGATTCTTGAGTATGGATGTAGACTAGTGAAAAATTATTCACATTTGAATGATGTTCAGCTCTTGTCTCTTTCACCCTTCATGTGTCTTCATAGTGCCTTGATTCTCTCTCTTTCAAATGTGTATATTGCACGATCTTTTTTCTGTACCTTTATCGCTTTCAGCTTCAGCAGAAAAGAATAAATAATTTTTTTCATGGGTACTAGGTACGGTTCCCTGACATGAAAAAATATATCATTAAATAACATTAACTACATTAAAAACATCAAATGTAACTGTTATCTTAATAACCAAATAGTATTGAGAGTATTGATTATAGAGTTTGACTTGTTAGTCAATCATTAGTAGCTCGTGTTGGTAAAAGTGTACGGTGTCGTAGGTTCTTCAATCGGTAGCTCCTGATCTTGCATCGGTAGCTCTATATAACAGTATCTCTCCATCAGTATCTATCCTCCATCAGTATCTCTTGAGAAATCGATAGCTCGATGTATCGGTAACTATCTGTGAACTAGATCTATCGGTAGACTTCTTTCTATCGGTAGCTCGGGTTTATTTGTTAGTCGGTAGCTAAGTGGACTGGTTCTATCGGTAGACTTCCTCATATCAGTAGCTCTGGTTTGTGATTGTCAATACTCATATCAGTAGTCTTACTCTATCGGTAACTACTGGTACACATGCACATCGGTAGATCGTTTGTTTTATCGGTAGACATTGTGTCTGCTTACTGGTTACTCTGTTTATATCAGTGACCTTAGTGTATCGGTGACTCTTTCTGTCAGTAGACTAAGTCTATCGTTAGACTGAGTACCAGTACCTCTTTATTAGTAGCTATGTGCAGATCAGTATCTTACACTTAGCTATTTTTATGCAAAACACATCTAATTGGGTTAGAATTATTTCAGAACTTATATAAACATGGATAAACAAAGATTAACATATCTCAGGGATTATTATAATCTTATTATCATATTGATCATAGATTGAAATAATTAATATATATAAAAACATTAGATTGAGATTATCAATGTATATGAAATCATGATTGGGATTATCAAAACAGGTGAGGTCAATATTATTATATCCCCTGTGTTTTGAAAATTAAAAAGCTATATATATAATAAAGTGAATAAATAGGTAAAATTGTGATATAAATATCATATACATATTTTATATCATTCACCATACCCAACAATTAGATGTCACAATTGAAATACAATCAAAATCAGTTCATGAGGTAGTAGTCCACCGTACAGTATAACGATGATTTTGTATCCCATCTGATGGAATTGGTGAATTTTTAAGTCATAAACATATTATAAAGACATACATACAAATGGATTACACATAGGTTATTGCATGAGAATGTTTTAAGAAGAATAGAATGAGGTTTCAAATTAATGAAAATAATAATTCACCGAAAAATTTATATATTCTTTTGGTATCCTCTTTAGGATGGCCAAAAAGGCCTTCATAGGTTTAATTAATGAAAAAAATTATGCTTATAGGATGAGGGGAGGAAATGATGGAAGTGATTCAGGTAGTTATTTTTTGAACCACTAAGGTTTAATGGTGTGAAGAACCGAGGACTGGGGTGGTCTTTTATATGTGGGGAAGACGACACAATAGGTATTTTGGAATTGAAATGAATGCGTCCACTTTTATTATTTGAAAAATCATAAAACATTGTCTATTATGAAACATAATAAGATTAATGATAGAAATATGGGAATAAAATAGTTTTTGGACATTTTTTTATGTCATTTTTACCCATATATTTGTAGTCTAACCCACGACAAACCCATGTTTTACATCAAATACTATAAGTAATTTATTTCACTCATTATTCAATTTTGTAAAAAATGAAGTAGACCATATAAGAAGATATAAATTATGTTGGCTCAAAACATACAATAATTTTATATAAATTCTATTTAAAAAATATAAAAATTTGGAAATAATTTTTTCCCTACTCACATTATGAGAATGCATGTTTTTCTAGATAAATCATTCAACAATTTATGAAGTTTTTTATCCAATTTCAATATTAATTTCATTATAGAGAAATAATAGGATAAATATATAATATATATATATATATCATATAACAAATTTAACATTAAATACAATTTACAAAATAATTAAAAATATTAAATAATTTAATCGAAAAGATAGTTCTCAATTACAATATATTTTGTTTTTCAATATTCATCAAATAATAAAATAAATTTCAAAAAAAATAAAAAATTCTCACAATTATTTTGTGACATTATTATTTAAGAAATATATTATATTTTTTCAAAAAAGTAATAAATTTTGTGAAAATTAAATTTAAAAAATCCAATAGGTGAATAAAAAGGGGGTTATCAAGAAGTATGTTTTTTAGAAAAAGAAGATTTTATATTCACTCAATGACTAATAATACGTATTATGAGAAAAAAATTTAAAATTTATTTATATATAAAATTTCTTTTTAATATAAAATATTCCTCTTTATTGGTTTTTTAATTAGTAAATGTGGGGAAATATTATGTACTATAAAATATTTTTCAGAAGAATAACGTTTCTAAACCCAAAAACTAACATATAATAAAATTAATTGTAATTATGATTCCAAATTAATTATGTAGATTAAATATATATAACAAATACTCATGTAAAATTAAATAATATAAAAAAATAAAATTAATTTATTTATTGAAAAAAATGACATTTTGACAAAAACAGATATATTATGTTATTATCTAAACAATTTATATTTAATAAAAGATCACAATATTTAATCCAATTAAAAATTTTATATTTGAATTAAAAATATGAAGAAAATTTTATAAATAAAATACACTAAATATTTCAAACAAATTTTATAATATTGTTTAGTAAAAATTAATAAAAATTAATGTTGAAAGAAACATATTTTTGATGGATAAAATCACATTACAAAAAATTGATGGGTATTTAAATAAAAATTATCAATAATTTATATTGACTTGGATATATATATATATATGGTATTTAATATTATTAATACAAACCAATTTAATGACTAGGCTATATGGGTTATATATATCATGGGTCATTTACGATCATTGTTGGGTGTTGGATACGCTATCGGGCATAAAAATAGCGTGGTTGTGTGTGTGGAATTATATTGAAGGGATTAAATTTTAATATATATATATATATATATAAATCAATTGTCTCGTGGTGTTATTTTATCATATATGCTTCTTGTTGCATGTTCTTTATGATACAGAATAAAATTATCATCTTTAAAAATCTCATAGTATTACATTGGGTATGTGTTCTATTAATAACAAAACATCACACATGAAGGTGAAAATAGGATGTTGTTTAAAAAATATATCATAATAGTTATGAAAAAAATAAAAATAATCATTAATATTTATTTCCACACTAAACATTTTTTAAAATATTCCTTCTGAATTGTTACTAGGACTAATAGAATAGTGGTGACATCAATTGGATGTTCACATTCATCCTTGCACTGAAATATGTTCATAGGTTGATTTGGAATATAAATTGTTACTTCAAATCTATAGAAATTGATGTGAGTTCTAAATATATTCGGCCAAAATATTCCCATATTCATTTTAATTTTAATTAGTATGAGTTTCAAATGGTTTTCATTAAATATATTACCTTAAAGTTTAATAGAGAGGTGTTGAATAAGTTAGATGTAATACTAATATATATAGAAGTTATTACTACTATATCATCATCTAATCACCAAGGTGGTGACAAGATAACATTTTAAAATTAATTTGATATGAATTTATTATTATATCCATAAGAAAATTAACCCTTAAATGTTATATTGATGATGTTAACTGTACCTATCACCTAAATATTCTTCTGTCCCTCTTTATATGTTCTTATAAAATATGAATTTTCATTTCCTATTTTATTAAGATGATTTTGACACAACAATAAAAATATTAACCCCCGTATTTATATACACATTGGTGTAATTTCCATTATCATTTCAATTTTACCATTAACGTATGTGTGGATCATTTAGTTTAACATACTCATCATTACATCCAATGAAATAACTATTTGAATCACTTATTCATTACATTCTTAATTATCATCTTGTCAATATGAATAATATTATCCAGAAATCATTTAGAATTTTTCATCATGATTCCATCCATATATATGACATGTAGTATGATTAATTGTCTTTCCACCATGGGTAATATGTCATAAATTTTCTCATAATTCAATATTTATATTTTTCCCCAAAACTATGAGATCAATAAGTGTCCGTAATTTTTTCTTCTAGATTGGGGGGCATTTATTTATTTCATTATGGCAATAAAATTCTATTATAGAAAATTCCTATTCTAAATATTGTCTCAAGACACCATAATTACCAATAAATTTCTCTTCCAGGGTCTATGATAATCAAAAACTATACCTTGGGTGTATTTTGTAATTTTCCACATTGGTGATAATGGATTCACCTTCTTTTTGTTCAAGTTCCAGGAATTAGATTTCAATTTCATGAAACAAATTCATGGAAGATAATATTTTAAAAATACCATTATATAATATTACAAATTAATCAAATTAGTATTTTACACTTCCATTTTCTTCATTATAAGAATCCTTCTTTTATCAGATTCAAATTCCATATGAAACATAACCAAAATCACATTCACATATTCTAATCCATTGATAATAAATAAAATATTCTCTATAGTATCTATCATATTCCCAATAATAATTGGATCATATGAACGATTGAAGTAAGGTGTAAATTTTAATTTAAAAGACCCAATAATTTTTATTTCAGTCAATTGACCATTTGGATATTTATCCACATTCTTGTTAAAATCCATAACCTATGAGAATTAGGTGAGTATAGCGAAAGTGTTATGAATCAAATCACCAATTTAAATTTTTTTCTTATAGTGGTTTTCCTTTAATTTACTAACACATTTAGGATTTAAATGATTCCTCTAGTTTTTATCTATTGATTTAGGATAAAATTCACAGTTTGTGAAACAATAATCATACTTAGTAATTGTAATGTCCCACTGATTCTCATTGGATTCAGTCTACAAAGAGTTATTACATGGACTTATGTGGCATCCCCAAGACTTCAAATAATGGAAATAAATGCCGAAGGGTTCCACATACAAGTGGGGGATGATTTACCATTTTATAATTATACCATTTACCCAAAAACATTAACCAAACCTTTCACTGAATGACATAGGAACAACTGAGAGACCACTAAAAATTTTCATGTATCTCAAAACAACATCCAAGTGTGAAAGAGAGGATAAATAATCTAGTATCAAAGAAAACAATGAATAATCAACTCAAAATTCTCAAGATACTACAAAACTCTATGCTCCACAATCTTTATGCTTCACAATCACCGAACAGACCAACTCCCAAGAGGTATTGCTAATAACACGGGAAGCATTACCTTTTCCCATGTCCCTAAATATAAAATCTACTAAATCACCAATGTTCCAAAGTATGGTGGAGTATAAGACTTGGTATTTTATCACCTATGACTTCCCTACTCACGAAATTAAGATAGAACGGTTAGAAAATTATATAAATAAGATTATATAAAACAATTTAACAAAAGATTTTGTAAATAAATATAAAAAAGTTTGATAAACAAATTATTACCAAGAGTAAAACAAAGTGAATGAAGCCAATTTTCAAGTATGTTATTTTTCCATAAAAATAACTAATCAAATTTTAAACAAAATTCTTAATATCATTTTTCATATCCATTCCATATTTCAGAAAACACCCACACACAAATGCTTTGTTTGATAATTCCATAATCACGAACGGTCTCTCGTCAAAGTTACCTTGTGTCCCAATGACACACGGCCATTATCTAGGGTCATATGACTTGTACTCCAATTTTAAACATCCCTTATTATGTTATCATTAACAATGAACTCACAAAAACTCTATTTTTCCCTAAGACTACCATTTCCATAATAAACCATTTCTATAAAACAGAAAATTCAATAAAATCCAAAGCAAAACCATTTTCAAAGAAACATTTATTTCAATAAAACACTCCCTTTTATTGAAGGAATCTAATCTCAATAATGTTCCAACAGTCGAAGACCCCCCCCCCCTTTTAAAATCCATATATTAAAACCATGAACGAAAGCACTCATTCAAAATGCTAATTTCCCAGATTTCACAACCATCACACAAGAAGGTATCCAAAAAGTTTTCAACAACCAAATCAAAATAAATTCAACATCAAACATTAAATTTGATAGTATTCCAATCAGTTATACTATGTGTAATCGATATAGAAGCCTCTTACATCAAAGGTTTTGACGAAAACCCCAACAAATGAAGAACACCCATGAAAATCAGGTACATTCCCCAAGAACCCACCTTAGATATCTTCAAATACCAATAGAAATCCAAAAATCATCATATTTTTCATCCACCAACCAAGATCTTCCAATTACAAGCATAGAATTGAGAAACCTAGAGATTAGGAGAATTACATCTAATAAAATGATAGAGAATGAAGAAGTGAAATCACATACCTCCAGAATCCAAATTTGTTTCACTTACGAATGCCTTCTGATCACTTTTAGAGCAATGGGAGAACCTCCTTTGGGATTTGGAGAATAAAAATCCAGAGTAAGGTCTTTTTTGGTTCTAAAAATGATGGAGTTATGGAAAAAATGAGTGAGATCCTATTTTTATGGATATCATTCATACTCCATGCAGAGTTTGACCGCACTGTTCGGAAAACTGTGCCCTAACCGTGCTGTAGCCACTACCCGTACATCATCCCCGTAAACTATCTCCCAAACCATTCTCCAGCCATGATAGAGCTAATTCTTCAAGAAGACTACTGAGAATGGTTTGGGCACACAGTTAGGAATACCATGTGCCGCCAGTGTGACTTCCCTTTAGCGACAAAACCACTTCCATTGTTCTCCAAACTCTCACAACCTCCACCCTTATAATATATAACTATAAAATGTATCATGTAAAGGATACATTCTGGAAACCGGGGGGTACTAAATTCTCTAAACCATTCGTCTTTCCTTCCATGGAAAGTAGAAAACCCTCACTGATATGAAATAGTTCCATCCATTTCATTTTCATATCCTTTATGCATTCCCAAATATCTTCCTAAATCTGGCCATGCAATCATACACCCTACACTGGAAAGATTCTTTTTCCAAAAAATAATTTCTCTTACAAATCCACAATCACTACTAGGTTATGTACCAAAGAAGAATTTGGATCTAGGAAAACAAGATTCAATCTGATCAGATGGTCAGGATCAGGCTGATACATTTTCATTTTAGATACATGGAACACATTATTCATTGAACTGAACCTTGTTGGTAATGCCAAACAATATTACACCTCTCCAACACATTCCAGTATTTTTAAATGGACAATGTATCTTGGAGTTAAATTTCCCTTCTTCCAGAAATGATGATATCCATGCCTCAGAGATATCCAAAAGAAAACATAATCAACCATAGTGAACGACTACCATCTTTGATGGTGAACTGCATATGATTTTTGACAACTCTAAACCATCTATATCCTCTTTCTAATTCATTGGATCATCTATGTTGAATCACGGAATAGGCTCGGCCCGACATGTGAATTCTCACCCATTTCTATGCAATATAGTAGAGAACGACAAGGATGTTCATACAATGCTTCAAACAGATCCCTATGTATCGATGTATGATAGCAGTTATTGTCTCAAAACTCCACCAAGGGAATAGGATCCATTAATGAGACACCAAAATCCTTTACACAAGCTTAAAACATGTCTCCCAGCATTTTAATTTTATGCTAAAACTGCACATCTATCTGAGGATGATATTCCATTCTCATAGTAAACTGAGTCCCCAGGGATTGTTGTAAGGATTTCCATAAACGAGATGTGAACCTGAGATCTATGTATGATACTATTGAAAATTATTCACCATGCTTCTTTACCACTTCTCAAATATTGATTTTTACATATCCTTTACCATATGTGTTTCTTGAATATGGATGAAATGGGATGACTTGGTAAGGTGATTCACTATCACCCTTACGGAATCCTGTTTCTAAACCGTTCTTGGAATACCTGTAATAAAATCCATAGATACTGCTACCATTTACACATTGATAAAGGTAATGAATACAAGATACCTAAAGGTATCTGATCATTTCCTTTAACCTACTGGGATTCTAGCTTCATAGGACAAAATTGGCCACATTACATTTTATTCCTCTCCACAAAAATTGTGCCTTCAACACCTTATCAATATTCTATGTACCTAGATGTAAAACCCATATCTAATGGTTTAAATCATGAAGGAGTTATTCCTGAAGATCCATAGGTACAACCCTCTAATTTCTAGAACACAAAACTAAACTCCCATCATGTTTCTAGCCCTCAAGGGTCTCCCAGCAATTGATTTTCTAACTCATAACCAGACATCATGCATCAGTTTTTTTCCTCTTTTACCATATTTACCTAATAATGAACAAGAATAACTGAAAAGAAAAATGCAACATCACCTAGGTCTTCACATTCTACATGCTTGTCGGCTAGTACTGACATCAACTTCCATTTATCTGAAGAATCTTTTTCCAATGTGAGGATTTCACATTCTGCTCAATGAATCAGACACAAAATTCAATTTTCGTGGTTTATAAATAAAGTAAAATTTAACCATCTAGAGGTAATCGACCAGTCTTCCTTTCATTATATTCAAATATCACTATGAGAAAATGTTTTTCAAGCTTCTATGGTCAGTGAATAGAGTGAATTTCTCACCAACAAGATTGTGTCACCATGTTTTCAAAACATAGACGATTGTGGATAACCTCAAATAATGTGTTTGGTAATTACTGTCATGTAGCCTCACCTACCTTGAACCATAAGCAACTACATGGTCTCCTTTCATGAGAACACAACCCAACCATAATCATGTAGTATAAGAGTACATGACATACCAATGTATTGATTCTATAAAAATCAAGAACGGTGATGATTTAACTAAAACGTTCATCTCCTAGAAATATATTTGACATTCCTCATAACATTTGAACATAGAATTATACTTTTTAAGAGATATCATTAGGGAGGCTGGTCATGAGAAATCATAGACAAAGCGTTAGTAACAACAAGCTAGATCAATACTGTACTAGGTTATTTTGTACACTCTCACATTATGTGGTCAAGTGATCCAAATTAGAAACAAACTACTTTTCTCTGGGGTCATTGAATAAGGTTCACTGATCCATCCATCTGATTCTTATTTCCACTTACACCTTGAAAATAGGTGTCCTTTTTCTTCTTTCTTTTAGTAGTGGAGTTCCTAATATTCCCTGTAGGTATCATCATAAATCCTCCCATAGATCACGAGATATCATGTTTAGCCACAACATCTCTGTTCATCATCTATGTATAATCAGTAACATAGAGCACCACAATCTTCGATTGAATCACCTTCCATATCCCTAATTTGAAAAATCGTGCATTTAAGGATGCACTTACCACAACTTCTGGTGTAAAGAACAATAAATTCAAGATTTTATCCACATAATCTGTTATAGAGAGACTCTTTTTTCAGGATGTAGAAGTCCATCATGTTCTAGATCATGAACTTGTGAGGATAGAATTGTTTGATGAAAAATTCCTCAAAATCCTCCCATGTAAGGCCTTCATCCAATTTAGCATGCACCATGAAATCCCACCACTAATGTGTAATATCCTCGAGCAAATACATTGTCAGCCTGACCTTTATATCAATCAAGGATTTAATGAAATCGATGATAAGATTCATCTTACTCAACCACACCTCCACCTTATCAGCTTCAACATCACCTCAGATGTTCAGTGGAATTTCTTTATGAATTAGATGGTATGATCCAAATGCCTTGTCTCTTTCCTCTAGTTCCCAGTGTCTACCAGTAGAAAATCATGGAAAATTATATGAACTACCTCTTGTTTTACCCGTCGTTCGAGTGCTACCACATTCTCTGCAGCTTCTTCTGGTTGGATTCAATGATTCCCACAATGTTTTATTTTCTAAACAAACAAAAAACCCCATCAATCTCACTATCTAGAAACTGATGGATTATCATTTTACATTCTATAACATCCAGTATCACCAAATTTTTTTCCAAAAACATTCTATTCTATGTTTATCCATTCTTGGAAAATTCATTCATTCTTTTTAATATTATACAATTTTAAAAATATCATAATCATTATCATTTTCCAAATGATTTATTTGAAAAAACAATTTCAAACTTTTTAAAAAAAAATTACAGCATTTTTACAAAATGATAAATCATCACTTCAAATGAAATATGTAATTTAAGTGAGAAGTCATTCCTCTACAATGCATGTCATGTTTGTCTCATAGGATAAACTGATGAAAATTAGAGTCAACATTTTTTAAGTGTATCTAAAACAGTTATGTACCAAATTCCCTGGTAAAATGAAGTTTAACATAAAAATGGTTAGCTACAACCTTTTATTCTATACATATCAGGTTCTGAAAATCCTAATCCTTTCTAATATTCCAACCTAAAGAAAATAAAAAAATAATTTTAACTCCAAGACAAAGATGATTAATAAATACTTGTTAGGAAAGGTCCCAACAAGTTTCTCAAATTTGTTCCACAAGAGAAGAACCAGACCGATATTATTTGTAATGACCTAAAAATTCCCATTGGTGTGAGAGTACAATGAGTCATTACATGGCCTCAAGTTACATCCCCAAGACAACAAAGATAGAGAATAAATTCTTAAATGTTTAAAAAATAGTGTATGATGATTTAACCATTAATAAACTAACCGTAACCAAACTATTCACTAAATGATGCTTGACCAAATGAAAGGCCACTAAACAAATTCATGTATCTATAAACAACATCAACATGTGAAATTACAGAAGACTAATACAATGTCATATTAAATAGTGGATAGAGAACTCAACACTCCCAAGAGACTACAAAGCACTATGCTCCACAATATTAAATCTCCACAATCACTGAGCAGCCCAAATATCACAAGGTAGTTTTAAAAATTTGGGAGATTTTTCATTATCCCCTATCTCAGAAGATAACATCATAAAAATTAACACATTTACAATGTAGGTGTGAGTAAAAAACTCAGTAGGTTGTCTAAAAAGACTACCATACTCACGATACAAGGATATGTTGGTTAGCTGATTATCTAAATTAGTTAATATAATTAAATTTAACGAAAAATTTATAGCTGAATATTAACAATTTCAAAAACCATTTATAACCAAGTGAAAACAAAAGTGAATGAACCTAATTTTAGAACAAGTTATTTTACCATAAAAACAACTATTCAATTCTAGAAACAAATTCTTAATATCATCTTGAATATCCATTACATAGTTCAAAAAACCCATAGACGCATGTTTCATTTGACAGTTCAATACTCATGAGCGGTCTCTCATATAAATATCTTGTGTCCCAATTACACATGCCCTGATCCAGGGTCACATCCATTTTACCCCAATTATACTCATCCCTTATTATGGGCTCATTAAGCATTATTTCAAACTAACACCATTTATACAAAATACATATATTTCAACAATAATCATTTTCAATAAAACTGAACTTTTACTAAAAACCAATGCACAACGAATTTCCAAGAAATATTTAATTTGAATAAAACATTCCATTTTATAGAGAAAATATAATCCCAGTCATGTGAAAACAATCCATGAATATCCAATTTTTTAAATACATATTTTAAAACCAAGAACCAACGCACTCATTCAAAATCCCCAATTTTCTAGATTTCACAACAATCACTCAAGAAGGTTTCTAAAAAATGTTTAACAGCCAAATCACAAACAATTAAACCACAAACATTCAATTTAAAAGCAATATAATCAGTTATACTAAGTGGAGATAAGAAATAATCCTCTTACCTTGATTTTTTTATGAACACTCCAAAAAATTAAAAACGCAATAGAAAACCAAGAATAATCTCCAAGAACCCACAATAGATCTCTTCTCCCACCAAGAACAAAGAAAAAACCACATCATATTTGGCATCCACCAACCTATATCTACACATTACGGTCATATATTTAAGAAACCATGTAACGAGGATAAATAGAGCGTATTAGATCTATGATAAAGATCATGAACAAAGAAGAACAATTACATACCTCGAGAATACAGCTTGGATTCACTAAGGGAAGGCATCAGAATGCTTTTAGAAATATGAGAGAACCTTATTTGGACTTAGGAGAAGAAACATCAGGATCTAGGGCCATCATGGGTAAAAAATGTGGGAGTAATGGAAAAAATGTGTGTGAGCCTATATTTAAGGATCCCATTCTGACTTAATGCACAGTTTGACCACACTGTTTGGAAAACTATGCGCTATCTGTGTGGTAGACACATCTTATACATCTTCCCCTTGCACAGTTTCCCAATCCATGCTCTAACCATGCTAGAGCTACTGTCTCCAACGTACTACTGTGCAAGGTATGGCCGCACATCAGGCAAATTGTGTGCCACCTGTGCAACTTCCCTTTATCCACAAAAACACATTACATTTTCTCTCAACATTCCCTACCTCCACCCTTACAATTTATAACCCTACAAATAACCATATAATGGATGCATTCTATAAACTGTGGGTTCTACATTTTTCTAATAGTGGTTTTCCTTTCATTTACCATCGCATTTAGAATTAACATTATTTCTCTAGATGTTATTTATTTATAAAGGAAAAAATTCATAATATGTGCAACAGTAATCAAACTGAGTAATAATTTAATGCAGAAATATTATTCATAGGAGTTATGAACAATTAAACCATGTTTTGAATCATTGAAACTATAGGTTAAGCTAGTACATTCGTGGTTGTTATTTATTAATATCCTTTATAATGGTTCATAAAAAAAGTGAACCATCACAAAAATATCCCTAAGGATTTCCTGGACATGTTCACTATATTATTCCCCATCATCATGACTGAGTGATGATAATATAAATAATGAATGGGCATTTTTTTAGTTGTTTCCCATAGGTGAATCTTTGAAAAAAACATCAACATTCCAACATCTAGATTGGGATTTATTTTCTATGAAAACCACTCAATATATACATTACAATATCTTTAGGATTTTATCCTATACGAAGATATATCCCAATATTTTTCAAAAATATTCTATAATTCAAAGCTCTATAAATAAATTAATGATACTCTGAGAAAAATTGACTTAGCCCAATAATAAAATACTTAAATTTCACATCAATTTAGTTGAATATACAATAAATAATATAAAAATAAATTCCCCAAAACCATAATTATTTATATTATTTTGAGAATATATACATAATAATCTTATTTCAATAATAATTTTCAACATCTCCAAATAAAATTATTTTAATATTGTACACATCTTATAAATACCCCTGTAACATAACCTAATGCAGATCCCTCTCATGTGGCCAAAATGGGCTGGTTATGAGACTTGAAGTGATCCTACACATACACTAATGGATAAAGTATAGTAGAGAGGGTGGAATAATGGGGAAACAATACCCCTATTGTGTAGTTAAAATACAGTGGAAATAGATAATATAAACAAATATTATAGTAAGAGAAACAAAGAGGAAACAATATATCATACAAAGAAATTATTGGAGAGAGAAAATAATCCAAATATAATGAATCATTTAATGATCAAATGATATGTTTATAAGTGTAAAAAAACAAAAAAATATAAATACAATATTAGTAGTAAGAAATGAAATAAAATGGAACTAATTCTGAACCCCATTTTGGTCCTATATCCAAACTCTAGACAATCCTAGAAGAAAAACTCAGTAACAACATTATTTTCTATTGTAAAATCGTATATCAATGTAATTTTCTTAGGTACCAAAAGATAGCACAAAAGGATTTGAGTATAACACAATAGGACGATCCCACCAAGTATAACCACACCAACATGATAACATATTCATGGAAAAAATCAATAAACATGTGTAATAATTATTCAATTTATAAATTACATTAACTAATATGCTTCAGCACAATACCCGAATGTGTCTACGAAAGATGAAAAGACACTCAAACCATAACCATATATCAATGGAAAAATCACTCAAATATTGTGTAATCCTATTATAGAAGCATATGAATATGAGATTGAGAATATCACGTTCAATATAATAATTACATAATTGTACTAGATAGAGATCACTCGATATAAGAATTATAGTATGGGACTAGGTAGTTACATCTGAATATAGTTATTATAACATAATAATAGGTAGATACAAGTCAATATGGGAAGATCCATCTAAAAATAAGATTTTTTGGATGGGACTGGGTAGAAACCACTCAGTATAAGCGTTAAAACATGGGACTGACCCGAACCCTCTTAATATATTATTTACAGAATAAATCTAAGCATATATCAAAATGACAAGGATATCACAATATCATATCATATTTATAAATGGGTTATTATTAGAATTACTATTAAACATTCAATTGAAAAATTAAATTTTCAATTTGGTCCTAATCCATTAAAATGACATCCATTTTAATAAAAAATAATTTTTCATAGTGAATATACAAAAATAAATCACCTAAATCTAATTTCATTCAAAACACATAGTAATCCATTAGAAAATTTGAATATATAAACATTCCAGGGTGGTCTCGCATAATGGGTAGTCATAATCAATGTCTCTATCAATTTTATTCAGTGGATTCCAAGTAATATTATTGTGAAAAATACCTCAAGGTATCATTGAATCATTTTTGAGGTGATGGTGTTTGTTGGAAAGGTGGACTTATTTATTGTGTTTTTTGAAAAAGTAGACCATGATGTTCAATTTTTTGAAAAAGGGTGTATACATGGTTTGATTTCGTGTTTAGTAGATGTTGTATACAATCCATTATTAGAATATTAAATAGGGGAAACAATTTTTTGGATTGGGTGTGCAAGGTGACTAGGGAAATAGTAACATGGGTGGAAGGACATGCGTGCCGTGAGTAAACATACGCGTGACACTCAGGGTGCCCAAAACGCCTATAAATAGAAGTCCACACTTCATCATTTTCTACGAAGCTCAAAACATAGAGAAAATTTGATATCCAGTCACACGGGTGGTTTGGGCGTGCAAGTGGTTGTTTGGTCATGCATGTAAAAAGATATTCTAAAGATGCGTGACAGTTGATTATTGTGTACCAATATTGGTTTTGGCGTAAACGGGTGTGATTCACCCATGTTCGTAGTTGAAGAAGGGAGTGTCGCGCAAGTGGTTAGGTGAAACTTGCGCGCCAGGCATGGAGAAGTGTTCCAATGCATATAGATGTGCGTCTGACATTAGATAAGTGCGTCGAGCATAGAGAAGTGTGTCATTCATTCTAGGGCTGTGCAAAAGTTAGAGGATTTCCTGGAACGTTCGGTGCATTGTACGATTCATCTATCGATGAATTTTGGACATCACCAGAGAGTCTATAATTGTTAAGGATGCAGATTTAATTATTAATATGGAAGGTACCTACAATGTCCATAAATTGTGAGTGGATCCATTTTAGCATAGTGAGCAAAGGAAGTGGAAGAAGGTGATCGTCTTCATTATTAGGGAGCCAGAGAAAGACACTAAGAGAGTGACCCTTGGGAATGTAGTGATATGACCCCAAACATTATAGATGGAGTGATCCTTGGCATAGAAGTGATATATCCCAAAAATTATAAATTGGATGTGAGCTTTAGTGGATTTGGTACAGAGACACATCGACATTGTTTGCTACATGGATGTAGCCCATGAGGGTGAACCAAGTAAAAATCTTTATGTATGCTTGTATGCTTCTCAACATTGACTCAAATCATCATTATCAAATAAATAACAAACGAATAAGACAAATGATAATAATAGAAGTTCAAACAATGTTACCATTATAATTTTGAGGTAATGATCAAGTGGGGCGGGAATGAATTTTGAAAAGGATTATCCATACCTTGAGTCACCCACTCCTATTAGGTTATCTATGACCATTTTGGTCCTAAAAATATTCTAATTCTACATTTAATTAATTAATGAACATGTTATGTTGGCGCAATTGTAATATCATGCATCTATGAAAATTATGTACACCATTATGGTAGGTTTAGACCGTTACCTTTATTGGTTTATTAAGCAATTCTTCGATCTGAAATTACAAATATGATAAGAGGTGTGGTAGATCAAAAAAAGTAACCTATATAATAAAAAAAATGATCAAAACCCAAAAATATTATGGTCTAGATATTTATACTGAAATAATGGAGAACAACGAGATATGTGATGGAAAAAAATCAAAATTACTCAATAGGGATCAATTAGTTGAACATGATGTGTGATTTAGAAGAAGAGACACTAAAATCATATTTAAGTCTCATAGATATTATAGGATGAGAGAATAAAATAGAATAATGAAAATTTTACATTCCATACAACATAAAATGTATGGCTACAAGAAATAGAAAACCTGTAATACTTATTAATGTTTTGTGCATCCTTTATCGTAGATACACAAAAAACCAATCAGTTGGGGTTAATTATAACAATTCTTAACATGTAAATATACTGAACTAGGTTCATGATTTTTAACCACATAACATCATGAACAAGTTCATATAATGTGTTTTGAGGTAGATACATGTTTTATAGTAAGTAAATGCTTTGTAAATTCCCTACAAACATTATTAATCCATATTTATATAGACAATTGAAGAATCCCTCATTATCCTTACACGCTCATGGGAAACACTAATGATCCCATTTATCATTAATACACATGTTCTAGATTAATTGAAAATGTTACATCCCTAAAAATTGGTTCATATCCCAAACAATGGCCCTCCTCTCTGAAAAATACTCTTCCAAAAAGGTTCAAAGAAAATTGAAAAACCCCAATTTTTTTTATGAAAAACACAAATAGGGACATAAAGAAACAAAATGGGATGGTAGGACTTCTCAAGCTTATAAAAAATCATCTCTGATCTTCTCCAAGAATCATGGTGAAGTCACTATTAAAATTTAAGACATATAAATCACATATCAAACTCACTCTCTCAAATATCCTGATAAACGTACCCATGGGGATGCTGCTCTCAAACTAGATGAATGGACCTACCCATGTTATAATCTTGACTGCAATTCAATTTTTTTATTAAATCCTCCTTAAAGGACACATCATCAAAAATATCAATATCCTCGAAATCTACATCATGGGAGTGGTCACAATAATATATCAACAGTTTTTACACTTGAAACACTTCATTCATTTCACATTATCACTATTTATGGGATAATCATTAAACCCCAATAATGGCCATATCTACTCTCTAAAATGACATAAAACCCAACATTCTAGATCAAAATATTTCTTGATATGACATTTTCCAATCCATGGATACACTCGATTGAAAACAGGCGAAAAACTCAAGAATTATTGGTATTCTATGATGGAAAACATAAGAATTCTTCCCACTCTACATGGTCACCAACGGCCCCATAATCAGTTGAATATACTCATAAGTTTCCCTCATAATACATGTTATGTAAAGTAAAAACGCACATTCCTATAAAAAAATAGAGGTGAATGACACAAACTACCTTTCAAAACATTGAATGGTTCCATCTGGATTAATTCTTAAATGATATTTTAATATGTAAACTCAAAAAGTTCAATATAGTAGTCCCATTAACAAATAAAATTCAAAACATTGGCTCATATAAAATCCTAAAAAAATTAATGGAACACATATATTAACAATATATCTCATGTAAATACATCCTAGATTTTCAACAATGAAGGTCTCTTAGATATGAAATATGTGAGATACCTTTTCAGTCAGACCATTATCCCCCAAACTACATCATAATTATAGGTTGTACGGAAAAATCCTATCAAAAAATCCATAGTGGTATCATCCCATTTCCAATCTAGAATGATCATATGATGAAATAGGGAATCAATTAAATGATTCTTGAATTTCACCTACTTAGAGGTGGAACATCTCTCCATAAAAACCACTACCTTCTTATTCATTCTTGACCACCATTACTTTATATAATGATTAATATATATGTTTTTAAAACAAATATGTATTTCCCATATACATGCAGCAAACTATCTCATATTATCCTCATATAATTCTATATGAACCCTTACCTTTCTATAAAAAAGAAATGAATTTTCAATTAAATGAGACCATCCAGATGGTGTCTCCCCACAATATTTGTTTTCCATAAAAAATAGGCCATCCATATCAGATAATTGTTCTACATTTATCTGATCATGTAGAATGATTATAAAAAATGTTGAAGTCAAAAATACTCATTACTATTACACTTGAACACCATGATTTATGTCTTTAATAACTGTGATCACCAGCCACTCATCAAAAGACGCACTCACTACCTCTTCCTATGTGTTATAGATCAAGGAATAAGTAGTGATGTTTACAATAACAAGTGTACAAGAAAATATTAATATAAAAGACTGTATAAACTTGATCCACCTCCTCTATTGAGTGTTCAAGTCCCTTTGAGAAAATATATACATGAGGCTATTCTGTTGCATGTATTAAACAAACAACTCATCCATGAGAGTGGTTCATGTAGAATATTTAGTCATATACCACAAAAAATAACTATATATTTTTAGCAGGGTAATTCATATCATGTTATCCAAACATTCTAGATATATAAGAAACCACATGATCTTCTTACATAAGAATTTATTTTAGATAAACTCCATATGTGTCATAGTACATGGTATATTCATTAATAACAATTGGTAATGTTATGACAGGTTTTGTGGCCAACCTAATCGTCAGATTCTAAAAATCCCAATCACATGTTTTTGACAAAACAATCCTCACCACTTTTTTGGTCAGCTGGAACGTAAATGCATATAAAATGGGAAATAAATTGACAAAGTGTTTATAATATTACACCAAACCATTAAATATTTCAATCTCAAAGAAATATTTGGGTAGCTATCAAGATATCACTGCTACAACGTTTCCCGGTTCCACTGACACACCTATCTCTGAGATAAAATGACCCATTAAGTGAGCATCATCAATCCACAAACTACATTTAATTTTCTTGGAATAATGATTATTCTCTCTTAATTTACTTATGATGTATCCAATATGATGGGGCTGATCATCTTCTGACCATGTGTAAACTATGATGTTTTCAACAAAACCAACCAAATACCCTTCCATAAAAGTATGAAAGATAAAATTTAGTAAGTATAGGAATACAACTGGTTTGTTTTTCAATCTAATGAACACCACTACAAACATATAAAATCAATAAATATTCCTAAAAGAAGTAAGAGGTATGTATTATGGACACACCGTAAAATAGTGGTTTGTTAATATCACATTGATATTGACGATGTTCTTATCCCCTATCAACTGATTGAAGATATCATCAATGCCTCGAAGGGGATACTGGTTGTAGACTGTCATCTGGTCCAATATATTATATTTCATACACAATAAAAAATCACATCATCATTCTTGTTAAAATGAATTAGAGAACCCTAGGAAGACATTCTAGGGTGTATAAAAAAATTATATTCTACATATTCCAAATAAACTCTAAATTTCTAAATATCTACTCGTTCTATTATATAATAAGGATTAGAAACTAACACTTATTCAGTACCCAACTTGATCATGAACAAAATATCTCAACCAGGAGGAAAGATGTAGAACTCATCTGAAAAAAACTAAAATTGGCCTACTATTTGAATAAAAATATCTTACTACAGTCCATAATATTATAGAGAATAAATATCTAGGCGATAAATGAGACAATCCAATCTATACTAAATTGGTCATGTGGTACCATCCGGATTATCTCATTCACCCTCGATAGAATACCTATATACTTTTAGATATATAGAGGAAACACTCATCCAATAACATCTGATGTGAGCCTAGTATGGATCAATAAAATCCATACAATGAATAAAATCAAAACCTATAATTTAAATAAGAAATAGTTCTCAATATAAATAATAACCAACAATATCTTGAAAAAAAACTATGTAATGCTTGATATCCATGGTCATCAATTCCAACAGTGTGTTGGTTGTAAAAAAAACATCAATGATTTCAACATCAAAGCCGAATATATTTTAAAAAATAATAGATAATATGGAATTTGTTAGACTTGTCAAAAAATTAAGCAATGGAATCTGATAAAAGACCATATCTTTTAGCATATAAATTCCAACATCCAAAACAGTCGAAGACGTTTTTATAGAATACACTTGACTAGCATCTCTACCAAAGGAATTTGTCTGACTCCCTTGATTTATCCTCTCTACCTGGTAATTTCATTATAATGATGGGGAACCTCTTCCCTTGAATTGTGTTGAATGTCAAATGGAACCCCAACTATAATTATGTCGAGGAGAAGTTGAGTCCTTCAAAATTCTAGTTGAAATATGGATCCCCTTCTACTATAATATTGTTGTAAGACCCTTTAAAACAAACATTGGTAACCTATATTTCAACAAGCATCATGCACCAAAGAGGTTTCTGAAAACTATTCCCTCTTATAGAATTCAATTCCACACTAAAATCACTCTAATGGAAAAGAGTCTTGTGATTACCACCCACTCCATTGATTTATCATTCCATTATATCTTTGGAAAAAAATAAAATTGGAAATTATTTACACCAAATTAAGAGAAAATAGTTCACCATTCCTAAATAGTCTATCCTCTTCTCAATACCTCTCTCAGATTCCCTTATGTGATGAGTGCATGATTAATAGATCCTCAAAACTTCTTAGAGAGACGATGATCTCTTATGACATAATTTCATTTAAAATACCATCCAAAAAACCTATCATTCATGAGATATCATCATCTAATAAATATAATGAAAATTAAATCTATTCCACGAAACACTCATCATTTTATAGCATTGATATGCCCTCATTATTATGCGATATGAACTCATAATCCATATCATCCCTAAAAATATCTAGATAGATGTGGAAAATATCCTCATCTCTATGCCATTCTATGATAGTTTCATCTACTACTCATCCTTCTAAATAATGTCCCACCAAATCTTGGATGGTTCCTGAGGAATATGTACAACATGTTTCACCCCCATATCAGCAATTGTATTGTGACATATTTAGAATAGTTTGAATAAATAAATCTAGAGCATGGTTGCATGGGGTGTCCTCCCTAGTAAATTTAGGTGAATTTTGTAGGTAAAAATACTTTTTTAGATCATATATTATCGTAATGGTGTGAAAATTATCCATTTTAATGGATCGCATGACCCACAAGAATTTTTCATGAGGCTAAACATTCCTATGATCATTAAGAGCTATAGGAATATTCTTATAAGCTATGTTATGAGTGTGTTTATTTCCTCTGTCGAAATGATCAAATTGAATATGATAAGGATGAATGTTGTCTACAAGAGAAACACACTCCTTATATCATTGTGTAACAAAATGATTCAACATCAATTGGTGGAAGGAAAAGAGAACCACTACACCCGGTACCTCTATATATGGTTTAGATGTTTTTAATAATTATATATTAGTTATTTCATTTCATCTTATGTGATATATCATGTAACTCATTTCACAATCCATCTGAAAAAATAAATCAAATTTAATAAGCATGTCTTTAAACTGAAAAATTCACATCAATATATATCCCAATATGTGTATCATGATGGATGGTTAATCATGTCCTTCATAATGGTAAACGAGGTAAAATTGCAATAAAAAATAACATCACACAACATGTGAACCACCAATGATGAAATAACATCATCCATAAAAATGGAACACTATGAAAAATAGTCCAAACCATGGGAACTCAGATTATCATTTGTACATGGGTTAGATACACCCATGAAAAAGCTCAATACCAAGTCCTCACACATCTTTGTGTAATTTCAACCATTATGAAATATTAAATATATATATATATAATATAAACCTGATGCATTGATACCACTTCGTATGTTCCCCCCTTACAGCACTCTGTCATGTTGGAAAAATAAGCCAGTTATATGGTCCCAAGTGGACCTATCTAAATAATAGAGGCTAGTTACTAATAGAAGGGTCTGCTCATCATTTTTGGGACCATATACCCCCGAGTAAAAAGGTATAATACACAATAAATAAAAAATACAAATAAATATCAATATGAAACAAACATAGATGAAAAAAATTATCATACAACTTTTAAATTAAAGGAGGATCCAAATAATCCAATAATAGTTATCCTTATAATTACAATATGGTATGTATTTAATCATTAAACTAAAAACAATAAAAAAGAATGTTTTGATACACAATATGTAAAAATAAATTGGTGTTGGACACTATTTTGGTCATTTCTCCAAACATCATCACATCATGTATGAAACACTCAGCAACAAGGCCCATTTCCCTTATTCTAATAAGCATCTATATAATCTACATGAGTACCAAAATGTGGCATAAATAGGGACGGGAAAACACTGTACGAAAAAGAAACATGGTATAAATAATCACTCTGATGAATAAGTGAATTAAATAATGTGATAATGAGTTAGATTAATTAATTAATTAATACAATACATAATCCGACTGCTTAAATACCATGTCAGAATGTATCTGAGTGGGTAGGAAACCATTCCAATGGTAACAATATATTAGTGTAAAAAATAAAAAAAATATCACAAGCCTTCAATATAATCATTTAAACACGTTAGAAGGTAAAGACCACTCAATTGGAGAACCATATTGTGGGACTAGGTATTTCCCTCTAAATATAATCATTACATCAATAAACTAGAAAAATCCGACTCAAGTTATGCATTATAACAAGGTAATGGGAAGAGATAGTTGAATATAATAATTACTAGTAGGGACTGTGTAGATCCCACTCAATATAAGAATTATAACAATGAATTGGGTAGAGCCTCCTAAATATAACAATTTCATCAAGATACAAGGTCATGCCAACTCAGTACAACCATTACAACATAAATACCAACACATTTCATATAAATAAGGATACTACCATAACGAATCAACTTACAAAATGATTATTTATATAAATTTCCATTATTCATTAAATTACAAATTTTGAATATCATTTTTTAATTAAATTGTTATCATAACATAAATTTCAATAAGGAAATCCATTTCATTGGGGAATATATTTCCTGATATCATTTAAATATCATTTCACGTTTTAGAAACTTTAAACCATTATCCATTATATATATATATATTCAAGGGTTCAATCACCCAATGGTTATCCCTAATTCAAGTGGCTATCAATTGGATTCAAAGGGTTCTAGGGAATAATCTAGTTAATAATTTAATTTAATAATTACAATGTTATGTCAGGAAAATCATAATATTACACATAAATGGAAATTAATTATACCTATGTAATGTTTTAGACCCCATTCCTTTCTCTAACAATTATGAATCACATATAAATAGAATATATGCTAAAAAAGGTGAGGTAGATCACATGAAATAAAATATGTCAAAAAATAATGATAAAAACCCCAAAAAGAGTGTAGTAAAGATATTTTCAACACAATTACAGAGATAGAAGTGAGAAGAGAGGGGAATATAAGGAAAAGAAATCATTATGAATCAATTACATGAACATAATGAAGAGAATGCATAAATGTACTCCAAAAACAAATGCAAGATTCCTATGTTTGAAAGAATAATTCTCTTTTGTAGATGAATAAATATTATACCAGATAAACCACATAAAATTTTTGGATGCATGAAATATAAGTTGTTTAATACACTTTAATTTCATTTATTTTATTTCTAAAAGATACACCTAAATAACCCATCACCTCATGTAAATTTTAAACAAAAATATATATATTAGATGAACTAAGATAATGATGTGTAACTACTTCTCTCCATTCATCAGTTCACATCTTGCATTTAGCGATAGTTACGTGTCTTATAACAAGTATGAGACATATAATATCCATGTAGGTTGTTTTAATATCTATTTCCATAGAAAATTCCCAAATCACCATTAAAGAATCATGAACTCATATTAAATTCCCATAATAAAATTTGACATGTTTATACATAGAATAATTTAAATTAAACAAAGACAAAATAATACTCAATTTCAACAAAAACGTATCCAAATATCTAAATAATAATCATCCAAATATATTCAAAGAGATTGTAAAAACCAAATGAAATATAAATAGATAAGGTATTCAAAATGTATAGACCTAGAAATTATGTCATATTACATCTAACATAATACATTAATCAATAACATTGTCTAAAAACCAATGAAATCAATATCATTTATTCTAAATCACGATAAATATATGTATATGTCAATTAATGATATTATGTGATCATTAAATATGCATCATGGTATGAGAACAAGATCATATCATACAATAATTATAACCAATTCAGAAAGGATAATTAAACTCAAATCATAGAATAAGTTTTTTCAAGAATTATATTCATATGTCTAATTTGTTTGGAAACATCAAAAGTCAAATCATTCCAAGAGATCATACCTCATCATAAAGGAATAATTTTAGCATAAAAATAATCATTTAAATTCATATCCTTATGAAATGATAAATACCAAGACTATTGTAGTGTATATAGTCCAATAGTGGAATGGGTTCAATCCCCATTCACAAAAACACTGGAGATGTGGTCCCATAGAGGAATAGAATCACTCCGTATTTATTTTCATATTTTATAATGATATAGCTATTGAATTTGAGGCTAATAATATTTATTTAGCACTATTCACAAAGTAAAACCCATATATTTATGTGCAAAAAGATCATAATAAAACTCACCATTTCATTATATATTAATTAAACAATGGAAATGAAATATGCTTCAAAATTATATTCATAAAACATCATTATTATTTCATGTCTATGTAAAAAATATGTATTTTATCACAACATAATATTTAATGGGAAACATATAATTCCTTTAAATATATTGATAAAGGTGAAAATTAATGATATAAATGTATTAGAAATATTATTTGAGAAACCTGACAGAACAAATATTAATTTTTGAATATTTTAATTATTAAAATTATATTTAAATGGAGAATATGATTTTGTTTTTAAAAAGATGGAAAATTGTAAAATAAGCTTCTTGATCAATAAAGTAAATTATTGTGTAAAATTAACAGACATCAAAAACATTTAAAAAATTTTATTTCACAATTTCTAAAATAATGAAATTAATAACACATTTAGAAAATTATAAGATGACTAATTTAATAGATTTTTAATCAAATACAAAGATAGTAGGGATTATTTTTATCAACCATATATTTATTAAGAAAGGATTATAATTTATTTTCCCATTTGAATCATAATTAGTTCAATATCATTATTTTCATGAATCATCAAACCATAATAAACTGATGAACAATATATAGTTGTTAAAATATAGTTCTAATGTTGGTATGTAAGACTAGATTGTATCTGATTGTGAAATATATACATAAATAAGATGTAAAATTACTTATCAAAGCTAAAATATATCAATAAATGGCTTCGACTATTGTTGAAACATGTGTATAAATACATAGTTGATCCCTTTTCAAGAAATACTCAGCCAATACAAAACTATTATTCAGTTTCGTTCATTTTTTATGGAATAGATTAATGATCTCATTAACATTTAAAATTTGTTATCAAACATTCCCCATTATTCATTTATAAAATGACACACTTCAACCCCTTCATGATACAAACATTAAATAGACTTTAATAATAAAACTATTAAATTTTACTAAAAAAATAACCCTATCTCATTTTCATAGGAATCTGATGTCAATTTGTTTTACAAATCATTCATTTACAAGAATACCTTGAAGAAAATGATAAATGTAAAAATGTGAGAATTACATAATACTCATCTATTTATTCTAAATATTTATCATCGAAAACTAACAAAAAATGATAATATAATGAAACTTTTATCACTAATGTAATTATTAGTAATTATATTAATGATATAACTCATATTTATTTCATTCTATAAACATAAAAACAAAATAATGTTGACCATGACTTGTGCGGACTAAAACATAGATGAATATTCATTTTTTATGTTTCATATTCATTTTATTTATTTCTCCAAACTACCGAAATTTGATTGTAAAACATAAAAAATATTAATATTATCATTTTATTTTGAAATATTGATACTATATAATTCTTTATTTGTACTCACCAATCGAGATATAACACATTAATGTTTATGGTTTGTTTAAAAACCTCATTGAAAATAATATAAAAATCCATCAGGAATGGCGTTGAGAATATAAATAATAAGCTCATATAAATTTAATCACAAAATAATAATTTTTTACAGTTTTGGAAAATCTATAGTAGGTATTTATCATTTTATTATAATATTTCCAGTAATTGCAAAGATTACTAAATCCTTTTTATACCAATTAAATTTTTGAAAAAATGTAAGGAACAAATATTAAAAATATAAATACAATATAATAATAAATGATCAATATTAAGTTAAATATATATTAATAATGTTCATATGAAATTATCTAATACAAAATAAAATATTTATAATATTACTTGCAGTGGTTTATTTGGAATTTTTTGTCATTTGAAACATTAGAATTTTTAATCATTATTCACTAATTATTCATGCTTTTTATTTATTTTTTCTAAAATAATTACCTTTATGGGATTCCCATTTGAAATTTTTTAATTTCTTAAGGGTTTTTACTACTCAATTTCTGATACATTTGTTTACAGTATTTCTTATTTGAGTAAAACTTTTAGGCATTCAATCGTCATTAAATTGCAGTATTTTATGATTTTATTTATTTTATTAAATGAATAAATTTCTGGTCATCATCAATAAAAACTTCATTCATAAATTTTCATCCAAATTAAACGTGTATATTTGGTATGAAAAACTTGCATTCATACCAATTAATCTATTCTTACATTTTAATATATTTTTCATAAAAAATATTATCCTCAATTTTTTGGTAAAATAATTTTAATTATTTTATATAATTTACATAATTATATTTAACCCATTTAAAAATGAAAATCTGATATTTTTTAATATTTATTACATATCATAAAATGTATATCTTTATTTATAAGGTTTCTTTTACGGTAATTTTTTTTATTTGAACTATAAAACCTTAAAAAAGATTTTTTTCACATTTATTTCCCCATAAGAGGTTAATATTCATAAATATAAAAATTTTAAATAGCTATCACAAACCCTTCTTAGAATTATATATTAAAAGTGACCCAAATGATTATGTTTTTTGATAATTTTAGAAATATTATATTCAATCAATATTTAAAACATCGTTAACCCATATTTTTCTTCTCGATAGTATAATCTCTAAAATATTTCTCGGTTTCTAATATTAAAAATTTGTATCCTTTTTATGAATTTCTTTTAAAAATTGTTTTATATATTGAATGATTTTTATAATTTTCAATGTGATTTTATTTAAATTAATAGATTTTTCTTTTCATTATTTTCAATGTATAGGTAAATATCTTGTCACTAATTATAGATATTAATCAATAATTATGATTCGAAGTGTTTCTATGGACACATTATGTATTTTTTCTCAATAAATGGTTTGATCAATAAACTGTTTAATATTTTATAACAAATCACTTTGTATATGCATAAATTTTCATTTAATAAATTGACATTATGAGTTAGTAATTTTTTATGTCATTTATTGAAGACTGTTCACCTAGATTATATACATGGATTGATTTCATTTATTATTGGCCTAATAATACAAACTGTACTTAATAAATTTGTTGTTTTTGAGATTCAATTATATAAATCTATTTTATATAATGATTGAGGAATTATTAAAAATCAATATATTTTTTATTCCAACATTGATGTCAATTGATTTCATTGTAAAATTAACTATATATTGTTTAATTATACATTGTCACACTCATGGGGGGTTATGATATCAGTATAAAATTTATTAACATAGTCAAAATAGTTTCAATATATATATATATATATATATATATATATATTTGTGTTTTTATTCCAATATGGTTTATGATTCAAATATTGACTATATATTATCTAACTATCCATGTTTTTTATCTGGATTAATAATAAAAATTTTAACACTATTATGTATATGGGAAGAATTATATGTTTTCATTATGTTCTTATTAAAATAAAAATGTTTATTGGAATGGTTAATTTTTAGTGTTTTTTATTTTCTCATGCGATGATTTCATTTCTTCTTCAAAAGTGATGGTTGGTCCTGGAATTATATAGACACTAAAATAATCATAAGGTATGGTGAGAAATACATGATTTGGTATATAGTTTATGATTGTATAATATAGTTGATTCTTTTACTACGGTCTTAAATTTAATTATTATTTTTGGTACTTAGTTAATATTGAATAATATCAATGATTGGGGGTGTTAATGGTAAATTTAAAAACTATTTTAATAAAATTATATGTCAGAAGAAATAGTGATGATACCAACTATTACCAAAATAATGGAATCTTGTTACAAATTTTTACACGATAGAGTCCCAAGATGATTAAAAATAATTTATCCCAATTGTAGTTAAAACCCAAAACAAAATACATGTTTCCACAAAGAAGAACAACCCAAAAATCGTACCTTCTTCCCCTAGAAGATCAACCCAATTTTTTAATTTCTTTTTGCACTGACATTCCAAAATTATATGTTTTTATCGGTATTATACCCATTTATATGCGTTATTTTATTTGGGATTTGGTGTCATATGAAACATTATTATTTTTAATCATTATTCTTTAATTATTCATTCTATTTATTTATTTTTTATCGAATCATTACCTATATGGGTTTTACATATGAGAATTTATAATATCTTAAGAGTTTAAACTTCTAAATTTCTAATACAATGGTTTATAGTCTTTCTTATTCCTGTAAAAAAGTATGGTATTCATTTGTCAAAAAATTCGGTATTTAATGTATTATTTCCATTCCTATATGAAGAAATTTCTAGTCATCATCAATAAAAACATCACTCATAAATTTTCATCCAAAATAGAAGTGTAACTTTTGTATGAATAACACAAATTCATACCAATGAATCTATTATTATATTTAAAATTAGGGATATGTCTCCATTCTCGCCCTGAGAGCTCCCTCGAGTGCTTCTATCTCTACCCTAGGGTTTCTTCCCCTCTTGCGACCGAGCGATTCACGACCTCCATTTTCTTCTTCCTTTGTACTTCTTATTTCTCAGATTCCATTCATCCTTGGGCTCTCCATTTAGGGTTTATATATCCTCTTCACCGATTTGGGTTTCTAAAACGCTTCCTTGACTATGAATCTCAGCTGCTCTGCCAGCCAGACCCATCGAGTTGGACATCATTTTTGGTCTTTCTTAGTGTTCTTGTTGGTGGTTAGGGATGTGGTGGGGTTCGCGATCATGGTTCACTACTGAGGTGTGGTATGTTCTTCAGCTCTTCTGCTCACTTCTGGTATTAATGATGTTTTCATCCCTGATGTCGATGGATTTAACTGGTGATGGTGTTTTTGCGTGTTCTCCATGAATTTTATGCTTCTTGGTTATTTTCATCGTCGATATTATATTTTTTTGTTTGGTCTCCTCACAAAATTTGGATCTTTATTCTTCTAATCTTCAACTCAACTTTGCTATGGATCCAAAATTCATTGCTCATATCCATGTTGTCTTTGTGTGTTGGTTCTGCTGGATCTTTAGGTGGTGTTGTTCGAGTGGCCAAAGGAATTTTAGGAGCCACTCTAGCATGTGGGTTTTCATTTTTTTTCTTCTTTTCTGGTGGTGTCTTTCAACTGGTTTGACTCACTGTGGATTTGTAAAGGGGGAAAGGTTGTTTTTTCAGTGGTGAGGTTTGTCGGCAACTGTTGTGGGATGTTATGATGGTGGTCCTTGTTAATCGAAAGGTCATCTATGGGTATAGATTCTGGATTGATTGAAAGGTGATAAGACAAAGTCAAGTTTGATGGTGTTTCTGGTGATCATGGTTTGAAGATTTAGTAGGTTAATAAATTGTGGGTTTCACCAGCATCTCTAGATCGTGGGGATTTCGGGTGTCGATGGAAGCTGATGGAAATAATTGTATGTGATTTTGTTTTATTAGTAATGATGATTCGTGCCAGGGAGCATGGATCAAGGCTCTCATTTCCTGAGGTTGTTTAGGTGGTAAAGGGATCATGCATTATTTTCAAAATTTGAATTTGGATGTTTGATGTCATCAGTTAGGAATCATGAATTAGGTTTAATGTCAAGTAGATGTTTGGTTTGGTTTTGGGAAATGTACGGCTATCATTTATACTCAAAATGAATATTTGAAAACAAAAAAATTTGGATTATGAGCATTTAAATATATTTTTCATAAAAAATATTATCCTCAATTTTCTGGTAAAATAATGTAAATTATTTTATATAATTGGCATAATAATATTTAATAAATTTCAAAATGAATATATGATATTTTTTAATGTTTATTACTTTTCGAAAAATGTATATCTTTATTTATAAGGTATAATTTATAATAATGTTTTTTTATTTTGATTCGTAAAACATAAAAAAAGTATTTTAGTTTTATTTCCCCATAACAGTTTAATATTCGTATATATAAAAAATTTCAATAGATTTCACATACCCTTCTCAGAATTATATATTAAAATCGAACCATATAATTATCTTTTTTTTGATAATTTTAAAAATAATTTATTTAATCCATTTTTAAAACATTGTTAATGTGCATTTTCCCTTCTAGATAGTATAATCTATCAAATATTTCATGGTTTCTAATATTAACAATTTGTATCCTTTTTATGAATTTCTTTTATAAATTGTTTTAAATGTTGAATGATTTTTATAATTTCCAATGCGATATTATTAAAATTAATAGATTTTTCTTTTCATAAATTTCAATGCACATTCAAATATCTTGTCACTTATTATAGATATTCTTCAATAATTATGATTCAATGTGTTTATATGGACACATTATGTATTTTTTCACAATTATTGGCTGGATACATCAACTTTTTAATATTTGTTAACAAATCACTTTGTATATACATAAACTTTCTTATAAACAATTTGTATTATGATTTACTTGTTTAATATTTAATTGGATGAAGTGTGTTCACCTAGATTCTATACATGGATTGATTTAATAAATTATTGGCCTAATAATACAAACCATACTCAATAAATTCATAATATTTGAGATTCAATTATATAAATCTATTTTATATATTGAACGGGGAATTATTAAAAAACAATATATTTGTTATTACAACATTGATTTCAATTGATTTCCTTGTAAATTTAACTATTTATTTAATTATCCACCTTCACTCTCATAGTGGGTTATGATATCAGTATAAAAATTATTAACATGTGGAAAATAGTTTCAATATATATATTTCTGTTTTTTTATTCCAATATGATATATGATTGAAAGATTGACTATATATTATCTAAGAATCCATGTTTTTTATCTGGATGAGTAATAAACATGTTTACACTATTATGGACATGGGATGAATTATTTGTATTTAGTATTCTGTTACTAAAATACAAATATTTATTGGAATGGTTGAGTTTTTTCCCATATGATGAATTCATTTCTCATTCAGAAGTGATGGTTGGTCCTAGCATTATATAAGCACTAAAATCATTATAAGGTATCGGGAGACAAAAATGATTTGGTGTTCAGAGTATTATTGTATTATATAGTTGATTCTTTATTTTTGGTCATGATTATAATAATTATTTTTTTTACTTAGTTTATATTGAATAATATCTAGAATTGGGGGTGTTAATGGGCATTTTAAAAAATATTTTAATAAAATGATATATCAGAGATAATATATTTAGAGTACTGTAAAATAAAATAAAAATATCACAAGGTATTTTTTATGTAGTTTAAATCAACATGATCATATATCTAATCATCACTCCACTAACAATATAAGAGTTATGAGACCCACAATTACCAAAATAATGGAATCTTCTTACGAATGTTTACACGATAAAGTCTTAAGATGATTAAAAATATTTTTTTCTAATTATAGTTAAAACCAAAACAAATATACCTATTTCCACAAAGAAGAGAAAACCAAAAATCCTACATTTTTCCCATGGAAGAGAAAACTAATTTTTTAATTTTCATTTGGATCAGAATTCCAAAATTCTATATTTTTATCAATAGTATACCCATTTACATGCAGTGTTTAATTGGAATTTTGTAGCATTTGAAACATTAGTATTTTTAATCATTATTCTCAAATTATTCATGCTATTTATTTATTTTTTCTCAAATCATTACCATTATGGGTTTTGAATTTTAAAAATATTAATTTCTCAACAGTTTCAACAACTAAATTTTGGATGCACTGGTTCATAGTCTTTCTTATTCAAGTAAAACCTTCAGTCATTCAATTATCATAAAACTTCAGTATTTTATGTTTTATTTCCTTTCTTATATGTTGAAATTTCTTTTCATCATCAATAAAATACCCATTCATAAATTTTCATCCAAAATAAAATTTCAACTTTCCCATGAATAACTCACATTCTTACCAATGAATCTCATCATATATTTAAATATATTTTTCATAAAAAATATTATCCTCATTTTTTTGGTTAAAAAATGTTAATTATTTTATATAATTTACATAATTATATTAAACCCATTTCAAAATGAAAATATGAAAATTTTTAAAGTTTATTACTTTTTGGCAAACGTATATCTTTATTTATAATGTTTCATTTATAATATTTTTATTTGTTTTTTGATACATACAGGGTAAAAATATGTTTTCTCACATTTATTTCCACATAACAGTTTAATTTTAGTAAATATAAAAATTTTCAATATCTTTTTCATAACCATCTTGTAATTATATATTAAAAGTGACCCATATAATTATCTTTTTTGATAATTTTAAAAATATTTTGTTAAATCCATTTTTAAAGCATTGTTAAACAATATTTTTCCTCTCGATAGTATAATCTCTCAAATATTTTTTGGTTTATAATATTAATAATTTGTATCCTTTTTAGGAATATCTTTTATAAATTGTTTTAGATGTGGAATGAATATTATAATTTCCAATGTGATTTTATTAAAATTAACAGATTGTTCTTTTCAAAAATTTCAATGAGTAGTCAAATATCATGTCACTAATTATAGATATTCTTCAATAATTATGATTTGAATTGTTTCTATAGACACATTATGTATTTTTTTTCTCAATAAAAGGATTCATCCATCAACTGTTTATTATTATATAAAAAATCTCTTTGTATTTGCATAAATTTTCATTTAAAATATTTACATTACGAGTTACTTGTTTTATATTTCATTGATTGAAGAGTGTTCTCCATGATTCTATACATGGATTGATTTCATAAATTATTTTCCTAATAATACAAATTGTACTCAATAAATTCGTAGTTTTTGAGATTCAATTATATAAATCTATTTTATATATTGATTGGGGAATTATTAAAAATCTATATATTTGTAATTACTAAATTGATGTCAAATGATTTTCTTGTAAAATTACCTATTGTTTATTTAATTATCCACCTTCACTATCATGGTGGTTTCTGTTATCATTGTACAATTTATTAAAATGGGGGAAGTGGTTTCAATATATATATATATATATATATATATATATTTATATAAATTTGACATATGATTGAAATATTTACGATATATTATCTAACCATCCATGATTTTTATCTGGATGAGTAATAAACATATTAACACAATTATAGATAAGGGAAGAATTATTTGTATTTTGTATGTTGTTATTAAAATACAAATGTTTATTGGAATGGTTGATTTTTTCATTTTCATATACGATGAATTCATTCTCCATAAAAAGTGATGGTTGGTCCTAATATTATATAGTCCCTCAAAAAATAATAATTTATGGTGAGACAAACATGATTTGGTGTTTACAGTATGATTGTATAATATAGTTGATTCATTTATTGTGGTGTTGAATATAATAATTATTTTTTGTACTTAGTTAATATTTGAATAATATCCATGATTGGGGGAGTTTATGGGACTTTTAAAAACTATTTGAATAAAAGGATATATCATAGATAATTGAATTAGAGTAGTGTAAAACAAAAGAATTATCACAAGGAATTTTTAATGTATTTTAGATCAACATGATCATATATCTACTCAGCACTCCACTAAGAATATAAGAGTGATGAGACCCACTATTACCAAAATAATAGAATCTTGTTATGAATTTTATCATGATAGAGTCCCATGATGATTAAAAATAATTTTTCCCAATTGTAGCTAAATCACAAAACAATCATACATATTTCCACATAGAAGAACAACCCAAAAATCCAACCTTTTTTCCCTGTAACATCAACCCAATATTTTAATTTTGTTTTGGATAGACATTACAAAATTCAATATTTTTACCTGCAGTATTCCAATTTACCAACAGTCACACAAAAAACTAATATGAAGAAGAAGAAAAATTTTTAATTATGTATAGTTCCAGTATCTGAGTGTTGACACTGTAGTGAAATATTTTACAATAGTTGATGAAATGTTTTTTATACTAGCAAGGTGTAGCAGTTTATCACCATAAAAATGGATCACTTATAATGTTCAAGAATATCATCAAACTCTATCACATTTTAACATGTTCAACCCACTATATATAGTGTTTATTTAAATAAAAAACATTAAAATATTATGTCCATTAATTAATTTTATTTTTTCTAAGTAATAATCCTCAATGAATCATAAATGAACTACTTCATAATTGTCTATGACTACTTCAGAGATTAAATTACATATAAACATTATATCAATTTTCAATATATTTAAATAATATCATTATATGTTCTTATAATCATGAATAACATAAATTAGACTACTAGAGTTCATGTAATCAGTAAAATATTGCAGCAACTTAGTAATAAATGATTTTGAATTTAGATATAAAGCAAGAAATGACTTAATACATAATTTATGAAATTATGATGACTGATCACAAATTTTTTGTCTTATAATAAAATAGAGGATGATTTTTTAGATTTATAGCTCAAAAAAATCACTCAATATAGATTTGTGTATAATATGTTATTGATGAAATACAGAAGTTATCTAAATTTGGAAAATCGTATACATCAAGAATAATGTAAGAGAATCAACTATGTGAATCCCATAGGTGGGAGATTTTTCTATGTCAATCCATTATGTGGGAATATTAAAAATATTAAATAATAATTTTTTAATGTCATATATGACTTCATTAGAATAGTAATAATATATGATACTTGTAGAACATGTTTAGATAAATAAAAACAAGAAATATAATGATAATTTTTGCAATGAAATATTATGATATAATCTATGATAAGATTATTTTATTCAAAAAATTATACAAATTATCAAGAATATCAAATGAAATAAAAAATCCATCATATTAATTAAAAATGCCTGATGTTTTTCAAATATAAACTCAGTATTATATCCATGTATTTTAATTAAAATATAAATTATAATTTCAAAACATATTCAAATTTTTGAATTTATTTAAAAAGGTAAATATTCAATAAAAAAATTATTTTTTTCATTGAAATTATGATGTGTTTTCCTATATTAATCATAGATATTATATTTTAGAAGAATAAATATAAAAATTATGAAAAAAAACATTCCCAAACCTGAATACTAAAAAACATGTGTAATGGATCCACTTTAATCTATTAATATTTTTAAATTTTGTTAAAGAAAAAAAAGAGAAACCCTTTAAAATGTACTTGTAATATGAAAATAGGATTCTACATTATAAAGGTGTTCATATTTCTGAATTTAAACAAAAAAATACCACTAAATTAATTACTTATAATAATATATTAAAATTACCTTCATACCAAGTTAAAACATTATTTTCCAGAACATACTAAAGTCTATAGGATTTGAAAATATATTTAAAATTTTATTTCCAATATAAATATTTTATAGACATATATCTACCTTTTCAACATGATCTCTATTAATATAAATATTAATTTAATTTTTGTAGTTATAGAGTCTTGTATCATATTTTTAGAAATTTAAAAAGAATAATTATTGACACAATTGAATGGAATGTTATAAAAAATAAATTCAATATCAGAAACAGTTGTCTTATTCCCTAATGATTGATCTGAACATTATGAAAATAAAATTTATTTAGATTCATTATTTGAATGATTAAGAAATATTTTTTATTGTAAATATCTAAAAATAGTTATTTATTACAAAAAGGGTATATACCTAATGAGTTCTTTCGATAAATCTGGCATCCACCAAAATCTAAATCCAAGTAGCTTATCAAATCAAAATTATTTCATGTAGGGTAAGGTAAACTATGATTCATTATACTGTGGTTATATTTAAAATTCATTGAACATATATAAAATATAATTCCTTAGGGTCATATTGATTTATATAATACATGAAGTAGAAAACATCATGTCAATGATAGAATATGTTAGATATAATAAATGTTTAATCCCATATCTATAGGTTTTAAGAAATATATATATATATATATATATATTTCCAATATATCTAAATAACATTTTAAAATAGTAATTATCATAGTATTTCACTCATATAATATCGTAAAGTAAATCTATTAAATATTTATTTAGCATATTTATAATGATTAAGAAAAATAACATCGTCTATTTCAAAAAATTTCATAAACTATTATAATTTTAATTCCTCCATCATTTTAACATCATGAGTTTTTAAAATGAAAATACTATGTTTTATTACACACATTATAAACCATATTTTTATTAAATGGACAACTAAATATTATTATTTAATAAGATATTTAAAACAAAGATATTAGAATTGTGGAAGAGAAAAATTTATACTAAATTATTAAAATATACTTTATACATGTTTATATAATGATTCATTAGTAACCAAATTAATTAGTAAATTAAAAACGCCAATAGAATATAGAAGATGTGTATTTCTAAAAGACTATTTAAATTAAAAATTAGTGAGTTTATAAAAAAATAAGATAACGATTTTTGAATTCTATTTATAAAATATTCATTTTATATATTAAATTTAATGTTTCAAATTCATCTTATATGTTTTATAGAAATTATATAAGAACAAATTCAATTTTACTGAATAAAATGATATTTTTCTAAATATGCAGTTTTACAATGTTTTTATGGAGAACCATTTTAAAATATAGTTTTTCCATTTATATATTATACATTAAAATATAAACTTATTTATTAGAATAAGTATGTCAAAATTAACATTGGTTGATATTTTGGAATTTTTTGGATAAAATTCATATTTTAATGAATAGTGAAAAATACTACATTTTTATTCAAAACTGCCTTTTCATATAGTTTATTTCCATTGTTAGATTATAATTTTAATTTTTTTTATAGTATAATTAGATTAAAATTTTATAATTAGACCCAATTTTTGTTATTGGATATACTTTTAGATGGAATGTTGATATAAACTCATGTCAATATTTTTATGGTATTTACTTCTTAAACACATATTTCTTCATTATGACAATATGAATAATTTTTAAATTAAATTTTTTGACATTTGTGAATTGAATTTTCAAAAACTAACATAAAATGTTGTAATATGTATGAATTTTATTAATAGGTTCAATATAATTTATGTTGACAACAATTTTATAATTTCATTTCCCATAATCAAATGTTAAATATAGAAAATAAGGGTAAAAATAATAATATGAAAACATCAAAATTATATAAAACATGTTATAATATTATCTAATGAGTTATGGACGACCAAGATAACTCTTTTGATGAATATTTGGCCTCTGGAAGCCCCTTGGATGTTATTATGACATTTAGAAGAGTTAATTTAATGTGAAGGCACATATATCATAAACATGTTTCTTCTTAGTAAAACAATATAAATATGTGGTTATGTATGTGATATCATCAACTATAACTATTAATTAGAAATATATAAATATTACCTATATCGTTTTTATTTATTAATATTCTTTGGAATTAAATAACGAAATGTAATTATGACACTATAATGATGAAAAAATTGATTTACAAAAAGAAGAATCAAATAAAAGATATTATTAATATCAAAATAAATATAATTTAAAATAATTGCTTCCATAAATTAATTTTTTGGATGACTAGGACATGTTAGGATTGAGTGAATTTATTTTTTTCGAAGGAATCAAGTTAATATGGAATTTTAAATTAGTCTTCTAATAAATAGTGTTCAAATAAGCAAATTTCATATTTTAAAATATAAATTTTTTAATTAAAATGTATATAATTATAAAAAATATAATATTCAGAAATATGGTTAGGGTATTTATAAAAATACTAATAATAATATTTTATTGGAGTTTTTCCATGATTTTTTATTTATTTTAACCCTCTAATTTTAAATTTATTCATGAAATGGTAAGAATTAAATGGGGTTAAAACAAACAGGTAAAGATTAAAAAATATTCCAACTTGTATATTTTTTGTTGTATTATATAGGTTCAACCGAAAAAATCTTATCATAGAAATAATTGAGTTTGGGGGAATTTATAACTTAAATTTAATTTATATTAATTTAATTCTTTTAAGAGTTTCCATGTTTGGACCTACCCTCTGCTATAAAAATGTACACATTCTTATCAAATACTCACACTTCAATAACTATTTGTGTAAAGACCCGTAAAATCTAAGAGAAATTTTTTTTTTCTTAATTTTCTTTGGCATTTTACAAGAACGCAGTTTGTGACGGCACCTGATTCTGAGGCCCGGTGTGCCCGGAATCATTTTTCGAGGTATATCTCGGGTACGTTCAGTGAACGAACGAGCGAGTTTTTCTAACCTTTGAACCGTTGCTCGGAATCGAATTCTGAGGTCACCGATTGAATCACAACGCCGATAATTACTTAGAAACACCATTTCTGGAGTTGCGTTTTCTCAGGTGTGGTTTTTACGTTTTGGGTTTAAGTAATGGAATAAAATAAAAATGGTGGGACAAATTTTTATTTCACTTAATGCTACTTAACCTAAGCTAAGTTAAGTTGATAAGGTGGGACCCAAAATATCCTACCCACTAAGTAGGATATTTGTGGGGTGGGGCCCACACGAGCCCCACCTTTTTCAAACCCCCTCCTTTATTTATGTAACGCACCCGCACCCCCCTTTTAAATGAAATCAACCCTTGCGTTTAATCTGGATAATAAACGCCTCATTAATTTGGCGGTTTAAACATTGCAATTAATTCACTTAATTAATTGTTCCGTATTAGAAATTCAAAACATTGGATTGTGTGTTAATAAAATAAGGAAACTCTTATTTTATTAAGGGTTGTTGGGTTCTAAGAGGATTGGGAGCAATCACTCAACCCGTGAAGCACTCCTTCCTTGACGAAGAACGTGAAGACTATGAAGAATGTGAAGAATGCGAAGAACGCGAAGAACGCCAACCTCCGACGAAGGTCAACAAGAACGCTGGATCCTTGGAGATCGACGACGCGACGCTGATGAATCCTTTCTCCACGACGCGACGATCCCCCTTCCGCGAAGCCTTCTTCCGTGAAGTGCAATTCCGCGATGAACCCTCGCTCGACAACACTTGAGGTAGGGGTTTTCGTACAAATAAATCTATGTGATTTATATCCTCGGCATGTGTTTAAAATTTTTCAAAAGCTGTTTAAATTGCTAACGTGGTGGGTGCGGACCAACGAACAAGTCCAAACACACAGTTTCATCATTCTTGGTGTGCGGATCGGCGGGCGACGGTGAAGCAGGCCACAAGGGCATTTTCAAGTCTTCACAGTCAAGAGCCAATCCCAGGAGGACTGCTGGTGAAGACGGCAGGCAAAAAGGACCACCGGAGCGCGTCCGGTGGTCTGTGGAAAACTCCGCTGATGCACCGTCGGGAAGGGTCGTTGGTCCCACGACCACGCGGGACCGAGGGTGGCGTGACGCGGTGCTCGGCCACGTCTGTTGGCAAGGGGAGGCCCCCACGCAGGGGGCCGTGGTTTCATCCACGGGGGATGCACCCCCCTTTTGCGCGGCCGCTTGGCCCGCACCGGGCCGCCCCGGGCCGAGCTGTGCCGGCCGGGCCGGGCCGCGCCGGCCAGGCTGGGCCGCTCCCAGCCAAGTCGGACCCGGACCCAGGCGGGTCAACCCAGTTCGGGCCACCCCAGGGGGGGTTGGGCCAGGTCGGACCGGGCCCAGACCCCCCATTTTCAGACTATTTCGGTCGATTGCACATAACATGGGATATGGATATCCGATCTATGCACCATTAGTTGCGTAGCGATCCTTGGATCAAGACGGACGTTTCGGTATATTAGAAATAAGGTTTCGGAGAACTTTGGGTTCTGTCGGGTTGGTTCGTACATGAAACCAACCGGGCCCTCGGAGCAGAAACGCTTATAACTTGAGCTTCGGATGTCCTATTGATGTGTCATCAACTTTCATGGATTCCTCTTCGTGAGACGGACCTTTTGGCTTACTCCGCTCGAGGTTTGGATGTAGTTGGAGTACATCCAGGTTGGTTTTGACTTAAAAACCAACCAGGCCCCTAGGACGAAAAATCCAATAACTCTCAGACTGGGCGTTCGATTGACGCGCCGTCTGTGAAGTTGAGTTCCTATTGATGATACAAAACTTTTGGATACATCAACTCCAGACTATGTGTCAGTTGATGTATCAGCCCATCGGTTCATGGAGCAGACCCTCCCGAATGAGCTTGCTGTGTGTGGGAACCCTAGAGTTGGCTGCGAATGCAATGGCGATGACGAATATACAGAAATCTGTCGTGGATTTGACGGCAATGACTACAGCACTCAGCGATCCTACGTGGATCAGTGCTACCGATCCTGTGTGGGTCAGCGCTCAACGATCCTATGTGGGCCAGCGCCTACAGATCCTGTGTGGGTCTGATCCTGTGTGGGTAATGGAGGGGGTTAGTTACCTATCGATCCTTTGTGGGTCATTGTGGGGATTAATACCTATCGATCCTGTGTGGGTCTGATGGCTTAGATGAATCAATGGCTACATCTGATCATCTCTATCATCTTATGAAGAAGTATACCTATGTGAGCCGAACCTTGATTTGTTTTCCTATGTGTATTGTGTTGTGCTATCCTGTGTGGATGTGATCGAACTTGGTCTCGGCTGTTGGGCCGAACTGGAAATGATAACTTAGGTATATTTATAGGAATATACCTAAGTAGTGTCAGATGTTACTTCGTGATTGTATATTTCCTATGTGGATTATCCTTTGTGGATTATGGGAGTCCTTCAGGAGTCTTGGGGTCCCTACTGAGTAGATTATACTCACCCCTGCACGGGATATGCCCGCACTATGTTATGTTGGTTGCAGAAGACGGACATCGCTGATCGTTGTTGAGGCATGAGGAGCAGGTCGGTACCCATAGGTGGACCACTGGGTGGGGCGTACTCGGAGCGGACGGCTGGACCCGAGGAGCTGTGGAGTCTATCTGTACCCACCCTTCAAGTGGGACTTCATGTGGACGGCTCGAAGCTACGACTTTACTTTCAAGTTGTTGTACTTTCTTTTTCAGTTGTACTTTAATTTCAGTTTGGGTTTATATTCTGGCCCACATACTTTACCGCACTTTCTATTTTACCCAATTTTTACTTAGTGTTTACTTCTGTGTGCTTGCTCTGTGGTTTTTGTTTCCTTTATAGAGGCAATGCCTTACCATTTTACCGGGGATTACGCCTGGGTGCTAGTCACCAGCCCCTGGCCTATGGAAGTTGAGCTTGCGGTAGTCACGGCACGAGCCCTGAAGATGGGTTGTGACAAATTTGTATCAGAGGAGTTTGGTTATACCGCTGAACTTTAGACTTTGATCATTCTTATATGTGAAGTAATAGTGTTAAGGGTATTGGGTGTGGTAATTAGTCCGCGGAATACAGTGTTGGTGCGGCGACCGACATATATGTACACCATGACCCCGACTTCTGATTTCCGACTTAATTCATGAAAACATTGATTGCATGTGTGTTTCAAGTTTTCTTTGTGATTACATTGTGTCAGCTCACCAGGTATACTGTTTGGCCGTGGCGTACCTGTTTATTTTCTGGATGGCCCCACGATGGCATCCAGCAAGGGTTCCGAGCGTTGTGTGTGACGACAGCCCACTGAGCGATGAGGCCTCGGTACAGGGCCCTTTGACAGCAGAGGCACCAGCGGTACCTCTACCCGCCGAGCCACCGATGCTACCAGCCCCATCCATTGACGATGCAGGTCACCTTAGTTCACTGCATGAGTTTCAGCATCAGCGACCTCCAGGGTTCTTCGGGGAGACGGACCATCAGGCAGCCTAGGATTGGTTGGAGGCAGTTGTGAGAGTTTTTCAGGTTAGTGAGGACACCAGCAAACCACATGGGGATCCTTACAGTGAGCCTCATGCACGCGGAAGCAGGAAGATAGTGGAGCATGATTCTCTAGGTGAATGATGAGGCATCTCTCCTCTGGACGGACATTGATAGCCTCTTTTTCTTGGAGTTCGTCCCAGCCACCATCAGTGCAGTGCGCATCCAGGAGCATCTACAGTTGTGGCAGGGCAGCATGACTGTCACCCAGTGCTCGGTGAGATTCACCGATCTCTCATGATATTCTATGGACATGGTACGGGACCCATTCTTCGGGGCCCGGACCTTCAAGCAGGGATTGAGGCAGGAGATCAGGTCATCGCTGATCTCCCTCAGCATTCCGACACAGGCAGGGGTACTTGAACGATCCCTTCTGATCGAGAGCTTCCTTGTTGAGCCTACATCAGCAGCGAGACCTACCGCAGGGCGGCACGTAGCAGAGTCTTCTGCAGCAGGCAGTCGACAGATGACTCATGGGTCTCGGCAGACCAGACCCTCAGGCGGACGACCTCTGGACCCTAGCTCAGTGGTGCGGGGCACTCAACACGGACCCAGACTTTTAAGAGGCAGACAGTGCTACGCATGCGGCGGTCAAGGCCACATGGCTCGTGACTGCCCGACCCGTCGTGACAAGGAGAAAAAGACGGTTGAGGGACCACCCAGGTAGAGGCAGATGGTCGACCGTGGTGGTCCGTATAGATCAGGTGGATGAGGCAGAGGATTTTTCCGAGCAGCAGGTGGTGGGTGACGCTTTCAAGCTCTACCACCACCACCCCCAAGAGGTGCACCCCGACCACAGGGAGCTGGCGGGCAGGGACAGGCACAACTCCAGGCAGTGGAGGCCAACGACCACGGTGCACCAGAGTTGATTCGAGGTAATATCTGTGTCTATTCCACCCTTCCTGCAGTTATTGTAGACATAGGAGTGATTCATTCATTCATTGCCACTGCCCTTGTTCGGAGCTCGGAGATTCCGACAGAGACATTGGCTCGATCCTTACGGCTAGAGACTCCTATGGAAGCAGACTTGATGATTACGCACTGGTGTCGGCAGTGTGAGAATACTCTAGGAGGCGAGAGCTTAGGTTGGGATCTTCTTGTAGCGGCGTCGAGGCCTTACGACATCATCTTTGGCATGGATTGGTAATCTACATCCCATGCTTAGATCGACTGTATTAGGCGCAAGGTGTGATGTGTACGCACCATCTGGAGCAGGTTCACCTTCACCGGAGAGAAGGGATCCTTCGCAGCCCATAATGGACTCTCGCAGAGGAGAGGACATCCCATCACTCATCAGTTGGATAGCCTCATCCTAGGAGCAGTTGAAGTGCGGAGTCCCGGTTTTCCTGCAGTGGTGGATCAGTATGCGGACGTTTTCCCCGAAGACATTCCAGGACTACCTCCTCACAGATATGTAGACTTTTATATTGACCTGTACCCCAGAACAGCCCCAATATCCACTGCAGCATATAGGATGGCCCCTGCTGATCTTCGAGAGCTAAGGGTATAGTTGGAGGACTTGCATGGAAAAGGATTCATCCGACCCAGTGTTTCACCCTGGGCTTCCCCAATATTTTTTTGCCAAGAAGGTGGACAGGAGCTTGCGACTTTGTGTCGACTATCGTCGCCTAAACCAGGTGACGGCAAGGAACAAGTATCTGCTACCGAGGATTAATGACCTCTTCAATCAGATCAAGGGAGAATGGTGGTTCTCGAAGATAGACCTCAGGTCAGGCTATCATCATCTCAAATTTCGGGACAAGGACGTACAGAAGACGGCCTTCAGATGTCGGTATGGCCACTATGAGTTATTGGTTGTGCCATTTGGCGTAACCAATGCGCCAGCAGTGTTCATGGGCCACATGAACAGGATCTTTCAGCCATACATAAATCAATTTGTTGTGGTCTTCATTGATTACATTTTGATATACTCAACGACAGAGGAGGAGAACGCCTACCACTTGCTGGATGTACTGAACACACTCTGAAGCACCCGCTTTATGGTAAGCTCTCGAAGTGTCAGTTCTGGATACAAGAGGTCCACTTCTTGGGACACGTCATCTCTGACGAGGGAGTTTCGGTGGATCCTATGATGATCGAGCTAGTGCTAGGTTGGGAGCCACCCAGGAGCATAACGGAGGTGCGGAGTATATTGGGACTAGCGGGATACTATTAGAGATTTTTGCCAGACTTCTCCAGAGTTGCGGCACCACTCTCATCTTTGACGAAGAAGGGGAAACATTTTGTGTGGTCAGACAGATGTCAGCAGAGCTTCTAGGAGCCGAGACAGAGATTGACCAGCACATGTATCTTGCGGCTACTAGAGGATAGAGTTGGGTACGTAGTCTACTAAGATGCATCAGGGACCAGACTTGGATGAGTACTGATGAAGGAGCTGGTCGTGATCACCTATGGATCATGCCATTTGAGGCATCAAGAGTAGAACTACGCTACCCATGACCTGGAGTTAGTAGTAGTGGTCTTCGCTCTGATGATTTGGTGACACTATCTGATGGGTGAGCGCTTTATAGTCTACTCTGACCACCAGAGTCTCAGGTAAGTCTTCTCATAGAAGTACCTGAACCTAAGATAATGGCGATGGATTGAGTTCCTCCAGGACTATGACTTTGAGATAGTGTATACTCTTGAGAAGGGGAACGTAGTAGCCGATGCTCTCAGTAGGAGGACGGGCATCCAGCTACATGGGGAGGCGACAGAGCAGGTAGCCACTTTGCAGATATCATTCGTGGATAGAGATGGAGAATCCTTTCTTCAGTCACTCACAGTCACTCCTCCACTACTGCAGCGGGTCAGAGAGGCACAGCGTGGGGATGCTGACTGTGAGACGTGGCGTGCACAAATATCCTCAGGACAGGAATCTAATGGTTTCTCTTTAGGAGTAGAGCACAACGTCCTTTTTAGAGGATGTACCTTGGTACCAGTTGCTTTACAGGAGGAAGTGCTGAGAGAGTTTCACACTTCCCCTTTGGCGGTACATCCTGGAGTGGCGAAGATATACCAGGATCTTAGACGACAGCACCGGTGGCTGGGTATGAAGAAGGTTGTGGCAGAGTTCGTTTCTCGATGCCTCACCTGCCAGCAGGTGAAGGCAGAGCACCAGGATCCAGTAGGCTTGGTACAGCCCTCGGAGGTCCAAGAGTGGAAGTGGGATGGGATACCTATGGACTTTGTGACTGTAATTCCACACACTTCCCGAGGTCATGACTCTATTTTGGTGATTGTTTACCGACTCACCAAGTCGGCTTACTTCTTACACTTCAGAGAGAAGGGATCAATGGAAAGCATAGGACGCCTCTACATTCAGGAGATTGTACAGATTCATGGTGTACCATCATCTATCTTCTCTGATCGAGATGCTCGCTTTACATCCCGACTTTGCAAGGGGTTGCAGGAGGCGTTTGGGATGCAGCTACCTCTGAGAACCGCCTTTCACCCTCAGTTGGATGGTCAGACGGAGAGGACCATTTAGACTCTCGACGACATGCTCCGCGCATGTGTCCTCGACTTTGGTCGCAGCTGGGAGGACCAACTAACCTTGGTGGAGTTCGCATACAAAAACAGCTACCACTCCACAATCAGGATGGTACCATACGAGGCGTTGTTTGTCTGACCTTGCAGATCTCCACTGTGCTGGATAGAACCTAGGGAGTCAGCACTTGTGGAACCGGAGATGGTCTAGGCCATGATAGAGAAGGTCCAGGTCATCCAGGAGTGGATGAGGACAGCTCAGAGCTGGCAGAAGTCTTTTGCGGATAGGAGGTGGAGGCTAATGGATTTCGTGGATGGAAACCACGTCTTCTTGCGGGTCTCACCTCGACGTGAATTACGGATATTTGGCCGAGGCGGCAAGTTATCTCCGCACTTCATCGGTCCATTCTAGGTCCTCAGCAGGATAATTGAGGTGTCGTATCACCGGGCTCTACCACCTCAGTTGTACCCAGTGCACGATGTCTTCCATGTATCTCTGCTGAAGAGATACGTGCACGACCCGACGCATATCATTGACCATGGGGAGAAAGACATTGATGATGGGGCGACTTTTGAGGAGGTCCCAATGGAGATTGAGGATAAACAGGAGCGGGTCCTACGTGGATGATAGATTCCTCTAGTGCGCATCAAATGGCAGCACGAGAACCTCCAGGAGAGCACTTGGGAGTAGGAGGCTCAGATATGTGCTCAGTACCCACATTTGTTTCCATAGTTTTTTATGTATCTTTACGGGGACGTAAAGCCCTGAGGTGGGAGTAATGTAAAGACCCATAAAATTCAATAGAATTTTGTTTTCTTAATTTTCATTGGGATTTTACAAGAACGCAATTTCTGACGGCACCTGATTCCGAGGCCCAGTATGCCCGGAATCATTTTTCAAAGTTTATCTCAGGTAAGTTCAGTGAAGGAACGAGGGGGTTTTTCAGACTTTTGAACCGGTGCTCGGAATCAAATTCTGAGGGCACCAATGGAATCTCAACACCGGTAACTGCTTAGAAACACCATTTCCGGAGTTGCGTTTTCTCGGGTGTGGTTTTTAAGTTTTTGGATTAAGTAATGGAATAAAATAAAAATGGTGCGACCAATTTTTATTTTACTTAATGCTGCTTAACCTAAGATAATATAAGTGGATAAGGTGTGACTCACAATATCCTACCCACTAGGTAGTATATTTGTGGGGTGGGGCCCACACGAGCCCTACCTTTTTCAAACCCCCTACTTTAATTAAGTATCGCACCCGCACCCCCCATTTTAATGAAGTCAAAACTTGCGTTTAATTTGGATAATAAACGCCTCATTAATTTGGCGGTTTAAACGTTGCAATTAATTCACTTAATTAATTGTTTCGTATTTGAAATTCAAAACGTTGGCTTGTGTGTTAATAAAATAAGGCAACTCTTATTTTATTAAGGGTTGTTGGGTTATAAGAGGTTTGGGAGAAATCACTCAAGCCGTGAAGCACTCCTTCCTCGACGAAGAACACAAAGAATGTGAAGAACGCAAAGAACATGAAGAATGCGAAGAACACGAAGAACGCCGATCTCTGACGAAGGTTGACAAGAATGCTGGATCCTCGGAGATCGATGATGCGATGCCGACGAATCCTTTCTCCGTGACGCGACGATCCCCCATCAGCGACACCTTCTTCCACGACGTGTATTTCCGCAACCAACCCTCGCTCGACGACGCTTGAGGTAGGGGTTTTGGTAAAATTAAATCGATGTTATTTATATCCTCGGCATGTGATTAAAATTTTTCGGAATCCGTTTAAATCACTAACTCGGTAGGTGCGGAACAACGAACAAGTGCAAACCCACCGTTTCTTCATTCTTGGTGTACGGATTTGTGGGCGACGACGAATCAGGCCGCAAGGGAATTTTGAGGTCTTCGGAGTGAAGAGCCAATCCTGGGAGGACCGCTGGAGAAGACGGCAGGGAAAATGGACCACCAGAGCGTGTCTGGTGGTCCGCGGAAGACTCCACTGACGCGCCTCGCCGGCATGCCGGTGCCGGCGGCCGGCTGCCAGGATGCAGCGGCACCCGGCCTGCCGCCGGGAAGGACCGCTAGTCCCAAGACCACGCGGGACTGATGGAGGTAGGACGCTGTGCTTGGCCGCATCCATTGGCAAGGGGCGGCCCCCACATAGGGGGCCGCGTTTTCATCCAAGGCGGCAGCGCCCCCCTTTCGCGCAGCCGTTCGGCCAGCGACGGGCCGCCCCGGGCCGGACCGGCTGCACTGGGCCAGGCCGCCCGGGCTAGGCCGCGCCGTGCTGGGCTGTGCCCGGCTGGGTCTGGTCGACCCGGCTCGGGCCGACCCGGGGGGGGTTTGGTCGGGTCGGACTGGGCCCAGACCCCCCATTTTCAGACTATTTTGGTCTGTTTCCCATAACATGGGCTACGAAGCGCTTTTCGACGCACTATCAGTTGCGTATAGATCCTTGGATCGAGAATGGCATTTTGGTATATTACACTCAATGTTTCGAAGAACTTTGGGTTCATCTGGGTTGGTTTGTACATGAAACCAACTGGTCCCTTGGTGCGTAAACGATGATAACTTGAGCTCCGGACGTCCGATTGATGTGGCATCGACTTTTTTAGATTCCTCTTAGTGAGAAAACCCTTTTGTATTACTCCTCTTGAGGTTTGGATGCAGTGGGAGTACGTTCGGGTTGGGTTTCACTTAAAAACCAATCGTGCCCCTCGGACGAAAAAACCAATAACTCTCAGACTGGGCGTCTGATTGACACGTCGTCTGTGGCGTTGAGTTCTTGTTGACGATACGGAACATTTGGATACATCAACTCTGGAATATGTTTCAGTTGATGTACCAGCCCCTCGGCTCGTGGAGCGGACCCTCCCGAATGAGCTTGTTGTTAGAAGGAACCCTAGAGCTGGCTGCGACTGCGACGCCGATGACGACTGTATAGAAATCTTCTGTGGATTCGACGGTGACGACTACAACACTCAGAGATCCTACGTGGATCAGTGTTACCGATCCTGTGTGGGTCTGATCCTATGTGAGTCATTGCGGGGGTTTGTTATCTATCGATCCTTTGTGGGTCATTGCAGGGGTTAGTAAATTTCCATCCTTTGTGGGTCAATGCGGGGGTTAGTACCTATCGATCATGTGTGGGTCTGATGGCATAGATGAATCAGTGGCTACATCTGATCATCTCTATCGTCTTACGAAGAAGTATATCTGTGTGAGCCAAACCTTGATTTGCATTCCTATGTGGATTGTGTTGTGCTATCCTGTGTGGATGTGATCGAACATGGGCCCGGGTGATGGGCCAAACTGGAATTGATAACATAGGTATATGTATTAACATATACCTAAGTAGTGTCCTATGTCACTTCATGATTGTATATTTCCTTTCTGGATTCTCCTTTGTGGATTATGGGAGACCTTCAGGGGTCTCGGGGTCCCTATTGAGTAGTTTATACTCGCCCCTGCATGGGTTATGCCTGCACTAAGTTGTGTTGGTTACAGACGACGGACAGCACTGATCGTGGTTGAGGCACATGAAGCAGTTCAATACCTAGAGGTGGACCATTGGGCGGGGCTTACTCGGAACGGACGCCTGGACCTGAGGAGCTGTGGAGATTATCTGTACCCACCCTTCAGGTGGGACTTCCAGTGGACGGCTCGACGCTGCGGCATTACTTTTCAGTTGTTGTACTCTATTTTTCAATTGTACTTTATTTTCAGTTTGGGTTTGTATTTTGGTCCACATACTTTGCCACACATTCTTTTGTACCCATTTTTTACATTGTGTTTACTTCTGCTTTCTTACTCTATGGTGTTTGTTTCCTTTACAGAGGCAATGCCATCCATTTTTACCGGATATTACACCTTTGTGCTAGTAGCCAGCCCTGGCCTATGGAAGGTGGGCTTGGGGTAGTCACGACACGGGCCCCGAAGACGGGTCGTGACAAATTGGTATCAGAGGAGTTCGGTTATACCGCAGAACATTAGACCCTGATCTTTTGAATATGCGAAGAAGTAGTGTAAGGGTATTGGGTGTGGTTATCAGTTTAGGGAATCCAGTGTTAGTGTGGTGGCCGACGTATCCTTTAACCAGGACCCTGACTTCTGATTTTTGACTTAATGCGCGAAAACATTGATTGCATGTGTGTTTCATGTTTTCTCTGTGATTACTTTGTGTCATCTCACAAGGTATATTGTTTGACCGTGGCACACCTGTTTCTTTTTCCCAATGTCCCCACTACGGCATCCAACTAGGGTTCCGACCGTTGTGTGTGACGACAAGCCACCGAGCGACGAGGCCTCGGTACATGGCCCTTTGACAGTAGAGTCACTAGCGGTATGTCTACCCGCCGAGCCACTGATGCTACCAGTTCTAGCCGCTGACGGATGCACGCCTCCTTAGTGCACTGCACGAGTTTCAGCATCAGCGACCACCCAGGTTCCATGGGGAGACGGACCCTCAGGCAGCCGAGGATTGGCTGGAGGTAGTTGTGTGAGTTTTTCAGGTTAGTGAGGACACCATCACACCTCATGGTGATCCTCTCAGAGAGCCTCCTGCGCGCGGCAGCAGGCAGATGGTGGAGCTTGATGCTCAACGTGCACGATGAGGCATCTTTCCTCTGGACGGACTTTGAGAGCCTCTTCCACTCGGAGATTTTCCCAGTGACCCTCCGTGCGGTGCGTATCCAGGTGCATCTAAAGCTGCGGCAGGGTAGCTTGACGGTCGCCCAGTACTCGGTGAGATTTACCGAGCTCTCGCGCTATTCGACGGACATGGTACGAGACCCATTCTTCCAGGCCCGGACCATCGAGCAGGGATTGAGGCAGGAGATTCGGGCATCGCTGATCTCCCTCATAATTCCGACATATGCAGGGGTACTGGAGCGAGGCCTTCTGATCGAGAGCTTAATTGTTGAGCCTACATCAGCAGCGAGACCTACCACAGGGCGGCACGTAGCAGAGTCTTCTGCAGCAGGCAGTCGATGGATGATTCATGGGTCCCAGTGGACCAGACCCTCATGCGGACGACCTCAGGACATTGGCTCAGAGGTGCGGTGATCTCAGCGCGGAGCCAGTTTTTCAAGAGGTAGACAGTGCTACGCATTGCGGTTGGCAGGGCCACATAGGCTCGTGACTGCCCGACCCGCCGTGCCGAGGAGCATCAGACGGTTGAGGGACCACCCAGGTAGAGGCAGAGGGTCCGACCCTGGCGGTCCGCAGGGAGCAAGAGGATGAGGCAGAGGAGCTGGCCGAGCAGCAGGTGGTGGGCGACGCTTTCAGGCTCTACCACCACCACCTTCAAGAGGTCCACCTCGACCACAGAGATCTGGCGGGCAGGGACAGGCACAGCTTCAGGCAGCGGAGGCCTACTACCACGGTGAACCAGATATGATTCGAAGGTACTATCTATGTCTATTCCACATTTGATTCAGTTCTTTTCGACATAGGAGTGAGTCATTCTTTCATTGTCGCTGCCCTTGTTCGGAGCTCAGAGATTCCGACAGAGCCGTCAGCTCATTCCTTATGTCTAGTGACTCATACGGGAGAAGACTCGATGATTATGAACTAGTGCCGGCCATGAGATCTTACTCTAGGAGGAGAGATATTTGTCTGGGATCTTCTTGTAGTAGTGTTGAGGCCTTACGACATCATCTTGGGCACGAATTGCTTATCTAGAGCCCATGCTTAGATCGACTGTATTAGGTGTAAGGTGCGATGTGTACGCACCGACGGGAGCAGGTTCACCTTCACTGGCAAGAAGGGAGCCTTAGTAGCACATGATGGACTCTCTTTGAGGAGAGGAAAGCCCATCACTCATCAGTTGGCTAGCCTCATCGTAGGAGTAGTTGACGTGTGGAGTCCTGGTTTTCCTGCAGTGGTGGATCAGTATGCAGACGTTTTCCCCGACGACGTTCCATGATACCTCCTCGCAGAGAGGTAAACTTTTTTATTTACCTATACCCTGGGATAGCCCCGATATACACTCCAGCATATCGGATGCCACCCGCTGAGCTTCGAGAGCTACGGGTAAAGTTGGAGGACTTGTAGGGCAAGGGATTCATCCAACGCAGTGTTTCACCCTGGGCTTCCCCGATATTGTTCGCCAAGAAGGCCGACAGGAGTTTGCGACATTGTGTTGACTATCGTCGCCTGAACTAGGTGACGGTGAGGAACAAGTATCCGCTACTGAGGATTGATGACCTCGTCAATCAGCTCAAGGGAGAACAGTGGTTCTCGAAGATAGACCTCAGGTCAGGCTATCATCAGCTCAGAGTTCGGAACGAGGACTTGCAGAAGACGGCCTCCAAATGTCGGTATGGCCAATATGAGTTATTGGTTATGCCATTCTGCATAACCAATGCTTTATCAGTGTTCATGGGCCTCATGATCAGGATCTTTCATCCACACCTCGATCGATTTGTCATGGTCTTCATCGACGACATTTTGATATACTCGACGACTGAGGAGGAGCACGCATACCACTTGCGGGTTGTACTGGACACACTTCGAGAGCACCAGCTTTATGGTAAGCTCTCGAAGTGTTAGTTCTGGATACGCGAGGTCCACTTCTTGGGACATGTCATCTCTGAGGCGGGAATTGCAGTGGATCCTACGAAGATTGAGGCAGTGCTAGCTTGAGAGCCACCCAGGAGCGTGACGGAGGTGCGGAGTCTCTTGGGACTAGCTTGATACTATCAGAGATTTGTTCCAAACATCTCCAGAGTTGCGGCACCACTCTCAACTTTGATGAAGAAGGGGAAACCCTTTGTGTGGTCAGGAAGATTTCAAAAGAGCTTCCTGGAGCTAAGACAGAGATTGACTAGAGCACCTATCTTGTGGCTACCGAAGGAGGGAGTTGGGTACGTAATCTACTGTGATGCATCAGGGACCGGACTCGGATGTGTCCTAATGGAGGAGTGGGCCGTGATCGCAAATGGATTACGTCAGGTGAGGCAAAATGAGCTGAACTATGCTACCCATGACCTAGAGTTAGTAGGAGTGGTCTTTGCTCTGAAGATGTGGCGGCACTATCTGATGGGAAAGCTCTTTATAGTCTACTATGACCACCAGAGTATCAGGTACGTCTTCTCACAAAAGGACCTGAACCTGAGACAGTGGAGATGGCTCAAGTTCCTCCAGTACTATGACTTTGAGATAGTCTATACTCCTGGGAAGGGGAACATAGTAGTCGATGCTCTCAGTAGGAAGACGGGAATCCAACTTCTTGGGGAGGTGAGAGAGCAGCTAGCCGCTTTGCAGATATCCTTCGTGGATAGAGATCGAGCAGCCTTTATTCATTAACTCCTAGTCAATCCTCCACTACTGCAGCGGGTCCAAGAGGCAATGCGTGGGAATGCTGACTGTGAGACACGGCATGCACAGATATCCTCAGAACAGACACCTAATGGTTTTTCATTAGGAGGAGAGCACGACGTCCTTCTTAGAGGACGTACCTTGGTACCAGTTTCGTTACAAGAGGAAGTGCTAAAAGAGTTTCACACTTCCCATTTTGCGGTACATCCTGGAGTGGCGAAGATGTACCAGGATCTCAGAAGACAGCACTGGTGGCCGAGTATGAAGAAGGTTGTGGCAGAGTTCGTTTCTCGATGCCTCACATGCCAGCAGGTGATGGCATAGCACTAGGTACTAGCAGGATTTGTACAGCCCTCGTAGGTCCCGGAGTGGAAGTGGGACGGGATATCTATGGAATTCATGACTGGACTTCCACGCACTTCCAGAGGTCATGACTCCATTTGGGTGATTGTCGACCGACTCACCAAGTCGGCTCACTTATTACCCATCATAGATCGGGGCTCAATGGAGAGCTAGGGATTCCTCTACGTTCAGGATATTGTACGGCTTCATGGTGTGCCATCATATATTGTCTCCGATCGAGATGCTCGCTTTACTTCCTGGCTTTGGAAGGGGTTGCAGGAGGTGTTCGGGACGCAGCTACGTCTGAACACAGTCTTTCACCCTCCGACGAATGGTTAGACAGAGAGGACCATTCAGACTCTCGAGGACATGCTCCGCGCATGTGTCCTCAACATTGGTCGTAGCTCGGAGGACCACCTCCCCTTGGTGGAGTTCGCGTATAACAATAGCTACCACTCCACCATCGGGATGGCACCATACGAGGCATTGTATGGCCGACATTGCAGATCTCCACTATGATGGACAGACCCTGGGGTGTCAGCACATGTGGGACTAGAGATGGTCCAGGCCATGACAGAGAAGGTCCCGGTCATCCAAGAGCGGATGAGGACAGCTCAGAGCTGCAGAAGTCTTATGCTGACAGGAGGCGGAGGCCACTAGAGTTCGAGGATGGTGACCACGTCTTCTTGTGGGTCTCACCTCGACGTGGATTACAGAGATTTGGCTGAGGCCAAAAGTTATCTTCGGGCTTCATTGGACCAATCCAGGTCCTCAGTAGGATAAGTGAGGTGGCTTATCGCCTAACTCTACCACCTCAGTTGCACCAGGTGCATGACGTCTTCCACGTATCTCAGCTGAGGAGATACGTGCACGACCCGATACATATCATTGACCATGGAGAGCTGGACATTGATGATGGGGTGACTTTTTCGGAGGTCCCGGTGGATATTGAGGATCTACAGGAGCGGGTCCTATGTGGACGGTCGATTCCTCTAGTGCGCATCAGATGGAAGCACGAGAACCTCTAGGAGAGCACTTGGGAGAGGGAGGCTCAGATGCGTGTTCAGTACCCACATTTGTTTCCCTACTTTTGGATGTATCTTTATAGGGACGTAAATCCCTAAGGTGGGAGTAATTTAAAGACCCGTAAAATTCAAGATAAATTTTTATTCTTAATTTTCATTGGTATTTTACAAGAACGCAGTTTCTGATGGCAACTGATTCCGAGGCCCGGTGTGCCCGGAATCATTTTTCGAAGTTTATCTCGGGTACGTTCAGTGAATGAATGAGCGGGATTTTCTGACTTTTGAACCGATGCTCGGAATCGAATTCTGAGGGCACCGATGGAATTGCTGCGTCGATAATTGCTTAGAAACGCCATTTCCGGAGGTGCGTTTTCTCGGGTGTGGTTTTTAAGTTTTTGGGATAAATAATGGAATAAAATAAAAATGGTGCGACCAATTTTTATTTTACTTAATGCTGCTTAACCTAAGTTAAGTTATGTGGATAAGGTGGGACCCACAATATCCTACCCACTAGGTAGGATATTTGTGGGGTGGGGACCAAACGAGCCACACCTTTTTCAAACCCACTACTTTAATTAAGTAATGCACCCGCACCCCCCTTTTAATTAAGTCAACCCTTGCGTTTAATCTGGATAATAAACGCCTCATTAATTTGGCTGTTTGAATGTTGCAATTAATTCTCATAAATAATTGTTTCATTTATGAAATTCAAAACCTTGGCTTGTGTGTTAATAAATTAAGAGAACTCTTATTTTATTAAGGGTTGTTGGGTAGTGAGAGGTTTGGGAGAAATCACTCAAGTCGTGAAGTACTCCTTCCTCGATGATGAACACGAATAACATGAAGAACGTGAAGAACGCGAAGAACGCCGACCACCGACGAAGGTCTCCAAGAGCGCCATATCCTCAGAGATCGATGACACAACGCTGACGAATCCTTTCTCCGCGACGCGATGATCCCCCTTCCGTGACGCCTTCATCCGCGATGTGTAATTCCGTGATGAACCCTCGCTCAACGATGCTTGAGGTATGGGTTTTGGTAAAATTAAATCAATGTTATTTATATCCTCGGCATGTGTTTAGAATTTGTCGGAAGCGGTTTAAATCGCTAACACGGTGGGTTCAGACCAACGAACAAATCTGAACACACCGTTTCTTCATTCTTGGTGTGCAGATCGGCGTCCGACGACATCGCAGGCCGCAAGGGCATTTCGAGGTCTTCGCAGTGAAGAGCCAATCCCGGGATGACTACTGGCGAAGAGGGCAGGCAAAATGGACCACCAGAGCGCGTCCGGTGGTCCGCGGAAAACTCCGCCGGCGCTGTAACATCCCAAGTATGTAATGAATAATAGATATTTTTATCTATTCCAATTAATGAATTAGATAGTGTTTTAGAGACTTAAAATGAAAATAAATCCAATCTTAAGAATGGAATACACTAATATTTTTAAAAGATTGTTTTACTGCCTTTTGATGGAAACCCATTTTTAAATCTATCTTTTGACAATTTTATAAGCTATGTTTGTCAAAATAAACTTATTATTTATTATTGGGACATCAAAATTTACTTTGTGTGAATTTTTGGTATTTTTCCGATAATGTTCATTTTTTTAATGAATAGTGAAAATGTTGTATTTTAATTCAAAAACTCTTTTTAATCTAATTTATTTATAAGATTATATTATCTTTTGAATTGATTTTGAAGTAAAATTAGAATATATTTTTACCATTTAATCCAATGGTGGCCATTGAAATCAATTTTACTTTGAAATTGGACTTAAACTAGTGTCAATCTTTTGATACTTATTGTTTCATAAAAACACGCTATTTGTCATGACAGTGGGAATTAATTATTAAATTAACTAATGTGACTTATATGATTTTAATTTTGTAAAATATACATCATTTTTGAATTCAGAATATCAAATATAGCTTAGGGTGACGTCTTGGTATTTTTTTGAAAAACTTCAATTTTTGATGAATAGTGAAATCAATAAGTGGTACATAAAAAACTGATTTTTCGTTTAAATGAAATTTTACCACCATTGGGTTTTTAATTTCAAAAATACGACAAAAATGGATGTCATTAAGAATTAAAACATGGTTCAATGGGATTAAAATAATTTTTTTGTGAATAGTAACTTATTAAGTTTTTAATCACGATTAAAGGTAATTAGTGTAATTTAAGGTAAAAATGATATTATAGTAAAATGAAAATATCTTGACACTTGTCCTAACCCTATTGTATGAGTTATGGCCTACCAAGACAACCCATGGGTGAATTTTTGGTACCCCATGGAGCCACTTGGGTATGATAATGACATTTATGCCTTTTATTTAAAGTTAAAGTAAAAATGACACAAACATGAGATGTTTTACTAAAAAAAAATTTACATGAAGTTATACAAGTCATATTTGTGACTATAAATATTAATTGGAAAGATAAAAAGATTTCCAACATCATCGTATTTTTTTATAATTTTTAGACATTAAATAAATTATATTATTTATGACAACATGATGATGCAGCGATTACCTCATTATTTAACGATTTAAATAAAATGGAAAGATAATGTATAATCTAAGACCTAAACATGTCCAAAACCTATTGAATGGGTGGATTTCCAACACTTATCACCTTATCATCGAAACACGTCAATGTGGGACCATTAAAATCCGAAAACCATTTGAAAATAAAGTAACATTTCCTTACTTTCCAAGAGTGCCGCTCCTCTCCTCTTATAAAAGTCCCCCACCTCTACCAACTTACCCACACATAAAAAGCCATTGGCTCGGCCAAACTCTACTCATTTGTTCACTCCACATCCCTCTCTATCTCCTTGAAGTCTCACATTGGGCAGAAGTCTTTCCAAGGAAGCCTTTGAGCTCAAATCTAAGAGAGTTACCCGATTTTAAGGTAACGTCTTCACTTGTGCTCTTTTGTTTTATTTTGCTTCTCCAACCACATAAATTCTTTTTATTCATTTATTTTGTAACAACCCCAGTATATTAAATATACTAGGTTGTTGTTATAAAAAGTATTCGAGCCACACTTACACACACCTTCATCTTATGGTTAACGAACATACTGTTTCTGTGGATGGCGAATTTCTGCCTCACGAAACAATGATTGTTCAACACTCATATAACACCTTCAAAGGTGGCCATTAAGATGTCACTATGTTTATATATGATATATAATATTTTTATGTTTTACATAAGCTTCTGTATTTTTCATTTGTGGCATACCTTTATGTCCCCCATTATGGGTATACGCGATATCATCATTTTAGGAAGTGCGGACTACCGCCCCTCAAAGTGATTTGATTTGTTAATGCCATATGTCGGATGTATAAAGGATGGATTTAAAGTTATTATATATGATGTAATACTGGAATTATAATATACATCTCTATCATTATTATTTCTTTCCATTGATGTATGATATAGAAATGAAAGTAGCGTTCATGCGTACGTACGACTTACCGTCTCCATGAACGGTGCATTTCATTTCTTATCCCCAAATGTAATATAATATTATAAGTAAATGTATATAATGGATATATATGATGTATGTTACATCTAAATGATTTATATAATTCTGGAATTAAAATATACATACCTCTCATTTAGTTTTAATTCCATTAATATGACATAGAAATGAAAGTAGCGTTCATGCGTACGTACGGCTTACCGTCTCCATGAACGGTGCATTTCATTTCTTACCTCTAAATGATTATGTAATATTATAAATGCATTTATATACTGGATATATATGATATATATGATATCTACATCATGATTATAACTCTGGATATAATGGATACATGAACAACTTGTAATTATAAAGGGCATATTTTTGACTCAAGTCCCAATGATCGTTAAAATGACCGTTAATAACTTAAATAATTACATAGTGTTCATGACATATTAATAAGTGATATGAAAGGAATAATGTACTTGAAAAAGGTTCTTAATCAAGTATAAATTAACTTAAGTTTATTATTCATGAGGTTAAATAACGACCGAGTCAAGACGGACCCGAGGTAAGGGACTTCGTCTCAATCTCCTTTCATTGAGGCACATTTCGTTTTATACACAACTATCTTTTATACGGTGTATAAACCCATTTGACTTTTACTTTTATACAAAAGGAATCTTTTTCTATGAAGCGTTTTACAAAATGACAAAAAGGAAAGTTTCTTTTAACGTACGCGGTGACAACGACCTTTTCCGCCGCTGCGAGTATTATTTGGTCTTTGGCTTCCTGAACAAGCAGTAATGCTATTTGTTTAAAATAAAATAAATACCATATACTCTTTTATGTATTTCGGTATTGAAAATGGTTTTTTATAATGGATTTGTTATGTCAATATAATTAAGAGATATATTGTGATCAAAGTGTGGAAATGTTTTCTTTCCATTATATTTGTTTTATGTCTTATGATTTTTATAATGGTACTTGGACATTTGATGGGTGGTTACGTGATAAACCATATGACGGGTGGTGCCGTGAATACCAGGATGGGTGGTTATGTTAAAACCTACAATGCATTGTGTATGGATTTTTGTCATATGGCTATTCCAATAAGTATGTATGGAAGTTGTCCATATGGTTATTCCATTAAGTGATATGTGTGGAAGTCGACCGTATGGTTATTCCACTTAAGTATGTTTATGTCCCAAGTTACCTTTATATGTTATGTGATCTTTTTATGGGTTTTGTGGTAATATTTTGGTTACAAAAGGGTAAGTAATGATCTTTTATTCAGTGAATAGTTTTTACTACTTCATAAAGGTGAAAAGTATTACTTTGATAAAGTATGCAAGGTTTACTTGTTGTTTTGATAAACTAATAGTTTTCATTCTTTGTGTATCCCTTACTGAGCTCTTTATGCTCACCCCAAGTTTTTTGAAATGTTTTTCACAGGACCTAACTTGGAATAGTGTCAAGGATGGGATCAAGGGAAAGTCATTCTATATAAAACTTGGAACTAGACATGTTTCTTTTTAAGAGTATTTTTTATTCTATGGAAACTTAGTAGAAGTGTCTACTTTGTAATCTTTTTAGATCTAGTAGTTATGTTCTAATTCTCTAAAACTGTAAACCTGAAAAGATCCTCAATTTGAATTATTAATTTAATTCAATATTAAAAGATGTTTAAGGCCGGGGCCTTATAGTTGGTATTAGAGGTCGGTTTAGACAACTTTAGGAGTTAGAAAATTGTTAAATTATAAGTTAATTTATGGTATGACTGAAATGATATAGCATTTAAAGATTACAATGTTTCTTCACCTATGGTATTTCTGTGATAATAACGGTTTTCCATAGAGGAAATAGAGCAAATTTTATGGGAAGGCATACAGAGGTAAATGACCTTTCAAATCAGTATCCTGAGATGGTCAGAATCAGAACTAAAAAGTTAGTTGCAGTGATGGCTCAGTTGACTCGGGTGAAAAATGTTGGTTGTTTTTATTGATGATATTTTGGTGTTTTCTAAAGGTAAATAGGAGCATAAAAGGCATTTATGGGTTATTTTGAAAACCTTAAAAGAAATGAAATTGTATGGGAAATTCAGCAAGTGTGAGTTTTTGTTGCAACAAATTTCTTTCCTTGGTCACATTGTTTCTAATGATGGGATAACTGTTGATCCAGCAAAAACAAAGGTTGTTGAAGAATGGCCAAGACCCACAAATGTAACTGAGATCCGTAGTTTTCTTGGTTTGGCAGGTTACTATCGATGGTTTGTTGAAACTTTTTCATGGTTATCTAGTCCAATGACTAAGTTAAATCGGAAGGGTGTTAATTTTATCTGGAAAAATGAATGTGATTATTGTTTTCAAGAGTTGAAAATAAGATTGGTGAATGCTCCAATTTTTTCACTTCCTTCCAGGAATGGTGAGTTTGTTATATACAGTGATGCTTCATTGAAAGGACTTGGTTGTTTCCTTATGAATAATGATCAGGTAATTGCTTATGCTTCACGTCAGTTGAAAACTCCTGAGGTAAATTACCCTACACATGATTTGGAATTAGCAGTTGTAGTTTTTTCTTTAAAAATTTGGAGGCATCATTTGTATGGAGTAAAGTGTGAAATATATACTAATCACAAAAGTTTAAAGTATATAATCACTCAGAATGAATTGAACATGAGACAGAGGAGATGGATGGAATTAATCAATGATTATGATTGTAAAATTCATTACCATCCGGGAAAAGCAAATAATGTGGTCGATGCTATGAGTCGAAAAAGTAATGCGTCATTAAATATGCAACGTTTGGAACAAGATCATTTGGTTTTTTATTTGATGAAATTTGGCATAGAAGTTGTTGGTGCAGGAAGTTCTTCTGTTTTGTTTCAGGTATCAGTGAGATCATCCCTATCAGACAGAATTAAGCAAGCACAAAGGGAAGACATTGAGTTTCAGAAAATGGTAGAGCTGGTTCAGAAGGGTATGTTGCCTGAATTCAACATTGATAATGATTGTGTTTTGAGGTTTGGGAAGAGATTATGTGTCCCTGGTGATTCATAGATGAAGAATGAGTTGTTATGTGAGGCTCATAGTTCCCCGTTTTCAGTTCATCATGGCAGTACTATGATGTACATAGATCTACGGGAGTATTACTGGTGGGATGGAATGAAATGAGATATTGGTGATTTTACTGTGAAGTGATTGACTTGTCAGTAGGTTAAAGTAGAGCGGCAGTTACCGAAAGGGATGGTTCAGCCTCTACCAGTGCCAGTGTGGAAATGGGAGAAAATATTCATGGACTTTGTTGTGGGATTACTGAAGACATCTCGAGGTAATAATGAAATCTGGGTTATTATTGATAGCTTGACTAAATCTGCTCATTTACTTCCTATATGAGATAATTTTTCCCTAGATCAACTTTCCCGTTTGTATCTTAAAGATAAAGTCAGGTTACATGTATTTCCTCTCTCCATTTTATCTGACCGTGATCCTAGGTTTACTTCTAACTTTTGGAAAGGCCTTCAGAAGTCGTTGGGTACTGAATTAAATTTTAGTACACCTTTTCATCCGCAATCAGATGGGCAGTCAGAACGAACAATTCAGACCTTGGAGGATATTCTATGAGCTTGTTCGATGGATTATCAGGGATGTTTGGACCAATATCTTTCTTTGGTTGAGTTTTCTTAAAATAACAGTTTTCATTCCAGTATACAGATGGCACCATTTGAGGCATTATATGGGAAGCGGTGTCGAACTCCAGCATTTTGGGATGAAGTGGGTGAAAGGAAGCTGATGGGATCAGAATTGGTAGAATAGATGGTAGAAAAAGATCAGTTGATTCAGAAACATATGAAAACAGCTCAGAGCAGGTAGAAAAGTTATGCAGATAACCTGAGGAAGGATCTATCTTTTGAGGTAGGTGATCATGTTTTTCTCAAAGTCTCACCATGAAAGAGTGTGATGCGATTTGGTAAGAAAGGAAAGTTGAGTCCAAGGTTCATTGGACCATATGAAATTCTGGAGAGAGTTGGATTAGTTGCTTACCGAGTGGCTTTACCTCCGAGTTTATCTAAGGTACACAATGTTTTTTATGTTTTGATGCTGAGAAAGTATTTTCCAGATCCATCTCATGTTTTGAGTCCAGAGGTAGTTCAGTTGGAAGAGAATCTGTCTTATGAGGAACAAACAGTCCAGATTCTTGACCATATGGATCAAGTGTTACGGAATAAGGTAATTCACCAGGTAAAGGTTTTGTGGAAAAACCACATGATTGAAGAGGCAACATGGGAATCTGAAAATGCAATGAGGGATAAATACCCCCACTTATTCGATAAGTAAATAAATTGCGAGGATGCAATTTTCTAAAGGGGGGAAGGATGTAACATCCCCAGAAAGAAATGAAAAATAGATATTTTTATATATGTCTATTAATGAATTAGATTGTGTTTTAGAGGCTTAAAATGAAAATAAATCCAATCTTAAGAATGGAATACACTAATATTTTTAAAAGATTGTTTACTGCCTTTTGATGGAAAACCATTTTTAAATCTATCTTTTGACAATTTTATAAGATATGTTTGTCAATATAAACTTATTATTTATGATTGGGACATCAAAATTTAATTAGTGTGAATTTTTGGTATTTTTCCGATAAAGTTCATTTTTTAATGAATAGTGAAAATGTTGTATTTTAATTCAAAACCTCGTTTTAATCTAATTTATTTATAATATTAGATTATCTTTTGAATTTTTTTTGAAGTGAAATTATAATATATTTTTACCATTTAATCCAATGGTGGTCATTGGAATCAATTTCACTTTGAAATTGGACTTAAACTAGTGTCAATCTTTTGATACTTATTGTTTCATAAAAACACGCTATTTGTCATGACAGCGGGAATTAATCATTAAATTAATTAATGTGACTTATATGATTTGAATTTTGTAAAGTAGACATCATTTTTGAATTCAGAATATCAAATATAGATTAGGGTGAAGTTTTGGTATTTTTCTGAAAAACATCAATTTTTGATGAATAATGAAAACATTAAGTCGTACTTAAAAAACTGATTTTTCATTTAAATGAAATTTTACCACCTCTGTGTTTTGAATTTAAAAAATCCGACTTACATGGTTGTCATTAAAAAGTAAAATTTTGTTCAATGGGATTAAAATAATTTTTTTGGTGCATAGTAACTTATTAAGTTTTTAATCGCGATTAAAGATAATTAGTGTAATTTAAGGTAAAAATGATATTATAATAAAATGAATATTTCTTGACACTTGTTCTAACCCTATTGGATGAGTTATGGCCGACCAAGACAACCCATGGGTCGATTTTTTGTACCCCATGGAGCCATTTGGGTCTGATAATGACATTTATGCCTTTTATTTAATGTTAAATTAAAAATGACACAAACATGAGATGTTTTACTAAAAAAAAGTTTACATGGGGTTATACAAGTCAGATTTGTGACTATAAATATTCATTGGAAAGCTAAAAAGATTTCCTGCATCATAGTATTTGTTTTATAATTTTCATACATTAAATAAATTAAATTATTTATGAAACCATGATGATGCAGCGATTACCACATTATTTAACGATTTAAATAAAATGGAAAGATAAGGTATCATATAAGACCTACACATGTCCAAAACCTATTGTATGGGTAGATTTAGAACCCTTGTCACCTTATCCTCGAAACACATCAATTTGGTACCATTAAAATCCGAAAACCATTTGAAAATAATGTAACATTTCCTTACATTCCAAGAGTGCCCCACCTCTACCACCTTACCCACACTTCCAAAGCCTTTGGCTCGGCCAACCCCTGCTCATTTTGTCTCTCCACATCCCTCTTTAACTCCTTGAAGCCTCAATTTGGGTATAAGTCTTCCCAAGGAAGCCTTTGAGCTCAAATCTAAGAGAGTTACCCGATTTTAATGTAACGTCTTCACTTGTTCTCTTTTGTTTTATTTTGCTTCTCCAACCCCATAAACTCTTTTTATTCATTTATTTTGTAACAACTCCTGTATTTTCAATATACTAGGATGTTTTTATAATAATTATTCGAGCTAAACTTACACACACCTTCATCTAATGGTTAAAGAACATACTGTTTCTGTGGATGGTGAATTTCTGCCTCACGAAACGATGATTGTTCAACACTCATATAACACCTTCAAAGGTGGCCATTAAGATGTCACTATGTTTATATATGATATATAATATTTTTATGCTTTTCTTAAGATTATGTATTTTTCATTTGTGGCATACCTTTATGGCTCCCTTTATTGGTATACGCGATATCTTCATTTTAGGAAGTGCAGACTACCGCCCCTTCAAAGTTATTTGATTCGTTAATGCCATAAGTGAGATGCATAAAGGATGGATTTAAAGTTATTATATATTATTTTATATTTGAATTTTAATATACCTATATATGATTATTATTTATTTCCATTGATGTATGAGATAGAAATGAAAGTAGCGTTCATGCGTACGTACGACTTACCGTCTCCATGAACGGTGCATTTCATTTCTTATCCCCAAATGTAATGTACTATTATAAGTACACATATATAATGGATATATATGATTTATGTTACATCTAAATGATTAATATAATTCTGGAATTAAAATATACATACCTCTCATTTAGTTTTAATTCCATTAATATGACATAGAAATGAAAGTAGCGTTCATGCGTACGTACGGCTTACCATCTCCATTAACGGTGCATTTCATTTCTTACCTCTAAATGATTATGTAATATTATAAATTCATTTATATACTGGATATATATGATATATATGATATCTACATCATGAGTATAACTCTGGATATAATAGATACATGGACAACTTGTAATTATAAAGGGCATATTTTTGACTCAAGTACCAATGATCGTTAAAACGACCGTTAATAACTTAAATAATTACATAGTGTTCATGACATGGTAATAAGTGATATAAAATGAATAATGAACTTGAAAAAGGGTTTTAATAAAGTTGAAATTAACTTATGTTTATTATTCAGGAGGTTAAAGAACGATCGAGTCAAGATGGACCCGAGGTAAGGAACTTCGTCTCAATCTCCTTTCATTGAGGCACATTTCGTTTTATACACAACTATCTTTTATATTGTGTATAAACCCCTTTGACTTTTTCTTTTATACAAAAGGAATCTTTTTCTATGAAGCGTTTTACAAAACAAAAAAAAAGGAATGTTTCTTTTAACGTACGCGATGACAACGACCTTTTCCGCCGCCGCGAGTATTTTTTGGTCTTTGGCTTCCTGAACAAGCCGTAATGTTTTTTTAAAAATAAAATAAATACCATATACTCTTTTATGTATTTTGGTATTGAAAATGGTTTTTTATAATGGATTTGTTATGTAAATATATTTAAGTGATATATTGTGATCAAAGTGTGGAAATGTTTTCTTTCCATTATATTTGTTTTATATCTTATGATTTTTATAATGGTACTTGGACATTTGACGAGTGGTTACGTGATTAACCATATGACGGGTGGTTCCATGAATACCAGAACCGGTGGTAACGTTATAACCTCCAATGCATTGGGTATGGAAGTCGGCCGTATGGATATTCCATTAAGTATGTATGGAAGTTGGCCATATGGCTATTCCATTAAGTGATATGTGTGGAAGTCGATTGTATGGTTATTCCACTTAAGTATGTTTATGTACCAAGTAACCTTTATATGTTATGTGATCTTTTTATGGGTTTTATGGTAATCTTTTGGTTAAAAAAGGGTAAGTAATGATCGGTTATTCAGTGAGGTGTTTTTAATACTTCATAATGGTGAAAAGTATTACTTTGATAAAGTATACATGGTTTACTTGTTGTTTTGATAAACTAACAGTTTTCATTATTTGTGTATCCCTTACTGAGCTCTTTATGCTCAACCCAAGTTTTTTGAATTGGTTTTCACAGGACCTAACGTGGAATAGGGTCAAGGATGGGATCAAGGGAAAGTCAATCTATATAAAACATGGAACTAGACATGTTTCTTATGATTTTTTTAATTCAATGGAAACTTAGTAGAAGTGTCTACTTTGTAATCTTTTGAGTTGTAGTAGTTATGTTCTAATTATCTAAAACACTAAACCTGAAAATATCGTCAATGTGAATTATTCATTTAATTCAATATAAAGAGATGTTTAAGGCCGGGGCCTTATAGTTGGTTTCAGAGGTCGGTTTAGACAACATTAGGAGTTAGAAAATTGTTAAAATATAAGTTAATTTATGGTATGACTGAAAAGATATAGAATTTAAAGATTACCATGTTGCTTCACCTAAGGTATTTCTGTGATAAGAATGGTTTTCCATAGAGGAAACAGAGCAACTTTTATGGGAAGGCATATAGAGGTAAATGGCCTTTCAAATCAGTATCCTGAGATGGTTAGAATCGGAACTAAACAGTTTGTTGAAGTGATGGCTCAGTTGACTCAGGTGAAAAATGTTGGTTGTTTTTATTGTTGATATTCTGGTGTTTTATAAAAGTAAATAAGAGCATGAAAGACATTTAAGGGTTATTTTTCAAACCATAAAAGAAATGAAATTGTATGGGAAATTCAGTAAGTGTGAGTTTTGGTTTCAAAAAATTTCTTTCCTTGGTCACGTTGTTTCTAAAGTTAGGATAACTGTTGATCCGGAAAAAAAAGGTTGATGAAGAATGTCCAATACCCACAAATGTAACTGAGATCCGTAGTTTTCTTGGTTTGGCAGGTTACTACCGAAGTTTTGTAGAAAATTTATCACTGTTATCTAGTCCAATGACTAAGTTAACTCTGAAGGGTGTTAATTTTATCTGGACAAAAGAATGTGATGATTGTTTTCAGGAGTTGAAAAGAAGATTGGTGAATGCTCCAGTTTTGGCACTTCTATCTAGGAATGGTGAGTTGGTTATATACAGTGATGCTTCATTGAAAGGACTTGGTTTTTTCATTATGCAGAATAATCAGGTAATTTCTTATTCTTCACGTCAGTTAAAAACTCATGAGGTAAATTACCCTACACATGATTTGGAATCAGCTGCTGTTGTTTTTTGCTTTAAAAATTTGGAGGCATCATTTGTATGGAGTAAAGTGTGAAATATATACTGATCACAAAAGTTTAAAGTATATATTCACTAAAAAATAATTGAACATGAGACAGAGGAGATGGCTGGAATTAATCAAGGATTATGATTGTACAATTCATTACCATCCGGGAAAATCAAATAAAGTGGCCGATGCTTTGAGTCTAAAAAGTAATGCATCATTAACCATGCTACGTTTGGAACGAGATACTTTGGTTTTTGATTTTATGAAATTTGGAATAGAAGTTTTTGGTGAAGGAAGTTCTTCTGTTTTGTTTCAGGTATCAGTGAGATCATCCCTATCAGATAGAATTAAGCAAGAAAAGAGGGAAGACAGTGAGTTTCAGAAAAAGGTAGAGCTAGTTCAGAAGGGTAAGTTGCCTGAATTCAACATTGATAATGGTTGTGTTTTGAGGTTTGGGAAGAGATTTTGTGTCCCTAGTGATTCACAATTGAAGAATGAGTTGTTATGTGAGGCTCATAGTTCCCCGTTTTCAGTTCATCCTGGCAGTACTAAGATGTACAGAGATCCGCGGGAGTATTACTGGTGGGATGGAATGAAAAGAGATATTGCTGATTTTACTGTGAAGTGTTTGACTTGTCAGCAGGTTAAAGTAGAGTGGCAGTTACCGAAAGGGATTCTTCAGCCTCTACCAATGCCAGAGTGGAAATGGGGGAATATATCCATGGACTTTGTTGTGGGATTACCGAAGACATCTCGAGGTAATAATGCAATATGGGTTATTGTTGATCGCTTGACTAAATCTACTCATTTCCTTCCTATACGAGATAATTTTTCCCAAGATAAACTTTCTCGTTTGTATCTTAAATAGATAGTCAGGTTACATGGATTTCCTCTCACCATTGTATCTGATCATGATCCTAGGTTTACTTCTAAATTTTGGAAAGGCCTTCATAAGTCGTTGGGTACTGAATTAAATATTAGTATAGTTTTTCATCCGCAATCAGATGGGCAGACAGAATGAACAATTCAAACCTTGGAGGATATGCTATGATCTTGTTCGATGGATTATCAGAGAAGTTGGGACCAACATCTTTCTTTGGTTGAGTTTTCTTATAATAATAGTTTTTATTCCAGTATACAGATGGCACCATTTGAGGCATTATATGGGAAGCGGTGTCGAACTCCAGCATTTTGGGATGAAGTGGGTGAAAGGAAGATGATGGGACCAGAATTGGTCGAAGAGATGGCAGGAAAAGTTCAGTTGATTCAAAAAACAGATGAAAACAACTCAGAGCAGACAGAAAAGTTATGCAGATAACCGGAGGAAGGATCTATCTTTTGAGGTAGGTGATCATGTTTTTCTCAAAGTCTCACCATGGAAGAGTGTGATGTTATTTGGTAATAAAGGAAAGCTGAGTCCAAGGTTCATTGGACCATATGAAATTCTGGAGAGAGATGGATCAGTTGCATACCGAGTGGCTTTACCTCCGAGTTTATCTCAGGTACACAATGTTTTTCATGTTTCGATGCTGAGAAAGTATATGCCAGATCCATCTCATGTTTTGTGTCTAGAGGTAGTTCAGCTGGAAGAGAACCTGTCTTATGAGGAACAATCGGTGCAGATTCTTGACCACATGGAGCAGGAGTTACGGAATAAGGTAATTCACCAAGTAAAGGTTTTGTGGAAAAACCACATGATTGAAGAGGAAACATGGGAATCTGAAAATGCAATGAGGGATAAATACCCCCACTTATTCGATAAGTAAATAAATTGCGAGGATGAAATTTTCTAAAGGGGGGAAGGATGTAACATCCCAAGTAAGTAATGAATAATATATATTTTTATCTATTTCTATTAATGAATTAGATAGTGTTTTATAGGCTTAAAATGAAGATAAATCCAATAATAAGAATGTAATACACTAATATTTTTAAAAGATTATTTTACTACCTTTTGATGGAAAACCATTTTAAAATCTATCTTTTGAAAATTTTATAAGCTATGTTTGTCAATATAAACTTATTATTTATGATTGGGACATCAAAATTTACTTTGTGTGAATTTTTGGTATTTTTCCGATAAAGTTCATTTTTTATGAATAATGAAAATGTTGTATTTTAATTCAAAACCTCTTTTTAATCTAATTTATTTATAAGATTAGATTATATTATGAATTGGTTTTGAAGTGAAATTAGAATACATTTTTAAAATTTAATCCAATGGTGGTCATTGGAATCAATTTCACTTTGAAGTTGGACTTAAACTAGTGTCATTCTTTTGAGACTTATTGTTTCAAAAAAACACGCTATTTGTCATGACAACGGAAATTAGTTATTAAATTAATTAATGTGACTTATATGATTTGAATTTTGTAAAATAGAAATCATTTTTCAATTCAGAATATCCAATATAGCTTAGGGTGATGTTTTGGTATTTTTCTGAAAAACTTCAATTTTTATGAATAGTGAAACCATTAAGTGGTACTTAAAAAAACTGATTTTTCGTTTAAATGAAATTTTACCACCTCTGTGTTGTGAATTTCAAAAATCTGATAAACATGGTTTTCATTAAGAAGTAAAATGTGGTTCAATGGGATTAAAATAATTTTTTTGGTGAATAGTAACTTATTAAGTTTTTAATCACGATTAAAGGTAATTAGTGTAATTTAAGGTAAAAATGATATTATAATAAAATGAAAATATCTTGAAACTTGTCCTAACCCTATTGGATGAGTTATGGCCGACCAATACAACCCATGGGTCTATTTTTGGTACCCCATGGATCTACTTGGGTATGATAATGACATTTATGCCTTTTATTTAAAGTTAAATTAAAAATGACACAAACATGAGATGTTTTACTAAAACAATTTGTACATGGTGTTATACAAGTCATATTTGTGACTATAAATATTAATTGGAAAGATAAAAATATTTACTACATCATAGTATTTTTTTTTATAATTTTTAGACAATAATAAATTAAATTATTTATGACACCATGATGATGCAGCGATTACCTCATTATTTAACGATTTAAATAAAATAGAAAGATAATGTAAAATCTAAGACCTATACATGTCCGAAACCTATTGGATGGGTGGAATTAGAACCCTTATCACCTTATCCTATAAACAAATCAATGTGGGACCATTAAAATCCGAAAACCATTTGAAAATAAAGTAACATTTCCTTAGTTTCCAAGAGTGCCCCTCCTCTCCTCTTATAAAAGGCCCCCACCTCTACCACCTTACCCACACTTCCAAAGCCTTTGGATCGGCCAAACCATACTCATTTTGTCTCTCCACATCCCTCTCTAACTCCTTGAAGCATCACTTTGTGCAGAAGTCTTCCCAAGGAGGCCTTTGAGCTCAAATCTAAGAGAGTTACCTGATTTTAAGGTAACGTCTTCACTTGTGCACTTTTGTATTATTTTGATTCTCCAACCCCATAAACTCTTTTTATTAATTTATTTTGTAACAACTCCAGTATCTTCAATATACTAGGATGTTGTTATAATAAGTATTCGAGCTACACTTACACACACCTTCATCTAATGGTTAAAGTACGTACTGTTTCTGTGGATGGCGAATTTCTGGCTCACGAAACGATGATTGTTCAACAATCATATAACACCTTCAAAGGTGGCCATTAAGATGTCACTATGTTTATATATGATATATAATATTTTTATGTTTTTCATAAGCTTATTTATTTTTAATTTGTGGCATACCTTAATGTCTCCCATTATGGGTATACGCGATATCTTCATTTTAGAAAGTGCGGACTACCGCCCCTTCAAAGTGATTTGATTCGTTAATGCCATATGTGGGATGTATAAAGGATGGATTTAAAGTTATTATATATGATTTTATACTGGAATTATAATATACCTCTATATCATTATTATTTCTTTCCATTGATGTATGAGATAGAAATGAAAGTAGCGTTCATGCGTACGTATGGCTTACCGTCTCCATGAACGTTGCATTTCATTTCTTATCCCCATATGTAATGTACTATTATAAGTACATATATATAATGGATATATATGATGTATGTTACATATAAATGATTAATATAATTCTGGAATTAAAATATACATAACTCTCATTTAGTTTTAATTCCATTAATATGACATAGAAATGAAAGTAGCGTTCATGCGTACGTATGGCTTACCGTCTCCATGAACGGTGCATTTCATTTCATACCTCTAAATGATTATGTAATATTATAAATGAATTTATATACTGGATATATATGATATATATTATATCTACATCATGAGTATAACTCTGGATATAATGGATACATGAACAACTTGTAATTATAAAGGGCATATTTTTGACTCAAGTACAAATGATCGTTAAAATGACAGTTAATAACATAAATAATTACATAATGTTCATGACATGGTAATAAGTGATATAAAAGGAATAATGAACTTGAAAAAGGTTTTTAAGAAAGTAGAAATTAACTTAAGTTTATTATTCAGGAGGTTAAATAATGATCGATTCAAGACGGACCTGAGGTAAGGGACATCGTCCCAATCTCTTTTCATTGAGGCACATTTCGTTTTATAAACAACTATCTTTTATATGGTGTATAAACCCCTTTGAATTTTACTTTTATACAAAAGGAATCTTTTTCTACGAAGCATTTTACAAAATGACAAAAAGGATTGTTTCTTTTAACGTACGTGGTGACGACGACCTTTTCCGCCGCCGCGAGTATTATTTGGTCTTTGGCATCCTGAAAAAGCCGTAATGTTATTTTTAAAATAAAATAAATACCATATACTCTTTTATGTATTTGGGTATTGAAAATGGTTTTTTATAATGGATTTGTTATGTCAATATATTTAAGTGATATATTGTGATCAAAGTGTGGAAATTTTTTCTTTCCATTATATTTGTTTTATGTCTTATGATTTTTATAATGGTACTTGGACATTTGATGGGAGGTTAGGTGATAAACCATATCACTAGTGGTGCCGTGAATACCAGGACGGGTGGTTACGTTATAACCTCCAATGCATTGGGTATGGAAGTCGACCGTATGGCTATTCCAGAAGTATGTATGGAAGTTGGCCGTATGGCTATTCCATTAAGTGATATGTGTGGAAGTCGACCGTATGGTTATTCATATTAAGTATGTTTATGTCCCAAGTTACCATTATATGTTATGTGATCTTTTTATGGGTTTGATGGTAATCTTTTGGTTACAAAAGGATAAGTAATGATCTGTTATTCAGTGAAGAGTTTTTACTACTTCATAAAGGTGAAAAGTATTAATTTGATAAAGTATACATGGTTTACTTGTTGTTTTGATAAACTAAAAGTTTTCATTCTTTGTATACCATTTACTGAGCCCTTTATGCTCACCCCTAGTTTTTTGAAATGTTTTTCATAGGACCTAACGTGGAATAGGGTCAAGGATGGGATCAAGGGAATGTCATTCTATATAAAACTTGGAACTAGACATGTTTCTTTTAAGAGTTTTTTTATTCGATGGAAACTTAGTAGAAGTGTCTACTTTGTAATCTTTTGAGATGTAGTAGTTATGTTAAAATTCTCTAAAACTCTAAACCTGAAAAGATTCTCTATGTGAATTATTCATTTAATTCAATATTAAGAGATGTTTAAGGCCGGGGTCTTATAGGTGTGCCGCCGGGAAGGGCCGTCGCGGCGGCAGGCCGCTGGTACCGTGACCACACGGGACCAAGGAAGGCGGGATGCGGTGCTCGGCCACATCTGTTGGCAAGGGGAGGCCCCCACGAGGGGGGCCGCAGTTTCATCCAAGGGGGCAACATCCCCCTTTCGCGTGGCTGCTCTACCGGCGCCGGGCCGCCCCAGGCCGGCCCGGCCGCACCGGGCTGGGCCGCACCCAACCGGGTGGGACCTAGACCCGGGTCGGTTCGACCCGGTTCAGGCCGACCCAGGGGGGTTGGGCCGGGTCGGACCGGCCCCAGACCCCCCAATTTTCAGACTATTTCTGTCTGTTGCCCATAACATAGGCTACAGACCTTCGATTGACGCATCGTCTATTGCGTAGCGATCCTTGGATCGATACGATCGTTTCGGTATATTACTCCTAAGGTTTCAGAGGACTTTGTGTTCTACCGGGTTTGTTCATACACGAAACCAATCGGGCCCTCGGAGCGAAAACGCTTATAACTTGAGATCCGGACGTCCGATTGACGTGCCGTCGACTTTGTTGGATTCCTCATAGTGAGACGGACCTTTTGGATTACTCTGCTCAAGGATTGGATGCAGTTGGAGTATGGTCGGGTTGGTTTTGACTTAAAAACCAACCGGGCCCCTCGGACGAAAAAGCCAATAACTCTCAGACCGGGAGTCCAATTGACGCGTCGTCTGTGACGTTGTGTTCCTGTTGACGATATGGAACTTTTGGATACATCAACTCTGGACTATGTGTCATTTGATGTATCAGCCCCTCGGCTCGTGGAGCGGACCCTCCCGAATGAGATTGCTGTGTGCAGGAACCCCAGAGCTGGCTGCGACTGCGACGACGATGATGACTGTACAGAAATCCTCCTTGGATTCGACGACGACGACTACATCACTCAGCAATCCTATGTGGATCAGTGCTACCGATCCTGTGTGGGTCAGATCCTGTGTGGGTCAGCGCTTAGCGGTCCTGTGTGGGCCAGCGCCTACAGATCCTGTGTGGGTCTCATCCTGTGTGGGTTATTGCGGGGGTTAGTTAACTATCAATCCTTTGTGGGTCATTGTGGGGGTTAGTATCTATCGATCCTTTGTGGTTCATTGCGAGGGTTAGTACCTATCGATCCTATGTGGGTTCGACAGCTTAGATGAATTAGTGGATACATCTGATCATCTCTATCATCTTACGTAGAAGTATACCTGTGTGAGCCAAACCTTGATTTGCATTCCTATGTGGATTGTGTTGTGATATCCTATGTGGATGTGATTGAACTTGGGCTCGGGTGTTGGGATGACCTGGAATTGATAACTTAGGTATATGTATGGGCATATACCTAAGTAGTGTTGGTTTTTACTTCGTGATTGTATCATTCCTTTTAGGATTATCCATTGTGGATTCTAGGAGACCATATGGGGTCTCGGGGTCCCTACTGAGTAGCTTATACTCACCCCTGCATGGGCTATGCCCGCACTACGTTGTGTTGGTTGCAGACGACGGACAGCGCTGATCGTGGTTGAGGCACGAGGAGCAAGTTGGTACCCGGAGGTAGACCACTGGGTGGGGCGTACTCGGAGCGGACGGCTGGACCCAAGGAGTTGTGGAGGCTATCTGTACCCACCCTTCCGGTGGGACTTCCAGTGGACGGCTCAACACTGCGACTTTACATTTCAGTTGTTGTACTCTCATTTTCAGTAGAACTTTACTTTCAGTTTGGATTTGTATTCTGGACCACATACTTTACCACACTTTCTATTGTACCTAGTTTTTACATAGTGTTTACTTCTGCTTGCTTGCTATGTGGTGTTTGTTTCCTTTACAGAGGAAATACCTTCCCTTTTTACCAGGGATTACGCCTTGGTGCTAGTCGCCAGCCCCTAGCCTATGGAAGGCGGGCTTGGGGTTGTCACGGGACGGGCCCCGTAGATGGGTCGTGACAATTTGGTTCATCCACGATCTACCCAAAAATTTCTAAAAACCCTCCCCAAATTTTGAAAGCATATTTTTTTAGAAATCCATCTTTAAAGGTGTTAAATTGTTCTTCAATGGTGATCTACCGAAGAATTGGAAGAACATAGAAGATACTTGACGAATCCAACATAAGGTAAATCTCTTCATCTCAATCTCCTTTTATTGAGAAATATTTTGATGTTATACAACACCTTCTTTTTAATGGTGTATAATTGATACCATTGAGTTTTAATTTCATTTAAATGTTTTTGAAATGAATCATTTTCTATGAAGCCTTTTACAAAACGAAAAAAGGAATGTTTTTTAATGTATGCAACAACAATAAAATTTCCACTACCATTTATATTATAAAGTATTTGGATTCTACTATAATCCGAAGGTTTTTAAAATAGAAAGAGATACCATATTCCCATATAATATATTTTGGTATATAAATTAGTTTTAATAATGGTTTGATAATGTAAATATCCTTAAATGATTCCTTGTGATTGCAAATTTTTTGAGTGAAATTTTGATAATTGCAATCATTATTGTCTTATGATTATATAATGGTACATGAAAATTAGATAGGTGGTTAGATGATAAATAAAATATTGGTGATTATGTGATATTCCAAATATGGGTGGTTCTATGATAATCCAAGGATGTGTAGTAATGTTATAACCTCTAAGGCATTGATTAGGGAAGTTGGTCTAATGGTAATTCAATTTTAAAGAGTGATATGCGTTGAAGTCTGTTGTATGTTTATTACATTTAATTATGATTATTTCTCAAGTAACCATTATATGTTATATGAGCCTTATTTGAGTTTTAGGGTAATCGTTTGATTACAAAAAGTTTATAAAATTTTCATATATTTAGTAAAGATTATTTTGTACATAAAAAAGTTGAAGAGAATTACTTTATGATAAATTGTTCATTTTTTACATTTTTCCCCAGCACTAACAGTTTTCTTTCATTGTGTATCCCTTACCGAGGATTTTACGCACATCCCATTTTTTGAAATTCATTTTATATAGTTTAAGGAATAGTAGAGTAATGGATGAGACCAAGGATATTTTATGATGTTTGTACATGTACCGAGTCCATATTACATTTTAAATGTTTTTGTTTTATGAAAAAATAGGATATTAGGAAGAAGTGTCTACTTTGTAATATTTAATTTTCTATGTATATGTTATGTCTTAATTCTATAAAGCTCTAAACCTGAAATGATAATCAATGTGATATAAGGTCATATTGTTGACTCAACTCATTTTTTATGTAATTTTTATATCATGGGCCTTATATATGGTATCATATAATGGTTTAGATTACATTAAAGGACATGGTGTTATTCAAGAATATATGAAAAGTGGTATATAAACAAAATGGTCATCATATTACAATAATTACTAGTTATTTTAGAAAAATTAAATGAGTTTGAGATAATAAGTATGTATTAGTCTTTATATTCCAAATAATATTGTATATTAGGATTTTTTGATATAAAAACAATATACTTTTTGGTTTTAGTGAATATATGGATTGAACAAAGGAAAACTAGATGTGAAATAAAATTTGGTGGTTTTATGAAATACCATCTAAATGAAATGAGAGTTGAAATGTGAACTCTTGTTGTTATTCTAAAATAGAGATGATGAATCATGATTAACCACTTGATCCATGGTGTTTAATTGATGCATCATATATTTGATAAACAAATCTATATGGATGTTCGGGTAATAATGATCATAATGTTATGAATAATAAATGAAATAAGTGTTAAGGATGAGGAATGAAGCACCTTCTAAAATGTTTTAGAGGTCTCGGAAGGTGTTATAGATGTGGTAATGAAGGTAACAAATCCATAACCTACTAATGAAAAAAGGAATCTTCCATTTGACTCCAGGAAAGAGAAATAAGTTATTTATGAGTTATTAATTTAATATTTTAAATGTAGGGAGTATGGTCATTAAGAAAATCAATGTCTTATTAACCGGAACTTGAATGAGATTAAAAGTATTGTACAATTATGTGTTTAGCCATACCTAATTCCATTATAATTTAACAAGTGTAAATTGAAAATAACCTATGAAAGGTATAGATTATTTCTTGTCATATGTTTTAATATTAATGAATATTAGGGAATGATTCATGTTTTTTTAAGAAAGAAGTATTGAGGATTAAGGTGTAAAAAACATGGTTAGGGTATCATAAATAATGAAAATTTATTATGAAGTCTCCATATAAGTGATTCAAGAGTTATGGTAGATTATAGGATGATGAAATGTTTAAAAGTTTTAATGCTCTATTGATGATGGTATTACATTATAATATTTTTTCTAGTATGTGTAACCCAAATGTTTTTCATGTAAAAATTTTATCCAAGTAAGAATTATCTTTTCTTGTGTGGGAGTAATAATAAATGTAGTGGATAACCATTAGGGTTCATATCATTGATTGTTTTTTAGGTGATTAAGTGTTATTAAATTTTGTGATGACAAATGAATGTTATAAGATAACATTTGTGGATAAAACTAGTTATGATTATTTTTGAAGAAATTATCTTATTTTTTGTAATGTTATGAAAAATTTGAACATTAAGAAAAAAATACAACTCACAGGATGGGTGAATACCCGTCGCCTCTGGTAAGGCCATGGAAATCCCAGCCACAACTATAGGGCAACAAGGGAACATTTCCTACCAATGGCCTACGTGAATTCCATGGTTCGTAGGACATTTGGTTCTTAGTTAAATGTGTTTATTGAATAACTATAAGTTGATTTTGGGTTATTTTTTAATCAAATAAATATCCTAGGTATTGGAATACTATTTGGGGGATTATGTGATTAACGTTATTTTGGAATACATTCAGTAATTTAGGAACATTATAAGATTAAGATAAATATAATACTATATGATTTAATTTGAGGAGTAATGAATGAATTTTATTTTGAAAGAATATAAAATTTTGTTTTGGACTTATGGACATTTGAATTATTTAAGAAATCATTAAGCAATCTTGGAGAATATTTCATTAGGTTAATTACATTGTGGTGTTAGACATTAATAGTGGTTGATGTTGTTAGGAAAAAAAATGTTACAATTTATCTTGGAAGACTATGTGATCAAATCCATCTAAATTTTCTGGGTTCAACATTAGTTTGAATTATTATGAAGAATTTTAATTATAGTTATTTATTGAATGGTAAAAGTTGATATTTGGTTATTACTATTAAATTTTGGATAATAAATATATATTTTCATCATAAAATGGATTATTCATTAGGGGAATTAACTTCTCTTATACTATACATTTTTGTTTTAATTAATATATAAATAAAATAGAAATAAATATTTCATCTTTTGTTGATTATGTTATTTTCTCGTAGTTGATTCTAGTGCTTTAGGTGTGACAAAGTCATCATCTATACTCATCATTTAGAGATAAGAAGAGTTTGTGGCAGAAATTTATTACAGGATGAATCAATACCTATCATGTATGTATGTTTTCATATGTTCTTATTTTAATTATTAAATGAATTCTCCAAATTTTGAAAAATGATTTTAAAACAGAAATGTTTGATTTTTAATTTTCCAACAATGAAATCAATTAACTTTTAACCAATCAAAAAATTATGGTTTTATGAATGTTAAACATCTCCAGATCACATTTTATATCACTCTCCATAAGAATATGGTAGTTTTGATTCTTCCATATCCAAGTTTTCTTACATGGAATCCACGTATGTGTTATCTATGGTAACCTCCATGCCTTCATTTCATTCATTAAATGTGGATGTTTTATAATCATTTTTTGTGGGATTATGATAACGGGATTTCAAAAATCAATACATTAGTTACCAATGTCATGATGCATCCCTCCGGGCCCACGTCTTGACATACCCCAGGCTTGTATCTCGATGGCCAGGGGATGAAGACTATCACAGAAGGCGGGAAAGTACAAGTGGGAGGAATTTTTTATGTACATGTAAACACACATATGCCTAAACATATCCCACAAACTAAAAGTGGAAAACAATTATACTGAAACAAGTGTTTAGAACAAGTACAACTGAAAACATGAGGGATAAAATAAAAACACAACAAAAGAAAACTAAAAACTGAAGAGTACAAGTGAGAACTGTGATCATGCCAAGTGGTGAGAACCCCACCTGAAGGTAAGTGTATGGTATCTACTGGTATTTGTGGGAGTATTCCATGTCTTCATGATCTCACATGGCCCTACCTAGTCCTAGGCCACCTAGTCTACTGTTGAAACATCTTTCATCTACACAAGACACAACATGTGTGGGAGAATCCCATGTAGGGGTGAGTAACATAGTACTCAGAAGGGGACCCTAGTCCAGTAAGGGGAAACACCACAATGAAACCACAATGCAACGCAACAGTGTATGGCTATGAAATAACAACACTTAATAACCCACAATGTGATTCCACAATGTATGGACATCTAACACTCGGTACAATCTAAAACATTTGAAGAAGGTTCATAAGAAATAGTGGTGAACATTCTGTACTGTTGAGGGTTACCTACCCGATGAATCGCTACTCATCTGCTGGGCCATTAAGGATACACATGGATGCTACTCGTTTGTCGGGAAACTAAGGATCCACAAAGCTACTCCTCAACTACTGGGCCACTAGGGATCCACATGGGTACCGCTCTTCTGTCGGTCCACTAAGGATCCATACAGCAGCTGATATTCTATCGAGCCACTATGGATCCACATGGCTTATGATTTACTATTGGACCACTAAGGATCCTCATGGCTACAACTCATCTACCAGGATACTAAGGGTCTACACGGTTACTGCTCGTCTGTCGATCCACCAAGGATCCACATGGATTCTGTAGTTATTTCGGGCTACTAAGGGGACTCTAAGTACCCACACAGCTTCTGATCGAGCCATCAGTCAAACCTCATCCTCCACTAAGTCTCACATACAATAACCCAAAGGATTGTCTTGTTATAAGGGATCCAATGAAAAGATGGTGTGTTGAAATAGTGCTCGGTCTGTAAGATATATGAATTTTAGTAATAATGTCCCTGTTGGAGTCGAGTTTGATCCAACCTGGTCATACTAAACCCTCACAAAAACTCACATAGAGTATATCAGAAGGACCTCTTCGTCCCAAGGGACCTCGTGATGTAGATGGTGCGCCAATCAGTCAACTGGTCTTAAAGTTATTGGTGTTCTTGAAATCACGGGCTGATAGCATACTGGCCCAGTCAAATTCGGTTGAACTGAACCAACCATAATTGCAAGGAGGTCCCACATAGCCTGGCATAATTAGACTGGCCCAAACAGACATGGTTTGGGTAAGGGTAGGTCCAGCCGGTCCTGGCTAGTGGTCCAGGCCCAATGAGACATGTTGACCCCTAAAATTCTGGTCGGGGGTCCAGCCTACCTGGTCCCTGGGTGACCAACTCTAGACCGACTCAGCCCGAAGGGCATGGGTCTGGTCTTCCGTCCTGGTTCTGAACTAACCTGCTGGCTGAAGGTGTGGCCCGCCGCATGGATCTTGGTCTGCCATGGGTTGATCGGTGTTGTGTGCCTGGGAAATGGAATTCGATCTCACCTCCCCTCCCTATCTGAATGATGTAAGCAAGGAGCGGGCCTATCCTCCCATGAAGCGCCCTCCTGGAGCCACGTATAGCACTGCTCGTGAGCAATGGGCCATGACCTCCCCTCAACCACGGTCGAGCGACCATGGCTCTCCACATCTCCCAGGAGTCCCAGACTCAAGCTGCCGCCTAAACGCATCACTGGTCAGCGCCACTCCTCTTTGCCGCCATGGCCAACTGGCGATGACCTCCACCCACAACGGCATGCCCAAGGTTCCATCTACAGTCCACTGGAGTTATTCTGGTGGTCTGTTTCCCAATTTGATTTCACCTACATGCCTCTTAGGTTGCCGCCATCCCAACCATGGCCCCAAATTCATCTTACGACTAATTTGAGGATACATCCACGAAGAACACACATGAGAAGGGACTCGAGCCTTTTCATGTGGGCCCATTCCCTCTGTGATAGTTGTTTAAAATAGGGGAAGGTTTGGGGATTACCATTCTATCAATAATAATATTAATCCTGATTAGAAAAACTAATAATGGCACCCTCCCACAAGAATGCACGATCCACATATTAACCTATTCGTGGGTTAATATGCACTTTTCATTTATAACAGAATTGAAAATCATAAAACCCAATTCAAACCCCTAACTCATTGACATTAATTTTTGTAACACATCTTATTTGAGGGTCCAAGAGGTTATTGGCATTCGACATTCTTCAAGGTACTTCGACGTAATTGATGTCCCACAGAAGTTCATCATTGTTTGGTGGAAAGGAAGTCCACCAGAGTTTCATAAGAGAACCCTCATAGTTTAATCCTAATTCCTCAAATTCTTCATCTATTAAGAATAAAACACATCGTAACATTTCTATTACGCTTTGACGCCGCATAATTATGTAGTTTCATTTATGAAGCATTGTTGTTTTCATACATCATTAAAGCATATTTATAAAGCAAGTAAAGGATCCATTAATGAGCTCCATTAATGTTTCTCATCACTACCTCATCGCTACACCACAACGTCACTATATCAGAACTCATTATTGATAAAATAAATATATTAATTTTTTATGTTATTTTTTTATTTTTCTCAAAGATTTTGAAAATTAAATTTTTTGTTCCACCCTTTCTGTCAGATGTTATGACTTACCTAGGAGAATCCTGGCATTCTGAGTTCAATTGTACCCCCATATTTTTGATCCGAGCAATTGTTCAAAAGTTATAAAAACCCACTCACACGTTTACTGATCATACCTTACAAAATGATCAATATTTTGTCTAGGGGCCACTGGTACTCGGAATTATGTGCTGTTAGAGCATGTGGTCTCAAAATAATTCATTATAATTAAAAAAAGAAAAACAATATTTCAAGACATTACATTCCCCCAAACATAGACCTTTATGTCCCTGAAATCCAAAACCAGGGAAAATAAAACATATAGGAGTACTAAGAATGAATATGAGCCTCCCGCTCCCATGTGATCTGTAAGAAGTTATTATGATACCACAAAACATGAACCAGTGGGATCATCCATCCACAATGTACCCACTCCTATCGATCCACTATCTCTAATATTAAATCCAGAAACATCTCCACATCATCAATGTCTAGCTCACCCTAGTCGATGGTGTTTCATGGATCATGAATGTACCTCCTCAGCTGCGACACATGAAAATCAAAATGCATCTTGTGCATCTATGTGGGATGATCTAGGCTGTACACCACCTATCCAACCTACAGAGAATTTGGAAATGTTAAATAAACCACAAAGATAAATTGTCACCTCAACAAAATCTCCTCAATTCCCATTGTGGCGAGACCTCAATGAAAACATGGTCTTCCCCCTCAATGTACAAGGTTCTCTGTCTCGTGCCATAGTAAGACATATTCATTCTTGGTATTTTCCTCATCCTATCACAGATGCTCTAGAACTACATTTTGAAATCCTATACTAACTATGTACACATGATTGATGAATCCCCTGGGTATGTCTAGCATAGGGGTAATTTGCATGGCCACCCATACAAGGCATTGACTTGTTCCATGCCAATGGAGGAGTGATATCAATTGTTGTGTGAAAACTCCACCAGTGGAAAGTTTTCCTCCCAACTACTAACAAAATCATGGATGCAATCATGAAGCATGTCCTCCATTGTTTGTATTGTCTTCTCTGTCTACCTATTGGTATGGGGATGAAGAATTACGCTCAAGTGCAGCTGAGTATTGAACACCTCATGTAATCTCTTAAACAACTGGAATGTAAACCATGTATAGTAGACTGAGATGTTCATTAAAGGCACTATGTGGAGCCTCTCTATCACATGAACATAGATGAATCTCGATCCCTGTAAGAGACCCAACTACATGATGGGTAGAAAGTGATCTGACATGGTTAGTCGGTCAACAATAACCCTAATATAATCATATCCTCTAGATGTACATGGTTTCCCCATCACGATGTCCATTGATATACCATCCCATTTCCACTCTGGTACCTCAAGTGGATGGGTCAAGCCTGTTTGAACCTGGTGCCCAGTATTCACTTGCTGGCAAGTAAGGAATCTTGATATGAACTCATTCACTGCTTCATTCATTCATGGCCACCAGTACTGACGTCAGTGGTCTATATACATGTTCACCAATCCATGATGTACCCTCAAATGGCATGTATGTAACTCCCTTGACACCTCATCCCGCAATGACATAGGCTCTATGGTGAACCCTATAAAAAGGATTACGTGGTCCGCTACCTATCTGAAATCCATCTGGAATATTTCGTAAGGATAACTGAGCATGTTGGGCCTCATAGTCAACATTCTCCAACTCTGCCTCCATGACTTTATGTTTGAGTTGGGGAGTAACAATAACTAACAGAAGGTAAGTGGATCTATCATCTTCCATGGAGGATATCTATATCACGACTCACTTCTCTATCTCCTCATTCAGCAGCTGCAAACCAGTCCTCCTACTAAGAAAATTTTATACAATGTTCCCCTTACATAGGGTATAGTCTATCTAAAAGTTATATTCCTAGAGGAACTATAGCCACACCCATGTCCTTATGTTCATGTCCCTCTTAGAGAATATATACCTAAGACTCCTATGGTCTTAGTAGGCTGTAAAACACTCACCCATAAAATAGTGTCACCACATATTCAAAGAAAACACCATTGAAACTCTAGAATCCATGATGACGTGTATGATAAATTGTTCCTCATGTATCCAAAATTGGCACATTGTGAATTTAATATAAAGATGGTGCTCTCGGATTGTATCCATGACTATCTGTAGGTGTGTAGCATTATCCTCTTCAAACTCTGATTACACCATGCTGTCACAAATAATTACCACCACGAAATTAACAAGGTTAGGTAGGAATATATTTTTCATGAGTCCCATGAACATGGATGGGTCATTGGTTATGATGAAAGGCATCTCTAGGAACTCATAGTGGAAGTAATTAAACATGAAGTTCATCATTGGTACATCCCCATCCCGTACCCAAAGTTGATGATTGGCTAACCTGAGTTCTATCTTGGAGAACCATCTTGCATTCTTCGGTTGATCGAAGAAGTCATCAATCAGTGGAATTGGATTATTTATCATTTTTTTCACCTAGTTTAGGTGCTGATAGTCCATGTATAACCTCAAAAAACCATTTTACATCATGGAAGACAATACTGGGGATGCATGTCGTGAAAAATTGGGCCTCATAATGCCCTTATCCTGCATGTCCTCTAGTTGTACTCTCAATTCATTAATGTCCGCAGGAGCCATCTGATATGATGGTTTAGATATCAGTGTCATCATAGGGTATGGACCAAAGTTGATGTTTCACTCTCAACGGAGTGGCAAACATGGAAAATCTTTAAGTTATATGTCCGTATAATCTATTATTACTAAGGAACATGAGGGCTCATTACATTCATTGTACTATTCATCGAACTAGACAACTAAATAGGAATTGGCTACACCCTCCTCTCCCAGAGTCCATTAAGATATAAAAGGATTTCCCCTCTACGGGTAAAAGGAAATATGGTTTCAAATCCATAGATAAACCCCATATTTTTCCTACTACAGTCAATTCTTGCAGGAACAGAACTAGTACATACCATGACTAATGACGTAAGGCCCTGGTGCTACTACCTATAGACCCAGTGGATACTCTCACCTCCAAGAGCCATGTCACACAGTAGGCACCATTCTATGGTCATTGGGTCTCTTATAGATGGAGTCTCTAAATGCGAGGATAAAGTAAATGGTCCTAAATGGAACCTATTGTTATGAAAAAATAAGAAGTGGAAGGAAATGGAAATCACTTGTGGAAGTGTCTATAAATATTGGAGCTAAAATAGAAAGACATGCATCATAACATGATTCATCCCTGTTTTCCAGGGGTCATAAGTGTCGATTGTCTCCATCTGTATCCTCTCTTTCCCTACAGCACGAAAGGGGGGATATTCTCACATGAGATGTACCTTTTCAGGACATGTATATAAAAGCCTGCCATTCTAGATACCACCATGTTCCCTCCTATGAACCCTCTAGTTCCATGGATTATATTGCGCACCTACAATCCATAGGCCTTGACGATACTAAATATCAGGTTATCGTTGCCTCAGTTGCCAGGGAGTCACATTCAAACCATTTCCCCCATCACTATGTTGAAAAAGTGTCTTCCACGGCTCAGTATGGAAAGGTGCATACACCAGAACCACTAGATGGGGAAATAGTAGCTAATTAATAGCTGGTGGTAACACCAGTATTCCAACATGTGGGCCATATATAAAACTCATCCATGATTGGATGCCTTGTAGCAAGGCAGACGATCCTCACGACAATGTATTGGAAACCGAGATAGCTGTCTATATGGTGGCATCCTGAAATAGATCAAGATAGTCCATGATAAATAGATTATACTTGGGGAACTGAATATCTTACAAACGAACATAAAGTGATGATTATTCAACCAGTTTTTTCATGTTTAGAGTTGAAAAATAGAATTCAGTGTTCTGGTACATGGATACGTCAAAAGTCGCACTAACACTAGACTCCTCAGATAAGAAAGTTGAACACATGAACCTTGACACTATTGATAAAAAAACATAACAATAGACTCCAGATATTTGAGGTAGAATCGACCACCTATGATACCAATTTGTTATTAAATGTCCCCCATGGCCCGTTTAATGACATACCCGAAGCTCGCCACTCGAATTCCAGTTTTAGGAGTCTAGCACTGAAGGCATCATCTGGCATGTGGGAGGCATATTACTAGGTACTGGTACACACACACACCTAACCACATCCCATAAACTGAAATGGGAAAAATTATACTGAATCAATTGTTGAGTACAAGTAAAACTAAAAACAAGTGGACTAGAATACAAACCCAACAAATGTCAACTGAAAACTTTAGAGTACAAGTGTAAACTATGAACATGCTGGCTGCTGAGAACCCCACCTGATGGTAAGAGTATGGTAGCTTATAGAAGCTGGGGTAGTACACCCTGTCTTCCTGATCTCACTAGGACCCAGCTCCTCCTGGAAACATGGTCATTTTTTCATGTGCGGTTATCAGTCCCATGCATGACTATTACCCAAGTTCCCACAAATTTTTAGTCTCCTATCAACCAACCAAAAAACTAATGGGATGAAAAAATACCATCCATTGATACCACTTTGTAACATATATTGTGGTCATACAACTAAAAAAGTTGTTGGACATGTGGGTTACATGTCCTCAAGCTTATCATCCCACATGCCAAGCGATTATAACTACCATTGTTGGTATTGATTGTTGATAGTGGGAAGAATATACCTTCATAATTAGAGTATCACAGTGGATTAATAGAATAAAAATAGTCAATAGTAGAAGCTAAAAAATATGATAGACACTGTAGTGGAAGAATAATATTATATTTGAATATCAGTGTCCAGCACTAGTTTATACAATACATAGATGATAAATTAATTGATTTAGTAAACAAAAAACATGCTTTATAATATTGTACAATGCAAGAGTAAAATAAATAAAGGCATAAAATCCCAAAGTGAGAATTCAATCTTCATCTTATGCTTCAACCCAATCCTTTTATCCTAAATCCCATGTACAAGCAATACAAAAATACACATAGATCCTACAAATATAATGTATACTTGGGTAACATGTGTACTAGATTAGGGTGTTAGACTGTAATAATAATAGGCTGGCATCTACTTTGTCTAACCCATACAAGATTGTGTAATATAAATTAAATAGTGTGAAAACATGTATATAGAATGTAAATCCCTATATTGTAACTAAATAAACATATTCCTCCTTCATCCCTCGGATGGTTTCAAAAAAATAACCAGTTCATTATTTGATTATTTTCAATTTATAGTCTAAACACATGTTAGAAATAATTAAGTATTCAAGATGTAACAAGGAAACATGTAATGATATGTAATAATGAATTTCCAACCTATCATCAAAGGGAAAGTAGAAATCAAGGGGAACCAACTAATAAATAATTATATCCTGACTAATGGAAAATGTGTTAAACATGGAATTTAGTTCAAGGAATTCCACAATGAGATGACTAAAGAGTCCCTGGAGTTTATCCAATGTAAAATGAGGCTATGTAATGACTATGATCAATGGTATTTAACCATGGATCATGATTGTCAATGCTAGATCAAAGGAGTGTATCCAAGGCATTCTAAAAAGGGGTAAGAGTGTAATACAAGGAGAATCATCCAAAGAAACTCCCCAATAATTTTCTAACTGAGTCCATATAGTTCATCCAATGTAAAAGATGGATAATATTTACTCGATCCCTTGTGCTTTAACCATGGAAACTACATGTCAAATTTTTATAGAAGGAGTATATCCAAGGCATCCTACAGTTATACAAGAGGGATTATATAGTGTAATATCCAGAATCCATGTTTATACAAGGATCAAGTTTTAGGTGGGTCTCAATAAAATGAATCCACATCCTGGAATGTAGAATGGGTTCCTCGAGTGCTCAAGGCATTCCATCTAGAATCCAAGACAGGCTCAAGTCATTCCTATGCTATATTTATAATGAAGTCATAAATAATTCATAAGGATGAATCCATTACCTTCCAAGAGAGTGAATTGGGTAATTGAGAATGAAACAATTTAATAAATTCCTAATCATTTTAATAGTCCATTTTGTTTAATATAGACCTTTCCTTAGTGTGACAAGGACATATATCTAGAAATGATTAATGTAATCCTTTAAAGGAATTTTAATCAATCAAGGTTAATTCCGCTAACTAACATTAACATGGAAAGGGGTGTTATAGACATGCAAACCATTATCAAATTACATTGAATATGGTCAAATCATATACATTATATAATTTCAAACTTCTATTTCACAATTACATTTCATATTAATCAAATCACCATAAGTAGATTATGTAATGAGTATTCCTGGTACGTTCCATTATGCAATTCACAAGATAAGACAAATAATTTAATATTGAATATCTCACCCTAAGAAAGTATAATAAATAGACACATGAATGGTGTCTCTAATGTATCCAAACACTAGAAACACAAGTATGGAAAACAAAACACATGGCTAAAAACAATCTAAAACATTTCCAGACACATAGAAGGTTCCTCTTTTCAATAATATTCTAAAAAGGGAAAGAAAATTGATCTAATTCCATCTGGGTCCATGACTTATACATGAAAAATTTCAAATGCTACATGGAGGCCAAAAAAATCATTAAAATATTCAAATAATGTATAACTATATAATAACAATATTTAGCTTGAAGAAAGTGCACCTCCATTGGAGTGGTTTTATTATTAAATCATGACATTTATTCTCAAAAAACTCATATTACATTTATCATTTAAAACATGAAACATACTAAAATCACATTTAATAGGCATTAAACTATGTGAAATAACTGCGTTAATTTAAATCATACAAATTTGTAGTAATAAATAAATAAATTAATTTATATTATATAGGACTTAGAAAAGGGACCCTACCTTAGGGAGGAAACTTAACAAAACATTCTATATCAAGAATCGATCCACTCACATGCACATAACATTATATATATATATCCTTTATCATAATTCACATGTTCCCCATGAAATGTGGGAACATAAAAATGCATGATACATACATAAATATACATATACATATATATTAATACCAATGCATATGAATGAGTACCATAAAAATTTGTCACAGAATCCTACATCATTTATCAGGACTCATAAACACCAAAAGTCCCTAATTTAGATGCTGAAAAAACTTATTAACAGTATAAATCATTACGCTTTTTGATGACAACGGACCAAATCAGCGTAAAGATCCGTGCCTTTGGCATCATTTACAAGAACATGGACTATCATAACTCAAGAAGCACTTTTCAAGACCCTAAGACAGAGAGAGAAAAAATTCTGGGTTGTCATAGAACCCTCGTTTCAGTCTCCCCCTTCCCGGATGCTGGAGAGAGAGATAAATAGTTGGAATGTAAAAGGAGAGGGGAGGAAAATCACTCACTATAGAGATTCATATAAATAACCCTGATGAAACAGACAATATAGGTAGTTTATAGCGGATTCATAGAAGAGGGGTGCATCACACCTCAAAGGGGTGCCCCCTAGTGTGTTGTGATCTGGTATGTGGTTTTAGGGGGAGTGTTTATTTAAGTATGTTTTTAATTTAATTTAATTTAATTTATAAAATTTCATTAAAACACGAACACAAAATGGGTTTTCCAGCATTTTTTGGCACATCGTGTGAAAATAGTGTCGAACCCCCAATTTAAGAAACACCATTTTATAGTTGTCCCGCAAAATAAGCGTAACCATGTATAGACTATGGAATGAATAGTTTTGAGGTACTTCCTCCAAACATCAACTATGAGGGCTTGGAAAAAGATTAACAAAGTTTGTGTAGCCCATGCGCAATGACACTACCCCCCTTAAAAAAGGACACATTGTTAGATGCAGTGCGAAGAACAGTTTCAGACAAACCATGTGCCCTCTGAAGGTATTAAAATATGGATTATTTGGGACCATCTCTCTTAAATCATCTCGAGCCACCCAAGAAACATAATGGTCCTTCAATAAAGACAAAAAATACTAAATTAAATCATTCCATAACTCATAATTGAGTTATAAATCATAGTATTAAATTCTTCCAATTCAGTAAATGAAAAGATTCATAAACCATCATATTATATTATAGTTATAAAAAAGGAACTCTACACAATTGATCTAGTATCAGTGTTAAAATAATGTTGATCATAATCCAAATCTTATAATATTCATCATTAGTGATACCTAAAACATTGAGAATGTTACAACTTATGAGGGAGATAATAAGCAATTATTAAACATAATTAATCATTCCAATTCTTGGAATATCACTGGATATGTAATGTTTTATCATTATGGTAATTATGTTACTGGAAGAAGCCAAGATATCATGTTTGGAAGTGGTAAAAAGAGATGTATACCGGGATACAATCTATTTCTATGTTTTACATAATGATAAGAGGTTTCATATAGTAGAATATCCAAGCATATAATATGTGTTAGACCAAACATCTAAATTCATTACTCTATATAATCATGATCTATATCATGTGAGAGCTAATAACAAGTTTCATCAGAGAGCATGATATTGTTCATGTGGGAGTGTTGTAATAGTGGTTTACGAAGACCCATCTTGAAGTGAAATTTTTATTTAAATATCATGTATACAGTTACATATATATGATTTCATCTTTCCATGATAGTTTATACATTCATGATTCCCCTATTTAATGGTAATTTCCACAGATTAATTATTGTATCAATAGGGAAATGATGATCATAGGCTATAATTATAACCTTATGGCCCCATTAAAGTAATATTAATCGAAGGACTTATGGTCTAGATAAATCATATTGACTTGACACACATGATCCTTGACTATTTGGTTTTTGGGATAGTAATAATAATTCCATATTATTTCCATAATGTTATTAGTTGGTGATCTACAGTAGTGAGTTAAAGAAGACATTCCCTCCTATACGAACACCACATGATTTGAGTTTCATTGGTTTTTCCTATAAAAATATATATGTATTGTTTTCCTCACATTAGATCATTACCATTGTGTCCCATTAAATTGCATACAATGTGAATGAAAAAATCATGATGCTGATATCATGGCTAAGTATCATATGTTGGGTTTGTCATTTGTGGTATGGCATTGATTGAAATGTCAAGAATGGATTTTTCTCTTCCAAGTTAAGAAAGTAATATATCTCAATACTAGATGATCAGGATGGTACTACCTTAATTATTAATTTCCAAAAGTATTAGAAAGGTAAATCCGTATATTTATATCAAAAAATAATAATGTAAGAAAAATAGGATAACACAATTGTGTGTCATGGTTTCTGATATATTTAATGCCAAATAGATTATAGTACGCAATAATTTTTCATTAGTTTGTTGTCATTTCTAGGAAAATACATATTTCATTAGAGGCCTTGATGAGTATCTAAAATTAATTATTGGTATGTGGATTTTATTCACCTCCCTCGAGATATGTACCTAAAGGGTCACACATAATAGGGATTTAATGAATATTTCCTATTTAGTTGAATCGGTATATTAAACATGGTTGGGACCCATCATCAGGTTATAGTGTTTTTGATTGTTTACATCACCTATAATTATGTAAATTCATATTATTCAAGTCATTAATAATTAGATCTCATTTATTTAACATATTAACAATTCATGTAGACATAAAATTACATTAATCGAATTAATATTATATTAATATTCCACATTCATTTAAGATTAAGAGGGAATACGAGTCGAGTTTAATGAAAAATGATTTTCATGTAATATATTATAAATATATTAATATCATGTGATAATATAATAAATATTTTTAACACTATTTAGTTCATAATAATTATTTATTTTCTAGCTGTTAAATGAATGTGGGCTTGGGAAATCAACTAGGTATATTGAACATCCACAATTTATAAGTGGATAGAGGCTTTGACTATTAATTGTTAACTATGGGAAATCCATAGCCTCTCTCTACTTACCCAATTTATAGGGAGTGACTCTAAATCGAGACGTCAAGATGAGTTATCCCTCATGCATCGAACATATGTCAATTCAATGATATTCAGGATATCGAAAGAATTACTAATGATTTTTAGTGAACATACTATACGAGGGTGAGTCTAAACAAAGTTCAAGTGAAAAATCCCTTATGATTACCCTAACACATTTTAGATGATCAATACCAGTTGGGTAGTTGAATTAAAATTTTAATTTATTTATATTTTTAATAATTTTTATAACGATTGGAAAATATGTAAAATGATTAATAATCTAATGCATAATGAAAGTGACATATGTTTTTATATTATTTTCAATTTATGAGAATGAGAACATAGATTAACATGATTAATAGAAATGGATTATTTTTTTAAGAGAAAAATAGAAAAAATATTCAAATAAATATTAATTCATAAGTTCCATCCATCATTCAAATTTGGAAAAAATTGTGTGTTTAGAGTGCTTTTCATTCCATTGATGATTATGTCTATTACAACTAGGGAATTCTTATGATGGTGGTGGGATGAATTAGTTAATGTAGAAATATAGATTATCCATAATTGACATGATACCATTTTAGAGGTAAGAGATGAGTAAATCATTTTATGATTCTAGATATTAGGACATTAGTCAACAGATAAAGGAACCATGAGATATTGTGGTTTTCTCTCCATAGGCCTAACTTGAACTCTCTAAGTAGTGGTGTAGAATTTTCTTTTAGAATTTTAAGGGATTTTCATGTATTTATCACACTATAATACTCATAGGATGTAATATTATTATTCTAGTATAGATGGTTCCTAGAATTCAATAATATTGGGGAGAGAGTTAATGATTTAATGAATTAAGCATAATGTCTAATTCGATAATAAACATAAATGTACTAATCTAAAAAAATTTAAAATTCCTATAAAATGGTATTAAATACAACACAAAATAAAATGTGATAGTCAAGGGCATTGTTAATATCCTAGAAAATATAAACTTCCAATTGTTTCATAGGTTCTTCTGCTCATTACTATGATATCATAAATTCAAGGTGTTTGTGTCCCAAATCCTATTAATCCACCATAAAAGTGAGGGTGTAACATTACATACACAAGAAAAATGTATCTCAAATATGATTGTTATTTCATAAATCTATCACAAAATTATATTGTTTAATACAAGAACTACATCGGGGCATGGAGAATATTAACATGGAGTCACGTCTTCAAGATGTTTAGGAGGAGAAAGTGAAGAAAAATTTGAATGGGTGATCAATTGAACTAGATCTATTTAAATATTAATGATTTATAAAAATCATTCATGGAATCTAAATAGTACACCCAATCAATCTAGTTTCATTTGAGGTAATAAAATGAACGTAATGGAGTAAACAGTTATTTACCTTTTAGGTAAAAGTTACCTAGAAATTGGGATATTAAAGAATGTTTAATCTCAAATTATTATATAATACATGTTGAATGGAAAGGAGGAAAGGCCAAGTGAATATAAAATTCCAAAGGATCATTCTCAATGTCCTTCAAATATTGAGGTTGGTTATTAAACAAGAGGTTATTGTCATTGTTGTACATGAAAAAAAATTATGGAAGTTAAAAGTAATGAACTGAATTGATAAGAATCTACCATCTTCTTCTACATTGAATATTCATGAATAAAATGTAACGTCTCATTCATGATTATTTAGTATTTAATACTATATTACATTCACATTTGTTTATTTAAATTATGTTACCATGAATGTTATAGATACATTACAAAAAAAGTATGGCTTTTTCTCCAAGTGTATAAGAAAGGGTGGTTCCTATGTCAGTAGTGGGAAAAACGTAACATAAAATTTAAAAATTAAATTTTTATGTAAAACTATTATTGACTATAACCAAAAAATTTCTATCATGTTTCAATTAGATACTATGACACAATATTCCAGGTTTTGAATTAATGTTGTTTGTGCTACCTTATACTCAATGAGTAGTTTAGTGAAACGTGAATCATATGCAAATATGCGATGAATATTAATTTTAATATTTATATACCCTATTCTATAAGATAATTTTTAATTAAAAAAATAAAATTGGGAATCAATGATATACATTGTTTTGTATTAATGTATAGTAATGTAAACACCTTTGGTATTATTGTTGTATTTACATTATAGAATGAAACCCTTAAAATTAATGTTCTTCCACAATTTTTCTCTAATTAGTAAAACAAAAGAGCATATAATATTCCATGGTTAATATACTAGTAAATATACATCCAAATAATATTTTTTTAATTAATGAATGGTAATGTGTAGTAAATACATGGGTATAAGATATGAGTTTCATAGATTTATAATGTAGAAGAATATCTTAACCGTGTATTTATCAATCATCATAATGTTTCATGAATAAATTTTAAAATGCACATTACCTTATCTACATACCATATTTTATGGTGTTAATGAGGATCAATGAGGTTTCATACAAGTTAAAATTTATAAAAAATGTATAATGGGTTAATTATTAAATGAAAATTTTATAAATCATAGTTATGATTTAATTAATATAAATATTGAAACTTCTATAAATTAACATTAAATTTTGTTATGTTCATTGTAAATAACATAGATATACCTTAATAATATGCTAATTAAAATGAAAAATGGATAAAATATGAATCATAGTTTTAAGGAAAACAATAATTTTTAAAGAACATGTGTTTTGATGAAAATATTTTATTATGGATATAAAACAATATGAATCAATCCAAATATATTTTTCTTCTATGTAATTTTCCAGGTGATTTCATATGACATTGAATAGATCCCTATGATAAAAGGGATATTGTAACAACACAACGTTTTATTAATTAAAATTAATTAACTCTAAATAAGTTATATAATCACTTGAAATCACAGAACAATAAAAAGAATTGTTCTATGTAAACATTAAACATACGTTTGTCACTTCAATGACATGAATTTCGAAAATTTAACATACACTGTTGCGATCAGTAAGTCATTTTCAGAATAATATGACCAACATATTTTTTGGTTAATAGTAACATACCCTTATGAATATAAATTTTACACTTATAAATAGTAACATACCCTAATTAGTTGTAACCTTACCTATAATAGTATATAAATAATATTCAACTAAAAGTATGATATTCCTATATTTGAGAATTAGAAAATAAATGTTTTAAAATATGTATTTTTCATGTAAATTATGATCTTAATAAAATATTTAATTAATCATATTTATAAAATAAATTTTTAAAAAATTGATATTATTTTTGAATTATTCACATCGGAAAAAGGTTAGGATGAATTTATGGGATTTTTTCTGAAATAAATGAATTTTTAGAGAATATTAATGTACATTAGTTTACCGTATAAATATATTATAATTTTAATCCACTATTCCTAACATCATAAGTGATGTAATGTAACATCCTAGGTAAATAAAGGATATTAAATTATCATTTTTATCAATATTTGTGAATAAAATGATAATATTAATTTAAAGGGAACACTATCCTTGATGGCGTACCCAATATGCAAAAATGAGTTTCTGGGGAATCTTATGTTTCACTCTAATAATAAAATAATATTATTTTAAATGGTACTTAACACCTAGCCATTATAATGGCGGGAATGAACAGAACTAACTACAAAATTATTATATATGTTTTCCAAATATTTTTACTTTTTTCCAATAAATGTAAGAGTCAAAAAAATGCGAATGAATCCAATTTTTAAGCATAAATATTCTAATATTCTTTAAAAGGTTGATTAACAGCCTTTTGATGGAGAACGCTTTTGAAATCCATTTTTTGACAATTTCATATGTTATATTGGAGCAAATAAAATCCTTCTTTAGAATCGAGGCATCAAAATTTACTTTGTGTATGTTTTTTTTATTTTTTTCAATAACGATCTTTTTAATGAATAACTGAAAAATGTTGTATTTTAATTCAAAACCACTTTTTAATCTAATTTATTTATATGATTAGATAATCTTTTGAATTGGTTTTAAAGTGAAATTAGAATATATTTTTACCATTTAATCCAATGGTGGTCATTGGAATTAATTTTACTTTAAAATTGTACTTAAACTAGTGTCATTCTTTTAATATATATTGTTTCTAAAAAACACGCTATTTGTTTTGACAGCGGGAATTAATTATTAAATTGATTAATGCAACTTATATTTTATGATTTTTGTAAAATAGACATCATTTTTGAATTCGAAATATCAAATATAGCTTAGGGTGAATTTTTGGTATTTTTCTGAAAAACTTCAATTTTTGATGAATAGTGAAACCACTAAGTGGTAGTTAAAAAACTCATTTTTCATTTAAATGAAATTTTACCACCACTATATTTGAACTTAAAAAATCTGACATATATGGGTTTAATTAGGATGTAAAATTTGGTTCAATGGGATGAGAATATTTTTTGGTGAATAGTAACTTTTAAGTTTAATTAATCGCGATTAAAGTTAATTAGTGTAATTTAAGGTAAAGATAATGTTATAATAATATGAAATGACCTTGACACATGTACTACCCTTATTGGATGATTCATGGCAGGCCAAGACAATCCATGGGTCAACTTGGGGACCCCATGGAGCATCTTTGGTAGGAAAAGGACATTAATAACTTTTTATTTAAAGTAAAAATAAAAATGTCACAATCATGTATTGTTTTACAAGAACAATTTTTACAGGGATATATAAAAGTAATATTTTTGACTATAAATATTCATTGGAAAGATAAAACTATTTCCCACATCATAGTATTTTTTTATTAATTTTTTGACATTAAATAAATTAATTTAATTATGACACCATGATGATGCATCGATTACCTCATTAATGAACGATTTAAATAAAATAAAAAGATATTGTAAAATCTAAGACATACTGTAACATCCCAAGTAAGTAATGAATAATAGATATTTTTATCTATGTCTATTAATGAACTAGATAGTGTTTTAGAGGCTTAAAATGAAAATAAATCCAATCCTAAGCATGGAATACACTAATATTTTTAAAATATTGTTTTACTGCCTTTTGATGGCAAACCATTTTTAAATCTATATTTTGAAAATTTTATAATCTATTTTTGTCAAAAATAAATTTATTCTTTATGATTGGGACATCAAAATTTACTTTGTGTGAATTTTTGGTATTTTTCTGACAATGTTCATTTTTTAATGAATAGTGAAAAATACTGCATTTTACATCAAAACTGCTTCTTAATCTAATTTATTTATATGATTAGATTATCTTTTGAATTTGTCTTGATGTGTAATCTGAATATATTTTTACCATTTAATCCAATGGTGGTCATTGGAATCAATTTCACTTTGAAATTAGACTTAAACTGGTGTCAATCTTTTGATACTTATTGTTTTATAAAAACACGCTATTTGCTCTGACAGTGGGAATTAATTATTAAATTAATTAATGTGACTTATATGTTTTTAATTTTTCAAAATAGAATTCATTTTTGAATTCAGAATATCAAATATAGCTTAGAGTGAATTTTTGGTAATTTTCTGAAAAACATTAATTTTTGATGAATAGTGAAACCACTAAGTGGTACTTATAAAAACTGATTTTCCGTTTAAATTTTTCCATAATTGTGTTTTGAATTTCAAAAATCTGACATAAATGGTTGTCATTAAGAAGTAAAATGTGGTTCAATGCGATTAAAATAATTTTTTGGTTAATAGTAACTTATTAAGTTCTTAATCGCGATTAGTGGTAATTAGTGTAGTTTAAGGTAAAAATAATGCTTTAATAAAATGAGTTGAGCTTGACACATGTACTACCCTCATTGGTTGTGTCATGGCCGACCAAGAAAGCCATGGATCAACTTGGGGACCCCATGGAACCACTTTGGTTGGGAAATGTCATAAATAACTTTTTATAAAATGTTAAAGTAAAAATGACACACACATGAGGTGTTTTAATAAAACAATTTTTACATGAGGTTATACAAGTCATATTTCTTACTATAAATATTCATTAGAAATCTAACAAGATTTCATACATCATAGTATTTTGTTTATAATTTTTAGACAGTAAATAAATTAAATTATTTATGACATCATGATGATGTAGCGATGACCTCATTATTTAACGATTTAAATAAAATGGAATGATAATGTAATATCTAAGACCTACACATGTCCAAAACCTATTGGATGAGTGGATTTCTAACCCTTATCACCTTATAATCGAATTATATCAAAGTGGGACCTTTTGAATCCGAAACAAATTTTGAAATAAAGTAACTTATCTTTACTTTCCAAGAGTGCCCCTCCTCTCCTCTTATAAAAGGCCCCCAACTCTAGCTCCTTACCCACACTCCCAAAGCCTTTGGCTCGGCCAACACCTGCCCATTTTGTCTCTACACTTCCCTATATTACTCCTTGAATCCTCACTTTGGGCAGAAGTATTCCCAAGGAAGCCTTTGAGCTCAAACCAAAGAGAGTTACCCGATTTTAAGGTAATGTCTTCTTTTGAGTCCTTTTGTTTTATTTTGCTTCTCCAACCCCCTAAAATATTTTTATTCTTTTCTTTTATAACAACTCCAGTATCCTTAATATAATAGTATGTTGTTATAAGAAGGATTCGAGCTACACATACACACACCTACATCTAATGGTTAATAAACATACTGTTTCCGTGGATGGTGAATTTATGCCTCCCGAAATGATGATTGTTCAACATTCTTTTAACACCTTCAAAGGTGGCCATTAAGATGACACTATATTTATATATGATATATAATATGTTTATGTCTTCCTTAAGCTTCAGTATTTTTCTTTTTTGTCATACCTTTATGGTTTCCATTATGGGTAAACGCGATATCTTCATTTAAGAAAGTGCAGACTATCGCCCCCTCAAAGTTATTTGATTCGTTAAATACAATATGTGGGACGTATAAAGGATGGAACTATGATATTATATATGATATTATACTGGAATTATAATAGACCTTTAAATCATTATTATTCCATTCTATAAAATATGAAATAGAAATGAAATTAGCGTTCATGCGTACGTACGGCTTACCGTCTCCATGAACGGTGCATTTCATTTCTTACCACTAAATTATTATGTAATATTATAAATGCATGTATATACTGAATATATACGATATATATGATATATACATCATGATTATAATTCTAGATATAATGGATACATGAACAACATGTAATTATAAAGGGTTTATTTTTGACCCAAGTACCAATGATCGTTAAAACGACCGTTATTAACTTAAATAATTACATAGTGTTCATGACATGGAAATAAGTGATATAAAAGAAATAATGAACTTGAAAAAGGTTCTTCAGAAAGTAGAAATTAACTCAAGTTTATTATTCAGGACATTAAAGAACGATCGAGTCAAGTCGGACCCAAGGTATGGGACTTCGTCTCAATCTCCTTTCATTGAGGCATATTTTGTTGTAAACACAACCTTCTTTTATACGGTGTATAAACCCCTTTGACTTTTACGTTTACCCAGAAGGAATATTTTTTATACGAAGCGTTTTACTAAATGACAAAAGGGAATGTTTTTGTCGTACGTATGCGGCGACAACAACTTCTCTGCCGCCGTGACCGATATTTGAGTTTCGGCTTCCTCTACAAGCCATAATTTTTTTAAAAAAAAGAAAAATAAATACCATGTTTTACTTTTCTTTTATTTTGGTATTGAAAATTGTTTTCATAATGTTTTTATATCAATGTGTTGTATTGATATATTGTGATTGAAAGGTGGAAATATTATGTTTCCTTTATGCATGTTTTATGTGATACGATTATGTTGAGGTTCTTGGGCATTATTATGAAGATAGGTGGTTCCGTGATAAACTAAAGGCGGGTGAGCCCGATATAGCTCTCCAATGCATTGGGTAACGTGAAGGAGTGAAACGTTAAGGTTTCTCCGAAGATATTTAGGGAATATATTGTGATGGGTATTCCAAACGTAACCAAGAGGGTTACTCCCTACGTAAGAATGTTATGAATGCCTCAATTTACCTTTATGTCTTATGATTTCTATGATTTATTCATGATTTGATGAGGTATGTTAAAGTGCTAATGTTTTATGGGTAAAGTATGATTTCATTCTTATGTATATATGTACCCATGTTTCCTTTACATATTTTTATATCCCTTAATGAGCTTTTTATGCACATCCCAATTTTTTTTGAAATGTTTTTCAGAGGTCAAGGGAAAGGTATATGATATTATGATAGTGTCAAGGAAGTGTCAAGAAAGAATCCATGTTTTATTTTAAATATGTTTCCATTGATGGGAAAGAAGAATACTATCTTTATGTAACCACTTTGTTTACATGTGGAATGTAATGCATGTTTTATGATCTAATTCTCTAAAACTCTAAACCCAAAAAGATCCTCAATGTGTAATCTTGTGATAACTCACGATTAAGTAAGGTTTAAGGCTAGGGCCATATATTTGGTATCAGAGGTCGGATTAGATAACTTTAAGAAGTAGAATTATATTAAATGATTATCCAAAAATATTTTTTGAAATGATATAGCATTTGAAGATTACCATGTTTCTTCATCTAAGACATGTTTGTTAAGAATGGTTTTTCATAGAGGAAACAGAACAGCTTTTCTAGGAAGGCATACAGAGGGAAATGACCTTTCAAATCAGTATCCTGAGATTGTCAGAATAAGAACTAAACAGTTTGCTGCAGTGATGGCTCAGTTGAATCAGGTGAAAAATGTTGGTTGTTTTAATTGATGATATTTTGGTGTTTTCTAAAAGTAAAGAAGAGCATGAAAGACATTTAAGGGTTATCTTCCAAACCTTAAAAGAAAAGAAATTGTATGGGAAATTTAGCAAGTGTGAGTTTTGGTTGTAACAAATTTCTTTCCTTGGTCACATTGTTTCTAAAGATGGGATAACTGTTGATCCAGCAAAAACAAAAGTTGTGGAAGAATGGCCAAGACCCACAAATGTAACCGAGATTCGTAGCTTCCTTGGTTTGGCAGGCTATTACCGAAGGTTTGTTAGAAATTTTTCACGGTTATCTAGTCCAATGACTAAGCTAACTCGGAAGGGTTTTATGTTTATCTAGACAAAATAATGTGATGATTGTTTTTAGGAATTGAAAAAAAGATTGGTGAATGCTCCAGTTTTGGCACTACCTTCCAGGAATGGTGAGTTTGTTATCTATAGTGATGCTTCATTGAAAGGACTTGGTTGCATTCTAATGCAAAATGGTCAGGTAATTGCTTATGCTTCACGAAAGTTGAAAACTCATGAGGTAAATTACCCTACACATGATTTGGAATTAGCTGCTGTTGTTTTCGCTTTAAAAATTTGGAGGCATCATTTGTATGGAGTAAAGTGTGAAATATATACTGATCACAAATGTTTAAAGTATATATTCACTCAGAAAGAGTTAAACATGAGACAGAGGAGATGGCTGGAATTAATCAAGGATTATGATTGTACAATTAACTACCATCTGGGAAAAGCAAATAAAGTGGTTGATGCTTTGTGTCGAAAAAGTAATGATTCATTAGCAATGTTGTGTTTGGAACGTGATCCTTTGGTTAAGGAATTGATGAACTTTGGAATAGAAGTTGTTGGTGCAGGAAGTTCTTCTGTTTTGTTTTAGGTATCAGTGAGATCATCTCTATCAGATAAAGTCAAGCAAGCTTAGAAGCAAGACAATGAGTTTCAGAAAAAGGTAGAGCTGGTTCAGAAAGGTAAGTTGCCTGAATTCAACATTGATAATGATTGCGTTTTGAGATTTGGGAAGAGATTGTGTGTGCCTTGTGATTCACAGTTGAAGAGAGAGTTGTTATGTGAAGCTCATAGTTCTCCGTTTTCAGTTCATCCTGGCAGTACTAAAATGTATAGAGATCTGCGGGAGTATTACTGATGGGATGGAATGAAAAGAGATATTGCTAATTTTACTGTGAAGTGTTTGACATGTCAACAGGTTAAAGTAGAGCAGAAGTTACCAAAAGGGATGCTTCAGCCTTTACCAGTGCCAGAGTGGAAATGGGAGAATATATCCATGGACTTTGTTGTGGGATTACCGAAGACATCTCTAGGTAATAATGCTATCTGGGTTATTGTTGATCTCTTGACTAAATCTGCTCATTTCCTTTCTATACGAGATACTTTTTCCCTAGATCAACTTTCCCGTTTGTATCTTAAAGATATAGTCAGGTTACATGGAGTTCCTCTCTCCATTGTATCTGATCGTGATCCTAGGTTCACTTCTAACTTTTGGAAAGGCCTTCAGAAGTCATTGGGTACTGAATTAAATTTTAGTACAGATTTTCATCCTCAATCAGATGGGCAGTCAGAACGAAAAATTCAGACCTTGGAGGATATGCTACGTTCTTGCTCTATGTATTATTAGGGAAGTTTGGACCAACATCTTTCTTTGGTTGAATTTTCATATAATAACAGTTTTCATTCCAGTATACATATGGCACCATTTCAGGCATTATATGGGAAGCAGTGTCGAACTCCAGCTTTCTGGGATGAAGTGGGTGAAAGGAAATTGATGGGACCAGAATTGGTAGAAGAGATGGCAGAACAAGTTCAGCTGATTCAGAAGCACATGAGAACAGCTCCGAGCAGGCAGAAGAGTTATGCGGATAACCGGAGGAAGGATCTATCTTTCGAGGTAGGTGATCATGTTTTTCTAAAGGTTTCTCCTTGGAAAAGTGTGATGAGATTTGGTAAGAAAGGAAAGCTGAGTCCAAGGTTTATTGGACCATTTGAAACTCTGGAGAGAGTTGGATCAGTTGCATACCGAGTGGCTTTACCTCCGAGTTTATCTCAGGTACAAAATGTTTTTCATGTTTCGATGTTGAGAAAGTATATGCCAGATCCATCTCATGTTTTGAGTCCAGAGGTAGTTCAGCTGGAAGAGAACCTATCTTATGAGGAACAACCGGTCCAGATTCTTGACCATAGGGAGAAAGTGTTACGGAATAAGGTGATTAAGCAGGTAATGTTTTTTGTAAAAACCACATGATGGAAGAGGCAACATGGGAATCTGAAAATGCAAAGAGGGATAAATACCCCCCATTTATTTGATAAGTAAATAAATTACAGGGACGCAATTTTCTAAAGGGGGAAGGATGTAACATCCCAAGTAAGTAATGAATAATAGATATTTTTATCTATGTCTATTAATGAACTAGATAGTGCTTTAGAGGCTTAAAATGAAAATAAATCCAATCTTAAGCATGGAATACACTAATATTTTCAAAAGATTGTTTTACTGTTTTTTGGTGGAAAACCATTTTTAAATCTATATTTTGACAATTTTATAATCTATTTTAGTCAAAATAAACTTATTCTTTATGATTGGGACATCAAAATTTACTTTGTGTGAATTTTTGGTATTTTTCTGACAATGTTCATTTTTTAATGAATAGTGAAAAATACTGCATTTTACATACAAAATGCTTCTTAATCAAATTTATTTATATGATTAGATTATATTTTGAATTGGTCTTGATATGTAGTCTGAATATATTTTTACCATTTAATCCAATGGTGGTCATTGGAATCAATTTCACTTTGAAATTAGACTTAAACTGGTGTAAATCTTTTGATACTTATTGATTTATAAAAACACGCTATTTGCTCTGACAGCAGGAATTAATTATTAAATTAATTAATGTGACTTATATGTTTTGAATTTTGCAAAACAGGCTTCATTTTTGAATTCGGAATATCAAATATAGCTTAGGGTGAATTTTTGGTAATTTTCTAAAAAACGTCAATTTTTGATTAATAGTGAAACCACTAAGTGGTACTTATAAAAACTGATTTTCCGTTTAAATTTTTCCATCATTGTGTTTTGAATTTCAAAAATCCGACATACATGGTTGTCATTAAGAAGTAAAATTTGGTTCAATGAGATTAAAATAATTTTTTGGTGAATAGTAACTTATTAAGTTCTTAATCGCGATTAGTGGTAATTAGTGTAGTTTAAGGTAAAAATAATACTTTAATAAAATGAGATGAGATTAACACATGTCCTACTCCCATTGGTTGTGTCATGGCCGACCAGGAAAAGCCATGGGTCAACTTGGGGACCCCATGGAACCACATTGGTTGGGAAATGACATAAATAACTTTTTATTAAATGTTAAAGTAAAAATGACACACACATGAGGTGTTTTAACAAAACAATTTTTAAATGGGGTTATACAAGTCAGATTTTTTACTATAAATATTAATTAGATAGCTAACAAGTTTTCCTACATCATAGTATTTTGTTTATAATTTTTTGACATTAAATAAATTAAATTATTTATGACATCATGATTATGCAGCGATGACCTCATTATTTAACGATTTAAATAAAATGGAAAGATAATGTAATATCTAAGACCTACACATGTCCAAAACCTATTGGATGAGTGGATTTCTAACCCTTATCACCTTATCATCAAATTATATCAATGTGGGACCTTTTGAATCCGAAACAAATTTTGAAATAAAGTAACTTATCTTTACTTTCCAAGAGTGTCTCTCCTCTCCTCTTATAAAAGGCCCCCACCTCTAGCTCATTACCCACACTCCCAAAGCCTTTGGCTCGGCCAACACCTGCCCATTTTGTCTCTACACTTCCCTCAATTACTCCTTGAAGCCTCACTTTGGGAATAAGTATTCCCAAGGAATCCATTTAGCTCAAACCAAAGGGAGTTACCTGATTTTAAGGTAATGTCTTCTTTTGAGGCCTTTTGTTTTATTTTGCTTCTCCAACCCCCTAAACTCTTTTTATTCTTTTCTTTTGTAACAACTCCATTATCATTAATATACTAGTATGTTTTTATAAGAAGGATTCGAGCTACACTTACACACACCTACATCTAATGGTTAACAAACATACTGTTTCCGTGGATGGTGAATTTATGCCTCCCGAAACGATGATTGTTCAACATTCTTTTAACACCGTCAAAGGTGGCCATTAAGATGACACTATATTTATATATGATATATAATATGTTTCTGTTTTACTTAAGCTTATGTATTTTCCTTTTTGGTCATACCTTAATGGATTCCATTATGGGTAAACGCGATATCTTCATTTAAGGAAGTGCGGACTACCGCCCCCTCAAAGTGATTTGATTAGTTAAATACCATATGTGGGAATTATAAAGGATGGGACTTTGATATTATATATTATATTATACTGGAATTTTAATATACCTTTAAATAATTATGATTCCATTCTATAAAATATGAAATAGAAATGAAAGTAGCGTTCATGCGTACGTACGGCTTACCGTCTCCATGAACGGTGCATTTCATTTCTTACCTCTAAATGATTATGTAATATTATAAATGCACGTATATACTGAATATATACTATATATATGATATATACATCATTATTATAATTATGGATATAATGGATACATGAACAACTTGTAATTATAAAGGGTTTATTTTTGACCCAAGTACCAATGATCGTTAAAACGACCGTTATTAACTTAAATAATTACATAGTGTTCATGACATGGAAATAAGTGATATAAAAGGAATAATGAACATGAAAAAGGTTCTTAAGAAAGTAGAAATTAACTCAAGTTTATTATTTAGGACATTAAAGAACGATCGAGTCAAGTCGGACCCGAGGTATGGGACTTTGTCTCAATCTCCTTTCATTGAGGCATATTTTGTTTTATACACAACCTTATTTTATACGGTGTATAAACCCCTTTGACTTTTACGTTTATCCAAAAGGAATCGTTTTTATACGAAGCGTTTCACTAAACGACAAAATGGAATGTTTTTGTCGTACGTATGCGGCGACAACGACTTCTCTGCCGCTGTGACCGTTATTTGAGTTTCGGCTTCCTCTACAAGCCATTATTTTTTTAAAAAAAAATAAATATAAATACCATGTTTTACTTTTCTTTTATTTTGGTATTGAAAACTGTTTTCATAATGTTATTATATCAATGTGTTGTATTGATATATTGTGATTGAAAGGTGGAAATGTTGTGTTTTCTTTATGCATGTTTTATACGATACGATTATGTTGAGGTTCTTGGGCATTTTTATGAAGACGGGTGGTTCCGTGATAAACTAAGGGTGGGTGAGCCCGATATAGCTCTCTAATGCATTGGGTAACGTGAAGGAGTGAAATGTTAAGGTTTCTCCGAAGAGATTTAGGGAATATACTATGATGGGTATTCCAAACGTAACCAAGAGGGTTACTCCCTACGTAAGAATGTTATGAATGCCTCAAGTTACCTTTATGTCTTATGATTTCTATGATTTATTCATGATTTGATGAGGTATCTTAATGTGCTTATGTTTTATGGGTAAAGTATGATTTCATTCTTATGTATATATGTACCCATGTTTCCTTTCCATATTTTTATATCCCTTACTGATCTTTTTATGCTCATCCCATGGTTTTTTGAAATGTTATTCACAGGTCAAGTGAAAGGTACATGATATAATGATAGTGTCAAGGAAGTGTCAAGAAAGAATCCATGTTTTATTTTAAATATGTTTCAATTGATGGGAAAGAAGAATACTATCTTTATGTAACCACTTTGTTTACATGTGGAATGTAATGCATGTTTTATGATCTAATTCTCTAAAACTATAAACCCGAAAAGATCATCAATGTGTAATCTTGTGATAACTCAAGATTAAGTATGGTTTAAGGCTGGGGCCTTATAGTTGGTATCATAGGTCGGATTAGATAACATTAGGAGTTAGAATTCTGTTAAATTATTATCCAAAAATATTTTTTGAAATGATATAGCATTTGAAGATTACCATATTGCTTCATCTAAGACATGTTTGTTAAGAATTGTTTTTCATAGAGGAAACAGACCAGCATTTCTGGGAAGGCATACAGAGGGAAATGACCTTTCAAATCAGTATCCTGAGATGGTCAGAATCAAGAACTAAACAGTTTGCTGCAGTGATGACTCAGTTGAATCAGGTGAAAAATGTTGGTTGTTTTTATTGATGATATTTTGGTGTTTTCTAAAAGTAAAGAAGAGCATGAAAGACATTTAAGGGTTATCTTCCGAACCTTAAAAGAAAAGAAATTGAATGGGAAATTCAGAAAGTGTGAGTTTTGGTTGCAACAAATTTCTTTCCTTGGTCACATTGTTTCTAAAGATGGGATAACTGTTGATCCTCCAAAAACAAAAGTTGTGGAAGAATGGCCAAGTCCCACAAATGTAACCGAGATTCGTAGCTTCCTTGGTTTGGCAGGCTATTAACGAAGGTTTATTAGAAATTTTTCATGGTTATCTAGTCCAATGACTAAGCTAACTCGGAAGGTTGTTATGATTATCTGGACAAAAGAATGTGATGATTGTTTTTAGGAATTGAAAAGAAGATTGGTGAATGCTCCAGTTTTGGCACTACCTTCCAGGAATGGTGAGTTTGTTATCTACAGTGATGTTTCATTGAAAGGACTTGGTTGTGTCCTAATGCAAAATGATCAGGTAATTGCTTATGCTTCACGATAGTTTAAAACTCATGAGGTAAATTACCCTACACATGATTTCGAATTAGCTGTTGTTGTTTTCGTTTTAATAATTTGGAGGCATCATTAGTATTGAGTAAAGTGTGAAATATATACTGATCACAAAAGTTTAAAGTATATATTCACTCAGAAAGAGTTAAACATGAGACAGAGGAGATGGGTGGAATTAATCAAGGATTATGATTGTACAATTCATTACCATCTGGGAAAAGCAAATAAAGTGGCTGATGCTTTGAGTCGAAAAAGTTATGCTTCATTAGCAATGTTGTGTTTAGAATGTGATCCTTTGGTTAAGGACTTGATGAACTTTGGAATAGAAGTTGTTGGTGTAGGAAGTTCTTCTGTTTTGTTTCAGGTATCAGTGAGATCATCTCTATCTGATAGAGTCAAGCAAGCACAGAAGGAAGACAGTGAGTTGCAGAAAAAGGTAGAGATGGTTCAGAAAGGTAAGTTTCCTGAATTCAACATTGATAATGATTGTGTTTTTGAGATTTGGGAAGAGATTGTGTGTGCCTTGTGATTCACAGTTGAAGAGAGAGTTGTTATGTGAAGCTCATAGTTATCCGTTTTCAGTTCATCCTGGCAGTACTAAAATTTATAGAGATCTGCGGGAGTATTACTGATGGGATGGAATGAAAAGAGATATTGCTGATTTTATTGTGAAGTGTTTGACATGTCAACAGGTTAAAGTAGAGCAGAAGTTACCGAAAGGGATGCTTTATCCTTTACCAGTGCCAGAGTGGAAATGGGAGAATATATCCATGGACTTTGTTGTGGGATTACCGAAGACATCTCTAGGTAATAATTCAATCTGGGTTATTGTTGATCGCTTGACTAAATCTGCTCATTTCCCTACTATACGAGATACTTTTTCCCTAGATCAAATTTCCCGTTTGTATCTTAAAGAGATAGTCAGGTTACAAGGAGTTCCTCTCTCCATTGTATCTGATCGTGATCCCAGGTTCACTTCTAACTTTTGGAAAGGCCTTCAGAAGTCGTTGGGTACTGAATTAAATTTTAGTACAACTTTTCATCCTCAATAAGATGGGCAGTCAGAACGAACAATTCAGACCTTGGAGGATATGCTACGTTCTTGCTCTATGTATTATCAGGGAAGTTGGGACCAACATCTTTCTTTGGTTGAATTTTTATATAATAACAGTTTTCATTCAAGTATACAGATGGAACCATTTCCAGCATTATATGGGAAGCGGTGTCGAACTCCAGCTTTCTGGGATGAAGTTGGTGAAAGAAAGTTGATGGGTCCAAAATTGGTAGAAGAGATGGCAGAACAAGTTCAGCTGATTCAGAAGCACATGAGAACAGCTCAGAGCAGGCAGAAGAGTTATGCGGATAACCGGAGGAAGTATCTATCTTTCGAGGTAGGTGATCATGTTTTTCTCAAGGTTTCGCCTTGGAAAAGTGTGATGCGATTTGGTAAGAAAGGAAAGCCGAGTCCAAGGTTTATTGGACCATATGAAATTCTGGAGAGTGTTGGATCAGTTGCATACCGAGTGGATTTACCTCCGAGTTTATCTTAGGTACACAATGTTTTTCACGTTTTGATGTTGAGAAAGTATATACCAGATCCATCTCATGTTTTGAGTCCAGAGGTAGTTCAGCTGGAAGAGAACCTATCTTATGAGGAACAGCCGGTCCAGATTCTTGACCATAGGGAGCAAGTGTTACGGAATAAGGTGATTAAGAAGGTAATGGTTTTCTGGAAAAACCACATGATGGAAGAGGCAACATGGAAATCTGAAAATGCAATGCGGGATAAATATCCCCCATTTATTTGATAAGTAAATAAATTGCGGGGACGCAATTTTCTAAAGGGGGGAAGGATGTAACATCCCATGTAAGAAATGAATAATTGATATTTTTATCTATGTCTATTAATGAACTAGATAGTGCTTTAGAGGCTTAAAATGAAAATAAATCCTATCTTAAGCATGGAATACACTAATATTTTTAAAAGATTGTTTTACTGCCTTTTGATGGAAAACCATTTTTAAATCTATCTTTTGACAATTTTATAAGCTATTTTTGTCAAAATAAACTTATTCTTTATGATTGGGACATCAAAATTTACTTTTTGTGAATTTTTGGTATTTTTCTGACAATGTTAATTTTTTAATGAATAGTGAAAAATACTGCATTTTACATCAAAACTGCTTCTTAATCTAATTTATTTATATGATTAGATTATATTTGGAATTGGTCTTGATGTGTAATATGAATATATTTTTACCATTTAATCCAATGGTGGTCATTGGAATCAATTTCACTTTGAAATTAGACTTAAACTGGTGTCAATCTTTTGATACTTATTGATTTATAAAAACATGATATTTGCTCTAACAGCGGGAATTAATTATTAAATTAATTAATGTGACTTATATGTTTTTAATTTTGAAAAATAGGCTTCATTTTTGAATTCTGAATATCAAATATAGCTTAGGGTGAATTTTTGGTAATTTTCTGAAAAACATCAATTTTTTATGAATAGTGAAACCACTAAGTGGTACTTATAAAAACTGATTTTCCGTTTAAATTTTGCCATCATTGTGTTTTGAATTTCAAAAATCTGACAAACATGGTTTTCATTAAGATGTAAAATGTGGTTCAATGAGATTAAAATAATTTTTTGGTGAATAGTAACTTATTAAGTTCTTAAACGCGATTAGTGGTAATTAGTGTAGTTTAAGGTAAAAATAATACTTTAATAAAATGAGATGAGCTTGAAACATGTCCTACCCTCATTGGTTGTGTCATGGAAGAGCAAGGAAATCCATGGGTCAACTTGGGGACCCCATGGAACCACTTTGGATGGGAAATGACATAAATAACTTTTTATTAAATGTTAAAGTAAAAATGACACACACATGAAGTGTTTTAATAAAACAATTTTTATATGGGGTTATACAAGTTATATTTTTTACTATAAATATTCATTAGAAAGCTAACAATATTTCCTACATAATAGTATTTTGTTTATAATTTTTAGACATTATATAAATTAAATTATTTATGACATCATGATGATGCAGCGATGACCTCATTATTTAACGATTTAAATAAAATGGAAAGATAATGTAATATCTAAGACCTAAACTTGTCAAAAACCTATTGGATGAGTGGATTTCGAACTCTTATCACCTTAACATCGAATTATATCAATGTGGGTCCTTTTGAATCCGAAACTCATTTTAAAATAATGTAACATATCTTTACTTTCCAAGAGTGCCCCTCCTCACCTCTTATAAAAGGCCCCCACCTCTAGCTCCTTACCCACACTGCCAAAGCCTTTGGCTCGGCCAACACCTGTCCATTTTGTCTCTACACTTCCCTCTATTACTCCTTGAAGCCTCACTTTGGGAAGAAGTCTTCCCAAGGATGCCTTTGAGCTCAAACCAAAGGGAGTTACCCGATTTTAAGGTAATGTCTTCTTTTGAGTCCTTTTGTTTTATTTTTCTTCTCCAACCCCCTAAACTCTTTTTATTCTTTTCTTTTGTAACAACTCCAGTATCCATAATATACTAGTATGTTTTTATAATAAGGATTCTAGCTACACTTACACACACCTACATCTAATGGTTAACAAACATATTTTTTCCGTGGATGGTGAATTTATGCCTCCCGAAACGGTGATTGTTCAACATTCTTTTAACACCATCAAAGGTGGACATTAAGATGAAACTATATTTATATATGATATATAATATGTTTATTTTTCCCTTAAGCTTATGTATTTTTCTTTTTGGTCATACCTTTATTGATTCCATTAAGGGTAAACGCGATATCTTCATTTAAGGATGTGCAGACTACCGCCCCCTCAAAGTGATTTGATTCGTTAAATACCATATGTGGGACGTATAAAGGATGGAACTATGATATTATATATTATATTATACTGGAATTTTAATATAATTTTAAATAATTATTATTCCATTCTATAAAATATGAAATAGAAATGAAAGTAGCGTTCATGCGTACGTACGGCTTACCGTCTCCATGAACCGTGCATTTCATTTCTTACCTCTAAATGATTATGTAATATTATAAATGCACGTATATAATGAATATATACGATATATATGATATATACATCCTGATTATAATTCTGGATATAATGGATACATGACCAACTTGTAATTATAAAGGGTTTATTTTTGACCCAAGTACCAATGATCGTTAAAACGACCGTTATTAACTTAAATAATTACATAGTGTTCATGACATGGAAATAAGTGATATAAATGGAATAATTAACATGAAAAAGGTTCTTAAGAAATTAGAAATTAACTCAAGTTTATTATTCAGGACATTAAAGAACGATCGAGTCAAGTCGGACCCGAGGTATGGGACTTTGTCTCAATCTCCTTTCATTGAGGCATATTTTGTTTTATACACAACCTTCTTTTATACGGTGTAAAAACCCCTTTTACTTTTACGTTTATCCAAAAGGAATATTTTTTATACGAAGCGTTTTACTAAACGACAAAAGGGAATGTTTTTGTCGTACGTATGCGGCGACAACGACTTCTCTGCCGCCGTGACCGTTATTTGAGTTTCGGCTTCCTCTACAAGCCATAATTTTTTTTAAAAAAAGAAATATAAATACCATGTTTTACTTTTCTTTTTTTTTTGTATTGAAAATTGTTTTCATAATGTTATTATATCAATGTGTTGTGTTGATATATTGTAATTGAAAGGTGGAAATGTTGTGTCTCCTTTATGCATGTTTAATTTGATACGATTATGTTGAGGTTCTTGGGCATTATTATGAAGATGGGTGGTTCTGTGATAAACTAAGGGCGGGTGAGCCCGATATAGCTCTCTAATGCATTGGGTAACGTGAAGGAGTGAAATGTTAAAGTTTCTCCGAAGAGATTTAGGGAATATACTGTGATGGGTATTCCAAACGTAACCAAGAGGGTTACTCCCTACGTAAGAATGTTATGAATGCCTCAAGTTACCTTTATGTCTTATGATTTCTATGATTTATTCATGATTTGATGAGGTATGTTAATGTGCTTATGTTTTATGGGTAAATTATGATTTCATTCTTATGTATATATGTACCCATGTTTCCTTTCCATATTTTTATATCCCTTACTGAGCTTTTTATGCTCATCCCAAGGTTTTTTGAAATGTTATTCACAGGTCAAGTGAAAGGTACATGATATTATGATAGTGTCAAGGAAGTGTCAAGAAAGAATCCATGTTTTATTTTAAATATGTTTCCATTGATGGGAAAGAAGAATACTATCTTTATGTAACCAATTTGTTTACATGTGGAATATAATGCAAGTTTTATGATCTAATTCTCTAAAACTCTAAACCCGAAAAGATCCTCAATGTGTAATCTTGTGATAACTCAAGATTAAGTAAGGTTTAAGGCTGGGGCCTTATTGTTGGTATCAGAGGTCGGATTAGATAACTTTAGGAGTTATAATTCTATTAAATGATTAACCAAAAATATTTTTTGAAATGATATAGCATTTGAAGATTACCATCTTTCTTCATCTAAGACATGTTTGTTAAGAATGGTTTTTCATAGAGGAAACAGAACAGCATTTCTGGGAAGGCATACAGAGGGAAATGACCTTTCAAATCAGTATCCTGAGATGGTCAGAATCAAGAACTAAACAGTTTGCTGCAGTGATGGCTTAGTTGAATCAGGTGAAAAATGTTGGTTGTTTTTATTGATGATATTTTGGTGTTTTCTAAAAGTAAATAAGAGCATGAAAGACATTTAAGGGTTATCTTCCAAACCTTAAAAGAAAATAAATTGAATGGGAAATTCAGAAAGTGTGAGTTTTGGTTGCAAAAAATTTCTTTCCTTGGTCACATTGTTTCTAAAGATGGGATAACTGTTGATCCTCCAAAAACAAAAGTTGTGGAAGAATGGCCAAGACCCACAAATGTAACCAATATTCGTAGCTTCCTTGGTTTGGAAGGCTATTAACAAAGGTTTGTTAGAAATTTTTCACGGTTATCTAGTCCAATGACTAAGCTAACTCGGAAGGGTGTTATGATTATCTGGACAAAAGAATGTGATGATTGTTTTCAGGAATTGAAAAGAAGATTGGTGAATGCTCCAGTTTTGGCACTACCTTCCAGGAGTGGTGAGTTTGTTATCTACAGTGATGCTTCATTGAAAGGACTTGGTTGCGTCCTAATGCAAAATGATCAGGTAATTGCTTATGCTTCACGAAAGTTTAAAACTCATGAGGTAAATTACCCTACACATGATTTGGAATTAGCTGTTGTTGTTTTCGCTTTAATAATTTGGAGGCATCATTAGTATTGAGTAAAGTGTGAAATATATACTGATCACAAAAGTTTAAAGTATATATTCACTCAGAAAGAGTTAAACATGAGACAGAGGAGATGGCTGGAATTAATCAAGGATTATGATTGTACAATTCATTACCATCTGGGAAAAGCAAATAAAGTGGCTGATGCTTTGAGTCGAAAAAGTAATGCTTCATTAGCAATGTTGTGTTTAGAACGTGATCCTTTGGTTTAGGACTTGATGAACTTTGGAATAGAAGTTGTTGGTGTAGGAAGTTCTTCTGTTTTGTTTCAGGTATCAGTGAGATCATCTCTATCAGATAGAGTTAACCAAGCACAGAAGGAAGACAGTGAGTTGCAGAAAAAGGTAGAGCTGGTTCAGAAAGGTAAGTTGCCTAAATTCAACATTGATAATGATTGCGTTTTGATATTTGGGAAGAGATTGTGTGTGCCTTGTGATTCACAGTTGAAGAGAGAGTTGTTATGTGAAGCTCATAGTTCTCCGTTTTCAGTTCATCCTGGTAGTACTAAAATTTATAGAGATCTGCGGGAGTATTACTGATGGGATGGAATGAAAAGAGATATTGCTGATTTTATTGTGAAGTGATTGACATGTCAACAGGTTAAAGTAGAGCGGAAGTTACCGAAAGGGATGCTTTATCCTTTACAAGTGCCAGATTGGAAATGGGAGAATATATCCATGGACTTTGTTGTGGGATTACCGAAGACATCTCTAGGTAATAATTCAATCTGGGTTATTATTGATCGCTTGACTAAATCTGCTCATTTCCCTGCTATACGAGATACTTTTTCCCTAGATCAACTTTCCCGTTTGTATCTTAAAGAGATAGTTAGGTTACATGGAGTTCCTCTCTCTATTGTATCTGATCGTGATCCCAGGTTCACTTCTAACTTTTGGAAAGGCCTTCAGAAGTCGTTGGGTACTGAATTAAATTTTAGTACAACTTTTCATCCTCAATAAGATGGGCAGTCAGAACGAACAATTCAGACCTTGGAGGATATGCTACGTTCTTGCTCTATGTATTATTAGGTAAGTTGGGACCAACATCTTTCTTTTTTTGAATTTTCATATAATAACAGTTTTCATTCCAGTATACAGATGGAACCATTTCCGGCATTATAAGGGAAGCAGTGTCGAACTCCAGCTTTCTGGGATGAAGTGGGTGAAAGGAAGTTGATGGGTCCAGAATTGGTAGAAGAGATGGCAGAACAAGTTCAGCTGATTCAAGAAGCACATGAGAATAGCTCACAGCAGGCAGAAGAGTTATGCGGATAACCGGAGGAAGTATCTATCTTTCGAGGTAGGTGATCATGTTTTTCTCAAGGTTTCTCCTTGGAAAAGTGTCATGAGATTTGGTAAGAAAGGACAGATGAGTCCAAGGTTTATTGGACCATATGAAATTCTGGAGAGAGTTGGATCAGTTGCATACCGAGTGGCTTTACCTCTGAGTTTATCTTAGGTACACAATGTTTTTCATGTTTTGATTTGAGAAAGTATATGCCAGATCCATCTCATGTTTTGAGTCCAGAGGTAGTTCAGCTGGAAGAGAACCTATCTTATGAGGAACAACCGGTCCAGATTCTTGACCATAGGGAGCAAGTGTTACGGAATAAGGTGATTAAGAAGGTAAAGGTTTTTTAGAAAAACCACATGATGGAAGAGGCAACATGGGAATCTGAAAATGCAATGAGGGATAAATACCCCCCATTTATTTGAAAAGTAATTAAATTGCGGGGACGCAATTTTCTAAAGGGGGGAAGGATGTAACATCCCATGTAAGTAATGAATAATAGATATTTTTATCTATGTCTATTAATGAACTAGATAGTGCTTTAGAGGCTTAAAATGAAAATAAATCCAATCTTAAGCATGGAATACACTAATATTTTTAAAAGATTGTTTTACTGCCTTTTGATGGCAAACCATTTTTAAATCTATCTTTTGACAATTTTATAAGCTATTTTTGTCAAAATAAACTTATTCATTATGATTGGGACATCAAAATTTACTTTGTGTGAATTTTTGGTATTTTTCTGACAATGTTAATTTTTTATTGAATAGTGAAAAATACTGCATTTTACATCAAAACTGCTTCTTAATATAATTTATTTATATGATTAGATTATATTTTGAATTGGTCTTGATGTGTAATATGAATATATTTTTACCATTTAATCCAATGGTGGTCATTGGAATCAATTTCACTTTGAAATTAGACTTAAACTGGTGTCAATCTTTTGATACTTATTGATTTATAAAAACATGTTATTTGCTCTGACAGCGGGAATTAATTATTAAATTAATTAATGTGACTTATATGTTTTGAATTTTGAAAAATAGGCTTCATTTTTGAATTCTGAATATCAAATATAGCTTAGGGTGAATTTTTGGTAATTTTCTGAAAAACATTAATTTTTTATGAATAGTGAAACCACTAAGTGGTACTTATAAAAACAAGTTTTCTGTAACACCCCAAGCTTCCACGGTACGTTTCCCTTCGAATAATGCGATAGCGTGTGTTGTACGCAACCTCGAGTTCTAACACACACCACAACTAATTAAACTAGCCGTTGTGAATAGTAATACCTACTTTTTGAAATCATATATATTTTATATTTCCAAATGGACTTCATTTTTTGATTCGGAATATCTAATTTATCCTAAGGTTAAATTTTAGTACTTTTCGGATAACTTTCATATTTTGATGAATAGTGAAAATTACTAAATTTTAATTAAAAGCAACTTTTTTAATCAAAATAATTAATAGTGATAAATTAGGAATTTTAGAAGGTTTAAATTATATTTAGAATATATTTTTACCATTTAATATAATGTTGTTCATTGGACATAATTTTACAATTAAACCGAACATAAACAAGTGTCAATCTTTTGATAGTTATTACCTCTTAAAAACACGCTTTTTGTTTTGACAGCGGGAATTAATTTTAAATTAATTTCGGCCACTTCTGTGTTTTGTATTTAGAAAAATGGATTCCATATTTGGAATCAGGATGTCCAAATTCTGTAAATAGGTAACTTTTATTTTTAGACACTTTGAATAATTACTGTGGTAAATATTTTATTTACCATGGTTAAGGGTAAATCCGGTAATTAAGGGTTAAAAAATAATATTATAATAATACTAAATTACCCTAAAACGTGTCTTAACCCTATTGGTGGACACATACCCGACCATGGGCATCCTTGGGTCGATTTGGGGACCCCTTGGAGCCACATGTATGTGGTAGGGACACATTATATTAATAAAGTTAAAATAAAAATAAAAATGGCATAAGCTTACATCTTTTAGAAGAACAATTTTTACATAGGGTTATACATGTTGGATTTTCGATTATAAATATCCATTAGAAAGCTAAAAAGATTTCCTACATAATGATATTTTATTTATAATATTTAGACATCAAATAATTTAAATTATTAATGACACAATAATGATGCAATGTTTACCTCATTAATAAATCCTTTAAATAAATAAGATTATAATGATTAAAATATTATCTAAAGCCTGTCCAATTCTTATTGGTTGATGTTATTTAAAATATGAGTCATCTTATCTTCGACCTCAATGATTTTTGGACCGTTATAAACTGAATATAATTATATTATAAAGTAATACTTTCACTCTTTCCTAAAGAGCTCTCCTCTCCCTTATAAAAGGAGACCACTTCTACTCATTCCTCACACCTCTCAATCCACTTGGATCGTCCAAACCCTGCCCAAATAAGCTCCCCACATCCCTCTCCTCCTCCTTGAAGCTTCCCCTTAGGCAGAAAGCATTTCAAGAAGTCCTTTGGTTCCAACCAAAGTGAGTTACCTAAATTAAAGGTAACAATTTCTCTTAAATTATTTTCAATTATTTTTCTTCTCCAACCCCCAAAATCTTTTTATTTCCTTTCTTTTGTAACAACACCAGTATCCACAATATACTAGTATGTTGTTATAAGAAGGATTCAAACTACACATAGACACAACTCCATCTAATGTATGATGAACATAATGTTTCTGTGGATGGAAAACTAACGCCTCACGAAACGACGATTGTTCAAATACATCTTACCGCCTCTCATGGTGGCCATTATGATGGCACTGTAATTAAATATAATATTAATGATATATATTTTATATATAAGCTTCTGTAATTCCATTTTATTTCATACCATTATTCATTTCATGTTGTATATACATACGATAATTTCATTTGAGGAAGTGCGGACTACCGCCCCCTTAAAATGATATGACTCGTTCATACCACACATGGAACGTATAAAGGATGGTGTTAATGAACTTAAGTAACATATATAAAATATTATATTATACTGGAATAGTAATATAACTATGTATCATTTGGATTCGATTCTTTTAAAATAAAAATAAAATGGAAGTAGCGTTCGTGCGTACGTACGGACTACCGTCTCCACGAACGCGATGAGATTCATTCTCCATCGTATCCATTCAAGTCTTATTCTCATTTTAGGGTTAAAAATAATTTTAATATCATTATGATTATGAATAAGATATAATCTATCCATTACAAACATTTCTTACGTAACCAAACATTTAAGAAGAACGAACCGATTATCACCCGAAACGACGATAATACTAAGATATTATTAATAAAGCAATGTTAAAAGATCATATATGATATCATATTAATGTATATGATTCTTGTATAATTTAATAACAATTATTTCACCATTATATAGGAGGTTAACCTACCCCAACAAAGGAAAAGTACAATGTAAGGGTTATTTCACAATCTCTTCATTATCTGAGGTTGTTTATACGTAATAATCTACTGGGATCCCTTTATCATCCACATACATGTTTTCATCAAAATGTATTTCAAAACATATTTATTATTTACAAGAATATGGGTTAAAGTCATTTATACCCTTGTTTGACTTTTTATAAGAGGTTTATAAAGGAATCATTCCGTCATTTTCAAAACAAGGTCCTTTTTAACCTTTTCGACAGAATTAAGATAAGAATGTTTTTTTAACTTATACGGCGGGTGCGGTTATTTTCCGCCATTATAAAATCGTCAAAGCTTCCCTTACAAGCTTATAAGAATATTTTCAAGAAATATTTTTATTTTATATGGCTCTTAAATGATTTCAAAAATAGAAAGAGATATTTCTCTAAAAAGTGTTTTGATTTCATCTATGTCAACATCCTTTGACGGATTTTACGCTTATTTGAAGTTGATTTATTATGATACAAAACTTCTATATTGTATTGAAGGTTATGTGATATGTTTGACTGTGGATGTGCTATTTTTATACCATTCATAGTTTATGGTGAAATTATTGACATTTCGTATGCTAGTTTTAATACGAATGTTTATGTTATGTTTAAACCATTTCATATGGGAATGCATTGGACTTAGTAAGTGACGGGTGGAGCCCGCTATAGCTCCTCGATGCATCGTTAGGTCTCATGAGACAAACTAGTGTCTTGGCACAAGGCCTTGGCAAAATCTTATTTGTAGTCTTGGCACGAGGCCTTGGCTATGTGGTTATGATAGTCTGGCATTATGCATTCCAACATTATGAAAGTGGTTTTTGATTTTTGCATGTGATTATTCGATTATTAGAATATCCATGTGAATAATTAAATGGAATTATTTAATTTTACTTTTGCCTTACTATGTTGAAGTTCAAGTTTAAAAGGCTTTTGTTTTAGTAATGCATTGCCTTAAATGTTTATGCTTATTTTGAATGTTCCGCTATATTGTTATCCTTACTGGGCATTTGAGCTCACCCCTTTTCTATGTTTTATTTTTCCCAGGATGTGAAGAAGTAAGTTATGAATGAACTGAAGGGATATTATGAGGGGATAATAGTGTGGATTGTGGAAACTTTATGTTGTTGTATGAGTTTTTCATTTTCTGATGTAATGTAAAACTTATGAATATATCTAGTGTTTCCAAGGCTACTAAACCAATCGGTCTTTCGAGATTTGATATTTCTTGTGATCATGCCAATGTTATGTAATTAATGCACCGACTCTGGGTAACTGGGGTCGGGGCGTTACAGTTGGTATCAGAGGGAGTTTAGTACAAACCTTGGAAACTAGATTTAGATAAACTCTGATTAGAGCACGTAGACCTAAGATGAAATTTGAGGATTAGTATAGAAGAACTTCCTAGAATTTTGGTATTGTAGAGATTTTGTGAGTTTTCCGAGCAATACATCCCTGTCTGGATACGAACAGTTAGAGGCGGCTTTGGCACAGATGTACCTAGGGGTAAAACCCGAAAACACCGCTTTGAGCTAGACTCGAACGAGAACTGGTGCACGACAACGGGCCTTGCTGTACTCTTGGTTACGACACTCCCGGGGGATATGCTTAGGATAATTCTCATTTTCTTTACAAACAATTATGAAGGGTTTATGAGTATATACATCCTTAAAGGAGACATTTTTATGATTATGGATTATATCCATAAATAGTTCAATTTATGTTAAGTGTTTTATAAGTATGGGATTATGTATTTTGATTCATAAACTGATCTAGTTTATGCCATTGTTTAGAAATGGCGCCTAGTGGAAGAAATGGAAACCGTATCAATGCACGCACTCCATGTAGGGATTGCCCTCCTGCTAAAGATAATTATAGTGGGGCTGGTGATGCAATTGGTGCCAATAAGCTAATCACCATACTGGGACAACTTACTCAGGTTATGAATAATATCCTTACCCGTATAGAGCACCCTGATCCGCAGCGTGGAGGATCAATGTTAGATTGATTCATGAGGCAACAACCCCCAACGTTCAATGGGAATACAAATCCCTTAGTAGCCGAGCAGTGGATAAATTCCCTAGAGAAAATATTTCAGGCTTTGGGGAGCAGTGAAAGGGAAAAAGTTATCATGGCAGTTTACCGCCTCACTGGAGATGCTGATCAATGGTGGTCATTGATTCAAAACATGAAGGAAGATGATGAAGTATCAAATATGGAATGGAGGGAGTTCAAAGATCTGTTTTTAGAAAAATACTTTCCTCGTGACCATCGAGCGGATATGGAAAGGCAATTTCTGAGTCTGAGACAAAAGAAGGATGAGAATGTCACAAAGTATGAGGCTAACTTTACAAGGTTAGCGAGGTATACTGGAGATTATATTCGCAACCCAATAAGTAAGATTGATAGTTTCTTTGATGGGTTAAAACCATTTCTTCGTCGAGCATTAGTCTCACAATCCTTTTCATCGTACGAAGACATTGTCTCATGTGCTATCAAGACCGAAAAGGAATTCTCTATGTCTTATGACTTTAAAGCAAAGAAAGAGAAGAAGAGACCTGCTGATCAATCTGGGAATGGAAATAAGGGGAAGAAGGGAAAGGTTGAATATCCATCTTGTGGTAAATACGGGAAGAAACATCCTGGTACTTGCTTGAAGGGAATGGGAGTCTGTTACAAGTGTGGTGAAAAAGGCCACCAAGCTCGTGATTGCAAGGGGAAGAAGGAAGCTACCAACGTTCAGTGCTACAATTTCAGGGAGATGGGACATTATGCAAATGCATGTCCTAAGCGTCAGGAGAACATACCTCAGAAAAGGCCAAGGGATCAAGGCCAGGCTTATGCTATCACTACTACAGAGGTAGAAGCTCCGAAAGACGTGGTGGCAATGGTTTCCTCAAGTTTAGAAAATGCATTATTTGATTCTGTATCATCGCATTGTTTCATATCTTCCCAGTTTGCTAAGAAAATTAGATACTTCCAATTTGATTTAATAAGGGAGTTGTCAGTTAAAACTCCTAAGGGAAGTATCATTGCAACAAAGTTTTGTGAATTAGTCCCCATTAGAGCACATAAATTTTCTTTATCTGCTGATCTCTTCGTCATACCTATGATTGAGTTTGATATAATCCTCGGTATGGACTGGATTTCGGACTATGATGTGAAGATTTATTGTAAAAAGAAAGAGGTTACGATTCTTGATGATAATGCTAAGGAACACCTTATCTTTAGAGCAGAATCGTCACCACCTAATTCTTAATTAGATCCACCCCCAGTAGCTCAACTTAATTCAATTATTGGGGAAAAAGAGAATGAAATAACTTTCGGTGAGGAAAGGAATGTTCAAATAGAGGATGTACCTGTTGTGAAAGAATTTGTAGATGTATTTCCAGAAGATTTACCTGGACATCCTCCAGAACGAGAAGTTGAGTTTTCCATTGATTTGATTCCTGGATCAAGGCCTATATCGAAGACCCCTTATAGAATGGCCACTGTAGAATTAGTCGAACTAAAGAAACAACTAGAGGAATTGAGTAATAAGGGATTTATTCGCCCTAGTGTTTCTCCATGGGGAGCCCCTGTTCTTTTTGTTAAAAAGAAAGATGGATCTATGAGGTTATGTATCGACTACATGGAGATCAATGCTATAACGATAAAGAACAAGTATCCCCTACCTCGTATTGATGATTTATTTGACCAAATGCATGGAGCTCAATACTTTTCAAAGATTGACCTTCGATCTGGATACCATCAGTTGTGTGTGAAGAAGGAAGACATTCCGAAGACAGCATTTCGAACCAGGTACGGGCATTACGAGTTTACCGTAATGCCGTTTGGATTGACTAATGCACCCTCTATATTCATGGATCTGATGAATTGAGTATTCAAGGAGTATCTCGATGAATTTTTGGTGGTATTTATTGATGATATCTTGGAATACTCCAAAACCTACAAAGATCATGAAAATCACTTGCACATTATCTTGAAGACTCTGAGGAGGCATGAATTATATGGGAAGTTTAGCAAGTGTGAATTCTGGCTTCAGGAGATATCTTTTCTTGGCCATATTGTCTATAAAGATGGAATCTCTGTTGATCCTTCTAAGATAAAGGCAATCCAAGAATGGCCAGAACCTACGAGTATAACTGAGGTACGCAATTTTATTGGTTTGGCTGGTTATTATCGACGTTTCGTCCAGAATTTTGCCCGATTGGCTAACCCATTAACGAAGCTCACACGTAAAGGGGTTAAATTTGTTTGGACAAAAGAGTGTGAAGAATGTTTCGAAGAACTGAAGAGAAGATTAGTCAATGCTCCTATATTGACTCTACCATCGGGGAATGATGGGTTCGTTATTTATAGTGATGCATCAAAGAAAGGACTTGGTTGTGTCCTTATGCAGAATGATAGAGTTATTGCCTATGCATCACGACAGTTGAAAATTCATGAACAAAACTATCCTATTCATTATCTCGAGTTAGCAGCTGTGATATTTTCTTTGAAGATATGGAGGCACTACCTCTATGGTGAAAAATTTGAGATTTGTACTGATCACAAGAGTTTGAAGTATATTTTCTCACAAAAAGAACTCAACATGAGGCAAAGGAGATGGCTTGAATTACTCAAGGATTATGATTGCACGATACACTACAACCCGGGGAAAGCAAACAAGGTGGCAGATGCTTTGAGCAGAAAAGACCATGGTATTTTGAACATGATGAGAATTGAAAGGGATCCAATTTTCATGGATCTAGTGAAGATGGACATGGGAATAACCAGGGAAGGTGAAACATCAATGCTTTTTCAAATGGTTGCCAAACCATCTTTACTAGAAAGGATTAAGAGTTCTTAGACCGATGATGAAGAATTTCAGAAGAAGATTAAAGCTGTGAATGATGGGAGATTGAGAGACTTTGTGTATGAAGATGGAATTTTGAAATTTGGGAAGAGACTTTGTGTTCCCGATATACCTGATCTAAAAAGGGAATTGCTGGATGATGCTCATAGTTCCAATTTCTCTATACACCCTGGGAGCACCAAAATGTATAGAGATTTGAAGGAACATTTTTCGTGGGACAACATGAAGAGGGAGATTGCTGATTTTGTGTCAAGATGTATGGTTTGTCAACAAGTGAAAGCTGGAAGGCAACAGCCTGGATGAGTCATGCAACCTCTTCCCATACCGGAGTGGAAATGGGAAAATATTACGATGGACTTTGTCATGGGGCTACCAAAGACTCCTAGAAGGAACGATGCAATATGGGTTATTGTTGATCGTCTTACCAAGTCAGCACATTTTCTTGCTATAAGAGAAGATCTACCCCTGGAACGTCTAGCAAGACTATACATTAATGAAGTTGTGAGACTTCATGGAGTACCCCTATCGATTGTTTCTGATCGTGATCCCCGTTTTACTTGAAGATTTTGGAAAAGTCTTTAGAAATCTCTGGATACTGAACTTCATTTGAGCACTGCTTACCACCCTCAGACAGATGGACAATCAGAACGGACTATTCAAATCCTAGAAGACATGTTGAGATCTTGCTCACTTGACTTTCAGGGTATGTGGGATCAATATTTACCTCTGGTAGAATTTTCCTATAACAATAGCTTCCATTCGAGTATTCAGATTGAACCATATGAAGCGTTATACAGAAAGAGATGTCGTACACCAACCTGTTGGGATGACGTCGGTGAAAGAAAACTTGTAGGTCCAGAACTGGTGGAGGAAACGATGGAAAAGGTGAAGGTAATCCAAAATCACATCAGAGCAGCTCAAAGTAGGCAGAAGAGGTATGCCGATAATCGAAGGAAGGATTTGGAATTTCAAGTCGGTGATCATGTTTTCCTAAAGGTATCTCCATGGAAGGGAGTCATACGTTTTGGTAAGAAAGGTAAATTGAGTCCCAGGTACATCGGACCCTTCGAAATTTTTGAACGAATTGGGGTTGTAGCTTACCGATTGGCAATGCCACCAAGTCTCTCTAAAGTTCACGATGTGTTCCACGTATCTCTGTTGAGGAAATACATGCCTGACCCAACGCATGTACTAACCTATGAGGAATTAGAACTGGAACCTGATCTGTATTATTGCGAAGAGCCCGTCAGGATTCTTTATACGAGAGAACAAGTACTGAGAAACCAGACGACGCGTCTGGTAAAAGTTTTGTGGGGAAATCATAAGAAGGAAGAGGCAACGTGGGAACCCGAGGAACTTATGATGAAGAACCACCCGAGTCGTTTTATGCATTAATACCCTAGAAATTGCGAGGACACAATTATTTGAAGGAGGGGAGAATGTAACACCCCAAGTTTCCACGGTACGCTTCCCTTCGAATAATGCGATAGCGTGTGTTGTACGCAACCTCGAGTTCTAACACACACCACAACTAATTAAACTAGCCGTTGTGAATAGTAATACCTACTTTTTGAAATCATATATATTTTATATTTCAAAATGGACTTCATTTTTTGATTCGGAATATCTAATTTATCCTAAGGTGAAATTTTAGTACTTTTCGGATAACTTTCATATTTTGATGAATAGTGAAAATTACTAAATTTTAATTAAAAACAACTTTTTTAATCAAAATAATTAATAGTGATAAATTATGAATTTTAGTAGGTTTAAATTATATTTAGAATATATTTTTACCATTTAATATAATGTTGGTCAATGGACATAATCTTACAATTAAACCAAACATAAACAAGTGTCAATCTTTTGATAGTTATTACCTCTTAAAAACACGCTTTTTTGTTTTGACAGCGGGAATTAATTTTAAATTAATTTCTGCCACTTCTGTGTTTTGAATTTAGAAAAATGGATTTCATATTTGGAATCAGGATGTCCAAATTGTGTAAATAGGTAACATTTATTTTTAGACATTTTGAATAATTACTGTGGTAAATATTTTATTTACCATGGTTAAGGGTAAATCCGGTAATTAAGGGTTAAAAAATAATATTATAATAATACTAAATTACCCTAAAACGTGTCTTAAACCTATTGGTGGACACATACCCGACCATGGGCATCCTTGGGTCGATTTGGGGACCCCTTGGAGCCACTTGTATGTGGTAGGGACACATTATATTAATAAAGTTAAAATAAAAATAAAAATGGCATAAGCTTACATCTTTTAGAAGAACAATTTTTACATAGTGTTATTCATGTTGGATTTTCGATTATAAATATCCATTAGAAAGCTAAAACGCTTTCCTACATAATTATATTTTATTTATAATTTTTAGACATCAAATAATTTAAATTATTAATGACACAATAATGATTCAATGTTTACCTCATTAATAAATCATTTAAATAAATAAGATTATAATGATTAAAATATTATCTAAAGCCAGTCCAATTTTTATTGGTTGATGTTATTTAGAATATGAGTCATCTTATCTTCGGCCTCAATGATTTTTGGACCATTATAAATCGAATATAAATATATTAAAAAGTAATACTTTCACTCTTTCCTAAAGAGCCCCTCCTCTCCCTTATAAAAGGAGACCACTTCTACTCATTCCTCACAACTCTCAAGCCACTTGGCTCGTCCAAACCCTGCCCAAATAAGCTCCCCACATCCCTCTACTCCTCCTTGAAGCTTCCCCGTAGGCAGAAAGCATTTCAAGAAGTCCTTTGGTTCCAACCAAAGTCAGTTACCTAAATTAAAGGTAACAATTTCTCTTAAATTATTTTCATTTATTTTGCTTCTCCAACCCCCATACTCTTTTTATTTCCTTTCTTTTGTAACAACACCATTATCCAAAATATACTAGGATGTTGTTATAAGAAGGATTCAAACTACACATACACACAAATCCATATAATGGATGATGAACATAATGTTTCTGTGGATGGCAAACTAACGCCTCACGAAACGACGATTGTTCAAATACATCTTACCGCCTCTCATGGTGGCCATTATGATGGCACTGTAATTAAACATAATATTAATTATATATATTTTATATATAAGCTTCTGTAATTCCATTTTATTTCATACCATTATTCGTTTCATGTTGTATATACATACGATAATTTCATTTGAGAAGTGCGGACTACCGCCCCCTTAAAATGATATGACTCGTTCATACCACACATGGAACGTATAAGGATGGTGTTAATGAACATAAGTAACATATATAAAATATTATATTATACTGGAATAGTAATATACCTATGTATCATTTGGATTCATTTCTTTTAAAATAAAAATTAAATGGAAGTAGCGTTCGTGCGTACATACGGACTACCGTCTCCACGAACGCGATGAGATTCATTCTCCATCGTATCCATTCAAGTCTTATTCTCATTTTAGGGTTAAAAATAATGTTAATATCATTATGATTATGAATGAAATATAATATATACATTAAAAACATGTATTACGTAACCAAACATTTAAGAAGAACAAATCGATTATCACCCGAAACGACGATAATACTAAGATATTATTAATAAAGCAATGTAAAAAGATCATATATGATATCATATTAATGTATATGATTCTTGTATAATTTAATAACAATTATTTCACCATTATACAGGAGGTCAACCTACCCCAACAAAGGAAAAGTACAAGGTAAGGGTTATTTCACAATCTCTTCATTATCCGAGGTTGTTTATACGTAATAATCTACTGGGATCCCTTTATCATCCAAATCCATGTTTTCTTCAAAATGTATTTCAAAACATATTTATTATTTACAATAATACGGGTTAAAGTAATTTATACCCTTGTTTGACTTTTTATAGGAGGTTTATAAAGGAATCTTTCCGTCGTTTTCAAAACAAGGTCCTTTTTAACCTTTTCGCCAGAATTAAGATAAGAATGTTTTTTTTAACTTATACGGCGGGTGCGGTTATTTTCCGCCGTTATAAAATCGTCAAAGCTTCCCTTACAAGCTTATAAGAATATTTTCAAGAAAATGTATTATTTTATATGGCTCTTAAATGATTTCAAAAATAGAAAGAGATATTTCTCTAAAAAGTTTTTTGATTTCATCTATGTCAACATCCTTTGACGGATTTTACACTTATTTGAAGTTGATTTATTATGATACAAAACTTCTATATTGTATTGAAGGTTTTGTGATATGTTTGACTGTGGATGTGCTATTTTTATACCATTCATAGTTTATGGTGAAATTATTGACATTTCGTATGCTAGTTTTAAATACGAATGTTTATGTTATGTTTAAACCTTTTCATATGGGAATGCATTGGACTTAGTAAGTGACGGGTGGAGCCCGCTATAGCTCCTCGATGCATCGGTAGGTCTCATGAGACAAACTAGTGTCTTGGCACAAGGCCTTGGCAAAATCATATTTGTAGTCTTGGCACGAGGACTTGGCTATGTGGTTATGATAGTCTGGCATTATGCATTCCAACATTATGAAAGTGGTTTTTGATTTTTGCATGTGATTATTCGATTAGTAGAATATCCATGTGAATAAGTAAATGGAATTATTTCATTTTACTTTTGCAATACTATGTTGAAGTTCAAGTTTAAAAGGCTTTTGTTTTAGTAATGCATTGCCTTAAATGTTTATGCTTATTTTGAATGTTCCGCTATATTGTTATCCTTACTGGGCATTTGAGCTCACCCCTTTTCTATGTTTTATTTTTCCCAGGATGTGAAGAAGTAAGTTATGAATGACCTGCAGGGATATTATGAGGGGATAATAGTGTGGATTGTGGAAACTTTATGTTGTTGTATTAGTTTTTCATTTTATGATGTAATGTAAAAATTATGAATATATCTAGTGTTTCCAATGCTACTAAACCAATCGGTCTTTCGAGATTTGATCTTTCTTGTGATCATGCCAATGTTATGTAATTAATGCACCGACTCTGGGTAACTGGGGTCGGGGCGTTACATTTTCCGTTTAAATTTTGCCATCATTGTGTTTTGAATTTCAAAAATCCGACATACATGGTTGTCATTAAGATGTAAAATGTGGTTCAATGAGATTAAAATAATTTTTTGGTGAATAGTAACTTATTAAGTTCTTAAACGCGATTAGTGGTAATTAGTGTAGTTTACGGTAAAAATAATACTTTAATAAAATGAGATGAGCTTGAAACATGTCCTACCGGCATTGGTTGTGTCATGGCCGACCAAGGAAAGCCATGGGTCAACATGGGGACCCCATGGAACCACTTTGGTTGGGAAATGACATAAATAACTTTTTATTAAATGTTAAAGTAAAAATGACACACACATGAGGTGTTTTAATAAAACAATTTTTACATGGGGTTATACAAGTCATATTTTTTACTATAAATATTCATTAGAAAGATACCAAGATTTAATACATAATAGTATTTTGTTTATAATTTTTAGACATTATATAAATTAAATTATTTATGACATCATGATGATGCAGCAATGACCTCATTATTTAACGATTTAAATAAAATGGAAAGATAATGTAATATCTAAGACCTACACATGTCCAAAACCTATTGGATGAGTGGATTTCGAACTCTTATCACCATATCATCGAATTATATCAATGTGGGTCCTTTTTAATACGAAACTCATTTTAAAATAAAGTAACTTATCTTTACTTTCCAAGAGTGCCCCTCCTCACCTCTTATAAAAGGCCCCCACCTCTAGCTCCTTACCCACACTGCCAAAGCCTTTGGATCGGCCGACACCTGTCCATTTTGTCTCTACACTTCCCTCTCTTACTCGTTGAAGCCTCACTTTGGGAAGAAGTCTTCCCAAGGATGCCTTTGAGCTCAAACCAAAGGGAGTTACCCGATTTTAAGGTAATGTCTTCTTTTGAGTCCTTTTGTTTTATTTTTCTTCTCCAACCCCCTAAACTCTTTTTATTCTTTTCTTTTGTAACAACTCCAGTATACATAATATACTAGTATGTTGTTATAAGAAGGATTCGAGCTACACTTACACACACCTACATCTAATAGTTAACAAACATACTGTTTCCATGGATTGTGAATTTATGCCTCCCGAAACGATGATTGTTCAACATTCTTTTAACACCGTCAAAGGTGGCCATTACGATTACACTATATTTATATATGATATATAATATGTTTATTTTTTCCTTAAGCTTATGTATTTTTCTTTTTGGTCATACCATTATGGATTCCATTATGGGTAAACTCGATATCTTCATTTAAGGAAGTGTGGACTACCTCCCCCTCAAAGTGATTTGATTCGTTAAATACCATATGTGGGACATATAAAGGATGGAACTATGATATTATATATTATATTATACTGGAATTTTAATATACTTTTAAATAATTATTATTCCATTCTATAAAATATGAAATAGAAATGAAAGTAGCGTTCATGCGTACGTACGGCTTACCGTCTCCATGAACGGTGCATTTCATTTCTTACCTCTAAATGATTATGTAATATTATAAATGCACGTATATACTGAATATATACGATATATATGATATATACATCATGATTATAATTCTGGATATAATGGATACATGAACAACTTGTAATTATAAAGGGTTTATTTTTGACCCATGTACCAATGATCGTTAAAACGACCGTTATTAACTTAAATTATTACATAGTGTTCATGACATGGAAATAAGTGATATAAAAGGAATAATGAACTTGAAAAAGGTTCTTAAGAAAGTATAAATTAACTCAAGTTTATTATTCAGGACATTAAAGAATGATCGAGTCAAGTCGGACCCGAGGTATGGGACTTCGTCTCAATCTCCTTTCATTGAGGCATATTTTGTTTTATACACAACCTTCTTTTATACGGTGTATAAACCCCTTTGACTTTTACGTTTATCCAAAAGGGATCTTTTTTATATGAATTGTTTTACTAAACGACAAAAGGGAATGTTTTTGTCATACTTATGCGGTGACAACGACTTCTCCGCCGTCGTGACCATTATTTGAGTTTCGGCTTCCTCTACAAGCCATACTTTTTTAAAAAAAGAAAAATAAATACCATGTTTTACTTTTCTTTTATTTTGGTATTGAAATTTGTTTTCATAATGTTTTTATATCAATGTGTTGTATTGATATATTGTGATTGAAAGGTGGAAATTTTATGTTTCCTTTATGCATGTTTTATGTGATACGATTATGTCGAGGTTCTTGGGCATTATTATGAAGACGGGTGGTTCCGTGATAAACTAAGGGTGGGTGAGCCCGATATAGCTCTCCAATGCATTGGGTAATGCGAAGGAGTGAAACGTTAAGGTTTCTCAGAAGAGATTTAGGGAATATACTGTGATGGGTATTCCAAACATAACCAAGAAGGTTACTCCCTACGTAAGAATGTTATGAATTCCTCAAGTTACCATTATGTCTTATGATTTCTATGATTTATTCATGATTTGATGAGGTATGTTAATGTGCATATGTTTTATGGGTAAAGTATGATTTCATTCTTATGTATATATGTACCCATGTTTCCATTCCATATTTTTATATCCCTTACTGAGCTTTTTATGCTCATCCCAAGTTTTTTTGAAATGTTTTTCAAGGGTCAAGGGAAAGGTACATGATATTATGATAGTGTCAAGGAAGTGTCAAGAAAGAATCCATGTTATATTTTAAATATGTTTCCATTGATGGGAATGAAGAATACTATCTTTATGTAAACAATTTGTCTACATGTGGAATGTAATGCAAGTTTTATGATCTAATTCTCTAAAACTCTAAACCTGAAAAGATCCTCAATGTGTACTCTTGTGATAACTAAAGATTAAGTAAGGTTTAAGGCTGGGGCCTTATACATACACTTGTCTAAAACCTATTGGATGTGTGTATTTCGATCCCTTATCACCTTATCCTAGAAATATATAATTTTGGGACCTTTAAAATTGGAAATTCATTTTATAATAAAGTAACATTTTATAGCCTTCCAAGAGTGCCCCTACTCTCCTCTTATAAAAGGCCCCCACCTCTACCTCCTTACCCATACCTCTCAAGATCTTGGCTAGACCACCCTTAGCTCATTTTGTATCTCCACATCCCTCTTTTACTCCTATAATCCTCACTTTGGGTATACGTCTTTCCAAAGAAGCCTTTGAGCTCAAATAAAAAAAGTTACCCAATTTAAAGGTAACGAGTTCCCTAGTGTTCTTTTGATTTATTTTGCATCTCCAACACCTAAAAACTTTCTATTTCTTTCATTTGTAACAACAATAGTATAATAAATATAATAGGATGTTGTTATGAGAAGGATTCGAGCTACACTAACACACACCTCAATCTAATGGTTAAAGAACATTCTGTTTTAGTGGATGGTGAATTACTGTCTCACGAAATGATGATTGTTCTATCTTATCCTACCACCTCTCATGGTGGCCATTATGATGGCACTATAATTATTTATGATATATATTATATTTATATCCTTTCTATTATTCTGTATTTTATATTTAATACATAAATTTATGGTTTTCATGTTGTGAAAATGCGATAATTTCAATTGAGGAAATGTGGACTACCGCCCCCTCAAGTGATATGAGTCGTTCAAGTAATACATGGAATGTATAAAGAATTAAATTTATGAACTTTTGTGATCTATATAAAATATATATTATACTGTAATTATAATATATATATATATATATCTCTCTCATCTAGTTTTAATTCTATTAATGTTCCAATGAAATGAAAGTAGCGTTCATACGTACGTACGGCTTACCGTCTCCATGAACATAAATTTCATTTCTTATCTCCAAATGTTATGTACTATTATAAGTACATATATATAATGGGTATATATGTCATATATTACATCTAAATTATGGATATAATTCTGTAATTATAATATATATATATATATATATATATATATTATCTTTAATTCCATTAATATGACAAAAAAATGAAAGTAGCGTTCATGCGTACGTACGACCTACCGTCTCCATGAATGGTGCTTTTCATTTTTTTATCTCCAAATGTTATGGAATAGTATAAAATTAATATGAAATTGATATATATATATATATATATATTATATTTAAATCATTAATACTATTCTGGAAATGATTTACTTATAACTACATGGACAATCATTTTCAAACAAGGTCATTTTGGACTCATGTACCAAACATCGACAAAAACTTATGATATGAACTGACATTATTAACCAATTATTATAACATTATAATCTGTGATATGAACTGAATAATAATTTTTGAATGAGGTCCTTAAGCAATTATAAATTGACAAAAGTTTATTATTCAGGAATATAAATAAACGAACTAGACAAGTCAGACTTGAGGTAAGGGATCCTACCTCACTCTTTATTTTTAAGTACTCCCTTTTATGTCATTTCATTTAAGCTCATATTTAGTATGTTTGGGGATGTTCTTTTTTATTCATAATTCTGTACTTTTTATGTTAATATTACGAGAGACCCTATCTGATCTCATCAATCCATTTTTTAGAAGTTTTATGTGGCGCTGTTAGGCTGCCGAATTTTTGTAAGGGGACATGTTATCTAACTTGTTATTTCCGTGAGATCCATACTATATTTGTCAATATATCCACTGAGTGGTGTATGTACTGACCATGATTATAATCATTGTGTAATATACTCTCATTTATGGGTATTTACATCAGCATTGTTTGGTCTTTCTTTCATGGGTGTATGTCTCGAAAGTTACCCAAATCTGTAAGGGAACCATTCACCCTCCCCTTTTTAAAAGACTCATTTTTGTTATATCTTTTAATTTACATCTTATTATATTGGGATATGTTCTTATATATCCTTATTTATGTAAATTTTTTGTACAAGTGATGAGATACCATTTTCTCTCTCATCAACCCTTTTTCTGAATTTTAATGTGACACTGTTAGGCTGTCGAATTTTTGTAAGGGTACTTCTTAACCCAATTTCAATTCATTGGGTTAAAAATCTAATTCTTGATCATGTAATGATATGAATATGTGTGAATTACCTATGATTTTTTTACACATAATATCCACTTATATTGGGTGTATTTATATTTGTCACACATTATTACATAATTGATTTATCTTTAATCTAATGATACCGTCTTTGAACGAGACTTTGTCTCAATCACCTTTCATTGAGGTATATTTTGTTTTATACACAACTTTTTTTATAAGGTGTATATACCAATTTGACTTCTAGTTTTATTCAAAAGGAATATTTTCAATATGAAGTGTTTTACTAAACGACAAAAAGTATGTTTCTTTTTAACGTACGCGGTGACAATGGCATTTCCACCGCCACATGTATTATTTGATCTTTGTCTTCCTCAACAAGCCGTAATGTTTTTAAAAGTAAATAATTACCATATAATATTTTATGCATTTTGGTATTGAAAATGGTTTTGATAATGAATTAGTTTTTTCAATATATCAATGTGATATATTTTGATTGAAATGTGGAAATGTTTTCTTTCCTTTATAATTGTTTTATGTGTTATGATTTTATAATGGTACATGGAAATTTGACGGGTGGTTACGTGATAAACAATATGAAGGGTGGTGCCGTGAATACCAGGATGGGTGGTTACGTTATAACATCCAATGCATTGGGTATGGAAGTCGTCTGTATGGCTATTCCATTAACTGATATGTGTGGAAGTCGACAGTATGGTTATTCCATTTAAGTATGTTTATGTCCCAAGTAACCTTTATTTGTTATGTGTTATTTATAGGGGTTTTATGGTAATATTTTTGTTATAAAAGGGTCAGTAATGATCTTTTATTCAGTGAAGAGTTATTTTACTACATCATAAAGGTGAACAATATTACTTGATAACGTATTCATGGTTTACTTGTTGTTTTGAAAAACTATCAGGTTCACTTCTTTTTGTATCCCTTATTGAGCTTTTTATGCTCATCCCAAGTTTTTTTTGAAATATTTTTCATAGGACATAATGTTGAATAGGGTCAAGGATGGGATCAAGGAAAATTCGTGATGTCTTAAAAATGGAACTAGAAATGACTCTTTTTTTAAGAGTTCATGTTTTGCAAACATAAGAAACTTTGTAGAAGTGTCTACTGTGCAATCTTTTGAGATGTAATAGTTATGTTCTAATTCTCTAAAACTATAAACCTGAAAAGATCCCCTATGTGAATTATTCATTTAATTCATGATTATGTAATGTGTTAAGGTCGGGTCCTTATAGTTGGTATCAAAGATCGGTTTAGATAACTTTAGAGGATAGAGTGTTGTTTAAGCATAAGTGGCAAGTTGTGTATAACCACAATGGTTATTATATAATATAGAGTAATTGTTATTTATGAATGTTGGAATGAGCTTGAGATTACTTGGATAAGTATATCTTAGTGTTTATCTTCCTCTTTAGTACATGATGATTTTGTTGATATACCCACACTATCCATTTTGGTTTTAGTAAATGGAAGGATATATCATGCACCAAAGTGACAATGGGTATGAAGGAAACTATGGTGGTTATCTAATTAAGAGACTGGATGAATTGAGGGATTTAATGAGGAATCTCGTGGTTATTCTAAACCAACTATTAAGAGTCATGATCAACCACTTGAACCTTGGTGAGTTCTCTAATGCATCATGTATGAGAGAACCAGATCGACGTGGAAGTTGAGTTAATAATTATAAAGGTAACCATTAGGGTTTATATGACCCTCACATTGGGGTAATTATGGGTTACTACATGATATGATGGAATACGAAAGGTGTGATATAAACTTGAGGTTAAATTATGTCATGGTTATTTTTGAAGATTTTATCTCTTTTTGGGGAATGCTATTAGAATTATATAGTTTTAGAAAAAGGACAACACGCAGATCGTGTGATAACCCATCACATTGGACAAAGCTGCGAGAATCGAACCCACAACCAATGTGTGATTGGTATTTATCGCATACCACTGGACTACATGAATTCCCTACTTAGTTTGACTAATTATTTTTAGTTAGATGATTTTATGAATCAAGAGTATGTTAATTTTGGGTTATCTATGGAAATGATTAACCAATCATGGAGGATATGTGATTAGGCTAATTACTTTTCAATACAAGACTTTAAGAGAAGTTTATTTTATTTGGAGATAAATGCTAAGATTTAACCTGGAAGACTATGTGATTAAATCCTTCAGATATCTGGGTTTCAATATTTTTTTTGATTACTTTGATGAATTTTATGGATAGATGTTTATATAATGGCCTGTATTGAACTTTGTGTACTATTTGAAAAATTGCAGTGATTAGGAGTAATTTTTCTTTTTGTAAAAATATTATCCATTTTTTGATTATCTGATCTTGTACTAAACATTTTGGTTTTGGTTTTGGTTGTGGTCTAAAGACGTGGAAAATATATAGTTCTCTTTTGTGGATTAGGTTATTCTCAATAAGTTGATTATAGTACTCTTAATGTGAGCAAGTCTTCCTAAATACTCATCTTTTGGAGAAAATATGAGTTTGTGTAAGAAATATTGTAAAATTTGAAAGTCAACATGACAAGCAAGTATGTTTCCTTATGTTTTAGTTAATCCAATAAATAAATTCCTCAATGAAAAGTAACTTAAAACAAAAATTTTGTCTATTGAATATTCCTACTGTGGAATCAAATACCGTTTAACCCATTACAAGTTTGTGATTTTATTGTGGTTAACTTTCTCCTAGACATGTTTTCTATCACTCTCCCTCAGAACATGAACCTTTGTTTTTTCTTCCATATCCATGTTTTCCTACTTGGATCCGAGTATGGGTTAACTCGGGTGACCTTTGTACTTCTCTTTCTTTCTTTTAAAGTGATAGTTTAATTTACTCCTTTCCCAATGTGGGACATTCAATGTAGTTTTTGAGCCAAATTCTAATGAATAAGTGAAAAATGATGTATTTTAATTCAAAAACTCTTTTTAATATAATTTATTTATATGATTAGATCATATTTTTAATTGGTTTTAAAGTGAAATTAGAATATAATTTTACTATTTAATCCAATGGTGGTCATTGGAATTAATTTCACTTGGAAATTTTACTTAAACTACTGTCAATCTTTTAATATATAGTGTTTCTTTAAAACATGCTATTTGTTTTTATAGTGAAAATTAATTATTAAATCGATTAATGAAACTTGTGTGTTTTGAATTTTGTAAAATAGACATCATTTTTGAATTCAGAATATCAAATATAACTTAGGGTGAATTTTTGGTATTTTTCTGAAAAACATTAATTTTTGATGAATAGTGAAACCACTAAGTGGTAGTTAAAAAACTAATTTTTCATTTAAATGAAATATTACCACCTATATTATTTGAATTTATAAAATACTACATACATGGTTTTAATTAGAATGTAATATGTGATTCAATGGGATGAAAATATTTTTTGGTAAATAGCAACTTTTAAGTTTAATTAATCACGATTAAAGGTAATTAGTGTTATTTTAGATAAAGATAATGTTATAATAATATGAAATTACCTTGAACCATGTCCTACCCATATTGGATGAGTCATGGCCGAACAAGAATATCCATGTGTCAACTTGGGGATCCCATGGAGCCACTTTGTTAGTAAAATGACTTTAATAACTATTTATTTAAAGTTAAAATATAAATGTTACAAACATGTATTATTTTAATAAAACAATTTTTTAAATGGGGTTATACAAGTAATTTTTTTGAATCTAAATATTAATTAGAAATACAAAAATATTTCCTACATCATAGTATATTTTTTTATAATTTTTATACATTAAATAAAATAATTTATTTATGACACCATGATGATGCAGTGATTACCTCATTAATGAACGATTTAAATAAAATGAAAAGATAATGTAAAATCTAAGACATAAACTTTTAAAAAAACCTATTTTATGGGTGGATTTCTATAACTTATCTCCTTTTACTTGAAATATTTAATTTTAGAACCTTTAAATTCCAAAAATCATTTTATAATAAAGTAACATTTTATAACTTTCCAAGAGTGCCTCTCCTCTCATCTTATAAAAGGCCCCACCAATACCTCCTTACACACACCTCTCAAGCCCTTGTATAATCAAACCTCTGATCATTTTGTCTCTCCACATACTTGTCTTACTCCTAGAATACTCACATTGGGAAGAAGACTTTCGAAGGAAGCCTTTGAGCTCAAATCAAAAAGAGTTACCCGATTTAAAGGTAAAGTCTTCCCTAGTATTCTTTTGTTTTATTTTGCTTCTTAAACCCCATATACTCTTTTTATTTATTTACTTTGTAACAACACCAGTATCATAAATATACTAGGATTTTGTTATGAGAATGATTCAAGCTACATTAACACACACCACCATCTAATGGTTAAAGAGCATACTGTTTCCGTAGATGGCGAATTACTGCCTCAAGAAACGAAGATTGTTCTATCTTCTCTTACCACCTCTCATGGTGGCCATTATGATGAAACTATATTTATTTATGATATATATTATATTTATTACGTCTATATTATTCTGTATTTTATATTTAATACATACATTTATGCTTTGAATGTTGTGCAAATGTGATAATTTCATTTGAGGAAATGTGGACTACCGCCCCCCAAGTGATGTGACTCGTTCATGCAATACATGGAATGTATAAATAATGAAATTGATGAACATATTTATATATATTATACTGGAATTATAATATATATATATCTCATCTAGTTTTAATTCCATTAATGTGCCAAATAAATGAAAGTAGCGTTCATGCGTACGTACGGCTTACCGTCTCCATGAACGGTACACTTCATTTCTTATCTCCATATGTTATGTACTATTATAAGTACATATATTTAATGGGTATATATGTCATATATTACATCTAAATTATGTGTATCATTCTGGAATTATAATATATGTATATCTTTATTTTATCTTTAATTCCATTAATATGACAAAAAAATGATAGTAGTGTTCATGCGTACGTACGGCCTACCGTCTTCATGAATGGTGATTTTCATTTTTTATCTCCAAATGTTATGGAATAGTATAAATTGAATATGTACTGGATATATATATTATATTTAATTCATTAATACAATTCTTGAAATGATTTTCTTATATCTACATGGAAAATCATTTTAAAACAAGGTTATTTTTGACTCATGTACCAAACAACGAAAAAAACATCTGATATGAACTCATATTATAAACCAATTATTATAACATTATAATATGTGATACGAACTGAATAATAATCTTTAAAGGAGGTCCTTAAGAAATTATAAATTGACCAAAGTTTATTATTCAGGAGTATAATGAAACGAACAAGACTACTCGGAAATGAGGTAAGGGATCCTACCTCTCTCTTTCTTTTTAAGTACACCCTTTTATGTCAGTTATTTTAAGATCATATTTCTTATGTTTTGGGACATTCTTTTATATTCATAATTCTGTAATTTTTATTTTCATTTTATGAGAGACCCTATTTGATCTCATCAATCCATTATTTTTATGTTTTACATGGTGCTATTAGGCTGCCAAATTTTCGTAAGGGGATATGTTATCTCACTTGTTATTTCCGTGAGATTCATGATATATTTGTCAATATCTCCATTGAGTGGTTTATGTAGTGACCGTGATTATAATATTTGTGTAATATACTCTCATTTATGGGAATTTACATCAGCATTGTTTGGTCCTTATATCATGGGGTGTACGTTTCGAATGTTACCCAAATCGTTAAGGGAACCTTTCACTCTCCCCTTTTTAAAAGACTCCTTTTTGTTGTATATTTTAATTTACTTCTTATTATGTTGGGATATTTTCTTATATATCCTTATTGATGTAAAGTTTTTGTACAAGTGATGAGATACCATTTTCTCTCTCATGAACTCTTTTTCCGAGTTTTAATGTGACGCCATTAGGCTGTTGAATTTTTGTAAGGGTAATTCTTAACCCAATTTCAATTCATTGGGTTAAAACTATAATTCTTGTTCATGTCAGGATATGAATATGTGTGAATGAACTCTGATTATTTTACACTTAATACCCACTTATATTGGGTGTATTTATATTTGTCACACATAATTACATAATTGATTTATCTTTAATATAAAGATATCATCTTTGAACGGGACTTCGTCTCAATCTCCTTTCATTACAGTATATTTTTTTATACACAACATTAATTTATAAGGTGTATAAATCACTTTGACTTATACTTTTATTCAAAATGAATATTCTCAATACGAATTGTTTTACTAAATGATAAAAAGTTTGTTTCTTTTTAACGTACGTGGTGACAACGACCTTTCCACCGCCGTGAGTATTATTTGATCTTTGGATTCCTCAACAAGAAGTAATGTTTTTAGAAGTAAATAAATACCATATAACATTTTATGTATTTTAGTATTGAAAATGGTTTTGATAACGGATTTTTTATGTCAATATATCTATTTGATATATTTTTATTGAAATGTGGAAATGTTTTTCTTTCTTTTATAATTGTTTTATGTGTTATGATTTTATAATGGTACTTGGACATTTGACGGGTGGTTACGTGATATACCATATGACGGGTGGTGTCGTAAATTCCAGGATGGGTGGTTACGTTATAACCTCCAATGCATTGGTTATGGAAGTCGGCCGTATGGCTATTCCATTATGTGATATGTGTGGAAGTCGACCATATGATTATTCCATTTAAGTATGTTTATGTCCCAAGTCACATTTATATGTTATGTGTTGTTTATATGGGTTTTATGGTAATATTTTGGTTACAAAAGGGTAAGTAATGATCTTTTATTCAGTGAAGAGTTTTTTTACTACATCATAAAGGTGAAAAGTATCACTTGATAAAGTATTCATGGTTTACATGTAGTTTTGAAAAACTAAAAGTTTTCCTTCTTTGTGTATCCCTTACAAAATCTATTTATGCTCATCCCAAGTTTTTTTTGAAATTTATTTCACAGGAAATAATGTGGAATAGAGTTAAGGATGGGATCAAGGAAAAGTCATGATGTCTTAAACATGGAACTAGGCATGACTCTTTTTTTAAGAGTTCATGTTTTGAAAAAAATGTAACTTTGTAGAAGTGTCTGCTGTGTAATCTTTTGAGATGTAATAGTTGTTTCCTATTTCTCTAAAACTCTAAACTTGAAAAGATCCCCTATGTGAATTATTCATTTAATTCATGATAATGTAATGTGTTAAGGTTGGGTAGTTATATGTAAGCACCATAATACCTAACTATGTTTCATTTATTACTATTATTGTTCATGAAATCATCACTATGTTTTGTCTTATGGTAAAATAGTAATCTAATGATTATAATATTATGAAAACTCTCCTCCCCTCCACTATAAATATCACCCCTCATTACCTATTACCTTCACTCTTATAAATCCTTTTTCTTTCCTATATTCTACCCAAATATCTCCCCAAGATCCTCAACCTCGTCCAAAATCCCCTAGTATCTTGAAAATACCAAGTCATCTCACCTTAGTAAGGATCTCTAGAACGATTGATTCAAGAGTTGAAATCCATTTTTCTTTTCTACCTTTTTCATTACAATTTCATTTTTTTTCTTTTCTACCCGTATGTATACTAATTAAGATGTTATGAAAACACTAGAACATTACATGTACTATAATATTTTTATGAAAATGGAATAATTTATTACCATATCTCCTTTCCCAAACTTTTTTTGAATGAAATGAAAACACAATTTGAGATGTGTTAATTTAGCACAATTCATGATGAAGGGTTTCCAATTTCTTTTAAAATCATCAAATCTTGTCATGAAAAAATTTTTATAGAGGAAAAAGACAATTATATGAGTATTTTATGTTATTTATTATTATTTAGTATTTATTCACTAATGATGTAAAATAATAATACAAAAATAGTTAATTGTGAGAAAAATCACAAAAATTCATTCAAGTGTTTGTCATTAATGTTTTATATAATGATTCGACCTCACTCCAAATAACATAATTACATTTACAACCATGTAATCACATGGATGTTCACTAATGACATATAACATCAATTCTGGACAACAACATTCATCTTACATGTCTATATGTTCCTGAAAATAAGTAAATCCATCATAAAAACTAAGAAAGAAAATGGAACAGAACAATGAAAATGAACCAATTAACCAATAAAAAAACATCATGAATGAAAGAATAGTTAAAATAAATATTTTACATATATAAGAGGTTATGAAATTATTAATTAATTAACCTAATTTTTTTTCAGATAGTTAATAACATGTGGACAACACTGATAGACATAATGTAATGGATCCTCTCCACTTCCCTTTAATTCAAGAAGGTCCTCTATGCTATGACTTTTTATGTGTAATCCAAAATTATGGGGTCTACTTTTTCACCTCCACCATACATCCCAAGGAATGTAGAAGTGATGAGAAACCCCATTTTCTCTCATGAAGCCCTCTTATGTACACGTTATACAATTGTGATTATCTGTAAGAAATTCTACCCGAACAACCACTAATAAAATTTTAAATTTTAATTATATAACCCAAAAACATGTTTCAATATCCATCCCTCATTTTATTTCTGGGATATAAATGTTTTATTTGAATCCCTTATTGATACTTCACAAAAAGAAAACTCTTTTTTCGAAAACATCCCAAATTTTTACTCAATTTCATGCGCTCCTTATCCTCAATTTTAATACACCAGTGACATTATAAAATCGGTCATTTTATTATGAAAATGTTATTTGTTCAAATCCGATTTTATATAAAATAATTTTCCATTTCATATTATGAAAACTCTATTGTATTTTACTTAAAATCTCACAATGATGTTTTCAAGTATAAAATTTGTCAAATACACAAAGTACATGTTGTCACTTATTTTTGACATAATTTTACATGATATAAGACTATTTTACCTTATTAACGTCCATGTATGTTATAATTCCTTTATTCATGGACACTTTCATGATACTCTAATTGGTTATGATTTATGTCATGATTGTGGTACCCAATTATGTCAATGGGTAACCATTATGTTAATGTAATATTTACAATGTATGATTCTTTTTTTGGAATTCATATTCATGATATGTATGATGGGTGCACCTAGATAGAACTCCAATGAATTGGGTAATGTTGAGTCTCATGAGACATTAGACGCGACAATCTTGGTGGTTAGACTTGGTTTGTTCTACTATGTGCAATGATCTTGTAGGTTAGCCTTGGTTTGTGATACGATGGATAATAGTCTTGGAGGTTAGCCTTGAAATGTACTGATTCCACATTTTATGTTTCATCCAAATTTCTATGATTCCATGTATAAATGATCTGTAGTTTATATGTTATGATTTCATATGTTACATTCATTTTTATATCATCGTGTCATTCATTATTTCCCCTGTGAAAATGATCTTTTCATATAGTTAATCCCTTATTGGGATTTTAGATCATACCTATGTTCATGTTATTCATAGGTTATTCTGTGATGATGTAGGAGCACAGTGGAACATAGGATCTTATTATAGTGTTTAAATAAATAAGTTGTTTTTATAATTTTTTATTATGTACCATGAATTCCCATTCAATAGAATTTTTGATCCTTGTCTTGTAATCTGATGTATAATTATGCTTAAAATCATGTAGTGTTATTGGTTAATGGCTGGGGAACAATAGTTTTTTATAGGATGCTCTAGTTATTTTTGGTGACTAAGAATAAATAACCACAGTGAGAACATTAAGGATGAGACCAAATATAAAAAAACACCAATATGTTTCATAAGTATAGAGTGTGTGGTTTATCAAGAAAATATTTCCTTGTCTGGATACATACAGGTAGAGGCAGCTCTGGAATAGATGTACCTAGTAGTGAAAACTCTAATAATAAATTTCAGGCTTAACCCCAGGTATCCATGTACAAGAAAATAAGCCTTTCTGCATTCATGGTTTTTTATTCCTGGGGGATAAGATTTGGTAACATCATGAGTTTAGTACAACCCATTATTATGGGAATAAAGAAAATAACATAAGAATATACATTAATAAATAGATCGAGGATAACCTATATTTAAAACTATGGAATCACATGTTATGATATAATTATATTCTATATTTTTATACATTTATGTTAAAAAGATTCCTTTTTTATGTTCAGTAACTAGGTATCCAAGTCCTCTAATTATACATTCCTTTTTTCATAGTTAATTTTTGGAAATATAAGAACACGTTCCCATAACCAATGTGGGAGGGAATGTGACTATTTCCATAATTATATACCTAATATGATAGGAATGGGTTCTTGAAACTCCATGACAGGACTTTTTCTGCTAGCTAATGTTATGAATAATAACACGAATCATGTGAAATGCCCTCCTCCACCAAGGAAAGGGAATTTTTCCATAGAATCCTTCATGCAGAAAAGGCCTACCATGTTATGGAGAACATTGGATCCCCTCCTCACAGAACAATGGATTAACTCCCTTGAAAAATATTCTTTTCCCTCCAGTGCTCAAAAGATGGGAATCTTATGGTGGTGATCTATCGTTTTGATGTGGAAGATGATCAGTGGTGGACATTAATCCAGAATACAATGTTCCATGAGGAAGTTGATTCCGTGGATTGGGAGGGATTCAAGAGGATGTTTTCCAATAAATATATTTATCGAACCCTCTATCTCAAGATGGAAATAGAGTTCCTTAGTATATAGCATGAGGAATATGAGTCCATCAAGGATAATGAAGAAATCATTTCCTAGATTTCAGGGTAAGACTTTGTGTTTTTCATGATCACTGAATGTAAGGAAGATCTCTTTTATAATATACTAAAGATGAGTCTACAAAAACAGTTAGCTATTTGATACATCAAAAGTTATCAATAAATTGTTGGTTGATCCCTCAAGGGTGAGATGGATATTGAAGACACTCAGCGGTCTTGTGACCCTGGTGAAAAGATGAAAAAAATGAGAAATACATGGGTGGTTCAAAAAAAATACCATGATATAAAGAAGCTTGAAAATCACACTTGTTAAAGATATTGGTAGAATAATACTATGAACTGTCTAAAGGTAACTAGTAATTGCTTCATATTTGGAATGATGGGAAATATGGCCAAGAACTACCGAATGGATATGAAAAATACAACTATTGTGGAAGAATAATGGAATGTTTATATCATCACTCAGACAATGGTGCAGTGTTACAACTGCATGGAGCTTGAGAATTATGCAAACAATTTCCCTGAGCCATGGGTTTTTAGATGAAAACACAAAAAACCCTCAAGGAAACAAGAAAGGTATTATACTATCACTATTACTAAGGTGGAGTTGGACAATGATGTGGATATAGGTGTGCTATTTATTCATCCCAGAAAATAAAATACTATCTAATTCTTTTTTAATGCATTCATTCATATCTTTCAAGTTTAGTAGATCTCTGAAAACAACCCCTCAAAATTTGGAGGATAAGTTATCTGCGAGAACAACGAATAGGGAATTTATTGTGTTCATTGTTTACAATTCCTCCCTGGTTAACGTCTGTGGGATGAGCCTCCTATAAAATCTCTTCATACTTCCTTTATCAGAGTTTTATGCTATCTTGGACATGAATTATCAATATTTATATAAATCCAATATCAACAATTAGAAACGGTTAATCACTCTTAACCTCTCAATGCATCCTATAATTCAATACAAGTGTATGGAGGATTATGAATCTCTCTTAGAATCATTTTTTCATGTGTGGATATTAATTCCTTATGATCAATCTTGTTTTTATCAAATGATTGAGACAAAAGAGAGAATCTTGCTTGAGGACATGCCTATCATGAGGGTTTTGACTGATGTATTCCGTGAAGATATTCAATGTATTTATTTTGACTAAGAGGTTGATATCATAATTGAAATTATTTTTGGATAACTCCATATATCAATGAAACCTTACATAATGAAAATAATTGAGCAGGAAGAGAAAAAGAAATAGTTACCAGAAAATGTAGAGAAGGGTTTTATACGCCCTAGTTCTTCACCATGGTGTGCACCAATCCTCTTCATTAAAAATAATTATGAATCAATGTGACTCTGCATTAACAATTGTGAGCTCAATAAAATCGTGATAAAGAAAAAGTGTCCCTTCCATGGATAGATGACTTGTTCAATTAGCTTCATGGGGCCTATTATTTCTCTAAGGTGGACCTTCGACCGAGTTATCACCAATTGATGGTGAGGAAGGACGATATTCCCTAGGAATCCTTTCAAACAATTTATGGAAACTATGAGTTAATATTGAGGCACTTTGGGATCATTAATGATCCAAGAATTTTAATGGATTTAATTAATATTGTCTTTAGGGACTACCTTGACAAATTTGTGGTAGTCATTTTTGACGATATTATAATATTCTCCAAGGGAATGGAGGAACATGAAGATCCTTTGAATACTGTGTTAAAGAAATTTCAATGGGAGAATATGTATGAAATTTACAGTGAATGTGAGTTCTAGATGGTGGATGTATCATTCATGGGGCATGTTGTCACCGGAAAAGGGATATAAGTGGAATTTTCCCAGATAACGACAATTAAAGACTAGCCCAAACCAACATATGTAATAGTGATCCACAACTTTTTTGGTCTAACTGGGTATTATCATCAATTTGTGACGAAATATTCATGACTCTCAAACCTAATCACAAAGCTGACATGGAAGGGAGTAATGTTTTTCTAGACTCAAGAATGTGAATACTATATCAAGATGTAGAAAAATAGTCTTATCACTGCACTGGTACTCACACTACCACCATGAAGAGAACTCTTTGTGAATTATAGTGATGCTTAAAATAAGGTATTAAATGATGTGTTGATGAAAAATGATAATGTGATATCCTATGACACAAGGTAGCAGAAACTCCTGAAGAAAAACTATCCCACACATGATCTGGAGTAGGCGTCTCTGATATTTGCATTGAAAATTTAGTGGCATTATCTGTAACACCCCGAGATTTTATGAAAAATATTATTTTAATTTCATTAATGTCTTATGTTGTATTCTACACCAAGATTACCTTGCGCTATACGCAACACCGTATTAGCTTGCAGTATACGCAACACTATTCTTGGACCGTGTAACACACAATTTTGATAATAGTTATTCTACGCAACATTGAGTATATATATATATATATTAAATGTATAAATGAAATATGGTTGGATTATGTTATACGAAACTATGAAGGATTCTTTCACAACACGCAACCCTGACTTGGCTTGCATTACACGCAATCGCGACCTTCCTCGATAGCGTGTGTTGTACACAATACCGGGTTTTAATAAACAATGTTATATTATTATAATATTGTCATGAACTAGACGTTATGAATAGTAATAACTAAATTTTGAATTTTATAACATTATTATTCATCTTACACATTTCTAGAACATGGTATAAGAACAAAATAAATTTTTCGGGTAAAATAAGTAGTTTTTCAAAAAAATGCAGTTTTGCCACCTATTGATGGCGCACCCACATTAAATCTATTTTTTGTCATGTTTATAAGTTCAATTTGACAAAATGAAATTATTCTTTGGAATCAAGAAATAAAAATTTACTTTGGATAAATTTTTCATATTATTCTGGTAACTTTCACATTTTAATGAATAGTAAAAACACGCTATATTTTAATTAAAAACAACTTTTTTCATCGTAATATATTATGTGGTTAAATTATAATATTGAATGGTTTTAAAGTATAAATAGAATATATTTTTACCATTTAATATAATATATGTCATTATCATTGATTTTACCTTGAATTCGTAGGTTAAATCAATTCAATCTTTTGCAATGTTTTAAACAAAAACCCGTTTTTATTCGACAACGAGATTAATTTTAATTTAATTTCTGCAACTTCTGTATATGGAATTTTAAAAAATGGATTCCATATTTGGAATCAGTGGGTCCAAATTATGTTAATAAGCTACTTTTTATTTTTGGGAATTATGAATAGTAACTACGGTAAATTTTATTTACCATAGTTAAAGGTAAATCGGGTAATTAAGGGTAAATATAATATATTCCAATTACCCTAAAAAATGTAAAAATCCTATTGGATGACTAAAAGTCGACCCATATCACCTAAGGGTCAGATTAGAATCATTTAATGAACATTTGTCCATCAAAATAACTTAATTATTATTAAAACCAAAGAAAGTGACAACATGTCACTCTCTTAAATTTTATAAGTATATTAATTTTAATTTAGTGATAAACTTCATGAAACTTCGAACATGAATAGTCTACAGAAAGCTAATGAAATTATCTACATCATATAAATTTATTTATAATTTTTAGGGATTAAATAATTATCATTAATTATGACACAATAGTGATGCAGAAATTGTTTATCTAGTGAAAAATCAAGAATAATGTTTTTTTAAACTAATAGTGACCATAAAATGCACAAATACCTAACCAAAACTTATTGGACATGTAAATGTAAACCATAATAATCCAATGGTCGAATATTTGACCATTTGGAGCCTTATAAAAGCGATTATGACACTTATATTATTTTATTTTAAATGATGCCAAAGTTGTCACCTTCATAATTTAATAAATATAACAATTTAAATATTGTGATTTTAAGATGATAAATTAGAGTAAAAGTATTATTGTGAAATTTAATATATTTATCTTCATCATAGAATTTTATTTTAAATTTTTATACAACAAATAAGTATATTAAATAATTATACAAAAATGATGTAGTAATTATTTTATTAAGAGATAAACCAAATAAATGGTTTTAAAAATAATAAAATAAATATTATATGAACTGTTTAATGTGATACACTAATTTTATAGATACATATGACCTTTTATTAATATATTAAAGCTTTTATTTTTAACATATCTTCTGTATATATTTTATTTAAATTCAAATAAATGAATAGTGTCAAAATTGACACTATTGTTATTTTACAAAAATAACATATTATAAAATTGTTTAAAAATCAGAAAAATATTTAAAAATTAAAAATTTATATTTATATGGTCTATAATGTTATAAAGTAAACAATTATGGAAAATTGACAACAAATAAGTAATTATTTGTTATAACTTAAAATTTAGAATTTTATTACCACAAATAAACTTAAATAGATTAAATAAGGATAAATCAAAATGATAAGGTTTAAAATAAGATCCAAACATGTCTAAATTTGATTGGTTGATGAGATTACAACCCTATATCATCTAATATTCTAATATGAGTCATTTTTGGAGGTTTTTAAGTGGGGTTAGATTTATTATAAATTAATATTTTTAAGAATTCCTAAGGTGCCCCTCTCCTCCCTTATAAAAGGGCACCTCCTCCCCCTCCTACTCACACAAACTTGAGCACTCAAGCTCGGCCAACCCCTGCCAAAATACCTTCTCCACTTCCCTATAATAATCCTAGAGGTCCTGGTCTTCTTCAAAGAAAAAGCTTAGTTCCCTAAGTGAAAGATTCAAAGAAGCGTTCCAAAGAAGAGGTAATATCCATTACCGATCTTTTAAATTTCTTTCTTCTTCAACTTCTTATTCTTTAGTTGTTTCATGATAAAGTAATAACATCATTATTACTTACATACTGATATGTTATTATAAATATGAAACAACCCTAATTCACCTTCTATCCAACCTACGGAAAAATGAAATCACCGCGCGTGCGTACGTACGGAATACCGTCTCCACGCCGTGGTGTAATCTATTTTCCACCATCACTTTACAAGGATGGGTATAATGGTGTAATGAGTAACTATTTATGATTATTATAAAGTAATATTGATACTGAAATAATATATATATACTCCAATACAGTTCCACGATCATAGGAACGATATCATCACTCGTGCGTACGTACGGAATACCGTCTCCACGATGTGATGCGACTTGTTCTACATGATCATCATTACATAGTAATTATATAAATTGAATGAATAAATATGATATATGTTTCACTAATACCATTCTGGATATAAGGTATCTATAACCTTAAAGGAATAATAAGAATGTATTCGGCAAAACACGCATAAGAACAAAAGGCAATAAAGACCCGAGTAACAAGTAACAATGAAATATTACTATCAAGAAGCTAAGAATATGACCATATATGATATCATATCAATATGTATGATTCTGGAATAAGTCAATAACATTATTTAAACCATTATACAGGAGCTTCGGACACGTACAAAGCAAATTGGACCTAAGGTAAGGGAAATATCACAATCTCATTTGTATTCGAGATTGTTTTTACTTTGGCATTTACTGGGGTGTATTTTATCATCCACATCCATGTTTCCTCAATATGTAATATTATTTCCATCCACCTACAATTGTTTAAATCCATTTTTACCCTTAGGTGAGTTTCTATTAAAAGATATGAAAGGAATCTTTTGTCGTTTTTCGTACGAGGTACTTTTTGAATTTTCCGACAAAAGTACGAAGAATGTTTTTTTAACTGATACGGCATGAATGGATTTTTAAAACATTATTTCCAAGAAGCTTCCTTTAAAAGGTTTCAAGTTTATTTTTAATCAACTTATTTTAGTTTAAAGTTGTATGACATGTTAAGAAAGGAAAAAAATGTTTTTTAAGAAGAAAGGATATTTTCCTCAAGAATGGAGTTCAAATGTTTTATCAAAATTATTTTCCATCTAAGATAATATAGGGATTTGTTTTTATCCCTATTATTACATTGATTTTATTATGTTTTGAGGGAATTATTTTTATGAAGTCATTTACCTTATAAGATTTTTTTTATGATGTCATGATGTTTCAAGAATCCCATTTTTGTTACATGTGTTATGCGATGATGTATGATTTATGATTATGTGGCACACATAAGAAAGGATTCATTATAAGATGGGTGGGACCTATATCTCCCTCCAATGCATTGGGTAAAGATTTTATATCTCATGAGATAGACATGGCTGGAATGGTAGGTTATACCGGTTCAGTGAAACAGGACTGAAGCGAGGGTTACTCGATTCAGAAAGGGACTTTGTCCACTAAGATAGTCTTGGCAATGAGTCATGATTAACAAGAAATGATTCTCTATGATTATGTGTGTATGCCACAATGTTCCATGTTCTATGTTATTATTGTTGTGATTACATTTCACTACCATAATTTATCCCATGTTATGAAATTATGCTCTCTTTTTCAGGTTATGATTTCCAAAATGTTATGTTCTTATGAATATGATGTGATTGATATTTCTTTTGTTTACCCTTACTGAGCATTTGAGCTCACCCTTTTATGTTTTCTTTTCCCCAGGATATAAAGAAAGGTTTTAGGTAAAAAAAAGGAAGATCTTTATGGGAGATGTTGAAGATCATTCACCACGATTAGAAGATTATAGTCCGAGTTTCCAAAGACACTAAACTATTACGGTCCTTGTGTGTGTGTTTTTGTAATGTACTAAGTATTCCACAAATGTAATGTAAAGTCCATGTACGTCAAGCTTCGGGTCTCTACAGTTGGTATCAGAGGGCGGTTTAGTCAACCTTTGGAAACTAGAATGCGAGAACTTTAGTGAGATCCCTAGAGATATTTCTAAGGTATGTCTAGGGATGTCTCTAAGGTTAAGTATGCGTATAGGTTATAGTACTAGAATTACGCTAACAATCATAGAATTAAACCTAAGATGTTAGATATTGAAGTTACTCCCCCTTTATTATGATTTTTGCCTCTCACACTATTCTTTTGGGTTTTAGAAAATGGCTGGAAACAAGATGATTCACGATAATGGAGGATATGATGGACAATGGAATGATATTCTTCATAATGAAATGGGATTTGGAAGTCCAAACATCATTATTATGCCGAATCAGCAATCTCATAATATGATCAATAAAGTAAAATTTGGTAAGTTTCCTGACTCGGCTAATAAGTGAAAGATGGAGTTTCATGATGATCATAGAGGAAAGAAAGTTCAATTTCCCCTATGTAAATCATGTGGGAAGTGGCATCAAGGAGAATGTTTCAAAGGAACTGGAGGATTCTTTGGGTGTGGAAAAGAAGGAAACAAAGCAAGTAAATGCAAAGGAAAAGGTTCAGTTAACAACATGGACGAGGATAATGGTATCGCTACGACATCAACAATGGTTAAATGTTTTAAATGTGGAATGTACGGGCATTATGCAAACCAATGCCCTAAGGGAAAGTCTCATGAAGATAATCAGTATGTTCATATGGGAAGTATTTAGGTGGATGATGATGAAGAGACTACAAATGATATGTGAGATGAAAGAATTGTTGAAGCTCGGTCAATGGTTTAAGAATGTAGTGGAATGATTACATGTTTATCATGTGTAATGTTGTATAAGTAATCTCATGGCAATATGGAATAAAGAGACATGTAAGGATTGTTACATTGTTGTCTGATTAATGTTACCAGTATCCATGAAAGGTTATTCAGATATTTTTGGAATGTAGATGATATGTGCATAATGAAGGGATAAGGAGAAAATAAAATGTTTGATAGTATTCATGAGATCATGACTGATATAAGGAGAAGGTTATATCATGGTTTGAGTATATAGAATTTTTGGATTTTGGTATGTGGAAAGAGTTAACTTTTGACATCATTCATGTTTTCACTAAGGTTTAATGGGTATTCATTTTTTTCAACAGAATACATCATTAAAGTATTCACATGATTGGAATGTGACCAACAAGATATATGGGGGATAAATGATGGTATTCACATGCTTGGTTGGCGACATTTCAAGTAATCATTTTCTTTATACTATGATCTTGGACCGAAGTATTTTAGATAAGCCAAAAGATAGTAATGGATTATGTTAACCATAAGTTAGTATTGTTTAAGTATAGAACTTTTTTTGATATTATTTATGTGATGTTATTGTAATGTAGTTTTAGAAAAAGGACAACCTGCAGGACGTGCGACAACCCATCGCTTCGGACAAGGCTGTGGGAATCGAACCCACAACCAGAGTGCGACTGGCCTTTGTCGCCTACCACTGACCTACAGGAAGTCCCTGTTTAGTAGAAAACTAGTTTTATTATATTAAGCAGTATGATATGTGAAGTATAAGTTCATTTTAGGAACCATATATGATTAATCTCACTATAGATCGACTTATGTATATAATTTTTGCTAACCTTTTGTTTGAGACAGATGGAATGACCCGTCATTCTATCACATGATCTGCTAACACTTCACGAATAACAAATTCAACTTCATTTATTTAAGAGATGAAGTGGAAATTGTTCAAGGCACGAACAACATTGAGATTGTACCAAAATAAAGTAAGTATTTATTGTAATTCAAATTTTCAACTTTAGGGAAATGATCTTGAAAACCAAAAATGTTGTCCTAGTGCCCTTATATCCGATGAATCAGATGGTACCCTAGATCATCACAAATTTATGGCTTTGTGATTGCTAGCTTTGCCATAGCCATGGTCTCTACCACTCTCCATCAGAACATAATGGTTAGATTTCTCTTCCATATCCATATTTTCACCTATGTGGAAATCCAGTGATTAGTTTATTTGGGTAACCGTTACGTTTCATACTTTTGTTTTTTAAAGATAAGTTTGGGTATTCCTTTTTAAGATGTGGGTTTCTATCAAAGAAACTTTCAAATAGTAAACCATTTATAACCCCGACGAATTTCGAGGGAGAAATTCCTTTTAAGGGGGGTAGAATGTAACACCCCGAGATTTTATGAAAAATATTATTTTAATTTCATTAATGTCTTATATTGTATTCTACACCAAGATTACCTTGCGCTATACACAACACCGTATTAGCTTGCAGTATACGCAACACTATTCTTGGACCGTGTTACACACAATTTTGATAATAGTTATTCTACGCAACATTGAGTATATATATATATATATATATTCAATGTATAAATGAAATATGGTTGGATTCTGTTATACGAAACAATGAAGGATTCTTTCACAATACGCAACCCTGACTTGGCTTGCATTACACGCAATCGCGACCTTCCTCGATAGCGTGTGTTGTACACAATACCGGGTTTTAATAAACAATGTTATATTATTATAATATTGTCATGAACTAGCCGTTATGAATAGTATTAACTAAATTTTGAATTTTATAACATTATTATTCATCTTACACATTTCTAGAACATGGTATAAGAACAAAACAAGTTTTTCGGGTAAAATAAGTATTTTTCAAAAAATGCAGTTTTGCCGCCTTTTGATGGCGCACCCACTTTAAATCTATTTTTTGACATGTTTATAACTTCAATTTGACAAAATAAAATTCTTATTTGGAATCAAGAAATAAAAATTTACTTTGGATAAATTTTTCATATTATTCTTGTAACTTTCACATTTTAATGAATAGTAAAAACACGCTATATTTTAATTAAAAACAACTTTTTTCATCGTAATATCTTATGTGGTTAAATTATAATATTGAATGGTTTTAAAGTATAAATAGAATATATTTTTACCATTTAATATAATTTATGTCATTAGCATTGATTTTACCTTGAATTCGTAGGTTAAATCAATTCAATCTTTTGCAATGTTTTAAACAAAAACCCGTTTTTATTCGACAACGGGATTAATTTTAATTTAATTTCTGCAACTTCTGTGAATGGAATTTTAAAAAATGGATTCCATATTTGGAATAAGTGGGTCCAAATTATGTTACTAAGCTACTTTTTATTTTTGGGAATTATGAATAGTAACTACGGTAAATTTTATTTACCATAGTTAAAGGTAAATCGGGTAATTAAGGGTAAATATAATATTTTAAAATTACCCTAACAAATGTCAAAATCCTATTGGATGACTACATGTCGACCCATATCACCTAAGGGTCGTATTAGAATCATTTAATGAACATTTGCCCATGAAAATAACTTAATTATTATTAAAACCAAAGAAAGTGACAACATGTCACTCTCTTAAATTTTATAAGTATATTAATTTTAATTTAGTGATAAACTTCATGAAACTTCGAACATGAATAGTCTACAGAAATAAAATGAAATTATCTAAATCATATAAATTTATTTATAATTTTTAGGTATTAAATAATTAACATTAATTATGACACAATAGTGATGCAGAAATTGTTTATCTAGTGAAAAATCAAGAATAATGTTTATTTTAAACTAATAGTGACCATACAATGCACTAATACCTAACCAAAAATTATTGGACATGTAAATGTAAACCATAAGCATCCAATGGTTGAATATTTGACCATTTGGAGCCTTATAAAAGCGATTATGACACTTATATTATTTTATTTTAAATGATGCCAAAGTTGTCACCTTCATAATTTATTAAATATAACAATTTAAATATTGTGATTTTAAGATGATAAATTCGAGTAAAAGTATTATTGTGAAATTTAATATATTTATCTTCATCATAGAATTTTATTTTAAATTTTTATACAACAAATAAGTATATTAAATAATTATACAAAAATGATGTAGTAATTATTTTATTAAGAGATAAACCAAATAAATGGTTTTAAAAATAATAAAATAAATATTATATGAACTATTTAATGTGATAAACTAATTTTATAGATACATATGACCTTTTATTAATATATTAAAGCTTTTAGTTTGAGCATATCTTCTGTATATATTTTATTTAAATTCAAATAAATGAATAGTGTCAAAATTGACACTATTGTTATTTTACAAAAATAACATATTATAAAATTGTTTAAAAAACACAAAAATATTTAAAAATTATAAATTTATATTTATATGGTCTATAATGTTATAAAGTAAACCATTATGGAAAATTCACAACAAATAAGTAATTATTTGTTATAATTTAAAATTTAGAATTTTATTACCACAAATAAACTTAAATAGATTAAATAAGGATAAATCAAAATGATAAGGTTTAAAATAAGATCCAAACATGTCTAAATTTGATTGGTTGAGGATATTACAACCCTATATCATCTAATATTCTAATATGAGTCATTTTTGGAGGTTTTTAAGTGGGGTTAGATTTATTATAAATTAATATTTTTAAGAATTCCTAAGGTGCCCCTCTCCTCCCTTATAAAAGGGCACCTCCTCCCCCTCCTCCTCACACAAAATTGAGCACTCAAGCTCGGCCAACCCCTGACAAAATCCCTTCTCCACTTCCCTAGAATAATCCTAGAGGTCCTGGTCTTCTTCAAAGACCAATCTTAGTTCCCTAAGTGAAAGATTCAAAGAAGCGTTCCAAAGAAGAGGTAATATCCATTACCGATCTTTTCAATTTCTTTCTTCTTAAACTTCTTCTTCTTTAGTTGTTTCATGATAAAGTAATAACATCAGTATTACTTACATACTGATATTTTATTATAAATATGAAACAACCCTAATTCACCTTCTATCCAACCTACGGAAAAATGAAATCACCGCGCGTGCGTACGTACGGAATACCGTCTCCACGCCGTGGTGTAATCTATTTTCCACCATCACTTTACAAGGATGGGTATAATGGTGTACTGAGTAACTATTTATGATTATTATAAAGTAATATTGATACTGAAATAATATATATATACTCCAATACAGTTCCACGATCATAGGAACGATATCATCACTCGTACGTACGTACGGAATACCGTCCCCACGATGTGATGCGACTTGTTCTACCTGATCATCATTACATAGTAATTATAAAAATTGAATGAATAAATATGATATATGTTACAATAATACCATTCTGGTTATAAGTTATCTATAACCTTAAAAGAAGAATAAGAATGTATTCGGCAAAACACGCATAAGAACAAAAGGCAATAAAGACCCGAGTAACAAGTAACAATGAAATATTACTATCAAGAAGATATAAATATGACCATATATGATATCATATCAATATGTATGATTCTGGAATAAGTCAATAACATTATTTAAACCATTATACAGGAGCTTCAGACACGTACAAAGCAAATTGGACCTAAGGTAAGGGAAATATCACAATCTCATTTGTATTCGAGATTGTTTTTACTTTGGCATTTACTGGGGTGTATTTTATCATCCACATCCATGTTTCCTCAATATGTAATATTATTTCCATCCACCTACAATTGTTTAAATCCATTTTTACCCTTCGGTGAGTATCTAGTAAAAGATATGAAAGGAATCTTTTGTCGTTTTTCGTACGAGGTACTTTTTGAATTTTCCGACAAAAGTACGAAGAATGTTTTTTTAACTGATACGGCATGAATGGATTTTTAAAACATTATTTCCAAGAAGCTTCCTTTAAAAGTTTTCAAGTTTATTTTTAATCAACTTCTTTTAGTTTAAAGTTGTATGACATGTTAAGAAAGGAAAAAAATGTTTTTTAAGAAGAAAGGATATTTTCCTAAAGAATGGAGTTCAAATGTTTTATCAAAATTATTTTCCATCTAAGATAATATAGGGTTCTGTTTTTATCCCTATTATTACATTGATTTTATTATGTTTTGAGGGAATTATTTTTATGAAGTCATTTACCTTATATGATTTGTTTTATGATGTCATGATGTTTCAAGAATCCCATTTTTGTTACATGTGTTATGCGATGATGTATGATTTATGATTATGTGGCACACATAAGAAAGGATTCATTATAAGATGGGTGGGACCTATATCTCCCTCCAATGCATTGGGTAAAGATTTTATATCTCATGAGATAGACATGGCTGGAATGGTAGGTTATACCGGTTCAGTGAAACAGGACTGAAACGAGGGTTACTCGATTCAGAAAGGGACTTTGTCCACTAAGATAGTCTTGGCAATGAGTCATGACTAACAAGAAATGATTCTCTATGATTATGTGTGTATGCCACAAAGTTACATGTTTTATGTTATGATTATTGTGATTACATTTCACTGCCATAATTTATCCCATGTTATGAAATTATGCTCTCTTTTGCAGGTTATGATTTCCAAAATGTTATGTTCTTATGAATATGATGTGATTGATATTTCTTTTGATTACCCTTACTGAGCATTTGAGCTCACCCTTTTATGTTTTCTTTTCCCCAGGATATAAAGAAAGGTTTTAGGTTAAAAAAAAGGAAGATCTTTATGGGAGATGTTGAAGATCTTTCACCACGATTAGAAGATTATAGTCCGAGTTTCAAAAGACACTAAACTATTACGGTCCTTGTGTGTGTGTTTTTGTAATGTACTAAGTATTCTGCAAAAGTAATGTAAAGTCCATGTACGTCAAGCTTCGGGTCTCTACATTATCCTTATGGGTGAAGTGTGAGATATATACTGATCAGAATAGTCTCAAATATATATTCACATAGAAATAGCATAAAACATTCCAGTGATGATGGATAGATATCACTATGGATTATGACTTTTCAATCAACAATCATCTGTGTAAAGAAAAATAAGGTATATGCCGCTCTAATTCAAAAGGATACTACATCTTTATCAATGATTAAAATTGAACAGGATCCAATCTTCCAAGATTGGTAGAGGATGGACATGGGAATCATTAAGTCAGGAACATCATAAATTCTTTCTCAAATTATTTCTTAACCATCCCTCATAGAGAAATTAAAGGATTCTCAACGAAAAGATGATGAAATTCAGAAAAGTGTGGAAACCATTACAAATAGTAAAATCCTATGATTTATTCATTGAAGAGGAAGGAGTTGTAATATTTGAGTCATGATTATGTGTACCATATGATCCAGAGATAAATAAAATGATTTTTAATGACACACATAGCTCAACCTTCACTGTTCACCTATGAAGCATAATGATGTTTTGAGATGTGAAAGAAAACTTTTGGCGGGACAATATGAAACGAGAGATTTCTGAATATATGTTAGTGTTCCTCGTATGTTAGGAAGTGAGTGATGAGAGGAACAATTATAAGGGGATGATGAATCCACTACCCATACCAGCATGGAAGTGGGGGAACATTGCTATGAACTTTGTCAATAGAAATATAAGGACATCCCGAGGAAACAATGCAATATAGGTTGTTGGGGATCATCTTATGAAGACAAATCACATTATCTCAATTAAAGAGGACATCTCCTTGGACCAAAATTCACAAATTTTAATCAAATAAGTGGTTAGGATGTATGGATTATCTCTATCTATTATATCTGATCATGAACTGAGATTCAACGTGATGTTCTGGAAAAGTCTCAATGATGCTTTGGGCACTGAATCACACTTCAGCATGGCTTATCATCCTCAAACTGATGTCCTATCTATGTAAACATTTTAGACACTAGAAGATATGTTAAGAGAATGTATTATACCTCAATAGAGGATGGTAACATCATCATCCATCTGTTGAATTCTCCTATAATAATAGTTTCCACTCGAGCATCCCAATGGAACCATAAGAATCCCTTTGTGGTAAAAGGTGCATAACACCGTCATGTTAGGATGAATCATTGAGCGTATGCAGCTAGGAACTGAACGGGCGAATGAAATGGTGGAGAAGGGGAAAACCATTTATCAGTGCATCAAGGGAGCCCAATGCCGACAGAAGAGTTATGTAGACAATCATAGATAAGACCTTGATTTCAATTTTTTAGAAATTGTGTATCTACATGTATATCCGTGGAATAATGTCATCAGATTTGGGAATAAATTGAAGTTATGTACCAGGTAAATCATCCCCATCAATATCCTTGATCATTTCAGATTCAAGGCCTATCGATTGAAAATTATTCCTAACTTTTAAAATGCACATGATTTCTTTAATGTACCCCGCTTTAGGATGTACATACCAGATCCTTTACATGTACTCTTTTCAGAGGTGGTATAGTTAGACAGTGATCTTTATTACAAGGATCATCCACTGAATATCATGGATTATAGAGATAAATTTATAAATTACAAGTCTACTCACTAGGTTAATGTATTGTGGTGGAACCATAAGTACGAAGAGACAACATGGGAACTGGAGGAGGCAATAAAGGAAAATTTAATGCACCTATTTATTCCATAGAATGAAAAACAAAATTTCGAGGGATAAATTTCATAAGGGGAGAGGGATATAATTATCCAATTCTGAATAAATGGAAATTACTTTCATATAAATATGTCATATAATCAATTTAAATAACTAGACAATGATCTAATATGTTCTATATGACCATTAAACATATGTTTGTCACTTCTGTGGTTTGAATTTCAAAAATATAACATAAATGATTGCGATCGGTAAGTTATTTGGAGTCTAATATGACCAAATTCTTTTTTGGTTAATTGTAATATACCCTTATGAATAAAAATTTTACCTTTATGAATAGTGAAATATTATAATATATAGTAACGTTACCGATGATTGTATATAAATAATATTCATCTGGAAGTACGATATACCTATATTAGTGAATAAGTAAATAATTGTTTTAAAATCTGTATTTTTCATGTAATATAGGATTTTAAATAAATATTAAATTATGAATACTTAGAATATTATTTTTTAAATATTGATTTCATTTTTAGATACTACATGTCGGAAAATAGTTAGGGTAAATTTTTTGGATTTTTCAGAAATACATGAATTTTTTGTGAATAGTAAAATTCATTATTTTACCATAACAATATATTATAATTTAAATCCACTATCCCTAACATCTTAAGTGATGTAAGAAACAAAATATTGAACTAAATTTTATTTTTTACTATTCTTTGTAATTTAATCGTCACAATTTCTTCCCTTGTGGAAAAATAATAATACAATGATTATAATATTTTGAAAATTCTCCTCCCCTACACTATAAATACCATCCCTTATTACCTCTTCACTTCACTCCTATCAAGCCTTGTTACCTACCTATATTTTTCCCAAATCACTTAAAAAGATCCTCCCCCACGTCCAACATCACCTAGTATCCTCAAAATACAAAATCCTCTCCCCTTAAAAAGGTTCTGAATGAGGTTTGATTCATGAGGTAAATTCTTCACTTATTTTCTTTCGTTTTATTATCATTTTCATTTGTTTTCATTTCTATCCTTACCTATCCTCATAAAAATGTTATGAAAACTCAAGTAACTTACATTTAGTGTAATTTTGTTATGATAATGGAATATTTTATTAACATATCACCTTTCCCAACATTTTATTTGGAAGAAATGAAAACAGCATTTAAGATGTGTAAATTTATCCCAATCATGGGAAACAACTTTTTCATTTCTATTACTATCGTCAATTCTGGTAATGAAACAATTATTATCGAAGAACTAAACTATTATATGTCTAATTTAACTTTTTTTAATTTTATGTTATTCTTATGAACTAATGATGTAAAATAATAATACAATACAAGTTAATTGTGAGAAAAATCTCTAAAATTATTTCAATCATTTGTCATTAATGTTATATATAATGATTAAACATCACTAAAAATTACCAAATTAAATTTTTTAACATTTTCTACTATATTATGAATTATTACATATAAATTCAATTTTGGAGAACAATTTTCATCTTACATGCTTATCCATTCATGAAAATACGTAAGTCCATCATAAAAACCATGAAAACAAATGGACCCGAATAATGAAATTGAACCATATAGCCCATAAAATAAATGTCATGAATGAACAAAAAAAGTTTATAATAAATATTTTTTATATATAATATGTTTTCAAATTATTAATTAATAATCATAATTTGTTTATTCAAGTCATTAATAACAAGTGGAGAACACCAAAATACATAAGGTATGGGATCCTCCCTATTTCGATTTAATTCAAGAAGGTCCTGTGTGCTACACCAATTTATGTGTAATCTCTCCTGATGGGGTATTATTTCAAACCTCCCCCAAAAATCCCTCATAATGTATTAGTGATTAGTGACCCCATTCTCTTTCATAATTTCCCCTTATTTACACATGATACCGTGCTGATAATCTGTAAGAAATTCTACCCAAACGGCTATTATTCCTTCAGGTTGCTCTATATTCCATTTTACCCAAATGAATATTTATTTTATTTTTATGTACATTTTATGAATTAGGTTTATTTTCCCCAAAATCATGTATCAATATCCATCCCTCATTCTCTTTTGATGATATAAAATCCGTTATGTGAATCCCTTTTCGATACTTCCCAATAAGCGAACTCATTTTAAGAGAACTTCCAAAAATTTTAACCAATTTAAATTTAAATCTATCCCATATTTTTAGAAACAATAGTCATTATAAAATCAGTATTTTTATTATTAAAACATTCTTGGATCAGTTCTAGTTTTATCTAAAATATGGTACATTTTCAATTTTGAAAGCTCTATAGTATTTTCCTTAAAACATCACAAAAATGTTTCAAATGCTAAAATTTCTCAAATATATTTCATAAATGTTTTCACCTTTGTCGTACATCAATTATCATGATATATTTCCATTTTAACATATTTAAATCCATGTATGATCTAATTCCTTTCATTGTGGACACTTTCAGGATTCACCCATTGGTTATGCATTAAGTCATGACTGTGGTACAATATTCTTTCCATGGGTAACCCTTATTCTTTTTGTAGGATTGATTATATATGATTATTTATGTGGAAAACATATTCATGAAATATAATATGTGTTCACTCATATAGCATTCAAATTAATTGAGTAATTTTGAGTCTCATGAGACATTATGTGCGACGGTCTTGGTGGTTTGCCATGGATTGTGCTACTATGTGCTATGATCATGGCAGTTAGCCTTGGCCTGTGACACTCTGAGTAACAGTCTTGGCGGTGAAACATGATTATAACTAAATTCATCTTTTATGTTTCTGACACCATTATATTATTTCATGTATATATGATATGATGCTCATATGTTATGATTTCATATCTTACATGTCTTTTTGTATCATCTTGTAATTCCATGTTTCCCATGTGCTAATCATTTATTCTTATTGTTATTCACTTACTGAGCTTTTAGATCATCCCTTTTTTCATGTTATGAATAGGTTATCCTATAAAGATATATGAGAAAAATGAAATATTGGATCTCATTATGATGGTTAAATTAAAATGTTTTTTATAATATTTGATTATGTACCTATTAATTCATGACAATAGAGTTTACAATGATTTGCTTCTACTATGATGTATAATTATGCTTAAAATCATGTAATGTTGTATGTAAATGGATAGGGCCTTTATAGATATCATTATGTAATAGTCTATGTTTCTATATATGGGTGTATATATCTATTAGGGATAGTGGAATAAATATTGAATTGAGTTTATTCAATTTTAGATATGCAGAAATAATTGGAATATAAAGACTTTTCAAAAGACCAGGGGAATTGGAATTTTCTAGAGACACATACTATGTTGGATAGGATTGAACCACAGTGATTATTTTGTATTCACTATGGATGTTTACAAATTATTCAGTGAGAATAATAATTCTTTAAAGATGATACATGTATTATAAAATCATGATACTAATAATGATCGATTGGTAATTCAAATCCTGTATTGCTAAATCCATTATAATTTTACCTTCAATAGAATTTTTCTATTATCATATAATTAGATGTTAGATGATAAGATGAAAATTATTGAAAGGTATCTATAGGATGCCACCATAAAGGGATAATAACACCATAGGATCTTAACAAGGGTTCTGAGTTACTGAAATCTAGTTATATATTAATGTTAGTAACACGATCTTAAAAAATTCATTCGGAATGAATCTTTGTGAGGTGATTTTATACCAGAGGAATGTAAAAGAACCAATTATTTAATGTAACTTATGTTCGGTAACATTTAGAGAATAAATATTTGTTTAATATGTTGTTAAGGCCATATTGTGGGTAATTATCTAGTGATTGAATTAACATAGCTGCCTATGTTATGGGGGTTCAAGATCTACTATGGTAGATCTAACAGGTTATTGGACCTATTCAATTGTATATATACTGAAATGGAAATTAAAAATATATGTCAGAGCAATTTATGAGAATAATTGTATCCATTTTTACATGTCTTAAATAACTCCAAGTAGGCATTCAATGGCATAAGAGGAGAATAAGTGGTTAGTTGATTCACATAGACTATATCAATTGATTAACAACTTATGCAATGATATGTACATGGAATGATATTTCTAGTATATAAATTATTGTTTTAAAATATCATTTATATCTTGGAGAACAGCTAATAAATCAGTTATAACTCTCAGATTATACATGGGTATGTAGAATGGATATGCACTAAGAAATTACAGAAGTAAGGATACTTATTATGGTGGTACCTAAACTAGTATTCCCTTTGATAAATGGATCTAGTATAGTAATTATGGTAAAGGTGATGAGTGATAAAACACATAAATGTAATTGGTATCCATGAATAAAAAACTGAATATGATGAAGATTCTAATGCAACTATAAAGAAGTTATAAAATTCAATGACTTTTTCCAGTTTTAGGAGTAACACCGTCTACATAATGTTTTATTAATATGATAATTATGTTTTAGTATTATCTATTATTTCATGTTTCTATAGTGTAAAAAAATTATATTAAATGGGATAGCATCTCTTGAGAAATTTTACACAGGAAGAAAATGTCACTTATAGAAGAATATCTACACCGCTGAAACATGGCTGAAGCACCATCTAAATCCATTGCTCACCAGAAACATGATCTATGCCATGTGAAATATAACAAGTTTCATTATCATGTTGCCCCTATTGAATGTGTGAGTGTTGTGAAAGAGGACTCCCTGGACCCAACATGAAAAGTACGTTTTATTACCATTTCATGTAAACAGATATCTATACATGATGTTCTCTATCCAATATATTGTAGACATTTATATATAAACTCTTTAATGTTAATATACACAGATTAATTTTCATATCAAAAGGTCATAGAAGATCCTAATTTGTTATGAGAAAATCAAGATAAAATGAAATTAATCTAAACAAAGGACATGTATTCGAGACATATCATACTAACTAGACAAAGAAGATGTTTGATTAACAAGTGTCTAGGGATCATAAGAAATGATAATTATTCTGGTTAAGTTCACAATTTTTCATCTATAGTAGTTAGATCATGAGAGAAAACCTGCCAATCAGAACACCACAAGTTTTGAGTTTCATTGGTTGTCTCTATCTCCAAAAATGTGTATTGGTCTCCTTACTTGATATCCTTACTATCGTTTTCCTTTTGATCGAGTACTTTGCTGCAAGGAAAAACAATGATAATGAAATCATGGTTTGTTATCTTTTTTTAGGTGCATCATTGGTGGTCTTGTATTGGTTGAATGGTCAATTTTTTTTCTCACGTCTATGTTAAGGAAGTAATATGAATCTGGCCTAGTTGATTAGGAATAATCTACCTTCAGATGAATTTTTCCAAATAAGTATAAATTAAAATCCTTCAAGTTGGATTGATAAAAAATAAAGAAATAAAATGGGGATCACACAAGTTTTCATGAATCATTATGAAATATTTAATGACATGGTAATTTTAGTATGAAAAACTCGCTCATAGTTTTTTTTTCTTGTTTCTATGGAAGTATATATAACATGTGATGCCTCAAATAGTTGCTCAAATCTACTCTTGGTATGTGGATTTTATTCACTTCTATCAATATAAGGGATTCTAGGGTCAGAAACAATTTATTCATAATGAATCCACCATATTTAGTTTAATGGTTGTATTAGATATGGCCCCCCCTGTGGGGTATGAGTGTTGTCTAGCTTATTCTATCACCTATAATTGAATTAATTAATATTATTCATGATATGATTAATGGGGTTTGATTTATATAATGTGTTTATAGGTTATGTAAATATGATAAAATGTTAATCAAAAAATATTTTTTAATATTCAAGGATTGTTTAATATTATGATATATTATGATTGGAGTTATATGACTAAAGATTATAATGTAATGTATTATAAACATATTTTAGACATGTGATAAAATAATAAATAATATTTATGAAGTTTAGTTCATCATAAATATTTATTTAGTGCATGTTAATTGAACGAGGGTTAGGAAACCCTGCCATGTATTTTTTAAATAAACTATTTATAGGTGGAGAGAGGTTTTCACTATATACTATTCACTATGAGAAATAAAGATAGTCATTATCCTCTTCAAATTTCTAGAGACAGTATCTTGATCAAGGAATTCAGATCATGTTATCTTTCGTACATCAATGGTAGGTTTATGTAGTGAGCTTTGAGATGTCAACTCCATCATTAGATCATTGTGCTATGGAAAAAATATAATGATTGAAGTTCTAGGTTATTTTTAATTGGTTTGTGGTTGATCATGATAGATTACACTTCAAATCCTTCCATAATCAATCACCAATGATAAGAATACATTGACGTCATATTCAAATCCAAAAATGTGTGTTTTGTGTTTATTTTTTCTGGTATGTTTAATTTATGTGAGATTCTTGGATCATATTAGGGCTAATATCATCATATACAACATGTTTTATTGCATCAATGATGAGAAATTTTGAAATACCCAGCCCACCGACTTCTACTATGTTCCCTAATACCTTCAACATCACATGATTTTCTATTTGTTATGTAATACAATATATAATTCACTTCAAATAAAATACGTATTATATGTGTTTTAGGAACATGATATGGAAGATCAGTCTAGGGGTGTTGTAATATAAAATTACTTAAGTGCCATCATAAAAAAATTTAAATACATGGTTATAATAGAAAATTATTATCAACATAAAAAGATAAATAAGTCCATATTTTCATTAAAATGTATTCATATGTTTTTGAATTTCAAAGAGGAGGAAAACATAAATAATACATGAAAAAATTTGAAAACAAATGGTTAGAAAATATTTTGGATTAAATAGAATGTACACATAGTTCTCAAAATTTAAATTAAAATATAAAAAATCATAAAAATATTATCTTTGTCATAAACAGTTTTATCGATTCTTAAACTACATCATATACTATTTAACCAATTTTGTAATAAATGTATAAAATATTATATAGCTATACAACATATATTTCATATATATCATACTATATATCATTTCCTTTGAATATCAAACTATCATTATATTATCAATGTAATTTTAAAAATTAATATTCGAGTTTCAACTATTTTCTTCCATGCATGTTTTCATGTAATGATTCAATTCACATATACATGGTAATTAAAGAGAATCGACCGTGTTTTCCACCCAAATAGTGCTCTGGGCCAAGATTCACTTTGCCTTAAGAAACCCTCCTATTATTCCAAAGGCTTCTAATTAGATTATAGGGGTTAAATTATTGATTTTATGGAGACTAAATCTATGGAAATGATAAAATAATGTTCTAATATATATATAAAAAAAGTAGTGTAAACAGAAGACCAACAAACACTGGACAAGTATCCCTCCCATGGAATAATAACATGCAATCAGAGAAGTAATAATAATAACAATATTACTAACATATTCAGAATGAAACAACACAATACAACATTTATAGATCCAATACAGGTCAAATAATTCAATAAACTGAAAACAAGGTCAGCCATGGTTGGCTTCAATACATACACAGATAACATGGTAATATAGAAAAAAAACATAAATGATAAAATCATGTTGATGCAGGAACCCCATGGTCCCATTCAATCTACCCCTGCAAAATAGTCCTACACTTAGATCCCAATCCTGTACCTTTAACAAATTGTGATGCCACAAAATCTATATACATTTTTAAGGGACCGTGTGTGGTGTATGAAATAATATTTATAATACATCACCAATGTCTAGATATTATAAATCTATTATTAAGAATTTGTAAATAAATAATATTAATAATGCACTATACAAATAAATATCAATAACCCACTCCCCTTATGCTCGGTAACTTCAATGGTGTTTTCACAACCTTTATCTAATGTCGAAATACCATAGTGGAGATGATCCTTAGCATAATCCCAATGCATACCCAAATATAAATCCACCAAGGAGATCCCTCATGTTACACCTCTAAAAAATAACTTAGAACCTCTAGCTAGCCATCACCTCTTGTCCAAACAACATCTTATGCCCAAAATGAATACACAAGTTTGATACCTCATAAAAACGACCTCATATCTTAAGAAACCATGCTTTCTCAAAGAATGATATCTCAGGAACAACGATAACTTTTCTATAAATAATATCACTTTTGGTTCAATAGATTATGTCACAAGGAATGAGGGTGTCCATTGTACATGATAATTTATACCTTAATGTCCTCAATTACAGTGAGCCTCACCATGGAACCGATAGTATCAACACTATTAACCAATGGATCCTCAAGATCCTCATGGATTTATATGGAAATATCCTCTAACCATATTCATGTGATGCTTCAACCAAAGTACTATACCCATTTGACTGGTCAATTCCAGCTCAACATATGTGTCTTTCTGTGTGTACAAAGCTCCAAATTCCACATTTTGCAAGAAATTTTAAATGTTGTCACCATGTTACTCCCTAATACAATTAAATAATCACTTCATGCCACTATGACTATGTATCTATATCCAATGGATAACACCATTCAAAATGACATATCCTCACCAATAACATTATGAAATCTTCACCTCACCTCGATGACCATGTCACCCAACCATTTATCTCTATCACCGAAATACTATAGGCCAATCCATTATTAATGATCATCTCACCTAAAACAAAATTTCCAAGTCGAAATAAATCTTTAGGTGGAGACTATCACATTACCATGGACGTCATAATCAATATATATATATATAACTCAATGAAATTTAAATAAAAGAAACAACCCATCCAACACATTTGAAGGACCTGAACTCTCACCAATACAAATAAATATGTAAACTAGTGTGAGAATTTCCATAATAATATCACATAATAAATTAAATTAATAAAATACTAGAGTTTAAATCCACCAGATCACTGTCATTCAACACAATAGATATCTCAAATACACACTATCAAATAACTTTTGAAATAACAAATAAAGATGATCACCACATTCTTTATGTTGGTAGACACTCGTAAATCTAATCATAGACTCTAACTTGAGCTGGTTTTTAAGAATTAAAAATAATAGAAAACTTTGCTAAAATAAGTTAAATCACATCACAAGGATTTAGAACTCTTTATGAAGAGAGGAAATATGGATGTATGCATGATGATTAAAGGGTTACTAATATATATCCAACACTATATTCAAATATTGGAATGGATCTCAGATGTGATGATCATCTCAAAAGCAATGAGAGTAGGAATAAGGGATAACCACCCATGTTTTATGTACGACTTAGAGGATACGAGTGGATAAAATTTTTATAATAAATGATATGTAAATAAATTTATTTCCCAATTTCATTGGTTGGTATAGTTTTACCACACATAATTGAAAACCATGTGGAAATCATGTGGTTCCCACTTCCCAAGCACTGGGTTCAAAAGGTTATCCATCATAGTTTCCCCAATCATGTGGAAACCATGTGAATCACCTATGATACAAACTTTAGAGAGTTCAAATGGCCTTGTAACCCTCCTACATGGTTTTTAAAAATATACATGGATCACTTGGAGGGCCTCATGGGTACACTATAGAAGGGGATAGTTTTTCAAAATATTGTGTGTCGGTATGCGCTCTCAAGAAACACGGATTTGTAGTATTCAGCGCACCCAAATACCAATAAAAACCATGTCTCACATGACATGAATTAGAAATAATACAAAAACTAATTGTTTAATTGGAAAATTTTGAGTTATATTCCAATGATTGAGAAAAGTCAACTTTTACCCACTATACTCAAAAAATTCAACAAAGGCAAGATAATCAAACTGCTTTAAAACATGCGATGTTACACTATCCCTGACATATAAAATTTTATTACTGATTTATTGAAAATTAATTAATATGGTTCTAATAATAAAAATCCCATTAATATTATGCAAGGTCCACCATAGTCTCGAAATACCATGTCATCTATTTCATGGGTTCCCCACCTTTAGAGTTCATGACCCGATACAAAAATATGTCCCATGGTCCACTATACATCATGGGACACAATGTACTCTTGTGAGGAATCATCACCCCTACATGTTTTCTGGTGCGAAAATTTTATATCAAACACCCATCATGTCCCACATCATAGTAGATTCTTGCCTCATGTCCATGTCTCACATGACACATATGAGCTCCCACATCTCATCTGATACTCATATTAGTCATGATTCCTCAAAACTAAATATAGTTCGGCTTTCAATGATTCATAGATTACAAAAAACATCACAAGCCATTTTTCCGATGAATCTCACTGAAGAACATAGCAGAACATGCCTTATACATATACAATGCATCTGAAATTATTTATCACATGCTGACCATCATGTTGTTAGTCCATAGATACATCTTGTGCAAGGTGGGAATCCATCCTGAAAATTACTACAAAAAGACCATCCCTAGATGAAACTATAGATTAATGATAAGACCACGAAATACATCTTACCATTACTGGATCACCAGCATGCCTTGACCCTCGAAGATCTATGGCATGCACCTTGCCTATATGATGAGTTCCTAAATCGTGACCACTCTACTCTTCATCACCATCCACCATCCACTGGCCTCACTACCGGGTCCCTTTGTCTCTTCTTCGACCTCCCCATGAATCAATATTTTGGATACGAACCCTATGAACCGCTCTGGGCCTGATCTCAGAACCTAGAGTCTGCCCCGATCCATATTTGTTAGCTATTAAAGAAGGCACCCTCTATAACCTATCAAGTTTTCTAATCTATTTTCATACTCATGACTCCTATAGTTCCCAATTGGACTATTTCTTCACATGGAACAACTCCCCATACTAGAATCTCACCATCAACAATGCACTTAGAGGTGGTTTTCGTGAGTCACATGACTGATCACCCTTCCACAAATCCTTAGGTATTTTATTTATTCTATGTAATGTTTCCCCACTCTAGTCACATCACATCATCACCCATATCGTGTATGCATGTTCTGTCAAATTGGTCTTGACTATGCATGGTTAAATCACTTCCTATAAGAATGTGGTTAACCTAAAGATGTTTACATACTTCCGTTTGGTGTGTCAGAATCAATAATCAAAAAACATAAACCTCAAGGAGAAATCACAAACCATAATAGGTTAAATTATTCAACTCGTTGAATGATGATGAATTGTCCATGAATGACATCACACCCATATATAGGATCAAGAACACACTTAATATCTATTCTTTCACCATGCATGTGTAGAATTTCTTAAAGAACCAGACCTCAATGTCCTTTAAATGTAGTCCCTCATGTATTATTACAGGAACCTATGTGTCCCCTAAAACATTTTTTCCCCTGAGCATATATATTTCCAGATTCACTCTTCATCCTAGAGGTGTCTCAAGCTACATAAATATCATTCGAACCACCTATAGCCAGTTCATATTCATCATTTATCCTCCCTCAACATAAAATAGCAGTGTGGGTTGTGAATTAATCTATCAAGTATGATATTCCAGGGAATACAATACTCTTCGAGCTCCACTGTCAATACCCTATATGACACATACTAGACTCTCCCTGATCTACACTTCAATCCAAGACCCAAATGCTTTCAAATCTGGCTGCTAACCCACTTGTAAAAGATCATGTACATATGACATTAACTATGGAACATGATTAGTATGACCCTTCCTGGTCTTATCTTAAACCTCGTGTGTGAAAACACGTTCCTATTCACACAACACCAAGTCACCATCCACTTGACGCTCCATTAGAATCTGTCCAGGTGGAGACCCACCGATTTCCAATATAATATTCATAATACAATAATAAAACATATATATTTCCCTAATAAGGAAATAAGGAATAGAACATTCAATATAACTACAACTACACTCCCCCATTGCAACTATTACTCACGAAATTTGGCCTCTATGCCCCTAAATCACTGACATTTGATCCACGTATCAAATATGACATAGGCCACACCTTTACTGACGATCATTGTCACCTCAATCTGGTGTCCTCATCATCCAACATGGAGATCAACATTACACCACAACATCATCTCAACATTATCCTATACAATCTATACACACACACACACAGATATATATATATATATATATATATCAAATTGTAAAATAATATTTAATTGGGTCTACCTTCATGGGATGGATTAGTAAGATTCCACCAATGAGATGCAAGGATGGAAAACAATTCCAATCTTTAATAACTGACACGTTAAACAAACCAACCCTTCTTATCACATTCTAGTTAGCCAATGACTATCATGAACAATTTCAATCTTGGGAATGGACACAAAAACACACAAAAACACATATAGAAAAATCTATTCTTAATCCAAATTCATAAGCATGCCTCCATTTCCATACCCAGACAAGGGTCCACAGATCCTCCCTTTCCATAACAGGATTATAGTCACATTTTACAATAGATAATAAGTCACATATACATTCACCAATAGATTTGTAAAGGTTATCAATTGTAAAAACAATATTATATAATAGAAATTATCAACAATGGAAAATTGGTCTATCCCCAGTTTATGAGGCATTGGGAACCTAAACACGAGATTTGCAGAATGTTCTGACAACATCCTAATCCTTGATCTAAAAAATAAAAATAGTAAGTATGTGAAAGAGGTAAATGAATACACTTTTACCACATAGGTAGAACCCTAAACAAGTTTCTTTCCTTAATGGTGCACCAAGAAGAGCATCATTCGGCCTTATGTGACCCTCCCCATATTAAAACGGATGCGTAATAGAAGTGAAGGTGTAAAGAGGTGAAAGTGGGGATTATATTCCCTCTAGTTTTTATTTAATAATGGTTTAACATATATTTAAATAAATGAAAATGAAATACCCACAGAAACCAGACTAGTAAGATTCACACTGAGAAAGGACTTGTCATAATTGGAGAAATAAGAACAATAAGATCAATTCCATTTTTAGAAGAAAAACTCACAATATAAAAATTATAGAGAATAAATCAAATAATGGCCTTACCAAAAAAATAGGTAATTTGGTTTCCCATGTCCGAACTCTGTATATACATAATAGAAAAGCTAATACATAAAGGAAAACTAAAAATATAAAATATAATATATTGTGGAACCTTGAGGTCCCTTTACATAAATCCCATTATAAATATCCAAAACAATGGACCAGATCCAGATTGAAAATGATTACCTAATCTCAAAGCCAGAAAATCTACATGTTCCCAAAAGGGACCATATGGGGTGTGAGATAGAATCTCTGCAGGACATCACTACCTTGTAATTATCCTATATCTATTACTCAGATGGTTCAACTAGATATTAAAATAATAATCACTGTCCAAATTCATAACAATAAAACACTCCCCCTTTCCACAACATCCATAAGGGAGTAATCATCATCCATTTTTAGTGCTGAAATACTGTAGTTGAGATGATGATTAGTCTATTCCCAAGGAATCAACTTATGTAAATCATCCCATGTAAACCCTCCAAATCCACCCCTAATAGAATCACCCAAGACTTCATGAAAACTGAATCCTGGTATCTAAAAACAGTCAGTTTCCCGAGGGAAAACCCATACCAAATAAAAGGTCCCATTGATCTTAGCACATAAAGAACCCCATCAGCTCAAATCATGTCATTCTATGAATACTGATACATGTTATCCAAATATAACCATCATCATCTCAACATTATAAATCTTGAGAAATGAAAATATTTATCCTCTAAATTAATTCCAAGAATAATTTCCCCATGTATGACGAACCTCAACCCACAACAAATAATTTCAACACAGCCAACTAATGTCTACTTATATCCTAATTGATTTTTCGGGAATGTACCCCAAACCATCATTTTATTCTAAATCTAATTTGGGTTCCACGAACATGATTACTAAATAACACTACATTATATGATTTATACTATGTGAACATGGCTCTAAATGGTGCATAGACCAAAAAAAAGTGAGATGCAATCAACAACTAAGTCCTTAATCAACATCATCCAGAACCTCACACACTTACGAATGTGTCGATCAATATGGTGGAAAATTATATTCAATATCACATGAACCTCTACTGTAGACCCACATCATCACCACCCCCCAGAGAAGACCATGTCTCCCAACTAGTGAGCGACATGATCTAACTGTCTCGGGCTAACCTAATCTTAATGATGATATCACCTCAAACTAGATGGTCAAAGCCCCCTCAATCCTCAAGATGGTCTCATCATGTTCCAATGGAACTGATATTTAATATATATATATATATATATATATATATATTAATTCAATTTTTATGAAATAAAAACCGTGTAGTTATGTTCCCATGGTCCCTGCCTCTCACCCGGTGTCAACCATTTGTAAACTATTGTGAGCATTCCCATAAGTATCTCAGATTGTAAATATAATTAATTATAATAAATCTGTAAAATTAACAAGGTCTCACTTAGTCATAAAAAATGAGACAATAAATTCCACCCCAAAAAACTATTTAAAAATAAAAAAATAAGGTCCCCACTTACCTCATGTTGGTTGCTACTTATACATAAAATATTAGCTTCAATATCAAACCAATTTTGAATAAATTTTCATTTTAGATGAATTAAATGAAAATACGGTAAATCATATATCACATATTAGGATATTTTTATGGTTATATAATATAATAATAGTGGATCTATTATTAATTGTATTACTAATTCGGATCGAATTTAGTAGACTGATCGAAGAATGAAGCCCAGATGTGATGATCAGTTGAAACCCATGGAGTGGATGAAAATAGAAGATCCAATCCTACTGTGTGTTCATCATATAGGATAATAGAAAAGATATGGTGAAATATAATGTTGTAAAATAAGTCCATTCATAGTTTTAACATTCTACATGGTTTTCGTTCACAGTTTAGAAAACCTTGTAAAAATAGAACGGTGCCTTCCAAGCTCCCACATTCTTCCAAAACATGTGGCAACGATTCAGATAATATGTTTTAAAAATTTATATAGAATTCAAAGGGATATATTCCCACCTCTTGAAAGTTTTATAAAACTATTCAAAATATACATGGAGGGCTGCACAATTACCCCATGGAGGCCGTAGTGTTTGTTCAAACCATGGGCCCGAGTCTACACACCCTAGAAACACTGGTTTTCTATGTCCGACACACATTAAACCCATAAAAATATCTATGAAAAATTAAAATAATAAATAATAATCAAATAATGGACTTGTTTGAATGGAAAAATCATAATTATGTTCTTTTTATTGAGTGAAGTGATGGTCTGCAAACCAAACTCTAAAAAATTCAATACGGGCCGGGAATTCATCCTGCTCCCAAAACCTCTGGCTGTTACAGTATTGGTTTTAGAATCCCAAAAAAATATAAATCATATAATAAGAATTATATTTTTTCATTATATACACTTTTATAACCTCCCATTAAATGTATTGATAAAAAATTAATTACATCACTTGATGGATATAAATGTCTTCACATACACATAAGAGATGTATTCATTTTGCGATGGTCCTAAAGACTAGAGGATGAATGATAATTTTTTAATATATAATATTATTTATGTTAAAAATATCATATATATATTTAAATATATTAATATAGCCATCCATGACACCCAATTTTCATAAATGAAATACATCTCTTCAGGGGGTTGTAGTCCTCATGGACACATGAACGATGCTTCTATCTTACAGCTATTGGATTTGAAGTACATAATTTTTTTTCATAAAAAAATATAAAATTATAGAGTATTGATTATTTTAATACAATAATTTTTCTATGTATATAATATATCCTGTATATGTGAAAGGGGAAATAAAATTTAAAGTACCTAATTAAGAATATTTTTTATTCATTGGGTATTATCCATTGGAATACACCTTAAGCTTTCTATGTATAGTCTGTTGGTGATATTAGGGTCTATATAATGTTTTGAGGATATTTGAAATTTTGTTTTTTTACATATTGGTTGATAAATTCTTTTTATTTTGGGTTTAAGTTTTAGGATAACAGATCTAATCTAAAAGTGATAGGAGTTTCAACATTAAAAATAAGCATATGTATGAACTAATATAAAATTATTTTCGTATAAGTGGGGAAATTTTTTGAGATAAAATGAGAAGAAGTTTTTAAAGGAATAAATACACTTAACTATTGATAAAAATATAATCGTGTTGTGATATGATATGAATTATCGATTATATTAATTCCATTTAACTACTTTTACCCTTTATAGTGATAACATTACCTATTTACAATATTTAATTGTTGTTATAAACAAAAATGAAATAAAATTTATAATAAAATATTTTCATTAGTATTATAAATATATAATTATTTTTATTCGATACACTTCATAAAGGTGGAATAAATTACATTCAATATAAACAGCCAAATTGAAAAAGAAATCAGTTTTGAGAAAAATGTCATTTTACGTGTAAAAATGAATTTACAGGAATATAATGTTTATAAAAAGAATCCCAGATATTTATTGGATTGCTACTGATACATGATATTAATATGTCTTTAAAATGATGAAAAAATGATCCTATAATTTTGAATATATAAATGATGGAAAATGTCTAAAATATTTTTGTAATTGAATAAAATAATACATAACTCAATAAAATGAAGCATGGGTTTCCGACCCGAATTTTTTTTTTCAAAAATGTTATACATTAACAATTAAATACATTTTATTCTAAGAAAATGTTTAATTGTTTTAATTTATTCTAATATCTTGATAATGTCACCAAATTTATGGAATTTTAAAAATTATTCTTTTAAATGAATTTCTTAAAAAATATGTCTAGGTAAATGTTAATATAGTGCATTCAAAAATAAATTTCAATTTTCTATTTTCCATTTCTAAAATTTGAGAAATAATATATATAAAATATTTATAAAAACACCATTTAAAAAAAATCCATTTAATAGTTAAATTTATAAATATTATAATAACTTAATTAATTTTACAATTTATGTTTAATTTAATATTATCATATTATATATTTTATTTTATTATAAAAAACAATTATTTACCTTATTTAAGTGTTCTATAATTCACATGAAAAAGAAGATACTTCTAAATTTCGGTAAAAATTCTTGGGATGTTACCTTCAACCCACATAAATGAATTTCAATCTATAAATTCTATGAATCTAATGAAAAAGTTATAGATACTACCTCCTCGTATCCAAATCACGTTACAATGTATGATTATTAATTTTATGATTTAGACACAATAAATTGACATAATTAGAGGTCTTATTCTACAACATGTTATTCTTTGATCCACAATCTATACTGGTTATTCCATATTCTAATTGTCATAAACTTTCTATATAGAGTATGTGGTTAGTATTGTTAACTAGAAATATGTGAATGATATATTATAATAGGGTGTGGTGAATGATATTTCTTTAACCTCTATGAAATTAATAGAAATTTATGAGTAAAAAATGGAAGAGGAAATTTTAAGAGATTTCAGAATGACGTCCTTATGAGTATTTGAACAAATAATCAAAATGATATAAATGAAATGGATTAAATAATTAAAGGTATATAAAAATATTTAACATATGTAAATATATAAATAAATTACAAATGCATGGTGAAACAAAAAACATATATCACCTCAACGGATTTATGTCTTCACATTTACCGAATGTGGAAATGAATTATATAAACTTAATATTATGTATAAAAATTATAATCTTTTTTTATTTATATCATAAAAAAATTGAAGACCACATTAAATATAATCTTAATTAAATTCCATAATCCATTAAAATGTTATTGAACTGACATGATAAGAATAATTTACAACCATTAAAAAAGTATCCATCAATCATCAAAATTAGAACAAACAAAAAATGAAATATCAAAAACGTTTTTAAATAAGTCATCACATATGAATTCTCATAGTCATAAAAGCTTCTAAACAACTAAAAAATAAATAAAATAATTAATTAGACATTATTAATCAAAAAACACAGTAAATATTTTGAATACATTCATTATCACATTTCCCCTATACCTCATGTACATTGTACTATTTATAGTTTAAGATTGAAATAAATACCACATTTAGATTTTGTATCTATTTATTTTAGTTATAAACGAATATGCCTCATCTTTAATTTTTCTGATAAATATACTCCATTTATACTACTACCAACTATGTTTTTATAACACATCTATGATGCTCTTTCTGGAAAACAATTTATCCTCAATGTCCCTTCTATAGGAGGTAATCACCATATCCTTGACCAATATAATATTAGGAAACAATATTCATGATAATATTTAAATGTTTACCTTTTTAAGGTTTGAATTTTATTTTATCAAAATAATCACCAATTTTTATCTCATTATGTACAAATTATCATATTAGGAATGTTGGATCATTTATGAAAATGTTATATTTTTAAAAATATTGTCTCATGATACTTATAATTTGTAAGTCATTATGATTATACAAGAATAAAGATTTTTAAAAACCAATTATGTAATAAAATATTAATTTATATAATAAAAAAATTCAATTTAAAAAATTCCATGGTCCTATACCGCACAGGTTAATAATTTTTATAACCAATTAAAAATTCACATTAATAATAAAAACATTTCAATCCATTCAACAAATAATTTATTTTCAATGATGATTATATTTTTTTATTTCCTTTTATGACCCACATCCTTTTTTGTTTTATATTAAATCAATTTATGTAATTCACAGTAGTTTAAAATTCATTATTATCTTATATATGCATTTAAAAATTAAATTTTTTTTAAAAAACTATTTTGTCATGATTAAGTGGGTTTATTTAAAATTAATATTTCATAATATTAACAATTTTATTTTATAATTTTTTTAAATTTTAAATGAATATGATGAAATTAGATAAAAGGGATAATCTTAATCATGTAGTTAATAATTTATTTCAATGGTTTGGAATTAATTACTAAATAAAAAATTAAATTATTATTATAATAAGAAGTACCATAAATCTCTAAAACACTAAATGATTTCTAATCAAAGATAATTTATTGTAAATTAAAATATATAGTCATTGTCCCCTTATCTGATATCTATTTTGTGGACATTGAATCATGGGTAGAAACTATATATTATTTTTTATGTAAGCGTTCCTAACTGAAATACACTTATACTTATAAAAATGAATTATTTTTACAAAATCATGAAAATCCTAAAAATAAAACTACAAATATAAATACAAAGACATTTAAACACAAAAAACCATATCCTATGTATAATTTTTTTCTTCTATATGGTCTCATGGGGCCTTCATTTCTAATGATACATCCAATGAAAATTATATCCCCTGATGCTAATATTAACTACATATATTTTCTTCTTTAGTAACCATCATTTAAATTTATTCAATACAAAACCAAATAATTATAACAATATAATTTATTTATATTAATGTCTATATGTTAATGGTAATTTCATTTAACCTTTATTAATCCCATCCTTAAAAATAAAAAACCATTCGTCCTATATACGTTCAAACTACCAATGCCATAAGAAAAAAATTACATTATCATCACTAACCATAATTAATGGTTAATCTACGTGATTTAATGAATTAATGAAAATTTGAAGATATATTTATGGATATTTAATATTAAATAGGAAAACAAATTAATTATTTTATCAATAAATGTCAATTTTTAATTCAATCTTTTAAAATATACATGATTAGAGGAAATTTGATTATTATTCAAAATTATATAATTATATAATATCATTTAGTTCAACTTATAATTCAATAATATTTTTTATATAACATACTAATAAATATTATGTATGATAATTATGATTCTATTAAAATGATATTATAAAATAATCACCTCATTATCATTAATTAAATCATGTTATGGGTATGTTTGGGTAGATTAGACCACCTACATGAATTATAAAGTTAATATACATCAAAAATGGAAATGAGAACATAAATTCTCATATAATACAATATAAAATTCTAAATTATTTTTTATTATGGATATTTTATTTCATGATTTATTTTGTCTTTTCATGAAATACCCAATCATAATCAAGGGTCACTAAATCATGATTGTTATTGATTTTATCTTAATTCAACATAATAATACATGGAATAATGGAATTTGAAACATCATAATTAACTATTTTTATCACCAAAGAGTATGTTTAATGACATAATAATGATTAATGTTTCATTAATAATGAATATAGACCTTCTTTTTATAAAATAGTAACAAAAACTCAAAAAATTTAACACTTGAACAGGACAATTAGATTAATTATTATATGAAAATGATTATTTGTGAAGTTAATAATTGGAAATTAATACGATTAATGTTATGAATTATGTTATTGATATGTCAATGTTTCTGATAAGAGACTTTAATGTATGTTCATGGATGTTAAGACAAGAGGTCAGGGTTTCTATCTCAATATCCTATCTTTAGGACATATTTGGTATTAGGAAAACAATTAAATTTATTTGATGTATATAATGTAATATCAAAACACGGTTTTACTATAAAAACACTTGATATGGACCATCATGGTGAGGTATAAAAGATACAATTGAAAACAGTCATGAATATAACCTAAACAGGACATACAACCAATGTACTTTACTGAAAATAAGACACAACCAGATCCATATGATCTAACAAAAAATTACCAAACTATAATGTATGAATAATGAATGATAATGTAGTATCCATGTGGCTAATAGTAAACTCAAAATCAACTCGAACTGGATGTAGTAAAAAAATAAAATCCAAATTTTTATACGATTCCCTTACACATACCTAAATATTGTAATACAACATCTATATCCACCCAAATGAAAAATGTATTTTGTGAGGAAAAATCCTAGTAGAATACCTACATTGTCTATACATGGGTTAATATCCCCAAATTTATAGTTCTATATTTTAATTCAAAAAATGTATAAATAATTTTCATAAACCTAATACAATTGAAATCTAATTTTCATTATATTTACATAAAATCATTTCATATCTATTAATAAAGAAACATGAAACTTATATGTTCTCAATAAATAAATCATATCCACACATAATAAGGTAAAAAATTAAAATCATATACATGAAATTACATCATTCAAAGCCTAGTGATACAACGTCAAATAAAAATATATTGGAAACAATCCATGATGAAATCAATCATGTGATAAAAATATATAAATGACAATGAAAAGTATCATGTAGTCTCTATACTATAGTATTATATGTCTAAAATATAAAAAATTACATAAACTAGGTAAAATGTCTGATAGGACTAGTATCGAGTCCTTCAAATTTATTTTGATATCATTAAAAAATCCTATAGTGGTGCTACACTCCCAAAGGTTTCCAATTTCATTTTACTGATGTACCCAAAGTTCCCATTGTTCCATGATTTTCAAAATACATTTCAATCATATTTTCCAGAAATTTAATACCATTTACAAAGGCATTGTATATAGATTACGTGTTTTTGGGTGAAATAATATCAAATTTTTAATAAAACACATTTATAAACATTTACACTACTATGATGTCCATTTAAATAAAAAATAACTTTTTTTAAAGTGGATGTGTTCGGTTCAAAAACCAGAACATAAAAATTCATTAAATCATGTAGGAGTACATATACATATTACATAAGATGAAAAGAAGGCAGTTTTTTGGTATCTCTATTAAAAAGGGGGAGTATATCAGGAGGGTGGTCATCCATCCAGATGACATCATGAGGAACTCTCTTGTTTGAAAGACCATTAGTGATCTTGTGGGCTTCATGATAAGTGTGTGTGACATTGAAATTAAGGATTTTGAATGAGTGCTGGTAGTCCATCCACTTGGGGGTGAGGGACAACAAAAGGTGAGTAACACCACTTTAGATGGATTGCAAAATATTAGTTCAGTCACATTCTATTCAAATGTTTCTCCAGTTGAATTTCATGGAAAAAGAGACATCATGGAAGACACCCATATTTTCCGCCTCTAAATATGATGCAATTCCACAGCTTCCCTAGAAACATCCAATGAACTGATCCAGATGGTCTCGAAAGACACCACCACGGCCCAAAATGACTGGGTTTCCCTTTAAGGCTCTGTCAAAATTGACTTTTATTCATCCAGGAGGAGGATCTTGCCCAAAAACTTCAATAGTATAGTTTTGATTTTGAATGATTCTATGAACTCCAATACGACGAAGAGACCTATGATCTTTGACAGAGTTGTCTCAATGATTCTTTTGGATCAAAGTGGCCTCTTTAATGGAAAAAAGAATTCTCATTTTACCTGCATTTAATAAAATTTAGTTATTGTTAAAAATTTAATCATATCTACCATACCAAAGGACATGGAGTAGATCTGCAACAGCAATTAGAAATAAGCTTCTAATCTGCGGAGATCTCTTGGACTCTGCCATCCTTTTATGTTGAGAAAAAAAATCAAACTGTCCGAAATCCATCTACATAAAAATCATCAAAAATTTAATTCCAAAGAGCAGTATTAGTGTTACAGGATAAAAAAAGATGATTTATGTCTTCCTGATGCAGATTACACATTCTATATTTAGAGAAAATATTAAAACCATTGGATTGAAGATTTTAATCAGTGAGGATTTTTTTGTCCACTATTCTCCAAATAAGAGTGAAATGAGATGGTTTAATAATATCTTTTTTGAATTTGTATATCCAACATAGAGTTTCATCAGAATTGTTAGAGCAGTGTTTGTAGTAGCTCTTATAATAAAGCATCCCAATTTGAGAATGTTCCCATACGAGAATATCATCATTAGTTATGAATAAATAATTATCAACAACATCATTTATATTATCAGGTAAGTGGAGAATTTTCACATTGATCATGTCCCAAATGGTGCAATTAGTGGGGAAAAGAGTGCCAGTATTGGGAATCTTATAAATATGGTGGGAGCCAGTCTAATTGTCCAACCAAAAGTTTAAAGTAGATTCCTTACTGACAATCCATCAAGAATTGGCCAAAATAGAGGAAAAACAGATTTGATAGAAGGCCAAATAGAAGAATTCCTATAAGGAATCTTACCATCCTTGAGCTTATAAATAAAGAGTGTCCAATGAAAACCCGTTGAGTGAGATTTATTATTTAATAGTTACCATGTGAGTCTGGCTTGGAGAGCTTCATTAAAAGTCTTAAGATTCTTACTGCCAATGCCTCCTTGTTCAATAGGTTTATAATAGGTGGTCCAGGGGACAATGATGTGTTTCTCTGAAGGGTACTTCCACTCCAAATGAAGTTCCTTATAGCAATATTCAGACATTTTAAGAGAAAAGCATGCCATTTGTATACCATCATAGAGTGAACCATCATAGAGACAATGGTCGATTTTAAAAGACAGACTCTTCCAGCCATTGAAAAAGTTTTTCCCTTTCATGCTAAAAATTTTCTATTAATTTGGTCAACAATGTGATGGAAATATAAAGATTTAGGTTGGCCATAAATGATGGGGACACCAAGATATGTAAAAGGGATGGAACCCTCTTTGACCCCTAAAGTATCAATGATATGGCCTTTTTAATTAAGCGGAAATATTTTGAAAAAGTAGATAAATGATTTATTCTAATGGACAAATTGGACAAACACATCTTCATAATGTGTGATAATATATTTAAAATTATAAATATTTTTCTTCTCTCTCTGGAGGAATAAAATAATATCATCGGCATAAAGAAGATGAGATGGGGTATTTAAATTCCTAGAGGCATGAATCGGTTTGATCTTGCCTTGATCAATAGATACAGTAATCAATCTGCTCAGATAATCCCCCATAATAGAGAAAAGGATGGCAGAAAGAGGGTCACTCTGTCTGACACCCTTATTAAATTTAACGTAACCTCTAGGAGAACCATTAACTAGAATAGAAATACGAGATGAGTTGAAAATATTTTTAATTCTATTTAGAAAAATATCATTGAATCCAAATATAGAAATCACTTTAAAGAAAAAGTTCCACTTGCTGGTATCAAAAGATTTTTTGATATCTAGTTTTATCACAACATTCCCTCCAAGAGAGTTTATATTCAACAAATTGGTGGATTCAAAGGCAAGACAAATAAAATCATGTATGGATCTACCTTTGATTAAACCAAACTGATTCCAGGTGACAATTCTGTTACTAATGGTAGAGAGTCTAATAGAAATAATCTTAGTAATGATATTAAAGAGAGAATTTAAAAGGGAAATGAGTCTGAATAGATGTATTTCATCATCACTGTCTTCTTTGGGAATAAGAGTAAGGAAATGATAGTTAAATCCAAGAGGAAGAATACCTTTTTCAAAAAAAGTTCTAACCAAACTACAGACATCATTTTGAATGACATACAAATGTTTTTTTATAAAAAAACATTATTAAATCCATTAGGCCTGGTGGCACTATCAAGGTTAAGACCAAAGACAGAGTCCTTGTTTTCAAAATCAAGAGGAATATAGTTATGTAAACGGTTATCCTCAATTGTAACAATGTTCAGAAAGAAATTCGGCAAATGTAATTTGTTTATATCAGGACCATTGAATGTGTTATAGAAAAAAAACATGATTATCAATACCTTCCTCTGAGTCAATGAGTTTTCCATCATCCCATAAACAAGTTACGGACCTGTTAGCTTTTCGAGCTCTTTCAAGGGATTTGTAGAATATAGTGTTTCTATCTCCATCATTGAGCTGTTTAGCATTATAAATTTTCTTTTTTGATACAATCTTTGAAGTTGAGAAAAGAGATTAGTTTAGTAGAGATATTAAATTCATTTTGGATATCATGGGTGAATCTGGAGGTAGAGTTGTTATTTTGGAATAGAGAAAGATCTTTTTTTATGTGTTGAATTTCTTTATCAATTGAATAAGATTTGGTTTGACACTAATTTTTGAGAATAAGAATTATATTTTTTAGCATAGTGGTGCAAGAAAAGGGATCATTGTGATTCCCCATGTTCTCCCAAGATTTGTTAATTTGAGAAAAACATTCAGGGTTAGAGGACCAGGCCAAATTAAACCTAAAAGGAAGACATGGTCTTTGATGGGCTTGAGGGATACTGACCAAAATAGGATAGTGGTATGAAGAAAGTTTAGGAAGAGAGATACTCGAAATGTAATACCATTTTTCAAGAGTTGCATCATTGGTAAAAGCTCTATCACATTTACTAGATACAACCCTATTGTAATGATGTCTAAACCAAGTGAATTTGGAACCTGTAAGATTCAATTACATAATATTGTTGGATTCTATGGAGGATTTAAACTCCTTTAAAGAGATGTTGGAGTAATATTTACCATGTTTTTATATGGGGGAATGAATGGAATTAATGTCCCCAACCACAATCCAGGGGTCCTGTATTTTTGTGTTAAGATGGGAGAGTTCATTCCAAAGTGGTCTTATAACTTGATAATTATTTTTAGCATAGAAAAAAGTGGTGAAAATGTGAGTGTGATCCTATAAATAGTCACATGTCAGATATTTATCAGCAACACTAAAGATTTGAACATTTAGAAGAGATGAGTGAAAGAAAATCCAGAGGGTTTCAATAGCATTATCATTGTTACATGAACCTAAGAAAGAGAAAACAAGATTACAGAGGTGTAGAAATATGAGAGAAAAGTTAACTTTCGGATCAGAAATAGCAAGGTTCTAGGGCAATGAACACTGATAAGTCATTTTGAAACATTAAGGGTGTCAGGGATTGCAATACCCTCACAGTTCCAAAATAAAATATGCATTAAGACTAATTTTTATTGGTTGAAACCCCCTTCATTGTATTTATAGAACTTTTCACTCTGGGTTTTCTTGGAGAGATCTCCTTGCAATGAGTGCAAGTTTTCACCAGTATCCTTAAAGGAGGAGAAATATCCTTAGCAGAATCCCCCACCATGGCCTTCGGTATTGGGTGAAGCAGGCTGTTGACATCTTCTAGACTATGGGTGGACAGTGTTACATGTTTTGAACATGTAACATAGTCACAAGGGGATGAGTGTGTATAATTATAGGAGACAGATTCTTGATCCCCTTTCTTCGTGGAGGTGTCAGACTGAGTGATGGAATGTGGGAGGCAGGTCATAGTGCCTGACCATTCATTCTCTTCAAGAGAGTGTCCAGAGCAGATGAGTGCATCATAATTTTCCTTAGGGGAAGTAGGATTAGAGTAGACACGATTAATTTCAAATGTTATTATTCAGGATTTCACATCCTCGTTTCCCAGATTCAGAGGAGGATTTCCAGATGGAATATCCCCATGAAAAGTTGCAACGTTTTTTGTAATAGAATTGTTAGGGGGTGGGGGGTAGGGGCAGCATACCCAGCAAAATTATGGATCAATAGATCCTCGTTCTTAGCCAGCATAAGTTATTAGGTAGGGCTCAAGGATGTAGCCGTAGGAATGATTCAGTTCCCCCGAACAAGTGAGGACTCCATATTTTATTTAAAAGGGGACTCCAAGTTAGCTTGAGGATGTTTGAAAATAAGCAGAACCTCATTATTTATATCGTGTTTAATAATTTTTTCATCAACTTCATTGTCATTTTCCACAACCTGATCATCCCAAGAGACACAAGATTTAGCATGATATTTAACAACCCATTTTTCAGATGTTTGTTTAGAAGTCCCTGCTTTGTCAGGGGGGAGGTCTTTGTCTTTAATATAATTCATAACTTCTGTCCATTCAGAATAATTCTGTTGATTTGAGTTCCTTTGGAAAACCCTATAGTTAAAAATTGAATGTCCGTCTATCTTGAAATAATAACAGATGGAAGTAAGATTCTCCTAAACAAGCTTATCCTCAGTCTTGTAATCTTTTACACTAAAATCAATGGACTGAGGTGGATTAGTTTCTATGTTGACCACAATAGGAATCCTGGAAAACATACGTAGTTCTATATTCAATGTTATTTAATCAATCTTAAGTGGGGTTCCCATACAATATGTGAGGTCATATTACATTTTCGGGTACCAGAAGAACTAGTTGAGGTTGGGGAATCTCACCCAAAATGAGAAGATTTCCTTCTCTATGTATTCAGGTTAAATAAAAATTACCATTATGATAAACGAAGGAATCCCTATTTAAGTTGCTAATTACCTAGCCTACAAACCCTATCTATATCATCCTATGAGTTGAGAATCATATGAAAATACACTCTGCCTAAGTGAATGGATTTCCAGTTGGTAATACCCCGAAAAATTGAATGTTATAAACATGGTTTCATTCGAAAAGTGTAATTAGAAACAATGATATCATCCTAAATAAGACATGGAATTAAAAGAAACGACCTAAAATTCATAAAAAAAATACGACGAAAAAAATTAATATAACTAGGACTTACATCACTATAATTACGAAAAAAATAATAAAATAATGAATCATTGATCGGATATGCACACAATAGTAACCCAGATGATCCATTACTGAATGAATTATGTAAAAGAAGAAGAGATATCCAGAGTTTCATGGGGTGATATTTGGGAAGTCATAGGTTGTTTGATGATTGAATTGAATGAATATCACTCATATGGTTCCCTCAAACTACAATTCAAATGAATTAACCATCATGTAATCCATTTAGAAGATGTGAATTCTAAAAGGGTTGACAACATTGTGAAACAGATCATTTTTTTATAAAAATATAATATTATCTATTACATTGTGTGAAATATAATCATATGTTGTGTAAATATCATGCTGTTAAAAATAACCACATATTTTTCATAGATATAATCATATGTTGCAAAATCCCCTTTCATGAAATTTAATCACCCAAATTATAGAAAAAATGTGAGTTATACAATAAATCCCAAAACCACATTCTCCATTCCATATTCCTAGGGTAAATCATATATGGAATTTTAAACAATTATACCTAAACTCCATTAATTCAAATAATCACAAATTCTATAAAATTTGTAAATTTTTCACATTATTGGATCTACATCCCCGTCATGGCTTCAAACAAAACCAAAATTAAAAGATAATAAAAATCCATGAACAATAGAGTACATAGAAATAACAAAGGGGTGCTTCAACATCTTTTTCCTAAATTATTTATTCCATTAGAATGTCTTTATATTACATAACATATAAAATTTGAAGGACACTTCATCCCTCGTCAACAATTCCCTCACCCACATCTCATTTCTATCCCACCCATACTATAAAAATACCCAGAAAAGTGGAATTTTTTTTGTGAGGAACCATATAATAGTGATCTATGAGTTGATATAGATTCTCAACCAAAGTGGTTTCTATCTGAATATCAAAATCTTAACAGAAAATCAAATAGGAAGATCCAGTCTATTAATCATCATCTTATAAAAATGGAATTAATTTTGGATTGATTTCAAAACAGGTGACACATCCTCTTGATAAGCCACCGTTCATAGACATCCAAAATGCTCAATGGGTCCCAAAAACCTTAGAGCCAACAACCCTTCATACTCAATTGATTATGTACCATGTTAGGTGATACTCTTAGAAAAACATTATTAGAAAAATAAAACCCCATCAACCAATGATGATGGTCTTTATAATATTTTTATGACACTTTTTTGTGATCAATATCTTATAGATCAACATATCCATCTCCATCACATCCTATAACCCTTTCCAAAATCTGGATGAAAACCACAGGTCCCTGTTTGATTCAACTACATATAGAAATCCTTGATGTAGCATAACCAGTCAAATATATATGTTCCCATGAATTTCACCATCATCATCTCCTTGATATTATTGAAATGAACATGATTCATTAGTTGATCAGTGATAACCAAAATCACATCCCTCCCACTAAGAATTCGTGGAATAAAAATAATGAAATAAATGGAAATATCAACCAAATTATTTATTGGAATGGGTAGCAAATTCAAAAAACAAATATGTCTCTTTTTTCCACCTTATTTATCCAATAATTAAGACACCATAGTATAAAATATATAATTAACTACATCAACCTAAGAAAAAATAAACAATCCCCATGTAATGACACACATTTTTATCCTCAGGAAGTATAAACCAATAAGAATGGTTTCAACTATCTATAAAATCTATCATATGTAAAACATAACAATAGACCTACGATGTAACACAATTCACCACTACGATAATAAGACCCCCCACACGAGGTCTCCTAAGCATAATGGTTTTTACTAAGGAAATAGAACATGGAGTCTGTTACCTGTTGAATATACAATTTCTCATCAAGAGATGTGTCATATTTCATTTAATCCATGAACACCCATATAACAACCTCTTCTATTCCCAATCTCATCTTTGTAATCAAACACATCATACACTACTCATTAAAGGATTCATTCACACCTTCTATTGTAAATTTTCTTCCCAATGAATTGGAAACCGTATTTACCTTCTCAAGGTGTACCCAATATAGAAATCAAATATATGTCAGTACGACACCCATAAACTATCACACATGTTTAGGATCCTTTTATTAAACATATGTTTTAGTATCTTATGATAATAATTCATAGTGAACCACTCCCTAAAGAGGTAGAGTCACCACATTTTGAGTGCATGAGTAACCACTAATAACTCAAGATCTAGGGTTTCATTTTTCTTATAATGATGGACTAATTGGAATGTGCCAAAGGTCACAACTTATTTCTCCTACAACAATCTGTATTTAGAACTTATTCTAAATAAATATAGAAAACATTCCAACCTGAACCTAGTTTGAGATGAATCAAATCCGGTGAAAAAATCAACCACACCTTCAACACCTCAATGGTTATCTAACTATTTTTATATTAAATAATTAGACCCATAAGGGTTAAAGAAGTCATAAATGATGTGATCAGAGATTCAGGAAAAATATGTCAATAATAACTAGAAATCCAAAATATGATTGAGATCTCAAACACATTTCTTGGATTCTCAAAGGATATAAATGTATGTTCCTTTTAAGGGTCCATTGAATATCCCCTCTCATATTTTAGATGTCCTATAAAATTAACTTTTAAAATCTAAAAAATCATTTCAATAAATCGATGTATAGAATATAGTTCATCAGTTATTGAAGAATCTAATCCAAATGGTCCATATGTTCCTCATATGACATAGAGAATGCCAATTTATCATACTTAAAGAAAACAAAAAAAAATAGTTATAGAGATTATGAATGATTAGATTCAATAAATCCATAATCATGATATGATAATTAACTTGCATGAATTTAATAACAAGAAGCATGAAATTACCATACCAACTTCTAAAAGTTGTCTTAGGTTCCCAATTCTCATACCCTTAACTGGTGGTATCCTAACCAAAGGTCATTCCTTGAAAAGAAACATTCCAATAGAAGTTGTTCCAAAAGATAATCAGCCATTGGAAAGGTTAATTTATAATAAACATCAATCAATATAAATTCTTATAATTAATATATGTTTTTGGAGATCCCATATTCATTCAAAGTAATGTGGATATGAGCAGCCTATTTTCCCATTATAGGATGAATTAACTTATTAGGATCCTTGTTCTCATAATTTAACTAACGTTCCACTAACATAGTTGGTTCTATTCAATAAATTGACATATAAATGTGAATCATAACATGAAGATGGTCAATAATATAGACAAACACTATATTTTGAGGTAAAATAGAATAATCACCTGAAAAGACGTTAGGGTACAAACTCCATTTTAGGAATTCATGAACATAGGAAAGGGATTACTCCATCATGAAATATATATGAATGAAATTTTTTTGACTCTATAATAAGTAGAAATAATCCCCTATAATAATGATATATAGTACCATTCACACGGAATAAAATTGGTGACCCAATCTGAATAAATGAATTGAACATGACTGTGATTACAATATATATGGTTCATTACATTGATCAGTAAATCCATCTCAAAAATCAGATTTCATATTTAAATAACATTTACTAAATGTTACCATACTTCTAAGAATTAAGTTATATCTCCAAATATGTAGGAACACAATTCCTTGTCCATATATCCTTATAAAAGGATTTGAATGATCCAAAAAATTTGAAAAAACGTACGAACAGAAAAAAAACCATTATATAACTTTTAAAATATTAATTAATGAGTTTAAACAACAATAGAAAATCTAGAACCATAGAAGATGAAATAAACACTATATATCAAACTATAGCTGAACCTACTTTAGATTCCTCTGGCGCATACTCAATTGCATAAAAAATTTCAGTCTCAACAAATTCATGAACTTTCTTAGACACATGGACATACCCATTTGCCTAAGGATATTACCCAACAACCTTGTTAGAATCTTCATGAACGTAAAAACCCTTGATGACTGTGGATCGTTCAATACTACCATGCGATATGTAATTTATAAAACATTTCATATTGAAATATCATCCAAAAGGATTAAAAACATCGAGATCCTCAACACAATTTGGCATAGTATGACTAGGATTCCATCACAAATAAAAACAATATGAAACATCCATAAAGATTCTGAAAAAACGGTCATGTGGATAAACTACCACTATTTCATTTCTGTTTCAATCAAGAATATACACCATGGATAACAACTTCTCTAATGATAGTTCCACCCAAAACAGTATTCCCATATATGTAATCCTTATACAATGATAAATTATAAAATACTTCTATCATAGTTGTGAGGAATATGAGCATAAAAATCAACCTAATATTAGGCCTAAGTCACAAATCATACCCCCAAGTTTTTATGTACTCATTAGTTAAAATATGTGGTTCCACATGCACCAAAAGAGTAAAATGCGCTGAATAATCCAAAGCAGTACATTTTTCCTTCTCCATGTTTATAAGATCATTGGAATCTTCCCTAAAAAAAATTTTAAGGTAAAATCAAGATTAAATATTTTCTTGAAAGAATCCCTCTAAATGACTTTATTATTATTTTCTTGTACAATAGAGTCTCACCATCTCCTTCTCAATCCCTTGAGCATGTACATGGAAAAATCCACCTTAGAGTCATGAGGGGTCTTTAGTAAATTGATAATCTCATCAATATGCTCATATGGATCATCAGTTTCCAATAGTCCCTTGTTATTAAAAAATATAGATGGATGATATATAGTAAATTCAATGTTATGATCCACCAGACAGACAAGGATTAATACATCTATTTGAACTACATTGTTAATAGTACAGGTTATTGATTACACCAATGATGGGTCCATATGAGGATATCTTTTCAAAACCTTCCTCATAACTTTATTTATCATATTTGAAACATATCTTCTAAGAGTAATTGACTATTGAACAAAAGAAAATAACCAATTCGTTCATGATCACATTCAAAAATCATTATACCATATCAAAAATTCAATCCTAATGCTTTAAAGGATTATTAATTTATTGTGATTTTGAATTAAAATAACAAAATGTATTACCAAAAAAGAACACATAAATTTTAATAATATTCCCTTATAGATCATTCAAATGAAATCAAATTCCAACAATAAATCCTTTTAAATATCCCTGACCACACATGGTATCTTCGGTTTAGTAACCGATGTGACCAGAAAAGCCACTTTTGTGCACATACAAAACAAATTATGATGGTCATAACTCATGAGTACCTACGAAATGGTAACAAAAATAGGAAGTGATAACACACGTGAGGCTGATTCCTCCTCTAATAAGAAATTACGACAAACCATGCCGAGTAAAATATAAAAGCCACATGAGCTGGCATGTCATGCATATGAATAAAAAAGACGAAGGAAATACATCCTGAATATATCAAAAACATGATATAAAACCGAAGTACTATAAGAAGAAAAATATTAAACCAGAACCACAACATCACATAAAAATAGGATATATCCAAATTTATAAGTAAATCAATAAATACTAGTCTCTATGTGACCAAAAGTCTCCTCCAAATAAACTTGAACCTAAGGTAGAAACAACAAGTGAATCCAACATTATTCATTTTTTCCTTCCATTTACCAGAATAATGCAACAAAACAACTACTACCAAACAAAAATAAGGGTTTGACCACAATTCAATGTTTTATACAACCATATATTCTAATATATGGTCTAAAACATAGAATGAAATATCCATTTATTTCATAAAAGGAAATATTTTACAAATAATTTCCAAAAATAAAATGCAATTATACATCAGTTTCTCTATGATTTATATAAAATATGTTCATATTTAAAAATACAGAAATATAGAAGGTAGAATTGATAAAACATGATGCCATACCCATGAATCATAAAGTATTGATGTAAACACATATCCATGAAATACCATTGTACGATTCCATGTGATATAACATCATATAAAAATCAAGGAGGAACAACCTCTGATAAATGAAATAATGCAATAAAAATTTATAAATGTCAAAGGAAACAATATTTTGTGCTATATTCTATTATTGAAGAGTTAGTTACAATAAAAATAGAACTAAACCATTATAAAAATTAGACCCATCTGATAATGATTCCTACCACATTATATAAATATCAACAAAACAACCACTAGTGGTACCACACAAAATAAGTATTAATATTTATGTTTCCCAACATAGCTAGGGTTCCAAATGTTCCATGATCATCCAAATATATTTTCGAAATACAGTCACAATTTGTAAACCATTTTTAAGAAACTAAATTGTTGTTTAAAAAACCCAATGTGAAATCATGTAAAATATATAGTTAAACAAAATCCCATTGAACACATATATATTTACATGAAATTACATCAAAATAAAATTCACATTAAATTAATTAACAATATAATTGAATTTATTAGTATTTCAGTATAATTTTTTCAATTAACCCAATATATAAAAAGCCTACCACAAAATGGTTGAAACCTACACACCATAGACAATGGTGATTCGAAACCAAGATATCCACCATTTAATGACAATACATTGAATGAAAATACAATTTATTGATGGAAGACCGTATGTGATCATAAATATGAACATAATCATGTGGAATGACACTTCAATACCATTGAATATGAAACAAATATGGAATTATTACCTATAGAGTCACACTCCAATAACCTCGATGGTTGATCAACAAAAAAAATGAAACAATTTAATAGCCCCTAAAATCTAAATTTAGTTTTGTTATAAAAATATGTTTTAATAAAATTGTTTGTAAAATGAATTTTATCCTACTTATATAAATTGTCGTAAATATTTTGAAACATCAATTTAGTTTTTAGAAGTACTAGTTTCAATTTAAAATAATTGAAACACGTAATATTGTTTACATGTATCGAAAATTAAATACATCTTATCGAATAATAATAATATTTGGTCATAAATTGATATTTTAAATGATTCATTTATAAATATTGTTTTATTTTTAAAATAATAGTTTAAAATAATTTTTTGGATTATGAATGTTATTTAATATAAGAAGTCAATTTAAAATTTAAATCGATTGAGGTTAATAATAATTATTGAAGACAGTTTTTAAAAAAAATATTATAATGTTTAATATATTTAAATATACAGGAATTTGCTTTATTACCATTTTAGAATATAACAGTTTTATGAATATTATTTATAATTTTATCGTCAACAGTTTCATTTGAATAGAATAAATAATTAATAACAATAATAAAGATTTTTAAATGTCAACATTCATGTATATATTAGGAGGTGAAATGCGTTTATCTTAAAAACCAATAACAAGATGAATGAAATAGAGTTTTGATTGTGTGTGTTCATGGGGCACTATTAGTTTGTGGGTTACACAGATCAGGGGACTCTAGGTCCGGAAATAGAGCCAATGATACTTTTTCAACCAAGATCCAACTACCAGGATGGTGTCGAATGATGATTTGGGATTGAGAAGGGATCAATTTGGGAGGCTAAACTTAGATCGAGGGGTTAGGACACCCAAACATATAGTATAAGTCAGCGCTAAGCATCTCTAACCAATTATGAGCTGTAATCAGGGGCCAGAACATGTCCATATTTGAGAGATATATCTCATATTTTCCGCAATCATGTGAGGTAGTTTTGTGTTTCCCTTATAAGCGTCTATTTTCTACCAACTAAATAGTAATTTTGGTATGTTCCATTATTTATTCTACCCAGATCCATAATTGTGATATTTTTAACTATTTTTTGGATCGTTTGAAATTTTTTCACATTATCTGATGTCGTTGTTTTATAATATTATATTGTCTATAACAAGTTTTTTTCACTTCTTTTTGTGGGATAGCTCTATTGTGTAATATTAAATTGAACATATAAACGTATTTCACTACTTTTCTATTTTAACTTAAATCGAATATGTCTCGTATTGCTTGGAAAGATTACGTATATCTTTTTTTTAGATTCCTTCATAATATCATCAAGTATGCATATTCGATTATAGATAATTTTTCTCACTATTTTCAATCAATTTTGTGCACCAGTTCATGTCACTATATTCATCTCAAGACCCTCATTGGCCCTGGATGTTTAGTTGTTGTTCCCTATATTTACAGAATATATTTTTGGCTATAAAATCCCCATTTAGTGTGAAAATGAGATTGGTAAACCCCAATTTCAGTCCATGTCCTAATCTGTAGTTGGTATTATTGTAGTATTTTCATCATATAAGGGGTCAACTATTTATTTTCATTGTGACGATTTTACTCTCTAGTTTTGAGTTCTGTATTACATTATACCCAACTTTGCACCAATATTTGGTCATGCTGTTAACTAATACATTTATATGCTCATTAATATTATTAGTTCATGCTAAATAATGTAATGATAGTTTAATTTTGAGGTATGGGGAAACTATTTACTTAATGAAATGTTATTTTTAGTTGATGATGTTATTTATATCCATGGCCTTAAAAATTTGTATTTTTTGATTCGTTTTCGTGTTGGGGTATTCTTTATTTAGAACCTTCTGAAATTATGATGTTTAATATTATTTTTTAATATAATTTTAGCTCTAAAATTAATATTGAAAATTCCCATTTTATGTATATATACATTTATTTATAATTATTATTATATTTTTTATAACTAAAAATGTAAAGGAGTACAATTATTATGATTACATTAATTTATATTGGATTAACCTGTAATTTCAACCAAAATCTAATAACCCATTAGGATAATTATTTCTTTGTATGATATCAAAACTATATATATGTAAATAGAAATGATTATGTTTTAGTATCTTATCATATTACTTCTACCAAATGAATGTTATCATTTATTATTGTTTTTTCAAAGATGCATTTGTTCCGTAAAAATATTTAAGGGTAATTCATTATGCATTTTTATATGAATATATATATACATATACAAACACATAGACACATTTATGTATACATGATTATGGATATTTTTATATTATTTAACTTAGAATATAAAATTATCGTTTAAAATATATAAGTGAATTTTTAGTTTATGGTCGATGGTTATGATTTAAGGCCATTCATCATTAATTTTTCATGACAATTAAAACATTTCTTAATGCATATTTATTTACATATGTATACAAATTCATATGTGAAGAATGAATTTATCATTTATTGATGTTTTTTGCATGAATGACCTTATGATAATATTGGTACTAAAAAAACCATGAGTACATATCAAAGATATTTAATTATATATATATATATACATCAGCATACAAAATAATTGTTAAATTTTTTATGTTGAATGTTTCCTCAAAAATTTAATCTGAGTCAATTAAATGTGACTTTGGTTTTTAATTCTATTGTGTTTCAAAATAATGGAATTTATCACATCAGAATAATATTTTTGAGAAATTAATGAGTAAATGATTGAGAATATGGGTGTTGACACAACGACCAAGTGAAAATATTTTTAGTAATAAAAACTCATTAGTGTATTGAAATTAATATTCATATATATATATATACAAATACTTATGTGATTTAGAATGTGTAATTTATTGTGGTGTTATGTGTTCAATGTTGGAAACTACATTGAATATATATATCCAAGTAAAGCAATATTATAAAGATTGTTATGAAATGATTTTTAAATTCATTACATAAATTGATATAAATATTTTGATAATTTAATTTAGTATTAAGAAGTACTAGTTACAATTTTGTGTAATTGAAACTTTAATTTTTTTTTGAGAATTAGAAAATAACTAGTTTGTGTTTAATAATAAAATATTTGGTCATAAATTAATATTTTAAATTATGATCTTATAGTCAATGTTTTTTTAAATAATAATTTAATTTAATTTTATGGATTATTATTTTTATTTAATATTATAATTATTTTTATTATATAAAATGATTAATGTTAATAATACTCATTGTAGACATTTATTTATGAAAACCATTATTATGTTCAACATAAATATATACATGGATTTTTTTTCCCATTTTTGAATATAACTGTGTTATGAATATAATTTCTAATGTTATTATTTTACGTATATGTTTAGATAAAATAAGTAAATAATCATAATAATGATTTTTAAATATGAATATAGATGTATATATTAGGCTCTAAAGTGGGTTCAACGAAAAAACCAAAAAAAAAAAGATGAAAGAAATACCGTTTCGAGTTTTGGTTTTCATGCGGGACTATTTGATCATGGGTCATGCAGATTGGGGGACTCCAAGTTGCGCAATGAAGCTGGCACCGAGGGTTTGAGAGAGATCTGACCACCAAGATGGTGTCAAATGATGTTCGAGGCTTAGAATGGGTTCGATTTTGGGGGCCAAACTCGGATCGAGAGGTTCGAACACTAGACCCGCTAGTAGGAGTCAGTGTCAAGCATCTCTAACCCATTCTATGTTATGTTAAGGGGTTTGAAGTGGTCCATATATGAGTGATATAACTCAGATTATCCTTAATCATGTGAGGTAGGTGTGTGTTTTCCTTATAAGAGTATGTTTTCTGCCGATTAAACACGGATTTTTGTGAATTCCTTGATATTTTTTACCCAGATCCCTTGTTTTGATCTTTGTAACTATTTTTTGGATCATTTTAAAATCATAATCTTTTTCTGATGTCGTTTTTGAGTTAAATTATACTGTTCCTATCAATTTTTTATCACAACTTCTCTTCGGATGTCTCTAAGGTGTATTATTAAATCGAACCTCTCAACATATTTAAATTCATTTTTATTTTATTTTAAATTGAATATTTCTCAAAATTATTTGCGAGCTTAAATCTATATTTGTTTCAGATTCCATGAGAACTACTCTTGTCTGCATGTTATTTTTAACTAATTCATTATCATTAATTTCTATCAAATTTGGGAACCAGTTCGTGTCACTGTATTCATCTCTATACTCCAGCATGCCCTGCATGTTGAGTCATTTCACCCTCTATTTACACAATTGGTTTTTTCAATAAATCACAATTTGGTGTGAAAATGAGATTAGCAAACCCCATTTTCAGTCCTTGTCCCATGCTATAGCTAGTCTTCTTATAGTCTTCTCATCATGTAAGGGGTCTACTATTTGTTCCCATTATGATTTTTTTACTATCTAGTTTTGAGTTCTATAATGCATTAAACTCACCATATGGCTCATATTTGATCACACTATTAACTAATGAAATTATATAATCACTGCTATTATACATTCAAGATGAAAAATGTGGAAATAATTTGATTTTGAGGTAAGGGAAACCTATTTATATGATGAAATGTTATTTTTGAGTTAAGAAGTTATTTACATCCCGGTCCTCAAAGATTGTATTTTGGGAACATAGTTTGCATTAGGTAATTCATTGTTTAAAAACATTCAAAATCATTATGTTCAAAATTATTTGGAAGGAGAATTTTATTTCTTAAATAATTATTGCAAATTAAAATTATATATATATATATATAATTATGTTTACTTATTTTCAGAACTAATAATGTGAAGGATTATAGTTATTATGTTAAAATTTAATTCATATTGGTTAAATGGGTAGTTTCACCTAAAATATAATAACCCATAAGGATTCTTATTTCCATGTACGATATCAAAAATATATATATATTTAAATAAAAATGTTTTAGATTTAGATAGTTATTATATTACTTATTCCAAATGAACATTCTCATTTATCAGCATTTTGTCAAACATGTATTTATTCCAAAAAAATGTTTAATTTTAATTCCTTAAAATTTTATATATGAATTTATATATACCCACATGCATATTTATGTATAAATGATAATGGAATTTTTTTTGATCTTTTAGATAGAATATAAAATTTTGGATTAAAAAATATAAATAAATTCTATTTTTATAGTCGGTGCCTATGATTTCGGGCCATACATCATTAATCTTTCAAGACATTTCAAACTTTATTTTATGAATATTTATTTATTTTTTTATATGAATGAATCTGCATGGAGTGAATTTCTAATTTATCAAGGTTTTGTGAAAGAATGAAATTATGAAAATATGCGTATTACAAAAACCATGTGTATTAATGATATTTAATTATATATATATATATATATATATCTATATAAAAACAATACTTACATGTTTTTGATGTAATATTTCCTAGATAATTTCATATGTGTCAATTAAATTAGACTCTGGTATTTTTTTCTGTTGAATTTTAACATAACACAATTTATCAATGTATTAAAACGAATTTCATGAATTAATGAGTAAATTTTTGAGTATATTGGTGTTTACACAATGACCATGTGAAATGAGTTTTGGTGAGAGAAACTCAATAGTGTTCTCCAATGAAAACTCACACACACACACACACAAATATATATATCTAAAAACTCTTATGATTTAAAATTTGTAATTTTATCTGGTGTTGTATTTTCACTCTTAAAAACTATGGTGAAAATTTATATAAAAGTAAATCAAGCTGAAAACCTTTTCAGAAATATTGATGACTATTCATTGTAAATTCAGAATGGAATTGGGGAGTGAAACCATCCTTCAGCAAGTGGGTAGGCCCAAACATCCTTCAATGATTGTAGTGGCCCATAATAGTTTGTTGTTTTCAAAAGCATGCATACTGTTTTCAGAAAAAACACATGAATATGTTTAATGCAGTAATGAGTGTAATTAAATTCCAAGGCACATCATTATTATTTTTAAGGAATAATAAATTCCAAACGATTCTTAAAAAGGATATATAAATTTCCTATTGTATTTTTATATATACAATTTTCACAATAATATTTTAAATAGGATTTATCGAAGGTTTTTAAACCCTTTACATTGCATACTTAATGCTCACCCCTTGTTTAGAATTAGTTTACAGAGGTTTCTTTGAAGCCCAATGTTTTATGTCATCGATATAGCACACACGGAAGTGATGTTTACTATTTTTTATTTAATTCTTATTGAGACTCTATTAAATTTTAATCTTGAATGTAATTCTCTAGATCCTAGACAAGTTAAAGGACCACTTCTATGTAATGTTCATGGTTGGATCCTTATATACAGAATTAGTAGGGATCTACAAAAATTTCCTAGTCTGAGCATTGGGTTTTGAAATTGATGATAAATGATCGAATGAAATTTTAGACAGTTTTTGGGTCTCTTAATTCTACAAATCATTACAATTAAACCTCAGTTGATCCCATAATATGATGTGAGTTATATGAAGGATGAAAATTCCGGTAAACACATCGGCTTAAAATAAAAACACTGTTATAGAAATTACATGATGTGAAATCTATATTAAGAGTGATTAAACATCATTACATGAAATAGATTTATGGCTTCATCCCAACAATGGATACATGAAATGAAATCCTATAATGGGGAGAGTAATTCCCCAATAGAAAATAAACTTCCCAGTATTTCAGAAAATCTAATAACCACCATCCTCACTCTCTGTATTTAGAGAATAACCCAATAAGGATAGTAAAACATCTATAACTTGACTCCATTAATTGATACTAACAAAAATATATTATTTTTTTCAAAAAAAATCTCTTCGTTCTGAATAATCCCGCAAACCAATCCTAACAAGGAGTATTAACATAGTATGAACAAGGGAGTTCAAAAAATCTGTAATAGTGTGTTACAAATACGTTATATTTTATATTTAATGTAATTAAAGTACATTATTAATTATTTTTAATGATCTATTTTATTCCCTCTATTTCAAGGGGTTATTATAGAATTTTTATAGAAGCCATATGTGAGGAATTTCAGTCTAAATATTCGTTCATTTTTAATATTGTTACATTGAACACATATTTCATTCTATGTTGTAATTGAATTACCACGGAACACATTAACCATATTACTCAGGGAATTTAATGGATTTTGAAGACTATATTGTAATCGTTAGATAAAGGAATATGGGAATGGATATAGAATATATGCACATTGGGATAATCAATCCTAAAATGGTTTAATGAGATTTTATTCAATCATCAACATGATTTATGATGAGTGGCGCAATATAGTACAAATTGAAATACACTATCAAATGATATTATTTGGAATATTTAAATTATCTTTTTAATCCATGATAATTTAGATTTATTTCCATGGACATTTTCCCCATCCAAAAATTTTTGTTGATCCAAATAATAATCTTTCAATCATAACCAAGAACATTGAATATATTTACAAAACTATATTTTCTAGATAATTTTATACTATGTTACACTGATTATAACTCAGAAAGCCTATGATGATTATGTAATGTTCTCTAAGAAATCCACATTATTATATTTAATTTTGTGGTATCTGTTTCAGTATTAAACATTACATAAATATAAATGTATTCATTTTTCTAGAGGCTCCTAATAAAAATGTATGAATAGTCTTGTTGAATCATCTTTTTCATGGGAGGTTATCAGGTAACGAGTGAGGCCAAAAGTTAAATTACCCAATGATGTTTATAAATGTATTGTGGGAAAAAATATTAGTTTTTGGTGTATAAAAAATCTCACAAAATTGATGTCTATTGTAAAAAGTCATATAATACATATGTTTTTGTATTGTTTTATGAATTCCAACAATATACGATAATTTATTTTAGTTATTCTTATTTTCACAAATTATAATATTGATATAATTCTAACAATTTTAATTTACTATGGATTCCTATTTTTCCTTTATTACTTTAACAAAAAAAAATTCATGTTTTAGTTATGAAGGATTTCATTATATTCTACAACTTAATACTCATCTGATCTCCCTATTATTATTTTATTTTCCCTAAGAATCCTAGTGGATAAATATGTTAAGTTTTCATGGATATAATATAAAGAACAAGTGTTTTTATTACATTAATGTTACATATTTTAAAATACGAACAACATAAATGAGTTACATAACTAGGATGAAAAGTTTTCGTGTCTTGGAAAGATTAGAACAACACAGAAAATTTATTAAACCGAAAATAAACATTTTTTAATCTCTTTCTTCTGTATCTTCATAGAGGTCTTCACAATCACCTTAGTACGAGTATTCACCTGAGGATATACATCCAAAATGGGGGAACTAAAATTCATTTAAGAGGATATATACAATCTTTGAGATATATAAAATGGGGTCATAATATTCATTATCATCATCACATAGTCAAAGTATCATAAATGTGAGAGGAATTATTATATTAAGTAATTTTATGTGGCAATGAATATGGAATAAAAATCATGTATTAGTGGAAAACTACAACACAAATTTGGGAAAAAAAATATAGCATCACATTCAAACATATTTCACTTCTCACATAAGATAAATAAAATTACATGATGCATTAGGGAACTATATTATTTTGGGCACACCCATCACTTCATAACATTTACATTAGGAAATTTAATTCTAGGCACACCTGTCACATCAAAAAATTTACTTTATTATGCATGCCACAAAAAATATATATCAATATTGAACATAAAATAAACCATAGAGAGGAATGGGTCTCATTTTACAAGAAGACATTCATAATCATTGTATTCCCAAATTAAATTTGGAATAACATACTTGATATATTAATCATTATCCTTGAAGGAATAAGAATAAATCTTGTGATGTATTAGGTGTTTTTTTGAAAGATTATTTCTTTCATAAAATATTAATTCTTTAATAAACTCATGTATAGAACATGTATATCACATAAACGGTAATAAAATGATGAAAAAATGTTTTTTAAAAATATCCAAACATCCAATGGGGTGAAACTGAGAAAAAGAGAAGAACAAGCCTTGGGTTTGAGAGTTCCATTTACATTGTGTCTGAATGAATCCATAACATTAATATCTCATAAAATCACATCAGAATATATAATTACAAATTGAGGTCTTTTTTAGAAGAATTTTATTTTTTATTAATTTCGTTTATGATCTTTTAAGGAGTTGTATAGTTTAATTTCATTACATGGGAATTTTTTTTATCATAATTTTCACGACCAATTCACTAGTTTACATGAATAGATGTTAATTTAAAATGTGGATAAATATCCATAATTTTAATCATATGTTATTAATGATCTTACAAATTTATAAATTATTATATAAATAATTTTGAAATATTTTATGTCAATGGATAATTAGATAAATATTAATAATGATCTATTTATGTTAATTTTTGATGGGTTTTTATCACATTGAATACAATTTGATTTCACACTTAGTATTCTTCATAAATGATACATCAATAACATAAAAATTGTTATCACATAAAAATTAGAATTTTTTAAAAAAATTAATGGTTTTATTAAAATCCTTGATGTTTTTAATGGAAATTTAATGTGTATCACCTACGATGTTCGTAAATTGAAAAATTACGGGCGACGATTTAATTTTTGAAATAAAAGAAAGATAGTGATGGGAGAATAATGATATATCTTCAATTAAAATGACATAATTCTATTATTTCAATCATAATTGAATTATTATTTTTTTAAAAGATATATTGATGATATGTTAAGAAATGAAATGAAATTTATTAGAAATTAAAAAGAAATGGATGCATATTTAACCTTGTGGATTTATTCTCATTGAGAACTTCCTTAAGGCATAGTTTTTTGTTTTTGATTAGACACAGTGCACATGGACATGGAGAAAGGGCATGAGGAGAAGTTTGGTAAGAATTTCGATAAGGTCCAAACCATCAGAGGTGTAACTAGAAAAGGGTGTAAGGGGTGGTAAATAGAGTGTGGGGGAATGAAGTTTTCTTGTTATTTTAATTATTATTTTATTATTATGGCTCAATACTACAAAGATTCTAACAAAAATCACAAAAACATATCAAAAAATAAGGTATGATAATTATAATGCTTCTTACATCAACGATTACTCAGTGAAAAGTGTATTTAATTTATAATGTATTTATACCTCGTATTTTATTATTCACAAAAAAATCAGGTATTTATGAAAAATACCAAAACATCCCAGTAACTATTTTTCAAAATATATAATTCAAAAATGAAATACATTTTTGGAAAATACATTTTATGAAAATATTTTTCTAAAGATGAATATTTTAATTTTTAATGAAAAACGTCATATACATGGAAAATATAGATTTTAAATTTTTATAATATTTTATAAAAAATTGAATGAATAAATATGGTCTCATAAAATAATATTAAAATAATAAGACATGAACATATTAATTTATGAATTATTTTTTGGGAAATGAATTTTATTCTAAATTATTATATTAATCATAATATTTTAAAAAATATTTATGACTTATAAAAATACCAACACTTAATGAATATTTTTTTGAAAATATATTTACTTAGACCTTGATACAATTATACCATACCTTCATTTATAATATGCCAAAATTTTATTTATGCTTTAATGGGTGGGGATACAATTCATTTGGCCTGTTTATTACTCACAATGTTCATATTAATATTATAAGTTCAAGTTACTATTTCATTGGTATTGGATACTTAACATCTAGAAGAAATTATTATTTCACTAAATATTCCTGTATAAAGACTTTATTACTATCTAAAAGTGTCTATATGTGATTTATAGTATATGTAAATACTATAAGAAGGGAAAAAATCCATTTATAAAAGTTTGGTTTATTACATTATTCCCCCCTTTATAAGTTTCTCTATAGAAATATATTTTTACATGAACATGTGAGGGTACTTATCCATTATCACCACCTCTACTTCCTCGGTTTCCCCTTCATACTTATGGTTCCTCCAAAAAACATGAAAAATGTGGGTTTTCCTGTTACGTAGTATCTTATATCTCTTGTCATAAATCTTTACTAGATGCTCCACGTATGAGAGATCATCATCCATTTGTACCACCTATGAGTTCATTACATTTGTGGGATCTGGTATGCAATTCCTCAGGCTGATATGTAGAACATATCATGAACATGATACATATTCAGTCGATGTACAAGAATATAGGATACAAATCATATGTCATCAATGGTCTAAAAGGGGATAATTCACATAGGGATTGCACATAGGGATTAATATCAATTTCATTCACAATTTAATTAAAATCATCAATTGTGATATTATAAGGAAGACATTATCTCTATAATCAAAATCCAAAACCCTTTCAATGTTTTCAGCATAGTTATTTTGACTACATTGAGAGGCATTTAAAATATAACTGGATGGATTGAAGCTTATCTATACCCTCTTGTACAAGATAAGGTACACGTTTATTTCTTTCACCAAATTCATACCAAGAGGTTGGAGTTCTACATCAAATTCCATATTGTGTTTCGTATGGAGCCATATGAATTCTTGAGCGGAAGAAATTGTTCTATGAAAACTCAACCAATATTAGATGTTGATACCCACCCCCATTGTATTCTAAGGAGAATGACCTTATAATATATTTGATCTTCAGAATAGTCCTTTTAGATTGGTAATTTGTTTTGGGGTGATTGGTCAGGATGAAACTTAATTCTTCACTCAATGAATGTAGAAGACTCCCAGAAAATATATATTTGAACCTCAGATCACGATTAGTGACCATCAAGAGTGGATCTGTGTGAATTCTCACAACATCCTTCACAAATATAATAACATGTTGTTAAACTGAGAGATTTTCCCAAATAACAATAATGTGAGAAGTATTGGTGTGTCAATTCACCACAACCCATATGACATTATTCTCTTTAGATGTAATTGGGATACTATTGAAAATGTCCATAGTGTCATTCCCCCATTTCAACATGGTATAGGAAATGGTTTAATAAACCATTTTTACTTCTATCACAGGGCTTTAACTTGAGGACATGCCATGTACCTTGAGATATAATCAACAATCTCCTTCTTCATGTTTTCTCACCTGATGTATTCTCAGAGATGACGATACATCATGGTACTCGTAGGATAGATATAGAACCTTGATCTATGTGCATTTCCCAATATATACATCATTATTCTAGGTTATGAAGGCACAAAAATCCCCATTCCAAATTGAATCACATCATCTTAAATGGTATGGAACTCTTGTAGCTTCCCTTCCATTATTGAATTCACCTTTTTTGTAAATTTGGATCATCCCTTTATGCCTCCATAATCTTATCTTGGACAGATTGTTGGTAAATAAGTTGGGAAATGTTGAATATATTCCCTACTCTTTTGATTTCCAAATATATCCTTTATATATCCATAAAGATTAGGATTTTCTCAATCCATAAAATGGATAGTGTAGCACATTGGTTTCGAATAAGGGTATCTACTACAATTTTATCATTGATAAGATGACAATGAGTAGATAAATCATTTTATTTGATTATAAATAACAATCTCCATTGACACATGTTGGGATATTGTTTTTTTAAATATAAAATTTAACCTCTTATGATCAGAATATATGTCACACATCTCAACATAGAGGTAGTGTTACCTGATTTTCAAGAAAATAATCCACATTTTATGGCTCTATATCATGATTTTTGTAATCATACTCATGCGTCATCAACGTCCAAGAGGTGTAAGTTATCAAATTTTACTTTTTCATGAGTACACAACCCAATCATTTTTGCAAAATATCATTGTATACTAGAAAACATTATCCATTTTCCAGTAATGTTAGTACATGTGAAGTGATTAGACATCTCTTTAGCTACTTGAAGCTTTCCTCACAATCTTATGTCTATAAAAACATTACCCATTTCTTTGATAACTTAATTAGAAGGATTGAAATTTATGAGATATTTCTCACAAAATGTATGCATTAACTAGCGAATTGATGAAAATTGCATATTTCCATGATACTGGCTGGTCTGCTCCATTTCTCAATTTCCTTTTTTAAGGATCAATAGAAATTATCTCTCATGTGATCACATGTCACAAGAATTTGACATACTACATCCAAAAGTTTCACTTGCGAAAAATGGAAAACAACTTCTCTTTCCATAATGTATCCAACACATGGCATAGATGTTCATCAAGTTCATCCATTCTTTGAGAGTATATGATAATATAATCGACAAACACTACCAAAAATTTCTTAAGGTTCATTGTTCAATATCTATTATTTATATCCATGCAGATAGTAGGATAATTACTATGTCTGAATGGAATTTACAAAAACTCATATGGATCGTAACATGTACAGAATGTTATGTTCTAAATATCTTCATTCTTCACCTTTATCTGATGACATCTAGAAAAAATATAAACCTTTGAGAAGTATTGAGATTCTCACAACTGGTAAAACAAGTCATCAATACTTGCAAGAAAAGTATTGTACTTTATGGTGATATTATCATGTTACCGATAATCAAAACACAACCACATTGTTCTATCATTCTTCTTGACAGAGAGAACTTTTTCACCCCCAATGTTATGCACTAGGGCATATGAACCCCTTTTCCAAATTATCTTGAAGATGCATCTTGAACAACCCCATTTCATTCCATCCATCCTATATGGAAAATAATGATTCAAATAACTCTTGGCATGATATATATTGAGAACTCTGCCTCACATTCTTAAGGATGACAGAGTAACTCTTTAAGAGATACATCAAATTATTATCTAATGAGCGGAATTTATTCTTGGTTTAAACTATACATTAACTCAAACATTTGAACAAGGTTTTCTTCTTCATAGAGAATCAACACCCATACCTTTAAAGGATTTTCCAAAAAAAATTCATGACCTCCCTTTCATTTTTATAATATCATAGGATGGTTCAGAATATAAAGTGATATTTTTGTTACCTAAAATTTAATATGAGGTCTATATAAAGGGATCCAATCCATCCCCAGTGTAGAATTAATTTACACAAAGGGAAGTGTGTCATTATTCCCTAAAAGAATTGTCTCACATATAAAAATAAGAGAAGATTCCAACTCTTCAGTTGTAATGATTTCACCACTAGGATTTTTGGAAAATACACTGACTTCAATGATTCAAGGATTCAATTAAATATTTTTAGTATACATGAATAATATAAATGAATTTATAGAACCACAAATAAATAATGATTTTTCCATTCATGGGTGAATAGAATGTAAACCATATATGAATTTTTTATATTGCTTCAATTTAGATGTATTGATGGAACATGCCTTACCTTTATCATTATGGTTTTTTTGTTCCTAAAGATAATTATTCTTGGGTACTCATGGTTTAGCTCACCATCTTGAAATGAGATGTTTCTCCCTACAGTTTTAGAAATAGACCATGGGTTGTGTCTCCTTTCCTCCACTGTATTATCCTTCTTCCTCATTTATTTTCAACATTCATGAGATTGGTGGCATTCTCTCCCACTCTTGACTAATTTCTTTATCCATTTGAAGTAGTTACCATGATTCTTCTTCACAAATTTGGACTTGTGGGTGGATGAGTTTTCATTCCAACATTCTAATTAGAACCCCTATCTTGATACTCTATCCTTCATTTCTTATTACTATAGGAATGGCACAATTCTATATTATCTATATACACATTGATGTAACATCAACAAACTTCATTATAACTCCCAATGTATCCATTTATATATACATTAAAAATATATTTTTTAAACCACTATAGAATCTAGCAATTTATCAATAATTATTCATTACAAAACCCAAATAATATATTTGAATCCTTGTGAAAATTTCTTTATAGGGCATGAAATATTCTAATTTATTTTTCTTAAAATCTATTAATTATATCTCTATATTTGTAAGAATAGTTTGTGGTAAATACTTATTAAGAAAAATATCTTAATTTTTTCCACTCCATATCTTAAATTTCATCTTTTGACTTGATGTTCTTAATCAGAACCCGCTATTGATCAGCCTCTCCATCTAAATGAAAAACATTGAGATTCACCTTCCCTATCTCCAAATAGTGAATAAAAGGAAAGATATTCTCTAAATAGTTTACCCATAGTATTATAATGAATGGATCCAATGATTTAGTAAACATCAATGGTCGTTTCTGTCTAAAAAAAATTGATAACCAGTTTCTACCTCTTTGGCAAAGGTATAAATTCCTCATTACTCATGTTATTATTTAAAACCCAATATAGTTGTTCAAGAATTTCAATGAAATTTATATCTCCGCCTCCAAATTCATTAGGGATTACATTCTAGAAATCACTACATTGTCCCTCACATGGGGTTTTTGAATTGTTTTTCCTAGTTCCCACTATTTTCTAAAATATAAAATATTTAAAAAAAATGTAAAACAGGAATGAATAAATAATTAATTCCTTAGTATATTTATGTCTCAAATAATATAATGTTGGATCCCCAAATTTATAATTTTATAAAAAATTATTATTGATTGTTTACTTATATAGAGTCTCAAAATACTGATTCTCACTATTATTCTGTAATCCTAGTTCCTAAATTTTCTAAAACACTCTATAATACCAACTATAGTGACCATAATTTTTCATAACATACTATAACATAATTTTAAAGATCAAAAAATAAAACAGTTACCCAAACAATATTAAAAGGATTAGTGTATTTGGAAAATTATGACCATAAAAAACATTAACAAAATGAATCATAAAAATTTATTAAATTTCTTATTCTATAGATTCATAGAGTACATCACATTCTCTTTAATATAAGTAATCACTATAGGATATACATCAAAAAAAGGTGAGAAAAAATCCTTGTTGAGGTTAGATAAGATTATGAGACAATATTAAATTGGGTGAAAATAATAATTGTAATTATTACATATTCATAGGATCATAATAAGGAAATGAATAATTAGATAAGGTTATGGAAAGTGAAATTAAAATAAATGAAACATCATGTCTTTGTGGTAAACTACAACACAAATTTGTGAACAAAGATAGCATTATGATCATGATTATTTCATTTTTCTCATGATATAAATCACATCACACAATAAATTGGAGTGAAATATAATTCTATGGGTAATAATAACATCATAAAATTAAAATTGTGATATAGAATTCTTGGTGAACCCGTAATATCACAACAATTACATTACCATACATGCCACATTGAACACATTTTAATATTGAAAATAATATAAATAATGGAATGGAATGATTTTAATTTCATAATAATACATTTATAAACATTGTGTTATAATTATAAATATGGAATACATACATGATATAGCAATCATCAACCATGAATAAAGAATAATCAATTTTTAGAAGTAGAGGGTGTGTTTTTCAAGAATGAGGTGTTGTTTTAGAAAAAATTATGTTTTTCATAAACACATGTAGGAAATATTTATATACTTGAAAATGTATTATAAATATGGATACATTATATATAATTAATATCTATATGAAAAATGGGGTGAAAATGAAAAACCCAATGAATGGGAGTTGTATTCGAGAATTTCCCTTACCTTGTCTCCGAAAGATTCCATCATATAAATATCTTGTATAATCACATTAGATTATGTAATTAAAAATAACATTCCATTTATATAGTAATTTTATTAATAATGGTTATATTATGTTTATATTTGAACTTTTCAATGAGTTATATAGTTTAATTTCATCTTTCTAGGTTGTATATTTTTATTAATTTTCTCGATTAGTTCACTCATACACATGAATAGAAGTTCATGTAAAATGCGGATAAATATAAAACATTGATATATTATGTTTTTAATGATCTTGTATAAGATTAAATGTAATTATTAATATTTATTTAATATTTTGTGAGGATGAATCATTATATAAATGTTAATGATGATCATTTTATGTTAATTTTGGTGCATTTTTTATCACAACAAATTCGTTTTGTTTTATCATTTAGTATAATGTTTAAATGTTACATACTGAACATAAAAATGGGTTATATCAGAAATTTTTGGATAATTTTTAATCTATTTAATGGATTTATTAATATCCCTGATGTTATTAACGCAAAATGAATGTGTATTTCCTAAGATGTTAGTAAATTGATACATCACAGGTGAAGATTTCATTGTTATAATAAAATAGAGAGGGTGTAGTTTAATTATGGATCTACCATTAACAAGAAATAATTTAAAAATATCAATCATATGGTAGTTAACATGCCTTTGGGATAATATATGGTGAGGATAAGAAAATATAATAAATGAAATTTAATAGAAATAGAAAGGAAAAGGAAGAGAATTTTACCTCCAGGATGTGTCCTCCTTGAGAACCTCGTTACATCAACATTTTTGGTATTTTGATGAGACCAAAATGTCCTAGACAAGGGGAATGGGATTGCAGATATATTTGATCATAATTTTGACAAGGACCAAATCTTAAGAGGTGTGAGGTGTAGAGGGTGTGAGGTGTTGTATTTATAGTGGAGTATAATGGTGTTTTCCCATTATTTTAATTATTTATTAAATATTTTTTCTCATGGAAATAAATAGTTTTAGCAATATCACCAAAAATAAAAAAACTATAGAAGGAATTTTGTATATTTTATTCCATACAAAAGCGATGACTCAATGAATAATGTATTTAATTTATAATTTATTTAGTTCAACAATTATATTATTTTACTATTAACAAAATTAATATATTTCATTGAAATAACAACAAATTTACACTAACAATTTTTTGAAATCTAGATTTAAAAAATGATCTCCAACTTATGAAAATAATTTTCTAAATATGAGTAATATAATTTTTAATGAAAATCATCATTTACATTGAAAATTCAGATTCTAAATATATAATTGATTTTATAACATTATCAAAAATTACATAACGACACATAAAATTAATATATAATCATAAGAAATTAAAATATTAATTTATGAATGCATTTAAAAAAATAAATTTTCTTAAAAATTATTAAATTTTTCCTAAAACGTTCAATAAATATTTTTTATTTTTCAATTCAGTAATAATTTTTAAAAAATAAACTTACATATAAAGTGTTATAATTATTAAATAAATTAATTTATAATATGTCCAAATTTTATTTACACATTAATTGGTGAGTATACTATTCATTTTTTGGGCTTACTATTCATAAGGTTTATATAACTAATCCTATGATTGAGTTACTATTTCATTGGTATTGGATCATTAACTTCTAGAAATACTTCTTATTTAATTAATTCTCCATTTATAATGTCCTTATTATGGTCTATAAGTAATTTTATGTGATTTATTTTATATTAAATTACTACAATAAGGATAAATTCCATTGATAAGATTTTTGTGTAGTTATATATAATGTAAGGGATTACCATGTTCTTATAATATGTTCTGGTTGTTTTTTTAATGTATTCAAATGTTATGTATGCATATATGTTGTAATCCTGGAATAATTACATTTTAGAACATGAATAAATGATTTTAGGTTTTTTCAAAATTAAATTATTACAATTGGATTATGGGTTTTTTAGTTTAATATGACATTATTGGTATTATAGAAAGTTTGGGATGAACATTGGGGAACCTATTTAGAGAGACCATGAACTATAAGGTAACAAATTTTTAATTGGAACAATATTGAAAAATTAAAAATAATATTACATTACAATTAAGAATCATGATCTAATTATATGTATGCCATTGTACATATATGGTGACTAATGGGCGGAATAAGAGAAATATCTACAACATCCAAGGATTTAATGATATAATACTCTTTATATAATTTTTTTGATAGATTTATTTGCATGAAACACAATATTTATAAAAAACATGAATCCTAATATAATATTATTTTGAAAATTTAATATGGTTATTTAGATAATCATGTAATGATCATATAAGGATGAAATTTCAATATTTTTCTAAAAAGATTTAATTTCCAGTGAATAGTGAAAATAATTTTTTTTAAACTATCAACTCCTTTATCTAAATAGTGTAATATATAATTTCCCATTATATTTTTTATTAAGGTTAAATATGAACAATTTTATTTAAATTAGTATCATAACTTTATATATTTATGATGTAAGACTATTTTTATTAAGAAAATATTTTATGGAAAAAATTAGTCTTATTTTTATGGGATTATTTTTAATTTAATGTATAAAAATTATATAACATTAATATAATTAATGAATACAATATTTTTCATTTTTAGGTCAAAATTTGGAAAATATATCCCTTTTTATTTCATGAAATGATGAAAAATACTATGTTAAAATTTATCATTTTGGTCAAGAGTAAATAAAGTAATTAATTTTAATAATAAATTAACAACATTTTAAAAATATATAAAAAAAATTAATTTAATTTATTTAAGAGTTTATATTATCCAAAACATTAGAATCATTAGAAATGTGACAATATATTTACAATATTCATTAATGTTTTACTTTATATTATTTATTTGAAAGATAATGTCAAAACATTAAGTATGTGGATTTTAAAATATTTAACATTTTTTTATTATGATAAAAAAATTATGTTTAGTGAAGTCTTTTTTTCTATGATTTTAATGTTTTTTATCATAGTAATTTATTTGTATTTTTTTATAAATGTAATAACTAATTCAAATACTATGGCTACTCTATCACTATATTTATTCATTTAATAGAAAAAAATAAATTAATTTAAAAATATTGAATGTAATATATTTGGGAAAAATTATTATCTTACATGTATTATATATTTAAATATTATTTATTATTTATTTTTAATTAATTGGATTTTAATTCCATCTCTCTTGTGATGTTTTTAACGATAAATTAAATGAATTGATTCAAAAATGTCATTAATTATATTTTTAGAAAATAATATTTTATTAAATAATCTAAAATAATAACAATCATGGATAATGGTGATAAAGTATGGTTTATAATTTCATTACATATCCATTAATATTTCATTAATCCTTCCACGTTAACTTTTGTGGCTCATAATGTGTAAAATTTTTGTTATTATGGTAATTGTAAAAAGGATTAACATGAGTATAAAACCAAGATACAAGGGTGAAAACATAAACAAAATTGTCAAAAATAATATTTTAATGAGGAGATGGAAAATCAAGATAATAATATATTATAATTATGTTAATTTTTAACCAATTTTACCTGAAAAATAATTTAAATTTATTTCATTCAGTAAGATATTCCAAGAATGCACCTCCCTAAGCCATTAAAAGGATGCACTCTGTCTCTGTTATTTACTAAATTTTAAACTTTATTTGACAAAAAATATTATATTTAACTTCCATAAATTCATAAAAAAGTTATACATTCACAATTAATTAATAAACAAATACGTTAGAGACCTTATAAAGAGGTCCATATAATAATTCTCTATGAGATGATAATCATCATAGCAGGGATATTTATTTTTATTATTCTTCATTTACAAACATCAATTTTTTCCAATATATTATTATATGTTAAAAAAATAATATTCATTATAATAATATGTTATTATGTTGAATTAATTTTATTCTTTTATCAAATTCTCCTTGAAAATCCTAACCAAACAATAGCTTGGGTGTATGGTGGACTACCACATGACGAATTGAGGTAATTTATTTTTCTGTCATCACCACACATGGATAGTGATAATGATGTATACAATGAATATATATTATATTAATGACCTAATTATGATTCAATTGTTATTATATCAAATATATATTATTAATATTGAATCCTTAGGAAAACGAAAATATCTGTCATTCAAACATGTAAACTACAACTTCCAAGTAGTGATTTGGTCCATTATTCATCTCTACAATTCGTTGAATGTGAAAATAAATTATTTCAAGTATATATAAGTTAAATATTAAATGAAAATTATCACATCATTATTAATTACTATTTTCCTCTCGTTTTTTCAAACATGTCAAAATTTAAAATTATTTTTATGCATATTTACAACCAATCGTCTCCTTGAACAATGTATTTCATATTCCTATCTAGATCATTTATAGATGAATATATATATATATATATACATATATTATTTATATCGTAAATAACTTTTGTTTTGGATAGTAAGGAACCTGAAGAAATATGTGGGTAATAAAACTACAAAATCAGAACACCCATGAAAAATAAAGTATTTATCCCCAAAAATAATTATAATAATAAAATAATATTAAAAAAATAGTGATAAAGTGTTATAAATTATTCATTTATTATATTTTAGATATGAATATTTTTATTATAATAAATTTTAATTTTTAATGAGTTTGGGTCTCCAACATGGGAAGTAGAATAATTGGAAAGGGATTTCATCTAAATATCTACACAACTGAGAAAGAATTTATATTATCAATGTATTTTCTTTTGTGATATATACTGATACCATTAGATTTTTTTAACAAGTTTATCTATTTTTTTCCTGAAAATTAATGTTTTGATTCTTATTTTCACTAACTAGGGGTTTCATTTAAAAAGATTCCTAGGCGGAGAGGATTTATTTAACAATCTCAAAATTTGGATCAAAATTATTTCCATTGAAGGCACCTTATAATATATCGTAAAAAATATATATATTATCATATCTAATGAATATTGAAGTATTTTTTATATTTTAATCAAATTTTAATCACATTATATTATAATGAATAAAATTGGTGAATAAATTAATAATTGATATCATTTCTCTTTGGAAGGGATATTTTTTTTTGACAATATTTAGCAATGTTGTTTTTGAAATATACTTTATTTTTATAATAATTATTTTTCAAGAAAATTTTATTTGATCAATGAATTATTATATAGATAAAATTTAATATCATTAATATTTTCTAGAAGGTTCATTTCAGCATTCTTTAGAAAATAATTGGAAATTATTGTTTCCTATAAATATATTTGTGTAAGATGATATTTTTTATTACATAAACATTTTATAATAATCAGCATCATATTTATTTTTGATTAGTTTTTACTATGCTAAATCTTTAATGAAATATTATTAAATTGTGTCTATTCATTTTTTTAATTATCTAAATGACATAGTTTTTTTACAATAGCAATAATTATAAATAATTGATCATGTTATTATTATTATTTAGTTTTTCATCGTTAAATTTATCATTAAACACCCACAATCGTATGATAAATTGTCAAGGAATATTAATAATCTCTTAAAAATACATATAATTTATATATAGATATATTTATTTCCTAAACCAGATAACATTTTTATACATTGTTTTTTACTGTTAATGTTATCTGGTTTTATGTAGATATATTGATATTCTATATGAGTTAAAAAATTGTAAATTTTTTTAATTAATCTTTTTTATGAATTACAATTTCCATATATTTGTCGAGGCATTCATTTTCATGTGGTGACAAGTGGGGCATGATTATAGATATAAAATAGATTCTCTAATAGGTATCATTAGAATAGTTAGTTTGATAAATTAAATAGTATTATGGTTTATTCATACCCACTGGTTTAAATATCCACAAAAATGGCACTAATGGTATATGTGTCATTATGTGAGATATGAAGAATTAAAATATTAGGGATTCTGTCATTGATATTTTTTATTATTGTTATACCTAATATTTATTATCTAATCATATCCGTGTTGGAATTTCATTCTCATGTGATTTATTTAATGGAATTAATTTTCTGATATTTACCAACTCATATTGATATTTCATTATTACATTATGATAGATTCTATAATACATAACTGTTACTGAGATTCTAATTTTCCAAATTATTCATTTTAATTTCCCTAAAATATGAAGAAGGATATTATTAGAAATATGAAAAATTATTGGATAATAATTATGCTCTAAATTTTATATTTTCTATGAAATATTTTAATGAAATATTTTTATAGTTATTCAAGGAATCAAAAATGATTAGTCCCTCATGAGGATATCCCCAATCCTATGTTATGTAATAATATCAACATAGGTTCTAGGTCAATATTTTTATGGTATCTATATTAGTAATTAGATGAATTATTTAATAAACAATGGAACTATATTTTTTGAACACATAAAATAAGATAATTTTTTCATTATCTTAATGTATTTGAGAACATTAATTATTAGATGGTTAATTATTTTTCCTTAAATATTATTGATTATTACAAGATAACAAGATGAGTGTAATTATTTTGTGATGAACCCTCATAGTGAAAAGGGAATAATTATTATGCTCAATTGTAGGGATTTTTCAGATAAAGAAGGAAATTTTTTTGGTGTTGAAACTTAGTGGATCATTTTTATAATAAGGCATTTGACTCAGGTTTTGATGAATAAACATTCCCTAATTGAGAATCCTAATTTTTCACATTATGAATCGTCTATGTTGGTCTAATTCATGAGAAAAAATTCTTTATACAATAACAATGATATAATGTATTGGATGCTAAGAAATGGATAATGTATATTGAAATGATATTTCTAGCTTTAGTGCATGATGAGAATGAAAATGCTATTATGACGGTTTATTGTTTGATTGTTGACATCCATTAATGGTCTCCATTGATCATGAACACTAAATAAAATAATGAAATTTATTTCCTACAATAAAAAACATTTATATTGATATTAAATGAGGACTACTTCCCTTGATATTAGTGACTTGAAATGGAGATAATTTCTCTTGGTTTAATTAGAAAATAATGAAGAAACTGTAGCATAGAAAAATTTAACATTACATGACATTTTTGATATTCATTAGAATAGATATTTAATATTGAATGAATGATAGACTATTTAATTGATGAGATTAAGTTGAGTATACCAAGGGAAATTGTATCAAATCATTTTTAGTATATGATTACATAGTATCAAGTTCCATTATGATAAAAAAATATTTTTCTGGAACTTATATTTTCTAGTTAAATAATGATAATAAGGAGTATACAAAAAAATCATTTTAATGGGTTAAAAAAATAATAATAAGTTAACACAAAAATTTCCATCATGTAAAAAATATTTAAGGAATAATCATAGATAATGTTTAGAATACATCATATTTATTTCATGCATGAGGATAAGGGTGAAATGTATAATGAATTAAAGTTGAAGAATGAAACCAATGTCATCTAAATTAAAATCTATAAAGATAATGTCCACTACTCAAAATAATTCCCTAAATGTAAGAGCAACATAACATAGAATCATCCTAGGAAATATATCCAAACATTTGGAATTACTAAAACCAAAGGGGAAGTTCTGAACGAATTAATGAATGGTGCATTTATAAACTATTCTAGAAGTTATTATTTTTGTTTCATTCCAATTTTAGAAACTCTATTATATATGAATAATTTTATTAATGTATAAAATTAACACATTTTTTATTTTATATTGGGTTTCAAATTAAAACTCATAATGGTAGAATGATCCCATATAATCTCTATATATCTTGTATGATTACTTTTTTAGGATGTGATTCATAAAAATATAATTACTCTTCCTATAGTTTAATTTGATTTAAATTTGATAATTTATTTTATATCATAATATAGATAACATATTAAATTTATAGCAAGGTATGTCACATACAATATAATGAATCAAACTACAATATCATTTTGGTGTGATTGTGAAATTAATGTCTCAATGGAATTTAATTCCATCATATGTGTTTTTCATCTTATATTTTTGGGATAATTTTCTTAGAGGAATTGGGACACACTAAACATTGAGGATTTTACTATTGTAAATTATATTGATAATGTATTTTTAGATGAGTTTCCTAGTATTCCCTCTAATCACTTTTTCTTATTTTCAATACGACTCATTGGTGGTTCTATGCCTATTTAAAAAAATTACATAGTTAATAGCCATGATTGAGAATTATGAATTGAATAAGAAACTCCAGGAGAATCTAGGAAAGGGTTTCATTCATTCTTGTGCATCACTATAGGGTATAGAAATTCTATTTTTTATAAATAAAGACGTGTTAATGCATCATTTCATAGATTATAAAGAACATAACAAGATCACAATTATTATCAAGTATCATTTATCTCATTGTGTTGATCAATTTTATTAATTACATTGAGATCAAGATGTTTCTAATATTTATCTTCAATCTAGATATTATTAGCATATTGTTATAGGGTGATGCACCGAATATTTTCATTCATATGAGGTATAGTCAATATGAATTTACTATAATTCTATTTGGAATTACAAATTCTCCTCAAATCATTATGGAATTAATCAATAGATACTTTATTGACACCATTGATAAGTTTGTGGAAGACTTTATAATTCATATTCATTTTTAATTTAATATATTTGATGATTATTATGAACATTTGATAATTTTCATAATGACCTTGATGATGGAGAATATTTAATCTATATTTAAAATGTTAAAATTTTAGTATGAGAATTTTTTTCTTGGGTCATGTAATGTCAAAGGATTGTATGCTGATGGATCATTCAAATATCGATTTTGTTGATAAATTATCTAAACCATGCATAGTAACAAATACACGTAGTTTTATTTTGATTTCTAAATACTATCGATTCTTTTGGATAGATTTATCATGAATATATATTCAACTCGCAAATTTTATTTGGATTGGGGTATTGTCATTATGGACTAATGAATGTGATATATTTATTACAAAACATAAGATAATTTTGTTCAACATTACCATGTATACACCGTGATGAGTGTTTTTGATATATAGTGATGTATAAAAAATGGATTGGGATTATACCTTGGTAAAAACTACATGGTGATAGCATATATCTACCTCGAATTAAAAATACACAAAAAAAATTAGCTGACCTGGTAGTTGGAACTAGTTGTAAAAATTATTTCACCAAAAATATAGAGATATTATATGTTTCATGAATGGTGTGATACATATATAATGATTAAAATTTATTAAGAGCATATTTACATTGTAATATTTTAATATTCACCAATGATGATGGTTGGATTTGATCAATGATTATTTATACTCAAAAAAGTATGACCTCGTGCATGAGAACAAAGTAGTTGATCCTCTAAGTTAGAAAGAACATTCTAGTTTTTCCATGTTGAGGATTGAATGAAATAAAATAATTAGTGGTTATCATAATTTACATCATGAAATCTTCAGGGGGAGAGTTATATCGTTACTTTATTAGATGAATTTTGAACCATCCCTTGTTAGGAGGATTAAGAAGGATGATTGGGAGGATGTGGTATTATAGAATAATATAAGGAATGATTTTTTTTTAAATTTTTATCTATCTTGGGTGATAAGGTTTTAGAAACTATAATGGGACCCTTCATTATCAAAGTCAAAAAAATAGATATTGGATAAATCTCATTTTTCATCACTAGTTATTCAACAAAAAATAATAATGAAAAACATGGATTTCATGTAAAAATAATATTAGGATTTTATGAAATGGGATATTCTTTAGGGTATATAAAAATTAATGGTTTTTAGTATGTTTAGGACAACTGACAAATGTCCAAGAGGCTGTTATAACCCTTACCAATTACACAATGGAAATATAGAATCATTTTCATGGATTTCATGGTTAGAATCAAAAAAACATATAAAAGAAACCATTTTATCATGGTTTTAGTTGATCACCTAATGAAATGAGATTATTTAATTTCTATTGGATAATATCTATCCCATTATAGTTTTACTCAGTTAAATATTGACGAATTTATGATATGGAATGGATTATGACTCTCAATTGTAAATGATATGGATCTAAAGATTACCTTGATGTTTTGGAGAAACCTTTATAAGGCTTTATATATAATGTTAAATTTCAGTACTACATAACTTCCATAGTCATATGGTCAATGAGAGTGAACTATTCAAACCCTAAAAGACATTTTAATAGATTTTATTTGGATTTAAATTGTGTTTTGGATATATACCTTCATTTGGTACAACTTTCATACAACAGTAGAATTTACTAAAAAAAGTCATAACAATTCATATAAATCCTTCAATGGTAGAAAATAAAAAACTAATACATTAAATGATGAATTTGGTTAATTAATGTTATTAGGATATGATATAGGTAGTTTAATGTAAGATAATATTAAAATTGTTCAACTACATATAATTTTTTCCCAGTGTTATAAAAAATGAAATTATAATAATCATTAGGGACATCTTGTATTTGGTGATGGTGATAAGGTGTTCCTATTAATAACTCATTGTAATAATGTAATGGTATTTAGATATGAAAAAATATGAACCATCAACATATCTTCCCCTTCTACGTTAATTATCATATCAGGAAATTAGCTTGTTGATTGGTTCTTCTACCAATTATATCTCATGTTCACAATGAGTTCCCTAGATATCCCATGATGTTGTACATACCTAATCCCTTATATGTAAAACATTTGTAGCTATAAAAATTATATAAATATTTTTCTTATTAGAAAAAACATATGTAAATTATTGATCATGGGGGGAATGTGCTATAAAACAAGACCACCCATAGTGTCAATGTTTTTTGGTTAAAAAAATGTCAAAAAAATACATCGGAACCATTGGGTTTTATGAGGAAAAAATTTCCCCTTTTGTTTGAATAATTGTGACATAAGTTTTTATGATAATTTATTAGGAGTTGGTATAATGTAACAAAATATTATTTTGTGATATATTTCACAATAAATTACTTTCATTGATATATTTTATTTCATAATGGAGCATGTTTAAGGGGGAAAATATATTAAAATATTATTAAGTGATTGTTATATCAATTTTTAACTCATTGTTCCAAAATTTTCTAAGGATAATTTTTGAGGTCTTCTATGAAGATTTATTTTTAGTTAATAGATAAAATACCATTTCTTATAAAAAAATCATTTAATTTATATAAATATTTTAATTTGAAAAGTTCTATTATATATTGGATTTTTTATTATCGTGATTTAAGACACAATATATTTACTTTGGGATCTTAATTTTAAGTATTTTTTATTAAGGTTTATTTTTATTTTAAAAGAACTTTTTTCTAAAAAAACTATTTTTTATCACAATTTGAGGTTTTTTTAATTACTTTCTAAAAACTTTAGTAATTGAATAAGAATAAATGGATACCATATTTTTAATTATGTGTTTTAAATTCTGTAAATATATTTATTTTATTTTTAGACATTTTTAAAAGCAACTGTGGTAAATTTTATCAACCTATTTAATAGTTAATTTGGTAATTATGGTTAAAAATGTTTTATGGAGATAAATACCAGAAAATCCCAGTTAGAGGCAAGCCCCTGACCATTTATTAAAGTAAAAGAAAAGTGCAGGAAACAATTACAAAAAGGTAAAAGAAACAACTACATATCATAAAATTCAGATCCATCACCACATCCATCATAGTTCTCTTCCTCCGTCGTAGCTATTTCCCATTCCAAGCCATCATGCTGGTTCAAAATCTTGGCATACTTCCCTCTCAGATTCAACTTCTCTAAGGAAAGATGCTCCTTAGAAGAATTTTCTACCAAGCTCTCATTCCCAACAGAAGACCTAGTGGACATTGGTTTTGGTATGTAAGAATAGTCTTTCCTCGTCCGTCTTTGTGGTGGTGCAGCCATCACTTCCTCCTATTCAGAAACCTTCTTTCTTGCACCATTCACAACATCACTGTATGAAGTTTGAGACATGCTGCCAACATTTTCTTTATCACTGTCAATGCAGTCCCCCCACTGTCCAGAGATTTTCACAGCACGATAACCCTCCTCATCCCATTCATTCTGAGGTCCACTGTTATTTTCAATCACTGTAAGACAATTTATGTGATCCACAAACTCATGATTATCATTTAACCCATTCAGAACATCGTCCTCACGGCCTACAGCAGTACCACTTCCCACTTTCTTTTTATCATCCTTCTTTTGAGCAGTACCACCCTCCACTTCTTTTGAGCAATCTTCCCTTATGACAGTTGCAATAACACCATCTCCATGATCATGCTCTTGCAAACTAGTAGAGATACTAGGTACCGTAACATAATCAGGAGAAAAGGCACCTGAAGGCATGCCCTTCCCTCACCCAGAGCCGAGACATCATCCAGAAATCCAACAAAGCGATTGCTAAGCACAATGCCAATAGCCTACTTCATAGATGCTGGTTTCAGTCAACCTGAACTCCTCTCCTGCACATCAACAACATTGGAAATCTGCTTCAGAGGGGTGTTAATATTTCCCTAATTCTATCCATAATAGACTTCTCCATTGTCATGATAATCCGGAGCCAAATCAATAGCTGCAGATTGGCTCAAAGGTTCCGACCACATGTGATCATGCACCAAGGAGGAACCCTCAACAACAGGATGCATATTGGAGCCCCCTGAAACCTTAGCCGAAGCCGCAACATGATCATTAATACTCAGAGAGTCAGTCTCCCCCAAATCCCACAACATACTGGTGAAAACATCCCTGACCCTCGGCCCAGGAGGCACCACACTTGGCTGTTTCGGCACAGTACATTCACCACCATCCATTGCATTCTCCACCCAAATCTGTGGTATCATAGGTTGATTTCCCAGCCCTCCATCCACTTGAACCTGCCCCTACAGCGTCAAAGCATCCTCGACAGCACCATCATAGATGTATGGAGCCTCATAACCCCACATACACACCCTTCTGCTCAATGACCCATTCCGGAAAGAAGAAGCACAATGCCCCAACCGATTAAAGGAGCTGCATAAATCTATCCATGATTCAAACATGAATCATTATAATATTGAAATATGATTACAGGAATAATATATGGTTAAAAATTCCATCCCTTTTCAATTTTAGTTCCAATTATCTTCGTATGATATTGTTTGAGGATCATATATTGTAAAAACAATATTATCATGGTAATTTTTCAAAGTATTAGAGGGAAAAAACAATGAGATATGAGTGAAAACATCATAAAAATATTCCAAATATATTTTGATAATATTATTAATAATCATTCCAATATTATCATATAATTATATCAATTTGGTTTAATTTTCACATGACTAATAATATATATTAATATAATACATTATCAAATTCTAATAATCACCTCTCATAACGTATAAAAGGAAACCCCCTCACATTTATTTACAGCAGATTAAAAAAACTATTTCAACAAATCCATACTTAATTTAAATCACAACATATTTTCAAAATTCCTGATTTACTTAAATTTACAAAATTGAAAACCTATTTTCCCAAAGAAGAGATCAAAATGAGGTATCTCCAAGAGATGTTAATCATTTTAACAGATCACATATTTTTTAGAAATTATCTATTAACACCATTGATTGTAATCTATAAATTTAAATATATTAACACCCATATATTATTTATATTAATATATTATTTTTTTATGGAATAATATTTATTCAAATTCTTCTCTATAAAATGGTAAACAAAACTTTCACTTATGATTATAGCGGACTATCACCATATGAGTTGATATAATTTATTTTCCATCCCCTCAACGCATTAATTTTAATAATGGTTAAAATATTAGATAAATAATATATTTCAATATTAATTATTATTTTTTATAATAAAACATATACATTCATACTTTATAAACCATTAGAATGTGATAATGTCTATTGTGTGTCCAAGTAGACTACGACATATATGAAGCTTTGTGATCCATTTTTAATTTCAAAATTACATGTAATGTAATAATAGTATATATAAATAATATATAATATCTATATATATTTATATCATATAAAAATTACACTACTATGTTTAATAACATTTATTATTTTTTTAATCTACTTTTTTTGAAATGTGAAAACATTGTTTATATGTACATATGACATACAATATCAATGGATGGTGTAATTCATTTTTCTCTATCTATATTTTTGGGATGAATATATAGATATATATATATATTATTTAATACTTATATGTTGATGAATATATATTTAATGTTGTAAACATGATCATGATTCGTGGATCTATACAATAGAATCAATAGATACATGAAAACGAAGCTATTTACACAAAAAAAATACCCATAATAATTAAATTGTATTATTAAACATGAGATAAATGTTATAAATGAATTATTTATTATATTATACATATGAAATATATTTATATATTTATTTATTATAAATTATATTTTATTATACCAGAGGATAGATGACCAATGTGGAATGTCAAACTTGAGGTATGTGATTTTGATCCATTTTTACTCTATTGAAAAATATTATATATTTATTTATAATTCCAATTTGATGTTATTAACATGAATATGTACACAATCATGATGACTTATGTTTCAATTTTAATTTATAAATTCAAGGGAATCATTTTAAAAGATACACATGATGTATGAAGTTATATTAGAATCTCATTTTTTGCATTTCTTTTATTTTATCTAAAGTATTATTATAATATATCTATAATAAACTAGATATATTTTGTTATATTATGAATAATTAATATTATTTCTTATAATGTTAATAAATTTATTATTTTTGGATGTTGAACCATAATAATAAATGATATAAAAAAATTTATCTTATTTATCGTTTGATCAAACATTTTTCCCTTATATATCCATTTTTTTCAACATTGTTTTTAAAAAGTTCATATTTTTAAATAATATATTAATGGATTTCATATAATCCTTTAAATTTTTATAGTATTTAAATGAATATTTATAATTTTTTCCCTAAGGTGCAATACCAACATTATGTTATAAGTGAAAAGGAATGTATCATTATTATGTCTAAAATTATAATATCATTTTCAACTGTAACAATTGTTTTACATTATTTATCCTCTACAGGTTTTTATGTTTTTAGGGAAAAACTATTTAATGTTGTTTTTTAAATGATTCAATTTTTTTCTCTAATTCATAAATTTTTTTAAACCAATATTTTTATTGATTAGATGGGAATATTATAAATAATAATAATTTCCTTTCATTAACTTAATTACAAATAAGTCACTATATAGTAAGAATTAATCTTTTAGAAAGAGGATTCTCTTGAATATCCATAATAATTTTATCCATCATATTATTATTTTCTAAACTGAAGGCCATTTTTAATGAATGGTCTTTTAGTTATAAATTTAGTTTTATTATCTAAGAAAATAATAATATTCCATATAATTTACTCAATAATGATATGTTTTTATAAGGAATATTTTTTATGAATTTTATTGATAAATACTTGTACAAGGAATGCATTGGAAATTCTATTTAGGGTAGTGCCTGATTTTAATACCCCTCCTGTCATTGACATAAGTCATGAGACAAATCAGTTATCAAAACATAAGTAGTTTCTCAAGTATTCCAACACATCTATTAAACTCTATTGGGAAAAGACTATGACGATATATATATATATCATATTGTATAAGATCATGAAATTATATATTAAGCATTTCTATCAGTTTTTATTCAGTTACAATTATCAATAAAATTATCACATTGATATTATCCATAAAAGAATTTCATGATCATGTTATTGATTAAATAAAACTTTTACCCACTATATACAATTCCATATTTATTATTACTTATTTATTATTGGTTACTTAGACTGTACATAACTCTTATTGAGAATATAGTATTCACCATTAATTGTATTACATTAGAAAAGATATAAAGAATGATATTAATAATAATATCAAATATAAAATAATGTTTGTTATTATATGTAATTTTTATATCAAATTCAATATGGGAATAAAGTATATATATTGATAATTAAGAAAACTAAATGGATGGTAAAGTAAGGGTGATATTCGTAATGTCAAATTCCAATGTCATAATGTAGACACTAGATCAATGTTACTAGTGTTAGGGTTTCTACAGTATCAGTACTTGTATACAATGTATATATGTTCCCCCTAATCAGATAAACTATGTTCTAGTTGAGGATAATTATATAATAACCATATTACAGTCGTTTATCATGGAATCAAAAAAAATCACGTAAAATTTGTGGCCTACTAATCCACATCTTGGCATTAATATGATGAGAAAAATAACATAACATAAAAAATTATCATTGTTTGGAACTACTAATCCATTTGTCACTAAATAATGGATGAAGTCTATTGAAAATATATTTCATAAATTTTGGTTTATTTGGAATAAAAGAACTCAATTTTATATTATCTTATAAAGGAAGATACTTCATATCATAAGTCAATCACAATCATATCCCAATAGATCAAATTAATGAAAATTTGAGTACAAAGGAATATCGAGGTGGATATTTGGATTTCGATGATATCTTATGAATATAGGATGTATCAATGAAAAAAAATTCTATTTTTAGTAAGATTTATATAATCAACCCAAGGGCATGATGTTAAGTTTTTCATTGAACTTGTTACTGGGGAAAGTATAATATCTAAATCTCATCATTGAATATTACCAATGGATTTGGTGGAGTTTAAGAAATATTTGTTGTAGTTGGATGACAATGGATATATATTCCCTTAAGTATTACTATGGGGATAAAATTTCATATTCAAGAAATATGGATTGGTCTATGAGACTAGGTATATGTTATTCAATGATCAATGAAATTACTATATATAATAAATAACATCTACTAAAAATTTGAGGAGTTTTTTTGATATTCTTTAAGGATCCCATTAAATCTAGAAGATCAATATTCACTATAATTAACTTCAGTTAAGGGTGAACAAGGATTATATACCAAATATATTATCTATAACATGGTATGGAAATTATGACATTACAGAAAAGACATATGGATTCACCAATGTACAATTTAAATTTTTCTATCTGATGAATGATGTAATGAAGGACTATATTTATAAATTGTGGTTGTTTTAAATGATTATATATTAACATATTCCAATACTTAAGATGATTATGAGGGTAATCATCAATTAATTTTGAAAACCTTCTAAAAAAGGGAATTATATTGTTAATATACTATGTGTACATTTTTTGGTCAAAAAATCCATTTTCATGGAAAAAATTTTCCATGTATATTATATTTTTTCATTATTCAAAGTGGGAGCTAGTTGATGAATGTAATTCAAAAGAAAACATAAATGTATATTAATGTATCCTAGCTTTAGCTGGTATCTATCAGCATCTTTTTAATGATTTCACATGTTCTTCCAACCCTTAAAATAAGATTACATTTGAAGGTGTAAAATACAAATGTACATTGGAATGTGAGATGTTATATTAGGATCAAAATAGCAGGCTGTAAATGAACCAATATTAAATCTACCATGAAATAAGAGAGGATTTTTAATATATAGTGATTCATCTGTGAGATTTAATAGTTGTCTTATTATATTGAATGTTTAGGTGATTGTATAATAACGAAGATAGTTCAAAATCCATGAACATATCTACCCATAACATGAAATTGGGAAGGTATCATTAATATTTTCTTTGAAAATATAAAAACAATACTTATTTTCTGAAATATGGGATATATATATTGATTTATAGAGTATTAAATATATATTTTATCAGAAGGTGCTCATGAAGTGTAAAAATGACAGTTGGAACAACATAAGGATTTTTATTTTTAGATAAACTATAACTCCATAAATGAAAACTTAGTGGCCGATGAAATTATTAGAAGGGCCCATTGAGTTTTGACCATAACGTGGATTAAAAAGGATCATGTATATAGTGATCATGTAAAAATTGATGTGTTTTCTAAATTAGGGGGTGCTATATTTCCCTTTTTCATAAAATTTCTAATCCATATTCAATTGATATGAGAGTGAAGTTCCACCAGTATGATGAGAAAATAAAAAGGATATATAATGTAGTGAATGATCTTAAAATTAATGTATTAATATTGAGAGATATATTATTTATGTTTTCGAAAATGTTATATGTTAAATCTATAAAAAAATTTAAAATGGAACTAATAAATAACACATATAACTAAAAATTATCTTTACATCATATTTGAATAAACATGTTTTGGGATTAAAGAATTAATTTTTGGTAGGTTGGTATGAGATAAGAAATTTTTGATTTCTATCAAGTTTATTAAAATTCCATGAAATACGGGATGAGAGAAAACAATATAGAGGAGTCAATAAACCTCTACCTATAAAAATATATTTGTTGTATAATGTTACGATAGACTTTTTCACTAGACTACCAATGAAACTATGAAAGAAATTTTCTATAATTGTCATCATTGATCATCATACTAACATTACTCATTTCATTGTGATAATAAAAGACCTAAACATTGAGTACCTTTTCTAAATTTATATCAATGATATAGTAATGATATATGGGGAACCATTGTTAATTTCAATTTGTCTTGACACATGTATAACATTGAAATTCAAGAATAGTCTTTAAAACACTCTTACTATAGAAACAGCCATAAGAAATACCTATCATCCCTAAATGGAAGGGATGTCATAATGAACTATCTACATTATGGAAGAAATAGTGAGGACAAATTCTCTTGACTTACAAGGTATTAGCGATTAGTATCCAAATTTTTTGGAATTTTTGTATTATATTATCTTCCATTCAAGAATCTAGATGGAATAATGTTATCAATTATATTAGATGATGTGTTAAACTATAACCCATTAGAAATAATATGGAGAATGGATTTTTGGTTTACGAGAGTGGCTGGATGATATGACTATTAGGGTACATAGGATTGAAGAACAAACTTTTTAACCCTTGAGAAGAGAAATGAGCTATGAAGATAATTGTATAAAAGAGTTGTAATTTAAAGATAATGTATTTTTGAATTCTATAAAATGGAATGAATTTTTAATATTTAGTAAAACGTTCACATTATTCCTAATGTACATTTGTCAAATATAAATACAATAATAAATTGGAGAAGAATCTCACTGATTGGATATACTTCCTAACCCTTTATAAGTACATTATTTCTTCCATAAATCATTAATGAGGATATACATGTTAGATTAATCCCATGTGCTCAAATATATCAGAATATAGATGGGGCATGAATTGAATTTTAATTATGATCATTTCTAGATTGTTTAGACTAGATAAAAATTATTTTTAAATCATTCAAATTGATTGGGGTTTCTCTTATAAATGATAAAAATATAAAAGTTCTAACCTGGGTTCATAAAGAATTAATGAGTAAGAATATCTACATTTTTTCAATAGAATATATACATCACCATTTCATGGAAAATATTTCTTATGTGGGGAAATAATATAATACCGAAGACCAAACTTTAGTAGGAAAAATCAATATTATGGAATATAATACTTTTAATAGCCTTTTTTATGATTATAAATAACTGTTTAATATTTAATTTTAAAATATAATTTTTTTAAAAATTATCATAATTTTTGAAATCAGAACGTCTAAATTATCATAGTGTTAAATTTATCATTATCTTAAATAAGTGTTTTTTTGTAGAAATATATTTTTATCGAGAAACATATAATTCTTATGAGTTTATGAATATATAATAATTAATTTGATGTTTAAAAATAAAGTTAGATAAAAATAAAATAATATGAGGAATAAAAATATGGATTTAAAAATATTATTTGAACAAAAAAATCATCTTTTTATCATTTTCCAAAAACATATAAAAGTTACATTAATAAAAAAAATATTATAGGACTTTTTTTAATCATATATTTTAAATAGAAAATTGATTTTTTATTGAATTGAATGCCTCCAAAATCTATTTATTTTTAATAAATATCTTTATACCATTAATGTAATTATAAAAGGAATTTTTATCATAATTAAAAAAATAATAAAAATTTTAAATTTCTAAAAAATATTTTTATGCGATTATGTATTTTTAAATGAAAGATAAATTTTATAAAAATTATAAATTCTATTTTATAAAATTAGATTCAAATTTAAATTTTTTAGATTAAAATTTGATATAAATTATATTTTAATGATTTTCATTTCAATTTAAACAACGTTTATAAATTAATTACCATAGTAAAACTAAATTATTGTAAAAGCGAAGATATAAAAGAAACATCCCTAAAATAGTAACATTATCTTCAAATGGGATTGTTTGTGGTGTGTTTTGACACACTATGACTATAACCTCCTCTATTTTAAGAACCAATATCTCCTTTTTACACATGGGTCTTATTAGGAAGGTGTTTTGAGGAAAATGGAAGAAAATAGGAGTTTTCTGTGTACATATTGTGTAATTATGAGTATAAATAATGTACCTATCTTGCCACAAACAACCGTTTTTAGACCATGTAATGACTGAATAAATGGATGTATCGTGACAGGGAAGGCCTTCATATGTCATGGGATGGTTAAGGCTACTACATGTTGTGTAGTTTTAATGAAAACACCATATAATTTTCTTTTTGTATTATTAATTGGAGCGGGGATGCATCTCAAATCTGGAAATAGAATTTATGGATATAGTTCATACATCAGAACTATGGTGCGACAAAAAAACATCGAACCACCGATTCTCCATCTGAGATTCTATTGGGAGACCATTGAATGTGTTGGAATCCCACTAGTGAGTTCGAGAATCATTTTTGATCCTTTATTCTAGATTCCTTCTCCTGGTTGAGTTATCAATGGTTGAGATTATTACACCTTTTTTAGATCTATGCTGATTTAGGAAAAATCAACGGTCGATGTTTATGTATATTGATCGTACGTTATCGAGGTAGGTGTTTTGTGTATTTTATTGGTTATGTTTGGATTATATTTTCTAAATGTGATGCATGACCACATTTTGGGTATTGCATGAATTGGAATTAAACCATGTTATTACATACTAGGGTTTTATTGATTGATATTGGGTCGTTTTATATGGTTAAGGTTTGATACCTTATCTAAGGGACACACATGGGTGAATTTTAATTTATTTTTTGTTTTTTTATGGTCTTTCAGTCCAAGTTTCCTAGTTGAAATACCATGTTTTCCATGAATTTTTTGATTCGGTTGTAGTTTGATTTGTTGTATGAAATTCCTATGAAATACACTGTGAATGTTTTTCCATGTCGTATGTTCAGATTAGATGAGCTACATTGACATAATATGGCATTGTTTTTCTGATGGACCCTGAGAGCTTTCGAGTAGGTAGACTGGGGGGATTTCGGATTATTTGCTTTGATATAATATTTGTTTTATTTTTCCAATATACCATGATAGCTTTAGTCTAGAAAGCTTTATGAAGCTTCCATATTACTTATACGTATTTTGTTTTTCCAATGGACTGTGAGAGCATTGTGATAGGCTGGCTAAGGGACTTCCAGATTATTTTCACAAGACTATGAGAGCCTTGGTGTAAATGATTTTCTAAAAGGTAATATACAGTTAGAGCTTCCTCATAGGGTCTTTATTTAATGAATTGATACTACGTTTCACCAAAGGGCTTAGACTGTGAGATATTTCTTCTAGGTTGGTTTTTTAATAATCGAATTATTGTGATATGTATTCTATGAAAAAACACAAGATTAGGTATGGAATTACTAGATTGATTAAGTGGTATTATGAGACATCTATTTTGTTACATACATGTGGGATATAGATCATAAGATATATACCAAGGACACATGATTTAATGGATAAATATAATTGTTAATTGAATGTGACTGAAAACTATAGGATTTTTTACTTTTGAGTATTTCCTATTTTATTTCTTCATTCTGGAATATTGAATACTACATATATTCACTTATAGGTAAGCAAATATATATTTTCATCCCCAACTAGGATTTATCTCACAACCTGTTTGGGTCATGAATTTGGACCCAAACAGTTTACATGATTTCTGGTATAGATAGGGGAAAACACCCATCTTCATTAATTAAAGGATTGTTGTTGTAGCTGGAGAGAATGGGACCAAGCTGAGACTTGTGATACTTCTAGAGTTTTCTTGTTTCATTGAAAATATAGTTTCTATATTACATTCAAGCATTATGGTTTTTTTGGATTTTTTCCTTAGACACATATTCCAAGAATATTTATATATTTTCTACTGTGGAATTTACATTCAGTCTTCCAATATTTAATTTTTATTATATTATTGATTCCACTTTTGTATTATATTTAGATTCCACTATGTATACTCTTCCAATGATGGTATTGTTTCCACAACGTTTACTTTATCCCATGATTCTAGTATTCATCATTTGGCGTTTTGGGAAATGCACTTGATGTTAGGTGACTAATCGAGTTTGTCTCACTTTTGGGTTGCACCTGAATCTGGGATGATACAATGTGGTATCAAAGGTAGGTTTTTATTTTATAGTTTGTATTATTACTTAGGTACATTAGAGAGGTATAGGAAGAAAATAGATTTTGGTAATTAGTTGTGCCCGAATGTATCTACCCCAGGTATAGGGAAAAGACAAATTATCTCTAATTGATTTGTAATTTTTGGATTTTGAACAACTATAGTTGATTCGATTTCAGCATGGGGTGACACACTTATTTTTTGATTTTAGTATTGATATCATTGTGGTTCTATTTATTCCATCCCAATGTGATGCTGGTATTCCATCTCTTGTTTCATATAGTGACTTGATTGAAATCAAATTTCATTCATTCATGCTATGCCATTTAGAACACATTATTGATTTCTTATTGTTGTAATAGATGTCATGAAAGAAATGCATTATATTGTGATAGATGTTGTTATAGTATACTTTATTTTCTATAAGGGTATTAGTATATGAAATATTTTATTTGTATGGATTTGATGATTTGGTCCCTGAGGTGTTATGGTCTCTCTTGGATCAAAATTTAGTGGATCATGTTTGATCATTAATTGAATTAAATTACGAAATGACATGAATAAGGATGAAAAACATTTATTCTCATGAAGTATGGGATTCCACTGATCATAAATTGGCTTTCCTGAGCGAAATTTCAGAATTTTGGGGGTTCTGGGAATGTTTTAGGGAATGATTTGAGAAATACCCATAAAACACTGCCTATGATGTTATAAACACGTGCTATGCTTCTTCTATTCTGGACGTATTGAGTTTTATTAAGTACATGTCGTTTTGTGGATGACTTAATGACTTATTATATTAGTGGAGACACGGGGTTGGAAAACTCTTGGTAGAACACGCCATGTACAAGGAGTACATGCCTTGTTGTTATTGAATGTGTATCTGAAAATGTGACTAATGACACAGGTGGATGAATCATTTTGTAAAAGTCATGTCTAGAGTGCGCACATTTGTAGTGTTGAACCATTAGAATTTTATAGTTCTATCCATGTATATGTACCTGGGTAAGAAGGAATATTCTCGAACTTGACATTTCACAAGTGGAACACACCATGTTTATGAGGTGTTACAAGACTAGATTGGAAGATGTACACGCCCATTTTAAGGCATAAGGGAACATTTTGTGTAGTGGTTTTAGACATTGTGTAACCCTATTTTATAAAATGTGAATGTTTTCCTTCACATATTAGCTTGTTTAACTTCTATGTTCTAGTTCTTTTAATCTTGTACTGAGGTGTCTGCTTGATCTTGTACATTCATACATCCAAGACATCCTCCAGTTGTACACCAGGTACAAATAGATTATTAGAAAATAGAAATGGTAGATCAAGGACTAACAACAGATTCTCTAGTTGATCCTATCTTGGAACCGACAATTATATTGGATGCCGGAGTTGATGAATAGTTTCGTGAAGGCGTTATGAGGTTGATGCAGAGCATTCAGGGAGCACCACATCCTTCCCTAATGGTGGTAAAGCTCACACAGGTGTTCTAAAAGAATCATCCTCCCACCTTTTCAATGGATATAGGACTTTATGCTGAAGAGTCAGGGATGGAAGCCATTATTTATATCTTTGAACATATAAAGACTCCTCCAGAGGGTATGGTGAAACTAATGACTTACAGGTTGTGTGATTCCTTCAAGAGATGGTGGGATGATGTTTGATAGGGGGGATGTCAGTGGGATGTGGAATTTGAAGATTTTATGAGGACCATCAATGATTACATCTACCATGAGATGATGAGGTACAACAGAGAATGAGAGTTCGTGCATTTGGAAAAAGGGTTCTATTTTAGTGATGGATTACTCTTCCCAATTTATAGATATTCAGTGCTTTGCACCTGTTCTCAGGGGGGATACATGATATCAATGGCTAAGTGATTCAAGGATGGTCTTAGGTACTACATATGATCAGAGGTGAATATTTTTTGGATGACTTCGGTGATAGCTATAGTAATCCTGACACTGATTACCGAGTCCAATCTGAGAGAGTTTGGAGCTACAAGCTAGTTCTGTTTAGCATACAGGGTCTATACCCCATTGATCAATAGATGGAGGTGACACAGGGAGAACTTGCGTGGTGATTCTAGTAGTTGGGATGTATCTTTAAGAAGCCATGTGAGGTGATACCTGTGCAAGAAGGGTAGAATTATGAGATTTAAGTACCCAATAGACCTAGTTGAGTGTCGATGTTGTGTCAAGATGGGTCATATTCTACATTTTTGTAGGATGATCTCACCAGAAGCTAGTGAGAGTGGATCTGTTAAGACTACATGTACAGGAACATGGCCACCAATTCCCAATCATTCATGGATGTGGAGTTCTTTCAGATATTATATCCAAGGACGTGGTCTTGGATGTTGTATACAGACAACTGGTTTTCTACAACAGTAGGGTGGGTCAGCTTCATGTAGCCCGGCTAGGTCGCAGGGCTGTGGTACAGGTCAAACATATGAAATAGAACATAACCAGTATTAGTAGTATCCTTGACCTTCTATAGTTAGAGGTATGATTCTTGTTGCCAATATTGTATATTTCTATCTTTTTGATATATGGTATTCCCATTGTTTTATATCAATTATCTTTGTAAAGAACCTCTGGCTCTGTATCGTTACTTATGATGATGTTATGATGCTAAACACTCTATTGGGGATTAAGACAACTAGTGTACATCAGTCCAAGGAGTTCCCTGTATAGGATGGTGGGTATCACTTCTTATGGGACCTTTATGTCCTATAGATGGTATGTTTTGATGTCATCCTAAGAATGGACTAGTTGGTCTCTTTTTAGTCGTTTGATGATTACTATCATAGTAGGGTGAGTTTCACGTCACAAGAGAGAAGATCATTTATACATAAGGGAGAATGGTATGTCCAGGGGAGAAGAGCTAGACCTAACTATCATGACATGTGAGGAATTATAGATCAGATTTCTATTTCATATCTCTATGTCTAGGAGTCATCAAATTTGGACTTTCCACTAATGGTCGATCATTTCTGAGATGTCTTTGTAGTCGATTTTTCTGGCTTACCTCCAAAGAAATAGGTTGATTTCTCTATTTATCTTTTTCTAAGAGTAGCACCAGTGTCCATTACTTCATATAGGATTGATACACTAGAGTTCCAATAGATCAAAGATATGTTATAGGAATTTTAGGAAAAGGGATTCAACTAATCTAGAATTTCTCCTTGGGGTTTGCATGTCCTTTTTGTTATGAAAGGGGATGGTACCCTAAGATATTATGTGGATTATCATATGCAAAATTAAATGACTGTCAAAAATCAATATTCTTTACCAAGGATGGATGATATATTTCATCATCTTTGTTGAGAACAAGTGTTTTTGAAGTTTGAATTGAGATCTGATTATCATCAATTGTGCTTTAAACCAATAGATATACCTCTAACTACGTTGCAGCTCAGGTATGGTCTATACGAGTTTTGGATCTGCCATTCTATCTCACAAACACACCGATAGATTTCTTGGAATTGATGACGTGTGTGTTCCATCCTTATTTGGATTATTTTGTGGGAGTCTTCATGTACGATATCATTATGTACTGTCACACTCGACATTACCATGGAATTTATCGTGAAATCATATGGAGTACACTGAGAGAGAATCATTTATCTGATATGCTCTCAAGGTAACTCTTTTTGATGGATAAAATTCATTCATTTGGTCTTTTCATATTAGATATTAGAGTATCCATAGTCCAAAATAATGTGATAGCATTAGTTTCCTAATCGTAAAGGAATAATGTCTTTGAGGTACATTGTTTTCTAGGGATGGATGGTTACTAAAAATGATTTATTCTAGATATTTAATGGTTATTATCACCAATAATAGGCCTGAATACGATGTGTGAGAAGTACTTATGGAATGATTCCTTTGATTCATCTTTTCAAGAACCAATAGGGATATAAACTTGAACACTGATACTGATTTTTTTGGTACCGGGTAAGTGTTACACTGCTTACTATGACCAATCAGGTATCCGGTTGGGAGTAATGATTCTACAGGGGGAATGAGTCATTAAAATTGTGTCTCATTAGTTGAGGTCTCATGAGAGGAAATATCCTATGCATGACCTTGATTTACCGTAATTGTGCATTCCTTAAGCTATTGGAGACATTTCTTAGTGGGAGAGTATTTTGTGGTATATACTTACCAACAAAGAGTCAAGTATATCATTACTCAATTAGATATGGATGTGAAAATATTTTGATGGGTTGAGTACATTCAGTCTTTTGGCATTGAGATTTAATACATGTCTGGGAAAGGCAATGCAATGGATGATGATTTGAAGAAGAGGACTCATATAAAAAATGTTCATGATGCTAGCAGTGAGGGGAGCTTATGGATATGTTTTCTAAGATGTATTCGGAGGAAAACAAAAAATAGGGAAAGTTGTTTCATTATTCTATAACTGTTACCTCTACTCTACTGGATCAAGTGAGAATGAATAAGATATCAAATTTTGAAGGCCTAGTCCTATGACAGTGTGTGTCATGTGAGGACCCTACTCCTAGGTGGAACATAGGAAAGGATGAGGTATTTCATTTTCATGGGTGGTTATGGTTGTCATCAGACAGATGAAAATGGATTTTTTGATATTTTAATTCCTCTACACGGGAAGCTCATCATGGTGTCACCAAGATTTATCATGATCTACATCATTACTATTGGTGTCCCGACATGAAGAAGGATGTTCCTGGTTTTGTTGTGAGAAGTTCCACCCCTCAATAGGTGATGTCTGAGCATCAGTTTCTGGAATGGATATTACAATAGTGACCCACTCATGAGTGGAAGGGGAATAATGTCGCAATGGATTTTTTGATAGGTTTACTGGGGACGCCTCAAGGGAATGATGCAGGTTGGGTTGTTATTGGAAGGCTCCCTACGGTTTCCCATTTCAGTCTAATTAAAGAAACCATCAGGGTTGATTAGGTTGGAATATTGTAAATATGAGAGACAATACATTTTAATGGGGTTCCTCACTCTATCATTTTAGAAATGGATGCATGGTTTACATATAGTGTTAGGAAATGATATATAGGGATTTGGTTACACAATTACTATTAATTGTGGCTTCTCATCCACAAATAGATGGCCAGTCCAACTGCACAATTTTGGTTTTGGAGGACATGCTTCGAGCATGCATCATAGACATCAGGTGCTCTTGGGAGAGAAACATACACACGGTGAAGACTTCCCACCATAGTATTATTAGCAAAATGATTCATATTGAACCATATGAGGCTTTTTTCCATATGCAATACCGATAACCCATATGTTGGCTAGAGGTTGGTGCGGTAGATAAGATGGGACATCCTTTTGTCAAGGAGACCACTAAGCAGGTGGAGTGGATTCGAAAGAGGATGGATATTATACAGTCTCAGCAGAAATATTATGTTGATCGAGGATGATGACCTCAGAAGTTTTAGGTTAGATATCAGGTCTTCCTACTTGTCACACAAAGATTGGGACTCAATGATATTATGAGATATGAAGCGAATTCCCAATGATTCATCAAACCATTTCATGTTTTAGAGAGAGTCAGGACAGTTTCCAATTAGTTGAAGTTACCTTAGAGGTATCGGGCTTTGAACGATGTCTTTCATGCTTCCCGACAATGATATTACTTTTCAGACCTGTCTCATGCTTTTCAACTCGAGGAGGCTGAGTTGGAGGTGGATGAATCCTTCGAGGATAATTCTATTTGGAATTTGGATCATAACACAAAGGTTCATAGTGGCTGGTTTATACCTATGTACATGTTCTATGGAAGCACGAGTGAGTGCAGGATGAGGCATGGGAGGGGGAGGCTGATGTGAGATTATAATGGCCAGGGTAGTTCATAGAGTTTTCATCACCACATATGGAGGGGAAATTTGGGGATGAATTTATTTAAGGGGGAATGTTGGTAAGAACCTAAAAACCCTTTTTGTTTATGGAACATGTTTTTGATTATTTTTTAGAAAAAATGAAGAAAATGTGGTTTTTGAAGTACATGTTGTGTACTTATGAGTATATGTCATGTATCTATCTTGCTTTAAACAACCACATGTTGACTGTGTAATGAGTGAATACATTTTTGTGTGGAAACCTAGAAGACCTTCTTATGTTGGTGGCTAATTAATAATCCTACATTATTTTTATTTTATAAATCACCACAGAGTCATTTATCATTTATAAAAGAACTTCTTATGGTCATGGTCCATACAAGAGTTATCTGAAGTATAGAACGAACTTTGAACTCTTGATTCTCTATCTGAGCACAAATTGAGACGTCGTCATGTGATTTGGAATCCCACTAGTGAGTTATTAATTCCTCTCGGGCCTTTCTTCATAATTCCTCCTCTCAATGGATTATCAAGGGTTGAGGGTTTTTAAACTTTTTGTATATTTATACCAATTTATGATGATTCATGGGATTACATTCATGTATATTAATTTTACACCATCCAGGTAGGTATTTTGTGCCTTTCTTTGTTTTTCGTTGGATTGTATGTGCTAAAAGTTTAGCAAAACCACATTTTGGGTATTGCATGAATTGGAACTAGACCATGTTATTAAATAATATGGTTTAATTTATTGATAATGTTTTCTTCATATGAGTATGGTTAGATACTTTGTCTAAGGGACATCCCATGGGAGTGTTTCCCTTTATTGTTTGTTTGTTTATGGTTGTTCTCTCTATGTTTTTTATTAGGAATACATTTTTCTCCATTGCTTGTTTGATTAGGATGGAGTTCGAATGATTATATGAAAGGCATATGATATGCATTTTGATTGTTTAGCCGTGTAGTAGTTTTAGATTACATGAGATTGTTTGATATAATATGCACACTATTTTTTCAATGGACTGGGAGAGTCTTTGACCTGGAAGAATGAGGGGGATTCTCGATTTTTTTCTTTGATATAATATGTGCAATGTTTTTCCAATGGACCATGAGAGCCGTTGACCGGTAAGACTGAGGGGGTTTCTATATTACTTATACATATTATGTTTTTCTAATGGACTATAAGAGCCTTAGACTATTAAGGATGAAGGATCTTCCAAAATATTTACATAGGACTGTAAGAGCCATTGTGTAAAAGATTATCTAGAAGGGAATAGACTGTGAGAGCTTTCCCATAGGGTCATGATTTAATAAATTGATGTTAGGTGGGACTAATGTGGTTAGACCATGAGAGCTTTCCCGTATGGTAATATATTAATAAATGACTTATTTTGTTGCTCCTAGAAAGCCAAAGCAAATGTTTGGATTCAGTTTTAATTGATTGATTATATGGTCTTCTAAGACATCTGTTTTGTTACTTACACAAGAGATAAAGAGAATAGGCTAGATCTCATATTGACATGAGTCAACAGATGAATATAGTTGTTAAATGAATTTAATTGAATGTCTAATATTTTTACTTTTGAGTACATACTAGTTAATTTTTTCATTCTTCAATATTACATGTTATATATATTCAATGACAGTTAAATATTTTTTGGTTGTCGCCTACTATGATTCATCTCACACCTTTTTTGGTCATGAATTTGGTACCCAATAGATTATATTATTGTAGATATAGATAAGGGAAAGAATCTATCTTTATTAGGTACCTGATTTCTATTGGATCTGGAGAGCATGAGAGCAGGCTAAGGCTTGTAGTGCTACTGGAGTTTATTTATTTATTTTGTATTTTGGTTTCTATATTGATTTTTAGCATTGTGAATTGTTTGGATGTTCTTCTAGATACATATTCCTGGAATAATATATATATATATATATATTGTGGATTCTATTGGATATACATTATGCCTTAAATTGATTACATTTTATGGTATTAATTATTCCACTTTTATTTTATATTTAGATACTACTATACATACTCTAAAAATGAGGGAATATTTTTCACAAGCTCATACATTATCCATCGCAGCTAGTCGGCAACCTCTGGAATTTGGGGAAATACACTAGGGGTTATGTGACCAATCAGGTTCGGGGGACGTTTGGGTGGCACCCATATCTGGGATTTTACAAAAAATTTAATTTCTATCCATTTAACCCTGAATGATAACCTTATATTGTTGAATATGTATGTGTTACTACCAAAATTGTAATATTCACACTTTTAAAATAGTATCACTTCTACCACTTCATCACTTTATTAGAGTTAAAATTTATCTATTATGCTCTACATGTTTTCTCCTAATATAACTCTTTCCGTTTTATCTAATGCTTCTTGTCAAAATTAGTCGGAATACAACATTCATTTCAAAGGATAGTTTTATAGAAAATTAATGTCCTCGATGTGAGTATTATAAAATACTTATCTTTTCTTATTAATTATATTTATTCACATTTATTTTCGAAACACAAATATATTGATTGTAGTATCAAATATATATATAATTGTAGTGTTTTATATATTAATATAATTTTAATCATATAATCATATATCCCACCCACTAAATTAAACATATTCATCATTAAATATTATTTTTGGGCTACCAATACCCCATGAAATCATATTAATTTTTTATCACCAACCATAATTATTATTTTTAGATTATATTTTATAATTGAAATGATTTTATCTATATTTTAAGGTAATTATAGGAAAAACTGGAGGACTTATTTAATATATGATCAATAAACCATCACCAATAATTCAATTGTTTCAAATAAGTGTTGTATGTGAAAAATATTTTATTAAATGTATGAAATACATAAATATAAAGTATTTATTCTTCTACATCCATTTAAATTATGACATTTTGTAACACCCCGAGCTTCCACGATACGCTTCTCTTTCAATAATGAAGTAGTGTGTGTTGTAGGCAACTTTGAGTTCTAACACACACCACAACCAATCAAAGTAGCCGTTATGAATAGTAATACCCTCCTTTTGAAACTATATATATTTTATATTTCAAAATGGACTTCATTTTTGGATTCGGAATATCGAAATTAGCCTATGTTGAATTATTGGAATTTTTCTGAGAACTTCTAATTTTTTAGGAATAGTGAAAAATACTTTAAAACAACTTTTTTAATCAAAATAACTTATAGTGATAAATTATACTATTTAGTGGGTTTAAAGTATAATTAGAATATATTTTTACCATTTTATACAATAGTGGTCATTATAATTAATTTAACATTGAAATTGGACATAAACAATTGCCAATCTTTTGATATAAATTGTTTCCTAAAAACACGCTATTTGTTGTGACAGCGGGAATTAATTATAAAATTAATTAATGAAACTTATATGTTTGGAATTTTTTAAAATAGACATCATTTTTTAATTAGTAATATCAATTATATCTTAGGGTGAAAGTTTGGCATTATTCTGAAAAACTTCAATTTTTGATGAATAGTGAAACCACTAAGTGGTAGTTAAAAAACTGATTTTTCGTTTAAATGAAACGTTACCACTTCTGTGATTTGAATTTAAAAAACCCGACATACATGGTTTTCATTAGGAAGTAAAATGTGGTTCAATGGGATTAAAATAATTTTTTGGTGAATAGTAACTTTTAAGTTCTTAATCGTGATTAGAGGTAATTAGTGTATTTTAAGGTAAAAATATTGTTTTATTAATATGAGATGAACATGACACATGTCCTACCCTCATTGGATGTGCCATGGACGACCAAGACAATCCATGGGTCAACTTGGGGACCCCATGGAGCCACTTTAGTTGGAAAATGACATAAATACCTTTTATTTAATGTTAAAGTAAAAAATGGCACAAACATGAAATGTTTTACTAAAACAATTTTTACATGGGGTTATAAAAGTCATATTTTTGACTATAAATATTCATTGGAAAGATAAAATGATTTCCAACATCATAGTATTTTTTTATAATTTTTAGACATTAAATAAATTAAATTATTTATGACATCATGATGATGCAGCGATGACCTCATTATTTAACGATTTAAATAAAATAAAAAGATAATGTAAAATCCGAGGCTAACACTTGTCAAAAACCTATTGGATGAGTAGATTTCTAACCCTTATCATATTATCCTAGAATTATATAAGTGTGGGACCTCTAAAATCCGAAACTCATTTTATAATAAAGTGACTTTTCTTTACTTTCCAAGAGTGCCCCTCCTCTCCACTTAAAATAGGCCCCCACCTCTACCACCTCATTCACACTTTCAAGCCCTTTGGGTCGGCCATCCTCTGCCTAAATACTCTCCCAACTTCCCCCTCTTACTCCTAGAAGCCTAACTTTGGGCAGAACTCTCCCCAAGGAAGCCTTTGGCTCTAATCAAAAAGAGTTACCCGATTTTAAGGTAATGTCTTCTCTAATGTTATTTTGTTTTATTTTTATTCTCCAACCCCCTAAACAAATTTTATTCATTTCTTTTGTAACACCACCAGTATCCTCAATATACTAGGATATTTTTATAAGAAGGATTCGAGCTACAATTACACACACCTACATCTAATGGTTAAAAAACATACTGTTTCTGTGGATGGCGATTTTTTGCCTCACGAAACGATGATTGTTCAACCCTCATATGACACCTCTATTGGTGTCCATTATGATGAAACTATTTTTATAGATTATATATATTATGTTTTTGTTTTCCTTATGATTTTGTATTTTTCATTTATGGCATACCATTATGGTTTCCATTATGGGTAAACGTGATATTCTCATTTTAGGAAGTGCGGACTACCGCCCCCTCAAAGTGATTTGAATCGTTAATACCATATGTGGGACGTATAAAGGATGGAGTAAATGGTATTATATTATATATTATATTGGAATTATATTATAAATTTATATCATTATGATTTCCTTCCATTAAATACAAAATAGAAATGAATGTAGTGTTCGTGCGTACGTACGACTTACCGTCTCCATAAACGGTGCATTTCATTTCTTACCTCTAAATGATACGTAATATTATGAATGAATGTATATACTGGATATATATGATATATATAATATCTAAATCATGAATATAATTCTTGGTATAATGGATATTTCACCACATGAACAACTTGTAATTATAAGAAGTTTATTGTTGACTCAAGTACCAAAGATCGACAAAACGACCGTTATTAACTTAAATAATTACATAATGTTAATAACATTTTAATAAGTGATATAAAAAGGATAATTAAATTGAAAATGTTTACTAATAAGGTAGATATTAACCCTAGTTTATTATTCAGGAGGTTAAAGAACGGTTGAGTCAAGTCGGACACGAGGTAAGGGAATTTCTTAACCCAATTTCCAATCTTTGGGTTAATCTCCTACTTTCAAATTATGTCATGATATTATTATGTCCTATATTTTATTTTTACTTTCTTTATTTGTACATATAGTGAATACACATAATAGATATATTTTATTTTAAAAATGCTCTTTGTAAGGACTTCGTCTCAATCTCTTTTCATTGAGGCATATTTGGGTTTATACACAAATTTCTTTTATACGGTGTATAAACCCCTTTGACTTTTACGTTAATTCAAAAGGAATATTTTTTATACGAAGAGTTTACTAAACAACAAAAGGGAATGTTTTTGTCATATGTATGCGGCGACAACGACTTCTCCGCCGCCGTGACCATTATTTGAGTTCCGGCTTCCTCTACAAGCCATACCTTTTTTTAAAAGAAAAATAAATACCATGTTTTACTTTTCTTTTATTTTGGTATTGGAAATGGTTTTGAAAGAATTTTTATTATATCAATGTGTTGTATTGATATCTTGTGATTGAAATTTGGAAATGTTATGTTTCCTTTATGCATGTTTTATGTGATATGATTATGTTATGGTTTATGATATGTTTAAACCTATTCATATGAGGAATACATTGGACTTAATAAGTGACGGGTGGAGCCCGCTATAGCTCCTCGATGCATCGGAAAGTCTCATGAGACAAAATAGTGTCTTGTCACGAGGCCTTGACAAAATCTTATTTGTGGTCTTGGCACAAGGCCTTGACTACGTGTTTATGATAGTCTGGCATTATGCATTCCATCATTATGAAAGTGGTTATTGATATTGCATGTGATTATTCGACCAGTAGAATATCCATGTGAATAAGTAAATGGAATTATCTCATTTTAATTTTTCCATATTATGTTGAATTTCATGTTTAAAGGGATTTTTTTAGTTATACATTGCCTTAAATGTTTATGTTTATTGATGAAAGCTTCCGCTATATTGTTATCCTTACTGAGCATCTGAGCTCACCCCTTTCAATGTTTTAATATTTTCTAGGATGTGAAGAAGTATTTTATGAATGACCTGCAGGGATAGACAGAAGAGGATATGAGTGTGGACTATGAAGACTCTGTTATTAGTTTTTCACTTTCTGATGTAATGTAAGACTTATGAATGTATCTAGTGTTTCCAAGGCTACTAAACTAATCGGTCTTTCGAGACTTGATCTTTTGTGATCATTCCAATGATACGAAGTAATGCACTGACTCTGGGTAGCTGGGGTCGGGGTGTTACAGTTGGTATCAGAGGCAGTTTAGTACTATCCTTGGAAGCTAGATTAAATAAACTCTGATTAGAGCACATAACCCAAAGATAGACTTTGATGATTAGTATAGAAGAACTTGCTAGAATTTTGTTGTTGTAGAGATTTTGTGAGTTTTCCGAGCAATACATCCCTGTCTGTATACGAGCAGGTAGAGGCGGCTCTGACACAGATGTACCTAGGGGTAAAACCCAAAAACACCGCTTTGAGCTAGACTCGAACGGGAACTGGTGCACGACAACGGGCCTTGCTGCACTCTTGGTTACGACACTCCCGGGAGATATGCTTACGATAATTCTCGTTTTCTTTACAAACCACTATGAAGGGTTATGAGTATATACTTCCTCAAAGAAAACATTTTTATAATTATGGATTATATCCATAAATAGTTCAATTTATGTTAAGTATTTTATAAGTATGGAATTATGTATTTTAATTCATAAACTAATCTAGTTTATGCCATTGTTTAGAAATGGCACCTAGTGGAAGGAATGGAAACCATATCAATGCACACACTCCGTGTAGGGATTTCCCTCCTACTCAAGATAATTATTGTGGATCTGGAGATACAACTGGTGCTGATCAACTTATTACCATACTGGGATAACTCACTCATGTTATGAATAATAACCTTACTCGTATGGATCACCCTGATCAACAACGTGGAGGATCAATGTTAGACCGCTTCATGAGGCAACAACTGCCAACATTTAATGGGGGTACAAATCCATTAGTAGATGAGCAATGGATAAAATCCTTAGAAAAAATATTCCATTCCTTGGGGAGTAGCGAAAGGGAGAAGGTTGTCATGGAAGTTTACCGCCTCACTGGAGATGCCGATCAGTGGTGGTCGTTGATTCAAAATACAAAGGAAGACGAAGAAGTATCGAGTATGGAATGGAGAGGGTTCAAAGATCTTTTCTTAGAAAAATACTTTCCCCATGACCATCGAGCAGATGTGGAAAGACAATTTCTGAGTCTGAGACAAAAGGAAGATGAGAATGTCGCAAAGTATGAGGCTAACTTTACAAGGTTAGCGAGGCATGCTGCAGATTATATACGTAACCCAAGAAGTAAGATTGATCATTTCTTTGATGGGTTAAAACCGTTTCTCCGTCGAGCATTAGTCTCACAAACCTTCTCGTCATACGAAGATATTGTCTCATGCGCTATCAAGACGGAAAAGGAATTCTCTAAGTCTCATGACTATAAAGCAAAGAAAGAAAATAAGAGAACGGTGGAACAAGAGACGAATAAAGGGAAAAGGGGAAAGAAGGATTTTCCATTATGCGATAATTGTGGAAAGAATCACCCTGGTACTTGCCTAAAGGGAATGGGAGTTTGTTACAAATGTGGAGAAAAAGGTCACCAGGATCGTGATTGCACGGGAAAGAAAAAGGCTATCAATGTTGAATGTTACAATTGTAGGGAAATGGGGAATTATGTAAATGAATGTCCTAAGCGTCAGGAAAATATACCTCAGAAAAGGCCAAGGGATCAAGGCCAAGCTTATGCTGTTACTACAGTTGAAGTTGAATAATTTATGTATTGGTGCTTTTGGACTCAAGGATTATATTATGGTTATAAGAATAATGTGCTATATATAAGGATTGTACTGCAGTACATGTTGTTTTCATTAAGGTTTTAATATGATGAAGGTAATCATATTTTAAGTATGTGACAATAAGAGAAGCTTTACTTTGTTTGGGGAATATGATGTTACAATTGATTTTGGAATTTTGAGACCTTTTAGAAAAAGTCTGGACAGAGGTATTTTGGATAACTATATAGGTTGGAATGGATTAAGTTGATCCTTGGATAGTATTGTTTAAGGTTAAAACAATTCTGAAGATTATTTTTGGAATATTATAATACTATAGTTTTAGAAAAGGACAACCTGTCGGGTGGGGAATAACTCGTCGCATCGGACAAAGCTGTAGGAATCGAACCCACAACCATAGTGCGACAGGCCTTTATCACCTACCACTAGCCTACAGGAAGTCCCTGGATATTACAAAATAGTTTTACTAATCTAAATGGTATGTGTTAATATTTTTAACCTTATACAATTAGGATAAATAGAATATTTTTTAGTTCTATTATCTTTTTGAGTGAAACATGAGTTTGTGGTAGAATTAGTTGAAGGTTGAAACTCTACTTGTCAAGCATAAATATGTATATATACCTATATCTTATTCTATGAATAAATTAATTCTTAAACTTTATTAAAGGGATATTAAAACAAAAAAATGTGTTATCCTAATACCTTATGTCTTATTGAACTGATGATATTTTAAATCAAGATAGATTGAAGGCTTTGAGGCCCTCAATTTGACACTTGTTTGTGATTGATGACCTCAATCACTCCCTACAAATATTTACGTTTTTCCTCCAATTATATGTCTCTAATTTCTACCAATGTTCTCCTAATCGAGATCATAATTGGGTGGTGACTTTTTCATTTCCCTTTCCCTCGTATTAAGGATAAATTTTATTAACCTTATTTCCGATGTGGGTTTTCCACAAAGGTATTTTCTATTTTAAACTTTTTATTTTCAAAGAAAAATATCAAATTGTGAGGATGCAATTTATTGAAGGAGGGGAGAATGTAACACCCCGAGCTTCCACGATACGCTTCTTTTTCAATAATGCAGTAGCGTGTGTTGTACGCAACTTCGAGTTCTAACATACACCAAAACCAATAAAAGTAGCCGTTATGAATAGTAATACCCACTTTTTGAAACTATATATATTTTATATTTCAAAATGGACTTCATTTTTGGATTCGGAATATCTAAATTAGCCTATGTTGAATTTATGGTATTTTTCTGAGAACTTCTAATTTTTTATGAATAGTGAAAAATACTTTAAAACAACTTTTTTAATCAAAATAATTTATAGTGATAAATTATACTATTTAGTGGTTTTAAAGTATAATTAGAATATATTTTTACCATTTTATCCAATGGTGGTCATTAGAATTATTTTAACATTGAAATTGGACATAAATAATTGCCAATCTTTTGATATAAATTGTTTCTTAAAAACACGCTATTTGTTGTGACAGCGGGAATTAATTATCAAATTAATTAATGAAACCTATATGTTTGGAATTTTGTAAAATAAACATCATTTTTGAATTAGGAATATCAATTATAGCTTAGGGTGAAATTTTGGCATTATTTTGAAAAACATCAATTTTTGATAAATAGTCAAACCACTAAGTGGTAGTTAAAAAACTGATTTTTCGTTTAAATGAAACATTACCACTTCTGTGATTTGAATTTCAAAAATCCGACATACATGGTTGTCATTATGAAGTAAAATTTGGTTCAATTGGATTAAAATAATTTTTTGGTGAATAGTACCTTTTAAGTTCTTAATCGCGATTAGAGGTAATTAGTGTAGTTTAAGGTAAAAATATTATTTTAATAATATGAGATGATATTGACACATGTCCTACCCTTATTGGATGTGCCATGGCCGACCAGGACAATCCATGTATCAACTTGGGGACCCCATGGAGCCACGTTAGTTGGAAAATGACATAAATACCTTTTATTTAATGTTAAAGTAAAAAATGACTCAAACATGAAATGTTTTTCTAAAAAAAATTTACATGGGGTTATACAAGTCATATTTTTTAACTATAAATAGTAATTGGAAAGATAAAAAGATTTCCTACATCATAGTATTTTTTTTATAATTTTTAGACATTAAATAAATTAAATTATTTATGACATTATGATGATGCAGTGATGACCTCATTATTTAACGATTTAAATAAAATATAAAGATAATGTAAAATCCGAGGCGTACACTTGTCAAAAACCTATTGGATGAGTATATTTAGAACCCTTATCACCTTATCCTCGAATTATATAAGTTTGGGACCTCTAAAATTGGAAACTCATTTTATAATAAAGTGACTTTTCTTTAATTTCCAAGAGAGCCCCTCCTCTCCACTTATAAAAGGCCCCCACCTCTACCACCTCATTCACACTTTCAAGCCATTTGGCTCGGCCAACCTCTGCCTAAATACACTCCCAACTTCCCCCTCTTACTCCTAGAAGCCTCACTTTGGGCAGAACTCTTCCCAAGGAAGCCTTTGGCTCAAATCAAAAAGAGTTACCTGATTTTAAGGTAATGTCTTCTCTAATGTTTTTTTGTATTATTATTCTTCTACAACCCCCTAAAAACTTTTTATTCATTTATTTTGTACCAACACCAGTATCCTCAATATACTAGGATGTTGTTATAAGAAGGATTCGAGCTACACTTACACACACCTACATCTAATGGTTAAAGAACATACTGTTTCTGTGGATGGAGAATTTTTGCCTCACGAAACGATGATTGTTCAACACTCATATAACACCTCTAATGGTGGCCATTATGATGACACTATTTTTATATATGATATATATTATGTTTTCGTTTTACTTATGATTTTTTATTTTTCATTTATGGCATACAAATATGGTTTCCATTATGGGTAAATGTGATATTTTCATTTTAGGAAGTGCGGACTAACGCCCCCTCAAAGTGATTTGAATCGTTAATACCATATGTGGGAGGTATAAAGGATGGAGTAAATGGTATTATATTCTATATTATACTGGAATTATATTATACATTTATATCATTATGATTTCATTCCATTAAATACGAAATAGAAATGAATGTAGCGTTCTTGCGTACGTACAGCTTACCGTCTCCATGAACGGTGCATTTAATTTCTTACCTCTAAATGTTACGTAATATTATTAATGAATTTATATACTGGATATATATGATATATATGATATCTAAATCATGAATATAATTCTGGATATAATGGATATTTCACCACATGAACAACTTCTAATTATAAGAAGTTTATTGTTGACTCAAGTACCAAAGATCGACAAAATGACCGTTATTAACTTAAATAATTACATAATGTTCATAACATTGTAATAAGTGATATAAAAAAGATAATGAAATTGAAAATGGTTCTTAATAAGGTAGATATTAACTATAGTTATTTATTCAGGAGGTTAAAGAACGGTTGAGTCAAGTCGGACACGAGGTAAGGAAATTTCTTAACCCAATTTCCAATCTTTGGGTTAATCTCCTACTTTCAAATTATGTCATGATATTATTATGTCCTATATTGTATTTTTACTTTCTTTATGTGTACATATAGTGAATACACATAATAGATCTATTTTATTTTAAAAATGATCTTTGTAAGGACTTCGTCTCAATATCCTTTCATTGAGGCATATTTGGTTTTATACACAAATATCTTTTATATGGTGTATAAACCCCTTTGACTTTTACGTTAATTCAAAAGGAATATTTTTTATACGAAGCATTTACTAAACGACAAAAGGGAATGTTTTTGTCGTACGTATACGGCGACAACGACTTCTCCGCCGCCGTGACCATTATTTGAGTTTCGGCTTCCCCTACAAGCCATACCTTTTTTTAAAAGAAAAATAAATACCGTGTTTTACTTTTCTTTTATTTTGGTATTGAAAATGGTTTTGAAATCTTTTTTAGTATATCAATGTGTTGTATTGATATCTTGTGATTAAAATATGGAAATGTTATGTTTCGTTTATGCATGTTTTATGTGATACGATTATGTTATAGTTTATGATATGTTTAAACCTATTCATATGAGGAATGCATTGGACTTAATAAGTGACGGGTGGAGCCCGCTATAGCTCCTCGATGCATCGGCAGGTCTCATGAGACAAACTAGTGTCTTGGCACGAGGCCTTGAAAAAATCTTATTTGTGGTCTGGGCACGGGGCCTTGACTACGTGGTTATGATAATCTGGCATTATGCATTCCATCATTATGAAAGTGGTTATTGATATTGCATGTGATTATTCGACCAGTAGAATATCCATGTGAATAAGTAAATGGCATTATCTCATTTTACTTTTTCCATATTATGTTGAAGTTCATGTTTAAAAGGATTTTGTTTTAGTTATACATTGCCTTAAATGTTTATGTTTATTGATGAAAGCTTCCACTATATTGTTATCCTAACTGAGCATCTGAGCTCACCCCTTTCGATGTTTTAATATTTTCCAGGATGTGAAGAAGTATTTTATGAATGACCTGCAGGGATAGACCGAAGAGGATATGAGTGTGGGCTATGAAGACTCTGTTATTAGTTTTTCACTTTATGATGTAATGTAAGACTTATGAATGTATCTAGTGTTTCCAAGGCTACTAAACAAATCGGTCTTTCGAGACTTGATCTTTTGTGACCATGCCAATGTTACGAAGTAATGCACCGACTCTGGGTAGCTGGGGTAGGGGCGTTACACATGTCACACTAATTAAAATTATATTATATCATTTTATTATATTTAAATTTGAAAAATCAGTCCATAGGCCTTCATTAAATATTTTTATATTCATGTTTTTGACAGTTAAAGTGCCTACATAAACAATTATACAAATTGTTATGAAAAATTACTATGGGATAATAATTACTAATTTAATATAAAATAAATGTTTAATTAATAATTATTTATTGTATATATTTTATATCAATTTTTAATTCATCAGTTTAGAAAAAAACTTTTGATCATCATGTATCAACATACCATTCTTATTATCAATTTCATATTCATGGATAAATACTAAAACAATAATCAATACAACTAGAAACATCATTAATAATTTTAAAACACCTCTAATAGTAAATTTAATGATATAGTAATAAATAAAATTGAATGAAGAATGAATATGAACGACGTTATTATGAATCTTGTATGAACTATCAATAATATAGACTTGATATTGAAATTAGGAAAATTCATCTATTGAATAAATAAATATGAAGTGTTTGATTGAAAAAATAATATGATTAAAGTAATTAATTAGGTTATTATGATATATATATTCTTTATATAGGTATTCAATGTTTTTTCAATGGACTCAAGCTTAGAGATCAATTTTCTCATCTCAAAATCCACTCATTGGAATATGTGTGGTATTATTACAATCTTTTCCTTCATGTAGTAATTTTAATTCTTAATTAAGATGTCAAATCATTATATTACATTAAACATGGTATTTAAAGAAAAATGGTGCCGATTTATTTCAGGGTTTTTTAATTTAGATTCATCCAATGACATAAGTGAGTTTTTCTATATCAGATTTCAATCATTTGTAATAATGTTATAATCCCCTCCTATTTCTTTTTGATTGTTGAATATGCTGATATGGAAGAATTAAAACATATTACTCATAAAAATAATGGATTAAGTTGTCTATATTTTTATCCCTCTATCCATTTCTTTTGATTCAACACTTTCTAAAACTTTTGGAATCTATAATATTAACTTGGTTAAAAAATGTCCAATATTTTGGAAAAGTAAAATTTTCTATATTTTTCTAGAAAATAACACCCTACATTGAAAATATAAAGTTTATTTTTTTAGTTTCATAGATTCATATAGGGGTGATAACATTGTTAGAGTTTAATAGTTTATTGAACCAATCATTAAACTCAGGGTTGATGATCGGGCCTAATACATCACACATGGCCAACGACTTTTGAACTATATTTTCAGAAATCTATAAATGATCATTATGAATAATGATAAAGGAGTCATTTTACCATTACATTGGGCACCTAACAATTCATAATATTTTACTAGATTAAAATATTCCATTCCTAACAAAATACATTCAAATTACACTTTCTACTATATTTCATAGATAATGGTACATCATATTACATTGAAGATACCCCATAACTACTATGTATATTAGGGGATGTTCCAATACATTTCCATGTTATTCTATTAAATTAGGAAGTATTGATTTTTTATTTCATATTATGTGGATAACCATGTAGTTTTTCATCAATAGGTTACTTAGGGAATCATTTGAAAATTATTTTTAAATTTTTTGTTGAATACATTGGACACAATTAGTAGATAGGTGGGGATCAAATTTATATATCCACTCACATTGTTGACAAGTCCTGTGAGAAAAAATGGGATGGGTTCTACTACATACATCATCCCACTAAAAGATATTGTCTTGGTATAGGTCCTTATAGAAATTTTTTGATAAATTACGTTATTATTACAATTAGGATAAGACCAATTATTATCATTATCCATTTTTTCATTTATTGTTATAATTATAACATTTCTTCATATTCATTTGATTAAGGATTTAAATTATTCATTTATTGATTGTATATATCTTTTGGCATTGATATTTTACAAGAATATCTATTTTATGATACTCTTTACTGAGTATTTGAGCTCACAATTATTTACTTTCATTTCTAATAGAATCATAGAGGAGAAATTAGTTTAGTTTTCAAAGACATTATGGAATGGTTAATAATTTTCTCCAAATGTGTTAATGTTATAACATATATTTTCAAATATTTGGTCTGTATATATTAATTTATCTATGAATACTATGAGAATTTATGCTATAGTAAATATGATATTCTACATAAATAAAATAATATTATTATCGTATATGATTTTCTAGAGTATTGGGTTTCAAAAATAAAAAATAAATATCCTTCAAAAACATTGATGTAAAGGAGTATAATAATGACTTACAAACACTTTCCTCTCTTTAAGAATACTCTTAGAAATAGTCATTTGATTGAGGATGATTAATTTTGAAATTATATCAATTATACTAAAAAACAACTACTATAAATATATTATTTGATAAGGAAAATGTAAAAAATATTATGAAGATAAAAACAATATGTATTGTTATTATCAAATGAGTTATATAAAGTAGTGTTTCATCATAATTATCTAATCTATTTTTAAAATAATATTACACCTAAAATGGAATAAAAATATTTAAGAATAAAATATTTATTAACATAATGTTTAATAAACCTCACCCTCTGTAAAAATATTGTTTGATATACTTTTCTCAAAAATTTTGTTTTTACAAAAGAATAAAAATATAAAAGAATATGAAAGTGGAAAAACATGAATGAAATTTTTACTATAAAAATTTATATAAGATAATGAAAATTAAAAATATAAAAAATGTTTATTTATTATGATACCTCAAGATTCATTTGAAGAACCATAATTTATATTAAAAAATTTTAAACATTATAATATTTAATTAAATTTTTAAACGTTAGTCAACAATTTGATTCAACTTCTAATTTCTAATCCCCAGTCTATTAACCTTGTTAACATAAATAATTTGTTTATTCATAATAAATTTTATTTCTTAATAATGTTCATTTTATAGATGTAACACCCCAAGAATCTACGGTACGCTTCTCTTTGAATAATGCGATAGCGTGTGTTGTACGCAACATCGAGTTCTAACACACCACAACCAATCAAACTAGCCGTTATGAATAGTAATACCTACTTTTGGAAATTATATATATTTTTTATTTCAAAATGGACTTAATTTTTGGTTTCGGAATATCGAAATTATCCTAAGATGAACTTTTGTTATTTTTCTGAGAACTTCCAATTTTTATGAATAGTGAAAAATACATAAAAACAACTTTTTCAATCAAAATAATTTATAGTGATATATTATATTATTGAGTGATTTTAAATTATAATTAGAATATATTTTTACCATTTTATCTAATGGTGTTCATTAGAATTAATTTCACATTGAAATTGGACATAAACAATTGTAAATCTTTTGGTATATATTGTTTCTTAAAAACACGCTATTTGTTTTGACTACGGAAATTAATTATGAAATTAATTAGTGCAACTTATATGTTTGTAATTTTGTAAAATAGACATCAATTTTGAATTCGGAATTTCAATTATAGCTTATGGTGAAATTTTGGCATTGTTCTGAAAAATTTCAATTTTTGATGAATAGTGAAACTACTAAGTGGTAGTTAAAAAACTGATTTTTTCATAAAACATAATTTTACCACTTCTTTGAATGGAATTTTGAAAATCCGAGAGACACGGTTAATATCAAGAAGTAAAATGTGGTTCAATGTGATGAAAATAATTTTTGGTGAATAGTAACTTTTTACTTTTATTTACCACGGTTAAAAGTAAATAGGGTAATTAAGGGTAAAAATGATATTAATATTACTCTAACACATGTCCTAACTCTATTGGAAAAGTTTATCTCGACCAAAAACGACCATAGGATAAAATATTATCATTTAGGTCCACTTGGATTAGATTAGGACATTTATTATTATTTAATTCAAAGAAGAGTTAAAAGAGTTAAACTCAATGTTTATTTATTAAAACATTTTTAATATAGGGTTATACATAAGATAAATTTGATTGTAAATATTCATTAGAAATATAAAAAGATTTTCTACATAATTATTTTTTGTTTATAATTTTTAGACATTAAATAAATTAATTTATTTATGACACAATGATGATGTAGTAATTACCATAATAGTGAAAAATTAAAATAATTGATTTTATAAAATCACAAATAAATATAATTTGAGACTTTTTATGAATTACACTAATTTTCTATGTTAATTTCACATGTTAGGAATGATTTAATTAAATTTTTTCGAAGTAATAATTCTGTTATAAGTTTCACAAAAATCAACTATTGAATAGTGTCAAAATTGACATAAAAGAGTTTTTAAAACAAATATTATATTATTAATTGCTATTAAATTCCTAAAAATCTAAGGTTCGGCCAAGATACATATATCATAATATTTGTATCATTAATGGACCAATTGGGGGTCGTTTGGATGTATATAGTATTTTTATTAACTATATAATATAAAAATACAAAGTGACATGGTAAATGTCAAACTAATTAACTAAGAGTTAAAACTAAAAGATAAGGTTAATATAGTAACCCAAACCTGCCTAAATTCTATTGGTTGAATGGTTTTCGACCTATCCCCACCTTAAAATTTGAATATTCACCATTTTAGCCATTAGAAACCGAATATGAATTTATTATAAATTAATATTTCTAGCTTTTACAAAGGTGCCCCTCACCACTCTTATAAAAGGGCACTCCTCCTTCTCATTTATTCACACCGTAAAAGCCTTTTGGTTCGGCCAAACTCTATCCAAATAGTCTCCCAACATCCCTCACTACATCCTAGAGGCCTTAGTTATATCAGAAAGCCAACCTAAGGAGCCCTTTTGATGAAATCAATAGGAAGAACCCAAAGAAGAGGTAATGATTTCACCAACCTTTTTCAAGTTCCTTTCTTCTTCCACTTCTTCTTCCATTGTTGTTAACATTCTAAAATAATAACTCCAGTATCATATATATACTGTGATGTTATTATAAATATGGTACAACCATATTCAGTATTCTGTACACCCATTGAATAACATGTCACCATACGTGCGTACGTACGACTTACCGTCTCCACGTCGTGGTGTAATTGTTATTCAATATATTATTATATCGATGGGTATAATAATGATGTGTAACTCATGTAAATAATTAATATAACATGATAATTATTCTTTATATATGATATACCATCCAATTATATATTATTTTAATATAAAAAGAATGATATTGTCGCTCGTGCGTACGTACGTACTACCGTCTCCACGAACGCGATGAGATTAATTCTCCATCGTATCCATTCAAGTATAATTCTCATTTGATGATTAATAATAGTATATAAGGACTTGATATCATTCTATATATGATTATGATAAAACCTATCCATTACAAACATTGCTTACGTAACAAAACATATAAAAGAAAACGAGTAATTTATCACCCTAAACAAAGATAATACTAAGATATTATTAACAAATCAATGTTAAAAGATCATATATGATATCATATTAATTTATATGATTCTTGTATAATTTAATAACAATTATTTCACCATTATACAGGAGGTTAATCTACCCCAACAAAGGAAAAGTACAAGGTATGGGTTTATTTTTCAATCTCTTCATTATCCGAGGTTGTTTATACGTAATAATCCACTAGGATCTCTTAATCATCCACATCCATGTTTCTTAAAAATGTATTTCAAAACATTTTTTCTATTTAAAAGAATATGGGTTAAAGACATTTATACCATTGTTTGACTTTTTATAAGAGTTTTATAAAGGAATCTTTCCGTCGTTTACCAAACAAGGTGCTTTTTAACTGTTTCGACAGAATTAAGTTAAGAATGTTTTTTTAACTTATACGATGGGTGCGGTTATTTTCCACCATTATAAAATCATCGAAGCTTCCCTTACAATCATATAAGAATATTTTCAAAGAAAATGTTTTATTTTATAAATATATGACTCTAAAATTATTTCAAAATAGAAAGAGATATTTCTCTAAAAAGAGTTTTGATTTCATCTATGATGGATTTTACGCTTATTTGAAGTCGATTTATTATGATACAAAACTTCTATATTGTATTGATGGTTTTGTGATATGTCTGACTGTGGATGTGCTATTTTTATACCATTCATAGTTTATGGTGAAAGTATTGACATTTCGTATGCTAGTTTTAATACTAATGTTTATGTTATGTTTAAACCTTTTCATAAGGGAATGCATTGGAATTAATATGTGACAGGTGGAGCCCGCTATAGCTCCTCGATGCATCGGTAGGTCTCATTAGACAAACCAGTGTCTAGGCACAAGGCCTTGGCAAAATCTTATTTGTAGTCTTGGCACGAAGCCTTGGCTATGTGGTTATGATAGTCTGGAATTATGCATTCCATCATTATGAAAGTGGTTATTGATATTGCATGTGATTATTCAATTAGTAGAATATCCATGTGAATAAGTAAATGGAATTATTTCGTTTTACTTTTTCCATAATATGTTGAAGTTCATGTTTAAAAGGCTTTTGTTTTAGTTATACATTGCCTTAAATGTTTATGCTTATTTTTGAAAGTTTCCTCTATATTGTTATCCATACTGGGCATTTGAGCTCACCCCTTTTCTATGTTTTATTTTTCCCAGGATGTGAAGAAGTAAGTTATGAATGACCTGCAGGGATAGTATGTGGAGATATGAGTGTGGAATATGGATACTATGTTGTTGTAGTAGTTTTTCACTTTATGATGTAATGAATATATCTAGTGTTTCCAAGGCTACTAAACCAATCAGTCTTTCGAGATTTGATCTTTCTTTTGATCATGCCAATGTAATGTAATAATGCACCGACTCTGGGTAACTAGTTTCAGGGTGTTACAGTTGGTATTAGAGGAAGTTTAGTACAAAACTTGGAAGCTATATTTAGATAAACTCTGATTACAGCACGTAGACCTAAGATGAACTTTGAAGATTATTATAGAAGAACTTCCTAGATTTTTGGTATTTTAGAGATTTTTTGAGTTTTACGTGCAATACATCCCTGTCTTGATACTAGCAGGTAGAGGCTGCTCTGGCACAGATGTACCTATGGGTAAAACCTGAAAACACTGCTTTGAGCTAGACTCGAATGGGAACGGGTGCACGACAACGGGCCTTGCTGCACTCTTAGTTACGACACACCTAGGGGATATGTTTAGGATAACTCTCATTTTATTTACAAATAATTATGAAGGGTTTATGAGTATATACTTCCTCAAAGAAAACATTTTTATGATTATGGATTATATCCATAAATAGTTCAATTTATGTTATGTGTTTTATAAGTATGGGATTATGTATTTTGATTCATAAACCGATCTAGTTTATTCCATTGTTTATAAATGGCGCCTAGTGGAAGAAATGGAAATCATATCAATGCACACACTCCATGTATGGATAGCCCTCCTGCTCAAGATAATTATAGTGGAGCTGGTGATACAACTAGTGCCGATCAGCTAATCACCGTACTGGGGCAACTCACTCAGGTTATGAAAAATAACCTTACCCGTATGGAGAACCCTGATCCGCAGCGTGGAGGATCAATGTTAGATCGATTAATGAGGAAACAACCACCAACTTTCAATGGGAGTACAAATCCCTTAGTAGGTGAGCAATGGATAAATTTCCTAGAGAAAATATTTCAGGCTTTGGGGAGTAGTGAAAGGGAAAAAATTATCATGGCAGTTTACCGACTCACTGGAGATGCGGATCAATGGTGGAAATTGATTCAAAACATGAAGGAATAAGATGAAGTATAAAATATGGAATGGAGGGAGTTCAAAGATCTGTTTTTAGAAAAATACTTTCTTCGCGACCATCGAGCAGATATGGAAAGGCAATTTTTGAATATGAGACAAAAGAAGGATGAGAATGTCACAAAGTATGAGGCTAACTTTACAAGGTTAGCAAAGTATGCTGGAGATATTATACGTAACCCAAGAAGTAAGATTGATCGTTTATTTGATGGGATAAAACCATTTATTCGTCGAGAATTAGTCTCACAATCCTTCTCGTCGTACGAAGACATTGTTTCATGTGATATCAAGACCGAAAAGAAATTCTCTAAGTCTTATGACTTTAAAAAAAAGAAAGAGAAGAAGAGACATGCTAATTAATCTAGGAATGGAAATAAGGGGAAGAAGTGAAATGTTGAATATCCATCCTGTGGTAAATTTGGGAAGAAACACCCCGGTACTTACTTGAAGGGAACGAGAGTCTGTTACAAGTGTGGTGAAAAAGGCCACCAAGCTCCTGATTGTAAGGGGAAGAAGGAAGACACCAATGTTCAATGCTACAATTCCAGGTAGATGGGGCATTATGCAAATGAATGTCCTAAGCGTTAGGAGAACTTACCTCAGAAAAGGCCAAGGGATCAAGACCATGCTTATGCTATCACTACTGTTGAGGTAGAAGCTCTGAAAGACGTGGTGGCAGGTAATTTAATGGTTTCCTCAAGTTTAGCAATTGCATTATTTGATTCTGGATCATCGCATTGTTTCATATCTTCCCAGTTTGCTAAGAAAATTAGATATTTCCAATTTGATTTAACAAGGGTGTTTTTAGTTAAAACTCCTAAGGGAAGTATCATTGCAACAATGTTTTGTGAATCAGTCCACATTAGAGCACATAAATTTTCTTTATCTGTTGATCTCGTCGTCATACCTATGATTGAGTTTGATATAATCCTCGTTATGGACTGGCTTTCAGACTATGATGCGAAGATTTATTGTAAGAATAAAGAGGTTACGATTCTTGATGATGATGATAAGGAACACATTATCATTAGAGCAGAATAGTCACCACCTCATTCTTATCTAGATCCACCCCCAGTAGCTCAACTAAATTCAATTTTTGGGGAGGAAGAGAATGAAATTACTGTGGGTGAGGAAAGGAATGTTCAAATAGAGGATGTACTTGTTGTGAAATAATTTAAAGATTTGTTTTCGGAAGATTTACCTAGACATCCTCCCGAGCGAGAAGTTGAGATTTCTATTGATTTAATTCTTGGATCAAGGCCTATATCGAAGACCCCTTATAGAATTTCCACTGTAGAATTAGTTGAACTAAAGAAACAACTAGAGAAATTAAGTAATAAGGGATTTATTCGCCCTAGTGTTTCTCCATGGGGAGCCCATGTTCTTTTTGTTAAAAAGAAAGATGGATCTATGAGATTATGTATCGACTATAGGGAGATTAATTCAATAACAATAAAGAACAAGTATCCCTTACCTCGAATTGATGATTTATTTGACTGACTGCATGGAGCTCAATACTTTTCAAAGATTGACCTTCTATCTGGATACCATCAGTTGTGTGTGAAGAAGGAAGACATTCCGAAGATAGCATTTCGAACCAGGTACGGGCATTACGAGTTTACTGTAATGACTTTTGGATTGACTAATGCACCCTCTGTATTCATAGATCTCATGAATAGAGTTTTCAAGGATTATCTCGATGAATTTTGGTGGTATTTATTTATGATATCTTGGTATACTCTAAAAGCTACGAAGATCATGAAAATCAATTGCGCGTTATCCTGAAGACTTTGAGAAGACATGAATTATATGGGAAGTTTAGCAAGTGTGAATTCTGGATTCAGGAGATTTCTTTTCTTGGCTATATTGTCTCTAAAGATGGAATCTCTGATGATCCTTCTAAGACTAAGGCAATCCAAGAATGGCCAGCACCGACGAGTATAACTGAGGTACGTAGTTTTATTGGTTTAGCAGGTTATTATCGACGTTTCGTCCAGAATTTTGCCCGATTGTCTAACCCATTAACGAAGCTCACACGTAAAGGGGTTAAATTTGTTTGAAAAAAAGAGTGTGAAGAATGTTTCGAAGAACTGTAGAGAAGATTAGTCAATGCTCTTATATTAACTCTACCATCAGGGACTGATGTGTTCGTTATTTATAGTGAGCATCAAAGAAAGGACTTGGTTGTGTCCTTACGCAGAATGAAAGAGTTATTGCCTATGCATCACGACAGTTGAAAATTCATGAACAAAACTATCCTACTCACGATCTCTAGTTTGCAGCTGTGATCTATGCTTTGAGGATATTGAGGCACTACCTCTGTGGTGAAAAATGTGAGATTTATACTGATCACAAGAGTATGAGGTATATTTTCTCACAAAAAGAACTCAACATGAGGCAAAGGAGATGGCTTGAATTACTCAAGGATTATGATTGCACGATACACAACCACCCGGGGAAGGCAAACCGGGTGGCAGATGCTTTGAGCAGAAAAGACCATGGAGTTTTGAACAATATGAGAATTGAAAGGGATCCAATTTTCATGGATCTAGTGAAGATGGACATGGGAATAACCAGGGAAGGCGAAACATCAATTATTTTTTCAAATGGTTGCCAAACCATCTTTACTAGAAAGGATTAAGAGTTCTCAGACCGATGATGACGAATTTCAAATGAAGATTAAAGCTGTGAATGATGGGAGATTGAGAGACTTTGTGTATGAGGAAGGAATTTTGAAATTCGGGAAGAGACTTTGTGTTCCCGATATACCTGATCTAAAAAGGGAATTGCTGGATGATGCTCATAGTTCCAATTTCTCTATACATCCTGGGAGCACCAAAATGTATAGAGATTTGAAGGAACATTTTTGGTGGGACAACATGAAGAGGGAGATTTCTGATTTTGTGTCAAGATGTATGGTTTGTCAACAAGTGAAAGCTGGAAGGCAATAGCCTGGAGGAGTCATGCAACCTCTTCCCATACAGGAGTGGAAATGGGACAATATTACGATGGACTTTTTCATGGGACTACCAAAGACTCCTATAAGGAACGATGCAATATGGGTTATTGTTGATCGTCTTACCAAGTCAGCAAATTTTCTTACTATAAGAGAAGATCTACCCCTGGAACGTCTAGAAAGACTATATATTAATGAGGTTGTGAGACTTCATGTAGTACCCCCTATCGATTTTTTCTGATCGTGATCCCCGTTTTACTTCAAGATTCTGGAAAATCTTCAGAAATCCCTGGATACTGAACTTCATTTGAGCACTGCTTACCGCCCTCAGACAGACGGACAATCAGAACGGACTATTCAAACCTTAGAAGACATGTTGAGATCTTGCTCACTTGACTTTTAGGGTATGTGGGATCAGTATTTACCTCTGGTAGAATTTTCCTATAACAATAGCTTCCATTCGAGTATTCAGATGGCACCATATGAAGCGTTATATGGAAAGAGATGTCGCACACCAACTTGTTTGGATGACATTGGTGAAAGAAAACTTGTAGGTCTAGAACTGGTGGAGGAAATGATAGAAAACGTGAAGGTAATCCCAAATCACATCAAAGAAGCTCAAAGTAGGCAGAAGATCTATGCCGATAATCGAAGGAAGGATTTGGAATTTCAAGTCGGTGATCATGTTTTCCTGAAGTTATCTCCATGGAAGGGAGTCATACGTTTTTGTAAGAAAGGTAAATTGAGTCCCAGGTACATCGGACCTTTCAAAATTCTAGAATGAATTGGTGATGTATCTTACCGATTGGCAATGCCGCCAAGTCTCTCCAAAGTTCACGATGTGTTCCACGTATCTCTGTAGAGGAAATACATGCCTGACCCAACGCATGTACTCACATACAAGGAATTAGAAATGGAACCTGATCTGTCTTATTGCGAAGAGCCCGTCAGGATTCTTGATATGAGAGAACAAGTACTGAGAAACCAGACGATGCGTCTGGTAAAAGTTTTGGGGAGAAACCATAAGATGGAAGAGGCAACGTGGGATCCCGAGGAACTTATGATGAAGAACCACCCTAGACTTTTCATGCGGTAGTATTTTGGAAATTTCGACGACGAAATTATTTGAAGGATTGGAGAATGTAACACCCCAAGCTTCTACAGTATGCTTCTCTTTGAATAATGCGATAGCGTGTGTTGTACGCAACATCGAGTTCTAACACACCACAACCAATCAAACTAGCCGTTATGAATAGTAATACCTACTTTTTGAAATTATATATATTTTATATTTCAAAATGGACTTCATTTTTTGTTTCGGAATATCGAAATTATCCTAATATGAACATTTGGTATTTTTCTGAGAACATCCAATGGTTATGAACAGTGAAAAATACTTAAAAACAACTTTTTTAATCAAAATAATTTAGAGTGATAAATTATATTATTGAGTGATTTTAAAATATAATTAGAATATATTTTTACCATTTTATCCAATGGTGTTCATTAGAATTAATTTCACTTTAAAATTGGACCTAAACAACTGTCAATCTTGTGCTATGTATTGTTTCTTAAAAACACGCTATTTGTTGTGACAACGGAAATTAATTATAAAATTAATTAATTAAACTTATATGTTTGGTATTTTGTAAAATAGAAATCATTTTTGAATTCGGATTATCAATTATAGCTTAGGGTGAAATTTTGGCATTGTTCTGAAAAAATCAATTTTTGATGAATAGTGGAACTACTAAGTGGTATTTAAAAAACTGAATTTTTCATAAAACATAATTTTACCGCTTCTGTGAATGGAATTTCGAAAATCCGAGAGACTTGGTTAATATCAAGAAGTAAAATGTGGTTCAATGAGATGAAAATAAGTTTTGGTGAATAGTAACTTTTTACTTTTATTTAACTCGGTTAAAAGTAAATAGGGTAATTAAGGGTAAAAATGATATTAATATTACCCTAACACATGTCCTAATTCTATTGGACATGTGTATCTCAACCAAAAACAACCTTAGAAATAAAATATTATCATTTAGGTCCACTTGGATTAGATTAGGACATTTATTATTATTTAATTCAAAGAAGAGTTAAAAGAGTTAAAATCAAAGTTTATTTACTAAAACATTTTATAATATAGGTTTATACAAAAGATAAATTCGATTGTAAATATTCATTAGAAATATAAAACGATTTCCTACAGGATGATATTTTATTTATAATTTTTAGACATTAAATAATTTAATTTATTTAGGAGACAATGATGATGCAGTAATTACCATAATAGTGAAAAATTAAACTAATTGATATTATAAATACACAAATAAATATTATTTGAGACTTTTTATGAATTACACTAATTTTATAAGTTAATATGACATGTTAGGAATGATTTAATTAAATTTTTTCGAAGTAATCATTCTGTTATGAGTTTCACAAAAATCAACTATTGAATAGTGTCAAAATTGACATAAAACAGTTTTTTTAAAGAATATTATATTATTAATTGATATTAATTTCCTAAAAATCTAAGGCTCGGCCAGGAGACTTATATCATGATAGGTGTATCATTAATGGACCACTTGGGGGTCGGTTGAATGTATATAGTAAGTTTATTAACTATATATTATAAAAATACAAAGTGACATGGTAAATGTCAAACTAATTAACAAAGAGTTAAAACTAAAAGATAAGGTTAATATGGTAACCCAAACCTGTCTAAATTCTATTGGTTGAATGTTTTTCGACCTATCCCCACATTAACCTTTGAATAATCAACTTTGGAGCCATAAAAACTGAATATGAATTTATTATAAATTAATATTTCTAGCTTTTCTAAAGGTGCCCCTCACCCTCTTATAAAAGGGCACTCCTCCTTCTCATTTCTTCACACCTTCATATCCTTTTGGTTCGGCCAAACTCTGCCCAAATACTCTCCCAACTTCCCTCACTACAACCTAGAAGCCTTAGTTTGATCAAAAAGCCAACATAAGGATCCCTTTTGAACAAATCAAAAGGAAGAACCCAAAGAAGAGGTAATGATTTCACCACTCTTTTTCAAATTCCTTTCTTCTTCCACTTATTATTCCTTTGTTGTTACCATTCTAAAATAATAACTCCAGTATCATATATATACTGTGATGTTATTATAAATATGGTACAACCATATTCAGTATTCTATCCACACTTTGATTAACATGTCACCATACATGCGTACGTATGGCTTACCGTCTCTACGTCGTGGTGTAATTGTTATTCAATATATTATTATTTGGATGGGTATAATAATGATGTGTAACTCATGTAAATAATAAATATAACATGATAATGATTCTTTATATATGAAATACCATCCAATTATATATTATTTTTATATCAAAAGAATGATATTGTCTCTCATGTGTACGTACGGACTACCGTCTCCACGAACGCGATGAGATTCATTCTCCATCGTATCCATTCAAGTAAAATTCTCATTTGATGATTAATAATAGTATATAAGGACTTGATATCATTCTGGATATTATTAAGATACAACCGATCCATTACAAACATGGCTTACGTAACAAAACATATAAAAGAAAACGAGTAAGTTATCACCCGAAACAACGATAATACTAAGATATTATTAACAAATCAATGTTTAAAGATCATATATGATATCATATTATTGAATATGATTCTTGTATAATTTAATAACAATTATTTCACCATTATACAGGAGGTTAACCTACCCCAACCAAGGAAAAGTACAAGGTAAGGGTTTATTTCGCAATCTCTTCATTATCCGAGGTTGTTTATACGTAATAATCCACTGGGATATCTTTATCATCCACATCCATGTTTCTTAAAAATTTATTTCAAAACATATTTACTATTTAAAGGAATATGGGTTAAAGTCATTTATACCATTTTTTGACATTTTATAATAGTTTTATAAAGGAATATTTCCATCGTTTTCCAAACAAGGTGCTTTTTATCCTTTTCGACAGAATTAAGTTAAGAATGCTTTTTTAACTTATACGGCGGGTGCGGTTATTTTCGGCCTTTATAAAATCGTCGAAGATTCCATTACAATCATATAAGAATATTTTCAAAGAAAATGTTTTCTTTTATAAATATATGACTCTTAAATAATTTAAAAATAGAAAGATCCATTTCCCTAAAATGAGTTTTGATTTCATCTATGATGGTTTTTACGCTTATTTGAAGTTGATTTATTATGATACAAATCTTCTATATTGTATTGAAGGTTTTGTGATATGTTTGACTGTGGATGTGCTATTTTTATACCATTAATAGTTTGTGGTGAAAGTGTTGACATTTCGTATTCTAGTTTTAATACGAATGTTTATATTATGTTTAAACATTTTCATAAGGGAATGCATTGTACTTAATATGTGATCGGTGGAGCACTCTATAGCTCCTCGATGCATCGGTTGGTCTCATGAGACAAACTAGTGTCTTGTCACAAGACCTTGGAAAAATCATATTTGTAGTATTGGCACGAGGCCTTGGCTATGTGGTGATGATAGTCTGTCATTATGCATTCCATCATTATGAAAGTGGTTATTGATATTGCACGTGATTATTCGATTAGTAGAATATCCATGTGAATAAGTAAATGGAATAATTTCATTTTTCTTTTTCCATACTATGTTGAAGTTCACGTTTAAAAGTCTTTTGTTTTAGTTATACATTGCCTTAAATGTTTATGCTTATTTTTGAAAGTTTCTGCTATATTGTTATCCTTACTGGGCATTTGAACTCACCCCTTTTCTATGTTTTAATTTTCCCAGGATGTGAAGAAGTAAGATATGAATGACCTGCAGGGATAGTATGTGGGGATATGAGTGTGGAATATGGAGACTATTTTTTTGTAGTAGTTTTTCACTTTATGATTTAATGAATATATATAGTGTTTCCAAGGCTACTAAACCAATTGATCTTTCGAGATTTGATCTTTATTAAGATCATGCCAATGTAATGTAATAATGCACTGACACTGGGTAACTAGGGTTGGGGCATTACAATAGACTATTAAATGACACAATTTTGACCCCTTACCCAATCTATCATGTCTGTGATGAATTTCCAGAAGATGAAATTGTCTCTTACATGATTGAAAGAAGCTGCTAAGGAGTTTTAGTCATTGTGGGTCTTCATTCAGTGATGATACCCTTCATAATCGTATTCATAAATCAGAATGAAACAACATATAAATAATTCGGCTAAAAATTACATAATAAAATAACATAGAGAAAAATATATAATAGATATCATGTAATGTGAATCAATATTAGTCTAAATGCATCCCCAATGTGGAATTTCAATATGTACAAGGAAAAGAAGAAAGAAATTAATAAATAAGAAATTCCACCATAGTTTTCTATAGTCCATCCAAATACAATTTTCATATTCTAATTTTAATATACATTGTATCCTTTTTTGGGATATTTTCTCTCTTTAGGTATATGATCATGAATTTTACACACACAATGAGGTTCCTGTTCCAGGATTGTGTATAAAACTAGTTAGAAAATAATAATGTATACTTAATATATCTGTACATGAATATATGTGCATAAATAATTTTTCAATTGTAAATTCACATACTTGTACACAAAAAGACATAAAATGAGGGAACATAACACTGTTTCCATGAATCGCCTATAGACATCATTTGACTAAATGCAAGAAGAATAATATATTTTGTCATTTCGTGACATAATTCATACTATGTGGAAATATCCACCATAAATAAAAAAAATGATTCATTTTTGAGAAAAAACACCCATATTTATTGGAATGATAGAAATATTACCCATAGATACCTTATTCCCTATAATTTACCACATTATTGGCACAACAATATCATTGTAACTCAACACAAACAATAGGATATTCCCATAAACACAACTTTCAGTCATATGGAAATTATTTAAACATCATATGACCTTATCAACAATTTTTTAATCACATACCACGATCTTGTGGAATCCATCCAATATCCAGAACCATTATATATGAGTAATTTTATCCAATATACCCCTATAAGGGGCCAGTTAAATTCATCAGTCCCACCACTCATCTCGAACACTAAAACAAACGTTCTTTATACAATAAAAAATACACAAGTAATACATTACATATCTTGGAAAAATATATCAAAATTAATATTTTACAGAATATAATATATTATTTAAGAATGGTATAACATATCAATGAACAATCATGGATGACTATGAATTCAAAAACTATGAAATAAACACGTATAAGATGAATATATAAAAGGACCACAAATGCCGCACCAAAAAGAGGTCTCTTAGACTACCCACACATGCCAACATACACTATGATTCGATGATCTCTACACTATGAATATACAAAAATTCAACATACCTTAAAAAACCATTTAATGATCCTTTTTTGAATTGACTTCTGACATTTAGTGAGTTTATTCCATAATTTGTGATCCATCAATGGTTGACACCAAAATCATGCACACACAAAAATATGCATTAGAAAAATAACCAATACATAATAATAGAGTATATTCAACAAGGATTAAAGGATGATATCATTAAAATTTATGGATTTAATTTCAAATTTCTATAATAGATTCATTAAAATATGAACATCTGCAATCGTTCAAGAAGAGGACACAATTTCTCCTGAATAATTGTTGAACTATTAGTAATTAATGAATCATTCATTATTTCAAAGTCAATATTAATAGTCCTAGATAATTTGATATTGATCTTTGAATAATCCTAAATATATATTAATAATTGTGACTTAAATAGAATTATGTTACGTTGATGGATTCCACCATATGGATATAGACATTTAGAGCCCAAGAGGAGAGGATGAGGAAGATTAGGGAACCATGGGATATATCTCTAGGGTGTTTAGGTGGAAAAATTATTATATTATGGTGAGGGATAGTCTAATAGTTAAATTATATTATGATGATGAAGTCATAATTAATGGATGTATCACATAAGAAATACTATGAGGCTAGTGGAATCTACATGTTCTCCTTATACTATTGATAGGATAGTGATTAGTCCCATGAAAGGTAACATGCATATATAAAATAAAATAATTATTCCATGGACACTGGCTAACTGATGTGAATTTGATAATTAAAATACAAATTACCAACCCCACCTGCTTCCAAAATTTACCACACTGGTCTTTCATTGTCCTTGATTCATACACCATGTATCCTAATAAATATCATTCCTCTAAATAACTATCTTCGAATCCATTTTAACCATATAACAAAACCTCAATGTATAAAAAATTATTATATAACTTGTAATTAAAAAACCTTCATTTAATGTTTAGGATTTTATTACTCCCCCATATAAGGACTTCTCATCCCCATGAAGTGTCTCCAGTGTTCTTGATCAAATAGATCGGGCCATTACATCACAGCATACAACTCAGGATTCCATGTATACTATTTAATAAAAACATTCCTCCATAGATCACTAAGATGTGGCACTATATTTCCTCTGAAATAATTCTCACTATTCACATGGACCCTCCCCAATGATCCAAGAGTGATACATCATACTCCAACATGACATCCTTGTAGTCAATCATGTGTATTTGATAAATAATTTCCTTCAATGCAAAGTCAAATGGAACCCATCATGCATACGCTGAAACCATGGAGTATGATGAAAATGGTAGGACACTATCCCAAGATTCAAAATAATTTTTACTGGTCTAAAAATATCATTCATATATTCCATAGCTAATATAACTATTAATTACCTAAATGAGGGGACACTAATAAGAATAACTACTCAACCATTATAAACTCTAATGGTTACCTCCTTTGATTGGAATTCAAATTCAATCCACCGTGAAAGGTGATTATCTTCATCCAAATTAATTTTATTCTATCATAGGTCTCCATCAACATGAACAACACTATCCACTACATCTTCGATGTTCTTATTTTATATTAATGTTGAGAAACATGACCAACCAATAGATTTTTCATAAGGTTCTATATGAACTGAATCATGTAAGATGTTTTCATACAGAATATCAACCATGGGTATGTGATTATAACAATATGAACTAAATAATAGAACAAATTCTCATAATATATCATATTATATCTAGAACATTCTCTCTTTCTAGATACCGGTCATTATATGACAGACTGTACTCAATTTCCGATAGGAACCCAAAGACTTCCTTATGCCCTACCGAAACATACATTTGAAATTAATACCCAATCATAATGTGATATTTATTGGAAATCAATAAAAAAAATATAATGTAAATATTTTATTCATTTTCAACTTCTCTACAGAATGGTTATTTCAAAATAGAATGAAATATGTTAATATAATCATTTGATCAACAATCAACAAAATTACATAATTCCTCAATGCGGTCCTTCATAACACCGTCCAAATGTCCAGTATAATGTCACCCCACATAATCATATGAACTGGAATTTACTAATGTAAACCATCATGATTAACGGCTAAGAATTACCCTAGGTAATTTAATGAAACTTGGAACAAAACCATTGATGTACCTCCTAATAATAGGGATAAAAATATTTTTAACGAATACGGTGGTATATCTTCATTGATCATGTATTCATAAACCATTTTAAATAATGAGTGACTCTCATTTACTCCTCCCCAGAGGAATATAAATCCAAAATTATCAAGTGAAGATAAATTTATTTATCCTCATCAAAGTAACAATTATGACTGAGGTACCCCCTCTATTAACTCCATCCTCTCTACACACTCAGGATTTGACTCCTATCTAAAATCTACTGAATCCAGTAATGATGAAATTATAGAAAAAGTGGTAATGTCATAAATACATGATCCCAAAATGTATATAACATTAAATAAACCATCATACTAATTATATGACTTTATTTCTATTTGGGTATATATCTAGGATCTTGTTCTTTAAAATTTGTCTACTTAGAGAATGTAGAATAAAATTCACCTTCCACATATTCTAGTTCATCCAAAAATAGTATGACTAAAAATACACCATCTTATGTCACGACCACAGATTCAAATCCCACCAAGAGAATATATATCACAATATACATTGGATATTTTGGTTAAAAAACATATTACATAGAGTTAATATTACCAAAACATTTGATAAAAAACCATGAATTACCATCCCAATTAATATTCCAAGTAGTTCAACTAATGGGGACATTGTGAGCATGACCCAAAAGAGACTACATAATTCATCCCCATTTCCACATATCCCAACACCATACCCTAATAATTCTAGTACATTGTTCATCAAAACCCATGCTCTAAAATATTCAATACTAAAGAGACCATCAGTCTCCTCTTCTGAAACAGGAAGGCTACTTCACATTGATCATACCACTCAAATGTCACCCATTTGTCTATCTCAATCACATGTGGTTCTAGATGGGATGTGTTTTGGATTAAATTTCTATAGTACCAAAAAATCCCAATAATATTCATATCCTCAAATAGGTCACTCTGTTACTCCCATTATATTAAAACCTCTACATTATTTCGGCCTAGTAAAATTCATGACACATCAATTACAATATTAGGGAACAAAACCTTTAATATCCAAATGTGAAACTTAAATAGTAGGGAACATAGTCAATACACATAATATAAACTAATATAATATCATGGTGTCTAACATGCATAAATAATTTCCTAAAATATTTTTGGATCTCTTGACATCATAATATGATGAATGAGTAAAGGGATAGATTGAAAACTATACTCATTGATGTCATGAGAATCTTGGTTGAATTTTTGAACCCAAATGCATGATAAGATAATTGTAAATTATATATATAATAAAAAATTCTATAAAGATATTATCCATCTATTTGACCCACACATGGTAGTGTCCTAAATAAATATCAGTCTAGGAATACCACTAGGCACCTCTTAACTAATCAATCTATTATATAATAATATAAATAGAATACCATATTTTAATTATGACATGATTAAACTTCCCATATTCGACATAGAGCCACACAATATCGTCTTTATTCATTGAAAAGAATTCTAGAGTATCCCAATGATATGTGAAAAGTATAATAATGATATTATCCAATAATTCACTAACATCACATCCAACTCTATCATTACAAATATAATCTTACGATAATGATAAATTGATAATTGTATCATCCCATTACAAAATCCATTCCAAAATTTAGTTGTCTATATATAGGGGGACAATATATGTTATCTATGTAGAAAACATGATATCAATCCCCCCACTTTAGAGAATATAAAACAGGGTACTTCTGATTATGTTGTGATAGAAATTCCAACTACATCATCCATGATAGGTGAAATATAGCATAGTTCTAGTCATATCCTATTTGATCAATCATCTAAAAAATTGTTCAAATAGAACTACTCTCATATTTATGTTGTTAAAGATACATGACACTTGAAGAAATTTATAGGTTATTGGTAGCCAGTTTAACATTATATAATAAACACGCCATCAAGACAAGTCATCTATAAGATCATAAATACCCCAAAATGTCCATATCTAGATGATACTATAGGACACTCATGACATCACTAGGTTTATAATACTTCCATTATCACCGTTATATAAAGAGAGATAAACATAGATGATATCTAAAGTGATAAATTTAGGGAAATAACTACTTCATCAGATATAAAATAATAGGAATATCTATTATAAAAAAAGATGTTTGTAAGATATATGAAATCAAAACATCACCTATAACTTTTGTATCTCCCCCTACATCGATAACATGACCATAATACATTATATACCAACCACCTTCCTCTATAGTATTACCTTGATTTTTTGTGTATAAATAAACTATGTCACCTAGATCTGAAGTTCTTCATTTTACATATTAAGACCCAAAAAATTATATAGCATGAAATCATTTAATCTATACATTATACATTAAAATAAAAGATCTAGATATATTAATCCTTTACATATTACTAACATTTAACTATTAGTTTCATAAAAAATAAACTAAAATTAATATATCATCCATAGTAGAACCTCCTTATATAGAGGGATTGGAAGAATCTACTTTTTTCCACCTATCCAACATCATGTTGTAACTACTAATCCTTTATATTCATATTAATATTTGTGTCTCTCTCTATAGTACTGTGAATTCTAGTCTCCAAGGACCTAAAATCATGAGTAATGAATACAATTATATCCTCCTCTACCACCATATAAATATCCTTGGAATTAAAATATAAATATATAAATTTTATCATTTAAATACCCAAAACTATATTTATAAAATCATTATGATTTCCAATAAAAATAATTATATTTTTCATCAAAGCAATCCTATATAAAATATGGTAAGAGTATAATAACTCTATAAAATAATAAATATAAGTATAAAAATACATTTTCCATTACATAGGCTCCATAAAATCATTGATTCTAGTAAGAACATAAACATTTTAATAAATAATAACATAATTAAAATCTCTTTGAATGAGAAACATGTAAATCCCCAAAAATATTCCACCTACACATAACACCCCACTAACTCTTGGTAGGTCCTTGAATAATAATTGTAGCTATCTTCAGTCTAATATTTTTTCATGTTACTACTACATCATTAAAGCCATCGACAATTTCAATATAGTCCTTATAATCATGAGGACCACTAATTCATTATATGAATGGAGGATTGTATTGTATGAAATATATGTTTTTTTATATATAGCCCTTTATTCCCCTCTGCCAAGAGAATACATATTATCGAAGACTCAAGGGTGAGTCAGGTTTACCACCTTAAAAACTAGAGTGAGTAATGAGGAATGCTTTTGAGTATTCTCTAGAATAACATGAGGTGGAATCTGCAAATCCTCCCTATAGGGGTAATCCTATATTTCTAAACCATAAATTCCCATAAAAATTATTTCAGGATGAATTTTTTATACAATTCGAAATTACTGTCTTGGATTCCTATGATAACATTATTTCTTGTAAAACCTATGATGTTATTAGTCAAACACATTGGATTTCTATAGGATGGAATATACTATTAGGTGCCCATGAATATTGTATAATCCATACAGTTCTAACAAATGATCATTCTTACATCTCTATGACATCATTTTTTCAACAATCATATATATATATATATAACATTACATCCTGTAAAATTTTATGTAACTTATACCAATACAGAGAAATCACAAAAACAGAGAATACTGATATATCAGAAAACAAATAAAAATATCCCTTAATTTAGTTAATTAACTAACATGAAGAAATTATTATTTATATACATAGAAAGTGAACCTGCAAGGATATTCACGATGCCTAAATGGACCCAATGACCAGAAATTGTAAAAAAATCTAAATATTGTAACTCATACATCTATCAGACATAATGGGGAAAAGTATATAGTACCACCCCAACCCATTTTACAAAAAATATAACTTTTTCTGTCATATTCTTTAAAAAACAAGGAAATAGGATGAAAAAAGACTAAATATTCATTATAAAAAACTTCTTTTGGAAAAAGTGCAAAACCATAAAGATCATCCAAGTCCATAAACATTAAAGTAGATAACGAAATTATTAAAGGATATATTTAAACTATTAACCATTAACTACGTATAATATTTCCATGATAGATCACATACCTTTTTATCTAGTTCAAAATTGATAATTTCTTTGAATTGGTTAACCAATTTGTCCCATGTTAGAATGAAATCATCCACTATTATCTTCGTCTTGTCGTAACCTTTATTGAATATTATATGTTTATTGAAAATCCAATCTCCCTTAGTTGTGTTTTTGACCACCTTAATTGGTGTCCCACTTATTCTTTCCATATACTCATTAGCAGCATGAATGGTTAATACTTTCTCCTGTATTTCATTCTCACAGTTCATAAAATAGTCCCATGAATTTTTGATGGCCTCACCAACAAGAATCCTCTTTGAGACAAATGTTATTTCCAATGAGGCTTCACCAATTTCATCCCCTATTCAATATAACCCTAACATTTCCTCTATGGAATAATGAACTTTTTGCAAGTTGTCCTCCCTCCCTGATCCTAATTTTCCACCAACCAGTCTAAGGATAATTCCATCTTTGTACTCTGGTTCACCTCCGCTCCACCCAAATTAGCATTTCACATGCCGGAAACAGAGTACACATATTGATTAAAACAATATTACCTTGATTTAACATCTATTCCCTTACACATACCCTTACCTGATGATTGGGATAAAATTTTCATTGGGGTGTTCGAATAATTTTTTCATGGTCCTAGTTTTCCCCCTAGAGTACCAGAAAATTACCGGTGATGAGGTCCCCCAACTTCCCATACCTTGATCATGATCCATCCAAGAATTTCATTGAAAGGTCTGAGATTGGATATCAGTCCCCATATCTATCACTTTGTTCCTCATCTTATAAGAGTCAAAAAACTAGCCTGTTTAAATTTCCATCTTGGAATGACTATTTTCCATCCCATTGGATCCTCATTTAACTTTCCATCCTCATTTAATGTCAATAATCCGATATAAAATTGTATTGAATTCAGAGACTTTCAACGATCAGTCATCTGTTAGCCTAGGGAAATATTTATTGGAATAAGAGAGATATAAGACTCTCTGATCAAATGAGATCCAGCTTGTGAATTATCTCCCCCATGAAATGATGGTTATTCAGACACCTGATCTTGAACAATCACTTCGACCATACCCCTTTCAGCAGGGGGTCAACTCTATCAACATGTGGGATCCCAAATCCTGAAGCATTATATAAAATACATCTTCAGCCCTCAGTTACAAAGAACATATATTAGAATTCAATTTTTCAATTGGAGATTCAAGTCCTATGAGGTAACCACCACCCCCTGAGAACCCCTTAACCATGGACGACATGAAATATCTTCATGGAGAAGATGTTTTCTTAACTAAAATAATGTGTTCCAAGACTCTAAGCCTTAATTATCCTTATATCTAGATTCATCATAAATTTTGATCCAAATCCACCCAATTAGAGGTTTGGAAACATCCATCTCGATGTAGAAACATGGAAAAAAAGGATGTCTCATAGAATCGGTTCTCTTATCTATGCATAGAAATTGACAGATTGTATTCCCTTGCAGATTTAGAATTGATGGATCTTGAACGATTAGTGGATGTTTGGAACACATACACAAATAGACATCATTATTGGATCAGACTTCATGTTACGATCATTAGACCAATGGAACAGAATGATCTAGAACCGCAAGCCAGATCGAGGAGTTGAAGACTACACCAAAATAAAATTTTCCTTTGTAGAAAAGAGAAAAAAATGTGGCACTTATTAAGGAGGCCGAAAACCAACATCTCCCCCAAACCCCAAGCACATTAGATGAATCTGTCATAACTACCCACTAAAAGATAACAGTTATAGAGGTTTCAAATCAAGGTCACGTTCAGCAAGGTTGTGGCCTCTATAAACTCCATCATCAAGATCAGAAGCTATGGGTACCCAATAAAGATGTCAGGGATGTAGGGAAAATATCAATTATACGGAAGGTTGGGATAGGGTATGGGTTGGTGAAGGTAATGAATGTGATGGAATGATCCACAATTTGATATGAATAGAGTCCCCCCTTAGACGTGGGAGGGACTACGACAACCGACATCACTGAAGATTGGGGCATCAAGAGTCACAGAGGGGCCGAGTGCAGATGAGTCCAAATCACTACATCAAAATCATGCCTCATTCTAGGAAACTTTCATGTGAATACATGTTTTGATTGGTTTTTAGAACAATCATATCTGAATTATCCAGTATGAGTTGATGTTCCAAATGACCTCATGAGCTCCCCTATACACAATAGTCAACTGACTATCAGTGAGGTCATGATATTTATTAGGGAGACAATAACGTCAGTGTTCATATACATAAGTAATATTATAAAAAAAATTATCTTAAATAAATAAAATTGTGTAAAATAAGAAAAATAAATTTATATAAGATATTTCATTTCAGGTTATATAATTTCAAACTAAATGTAACGAAAATGATGAAATGAAAATTTTTTAAGCAGTACATCATCATAGAAATAAATAAAATATGTTTTTGTACATAATGAGGTTATTCCAAGGTATAGATTCTATATCCTATCATAAGGATATTAAGGAACAAGAAACATGCCTCTAGACCTTCTATGGATCCCTGATCCTAAAGGCTTCACACACATGAAGATTCTGATAAAGATTATGAGTATAATCTTAGTGGTACCCCACAAATTCTTCATTAACATATCTGAACATGTATATTGAAATTTATTCTATGATATAATAGTAAATGCACATATATGAAAACATCCCATCATATTTCATGAATTCATGTTTTTATTAAGCAAAATAAATCATTATCTTTCTAGGATTCATATATTTGTCTGTAATTCCTTCCAAGGTCGTAAATTGGTCCAGACCAAAAGTAATTACTTGAATAAGTGGTAACTACCATCGACATGCAATTTTGATTTATTTATTTATCTAAAAAATTAAATTATAATTATACCAATATTATAGAAAAAAATTAAACCATATTGTTTTTTATTTTTTTATGGCATGATTACATCCTACACCCACACATACATCAATTAAATGTGATAACCAATCATCATTCATGTGTACATTAATCTACTACCTTGCTAAAGGAAATCTTTCATTTTTACATTACAATCTCTCTCAGATGTGTATTATAATGGAAATACATGATATATATTATAATTATGATATTTTTAATATAATTATACATACAGATTCTCTATATCATAAACAATCATTTTAAATTTCATACTATATAGGATACAAGAACATTGCTCATGTGTACAACAACAATATCCTCACATATTGTTGTGAAGTGTTTCTAACTAATTTATTAAATAAAAGGTAATGAGGGTACATTAAAAGAATTTATATGATATAATTTAAATAATTATGTTAATAATGAAATATTTATATTTCTAGGAAAATAATATATCATTTTATTTTAAGTATTTTACACCTAGAAAAACTAATAACATCATTCATGGAGGTGTAGACTACGATCTATTTGAAGTGATGTTATTATTCCATTTTCATCACCAAATGTAAATAATGAAATATATAAATATGTAATATGATATTTTTGATATAATTATAATTTTATAATTATAAAAATTTACTTACCATATTTCAATAATTATCATTGTTAAATGAAATTGTTACTAATGCATATGTACAACAAATTGTCTCCATGACTATAACGTGAGTTATTTTTTCATAAGAAAAAGTCATAATTAAATTTAAAAGTTTATTTTATTAATAAATATGATAATTATATCATGATTATTATTCTATAGATATTTATGTGTTGAAATCTTTGACCATAGTTGATATACCAATCTCATTTTTGACACATAAACTGAATACGATCAAAATGCCTGACCAAATCATAATTGTTTAAATAAGTATATATCAGATATTCATAATATAAATAAAAGTAAAAATAATGCTAGAAATAATTAAAAATTATTTAAATAATTAACATAATTGTTTTATTTAGTAAGATAATTAACAAGAATGACGAATCAGACACTAGCTAAGGGTTTTTAACTAATCAATTTTATTTATATGAGATACATTCTATATTGACACCTAATTTTTTTTTGATTATATGAATCCCATAACTGTATTTTATTATTATTAAAAAAAAGTTTATGGATATTTTAGTTATCCATTTTAGGATCTCTCTTTGGTGGTGTTTATGATTTCCATGTTACCAAAGCGATAATAGATTTTTGTTACAAATTTTATTCATTCACACTTATGGTGTGTTATGAACCTATTTTAGTTTATTTGGTGTATATAAAATTATTTTGACATGTTATATTATGAATATATTTATTCGTATTAAATTTTAAATTTATTTGATTTTTTATTTGCCTTTTCTTTCAATGTTATCGAACAGATACAGATTTTTTGTCGCAATCTCATCATTTATCAGGTGTGTATATGATTAAGTCTCCAACGTTGAAATATTATAAGTACTTTTGAATGAAATTTAAAATTATTATTCATGATATTTTCATTAATTTTTAATAATTTTCATTCTTGTGTATATAAAATTTGTGAGAATGATAAAAAACAGACATTATTTCGGTCTTCGGACAAAAGCTGTTTTTATACAAAACCATGTTTTCAAAAAATGTAATAAAAAATGTTTTAAAAAGTTATTGAAAATACAAAATGATATATCCATATATAAATTATTTAATTTATTTTTAATACATAATTCATATGTTTCAATGTTTTTTTCTATGAAAATAATCTTTCAACTCTTTTATATTTTTAGAAAAGTGATTTTTATTATGAAAATTATATTTTTCTCAAACAAATAAACGATTATTTAATATTATTCCCATTCATCAATGTCAGGGACACCTATTATAAATTATGTTCCAATGAGGATATTTTTTAATGATACCATCCCAAATACTTCTCTAGATGGATTAATATTATTTCAATTAGATTGTTATGGAACACATTTCTTTTCCATGGGACAACAATATCTCAATGATATTATTATAAAAAATATTTCATTTCTAGGGGATACAATTATTTTAATTTTTATAAAAAATAATTTCATTTATAGTGTTTAATATTTTTTTTGTGATATCGATATGAAACCTATTTATTTTTCTGGGGTTGACCAGGTTATAAAATAAAAATTATTTTTTTTATGCATTTTGTGATGAATGATATATTAACTTTATTCATATTGGGGTTTATGGACATTATACAAGAGAAATGTGGTTGCCCATATATCACTGGTTAATCTTGTTAATTCATAATATGTGGTGTCCAAAATATTGGTGCGAAAAGTTGTTCATTATTAATCATTGTGTGACCTAGATAGAACAGTGTAGACCCATTATAGATTAAATAATGGGTGTGCCCAAATAATGCTCCAACACATTGGGTAATGATTATACTATAGTTCATAAATATGGTCATTCCAAATAAAATGGGTTTGAAATGGTTTTATGAATATAATTATCTAGGTATCCAAAAGGGTTTTGTAGTGCTTTTCATGGATTTGTAAATATTATTATGTTAAATATTGAAATCACATGGCTCATGATTATTGATTCCAATGACTCAATAATTTGACATGTTTTCATATTTTATAAATTATTTATTTATGGGTGTTAGTTATTTTATGATTATTTCATAAACTATAATTTATTCAACATACTCATATGTACTTATTTTTATTATTCATTAAATTTATTTTTGTTATGAATATGATTAAACATAATAATCATTTGATATCAACCTTCTTATGTTCCATTTTTTATTATTTATAATAAATTTGGATGGATGAATTATTTCTAGAATGTGTATCCAAAGCAGATTTTGAAGAATTAGTCTGAAATAATAAAATATATATTAAATGGAATAAATGATCATTTAATGTCAAGGGAGTTATTCATATAGTAGTTTTACTAATTCCCTAAAACTATAAATCATAAAGCTATGTGGGAATTTTAGAGAACAATTATTAATTTTTGGGTTTGTATGTTTTGATTTGAAAAAACTAGTTCCCAAACATTAGATTAAAACCCCAAATTTTAGAGTTTTTAATTTTTTCCATGGATCTATGAATGTGGATTCTGGTATTTTATTATAGGTTATAGATCATGGTTTAGATGAATTTATAAATTAGGATATTCTCATGTGAGTTTATCTTACAATATATGGACACCTTTATAGGTATATAAGATAAAAAATGATGTTAATTTCAAAGAATTAGACACCATATTATGGTTTAAAGCGATTCAATATTAATGTGATTAATAACATTTTTTGGAGACACTTTATTGGTTTTTACTACATTTAACCACTAGTATCAACAGGAAGAGATATTTAGGAAGGAATTATTTTAAAACCATTAATGAAATAAGGGTAATCCCTAAGGCTGGGTGACCAAATGTCACATTTGGATAGGTCATGGGGATTAATCCTGCAACTGAAGGACAATAATGATGTTGCGCCTATGATTGGTCTATAGGATATCAAAGTTAGTATGATACTTTTAATGTGAATGTATAATTTTATATCAGAAACATATGTGATTTTATTTGAGGAATAATGATTTAATTTTCATAATAGAATCTGTGATCAAATTCATCCAACCATTAGGTTTCAAACATTGCAAATTGTTTTTGAATAATATTATAGTTATTTATTAATGGAATAATTTAGTTTAATATTCATATTATAAAAATTTAATTTTTAATATTAGTGTGTCATATGAAGGTTTTTTTCTTTTCGTATCTAACCTGCCATGTAATTTTGGATTTGAATAATTTTTTATGTTAGGAGGAATAACATATTTTCACTTTTATAGTTTTGGGGTATATAAATATTTACATAATTTATTTATGTATTAAATATTCATCTTGAGTACACATAATTTATAGAAAAGATATGATATTGTGGTGTAAATTGAAAAAATGATGAAATTAATAGCATTATGATAGGATATATACATTCTCCTATTAGTATAGATGGTAATAGAATTTTTCAACAATATGATAAGGATTTTAAATAAAAATATTGTCTTAGTAGCATCAATTATGATGAATCAATGGTCTTTTAGTTCATCAATGATATATGGTTTTTAGGTTATTAACATTTGATTGACGGTTCAATTGATTGTGATCAATTACCTCAATCAATCTTTATAATTATTTATGAATTTTTTAAAATATTACCTAAGATACACTACATGTAAAAAAAGTATGAGATATTATACATTACTATTTTACATAAAATTAGCCATTTTTAAGAGAATATTTCACTAACCCATTTTATGAGGTGTGTTTACAATTTTTTTTCAAATGTTCATTCCTTCAGTACTAAGATAAAGATCAAATTGGGATGACCCAATATATTAATTGAGGTGGGAGGTAATACCATGATGTTTTAAAAGTAAAATATTATATTCAATATAATAATGGAAATTAAAAATTTATTATATCTATCATTACATAAAATAATTCATTTAGATTTAATTACCCTTATCTCAAATATTTTTATGTTTGATGGTGTATTCAACACAAAACATCGATCTTAAAGGACCCACATTATATGTTACTACTATAACTTATACATTAGAATATAATTTAAGAGAGATACTAATAAATTTTTAATATATTCATTAATATTTTTATATAGTTAATTATTTGGGGAACAATTATTTAGGAATTAAAATAAACCCCTTTTGAAAATAACATTATATCTCTACTAAGAAAACATTTTAATTTACACAAGTATTTTTCATGCAAATAAATTAAAAATAAATCACCCTATATTAATATATTAATGTAATATATATATATATATATATAATATTCAATATAATGTTAAACATTCATACTATGTGTTTTTTTTACACAATTAATCTATTTTTTCAAATAAAACTAGTTTTTAAAAAATATTGTAGAATTTTTAAAGTGGATTTATTTAAAAATTAATTTCAAATACATTATAAACAAATATTTGAAAATAAAATCCTATTTTTTAATAGGAATATAAAAATATACTTCAGTTGAAATAGTTGGATTTTTCAAAATATGTTGATTTTTCAATGAATAATTAAAATAAATTTTAAAAAAAAATTAATTTCCATTAATAAATTAATTAATTTAGGGGTAACAATATGTTTTTAATATGATTTATTTCAAAATTATTAATATTTATTTATATTTATTGAAATTAATTATACTTTAGTGAACATTATATCTATTTTAATAATAAGTTTATTTTGGGTTTAGAGAAGGATTTTTCTAAAAACTATTTAAAGAAACAAAATGTTACCACATTTAAATTAAATAAAATAATTAAAATATGAAATTTAATAAAATAAAATTTTGGATTACATATAATTAATTATTAGTTGAGTTTTATATTATTAATTTTATGAGTCATAGAGGTAGTATTTATTCATATTTATCTAAATAAATACAGTTCTTAATAACTTATCATCTTGTTGGGACTACAAGATTAATATTAAATTAACATGATCATTTCATTTAATTGTTTTTTGAACAAAATATTCTATATATTGAATGATTATAATTTATAATATCTAATTATGATAACATAATTTTTTACCAAATTTATTAGTAAAAATAATAAAAATTAATCACAGAGATTATGGAAAGTATTGAGTTTACCAAGTGACTAATATTGATGAAAATAGGGCCAAATGACCAATAAATTTATCAATAAAATATTTTATAGATGTTTTTTTACCATATTCCTTATATTATCTATTATGGTGAATTATTTGATAAAATTTAACCGGAAATAAATGTGGTTATAATTTTCTCATTCAAAAATTTACAAAAGTACCACTCACCTCCCTTATAAATGGTATCATACTCTCCTCCTTTATTTAGACATTTCAAGACATATTTCTAAAAAAATCCCTTACTATGTAGCTTAATAATATGTTAAAATCATCATAGGTGCCCTAATATTGGATGAAATCCAACTATTTATGTCAATTAGGGAAAAAAATAAAGTTACTAGAAGATATGGTAACGTTCATCAACATGAATTTTTGTTTTATTTCTTCTACACATGCTTAAATTTTCCATATACTATTAATATATAATAATATATGTATTATAATTACATTGATGTTATTATATGTTAATTTCATTACATAAACTCACACACACTTCAATTAAGTGGTTTATGAAATAATCATTTGTGTGTATGATGTCCAACTACCTCATGAAATGATGTCGCTCATTTCTTGATTACAACCTATCATGGTTGATCATAATGATTGAAATAAATTTTATATATGAATTTAATGTATTTATAAAATAATTAAAACTATACAGTAATTATATAGTATTAAAATATTTACATTTCATAAAGTATTGGACACAATATCATCTATCGTGTGAATGACATATTATCTCCTTGTGAAGTGATGTGATGTGTTTTTCACTAACATGATCAATGGAAGGTAAAAAGTGATGAAATAAATTATAAGTATTATATAATTGAAATAATTATGATACTAATGTAAAAAGTATCTATGTTTAAATATTATATATCATTAATTCTAACCATTTTACTCACAGAAAAATTAATAACATCATTTAGGGATGTGTGGATAATAAACTCCTTGAAGCGATGTAATTATTATTTTTTCATCACAAATTCTCATGAACGATATATATATAATAGTATTTATAAAATAATTATAAATATGTAAATATATAATGTTTATTATAATCATTTTATAATGATCATTGAATAATTGGAATGTTATTTATGCATAAGTAAGACCTACTATCCCGGTTATCATAACGATAGTACGTTGTTCATATGAATTTTTCATATTTGGATTTAAAAGTATAATTTATAAATTATTATAATAATTTTTTAATTATAGTTTTTATGTATATGATTAATTAAGGGCCACTTTAACCACGGTTGAGCTACCAATGTCATTTTTGACACATAAAACAAATACGTTGAAGACACTGAACATAAACATAGTTCATTTAGTAATTAAACATTTGTAGGGTCCTGAAAAAAAATCTGCAAAGGATAATGTGAATACCCTTAATTCAAGAGAGGATTCTATCCAATTTCCCTTGAGTAATTGGGCAAAAATGTGGAGAATACTCAAAGGATGGAAAAAAGACGGACTGGTCCGCATACCGGTCTAATATTGACGGTACATGGACGGTTTTGCAAGATTTTCCCTCCGCAGACCACTTTCATTCATAGAACAGAGGCGGGGTCCATCCATGGGCGCAAAGCAGGACGGGCACCAGGCCGGTCCGCCATCACGAACCACCCCAACAGCAAGATGCGGCAACCGACCCGGACTGCGTACATCGTCGTTCGCGAAACAGAGGCGGATCCCTGTGCAGCCATGAAGCACCCCCCGAATTGATTTTGTTCATGAGTGAGGTGCATTCAGTGCCCCACGAGTTGTGGATTGACCAAGTCATCCATAAAACATGTTTTCGGTAATGGTCCACCAAAAAAGGTGACACATAACCATAGATACATCACTTTCTTCCCTATATAAAAGGACATCATGGGGTAGAAAGATTGAGGGTAGATCAGACTCTGGTGAAAGGATTTCAGAGGAAGGAGCATAAAATTTTTCAAACAGCGAATTTCCAATTCATGATAGCTATGAAACTGGAAATGAATTAATAAGGAACCAAAAAACACATAACAACTTGGTGAACCGCGAACTTAAAATAACTAAAAATGAAGACCGTGATCTAGGGCCCCTCTGTGGATGTACTCCCCAAAGACCAGGGAGTATATTCCACTTTTTTTATCCTCGGCACCGCATAGCACCCTCCTACACGGGTGAAGCCCTAATCGACGAACCCCTGACCGGCATCGCCCCTGGCCGCCGCTGCTCGCGTGGACTCCCTCGCGTACTAAAATGGTACGCGGGCCAAACCCTAAGCTGCATACCGCCCTAGTACGTAGGATTCCCAACATTCTGTGGACCACCCCATTACGCGGATGGCCCCTCGAGCCTCGTGGCACCCCCTACGTGAAGGGAGCCACACCTCATACACCCATGTGGCCCTCCAACTCCTTCAGTGTTCCCATTCCCCTATTCATATAAATATCCTTCCAATCCAGCCTGATCTTTCATAATCCCCTCATTGGACTATTCATCATCCTCGAGCCGAGGCCTTTACCGAAGACACCAGATTTGTATGATGTATCCTTCAGGCGTATCGACACACCACTTTGAGTTCACATACCCAGAGTAGGTGAGGGAAAAGGGGTTTCTCTGGACCTTGAGTGGGTTCCCAAAACATTCCTGGGTTCACATACCCACGGTAGTGTAGGGTCCGAGCCCTGGAGTCCCCTTTCTGCCTCTCCACTCGCCAGGTTTGGGGACCCCGTTTGCATTTCCTTTTGACGCCGGCAGTGAACACTTCTCCCCTATCCTTGGAGTGATCGGGCCTTAATCCTGGAGTATGCCCCAATCTATTAGGGAAACCATCCCAGTGTAAGCCCCTAGTTCTTATTGCAATAGGCAGTACATACACCCATCCTTTTTTGGTCCCAATTCCCTCTTCAATTGGGGTTTGTCGAAAATTTGGGCCTCCATCCTGGAGTAAGTCCCAATCTCTCAAGGCAACCATCCTGGTGTAAGCCCCTTGTTCTTATTACAGGAGGTGGTACCTACACCCCTCCTTTATTCGGTCCCAAATACCTCTCCAATTAGGGTTTGCCACCAATTCGGGCTTCCATCATAGAGTAAGTCCCAATATCCATTTCCCCGGGCTACTAGCCATGCTTATGCCCCCATTTTTCTTCTCACAGATGCACCCTTCACGACGTGATTTTCAAGTCCATGCTGCCTCTTGTTTCTCACACCGAGCATGGCTCACGTGGGCTTAGAGTAAGCATTGACCATTACAACAGCTCCATCTCACATGACATTAAACATTATTCTGACAACCCAAACAACTAGGAATTTGATCCATGATAAGGCATGGTGCGTAGGAAGCCTCCACGAGGTTCAAGACCCACAACCTTGGGCCGTCTCAGAGCGTAAGCCCCATCCAACCCGAACTATGTGGACTTTGATCCTTGTCTTCCTGGAAGGGTACATAAGAATCCTCCCTGAGGTTCAATCCCAACAACCAGTTGTTTTTTCCACCTTCACGTCACTTCACCAACACCTTGGGCCACCTCAGAGTGTAATACCCACACCACCTTGGGCTGCCTCAGGGTATAATCCTCAACCCAAACCGAACTACGTGGATTCTGATTCCTCTCACAAGGATAAGTAGGAAGCTCGTAATATAGGTTCAATCCAATCACTCATGTTGTTATCTGTCCCCCCATGATGAAAATTATCTCTAGAGTTCCCAATTATGGGGCTTCAAACTAGTTCCATCTCTATGATTCCAAAATCATCGGATTCATTAATCCAATGAGGGATGGTAATCCTCTAGCCTAAATGATTTGGAATCCCTGTGTTTCACTGACCATTTCTAACAAGTAATCCATGGATACTATGCTTGGATATAAACCAAAGATTTCCGAACATATGAATACATCATAAATCTATAATAGAGTCCAGGAACAGGCAATAAGTCCCCCCAAAAGGGTGAGATGAGTCTGACATCCCATCCTCTTGACCAATGTGAGTTCTTTAGCATCACTGGCCAAATCACATAGCGAACACATGCCTTTGGAGATAAGGTCCATGTCTCTCGGGATATGGAACCATTGGGCGTTTCAAGTTGAAAAAAGTTCACCTAATATGAGTGATTAAGCAGAATCCAACCTTATCTAATCAACCATCTGGTGGCGCATATTTTTTCCACACATCGTAGCAAAAAAAATGGTGAACCCGACATGAATCTTTAACCAAGCATGATGGAATTAACCTAATCCCACTTCCCCCCCTTATACTCACAAGGATTTCTATAAAAGGTCATTAATTATGCAAGGAATCATGAGATGCAACTTTAACGGGTTTTTTATTTTTATTTGTTAAAATATTTTACATGTACCACTCAGAACTCCATTCGATCCAATGGAATCTCGAAGGAACTGACAGACATGTACATAGAACAATGCAATGACCGGATATCCTCATCAATAAAGGTCCTCGTCACCTAATCATCATCTTTAAAACTGGGTCTCAGATGCGTTGACCCAAGAGTACCAATTGGAAGATACTCTACCGATGGTGGAGGCGGCCATGTACGCCCTCCAATCTTCCAAGACCCACCGCTCACCTACCTAGCATCCACCGCGGAAGCAGATCAAGAGGGCTCTTTTTTCTGTCTCAAACCATTTCAAGAGTCTATCCCTAGAACGAAACAACGTGCACCCCCTTACCTTAGGGAGGTTGATGAGGACGACATTGAGGACTTCATACCCAATGAATGAGGGTTCTACTCTAAGTCCCCCACCGGAAGACGTCATCACAGTTATGCCGCAAATCAACATCCTCACGATATGAAGGCTTTCACCCCGAGGATCCAGGCCCATGCTCCCCAAGCACCAACCCCTTGGACCACCTGATGAGGGTGGAAATCATACAACTAGGGACCGGTCATCACCCTAGTCTCTGAGGAGGAGCACTGCTGCCCAGTCACCGAGATTTATTACGAGAAGGAACATACACATGTATGCTCCTCCAAAGCCCGCCATCCAGACATGGTGGTATCATTCAAGCAGGCATGCATCCCCACCGAGCTCCATCATGTATGTCACTCACACAGGACGACACCTACTCGGCAGGCACAACCCCCTACCTAGGGTCGTGAAACCCACCAACTAGACGTGGTGGCGAACCAGCGCCTGCAGTACCATCTCCTAGCAGATGCTCTTGACGCCTACCATCCCGATATGGTGGATATAAATAAATCCTACCATCTAGATGAGGAAGAAACTAATAGGCAGGCATGTCTCCCTGCCAACAATGGCCACCGACTTGATGCAGTGGGAAACAAACATATGCATGGCCATCTCCATGTGGATGCAAGTAAATTCCACCATCCCGATGTTGCAGAAAATGGAGTGATAAACCAGCATCTCCCAGCACAGGGGTGGACTCATTCACCTACCCCAACACAAGAGAATTGTTAGTACCCACTGACCACCGGAGGACCAGAGTAGGATATTCCTACCCCGATATCGGAATGGTCCTTCATACCCATTTCAGCCAAATATGGCTCTATGCATATCTTGGCAATGATGGTGGAGTATGTACTGATCCCAGATCATATCATGCAGACTTTCCAGATGTAATTGCATCAGCAGAAACAGCACGGACTCAGGCCCATGAACCCATCTCCCCAATTGAGGCGACTCATCTAAGAGACGAGATAGCCGCATCGGAGCATATCTTCACCCATGCTTCCGCCCAAGATGATCATCAGCCATATTCCATGATACAAGGGCAACCAGATCGAGCATCTTCACTCGTTCCAACTGGGGGACACCCGTCCATCTTGGTGGATGCTCCAGAGCAGGCATATATCCCTGCTAAAAGTCAATATGTTCGTCGGCATATCCTGACAGCATCACGGGACCCAATTAGAAAGGGACCCAAAGATGAAGACCATTATGAACAGCAGACGGTCCATGTTGCCCACAAGAAAGCGCCCCGAATGCACCGAAGGCAGCCGGAAAATAATGAGAGGGTTCATGACTCCGCTCTACTGGAATTTGGGGTTCCCAATGCCACTAAGAAAATATCAAAGGCTCAAAACCATGCCCAACCAATACCATATTATGGGAGTGTAAGTAGCAGTTGTAATGTTTCTCCCTGCAATGTCGCTGCCAGTAGCTTTGAAGGTCCTCCACAAAAGCACACGCAGGACCCCCCCCCATGGGATTATAACGATCGATCACGAGAGCTCCTCTTTTTATGCGAGTCAAAAAATCCCTCCACATGACAAGAAGATAGAGTAGCAAGAAGTCCCTCCACTTGTTGTGGCCCACCCTGAAGGTCCTCCCAGGGGAATACACTGCAAACACTCTCTGTGCAGTGGGACCAGAGATAACGATAGTAGTCCTTGCTATCGTAGTCGCAACTGCGGAGGCCCTCCCCGCAATGACATCTCATCATGACAAGAAGGCCCTCCCCTTGTTGTGGGCTGCACTGAAGGTCCTCCCCTGGGGTTACGTTGTAATGAAACTCTACGCAGCCAGGCATCAAATCACGATGGTAGTCCTCGCCACCCTAATAACAGAGGTTCTTCCCGTAGAGATGTCAAGAAACGAGAAGTTCCAACCCTCGGTGCGTAAAATCCTGAAGGCCCTCCCGAGGGTGTACCCCACAAATATTCTCCATATGGCAGCTGTGATGGAAGTCCTTGCCATTGCAGTAGCTGTGATGGTAGTCCTCGCCACCACAGCAGCCATTTCAATGGTCCTCCCCACAATGACCCCAAGCGACAAGAAGGTCCTCCCATTATCGCAGTGTGTCTTGAAGGTCCTCCCCAAGATACAAAGTGAATGTCAAACAATGATGGTCATCCTCACCGTGATGTCAGTTATTGTGAAGGACCTCCCTGTAATAACGCTAAGTAGCCAGAACGTCTTCCCCTCACTGCGATACACCTTGGAGGTTCTCCACAGGGTATGCACTGAAAAAGTCCTCTATGAAGTGAGGCGTCAAGTAGTAATGGTAGCCCTCTCCATTAAAACACGGATTGAAGAGGCCCTCCCCCTAGACATCAAGCAACTATAAGGCCCTCTTCTCGTTTCAGTCCATTCTGAAGGCCCTCCCCAGGGTGTACCCAGCAGGTTCACTCTCTACGGCAGTTGTAATGGTAGTCCTCACCATTGCTGCTGTCATTGCGAAGGTCCTCCCTGTAGTGACATATCATATCTATAGGAAGGTCATCCCCCTGGAGAATAAAGCACAGAAAGGCCCTCATATGTCGAGGTACTCAGAAGGACGAGATCGAGCATGTCATATTCCCAACTAGTCTCCAACGACACCCCTCTTCAATCAGAAGATAGCCTGGGGACACATTCATCTTCTGAAGTACCTCGGAATCACCCACATGATAATTCAATACCTACCGACCCCACTACCTCTAACCAGAATATCGGTAAGCCTCTCAGTTGAGCCAACCAGTTAGAGGAATCACTTGAGGAGGAGAATGCAGACATGTTGCACTTGAGGAAACGAATGGCCAGAGATGACGTACCAGTTATGTTTTGGCCCATGACCACCTCTCATTTCGACATACCCAGAATGTTTCCCGAATAATGTGTGCATGAAATCAGCTACAATATATAGACAACCCTCTGCCAGCTGAAATCATTCTTCCTACCCTACGATGGGTATGTAGACCATATCAAGACAATAGGAGACCTCCTGCCTACGATCGACCTGGGCGATCTTCCTTCGGTGCTACAACAATGACCCAAGAGGCATAAATGAAAAATTATGATAGCCTCCCTATGTACACTGCACCAGCTGCGCCGCCTCTTTAGTGACGCTCCAATGTGAGTTGATATCAGAGGATGGGGAGACCATGGAGCTCTTCATTTCACTCCGCTCCATGCCCAAAAGAACACGTTCGGCATAATGTCATGCAACGTCATCACATAAAGGAAGAAATCGAGTGGGTCCCTGTTCAAGAAAGGAAACACACCCAATAGAGACAGGCCTTGAGTATGTCCCAGAAGCATCAGGCCTGACGGGAACAAGCCAATCACAAACTTTTGATTCAGGCCCCCAAAATCATACAATAGCCCTCTCGCCTAAGAGAGGCCAATCAGTGGTCATTTCTTGCCTCCCCGGAGTGGATTGATTCGCAGGTGAACAAAACATCAAATCTAGTTCACCCCCAAATTGGCCCCAAGATCAGGTAGGTGGAGATTGCAGCAGCCACTACCGCAATCTAAGATCAACCCCATCCTGTAGGGATGGATGAATTTATTACAACAAATACCTATGTAAGACCAATAAAAATGGGATGAGACTCAACTTCCAAAGAATGGAGCCAACCCCAGTCATCAGGGCTGGGGGAATTTTTACCACCTCAAAAATTACCCCCCCCCCCGCCCATGAGAATCAGTATTCTCTCTCCTAGGAAGGACATCCAGAAGAGGAGGTTCCTACCATATCTCGTACTTTGAATCATTATCCCCTTCAGGAGGGAGGCTTACTGTGATATCTCATCAAGGAACTCTCCATGTCACCCTTCATCATGGAGTCTGAAAGCAATCAAAGGACTAGAAGGGGAGGACCATTAAAAGGAACGGGAGATCCTTATCTTATTTAGAAGATGACATCTCCTCCACCCCATGATATGAAACTATCAACGCCATAGAGGTTAACCCCACGGGTGAAACCAGAGATGATGAAAATACGGATGGATTGAGAGATGAAGATTCCAATCAGGTTGTGACTCACAATGAACCACCAGGTGTGCACACCCAGAACCAGAGGGCCGCCCTAAATATAGATTTCCTTCCAGATAACCTTCCTCTGCTTACCCTGCGAGCTTCCAATAAGGATAAGAAAAAAGTTAAAGTTACCCTTAACCTGTCCCCTTCTCTCGATAAAAATGAGGCACTTACGCTCTAAGAGAGATTCACTCGGCATGAAGTGGAAATGAAATAATTGAGGCAGCATAATGACAAGCTACTCCAGAGGAACCATCTTATTGAAAGTGCTTCCCATGAAGAGCCACACATTTCACTCCCAGTAAGTGCACCTCAAAGGCCATGGTTTGCCCTGGAAAACGAAGCGTGGTCAGGGATCCCGCCCTATGAGGCGTCTAGCCTGTCCAACTACATAAATATGGACCCAGATGAATACCAAGACTTTCCTCCTCTCAGGAAGAAAATGGAGTGAGTTCGTCTGAACAATCTGAATGTGCCTCAAACGGAATATGCACCCTTAGTTCCAGCAGAGGCGGATCCTGATGCAATGCCTCGGGCTACACATGCCCAAGACTAGGCCCAAAAAGATGTAAAGAAGGGTATCACCAACACCATCGAGGCACTGACAGCTCAATTAGAAGAAATGGATGGTCGAAGCCCTCTGATAGAGCCAGAGCAAAGGCCCTGCATAGATTGGGTGAGCAACGTGCCACCCCCACCCAATTTTGGGAGCCCTGTATTCCCTATTTTAAATAGATCAAGTTATCCAAAACAACATTAGATGCACTATGAGTCCTATTGTGACCATGTGGTGGGAACTCCAGAACAACAAGAAGCAGTGAAACTCAGATACTTCATGCGGACCTTGTAGAGATATGCCTTTGTCTGGTATATGAATCTTCCATCTCAGTCAATAAAAAGCTGGAAAAACCTTCAACTACAGTTCCTATTCAACTTCAGCTCAACGCTGCCTGATACAACAGTCAGTGAACATTTGAATTGCAAATAGAGGGAGAACGAGAGGGTATCATATTTCATCACAAGATGGAAGGGTTTGAAATACTCTCTGAATAATCCAATTCCCCAAGATGATATGCTTTCCATATGCATATATAACATTTGGGATGATCTTCGAACACCGCTCATACCAGTGGAGTGCACCACTGGAATTTTTAATCTCTCTGTCGTTGCCCTGTGAATTGAAGACTCCCTATAGTGGACTAATTTGAAGTCCCAAATAGCCTCAAAGGCTCCTTCAAGGAGAAAAGTTAGAGATGAAGTGTCCTCTGTCACACTCAAGCCAACCCCTGTGCCTACTCCACTGCTTAGGCCTCCACCAAATCATCAAGGGGCCCCTATGTATCAGCGGCTGCCTCCACCCAAGCAGGATGATCATAGAGGTTTGAAGCAGAACCAATAATAGGAATGAAGTCACAATGTATACTCATTCCGAGTGGACCAAGTCCGCGGAAAATTTTTCTCCGCCATGATTTACAATTTTCTCCACCTCCCGGAACCCTGGAAGCCCGAAGAAGTCAGCCACGATGACATTCCAGATTACTATCCCTACCATCGAATCCTAGGGCACAATATTCAGGACTGCTTCGTCTTCAATGAACTCCTGCAATGGATGGTAGACTCCGGGGCAGGTCGATCTGGGACCACCCCCAGCACATGTGACATATATTTATTCCACCGACTCCGACAAAGGGGAGGGGTGGCAGGAAGTCACTAGAAAGAAGGGGCAGATGTTTGATTACTGGATGACTCAAAAGACTGTCAATCGATCCCAGGGCATAGTCGAAGCTTAATTACATCAGCCAGTGCTGCCGCCAATATCCCCTAATGTCGTACCATTGACAATATCATCCTTATAACCTTCCATGAGCTGGTCATTGAGGCGTAATTTAAAAGGGAGGAGAGAACCGCACGAAGAGAAGTCCGCATCAAGGCCGAAGTTAGCCCCGACCCTGTCAGATTTTATGCCCCCAAACTTGGAGCGACGGGCACCGACCCACCAAATGGCACCATCAGAGACAACCGACCGGGTTGATCTGTCACAAGACTAGGAACTAATCATTGGTTCCATCAACATCGTCCATGTAATGGAGTCGTTCCCTAACAAATGGTATGGTTATGAACCTGATTTCCCAACACGAGGATCCGGGTGGGGGAATCGTAGAAGCAGGGGATACCGGGGGAGGCGCAGTCGTGTCCAGAACCAACCATATGGTTTTACCCTAGACCAAACCGTTAATATCACAGAAACCTATGAGATAGCCCTTCAATGGTCTCCAAAGGAGATAGAATATCCCTACACCTCTATAAGTGGCCACTCTGGCCCTGTCATTCGACGGTACACATCATAGGAGGAACAAGTGTCTTACCGCCTAGTGCGCGCAAACAGACCGGCCTGGCTGAGTCCCCATAACGTGGGAACACCATCGACATCCGACCACGCAACCGGTCCATCCTTGTAAAATACTCTATCTCTAATTCTTCATTCTAAAACTCTCCTGCTAAGAGATAAGCATCAGCCATTGGAGTAGAAATACGATAACCTTAAGCAGCTGGCGTCTGTACTAGCCAAACTGTAAATCCTGGATGCCCTGAGTTTGTCAGCAGATCATAGGGAGGCGCGTATAGAAGCCTTGCTCAGCACCCAGAAGTTTCAAACCATGGTAGCTTCCGCCGAGATATACCGGAGGGAGACTGGCCCAATTGAATTCAATGCAGTGCTTTCCTTCACCGGTCAGGATGAAGATGACATCATGCAACGATATATCAAACCACTATATGTGTCTGTCACACTAAATGATGTTGAGATCCGCAAAGTCATTATTGTCAACGGCACTAGAGTTAACCTCATTCCCCTACGGACACATTGTAATTTGGGCTACAGCGAGGATGATATAATACCCTCAGCCACAACTCTATTGAGTTACGACAAGAGTGAACAGAAGCCAATGGGAAAAATCAAGGTAAAAACACATTTTGGGGACCTTGTGGACTACTCAGAATTCTTGTTGGTCTGACAGAACATAGCATTCAATTCCCTACTGGGATGGTCGTGGCTCCATAAGCACATGGACATACCTTCATCCTACCACCGGTGTATTATGTATTGCTTTAATGGACAAAGTGGGACATTGCACAATGACAAGGCCCTTTTCGAGCTCTCTAAGTCCCACTACATTGACACTGGTTTTATGGGAAAAAGAAGATGAAGCCTTTAGTCGATGGTGTTGACTGGATTCCAACTCCAAATGATCTGGAAATGGTTCTTGATGACCCCCTCAGGTTGCTTAGAAGAGACTACATACTTTATATCATCCATGTTGAGAGCGGGGGTTCAAGCCTGGACACACAGTCAGCTGTCCTACTGACTTCAGCCATAACGGTTGAGCGTGACAATGTGGAAAAGTCCGCTAACCCTCAATAATTGGGCGAATACATGAGCGGGGACACCCATGATGCCTCACCTCCGGACTCCCAAGTTCCTGTGCCAGGAACTCTCCCCCCGTCGGATAAAGAAAATGAAAATTTGAGGAAAGAAGAAGAGGAAGACCTCAGGGATGCACCTCCCGCATTTGACGAAGGTATCTCTGCCACTTTGGACGAGCTCAGGGACATAAACATGGGGACTGAGGAAGACCTGAGGCCCACTCTCATTAGTACATCCATGTCTCCCAAAGAGTACAAGGTATATACCTCTTTCCTAAAGAATTATCAGGATGTTTTTTCCGAGAATTACACAGAAATGTCAGGAAAAGATCCCGAAGTGGAAAATCACCACATAGGTCTTCCAGAATACCACCGAGGCTATAAAGAAGCCACCAGAAGGATGCACCCGACACATTCGGCCAAAATAGAGGCTAAATTCGACAATCTAATTAAATAAGGAATCGTTCGGGAGGTCCAATTTCCCAACTAGAAATCTAACATGATCCCTATCAAGACAAAATAATGGGCAATTATCCATCTACATCGATTTCAGTGATCTCAATCGGGATTTCCTGGAATATGATTTCCCGGCCCCAATCACCGAGTTATTAATTGACCCAATGGCCGGGTATGAGGCTCTCACCTTCATGGATGTCTTTTTTGGGTATAATAAAATCTGGATGGCCCATGAAGATGAAGAAGCCCCTGCCTTCAAGGCCCCTAAAAAATTATTCTATTATCAGGTCATTCCATTTGGTCTCAAGAATGCGAGCGCCAAATATCAACGTGCCATGCATCGTATCTTTAAACCATTATTGGGGAGATTCATCAAGTACTACGTGGATGACATGGTGTTCAAATCAAGACAGTGCTCATATCACCTTTCAGACAATAAAACCTTCTCCATAAAATTCGACAACATATCTTGAAGATGAATCCCTTGAAATTCACCTTGGGGGTTACCTCAGGGAAATTCCTTAGCATCATCATACGACTTCATGGCATCGAATTCGGATATCCCTGGTTGACCACCTCCCCACAATCTCACTGAGTTGAGAGGATTCCAAGGACACCTGGACTATATTAGGCATTTCATAGCCCACTTGGCAGGTGAATTATTTCCCTTCGGCGGGTTAATGAAAAAAGGGTTTATGTACCAATGGATGGATGATTAACAAGAGGCATTCGACGGCCTAAATAATTACCTCTTAAGAACACTGGTGATCAATTCCCCAGTTGATGGGATACCCCTTATCCTATACATGACGACCCTCAAACGGTCATTGGGGGCCTTCCTCGCACAGAAAAATGATGCCGGCTGTGAAAACAGTCTCTGTTACCTCATCCAAACCAAGATTGATGATGAAACTCGATACTCAAACATGAAGAATTATTGTTTGTCTTTGGTCTTCATAGTTCAAAAATTGTGACATTACTTGCAACATCATGAATTATTTTTGGTCTCGCTTATTAACCCACTCAAGTACATCCACAGCCGCCCGATGCTGACCGGGCGCCTATCCCGATGGGTAGTCATCCTACAATAGTTTGACATCAGGTTTGTGCCTAAGAAAGCCATCAAAGCCAAGGAATTATCAAATTTTTTGGCAGAGAACCCCTTGATAGGGACCGACGCACCAGACGCCGGGCTACCCGATAAAGACATCTTCATGGTTCAAGAGGAGTTAAGAACATGGGAAATGTACTTCGACAACACATCCCAAAGCCCAACTGAGAAAAGGATGGTGGATCCCAAATTTAACTAGGTGGGTTTGGGGATAATACTCTTGTCCCCAGAAATGGCAGTCTTTCTATATTCATTCCCCCTGTCAGAAGGATGTAAAAATAATGAGGTGGAGTATCAAGCCCTCATTGCAGGCATAGAGCTCGCACTCTAGGCACAAGTATAGCACCTTAAGGTAAAAGGTGACTCGAAACTAGTCATCAAGCAGGTCATTGGAGACTATGCATTTATAAAGGAGGAGATTATTCCCATGTTTGACCATGTCCGAGGGTTAACGGCAGAATTCTCTACAAAACCAACATTGACCTTTATTTTTTGGTCTCAAAATGGCATGGACGATGCATTATCTAATGTGGCCACATCCCTAGCTAACCCAGACCGGGATGAAACAACTATCAGTATTGCTCATCATCGAAAGGTTTTCCGTTTGTTTAGACTAAGATTGAAGAAATCAAAAAAGTCAATCTTGTCCTTGAACCAAATGCTCCTGCCAACGGCTAAAAGACACCCATTGCAAAGTACCATTAACGGGGAGAACTTCCATCAGACAGGGCTAAAAAATAGCAAATACAGGGAAGGTAAATCAACATTGTTCTATATTGCGGCACAGGTCAGCAATAGGTCCTCTACAAATGAGGCCTCGACAGAATCCTCCTCATATTTATTGATGGAGAAGAAACTGATGTCGTCATGAATGAAGTGAATGCCATAGTATGTGGAGTAGACGAGTGAGGGTCTAATCTATCCCATCAGGTTCGAAGGCTTGGGTACTATTGGCCCACAGTGGCACGAGATTGGAGGAACTTTACAAAAAATTTCCACTCCTTCCAAATTCATGGAAACTTCATTCACCAACCCCATGAGTTACATCATGATGCCAAGTACTCCTGGCCATTTTCCAAATGTGGAATGGACATCGTGGAACCATATCCTCTCTCCATGGCCAAACAACTGATGTATATCCTCACAACAACCGACTTCTTTTTCAAATGGAAAAAAGCTGTAATCCTTAAGGATTTCAGGGAAAGAAACATTGTCGTCTTTGTGAAAGCCAATATCATCATGAGATTTGGCATCCCTCATACCATAAGGAAGGATAACGGTACAAATTTCTATTCTGTTGAATTGGAGAAGCTATACCAAGAATATGGTATCAATGCTAACCACTCATCCCGCTACCATGCAGCAGACAATGGACATATAGAAGCTTTCAATAAGACCATTTCCAAAATTCTCTAGAAAATAGTGGACAAAGATAGGAAGTCATGGCTGACAAAAATATTTCATGAATTGTGGGCTTTTCGAAACACAATCGGCACCGCTACTTGTGCTACTCCGTACTCATTAGTATACGGAATAGAAGTAGTCCTTCCAATTGAGCTCCAATTTCCCACACTCTGTGTTGCCATTTGTGATCATTTATCCAACGATGAGCAATCAGAAAAATGGCTAGCTGAGTTGGAACAACTTGATGAGGATCGGTTGCACACATTGCACCATCTACAAGTATATCAGAACTGGATTGCACGAGCCTTCAATAAAAAGGTTCTTTTTCGGTCATTCATGGAAGGAGAATTGGTGTTGGTCCTCCGAACGCCAATGATACCAAGAAAGAAACCTCAAAAGCTGGAGCCCAAGTGGGAGGGACCATATGTTATACACAAGTTCTACTCTAATGGAGAATATGCCCTCATCTCTATGGATGGGCAGTTCGCTACCACTCCAATAAATGAGAGATCTCTGAAAATACATTTCGCATAACTAAAAGTTGTTGTCATCTGAGCTGTAGGATGATAAACTACCAAACACCTATCGTCCGAGCTATAGAATGTTAAACATCCAAGCGCCTATCATCCAAGATGTAGGATGTTAAACTGCCAAGCCCCAATGGTCAAAACTCTATGACCCTAAACTAAGAGTATTTCATCCTCACCGCACTATGTTAAACTACATTGATTTCAATGATCTACGTACGGCTTGATTCATGCCCTTGCAGGATACGTAGCGACTCCAGGAATCTGTGTCCTGGCCCAGCCATCCCTAGATTATGTTAAAAGTTCTTTCTTTTCCACCGTGTACGGACCAACCATGCACGGGGTGTATCCCATTATAAAGAACTACGTGGGGCTTGATTCCTGCCCACACATGATACGTAGAGATGTCGAACTTGACATCATGCCCCAGCCACCCCCAAATGAAGATTAAAAATACCCTCTTCCCCTATGTATGGGCCAGACCTACACTGGGTGTATTCCTCGTCCATACCGCACGATGTAAAACTGCACAAATAAGAAAGATTGAAAATTCCCTTTCCCCCGTGTACTGACCAGACCTGCACTGGCTATATTATCATTTAAAGAACTACGTACGGCTTGATTCCTACCCTCACAAGATACATAGTGATGCTAGAATATTATACCCTATCCTAGCGGTCAATAATAGAAAACACATGTATATATACCCATAATCCTTACAGCATGACATTAAACTACACAGAGTCCCCTTCTCCCACTGGTTTATCCTCATCCTCACCGCACGACGTTAAAACTTCATGGACTTTGTCCCCACTGCAAGATGTTAAAAATGCAGGGACTGCATCGCGACCCACCCATTATATATGAAAAAACTGAACGGGAGTACTCCTAGAATGTTTGGATGCATATTCTCCATGCATTAGACTCCATGACCTAGATAATTGTAGATCTTCATAATCATTCATGTCAATCAGAAGTGGAATGTTATCGACCCATGGATTCCTTTGAACGACTATGCATACCATGCCCTCAACGGCTCTACATATTGATTTCCCCGGGCCCATCTACCAAATGAAAGATTTACTCAGATGATACTCTTCTAATCTCCATATGCTTACTGGCCTCAGGGACCCCATATCATATCTCTCGTTCCAAAAATTTATGGAGCAGTGGTTTACAAGTTCATTTCCCCCTCACATCCAAACATTGTTGGGGTATCCCTACCTGGTTAGCCTTTGTATCTGCATATGGTTCACATGATAATCTCCATCGAAAAATGTCAAGCCAGGGCTGGGCTAATTTGACTCAACATGAAATTTCGGTGAAGATGTTCGTTGTATGCTTGGACACCATTATCCCCATATTCCGAACTCTATGTGATGAGCAATCCCGAATTTTCATAACTATCCATGTCCATCGGAAGTGGAAAGTCATCGACCCGTGGACACCTTTTTATGGCTATGCATAACATTCCCTCAGTGGTTCTATATATTGATATCCCGTGGCCCGTCTACCAAAGGCATGATTTCCTCATGAGATACTCTTCCTAGATCCGTACAATTACCGGCCTCCGAGCCCCCATACCATATCTCTTAATCTGGGAAACCCCAGTGTTACATTTTAAACCCCCATTCCTTCACACCTATTCAGAGTATACCAGAGCATCCTAACTCAATTGCCCTCTTAGTTATTGTAGCAATAGTCACCTAATAGTCTGATCTATATGACTGTTAAACAAATAGTAATTTGTCCTTACCACACGATGTTAAGATTCATGGATTAATGGTACACCACATGCGCAAGATAAATCAGCGTAGTGAACTATTCAAGTTTTAAAAACAACAGGGATGAATATCCCCAGCATGTCCAGATATTTCTGTACCAAATGGCAGACTTCGTGGCCCGGACAATCACAAATCCTCATAATCATTCACGGGCATCAGAAGTGGAATGCCATCGACCCATGGAAACCTTTTTATGACTATTCATACCATTCCCTCATCCGCTCTGTATATTGAGTTCCCCGAACCAGTCCACCAAAGATTGATTTCCTCAGAAGATACTATTCCTAGCCCCGTACGCATACCAGCCTCAGAGCCCCCATATCATCTCTCCTAATCCAAGAAGCCCCAGAACCACAATTTACATCACCAACCCCTCTCCATGTCTTGGACATGCTGAGATATTCAAGCCCAGTTACATTCTAATCACGAGTTTCCTTTGAAACTATGTCCTTACTGCATGACGATAAAAACTTCACAGAATCCATCCTTACCACATGACGTTAAACTGCACGGAATTTAAAATTCCCTCTGTCCATTCCACATGACGTCAAAATACATGGATTTAGTAATAATAACAATTCCCTTTGTCCTTACCACCTGACTTTAAACAGCATGGTCAAATTCTTCATGAGTTTAATTCAGAATAGAGGTCTTCCTCTGTCCCTCAGTGCATAGGCCAGACCTCTACAAACCACCGTCTCACACCAGCATGAGAAGGGATAAATTTACCCATTACCGGGTTGTTTAGCCTAGATGTTTCTCCCACATTCAGGTACCCTCTTTTCATAAACCATACTATTCACATAGAAAGAACCAAACCCCTGTAATCCACACCTGGTGGTCCCAAATATCATCTTCCTTGAAGTTTCTGGGCTATCGGGAGAATATTGACCTAAGGTCACCATTGCTGGACTATGCATACCATGCCCTCAGTGGCTCTGCATATTGATTTCCCTTGGCTCGTCTACCAAAGGCAATATTTCCTTAGGCAGTGCTTCTCTCTGTATGCCTCTAGGCCTCTGACTCCTCTTATCCATCCCAAGATTCAAAAACCCTCTGAGCTGCAGTTTACCAACCTCTTTCACAACCCTACCTGAATATGCTGGAACATCTCTAACGAGATTACCAAGAACCAGAAGAAGCCATTCCATTTTAATGAATGTCCCAGCTGTATGACATTGAACTATGCCAAGCTCCAACCATCTTTTATGATGACTAAATTTATAGGACAAGGACCCTTCATCAACATTCTCGATTCACATAGATGTTCCCAAACACTTTCAGACATCACATACCGTTTCCAAGACACCCCTGATGGTTTGTCATTGACTTTTGGACTCCTTTGAATGACTATGCATACGATACCCTCAGCGGCTCTGCATATTGATCACCTCTGGCCCGTCTAATAATGGTAAGCCTTCCTTAGGTAATGATTTCCTACTTCTGCACAATGATACAACTCCCATGCCGTGATACATGCCCTGCATGTTGTTCAAATCTAAACATGTTCTCCCCACGTGCATCTGAAAGGTATTGAGACATAGTTTAATCAACCAAAGCACGTTGGGACCCTCACCCCACCATATCATTTCAAAGCTGTTCAACCTAAAACATCAGTAATGATAGTATTATCGGTGAGACTTTAAACTGCTCACAAAAAAAGGCGCAAACCCCGTTAGGCCAAAACCCTGAAAAGTGTGACCTGGGCAAAATTCGGGCTATACTTACTGGTTCCACACCAAATGGGCCCAGGAACGAATTACCGTATGGATAAAAATGGAAAAAATATTGCGGGGTCTTTCTATAAAACCATGTCAATGGTATAACTATGATCGCTGGATCCCATGGTCCAGGAAAAAATTAGTGCTCATTTCTATTTTATTATTTTCATGAATTATGATGAATTCTGATTCGGTGAGTTGTTATTCATACAATAGTTGTTCCAGTAACAATGAAATTTTACAGTACGGAGAGATTGACAGTAGATTGTATTCCATTTGGACAAAAAGGGAGGACGCCCACATGCCCAAGTCTGTCCTTTTCCACAACAAAATAGGTAAAAAATAATGTACAGAAATAGATTTGGCGATAACAGGGGATGATTTATTGCTCTCTCCGTAATATTGACAACCGTGTGGTGAAGGTTATTGCATGTTATCTCCTGCACGACCTTCTCCCTAGCATCGACCTCGACCACTGAACGAGTATTACTCACCGTCGTTTGGAGATCTTTTATCCCTTTCCTGGTAGCTTCAAGCTTACCAGTCAGAGATGACAACTGATCCCTTAGTGTCGCTGCTCGAGCTTCACATTCATGTAGCTTGGTAGATAGGGCGGTCTCCTGGTCTTGATAGCTTGCCTCTAGTGCTATCATCTGATTGAGTTTTATCATAGCTTCATCAAAGCCTCGGGTTCTTCAATGAGAGGCAGCGAGGTGAGAATGTTTGTGTTCACTAGCGGCAACCTCCCCATGGGAAATGACAACCTGGTAGGTGAGGAAATGAAGTTGTCGATAGTCAAAACCACCTGACCCCAAGACAAAGAAGGGTTTTCGAAGGGCTTTGGATTTATTATCCATCTCAGTAGAGAAGTTTCGGCAACAATCTCACAAATCCGAGGCTAGGCCCACCATCACATTTCTCTGTGGTCCGCCGTGACATGGGGATCTTTGTTATCCTAGCTAGATAGCACAAGAATGATGTCGGGCATTGCGGACAACACATACATGTGTGCACTAGAAGATGGTTCTGGGACTGGAGGGTCAGAAGACTCTTGCCCTGGTTCGAGCTTGGGAGTTGAGATGGTATGTCTAGTATCGGCTGGTGTAACCTTGGGAATTACATCCTGGGGACCCGAAGTCACTAAGTCATCCTCATTTACATCCAAAAGGATTGGATCTGTCTGAAATTCAGCTGCATAGGGGTTGAAAAAGTTATATTCCCTGAGCCACTTCGACCTCTGAGCCATTAGTTGGTCCTCCCTCAATGCCGACGAGGAGGGTGCAGTAAGCAGAGCAGCCGCAGTAACCCCCGATTTTGGAAATTGCCGGATTGCCTTTTCTAAGTTCTCAGATGGATAATGCTTTATCCACGTTCTCCTATACTATAAGGATATACTGGAAACCGATCCAATGTCAGACAAGAGAATTCTTGTGTCAGATCCCTCTCGCGTCAACATCAACCACCATTGATGGAGAGTGTTTGGATGCAGTCCTCGGGACCATGGATGGGGAAGGGAAACTTGGAGTTTCATATATCCAAACTGGCGAGAAAAACGATATTCAGAATATAACTCACCTAGAGAAACCCCTCAATCCACGAAGATAAAAACCCACCCCGCAGTGAAATCATGAAAGAACACTCTTCCAAGTTTCCCATGTGGTCGTTAACCACGACACCGGAAGGAGTGGTGTAGGGAGTGAAAGCGAAATGGGAAAAGTCACTCAAAAGCTTGACGACTTAATCAGAGCTGAGGGACTTCAGACGAACTCCAGCAATATCAATCAAGGTAGGCCGAAAGGTAAGAAGCAGGATGACGGTGTTATGATGATACTCATAACAACGACAATGATCCACTACACAGACATATAATAATTGAAATGCACCACTCAGACGATAGGGTTACCCACCCTCTTGCATGTGGCTTAGTAATTCGTAAATACGAGAAAAAGTGGGCACAACCAGATTCACCAGGTGGCCTCCCGCCAGCTCAGCTGCCATCATCTGAGTGAAAGCTCTGACCCATGGGTATATATCCCGATATGGGAATAGCCACCAACTCAAAAATATGGTGAAAAGACCTGCTAGCCTGATAATAGGCAGCACACCGGGGCACACCTCATAACCCCATGAAAGGTAGTCACCCGCCTACAGAACATCCAAGTAGGAACCTGGGATAGTTCGTGATTGTTGATAATGATTGTGTTGGGGAATGTGATCTTTGTCACATGATCAGTGGTTTTTATAAATAACCTTATCTAAGTGTTATAGGTAATAAGAGAGCGGGCACGCAAGGGCTGACCTAGTGACACCAATGATTGGAAGTCCTCCCAGTTTTTAGATGTCCCATATATGAATACCAACTTCACCATGGGGATGGTGGAAAGTATTATTGCTTGAACACTAGTGACTGAGCAAGTTAAGCAGGATCAGAGATGGTGGGTAAACAGTAAATTGAAAATCCCACACTGTAGAGTACATATTTACCACTTCTAGTGACTCAAGAAATTCTCGGCAATGGTAATGGACCTAGAAGGCCTAGGCCCAGTTATTTGAGAAATTCCCACCAGACCGAAGATTCCACCTGGGAATCCATTTCACCCCAGGATCCACTCGGGAAAGGTTCATTAAGGAGGGATAAATCTTGAGGATGGAATCTCAGAAGAATTCCTTAGTGTACTGATCACTTTGATTCCAAATGGAGCCTCTCAAAATAAAAGTGACTTTTGGATCAGAAACATAGTTAATCTATCTTGACTGGGAGAGGTTCACTTGAGGGCACTTCAGCAACGCTTCCAAAATTGGGGATAGAAGACCTGAGAAGGCAGTGGGGATAATGACGTCGTCTTGATGGCCGAAACCACAATGTGGAAGACGATTCAATAATGGATATCCCAGATGTTTGGGAGAGAGACGGAACTTCAAAACACCATCGTCAGAAATGATTGGTCAGCTAGGGTCCTCATCAATTCTCTCAGATCAGTAAATCATAGATAGATGTCTCCCTGGACCAATTAGAAGAGGCTCGATAGCAGGTATGGGTGTAGGTCTAGGAGGAACCATATTTTCTCCCTGTGTAATAAAAACTAGGTGAATGGTTAGTCCGAAATAATCATATCTTAGCAAAAATACCAATTATATGGAAAAGGACTCTGTCACGGAGCCTTCATGATGAGGTCCATGAGCAGGCCTCAGTAGGTGGTTCGTGACGGCTACATCCCACGAACCAACCTTACGCGGAAGAAGTCTGTGGTACTATTTCCCGCAGAGTGTTGTCTAGAAACCCACAAACTAGGCTGCTCTGCGGAATATCAATCCCAGATTTAAATCTATAAGTTCATAATACATAAGAAATTTTGAAGGTCTGGAAGATTTCGGGTCCATGGACCATCAAAACCGTGTAGCGAGTTCCTAAGTGGCCAGTCGTAACATACATTTTAGTTGATTAAAAGTGTTAGTTCACAGATGGGAGATTGTTCTGCGGGTGAAGGTAGGTGAGAAAGAGGAACGGTTCACAGAAATGAAAGTTGGTTCGCAGACAAGGAGTTTTGCAAAGGAGAAAGCACGTAGAGAGGAAAAGAAAGATCTATGTTTTCGTGTGGAATATGGTAAAGGAAAAATGGTAGGGGCCTCTTTATTTATAGGTGTGGTCACCTACTGGGTCCACACCCCCTACCACAAACTATTCATGTTTCAGGACCACTCTATATCGGAATAGTCTCCTCTTCGTTCTGATCGGACCCCATTCTGTTGTAGGGCATTTGTAGGGTCCTGAAGAAAAACCTCAAAAGGAGAATAAGAATCTCCTTAATTCAATAGAGGATTGTATCTAATTTCCCTCAAGGAATTGGGCACAAATGTGGACAATACTCAATTGTTGGAAAAAAGATAGACCGGTCTATGTACCGGTTCAATATTTACGGTACGCGGCCAGTTCTGCAAGCCGACCCCTCCGCAGACCACTACCGTTTGCGGAACAGAGGTGGGGAACCTCCATGGGCATGAAGCAGGATGGGCACCAGGCCGGTTCGCCATCACAAACCGCCTCTGTAGCAAGACGTGGCAACCGACCCAGACCACGTATGCCGTCGTTCACGAAACAGAGGCGGATGCACGGCCGCATAGCACACCCCGAACCAATTTGGTTCGCAAGTGAGGTGCATTCAATGCCCCACAAGTTTTGGATTGACCAAGTCATCTGTAAAACGGGTTTTCGGTAAAGGGCCTTCGCAATAGGTGTCACATAACCACAGATAAATTTCTTTTTCCCCTCTATAAAAGGAAATAGGGGGGATGAAAGAGGGAGGGGAGATCAGACTCATGTGGAAGGATTTCAGAGGAACGAGATTAGGATTTAACAAAAAAGGAAAGTTCCAATTCACGACAGGTGTGAAACTAGAAATGAATTAATAATGAACAGAAAATCACTTAGCAACTTGGTGAATCGAGAACATAATATAATAAAAAATGAATACCGCAAGCCAGGGCCCCTTCCATGGATCTACTCCCCGTAGACCTGGGAGTCTATGCCCATTTCTTCAATCCTACACACCGCATAGAACCCTCCTATACGGGCAGAGCCCTGAACTACGAACCCCCGATCGGCGTCGCCCCTGGCCGCCGCTTCTTGCGTTGACTCCGACGTATACCAACCTGGTATGCGGGCTAAACCCGAAGCCATGTACCGCCCTGGTACTCAAGAAGCCCCACACCTTGGTATGAAGAAAACCTCTCCAACTGCGTGGCACTCCCCTACGCGAAGGTAACCACTCTTCATACACCCATGTGGCCCGCAAACTCCTTCAGTGGTCCCATTCCCCGAGTTATATAAAAATCATTCTACTCTGGACTGATCCTTCATAATCCCCTGATTGGCCTATTCATTGTCCTTGAGCCGAGGCCTTTACCGAAGCCACTGGATTTGTATGATGTAACCTTCAGACGTATCAGTGCACTACATTGTGTTCACATACCCATGGTAGTCTAGGGAAAAGGGGTTTATCCGGCCCTTTAGTAGGTTCCCGAAACATTCCAGGGTTTACATACACATGGTAGTGCAGGGTCCGAGCCCATGAGTCCCCTTTCTGCCTCTCCACTATCCAGGGATGGGGGACCCCTCATGTGTTTACTTTCGACGCCAGTGGTGAGAACTTCTCCCCTCTCCTGGGAGTGATTGAGCCTCCATCGTAGAGTAAGTCCCAATCTCTCAGGGAAACCATCCTGGTGTAGGACCCTAGTTCTTATTGTAGGAGGTGGTACCTACACCCCTCCTTTCTTCGGTCAAAATTCCCTCTCCCATTAGGGTTTGTCACCAATTCGGGCCTCTGTCCTATAGTAAGTCCCAATCTCTCAGGGCATCCATCACGGTGTAAGCCCCTAGTTCTTATTGTAGGAGGTGGTACCTACACCCCTCCTTTCATTAGTCCCAAATCCCTCTCCCATTGGGGTTTGTCAACAATTCAGGCCTCCATCCTAATGTAAGTCCCAATATCCATTTCCTCGGGCTACTATCCATGCATAAGCCACAGTTCACTTCCCACAGATGCACCCTTTGCGAAGTGATCGTTAGGTCCCTACTTCCTCTAGTCTCTCACACCGAGCGCGACTAACGTGGGCTTAGAGTAAGCATCGATCATGACAACACCCACGTATCGCATGACATTAAACTATATTCTTCCATCCCAAACTACTAGGAATTTGATCTGTTCTATGGAATGGTACGTAGGAGGCATCCACGAGGTTCAAGCCCCACCACCTTGGGTCATCTCAAAGCGTAAGCCCCATCCAACACGAACTACGTGGACATTGATCCTTGTCTCCTAGGCGGGGTATGTAGGAAGCCTCCCTGAGGTTCAAGCCCAACAACTTGTCATTCTGACCTCCTTCATGTCAGTTCACCAAAACCTTGGGGCCACCTTAGAGTGTAATCCCCACACCACCTTGGGCTCCCTTAAGGTATAATCCCCAACCCGAAACGAACTACGTGGAATCTGATTCCTCTCATGAGGACACGTAGGAAGCCCATATTACGGGTTCGCTCCAAACACTCATGTCTTATCTATCCTCCATGGATGACAATATACTCTAGAGCGCCCATTTTTGGGGCATAAAACCAGTGCCGTCTCAATGAGTCCAAACTCCTCAAAGTCATTAATCCAATGAGGGAAGGTAAACCTCGGGCCTAAATGATTCTGAATCCCTGCATTCAGTTGACCATTTCTAACAAGGAGTAATCTGTGGTTACTATGCTTGGGTATAAACCAAGGATTTGTTAACATATAAATACATCTTATAGCTATAAGAGAGTCTTGTAACATGCAATAATTACCCTCAAAAGGGTGCGATGAGCCCAACTTCCCATCCTATCAACCAATGTGAGTTCTTATGCGTCGCTGGCCAAATCACCAAGAGAATTCCAACCTTTGGAATGTAGGTCCAAATGTCAGTGGATATGGAACCATTAGGCATTTCAAGACAAAACGGTTCACCTGATATGAGTGATTAAGCAGAATCCAACCTTCTCTTATCAACCGTCAGGTAGCAAACATTTTTCCACCCATTGTCGTGGAACAATATAACAAGATTATATGTGAGATAAATTAAATAATAAACATGTATAAGGATATTAATAAATTAACTAATTAACATAGATTTATTATTCATGATTATAATGAAAAAGACTGAAAAGTAATATTCAAGATAAAGTATTTTCTCATATAACTTTTATTTCTGTGAGATAAATTCCATGTTCAACACTTATTTTGGTTGTTCCGTATATATATTATTCAATATATTATTTAAGTATTCATATAAATAAATTTATTAGGATTTAAATATCCATTTATGGATCTCTCTTTCATGGGGTTTACAGTTTCAATGTTACCAATGCAGTAGTAGATTTTGTCACAATTTACCTTAATTGGGACTTATGTCATGGTATGTACATATCTTATTTTATTTTGGGTATATGCATCCCATTTTATATAAAATATCTTGAATTTATTTATTATCATTATATTTAATTTTTCTTTAAAATACCTTCATGGGGATTACTAACCAATGTTAACAATGAGGTATTGATTTTCAATAGCAATCTAATCATTTATTGGGGTTGTGTATGATAATGTCTCTAATGAGGAAATATTATCATTTTCATGAAATATATTATCCTCTGTTTTTTCATGATATTTTCATTTAGACGTAAATTATTTCCATTATTTTAAATATAAAATATTTTATAATTTTTATATAAGAACATATGAATTCATTTTTCCCTTTGGTATAAAATCTATTTTTATAAAAAAACAAACATTTCAAAAAATGTCTTCATAAATGGTTTAAAAATATTTTTTCCAATTCGAAATGATATTTTCCCATATAAATTTTCTAAATTGTTTATAAAACATCCTTTATTTTATTCCAATATTGTATTAAAATAAAATTATTTTCAAATTTATTATGTTATGAAATGTGATTTAAAAAATGAAAATGATATTTTCATATATTGTTTAAGGATAATTTAATGGGTTTTCCATTAATAATATTCAACAATTATTTTTTATATATTCTCCAATGGGGATAAATAGATTTGATATCATCATCATTACATCATGGGATTGATTAAGAATGATTCAATGATATTTTTATGGAAATCATTTCTCTCCCACATGATAACCTTATAATAATGATATTGATATAGAACCTATTACTTTTCAACATTTTAATCATAATTATAATAAATTGTTATTTAACATATTTTTATTCCATAGGATAATCATGTTTCTAGGAGAAGAAAATGACACCCATTTCATTTACATAGTTTTATCAGGTTATAGAGGAGTAATGATTGATTATATCAGTTTTATAAAGAATTCCCATTGTATATTGTATATGTTGTGGTCCATGGACCTTATTCATGAAGAATGGGATATCCATGATAGTATAGAGTAACCCAATTATAAATTAATATAGGTTTTCCTAGATAGCATATTTTAATCCCATTATACATAAACATGGGGTGTCCTTTAATGTGATGGGCATGGCTTTTATAGATGAAATGATGTTTGTGATGAGATATCACTTCATTGAATTGGTTTTTGATTATCTTGGAAGGAAATCAAATGGTTATTAAAATTAGTTTTTTTAATATATTTATGAAAATAATGTTCAATTTTACTGAAAATGTTTTTAATTTATTGTGATGGGTATATATTATTTGTTATTATTAAAATTGGAATCACGTGGCTCTTCATTATTGATTCAGATGACTCTTTCCATTTCCATGTTTTCATATTTTATTATTAGTGTATTTATAGATATGATTAAATCTATTATTTTGTTATACACTATGATTTTTTCATCATACCCTTATGAAATTGTTATGCTCAATAGTGAAATTCAATTGTTAATACATATGTTTACTCTTATAGGGCATTTCATCATATCATTGTTATGTTTTCCTCCACCACGGTTATAAATAATGAGGTTTAATGGATTAGTTTTACAATGTATTTATATGGATGATTTTAGTGACCTAATGTGAAATAAGAAAACACGGGTTAAATGGGAGAAATACTCATTTAATGTCATGGTATATGTTTTAGTGGGATTTTTTTTTTGCAAATTATATAAACCCATAAAATTAAAAGAATTATTCTTATTTATGTGATCCAAAATTTCTTTTTCATGTTGTATGTTTCTATTGGGGAATTTTTTTCACCTTATTCATTTTCATGTAAAAAATGTAATTTTTTTGAATTTAGCACCATACCCTAGTGTGTAGCGTTTGGAATATTATATTTGAACCCAAATTGAATAAAATATTGTCCATGGGATCACACACAAATGTGTGTTGGTCAGGATTATTCCAAAAACCCCACTCAGGGGGAAAATGAATAATTTATAATAACACTCTAGGACTCATGTAGGGTTATGATATCTCTATCAGAGAAAACCCACATAGAGGTGATCACATAAAATTACTAGGATGTCATTAATCATAGTACCATCATGGAGATTTCCTAAGGGAATTTACCCTATAGAAAAAGTTCCTCAATTAAACAACTTGAGGTAAATCACCCAAGATCACACCAGTGGTGAAATAACCATTAAAAAGTATACAGAATTCAATTTAATGGGTACTCGAAATGTCCATTTTTATAAAAAATGTGTTTCACTGAGATTGGAAATACCAAGGTCTCACAGTCATGCATGATAATTTTTATCCATATAAACAAATTTTTATGTATCTGGACACATTATGTTGTGAATTTTCTGGAACTCAATGTACCATCTGGTCCATCCCATGTACTATGCCACATTCTCATGTGCAGAATTTATGACCATGTAAACTGGTCGGTTTTAGTAAATTATAATGAAAATATAGTGTACCACACGACACATGGAATATAGGGGATGGGTCTATACTCTATGCGTGATGCATGGCCATGATAATGTTCATTATGAAGTATGCGAATGTGGACTAACACACATTCCATTAGAGGTCACATGAACATTAGGGGGGTATACTACCAATACACGCTGAGACATCCACCAAGGTGTATATAGCATGTTATCCAATATACATTGTACATAAATACTAAAAGATTATTGGGACTGTTTTACAAATAAACACTAAACATGTCGGCGAAGGGTCACATGATATGCGGGCTCACCAAATTTCATGTGATATTTAACTCCAAAAGAAAACCCATTATGCCATATAGAGGACAGAAAACTACATGTGTTTCTATAAACCCAATAATGTGTAGTTTTCAATTTTATAGAAAACACTAATTTTCCATGAGGTTATAGGTAAAAATCATCATAATCCATATACTATCCAATATCACAATAGAAATGTGGGTTTTAGGTTATGGAAATAATCCTTTCTGGTGGCCATATTTTTTCCACCCCTTTCTATTTGGAAGCGTCGTTCATTGCATCACATATCCGGATCACCCAAAACCCATGATATACAAACCCCTATATTTGATCCCAAATGTAAACTAAAATTACTTACTATGGGTTTTTCATCTATTCAACAATCTATCCTATGGAAGCAATCCATTACACGAAATAATGGTTGTGCAGGGATCAATAAATAGGGTTTTTTAATCCCACAATCAGAAAGAACTACCAGAATTGAACATTAAAATAATTATGGAAGAAATATAATAAAATTTTATGATGATAAATGAACCTTTGATATTTTTCAGGGTGGCCTCAATCTATTTTCATTCGAATAGTTAATTAAGAGAAAAAAATATAGATAATATTGTAATCTTGGTATAAAATATATAAACCATAATTCAATATTCTAAATAGGATAACATGTTTGGATAATTTATTAACGATTGGCATGAGAAAAAAAATTATTAGAATAAAACACAATAATAAAATTCCCTACCATTAGTTAGGATCCATCACTAATGAATTATGAATCCACATATCTTTTTTGGAAAGATCCATGAACTTTTTTAGTGAAGAGAAAGTCCTTGGTTTTTATTTTTGATAAATGATGTGGCCATCGTTCACCAAATCCATCATCCGGGATTTATATCCACATGGCTAGGGTAATGTATATATACATAGTATTTCTATATTACATGGATTAAATAGTATAATATTAGGAAATGTCGATTAAATAAGTAACATTATATATCTTTTTGTTAATCTTCCAACTATTTCACCTAAGTTAAACACCCAATTTTCATAAATATTATACATCACATATAGTAAAACCCATATTCTATATTTAATAGTAATATCATATTTCCAAGAAACATATCATTTAGAAGAAATTCTTAAGTTTTCTAAAAATTATGTTTGTGTGATATATTATATGTAATATTTATAATATATTCATAACAAGGATCGTTGGGACATGGAATTCTACACTGATTCTATAACGAACTCTATAAATATTCATAGAAATATTACAAAGTGTTACATATAAATTCTAGATTCATTCAATTAAAAATTCAAAACAACTAATTAATGTAATAATGTATTTTGGTAATACGATTTTTTGTAATAAAATTTTAGAATGTTGGTCCTCTATTCCAATTAAATGATGAATAATATCTCATCTTCTATATGTGTTCCTAAAGTACATGAGGAGAGAAATATATGTTCTTATTACCTATTTAATTTAAATGGTCTATATATAATGATATAACACAACTGTTGTCAATAAAATTGGATTTATAGTTAAAAACCTTCCAAAATTTATGGGTGAGTTTTGAATACACCTCACTTGGGAACACAAAATTTTTGTAGATACATGTTCTGCATTGATAGTGTAATTTTCTAGGGAGTTTTTATAATTATTAAAAAATAAAATAATTCTTGTCCTAGTAATTGAAAACATCTATTTTTACTATTTATATACATTTTACATTAATGAATTTTATAATATAAAAAACAGTTATATTTAAAATAATTTATAGAATAATAAATCATACATTGATCTCAGATATTTTTAATATAAATATTTTTAGATATTATTATTTAATAATTTATTGAAATCCAAAACACATGAATATATAAAACATTAATTCTTGTTGACTTGACATTATATTCATTATGATTTAAATCATGACAATTAAATTATTTAGATTTACCATAGTACCAAATTCCTCAATATAAAAACATTAAATGATATGATAAGAATTATTATAATATTAAAAAAGCTAAAAAATATATTTTATGTGTGTATTTAAAATACATTTGTTGTGAAAAAAAAATGTTTCTTTCAATTTTTTAGAAATATGAAGACCAAGAGAAAAAAACTTCATCCATCATACTCATTTCAAACTAAAATATCATATATTCTAGAAAAGAATAGAAATGTTATTTTTGAGTTGAAATAAAAATAATATCACTGAAATAAATTTAAATAATTAAGATATCTTTTAAAAAAAGTTTTTACAAAAAGCGTTGGATAAACTGATCCTTTAACGAAAATGATTTAATGAAAAAAAGTCTAGTAAGTCATCCATATTATGAATATGGATATATTTGTACTAATAATTTTACATAGTTTGTTTATATACATTATCCATAAAAAAAATTCATTCAACATCAACTGTTTGTTCTAAACAACCATCTTTCTAAATGAATACATTAAAAAAAGAACACTTCACATTTATTTGATAATGGGTAAAATTGAAATATAATACAGAGTATATAAGTATTCAAATAGAGTAAGGTCATTATTCTAGGTAAAATGTTTCTTCATATTATATTACTTATTTTGGGTCATAATAATTAGCCAAAATATATCCATTGTTTTTAAAAATTATTCCATTTTCATCATCTTTATTGTAGAAAACCCACATGACCCCAATTTCTATGAATATCATTAAGAAATTTTTTAATGTATATACTCAATTCCATTAAAATACATTGATTTAATCATGTATTTCTCCCATCCAATCTTCTTAAATATAATCATAATCATATTTTTTTATAAAAATTTGGATAAAAACACACAATGTTCTCTTATATTTATCAACAACATATGAGTAGTGACTGAATGTTTTATATTCAAAATTATATTTTCAATGTGATGACTCATTATTATTGAATATATTCATGGAATTTAAAATTTCATCTGTAAACCATAACATGAACTTATACTAAATTAATAACATCTGAGAATAATCATTCCGTTGATCTTCCCATTGATGAGATTTACTACATGGGTTGAGAATAAATATTTCGATTTGAAAAAGATATTGTTTAAAACAATAATTTGAAGGTATAATTTTAGTTTGTTTAAAAAAAGTATAGAATCATCTATCAAAAAATGAACTATAGACTCAATAGTTTTTTTTTAAAAAAATACATTCTATTTTTTAGAATTGTTCTAAAATTCCCTAACAAGTTTTTAGATAAATTTTATGTAAACATTATTTTTCATTCTAAATGTGAACAGTAAATTAAAAATCTAACATAGTATGAATTTACATTTCTTCTATTATAGCACACATTAGTAGACTAATTAATAAATGGGAAATGTTAAACTAAACTTATACAGTAAAAAGTAGTAAAAATACTTTTATATAAAACATATTTCACAACTATGTATTAAAATAACATAGTAATTTTATCTTCTTGAATAATTCAGTGACTCTGTTAAACTATATCATATTAATACGGAGTAATAGCTTCTCAAATTTTGTGACTATTGCCATATTTATAGGAAAATGGTTTTATATTAAATATTTTCAAAATCATGATCATGATCAGATTAATAACATATAATTATTTATCTTCTAGTTTATTAAATTAGTAATAAAATTAATAAAATTAATATTAAATTATTAATTAGTTAATATAAAATATACCAAAGTATACCAATTTTAATCATAAAAAAGGACATACATATTATTGTGTTCCTTTAATAATTGAATTATTTATATGAGAAAATAAATCCTTTTGAAAAAAATAAGGCTTCAAAATATTTTATTCATCTAATATATTTAAAAATCAACTTATTTTTAAAACAATATTGATAAGGATCATATAATTATATATAATTGTACATAATATTTGAAATATATATCACTCTTCTATTCATGTAATGTTTAACTAAAGATAAAACAATCTTTTTTCCTTATGGTTTATTCTATAACAAATATTCACCATCTAGCATACAAAAACAGGGTATATAAAAAAATTTAAGGTTCACTAGGCGTATATTACTATCATATTCATATTTATCATCATGAAAATTATAGTTACCATCTACGAATTAATATATATATATATATATATATATATATTATTCCTAGAGACCAAAAAATTATGAAATTTTTAATTAAAATATTATAATGGGATTTTACTGGAGGCCTAGAGAATATAATATTTCAAATAATATCGTACTCAAAATTTCAACATCGAAAATTTTAATTTTTTCACATTAATAATTATTCCCAGGGATACTCTATTACCAGTATGTTTAAGGAAACATACAAAATATGTTTTAATTATTATCACTTGTATTAAAAACTAAATATCCATAGACTATATATCTCTAATGATGGTACAAATCATTACTTTTGGAAAATAATAAAGAAAATGGTTCTAGTACGATGACATTTTTCGATCAAAACGTATTGGAAAAAATCAATTAGAATCAAAACTTCACCTACTCTCAAAGGTAATATAGATGTTCAATATCAATTAATATACGAATTATCAAAACAAAAATATTGATAATGGATTAGTGAACATTAATTATTATTTTGACCACCTCTTTAATATTTACACTACTAGAAATTTAGGATATGGACACGGTTCTAAACTGTGGCTATAGGCCCAAAAACCATTGCTATAGGTTATAGCCACAGTTTCATGAACTGTGGAAGGTATCGGTGTGGCTATAGGTCGGAGCCTATATCCAGGGTTTGAATATGTGGTTATAGCCCTATAGTCACTATTCGAACCATGCCTATATCCCTAAATCCATGGCTCCAACCATTGATATAGCCCTATAGCCACGGTTTTCAAACTGTGGTTATAGGGTCACCCCTATAAGCATGCCAATAAAGGCCACGATTCATAAACCTGTAGCTATAGACCTATATCCACGATTAAAATCAAGGCTATAGGGCTTTAGCCATGGTTTAAAACCATTGTTATAGGCCTTTCCACAGCATAAAAAACCCCATCACGGTTCACTATGCTAGCTGTTGGGAGGATATTACAATCTCCCCCCCACACACCAATAGCTCCCCCACCATGCACCAGCAACCCCTACCCCTACTCATGCACACCTCCCCTATCCCACCCCCGGCAACTTGCACCCCACCTCCTGCATCTTGCACCCCCATTACCCCTCCTCACTACACACCCCCTCCCCTCCCCCATTACAGAACCCCCCTCCCCACCCTGCACCAACATCCCCACCCCATTCTCATGTAAACCTCCCCTGCCCCACCCTACTAAACCCCACCTCGCTGCACCTTTCACCCCACCCCCTGCACCTTGCACCCACTTCCCCCTCCTCACTACACACCCCCTCCCCATCCCCACCCTACACCATCACCCCCACCACTTTCTCCTGCACACCTTCCCTACCCCACCCTCTGCACCCCACCCCCCTACACTTTTCCCTCCTCCTCACTTCACACCCCCTCCCCCCTGCACCAGCACCCCCACCCCCTACTCTTGCACACCTCCCCTTCCACACAACCTGCACCTTCCACCCCTCCCCCTCCACCTTTCACCCCTACCCCCACCTCACTACACACCCCCTTCCCCCTGGGCACCCCCCCAAGATTGTCCCACCCCCATTCCAACACCCCCCTCCTCAAGAGACCCCCCAGACAGCCCCTTCCCTACACCCCCCAACCTTCCCAACACACTAGTCAATTGAATTTCGAAAACTAAAAACATGCTAATTTGGCTATGATACAAAAAACTATACTCAAATGAACTAAAGTAATCAAAAACATAATAATATTATTAGAAATAAATAAAACATCATCAAGGAAAATTGAGTAGAGTGGAACCAAATCAAATGGTTTTGAAAAAGATTGAACTAAACCAAAACTAAAAATAATGTTACCAAACTGACTCAAACCAATCAAAACTGAACTCAATAAAGCATAATTGAGTTAGAAAAAATGAAACTAATGAAACATTAATGGTTGAATCCAAAATTAATATAATTGAACTGAATAGCCCCAAATCAAACAAAATAAACTTGTTACAATTGACATAAACCAAAAAAATAAACCCAATAAAAAATAACCGTGCAAAACTAACCTAACACAGACTGAACCAAGGAGACGAACCTTGTGATGAACTTTTAGAAGGCCTCATGCCTATATGTTGAGAGGATATCCTAGTCATTTGGTGCTTCACTATCCTCAATGAAATCCAAAACGAACTAAAAAAAGATAGGGAACCAAAAAACCAAAAAACCCCTAATTAAAATTGAGTGAAAGAATAAAAATGGAAGAAACCTTACCTGAATATGATTGTGAACTACATAGCTTTCACCCTATACTCCATGACACCCTGAAACGGGTTAATCATACATGATTTCCCATCATCCATATGTTTTGAGACCAATAACTCATCCAAAAGTTAATCATTCCCATACTTCATGAGATTATGTACCTCATAGTCGGAACACGTGAACATAAAAAACTACATGAATGAAAACTAAATCCTGAAATGTCCAGTAAACTACAAAACACCCTGAAAAAAACCCTTCACAACACCCTGCACAACACCTTGCACTGCACCTTGCACTACACTGCATGCACTGCACCATGCACTGCACTGCCTGCACTGCACCCTCCACTACATTCACCCGACACCTCGCACCCTGCTGTGCACTGCACTTCACTACACTACACTGCCTTCACCCTACACCGCCTATTAGTCCCCCTTCCCATTCCCCCTCCCCTACCTTGCCTTCCCTCCTGCCAGCCCCAACCCCCTGCCAGCCTCCCATCCCATCACCCCCACCAGCCACCTATACATTCCCTCCCACCAGTCCCCCACTGCCATCCCCCCACCCAGTATAGACCCCTCAGACCTTGGACACCCCCACCATGCCCCCTACCTTCCCCATGAAACCCCATGACCCTTACCATTCCCCCCTCCAATCCCCCCCTAACCTCCCCCACCCCCTTCTAGTCCCCCTTCCCCTACCCATTCACCCCTCCATTCCCCCCAAGACCTTGGACAACCCCACTCCCCCTACAAACCCTGGACACCCCCACCCTGCACATTCCCCCCTCCAGTCCCCCACTTCCTTCCCCCACGCAGAACGTACCCCCTGCCAGCCCTTCTCCCATCCCCCCACTAGAACCCGGACAGAATAGTTGGAATAAAACTTGGGTATACTTGAATGTATGTTACTGTGTGTTACAAAACCTAATCTCTATTGCTTATAATACAAAAGTAATGACTCCTTAGATACGAAAAAAGTATTTCCCATAGTTGAGGCCAACATTATAACATCTGAAACACTTAACATGATGTTTTTTATAGTTAGAAATCAATTATTTAGTTAATGGAACGCCTTTAGAGCTCCACCTACACAACCCTTGAGTCTCCGCATGAGATCATTTCAGATTCTCAGTTCGCTAAACTGCTCATTTGATCTATTATGTGCTGCCAAGTATTAAACATGACGGAAAGGCACACCCCATCCAAAATCAGTTTACCTTTCAAACAAAATGAAGATTAGGGATGGGATCATGGGGTCTCATATGAAGGAAAAAAAACTAAAGAAAACAATTTTTATGAAAATTCCATCAGCACATGAACATGCAAGATTATTAATATACCATCCAATCTAAATTTTAGTTCAAATCATGGGGTTGAATCCATTGTTTGGTGAAATTTTATCATAGTAGAAACTATCATAGGTGTTAATATATAGTAAACTAAATGAAATAACTAAGGGAAATAGCCAAATAAAAAATACATTTCCCATCAAAATCGATATCACTAGAACACTAACTATGGGATCAGGGGCTTCGTCTTGCACGCATATAACCCAAGTGAATCCAATTTTTACTGGCTAGTTATTCCTCTTTTTTTCTTCACTACATCTCTAGGATGAAGAAAAATGAATTTTGAGGTTTGAACTTGATACAGATAGAGTTTCTGCATTAATTGAAGTAAATGATGCTCTGATCTCTAGACTATTTTTTGTAGTCATGGTTGGTCATCGAATGAACCTTACTAATTCATTACTATATTTCCAATTCTCTTGATCAACTTCATATACCACATGCAAGGTATGATCTACTACAAATTATTTTATAGGTGAACCTAATAAATTTAAACTGAGAACTTTCAGAATGTAACATTTCATGGCCACAGTATTGCATTAAATTTCCTCCATAAAACACTTCTCTCCAGGATTCAGTTTCCTTCAAAGAGATCAATAGTTAGCCTGAGAAGAAAAAATAATTTATTTCTTTATTCCTACTAAAATAATAGTGGAACATTATAATAATAGAACAACTGAATTGGTATTTTCCCTCTTGGATTCTGAAACCACTCCACCACAATGCAGTTATGATATTGACATTTATATGAAATCAAATGGTCAGAAAAACTGAATAAGAACAAATGATCAATTCAAACTACATAATTCTTGCAACTTTACTTGTTTGTATCATAATGATAGGTTTTTCACATTTTTTGGGGAAATGTTGTCATAGTAGAACCCATTAAATTTGTTAATATTTAGTCATATAAAAAACATTGGGAAGAATCCCAATGGGAAACACATTTTCTTGTCAGAATGAAAGTGAATAGAACACTACCGATGGTAATAGGTGCTTCGTCTTGTATGGTAGGTGATTCAGATGACTCTATATTATTAGGGGCTAGTGATTCGTGTTATTTTTCTACATTAATCTCAAGGATGAAAAAATGAATATCCGGGGTCTGACCTTGATGTAGATGGAGTTCCTGCATCAGTTGTATTAAATGATTCCCCTATATCTTGACCACTTTTTGGAGTCATGACTAGTTCAAAAATTCACTTTGCGGATTCATTACAATATTTAGAATTATCTTCAGTGGCTTCATCTACAACATGTATGGTATAAGTTACATCAGATTCTTTTTTTAGTGAACCTAATAAATTTAAATGGACAACTTTCAGCAGGGAACATTTCATGACCACAATATTTTATTAACATTCCTCCATAAAATACTTCTATTTGGGCTTCAGTTTTCTCCACAGATATCAACAAATGGGTTTGGAAGAAATAATAATTAATTTCTTTTTCCTACTGAAATACAAGTGGAACATTACTTTCCCGTCACAACCCAATTGGGATTTTACCTCTTGGATCTCATAGCCACTGTACCATGAGGTGATGAAAATATTGTAATTATATTAACATTTATCTGCAATCATGAAGCTGCAGGATCACCTATGAGAAGATTCCATGATATCATATTTATTTTCTGAATTTGAGCTGGAAGGAAACCTCCAGTTTCAACCGGTGTATCACCAAAAAATACATGGAAGATACATAGCTTTTTCCTATTAAGACATGTGAATTAACAAGTATCTTAATAAATTCCATACTATCGATTCCAAAAAATGACCAATATTGATTATCACACAGACAAAAAAAGGTAGATGAGGGTGAAAAAGGTACTAATAATGTTTAGAAAACGTTCCAAACCAACAGTTGAATAATTAATGGTAATCATACCAGAAAATTGAGGTGGGGAAACTGCAAGCAGCATTATGCAATACCCAGCTGAACAACATGGGTCAAATCCCATACAAGAGACACCTTAGGGATTTCTTTGAATGACTTTACCACCACAACAAACTTCTCGACACCACACCCACCCCCTTCTCAACAATCCCATTTTTCTCCTCCCAACTCATCATCATCCACCAAAATGATATAATAATTCTTGTTACCTCCTTTATCAACCGCTCAAGGTGTCCCCTCCCTTTACACCCACCACATCATTTGATTGAAAGGTAGTGCTCGTTCACATTTTCGTTTTAGTTGTGGCACTTTTACACAATGTTGTTCAAAAATCACACACCTCCTGATTTGGGATTATTTAACTATAGTCTCTTCATGAATCATTTGAATTTATCATGATATAGCCACTTTCAAACTCACTTTAATAATCTACCCTACCCATGAGTCGTTCATGACATTTAAAAAAATGTTCTTAGTGTGTGACATGAATCATTGACCATATTTTCAAATGGTTTGCTTCTAAAAAAGTATAAAAAATAGATCCCTGACCTGATACATAATATAATAGATTTAATATTTTCCAGGAATTCTCTTGGTGGTGACTCATAATAAAAATATGTCTTCCTGCAAGAAGTAAACGCAAGAAGAATCAAATCCAGCGGTAGTTTTTACAATTTTAACAACACCAGCATCACTCTGATACTTCAAATCATTTGGTCGGTGTTGTATTGGGATGTAGAGTGAGAAAAACCAATTATATGTCAATAAAATGATCGATGAATCAGATTAAGACAACAAAATGAAGATGCGACAGAAACCATGGCTCAAATTCCATATGAAACCCACTTAAAATCTTGATGATCTTCAAATCATCAAACATCAATAGTATTGAAAAATATAAAAAGAAAAATATGTAAAATAAGAGAATAGTCAATGAACATGAGTAAACCCAAACAACACGGAAACACTGACAACCATCATCTTTGTTTCTTCATGGTTGGTCCCTAGGCAATAAATATTGTGCTGATATAAACTCAGCGGCTAATTGTGGAGATAGAGAAGTATGGTCTGGTGTTTCCATAGGTGGGGGAGGCGTAGTAGGTGGGGGTGGATTAGGTAGGAGCAGAGCTGGAAGAGGTGTTGTAATAACCCAAAGTTTTATTAAAGGAAAATCCCTCTTGATCCAGTTAAATGTCTCTTTATAAAAAATGTTTTTATAAGATGTCAACTTTTTGGTTTTATGATAAGAGTTGTGACCATTACTTTTATAGCCGTTTAACATTGATCACATGATTAGTATAAATATAAGGCTTTAATAAAACCAATTTAACTCAGACAAAGGAAGCGATGACCTCATCCAGTAGAATTTCCCCATACGAAGCCCATTTATCAGAGCTTGGAAAAGAGGTGGCATCCTTGGGCTTCTCCCTTGACCAAGCCCAAGTTTAGCTTCATTATGTCGAGCTCAAACATGACCGTCTACGGGAAAAGTGGAAGTTGATAGAGATTACCACTCGAGCGATGTTATGCGAGCTGCCCCAAGAGTCTGTCACCATCACACGCCTTACCCTTAGGTCTTATGTGGCTATTTTAAGGGGTTATGTAACAAATAATTAGCACTATGTTCATGTACATTATTTTTTTGTATAAAATAATGAATATAATTTCTAGTCATTTTTGATACATTGTAAATAGTTTTTAAAGTACAAATGGTGTTTTTAGTTATTATTTTATTAAGAATTCAATTTTATTAAATTATAGGATTTTTGAATTAAATAATATTTTAATAAAATATTATTATTAATATTAAATTATGTTTTATTAAATATAAATTATCTTATAATTTTATGAATGCAATTAAAATCTTTATTAAGGTTTGAAGGCCATTTCTGTCAAAACCCGTGAATTTTCGATAAATGTTGGTTTTTATTATAAAAGTGAAATTTAACATATTTAGAAATTTTTTTTAGATGAAATAAATGTAATTTCTGGAATCAGGATGTCAAAATTATCCAACGGTTAATTTTTCATAATTTTCTAAGACAGTCAAATTTTTGGGTAACAATTAAATACCGTTTAAATATATAATGTGTTTTATGACATCATAATGACTCAATAGTGATGTAATAAAATAACATAATCCTTATGTTCGTCCAATATATATTTTACCATTAAAATAAAGTGATTTTGGGTTTGTTTGATTTACTTTTCAAAGAATTAATGAACCCCTCAAGATTTATTCAACACTTTGCCTTTTTAAATTAATTTCCATGAGAGTGTGACTCACCTCCACATAAGCAACCTTATTATTTTAATAAGTTCGGACCTTGGACTTGTAAAATATTGTTTTCATTTTTCCTTTTCCAGAAAGCATGGGCAAAAACCATGGGATGGTTTGTGGTTTGGATTATTTTAATATAAGGGGTCCCAAACCTAAATAATAAAGAATTCTCTCACCTTTCCTATATAAACCCACACAAGATCCCACTTCCTTCTCACTAAAATCATTTGGAGTTCGTACAACCTCTACCCTAATATCTCTAGAATCCATCCAATGTTCCCCAAGCTCCCTAGAAGCCTCTCACAAGCCTCTCTCTAGCCTTTGGAAGCACACTTCCAAGTAAGGGTTTTTTATTCCTTTCTCATTTTTGTCAATTTTCTTTAAGTTTTATTGCCCTTTTAATTTCAATTATGAATGTTGGGGTATGGTTTCGAACCTCCCCCATACTTCCCTCTTATTGTTTGAATGATGGGAGACCCCTTTCTCTATCATTAAATGCCTCCCATGTACACCCGTTACTATGCTGAAATTCCGAAAGGAACTTCTCTCTCTTCTTTTACATTCAAGCAATACTTTTGTATCATGAATCTAAATTCCTTTTCAATTGTCGGGACATGTATCTATATGACCTCCTTACTGTACGTTACAATTAAATATGATGAGGAACCCCTTTCTCTCTCAACAATGATTTTTATGAATTCTTATGTCACACTATTACGCTGCTGAAATCGCACCGATTTTCTAAGCCAATGTCATTGTGTAGTGAATACCATGTCCATTTCTTCATCAAGGGTATTCACCTTTATGCACATTTACTTAGTGATTATAAAGTTTCATGTATGAATTCCACATTCCTTTATCATGGAATAAAAGAATACATTTTATGAATCCATGTTTTATGATCCATGTTGCACACTTATGCATGAAATGAAATGTTTAAGAAGGGTGTGCCCTTATAGCGCTCCAATGCATTGGGTAAAGTATATTATCATGATACGTCATGTGCAATGAGTGTTGACTCATGCTAATTCACGTGCAACTAGGGTTTACTCGTGCTTCATGTGTAATGAGGGTTTACTCATGCTCCATGTGCAATGAGCCTTGGCTCATGCTAATTCAATGTTAAGTGTTGTTGCCACATTTCCATGTTAAGATTATCATGATTTATCATGCCTTTATACTGATGATTCTTTTATTCTATATTGATATGCCTATTGTATATCATGTATTGTACTCCTCATGTTATTCCATGTGTACTCCCTTACTGGGCATTATAGCTCACCCTTTTCTTATGCAAGTCCTCAGGTTATCCCATGCAATGCTATGTATGAGGGAATGTAGTGGTCATGTAAAGGACGTTTTCAATAAAGATGTTTTATTTCATGTTTTAAGTTTTTATGTAATGATCCTAATCCCAAAGACACTAAACAACTCAATCTTCATTGTTGTATCAAGTGAATCTTTATGTAATTAAGCATGTTTAAGTTGTAATAAAAAGCAGGGTTGTCCTAGATGGTATCAAATGATAGGTTTAGTTATTTATGGGATTAGGAAAACCCTATTAAAGCCTTAGATACAAGACTAAGTATAATAAAAACATCCCAAATTTTGGTAAATACTAAGTAAGTGGTTTATCAAACAAATACATCCCTGTCTGGATACGAGCAGGTAGAGGTGGCTCTGGCATAGATATATCTTTGGGGTAAAACACGAAAACACCGTTTTGAGCTAGACTCAAACGAGAACTGGTGCACAAAAATGGGCCTTGCTGCACTCTTGGTTACGAAACTCTCGAGGGATATGTTTTGATAAATTCACAATCTTGGTATGAACCCTTATTAAGGGAAAAATTCCCCTAAGAATATATGTTAGAAAGTAGATCATGAAAAGCCTAGATTGAATCCTATAGACTCATGAGTTAAAGAAATTAATGTTTATTTATAAGTCATCAAATTTTGTCTTCGGATTACCCTTTATGTGTTACCCCTAACTTTCCTTTTATTCCATCCAATGGCCAGTAATAGTAGGACTCGGGCTAACAACTATTGTGAAGATCAGTGTGATGATTATACTAATTAGAATCCCAATCCAATGGGATTGGGAATCACGAACTTTGTCACACTTCACTCTAAGCTAACTCATGTTTTGAATAGAAACACGGGTCAGGAAGAATGTTCAATCCCCCCTAAGAAAGAACAAGTCACTATCGAGAGCTTCATGAGACAAAGGCCTCCTACTTTTAGTGGATCATCTGATCCCATGATCACTGAAAAATGGATCAACTCCATTGAAAAGATATTCTCTATCCCCCAATGTCCTGGATAAGATAAGGTTCTCCTGGCGGCTTATCGTATGGAGGGTGAAGCTGATCCATGGTGGATGTTGATCAAAAATACGATGCCTAAGGAGGAGATCGAGGCTTTGGAATGTAAGGAATTCCAGAAGATGTTTTTCGATAAATATTTTCCGCACACCCTCTGTCTTAAGATGGAAAGGGACTTCATTTCCCTCAAGCAAAAAGATGAAAAATCTGTTGGATCGTACGTGGAAAACTTCAGATGACTTGCACGATACTCTTCCGGCTTTGTCGTTACCCCCAAATGCAAGGCTGACCGCTTCTTTGGTGGGCTGAAGCCTAGCTTGCGGAAAGCATTAGCGATCCGTGACTTCGACAGCTATGAGGAAATTGTCTGATGTGCCCTCAAGGTCGAAATGGAGATCAGAGAATCATAAGGGTATCATGGGGACAAGAAGCGTAGGGTGGACATCAATGCTGGTGGTCCGACAGATAAATCCAACGGCGCTAAGAAGTTCCAGCACCCCACTTGCCAAAATTGCGGACAGAAGCACCCTGGAAATTTCCATAAGGGGATGACAAAATGCTTCAGGTGTGGAAGAGAAGGGAACCTAGATTTTAACTATTGGCAAGAAGGACCCGTGGATGCGACAGAGGAGAAGAACGCTCCGTTCGAACCTAAACACGTTGTTCAATGCTACAAATGCAATGAACCGGGTCATTTTTAAAATCAGTGGCCTAATCCAAGTGTTATCGGAGGCAACAAACAACCTCCAAGAAATCAAGGAAGTGCTTTTGCTATCACTTCTAACGAAGTGAACCCTGACAAAGAAGTGGTGACAGGTAAGCTAGTTATTCATTCAATAATAGCGAACATACTTTTTGATTTAGGTTCTACACATTATTTTATATCTTGAATGTTTAGTAGAACAATCCCAGCACCACCACAAATCATGGAAGTAAAGATGTCAGTGAGTACGGAAAATGGGGCAATCATTGCATCCCATGAATATAAGTTCTCCACTGTTATAATCTCTAGATTTAATTTCCCGGTGAACCTCGTAATACTCCCTTTGGTGGAATTTGATGCAATTCTTGGCATGGATTGGCTTTCCTTATATAGAGCCAACATAAATTGTCGGCAGAGGGAAATCACACTCTATATGGGAAATCGACCCCCGATTCTTTACAAGTGTCAGGAGGAAGATGAATCTCCTTTAGCTCCATCATCACAAGCATGGATATTACTACCCTATGAGCATGCATATCTGGCTCAGATGATTGAGTCCAAGGAAGAAACCATCCTTGAAGAAATGCCTATTGTGAGGGAATTCACTAAAGTGTTTCCCGACAAACTGCCTGGTCTTCCTCCAACAAGAGATGTTGAGTTATCAATTGAACTTATACTTGTGGCGCTACCAATATCCAAGACTCCATATAGAATGGATATTTTTGAGCATGAATAGCTGAAGAAACAACTACAAGAGAATCTGGATAAAGGGTTTATACGCCCAAGTGCTTCCCCATGGGGTGCACCAGTCCTCTTCGTCAAGAAGAAGGATGGGTCAATGCGGCTTTGCATCAATTATTGTGAACTTAACAAAATCACGGTAATGAACAAGTATCCACTCCGACGAATTGATGACTTGTTTGATCAGTTGCGTGGAGAACAATATTTCTCCAAGGTGGACATGCGGTCGGGATATTATCAAGTAAGGGTGAAGAAAGAAGATATCCCCAAGACTTCTTTTCGTACAAGGTACGGGCACTATGAATTCATAGTAATGCCTTTCGGACTCACCATTGCTCCAGAGAAAATACATGTTCTTGATGAATAGAGTCTTTAGAGATTACCTTGACAAATTTTTGGTAGTCTTTATAAATGATATTCTAATATACTCCAAAACCAAGGACGACCATGACGAGCATTTAAGAACTTTACTGGAGATTTTGCGCAAAGAGAAGCTCTATGAAAAGTACATAAAGTGTGAGTTCTGGTTGAAGGAGGTCTCATTCTTGGGCCATATCATCACATTAAATGGGGTATCTGTGGATCCCTCAAAAACAGATGCAATTGAGGGATGACTGAGGCCAACATCGGTAACCGATATCAGTAGCTTGTGGGGGTTAAGTGGATATTATCGAAGATTTGTGAGAAATTTCTCACGATTTTCCAACCTCTTACCAATCTAACTTGAAAGGGAGTAAAGTTTTCTTGGAGTTATGAATGTGAATAATGTTTCAAGGAGTTGAAAAGGAGGCATATCACTGCACCCGTGCTCACTTTACCCACAAGTGGGGAGATTTTTTTGGTATTCAGTGATGCTTTGAAGAGGGGCTTAGGATGTGTAATGATGTAGAATGATAAAGTGATATCCTATGCCTCAAGGAAGTTGAAAATCCATGAGCGAAACTATCCAATGCATGATCTTGAGTTGGAGGCGGTGATCTTTGCCTTGAAAATATGGCGGCCTTATCTCTATGGAGAGAAATGTGAGATATATACTGACCAAAAGAGTCTTAAAAATATATTCACACAGAAAGAGCTTAATATGCGCTAGAGAGGATGGATAGATCTCATCAAAGATTATGACTGTTCAATACATTACCACCCTGGGAAAGCGAACATGGTGGCGAATGCCCTAAGTAGAAAGGATCCAGTGATTCTATTAATGATGAGAATTGAGAAGGATCCAATCTTCTTAGACTTGATGAAGATGGAAATGAGAATCATAAATAAGGGAGGATCATCAATCCTTTCACAAATGATTTCTCAAACCTCTCTTTTGGTATGGTTAAAGGATGATCAAAAGGATAATGTGGGAATTCAAGAAAAAGTCGAAGCTATCAAAAAGGGGAAATCCTCGGAGTTTACTGTTAATGAAGATGGAATTGTGTGGTTTGGGAAAAGACTATGAGTTTCATCAAGTCCGGAGCTAAAGAAGGAACTTTTGGATGATTTACATAATTCAAATTTCTCTATTCACCCAGGGAGCACAAAGATGTATCAAGATCTCTGAGAAAACTTTTGGTGGGATAATATGAAGAAGGAGATTGTCGAATATACATCAAAGTGCCTGGTGTGTCAGCAAGTGAAGGTAGAGAGGCATAAGTATAATGGGATGATGCAACCATTGCCCCTATCAGAATGGAAATGGAAGAACATCACTATGGACTTTGTCACCAGACTTCCAAGGACATCCAAAGGCAGAAATGAAATCTGGGTTGTTGTGGACCGTCTTACAAAAACTGCACACTTCATTTCTATTCGAGAGGATTTCTCTTTGAATCAACTGGCACGGATATATATCAAGGATGTGGTAAGGTTGCATGGAGTACCACTATCTATTGTGCCTAACCAAGATCCAAGATTCACCTCTAAGTTTTGGAAGAGTCTTCAACATGCTCTGAATACTGAACTGAACTTCAGTACGGCTTATCATCTTCAAACTGATGGCCAATCCGATCGGACTATCCAAACACTTGAGGATATGTTGAGATCGTGCTCAATGGAATTTAAAGGAGGATGGGATCAACATCTTCCTCTGGTAGAGTTCTCTTATAATAATAGTTTCCACTCGAGCATCAAAATGGAATCCATATGAAGCCCTGTACGGGAAAAGGTGTAGAACACCGGCATGTTGGGATGAGGTCAGTGAACGTAAGATGCTTGGACCAGAAATGGTCGAAGAAATTGTGGAGAAGGTGAAAACCATTCAGCAGCATATCAATGCAGCCCAGATTCGACAGAATAGTTATGCAGATAATCGTCGACGAGACCTTGAGTTTAAAGTCGGAGACATGGTTTTTTTACGCATATCTCCGTGGAAGAAGGTAACGAGGTTTAGAAAGAAAGGGAAGTTAAGTCCAAGGTACACTGGCCCCTTCGAGATTCTTGATCATGCTGGGGTTGTGGCATATCAACTAGCACTTCCACCTGAAATGGCCAAGGTGCATAATGTCTTTCATGTATCCCTCTTAAGGAAGTACATACCGGACCCTTCACATGTACTCTCTTCTAAGGTGGTACCATTGGAATATGATATTTCTTATGAGGAGCAACAAGTGAAAATCTTAGATCGTAGTGAAAAAGTTCTACGAAATAAGACAATGCCCCTCGTTAAGGTGTTATAGAGAAACCACAAGTTTGAAGAAGCAACTTGGGAGTCGGAGGATATGATGAAGCTGAGTTACCCACATTTGTTTTAGTGTGGGAAAAGGAAAATATCGAGGGAGAAATTTAATAAGGGGGGAATATTGTAACGACCCAAAGTTTCAATAATGGAAAATCCCCCTTGATCCAGTTAAATGTATCTTTATAAAAAATTATTTTATAAGATGTCAACTTCTTTTGTTTTATGATAAGACTTGTGACCGTTAATTTTATAGCCGTTGAACAGTGATCACATGATTAGTATAAATATAAGGCTTTAACGAACACAATTTTACTCAGACAAAGGAAGCGATGGCCTCATCCAGTAGAATTTTCCCATACGAAGCCCATTTGTCGGAGCTTAGAAAAGAGGTGGCATCCTTGGGCTTCGCCCTTGACCAAGCCCAATCTGAGCTTCATTCTTTCAACCTTGAACGTGACCGTCTACGGGAAAAGTAGAAGTTGACAGAGATTACCACTCGAGCGATGTCATCCGAGCTGCCCCAAGAGTCTGTCACCATCGCACACCTTACCCTTAGGTCTTATGCAGCTATTTTAAGGGGTTATGTAACAAATAAGTAGTACTATTTTCATTACATTATTTGTTTGATATAATAATGAATATAATTTCAAGTCATTTTTGATACATTGTAAATAGTTTTTAAAGTACAAAAGGTGTTTTTAGTTATTATTTAATTAAGAATTCAATTTTATTAAATTAAGGGATTTTTGAATTAAAAAATATTTTAATTAAATATTATTATTAATATTAAATTAATTTTTATTAAATATAAACGATCTTATAAATTTATGAATGCAATTAAAATTTTTATTAAGGTTTGAAATCCATTTCTATCAAAACCCGTGACTTTTCGATAAATGTTGGTTTTTATTTTAAAAGCGAAAATTAACATATTTAGAAATATTTTTAGATGAAATAAATTTCATTTCTGGAATCAGGACGTCAAAATTATCCGACGGTTATTTTTTCATAATTTTCTAAGACAGTCAAATTTTTGGGTAAAAATTAAATACCGTTTAAATATATAATGTGTTTTATGACATCATAATGACCCAATGGTGATGTAGTAAAATACCATATTCCTTATGTTTGTCAAATATATGTTTTACCAATAAAATAAAGTGATTTTGTGTTTGTTTGACTTAATTTTCAAGTCATTAATGAACCCCTCAAGACTTATTCAACACTTTGCCTTTTTAAATTAATTTCCATGTGAGTGTGACTCACCTCCACATAAGCAACCTTATTATTTTAATAAGTTTGGAACTTGGCCTTCTAAAATATTGTTTTTCTGTTTCCTTTTCTAGAAACCATGAGGAAAAACCATGGGATGGTTTGTGGTTTGGAATAGTTTAATCAAAGTGGTCCCAAACCTAAAGAATAAAGAATTCTCTCACCTTTCCTATATAAGCCCACCCAAGATCGCACTTCCTCTGCACTAAAATCCTTTTGAGTTCATCCAAAATCTTCCATAATCTCTCTAGAATCCTTCCAAGGTGCCCCATGCTCCCAAGCAGCCTCTCACAGGCCTCTCTCTAGCCTTTGGAAGCACACTTCCATGAAAGGATTTTTTCTTCCTTTCTCATTTTTGTCAATTTTCGTTAAGTTGTATTGCCATTTTAATTTAAATTATGAATGTTGGGGTATGGTTTCACACCTCCCCCATACTGCGCTCTTATTTTTTGAATGATGGGATACCCCTTTCCCTCTCATTAAATTCCTCCCATGTACACCCATTACTATGCTGAAATTCGGAAAGGAGCTTATCTCTCTTCTTTTACATTCAAGCAATACTTTTGTATCATGAATCAAAATTCTTTTCAATTGTTTGGACATGTATCTATATGACCTCCTTACTTTCCATTACATGTCAATATTATCAGGAACCCCTTCCCCTCTCATCAACCATTTTTATGAATTCTTATGTCACGCTGTTACGCTGCCGAAATCACACCGATTTTCTAAGCCAATGTCATTGTGTAGTGAATACCATCCCATTTCTCCATCAAGGGTATTCACCTTTATGCACATTTACTTATTGATTATAAAGTTTCATTTCTGAATTCCACATTCCTTTATCGTGGAATAAATGATTATGTTTTATGAATCCATGTTTTATGATCCATGTGGCACACTTAAGGATGAAATGAAATGTTTAATAAGGGTGTGCCCTTATAGCGCTCCAATGCATTGGGTAAAGTATAGTATCATGATACGTCCTGTGCAACGAGTGTTGACTCATGCTAATTCAAGTGAAACTAGGGTTTGCTCGTGATTCATGTGAAATGAGGGTTTACTCATGCTCCATGTGCAATGAGCCTTGGCTCATGCTAATTCAATGATAAGTGTTATTGCCACATTTCCATGTTATGATTATCATGCCTTTATGTTCGTGTTTCTTTTATGATCTATTGATATGACTATTGTCTAACATGTATTTTACTCCTCATGTTATTCCATGTGTACTCCCTTACTAGGCTTTATAGCTCACCCTTTTCTTATGGATGTCCTCAGGTTATCCCATGCAATGCTAAGTACGAGGGAATTAAGTGGTCATGTAAAGGAAGTTTTCAATAAAGATGTTGTATTTCATGTTTTATGTTTTTATGTAATGATCCTAATCCCCAAAGACCCTAAACCACTCGATCTTCTTTGTTGTATCAAGTGAAGCTTTATGTAATAAATCATGTTTAAGTTGTAATAAAAATCAGGGTTGTCATAGGTGTAGGAGCTGGAGTCGGAGCCAGTTGAAGAAGAGAAGGTAGCAACCGAGGGGTAGGAGTCGGAAGAGCTAGATCCAATCATGGAATTAAAAGGGATTATCACAAAGTATTATGATGAATAATATTCAAGCATGAAATGGGATATATAATCACTTATCGTTTATGGTTTAAAATATGTCTATCTTACAAAATTTGAGAAAACTAAAGGTTTATACATTTAGCAGATGACTATACCTAAGCTTATCTGCTGCGTGCTCAAGGGCGCTGGAACCTAGGTGGAGCGGTGAACCCCGACATGGAAGAGCCAAAGGCGGAGTTGTCAGTTGCAGAGAAGGTGTATACTGAGGAGCCAATGTTGGAGGAGACAAAGGCAGAAGAGATATAGGTGGAGCCAAAGGTGGAGGATCCAAAGACAGATCAAACGCAGGTTGACTCACAACTCTGGAGGGCGTTTAGGGAGGGTAGGTGGAGAGGGGATTTGGGGAGGGAAGCAGAATAGAATATTGGGGGAGGGGTGTAGGAACCCTAGACCGGGGAGAGTAGAATCGGGGAAGGGATGTAGTCGTCATGGTAAATGTCGATCGGCGGTGGGATAACTAGAGTTTTTTTCAGGTTTGGAGGGATAGATCCAGAATATGGGCTGATGTGGATACATAGCGAGTTGACATGTGGCGGAAAGGTGCCTTCTTTAGTAAATATTTACATATAAAATTTGAATATTAATATCATCATAATAAAAAGAACTATTTTATAAAATCAATTATATAAACTGAGAATAATATTTACATCTAAAATGTACAACAATATCAAAATCACCAGAACCATAATGACCACCATCATCTCATATAAAAACACCTACATCATTACCACCTCCTATCATAAAGCACTAAAAAAATATTAAGAACCTAAAAATCACATAAGTCCTAATTTAAATTTGGCCAAAGAATAAAAAAGAAATACATCTTAACAAAATTTGATGTTGAACTCACTGTAATCGATGGTGGGGGATGGAACCGGCCTCATCATAAGAAACCACCTGTAAGGAAATAGTGGGAAGAGAAATGAGATATAACAACTTTATATACATATGTGATCAGTGATGATAAATGATACATGAATACATTACCATTATAAATTATATAATTCCTTTATATTATTACCAAAATATCATCATTTATTAACCCCCATTGGACTGATAATTTATGGTGGTCATATCAACACAAAACAGATACAAACACACACATTTTTCATCATAATATCAATAATCAATGCATTTTTACATGAATAAAGAATAAAAATAACACATCCATGAAGCATACCCCACCAACCAACTCCACTCCCACTTCCCCCAACACCATCCCCCCCAGCACCAGTACCCCTACACTAGCCCATATTCACCACTCCCCCAGCCCCCCACCACCCCAGCCACCCCCTGCCCTCCTGCACCAGCCCTCGGCACCCCACCACCCCAACCCACCCCCACCCATGCCCCCTAAACCTTCCCCCATGTACACCTCTACTGCCCCCCCCCCCCACCTACGCCTCTACTGGCCCCCAGCCCTCAGCCCCCCATACACACCCCCACCCACAACACCACACCTCCCAGCCCCTCCCCAGTGCTAAGCCCCCCCCCCCCCACCAGCACCCCCACTACCCCCCGGCACCAGCCCCATGCACCACTCGCCCTGCCCCCATCCCCCTCACCTACACATGTATTACTCTTATTCTTCTAGTATATCTTTTGTATTATTTAGAATACCATTATTTAGATGTCAATATTACTCCTCTTTTTCTAGGATGTCATTAATTAAATGATTTATACGATTACTTTTCTAAATTGATTCCATTTGTTACTTTAGCTCACATCCATCAGTCATGAAGTTAATGGCCAATTTTCAATGGTCCATGATCTGGACTATTCTTCCATAGTTTAGGAATTTCATCTCTATTTCAACATCCTCTTCACTTCCATCTGTCATGACGTTATTATGCCAACATCCCCTATACTTCTATCCAAATTTCTAGTATCACTATTATTAACAAATAAATCACCTTCTCTTTCTATAGAATTTAGTATATCTTGTTATTCTTGCATTCTATTTTTAGATAACAAAAATATGATCTTGCACTTTATTTAGAGATCCATGTATTTTATTCATTCTCCTAGAAAAATTGGATGATATGGATGGATTCTTATTATTTAATCATACACATATTTGTGTAGACTTTGTTTTTAAACCATGGATAATAGATAAATATGCATGAGTAAAAATAGATTTATCAGGATGGTCTGTTACATTCCTCTATGAGATTACATTGAAAAAAGAAGTGGATCAATTAAAGTAATTTTGAAACAATTATGAGTATTTTTGTTAGTAATATTATCATCATCAGTTTGTGTGGTAGCTAGTATTATTTTCCAAAAAACATGTAATTATTCAACATGGGTGACTTCGTGATTTATCAATTTATCTTCTTACTACAATAATTATAGATTTAGATAAAACATATCATATTCAAGAGATTTGGTCATTTCTTCATATCCCTTTTGTAACTTCAGAATCAGATCTCCATACACTTTATTAAGCATTATAAGAGAACCATCTAGTTGTTTAATTCCATTGTCTTTAACATCCAGCTATAAATATTTGACATCCATAGAGGTTAAATATAGTTTTTCAAATGAGAAGATGACTTATATAATAAAAACATCCTAAAAAACAATCCTTTTTAAAATCTAACTCATTTGTAGACAATTTTCCATTGGAAAGTGCTAGAAAATTCTCTTAACTTCAATAAACACTAGGATGGTGATACATTTACTTACCTTCATAGCAACTTTATGATTCATTGACACCGAATCTAAATATAACCAGGATTTCTAATATTGTATCTCCCTTGAGAAATTCCATCTTAGTGGTGACTTGGTCATTACATCACGTGCCTACTTGTGAAATTTCATCTAAAAAGTCTAACTGCACTTAATGGATGTTTTGGTTCAAACAACCATTTTAATAAAAATAGAGAAACCCCCTACATGGATATAAAAAGTTCCATGTAGGATGTGTTATTTACAAATAAAAACGGCATCAAGTATATGGAAAACATCGATTCAATAATGTCAAGCAAGTTATACCATTGTGTGTTTTCGCAGACAGCGCACCTCCGTTGGAGGGGTTTTAATACAAAACCATGACATGTTTATCAAACAAAACAATTATCTTAACTAAGACATATTAATTAATTTAAATTTAATATAAAAAACCATAATTAAGAAGGAAACTAAATGCAATTTAAAACATTATTGAATTAAAGTGGATAAAAGAGGGACCCTACCTCAGATGAACCAAGACACACTCAGCGCTTGACACTTTTACGAGTGACAACTCTAAGCTGCTTCATCCATCCTCCAGGCATATGCACCTTTTCATATACATAAGGATTCCCTAACCCCTATGTAAATATCTACATGGCCTTGAACACACACAAGAGGATTCGTATATATATTATCACATGAATATGCTCGTCATCACCCACACATGTATGAATTTTCGATATATATATACAAATGCACACCTATCCCCTTATATGTAATCGTGGTTCCATGAGCGGATAAACATATAATTGGAGAACATATTATATATGTGCTTACCTATGCATACACGGTGAGTCGCCTTTTGACTCTCGTTGTCGCAACACACACGAGTGGGTCCCCGGAGACTTCAACAAAATGCCAGTGAACGGATGAATCATCATTAATTGAACCTAAAAATTGAAATGGGAGGATCATGAATACTGTGAAAGGAAATCTATCATATTAAATTACATAACCCTACTCTCATGTTATAATCCATCTCACCGCACAAGTCTTCACCCAAACTATCTACAATAACACCCACTGAGAATCACATGCACTGTCCCACATATAGAATTTCAAAATAAGGGAATGGTCTCATTATATGCTTTTCAGTCACTATGGTAATACACCAATATATCATAATAAACATAAAAAATCCTCACATTTAATATATTATTCCACTAATATTTTCTTACTGCATTTAATCATTAAGAGAGAAAAAGAATCAATCAAGAATATAACCTCATGTCTATTAGTCGAATTAACCTTTGATCCTTGATCTAAATCATTCATCATTATATATCGACTCTTCAACAAGGAATAGAACATCTAGAAGATTCACATTAATTAACATGGAATATTATATTCATTTCATGAATGATTAAAATGGAAAATAGGATTCACTATTGATGATCTTTTTCATGATCCCCAAAGTCATCCATAATATCAAACTCTCATAAAGGTAGAATTATGACACATGAGGTATTAATAAATGCCAACTCTATATATATGGTATACCACTAAACCAAAACCCTTCTCAAACTTCATACCTAGACAATGTATATCATTCTAGAAAATGAAAAAACTAAAATGCGGGAGACTCACTCTTCTCTTTTCCATAGATTTCATACCATATATAGATATTTATATATAGGGTCTATCTTCCCAATTTGGGGTTAATCCATAAATAAAAACAACCCATGTCTAACCAACAACAATTAACTCATTATCCTCAAGGTCGATTGTGAAACACCTCACCACCAGTCAATCATCAAAATGTTTCTCACACTATCTGATGTCCATACCATGACCTAATCAAAACTATGACTTATCACTCACAAATACATATTATAATCCCATGAATAATCTCCTTATCATCAGGAAACCTAAGAGTCGTAAAATCCATCTCAAAAACTTATGGGAACCTTCCAAGGCCCCAATATTGTGAGATCATTATGAAACCCAGTGGGAATCTCATCCTCACCTATCCAACCCATCTTATAGTAGAAATTCATGACATGTAGATCATACATAATCAAATAATAGTAAAAATCATGGGGAATTCAACAAAAAAAGTGATAATATATGAGAATATTTCCATTATAAATAATGCATCTACTATATGAGGTTAATAAGACAAAGAAATTTCTAAAAAAACTTCCATTATGGTATATCAAAAAATCAGTTAAGAAACACTTTTATAAACAATTTAAAGTTTCATCTCATGCGTACTATTCATACATCATTTCCCTGAACAAATATATTTAAACTATCATATGAAAAATTACAAATTTTAATTTTAAAAAAAAAATTCCAAAAAACACATATTAAGATGATTTCTATAATGAAAATTTATTTCAAAAATGCTTCACAATTAAAATTTCATTTTATAGCTAAAAAAATTATTTGTATATATCACAACGAATCCTCACCTCACATGACCTTGTGAACAATATGATGGGCCACTGATAACTTTTCAACCAAGGTGTAACTAAATATACTATTTAGGATGCTATGTATCCTTTGCTGACTATTAGTATAATAATATCACATCACAATTATAGAGTTATAGAATGTCATAAAATTATTTCAAAATAATAGTAATTATAAAATGAATATAAAATAACTTTTAGAAATTTCATTAAAGAAAAAGGATTAAATTAACCAATGAATAAATATAACCGATATTAATTATACATCCAATATAAATCAAAAGTCATACCAACCAGTTTCTATAACAAAGATCCATCATCTCTTCAAATTACCAAGAAATATATGTGTCATATATTTAAAATAAAGTCCTACACATGGAAAAAATAATAGAATACTCACTATATGGAATAACAAAACTGAAACCATGAAAAATGTGGTGTATAAAAATAATGGCACACCATCACATACTATAAGTTGAATCCCAAATTCATAAATCCCAATAAAACATTGATTTCATGAAATTTTGCTAAAATCTATAAATAAATTAGTCTGGGGACATACATCCATTGAATGAGTGTGTATTAATACAAATTATTCCTCTATAAGTGTTCTTTAACTATTACACGCAAAATACACATTATTATAGTGATTTTATTAATGATCTTGTGAAATTACATATTCAAATACCCAGAAAAAACACCAAAATCATGGGAAGAACACTATAAGGTAATAAATAGAGATGAAAGGAAGACTCATAATAAGGACTGGTGAACTAGAACCATAGTGATCTTACCATTGACACATTTGTAGTTGGGTAGAGAACCATGAAAATTACCCTCAATTGAAGAGGTATGGACGAATGTTCACTCGAGATAGGTATGAATTGCTTGAGAGAGAAGCTGGCGTAAAAGAGTTAACACAACCATATTCTGTAGCAAGGGAGAAGGGTTTCTAGGTGGGAGATGAGTGGTGCCACCATGAGGGTTCGGAGGGTCGGGGATCAATGGAGGAGTGGCGACATTCATCAGGGAGGACGGTGTGGAGAGGTCTAGGGAGGAGGACGGCACAGAGTGGTCGAGGGAGTAGGATGGCACAGATCCAGGGATGAGCAGCGATGTTCAGCAGGGAGGAGGTCATGGAGAGCCCGACAAGGAGGAAGTCACAGAGAGTTGAGGTCATGGGATGAGGGGTCGCAGATTCAGGGAGGACGAGCCCGACGCTTGTGCGAAAAAATGGGGTTGCCACGGTTTTTTAATTAATCCATGGCTACAAACATGCTATAGTCGTGGATCTTTAAAAAGTGGCTATTGATCCGTGTCTATAGCTTAAATTTGTAGTAGTGTTAGTACAATAAGAGTACCATTGTGAAAAATGTAATTTTATTTGAAATGTGACTTTTCTGAAGTATAATTATAATGGAATTTATTATATATGGTATAAAATCTCATTTATGGATGAGAAATACTATTTTATAAAAGTAAAATTTGATAGAATTTTTTTTGTTTATGTATAAAAAATTTTGTTTCACAAATATATTCATATGTAATTAGTTGAATTGGAATCATATTTCATATCAAATGAAAATGTGAGTTTATAAATTTTCCGAAGTATGTTATTAAAATCTACTCTTGGAATTATCTAGATATTACTTATCACAAACATTATCCTTTATTTTATAAGAATTATTTTTATCATGAAGTGTCAAATATATTGAAATTTAATCATAATAATCGAAAATATCCCCACATTCTATTATAACAGGGGTTTCACCGACTAAAAATGATGAAATATTTTCATTATCAAATTAATCATAATTGCATGAAATAATTGGAAATATTATAGAGGAATCAATATATACCTAAACCACATTAAATTAATTGGTATTTAGAGGATCATCACATAATCATGAAAGTTATGTATATCCATACTCCCATATGGATGACAATATGAAAATGTATCTCTACCCATTTCATTATGTGTATTCATATAATTTAAAATTTTCATTCATTTTCCATTATAATATTTCCTTGAACATCTATCAATTATTTTTAATCAACGAGAATATTGCAAGATTTTTTCTGGTTTCTGAAATTTATATAAAAAAAATTAAATAGTATCTTTTTTATCACATATCTTTTTTTTTCATTCTTTCTATTCATGTTATGAAATTCAGTATTAACAATACACTATTACATCAATTTCTCAAGATAATAATTTTCATTATCACATTCCTTATATTTACTATAATATGGTAAATATTTAACATCCCTCACTGAAATTGAAATTTTTTCATCAATTTCACCATCCATTTCCTTTCAAGATGTAGTTTCCCTTGATGATATATCAACACCTACCCTATTCATTTTCATTAATTATTAAAATCCCTTTTCAATGTACATTCATATAGGATAAGGGTTATAATAAGTAAATTAAAACTCAATTTATTCAGTTGTTTCTTGTTATTTATATATTTTATCATATTCTCCTATACATCAGGCATAATATTAATAATCATATTAAAAACCAATTCATCCATTAATTCTTTCTATTCAATAGATTGTAATATATTTACAATAGTTATAAAGTTATTATTTATTTATGAAAAGTTTTATAGATATGAAATTAAAATCATCACTATCATCAATAAGGTTAGATCATATAGGATCTAAATCCATTTATGTACTAAAATGTGTTACATTAATATTTTTTTCAGAATTATTTCTATTTTTGAAAAGAATATATTTTATGTTAGATATTTCTTGTCAGTGAGAATAATGGAGTGTTCTGAACTCTATAGTTTATACAATACTCAGAATTATCTTCTCTATATAAAATTGTAACTCATTTTTTGGGAAGCATTTTATTTTCAATCATAATTACAATAATTATTAAATCTACTATTAATAAATATGTACTTCATCCAATCAGTCTAATACATATAGTTAGCTCTATCAATAATTGGAGGTCTGGTAAGAGATATTTTGTCTAATGTGCCTAAAATAATCCTACAAAAAATTAAAATATTTACACTATGATATAGATAGTATAAGAAGTAGAAAATTAATGTTTAGTTATTATTAATTTTCAAATATTTCATATGAGATTATATTTATGAATAAAATTTAATGAAATTTACATAAAAACAAATGGAACCGGAAATAAGTGACGATTTATCATTATCCAAAAGTGGAAATGAAATCTGTACACCAAATTTTTTTTCTCCCCAAATATAATACATTTATTTATATTCTAAAACACTATAATAAATTGATCAAACTAGTACTAATAATATTATATCATTTGTTCAGAATACCTCGTTCTTACATTAATGAAATAACATATGTCTCTATTGAAAAAGGATTCCTGATCTCATCAATCAAAATTACCTAAATAGTACAATAAATAAACATGATAGAATTTATAATAAATAATTATAGGCTTTTAAAAATTAGTATAAGAACCTCTAAATTATTACAAACAAAATAACTTCAGGAAATGAGATGTTTAATTCTTTAGTATTAATGTAATATTTCGAAAAAATATCATTACCAAATGTATTCATCAACCTCAAGAATGTGATATTATTTTTTTATGTTTGTAATAGAAGATGAAACGTTTGAATTCCAATTTTATTAGATTCATATGTACCTCTAATTACAAAATATTATACTCTTTCTATGACTCTTCCCTTTTTTTACTTATACGAAAATTGTGTGTAAAATGCCACAATGAAAATACTTCGATAATATAAGGACAAATTAACTCTATCAGAAAATTTCATATAAAGGAAAATAACATTGGTTTACAAACACCTAAATTTTGGAATGTTTTTAGTATGATTATATTTATTATGGTACGAAATTGAGAATGAATTTTTGAAATAATATACAATTACAATGACAAAAAATGTATAATATTAGTGAAAGAAACCCAATATAATAATGACGTCTATTATTAATTTCAAAAGAAGTTTAGAAAGAATTATTTCAAACCACTAAATTTTTTTAGAGGGTAAAATTTATACTTCATGAAAAGAGAAAAAAAAAATATTAGATATGATGTTCTATGAAAAACTATTTGTACATTTATTACATGTAAATTCGATATATATTGAATATTAACAAAAATTATTTTTAGAAATTGTGAATTAGTTTTTCTAAACCTTAAGTATTAATGTTATAAAGTATACATTACACTGATAAAGTCATAGAAATTACCCATTAGGATGAGAACCATGAACTGATGTGAAGATATTCTTAAATAATAGTCAATAGTTCAATAATATACTATAATGGGATAGATAGTGCATAGATTTTCAAATGTGAGAAATTTTATAGGGATGTGGTTTATTTTCATGTATATCACAGTAATTAATCTCTATAATGGTATACTATGATAACATACCCTCTAATAGAAATTAAACATGTTTTGTTGTGATAAGATGTTTCAATATACATGTGTGTGTAATTTAAATTATATATTAATATTATCATTTATTGGTTTCAAGACATGGGTACATAGATTTAAAAAGAAAAACAATCACACAATATTTTTTCAGGATGTGGGGTACATTGTGTTTGTTAGAATTGACATGTCCTTAATGGATAAGATGATTAAGGGTTTTCATTTCCATCATTATTAAAGCTGATATATCAACAATTTAATTGGAATTAAAATTTTCCCAAATAATCAATGGTTATGGGGTAATGAAACATTTATTTTATATAGTCAATGAAAAAGGTATCATGAAAATATGTGGTGATAAGGATTTGAAGCCTTCACAGTAAGATCCCAGTTTTTGGAAAGGTATGTTTTGTTGTGTTTTGGGTTGAACCCTTTTCCCTTGGGACATTAAAAGGTTTCTTGGATTTGTGAGAGGCCTTGGGGGTGTTACTAGTGCTTGGGGAATGGAATAAGGAAAGTCTAGGCAAAGCATACCAAGGTGCATGACATGTGCACTGTCAGCCAAATCGTGCGGCTTGACAAGACTAAGCTGTGAGACCCTCCCTCCTCTGGACAGAAGTGAGCGCATGGTTTCTGCATGGTTTGGCAAACCGTGTGGCTAAATCATTTGACTCCCTTCCTCCGAGAAGTGGTGTGCTCACGGTTTGCACGCGGTTTTCCAAACAGTGAAGCTAAACTGGGTGGCCACTTAATGTTGGAAAATCTAAAAAAATTCTACTCCGGGATTTATAACCCCAACTCTGGATTTTCCTCCATTTCCTCCATCTTCACCCAAGGAACGAACTGATTCGCCCAATATCGCCAAGTGATCGATCACACAGGTTTCTAAGGCGTTTTTGGTGCCGTTGGTTGCAGATTGAAGCTTCGGGTAACCCTAATATCCTCCTTGGTTCTTTTCTTGTTTTAGGGATTTTGTCTTCTCTACCTCTTGTTCCGAAACCCTAAAACCCTATCCTTTTGGTGAGTTCTAGGTTGAAGCTCCAAGTGTGGGTCGAATCGAGTTCTAAGGACTCAATTGAGGGTGCGCTCAACTACGGATTCAAGGTAGGTGATCTAAAAGTTATATCCCATTGTTATTTAGGGTTTATGTGCATGCTCACTAGTGTTCTAGTTTCTCTTGGTTATGTTGTGAAGAACCTAGGCATGTTTGGTTACAATGATGTTTAAAATGGTAAATGGGAACCCTCACGATCCCCATGGGATGTGCTGGGATAGACTGGACCTAGTTGGGGCCATCCATGGGATGTGTCTACTTTTCCTCGGGCTAGGGATTGTTAATTGAACAAGTGACCCTATTGTAATAAAATGTGTGGCCCTTGATGAATATGTTGGCATGATTGGTGGAGCCTGGGAAAAAAGTTAGGTGATTCACCTTGACATGGAAACTAAGATTAGGGTTATGGGAAATGGAATGAATGGTTGACTCATGGAAATGATGAACGAGTTAAATGGGATAATGTGTATATTAATTAAAGACCATAATGGGATAGATTATGGGTCTAGTGTTGAATGCTTAGTGAGATAGGCATAACAAATAGGAATTGGGTGAATGGTTAAATGATGTGAAATAGTAGGGTCTTAATGGGTTAAGGCATAATGTAAATTCATATGTGGGTCATTGTGAATGGTGGTTCCCAAAGGGAAATGGTTTGGATGTTTGATGGTTACTCGTATATATAAGCATATGCACATGGTTGGGTAGTTTGGGGTTGACATGAGGATCTACGCCCACGGGTCAAGTGAATACTGAGGCTTTGAACTCCACCATAAATTCATGGGTTAGGAATGCGGACTGATGATCTATTCTCTTAACGGTTGCATCCACTTGGACTGAGGCATCAAGGTGAGGATATGGTTTCTATGAGGTAGTTAGTCCTAGTGAGATAGTATAACGATCCGTTTACCCTCGTGATTTTGATTGTTGGCCTAGACCCATGTAACATAAGGTATGTGATCAACTCATGGAGATGTGATGAAAGGGTATGTGATGGTAAATGGTAATAAATGGATGGTAACAAAATGGCAATGGATTTTGCTCTAAAATGGTTAATGGAACCTTAAATAATTACTGGGAATTTATCATTCATTTTCCTTTTTCATGCACAACTATTTATACTCGATATTTTGTAGACACTGTTTGTGGTGGACTACTGAGTTGTACTCACACCCTGCTCAGGCCGACGTTGGGTACCTGAGCAAACTTTATGGTTGTAGGTCCGGACAAGGTCAAGTGTCCTTTCTAGTTAGCTGAGTGGACATGAGTAGCACTTGGTGGAGGATCCAGACTTGGAGTCGGGACCATTTTGGAATTTTGGACGTTGTCTCTATTTTTGGGATTTTGTTCACTCTTACACTATAGTATGAAATGGAATATTTATTTTTGAAAATGGTTGTTTTACTTGTCTCTTTTTTGTTGGTTATTACTTTTACCAGTTGATTGTTTCTGTTGTGGCTCACTCTGATAAAAAGGGGTATAGTCTACCGACATGACTACATAGAACCCCACTGCTAGTCGGCAGCCTTTGGCGTACGGGGAGCCGCGCTTAGGGTCATGTAACCACCCAGCTCAGAGCACCGGTTTAGTGGATTCCGGGTCGGGGAAGTTACAATGTTGTATCAGAGGAGGTCTTTATTCTCCTTCTATGAGGTCTTATTATTAGGGATTGATATCCAAGGGTTAGAAGGTGTTGGGCCTTGGCAATGATCTCGTGCTTGGGAGTAGCTAACCCAGGTATGGGGGGAAATCTAGGTCACCCTGGGTGGGAAATGTTTTTCTTGGTTGGGTGTTGTTACAGTTGACGATATTTCACCATTGGGTGATGCACATGTGGTTTGATATGACTATTTTATGATATTCATCTCATGGCCTTAATGGAATGAGAATTTGAATTCATGCATCATTGTAGGCACCTAGGGAGGTAGGTGACATGCATTGTGTTAGGCACACAGACTGGGTGGGTGTGTCTCGCAGGAAGTTTGGGTGCATCATGCATTTCATGAAACCAAGAAATAATGAGAAAACTATATATAAGGGAATGAAATGAAGTGGAAAATGTTGTGTAATATGTTGTGTGAGTTTGGTGGTAGTGCATGGTTGTTTACACCATATAGACCATGGTCGCGGTAGGGATGGTTGGGGCAGTTGTAGCTAGTGAAGATCTTTTTTTGCAGTTGTGATGTTTTATGGTACACGTTATAAATCTCATGCTTGGAATTTGAGAGAGATCCCACCCCGACGTTGATTTCCAATTGGACAACAAGAGGATGTCGTTGAAAAAACTCATCTAGTAGAGGGGCAAGAAACTGTGGTGATCAATGAAGGTGGAGAAGACCAGTTCCGGTGGAACTTGGATCGCCTTATAAAATGATGGATTGGGACCCAGGGCGGGGTGAACCGAGCATGTTTGAGTAGACCAGGAAGTTCCAGCTGCAGCACCCTTCCACCTTCACCAGATAGGGTGAGCCAGAGACAGCGGAGTTCTGGTTAAAGTGTATCTAGACGATACTGGATCATCTAGAGACCCCTGTTGAGAAGCAAGTAAAGCTGGATGCTTATATCTTGCGAGGCCAGGCTAGGCGCTGGTGGGACATCAAGGCCCAGATCGAGCAAGTTAAGGGAATGTCATGGAAGGTTTTTTAGGAAAATCTTCTGGATCATTTCTACCCAGAGAGGTTGAGGCAGGAGCAGGCTGCAGAGTTTATGAGCCTGACTCAGGGATCATTATCGGTGGTGGACTATGCTAGTCACTTCAATGATAAGAGACACTTTTTCCTAGTATTATCAGGGGATGAAGTAGTGGTGGAAAGATGCTTCCAGGATGGGTTGAGACATGAGATCAGGTCTCAGGTAAATATCTTCTGCATGAAGAGGTTTGCAAAGGTGTTGGGTCTGGAAATCATCATTGAAGGGAACCTGAAGGTATATTTGGGTGGTAGGCTTGTCGTGCTAGTTAGGCGGACAAGTGATGAATCTTTCGAAGGTCAGAAGTGCCGTTTGGAAATTTTTCAGCATGGTGGTCAGAAGAAATGGTCAGCCTCTCAGAGTGGGAATAAATTGTTCTGCTATCAGTGTGGTAGGCTGGGGCATGTGCATGGTCATTGTCCTCGACCTCCAGTTGAGTGCCATTTGTGTGGCAGGATGGGGCATGTACAGAGGTTCTGCAGGAACCCACGGCAGGTGGGAGAGTTTGACGGTGGGAAGCAGGTACCAGATACGGGAAGGGGTTCAGTTGCCCCGTATTAGGGGGCAATTGGATCTCCACATGCCGTACTAGTAGGGGCGGTGGACGTGGAACTCCCGGGAAAGATCGCTCATGCCAACATGGCTGTGCAGCGTAGGGTGTTCAGACTGGAGACCAGGGTAAAGGGGCAATTCAGCTTTAGGCAGTTCATTTTACACTGGGTGATGGCGATGCCAAACCGTCGACTGTTTGAGGTACGATCCTTGTAGCTTCTGCGTTTTCTATTGCATTTTTTGACACAGGTCTGACACACTTTTTTATCTCTTCTCAACATGTGGTGGTGTTGGGTTTACCAGTGGAGAGGGTGTGTGGAGTTATGTCAATTTACAATCCGTTGGGAGTGCGGATTGAGGATATCAAGTAGTGTAAGGGATGTGCCTTAGATATTGGTGGGTATCGTTTTCTATGGAATTTTTTTATTCCAGAGATTTCAGGATTTGACCTAATATTTGGAATGGATTTTTTGGTGTTTTACCAAGAACACATAGACTTTTATCGTCACAGAGTATAATTCAAGTCGCTTGAGGGTGACACTTGTGTTCACCGTGGCTAATTGGGTGTTTGAGCATGGCCTGCAGGGTCATTTTGTCAACAGATGGGTGGAATCACGACCCAAGTGGAATGTCTCATGATCGATGATGATGAAATAGGGGAACAAAATGTTTTTCCTCCTGGTGTGGAACAGTTCTGGGACGTGTTTCCTAATGATTTCTTGGGGTTTCCACCCAATAGGGATGTTGAGTTCACGATCAAGTTGCTGCAGGGAGCCGAGCCAGTTTCTATTCCAGCATACCGAATGGCACCGGCAGAACTCTAGGAACTGAAGGTTCAATTGAGGATTTGGAGCTTATATGGTTTATCTGTCCTAGTACGTCTCCTTGGGGATCTCCTTTGCTTTTTTTAAAGATGGCCCATGGGTCGTTGAGGCTGTGCGTGGACTATCAAAAGTTGAATCAGATGACAGTGAAGAATTAGTACCCTCTTCCTAGAATTGATGAATTGTTTGATCAGTTCAGGGGTGCATCAAGGGTTTCTAAAATTGATCTGAGGATCGGTTATCACCATTTGAGGGTGAGGTCTTCTGACGTACCACAGACCACTTTCTGAAGTCGGTACAGGTTGTTTGAGTTTGTGGTAATGTCTGTCAGCTTGACCAATTCACCAGCGGTGTTTATGGCTTTGATGAAGCAAATATTTCATCCCTTTCTAGTTGAATTTGTGTTTGTATATTTTGACGATATCTTAGTGTACTCAAAAACTCACGAAGATCATGCCCAACATCTTGAAATCATCTTGGCTATGCTAAGAGAGCATCAGCTATACGTCAATCTATCCAAGTGTCAATCTTGGATAGGTGAGGTTCATTTTCTAGGTCGCATCATCTCAGAGGCAGGTGTGATAGTGGATCCAGAGAAATTACAGGCAGTTGTGTCTTGGGAGCTTCCCAAGTGTGTTTCTGATGTTCGGAGTTTTCTGGGTTTCGCCGGGTATTACCGAAGGTTCATCCAGGATTTGTCTCTCATGGCATCACCTCTCTTGGGATTCACCAATAAGGGAATCAAGTTTGGGTGGTATGATTCTTGTGAGGACTCCTTCCAAGAGTTTAATAAGTGGTTGACCACCGCACCTATGCTGATTTTACATGAACTGGGTAAGAAATACGTCGGGTTTTGTGATGTGTCCGATATCGGACTTTGGGCTGTGCTGATGCAGGATGAGTGGGTTGTGGCTTATGGGTTGAGGCAGTTGAGACCCCATGAGAGGAACTATCCCACTCATTATCTTGAGTTTGCTGCAGTAGTGTATGCCTTGAAGTGCTGGAGGAACTATCTATTGGGGGAACGGTTTACCATGTTTACGGACCCTAAGATCTTAAAGTACATCTTCTCACAGTGGGATCTGAATCTTCGGCAGCAATGATGGGTTGAATATCTATAGTGTTTTGACATTGAGTTGGTGTACATGTCGGGAAAGGGGAACAATGTTGCTAATTCTCTGAGTAGGAAGATTCAGAATCAGGCAGTTCAACAGTCTAGCATCGGGTGGAGGGTGATGGCTTTGTTTGTAGATATGCACCTGGATGTGAAGGAGGAAACTGGTCAGGTCACTCTTGCTTCCTTAATGATGGAGTTGACGCTTTTGGGTCAAGTTAAGTAAGGTCATCTTGATGATGCTCATTGTTTGGCCATAACGGAAAAGCATAAAGATGGGGAGCTTCCTTCTGGATGGGCTGTCGACGCCGAAGGTGTTGTTCACGTTCATGGTTATGTGATTGTACCAATGTGTGTGCAGGAAGAGTTGATGCGTGAGTTCCATGTGTCAAAGTGGGAAGTGCATCCAGGTTTGACCAAGATTTACTATGATCTCCGAATCCATTTTTGGTGTCCTGGAATGAAGAAGGATGTTGTGAGCTTTGGGGCACGTTGTCTTACCTATCAGCAGGTGAAGGGCGAGCATCAATGCCCATGTGGTTTGTTGCATCCATTTCCCATTCAAAAGTGGAAGTGGGATGATGTAACAATGGATTTTTTCATGGGTCTCCCAAGGATTCCATGGAAGAAAGATGCATTCTGGGTGTTCATGGATCGGTTAATGAAATTGGATCATTTCTTACCGATTCAGGAGACCTTTACAGTCGACCAGTTGGGTGAGCTGTATGTTCGGGAGATAGTGCAGTTGCATGGGGTGCTGCAGACCATAGATTCGGACTGATATCCACATTTCACGTCGTGTTTCTAGAAAGGGTTGCATAAGGCGCTTGGTAAGCATGTGTTTTTTAGTATGAAATTCCACCCGCTGACGGACGGGCAGTCAGAGCGTATGATTCAAGTGTTGGAAGACATGTTGAGAGCTTGTGTATTGGACTTTGGTGGTTCTTGGGAGAGGCACATATCATTGGTTGATTTTGCCTATAACAACAGTTTTCAAGCTACAATTTAGATGGCACCATTTGAGGATCTTTATGGGAGACCATGAAGAAATCCATTGTGTGGGATAGAGGCCAGTGAATCTGAGTTGTTGGGGCCAATTCTCATGCAGGAGACTTTGGAGAGAGTCAAGATGATTAGGAAGTGGATGACTATGGCTCAGAGTAGGTAGAAGTCATATGTAGATCAGAGGCGTAGAACTCTTGAGTTTGGGGTGGGTGATAAAGTGTTCCTTCGGGTGTCTCCAAAGTTGGGACACCGTCGAATTCGGAAGTAGGGTATGATGGTGCCCAGGAATGTGGGACCTTTGGTAATTGTGGGGAGGATTGGACCAGTGGATAACCGATTGACTCTTCCACAACGGTATGGGGGGATGCATGATGTGTTTCATGTGTCGTAGAGTCAATGGTATCACCCTGAACCATCTCATGTTGTTGATATTGAGGATGTGGAGATTGAGGTTTATGCATCCTTTGAGGAGCATCTGGTTCGTGTGGTGGATCGCAGTGAAAAGGTCTTGTGAGTCAAGGTTGTGCCATTAGTGTGAGTACTATGGCATCATGGGAAAGATCAAGAAGAAACATGGGAGTGGGAATCGGATATGCGGGCTCAGTGGCCCGAACTCTTCTCTTCAGTGGAGAAATGAGGCTTGGAAGCTCGGCTCGAGGACGAGCCATTATAAGGTGGGGAGGTTGTAAGATCCCAGTTTTTGGAAACGTATGTTTTGTTGTGTTTTGGGTTGATCCCTTTTCCCTAAGGACTTTAAAAGGTTTCGTGGAATTGTGAGAGGCCTTGGGGGTGTTCTGGGGGCTCAGGGAATGGAAGAAGGGAATTCTGGGCAAAGCAGACCAAGGCGCACGGCATGCGCGTGGTCAGGCAAACCGTGCGGCCTGCCTAGACTAAGCCGTGCGACCCTCCCTCCTCTGGATAGAAGCGAGCGCACAGTTTTCCAAATAGTGCGGCTAAATCCTGCGACTCCCCCTCCTCTGGGAAGTGGCGTGCACATGGTTTTCGCATGCTTTTCCAAACCGTGCGACCTCTTAATGTTTGAAAATTTACAAAATTCCCACTCCAGGCATTATAATGCCAACTCAGAATTTTCTTACATTTCCTCGCTCTTCACCCTAGGAACAAATTGATTCACCCAGGAGCTCCTAGGGATCTCTCTCCCTCATTTATCTGGTGTTTTTGCTGCTTTTGGTTGCTGATTGAAGCTCTGGGTAATTCTAATATCCTCCATGGTTCTTTTCTTGGTTTAGGGTTTGTGTCTTCTCTCCCTCTTCTTCTAAAACCCTAAACACTATCTTTTGGGTGATTTCTAGGTTGATTCTCCAAGGTTTGGTCAAATCGAGGTCTAAGGACACGATTGATGGGGCATTCAATCGCAGATTCGTGGTAGATGGTCTACATGTTTTATCCCCTGGTTATTTAGGGTTTATGTACATGCTCATTTGTGTTCTTGTTTCTCTTGGTTATATTGTGAATAACATTGGCATGTTTATTTACAATGATGTTTAAAATTGTAAATGGAAACCCTCATGATCCCCATGGGATGTGTTGGGATGGACTGGACATAGTTGGGGCCAACCATGCAATATGTCGGATTTTCTTCGGGCTAGGTATTGTTAATTGAACAGGTGACCTTGTTGTAATAAAATGTAAAGACCTTGATGAATATGTTGGCATGATTGGTGGAAGCTAGGAAAGATGTTAGGTGATGCACCTGGACTTGGAAACTAACCTTAAGGTTATTGGAAATGGAATGAATGGTTGATTCATGTAAATGATGAATGGGTAAAATGGGGTAATGTGTAAATTGATTAAAGACCATAATGGGATAGATTAGGGTTCTTGTGTTGAATGCTTAGTGAGATAGGAATAACAATGGGAAATGGGTGGATGGTTAAATGATGTGAAATGGAAGTGTGTTAATTGGTTAAGGCATAATGTAAATTCCCATGTGGGTCATTGTGAAAGGTGGTTGCCAAAGGAAAAAGGTTTGGATAGTTTATGGTTACTCATATATATAAGCATGTGCACATGGCTTGGTAGTGTGGGGAATGTCTTGAGGATCTACGTCAACTGGTCGAGTGAAGACTAAGGCTCTAAACTCCACCTTAAATGAATGAGTTAGGAATGGGGACATATGATCTATTCTCCTAATAGTTGTATCCACACGGACTGAGGATTTAAGGCGAGGATATGGTTCCTATGAGGGAGTTAATCCTAGTGAGATAGGATAACGATGTGTTTACCCTCTTTCTTGTGATTGTTGGCCTTAGACCCATGTAACATAAGGTATGTGATCAACTCATGGAGATGTGATGAAAGGGTATGTGATGGTAAATGGTAAAAAATGGATGGTAACGTAATGGTAATGGATTTGGCTCTAAATTGGTTAATGACACCATAAATAATTATTTGGCATTAATCATTCATTTTCTATTTGCATGCACAACTATTTATACTGGATATTTTGTATACAACGTTGGTGGTGGCCTACTCAGTTGTAATCACACCCTGCTTGGGCTGCCGTTGGGTACCCTAGCAGACTTCGGGGTTGTAGGTCAGGACAAGGGAAATGGTCCTTACTAGTTAGCTGAGTGGACATGGGTAGCACTTGGTGGATGATCCGGACATGGAGTCGGGACCATTTTGGTATTTGGGTCGTTGTCTTTATTTTTGGGGTTTTGTTCACTCTTGCACTGTAGTATGACATAACATATTTATTTTTGGAAATGGTTGTTGTACTTGTCTCCTTGTTGTTGGTTATTACTTCCGCTATTTGATTTTTTCTATTGTGGGTCACTCTGATAAAAAGGGGGTATAGTCTCCCCCCTTGAATACGTAGACCCCCACTGCTATTCAACATCCTTTGGCATATGAGGAGGCGCGCTTAAGGTCATGTAACCACCCATCTTAGAGCACCGGTTTAGTGGATTCCGGGTCGGGGACGTTACATTCTTTATAGGATATTGACACAAATAGATTATATTACACATTGAGAGTTCTAATGTAGTGGTTTTCCTTATGAAAATAAGTACATTAGTTTCTATTCCATGAGCAATTTCAATATAGTAATCCTATATTTTAGTAATGACCACCTAGATCTAATGACAACGAATCCTCGAGAGTCACAAAAAATTTTTATGATCTTTATTAAATTCTATTTGAATTTAATTATTTTTATAAAAATTATCCTCAAGATCAGGGGATAATTTCATAATTGTTTTATCACTTTTAAATAATTAAAGGTATATTAAAATTTTAAATTTAATATTTTTGGGGGGGTTCAATAAATTATAAAGGACTTCAAATTGACATGGAAAATCATTGATGAAAAATATTACATAACATTTTGGTTAAATAATATTTAAAAATTTGACAGTTTTTTAACATAAAATTTTATAAATAACATTTTTATTATTAGTCATGTGTTTTATTAATTGATTTTTTATTTTTAAGGGATGAAATGAATTTAAATAATTATTTTAGCATAAACCCAATGATAATGAAAAGATATTTCTTTTCTAATACATTGATGATAAATCAGTAAAATTGAAATAGTGATTGTTTCCATAATGAATTATTTCTCAACTACTCCTTCTTTCTTCATCCTAATACTGAGAATTGAAAATGATATTCCTTTTCAATATAAGGAAATGTGATCATCAGGAATAAATCAACATCATTTCTTCATTTCTCTAGCACCCAAAGATATATTTACATTACACTGAGATCAAAGGATCAAATTTGGATCACCTATATTGGGATTCTATCACTGGATCGTCATAGTGTAATGAATGAACACTAAAAGGGTATTTTTAAAAGAACAATATTATCATTGAATAATTATCAGTATCACAGGTAATCATTTCTATTGATATTAAATAAATACATCTTAATTTTTATGTTCCAGATCCTCAGTCATGGTTCTAGAAAAATTAAATATTTAAATAAATTTCAATATAGAGAACACCACCACATGCTTCTATTTCACCAATAACCATCATTGTTTATTAAATTGGACGCATTTAAATATTAAATATTTATATGAATGATGATCCATACAAAATCATGGTTGATTATTATTAATTATCTAATCAATTTAAATTTACATGTTTTCGATATAGTTATCATAGTCCTTTAGTGATTCATTCTCATGAAAGTAATATAATATATGAATAATGACAAAATATTATATCACGTGATTCCATTTAATGGCTATTATGAATGGTTTAGATAACATGTAATCATATGTACATGTTGGGTACCCAGGTTTGCATCACCGAACCATTTCATGGGATACAAGACACACAATGTAGTTAATTAAACATGGTTCATGGTTTTTGTTAATTATAATACCTTGATAACAATTTTTTGAATCACACTGTGTGTATCTGTGTATATACCATTTTGTCATCTTGAGATATAGCCGTAAATCTTCCAAACCATATGGTCACAACACATGGTCAAACCCCATTAGCTGTAAAACCTAGAACATTAAATATATACACAATGTCTATATGGTGTAATCATAATGTAGATAATTAAATCCTATATCTAGGACAGACTCTCAGTTATCTAGAAAAAAATGTTATTAGTGATACATGGTGTGCATCTTGAGGGGATAGTTCACATAATCTCTCACCTGAGAACACATTGATTATGTCATTAGATTTCATAATAACATGACATTTGGATGACATGATGAGTATATATCCAATATACATATTGTAATCAGTCAAGATACTCACCAATGTTAAATGGGAGTATCTCTGGAAAACAGAATGGAGATACACAGCTTGTAGGAGGAATTTAATTGTTGTGCAATTCATTTGAGTAAAAATGATGATGCCATAGGCCTGTGACCTATATAAAATTTAATAAGGGAACATGGTGTGTTGTTGGACAATACATGTTATGTAGTCTATTAATTTAAAGTATAATGAAATACTTTATGTTGCATTAAAATAAAAATTTAAACATGATAACCATATTTATTTATTGTATTTTTATGTGTTTTAAATTTATTTAGTGATTTATATAATTATATATCATATATTAAATTATTAAAATAAATATATAACTATTGATTCTGCCTCTATATTTCCATTAATTACCTAACAACAGTTATCCCCAAGATAATTCAGATAGATATTATGAAGAAGTGTTAATACTTAATAAATTATTTAATGAAACCCCATTTTAATTTATAACAAATAATAGATACCAAAATGAATGTTAAACATTCAAAATTTCATATAAGGTGCACACATGACCATTAAAGATCTTTTGAAAGACAAATTATTTTTATATATGTTCTAATTGGTTTATTTCACTTGAATGATATTATTTATTATTTAATTTTAATGTCTTTCTATGTGTGTATTCCATACCCCCATTATTATTTTGGACCAATTATTTTTTTTATGTTATTTTATTATATTGTAAGAAACCCTTTTGATCCCATTATCATCATTTGAGTTTTAAATATTTGTAATTAATGGAGTTTTCCATGGCATGTGGAGGTGGTTCAATACAAATCCATAAAGATGATGTCTAATGTATTACAAAGATGGATAGATAGAACAACATAATTCACTCTAAGACCTAAAAATGAGTTGTTTCCCCTAGGATAATGGTTCATTTAATATCTAAAAATTAAATCAACCCTTAGAAAAAGATAAATAACAAGTCATTTAAATAATTATTTATTTCATTATAAGTAATTATATATTTTATAGATTTAATGACATAATCACATAAATAAATTGTTTAATATGAACGTACTAAATTTAAATATTGTATAATGAGTAAATGATTTATCCATCATTGTCAATTAATTTTCTAACATCAACTAAATAGTTACAGAATATTTATAGAATTAAATGAAAAAAATAAGAATAATAAAATTAAAACCACTAAATTAATTATGATACATGACATTGACATCTATTATGTGATTATTAATGATAATTGTATAAATAAGGGTTTGACCAAGCATCATTGGGACACTCAGTTGAAACATGGGTTTATTATGTTCTGTATTGGTTAAATTAATCATTAGGGATAAACAAAAGTATCCCTCGTTATGAATTTTATATAATGGAGGCATGTGTTAAGTAAATCAATGTTTAGAATTCGGGATTTTATAATCCATTCAACGGACGATGGAGCAGTTAAACCAATTTTGGAAAATTCCTTCATACCTAAATAAATTCAGGTAGTATGATAACCCTTTTCATTTTTAGTGATGGGGATTGTGTTTCCTTTCAACTAGAATGTACCCAAAAATATATATTATGTGTTTAATAGTTAGGGATATTGAGATTTAATAAAATGGAGGGAGAATTAATAAAATAAATAAACCAAATATTTATTAGAAATTTTTTGTAATCCCGAAATGTAATAATAATATTCTATTTTACATGTTGAATAAAATAGAAATATATCCACCAAAACTATCGCAATTATAAATATTAGAGAATGAAATCCTCATTCAATGTCGTAACATATAAGAGCGGTTTATATGCCTTAATGTTATTCTAAACCATGAATGTATATATTATGTTCTAGAATGTCCAATGCACAATAAGCCTTCTAAAGTGGTATGTGACGAGGAAGTTCATATCTATGAAAAAAAATTAATGACTTGGTTGACGTTATATTCATGATTATTTCATTTGTGTAAAGTGAAATAGAAATGTCTCATGAAAATATGGAAGGTAATAGCATTCTTGAACAATTATATGGTATTTAAAATTAGATTTCTAAATAGATAGGGTTTGAAATTTCCAAGACCCAGATTCAATGAAACCTTGGATCGTGTTCCCCAAATTGGCATCACATTGTCAGACTAATTATTTATATTGATCACAGAGAATATCTAGTTTTTCAATCCCCTAAATAACAGGGTTGTAACCACAATCCAAAGTCACTCCCTTAGATATTTTTCACGTTATAGTGATTTTTCTTAAAAAAATTGAGATATCTCTGATAGATCTTCACACTCATCATCACCATGTAGGTAAATATATGAAGTGCAAAAAATTATTCAGTATTTATGGTGAAAAAACAACCAAGGGAATATGAAGAGATTTTTTCCAATGCATTATTTATTCCCATGCAAGTGGAGAAAGAAAAAACTGATAGCAAGGGAATATTATGAGGTATTTTTCCTATGTGGTAGGAAGTGATAGTAGAATAAAAACTACTCCCATCTAATTAAGAAAATGGAATAGTTAGGATCATTTTTTATCTAGTCCAATTTAACAATATCTAATTTTTTTATTACATATAGATTTTTGTGGTCACATATGTATTAAAATATAGGAACAAATTAGATTAAAAAATATTGTCCAAGGATAGGTTGATATATGAGAATCCAAAAAAGCCAAACATATTGATGTATCTAATACAGATTTCCACCTCTCAATACCAACTTGGTTGACAATGGTTTTAAGGTGTTACTATATTTTTCCTTCAATAACCAATAAAATATATCGATATCCCTAATAAATATAGATGATTTTTTAGATATTTGAATAATTGTTTCCTTTATAATAAATAAAACATTAGTTATGTAATGTAACATTAAAATAATGGTATTTTTTTCTTGGATTACTCGAACAATGTAATGGAAATGGATAAAAAAGTAACTTTAGTTGAATAATACCACATTATAATTTTTCATCACCAACAATGTTATGTAAGAAAAATTATCATGACAAGATTACATCAAGATGGATAGATAGATTAATTAGACATAATCCCACTTCGGGTGTTTTAATCATATTTACATCAGAAAATTACTAACGTAACATTTTTTAGGAGTTGTGGAAGGGATAAATCGGTTCTTAAAACACATCATACTAATGTGTGGGTATAATTAACTATTAAAGAATGTTTTGGGTATTCATTCCATATTACTATTACTGATTTTATATATATATAAATAAATGTTTAAATCATGTGTTATAATTATAATTAATTTTATAAATAGGAAAAATACAATAATGTAGGTGAGAACCACCTTGATAGGAATATTATGAATCTTCACTTAGATCACAGTATAGAATATCTTAATCAAGATATCAATGAATACAAAAGGGATTTGGGGATCCCATCCCATTTCACCCCTCTTTACACTCTATAATGGAATGGTGTATGTGAATGGATAAATCACACATTATTAGAAACAATGAGATCATTAACGATTTAAATGACTAATACATTATCCATTTTGGGATATGTGTTACAAAAAGCATCACACATACTTAATCATGTTCTTAATACAACAATAAATGGTAATCCATACAAATATATGCAGGGAAACAAAAACATTGATGTTGGTTTCAAAAGTGTGGTGTAGTTATTTTTTAAGGCCACTTTAGGAAACAGACATTCACCTTATGGAAAAAACCGTATATTTATTGGACACCCTATGGAAAAGAGGGGATATTTCTTATATGATCCATCATGAAAATAGTAATAATGGTTTGAAAGTACATATTACTTGAGTGCTAATAATGATATCCAATGTGAGATAGACATTGAAGAACATGAGTATACATGTACACAATAGTTCGTATAGTAATAGATTAACCAATTCCATGTGGAAGAAGAAACCATTCTAGAGACACTAGTAATGAATAAGAGTATAAGAGATGTTAGAAAACTCTAACTATAAGGGTTTATATTCACCATGTATGGTGATTTGGTTATAATTTTTAATAATGATCTTATTAACAAATAAGAACCAGATACTAAATGAAAATTAGTAGATAATAATGGTGTTTTTATTCAAGTCCTCCTCCATGAAGAGATTCTTCTCAAAACAATTATGGTATTTTTTTTAAATTATTTTTATTTAATTTAATGATTATTCATCCTATATATCCATATTTTTTTAGTTCTATCATTGTTATTGTTAATTAGAAGACCACATGTCTATTATTTCAAATCAACGTCATTATTTATATTATCCCAATTTAAAATTATTTTGATTCATCTTTTTTATGATATGTTATATAAGAAAATTAATTTTATAATATTAATCATATATTCATTTCAAGGCCATAATTTTTATCACCTAATAAAAAGTATCTCATTATACCCTTTATTACATTTTAAAATTTCTATTATTAAATAATATTTTATATGTAATTTTTTTATATGATAACTTATACTATGTGAAAGTGACTTGTGTACCTCACTTGTAAAATCATCTGTAATGACTTGGGTAATTTTTCATTGATACTCATTTAATGTTTTTTATATTATAATAATTTTACATTATAAACTACAACTAAAATGTTCAAAAATTATTTTATAAATAGTATAAATGGTCATTAATTTTCAATGTAGGGAAAATATTTTATATTTTTCACTGTAAATTTTACTTTTTTATAATATTATTCTTAATTTTGAAATGGCATTTAAAATTATTCGACTTGTCTCCAAAGAAAAGTGGATAGAACAATTATTGGAAATGTTTTAAAGTAATTATTGATATTATATGGGATTAATGGTTTTGAATCTTAAATAATGATTTATTCTATATTTATGTTATAGGGACCAACTGTAACGACCCAAAGTTTCATTAATGGAAAATCCCTCTTGATCCAGTTAAATGGTTCTTTATGAAAAAAAATGTTTTTATAAGATGTCAACTTCTTTAGTTTTGTGTTAAGATTTGTGACCGTTACTTTTATAGCCGTTGAACAGTGATCATCTGAGTACTATAAATATAAGGCTTTAACGAAACCATTTCTACTCAGACAAAGGAAGCGATGGCCTTATCCAGTAGAATTGCCCCTTACGAAGCCCATTTGTCGGAGCTCGGAAAAGAGGTGGCGTCTTTGGGCTTTGCCCTTGACCAAGCCCAAGCTGAGCTTCATCAAGTCAAGCTCGAACGTGATCGTCTACGGGAAAAATGGAAGTTGATAGAGATTACCACTCGAGCGATGTTATCCGAGCAACCCCAAGAGTCTGTCACCATCGCACACCTTACCCTTAGGTCTTATGCGGCTATTTTAAGGGGTTATGTAACAAATAAGTAGAACCATGTTCATATACATTATTTTTTGTATATAATAATGAATATAATTTTTTTGATACATTGTAATTAGTTTTTAAAGTACAAATGGTGTTTTTGGTTATTATTTAATTAAGAATTATATTATATTAAATTAAAGGATTTTTGAATTAAATAATATTTTAATAAAATATTATTATTAATATTAAATTAATTTTTATTAAATATAAATGATCTTATAATTTTATGAATGCAATTAAAATTTTTATTAAGGTTTGAAGGCCATTTCTGTCAAAACCCATGAATTTTTTATAAATGTCGGTTTTTATTTTAAAAGTGAAAATTCACATATTTAGAAAATTATTTAGATAAAATAAATATTATTTTTGGAATCAGGACGTCGAAATTATCCAACAGTGAATTTTTCATAATTTTCTGAGACAGTCAAATTTTTGGGTAAAAATTAAATACCATTTAAATATATAATGTGTTTTATGACATCATAATGACCCAATGGTGATGTAATAAAATACCATAATCCTTATGTTCGGCCAATATGTGTTTTATCATTAAAATAATGAGGTTTTGGGTTTGTTTGACTTACTTTTCAAAGCATTAATGGGGCCCTCAAGACTTATTCAACACTTTGCCTTTTTAAATTAATTTTCATGGGAGTGTGACTCACATCCACATAAGCAACCCTATTTTTTTAATAAGTTCGGAACTTGGCCTTGTAAAATATTGTTTTCCTCATTCATTTTCCAGAAACCATGGGCCAATACCATGGGATGGTTTGTGGTTTTGATTATTTTAATATAAGGGGTCCCAAACCTAAATAATAAAGAATTCTCTCACCTTTCCTATATAAACCCACCCAAGCTCCCACTTCCTCCTCACTCAAATCCCTTGAAGTTCGTCCAACCTCTGCCCTACTCTCTCTAGAATCCTCTCAAGGTTCCCCAAGCTCCCAAGAAGCCTCTCACAAGCCTCTCTCTAGCCTTTGGAAGCACACTTCCAAGTAAGGGTTTTTTCTTCCTTTCTCATTTTTGTCAATTTTCTTTAAGTTGAATTGCCCTTTTAATTTCAATTATGAATGTTGGGGTATGGTTTCGCACCTCTCCCATACTTTCCTCTTATTGTTTGAATGATGGGAGTCCCCTTTCTCTCTCATTAAGTGCCTCCCATGTACACCTGTTACTATGCCAAAATTCCGAAAGGAACCTTTTTCTCCCCTTCTATATTCAAGCAATAATTTTGTATCATGAATATAAATTCATTTTCAATTGTTGGGACATGTATATATATTACCTCCTTACTGTCCATTACATATAAATATGATGAGGAACCCATTTTTCTCTCATCAACCTTTTTTATGAATTCTTATGTCACGTCGTTACGCTGCCGAAATCGCACCGATTTTCTAAGCCAATGTCATTGTGTAGTGAATACCATGCCCATTTCTCCATCAAGGGTATTCACCTTTATGCACATTTACTTATTGATTGTAAAGTTCATGTATTAATTCCACATTCCTTTATCGTGGAATAAATTATTATGTTTTATGAATCCATGTTTTATGATCCATGTGGCACACTTATGCATGAAATGAAATGTTTAAGAAGGGTGCGCCCTTTATAGCGCTCCAATTCATTGGGTAAAGTATAGTATCATGATACGTCATGTTCATTCAGTGTTGACTCATTCTAATTCAAGTGCAACGAGGGTTTACTCGTGCTTCAAGTGCAATGAGGGTTTACTCATGCTCCATGTGCAATGAGCCTTGGCTCATGCTAATTCAATGTTAAGTGTTGTTACCACACTTCCATGTTATGATTATCATGCTTTATCATGCCTTTATGTTCATATTACTCTTATGATCTATTGATGTTCCTATTTCTTAACATGTATTGTACTCCTCATGTTATTCATTGTGTACTCCCTTACTGGGCTTTATAGCTCACCCTTTTCTTATGCATGTCCTCAGGTTATCCCATGCAATGCTAAGTACGAAGGAATGTAGTGGTCATGTAAAGGATGTTTTCAATAAAGATGTTGTATTTCAAGTTTAAATTTTTTATGTAATTATCCTAAGCCCCAAAGACACTAAACCTCTCGATCTTCTTTGTTGGATCAAGTGAAGTTTTATGTAATAATGCATGTTTAAGTTGTAATAAAAAAGCAGGGTTGTCATAGTTGGTATCAGAGGGAGGTTTAGTTATTTTTGGGATTAGGAAACCTTAGTAAAGCCTTAGATACAAGACTAATCATAATAAAAACATCCCTAAGTTTTGGTAAATACTAAGTAAGTGGTTTATCAAACAAATAAATCCCTGTCTGGATACGAGCAGGTAGAGGTGGCTCTGGCACAGATGTATCCTAGGGGTAAAACCCGAAAACACCGCTTTGAGCTAGACTCGAACGGGAACTGGTGCACGACAACGGGCCTTGTTGCACTCTTGGTTACGACACTCCCAGGGGATATGTTTTGATAAATTCACAATCTTAGTATGAACCCTTATTAAGGGAAAAAATGCCCCTAAGAATATATGTTAGAAGGAATATCATGAAAAGCCTGGATTGAATCCTATAGACTCATGAGTTAAAGAGATTAAAGTTTATTTATAAGTCATCGACTTTTGTCTTTGGATTACCCTTTATGTGTTACCCCTAACTTTCCTTTTATTCCAACCAATGGCCGGTAATAGGAGAACTCGGGCTAACAACCGTTGTGAAGATCAGTGTGATGATTGTACTTATGAGATGCCCAATCCAATGGGAGCGGGAATCGCGAACTTTGTCAGGATTCTCTCTCAGCTAACTCAAGTTTTGAATAGAAACACTGGTCAAGAGGAACGTTCAACCCCCCCTAAGAAAGAACAAGTCGCTATTGAAAGCTTCATGAGACAAAGGCCTCCTACTTTTAGTGGATAATCCGATCCCACGATTGCTGAACAATGGATCAACTCCATTGAAAAGATATTCTCTATCCTCCAATGCTCTGAAAAAGAGAAGGTTCTCCTGGCGTCTTATCGTATGGAGGGTGAAGCTGATCAATGGTGGACGTTGATAAAAAATACGAAGCCTGAGGAGGAGATCGAGGCTTTGGAATGGAAGGAATTCCGGAAGATGTTTTTCGATAAATATTTTCCGCGCACCCTCCGTCTTAAGATGGAAAGGGACTTCCTTTCCCTCAAGCAGAAAGATGAAGAATTTGTGGGAGCGTACGAGGAAAACCTCACAAGGCTTGCACGATACGCTTCCGGAATTGTCGTTACCTCCGAATGCATGGTTGACCGCTTCTTTGGTGGGCTGAAGCCTAGCTTGCGGAAAGCATTAGCGATCCGTGACTTCGACAGCTATGAGGAAATTGTCCGATGTGCCCTCAAGGTTGAAATGGATATCGGAGAATCACAGGGGTATCATGGGGACAAGAAGTGTAAGGTGGACTTCAATGCTGGTGTTCCGATCGATAAATCCAACGGCGCTAAGAAATTCCAGCACCCCACTTTCCAAAAGTGTGGAAAGAAGCTCCCTGGAAATTGCCTTAGGGGGACAAGAAAATGCTTCAAGTGTGGAAGAGAAGGGCACCTAGCTGTTTACTGTCAGCAAGAAGGACCCGCGGCTGCGACAGAGGAGAGGAACGCTCCGTTCGAACCTCAACGCGTTGTTCAATGCTTCAAATGCAAAGAACCGGGTCATTTTGCGAATCAGTTCTCTAATCCAAGGGTTATCGGAGGCAATCAACAACCTCCAAGACAGCAAGGAAGAGCTTTTGCCATCACTTCTGCCGAAGTGAACCCCGACAACGAAGTGGTGACAGGTACGCTAGTTATTCATTCAAGAATAGCGAACATACTTTTTGATTCAGGTTCTACGTATTCTTTTATATCTCAAAAGTTTAGTAGAACAATCCCTGCACCACCACAAATCATGGAAGTAAAGATGTCGGTGAGTACGGCAAATGGGGCAATCATTGCATCCCATGAGTATAAGTCCTCCCCTGTTATAATATGTGGATTGAATTTCCCAGCGAACCTCGTCATACTCCCTTTGGTGGAATTTGATGCAATTCTTGGCATGGATTGGCTTTCCTTATATAGAGCTAACATAAATTGTCGGGAGAGGGAAATCACACTCCATATGGAGAATCGACCCCCGATTCGTTACAAGTTTCAGGAGGAAGATTAATCTCCTTTAGCTCCATCATCTCAAGCATGGATATTACTACCTTATGAGCATTCATATCTTGCTCAGATGATTGAGTCCAAGAAAGAAACCACCCGTGAAGAAATGCCTATTGTGAGGGAATTCGCTGAAGTATTTCCCGAGGAACTTCCTGGTATTCCTCCAAGAAGAGATGTTGAGTTCTCAATTGAACTTATACCTGGGGCGCTACCAATATCCAAGACTCCATATATAATGGCTGTTGTTGAGCTTGAAGAGCTGAAGAAACAACTACAGGAGAATCTGGATAAAGGGTTTATACGCCCAAGTGCATCACGATGGGGTGCACCAGTCCTCTTCATCAAGAAGAAGGATGGGTCAATGCGGCTTTGCATGGATTATCGTGCACTTAACAAAATCACGTTAAAGAACAAGTATCCTCTCCCAAGAAACGATGACTTGTTTGATCAGCTGCGTGGAGCACAATTCTTCTCCAAGGTCGACTTGCAGTCATGATATTATCATGTAAGGGTGAAGAAGGAAGATATCCCCAAGACTGCTTTTCGTACAAGGTACGGGCACTAAGAATTCATAGTAATGCCTTTCAGACTCACCAATGATCCAGCAATATTCATGGACTTGATGAATAGAGTCTTTAGAGATTACCTAGACAAATTTCTGGTAGTCTTTATAGATGATATTCTAATATACTCCAAAACCAATGAGGACCGTGAGGATCATTTAAAAACTATACTAGAGACTTTGCGCAAAGAGAAGCTCTATGCAAAGTACAGCAAGTGTGAGTTTTGTTTGAAGGAAGTCTCATTATTGGGTCATATCATCACAAGCAATGGGATATCTGTGGACCCCTCCAAAACAGATGCAATTGAGGGATGGCCGAGGCCAACATCGGTAACTGATATCCGTAGCTTCTTGGGGTTAGCTGGATATTATCGACGATTTGTGAGAAATTTCTCACGATTGTCCAACCCTCTTACCAAGCTAACTCGAAAGGGAGTAAAGTTTGCTTGGAGTGATGAATGCGAAGAAAGCTTCAAGGAGTTGAAAAGGAGGCTTATCACTGCACCCGTGCTCACTTTACCCACAAGTGGGGAGCTTTTTGTGGTATTCAGTGGTGCTTCGAAGAAGGTCTTAGGATGTGTGCTGATGTAGAATGATAATGTGATATCCTATGCCTCAAGGCAGTTGAAAATCCATGAGCGAAACTATCCAACGCATGATCTGGAGTTGGCGGCGGTGATCTTTGCCTTGAAAATCTGGCGGCATTATCTCTATGGAGAGAAATGTGAGATATATACTGACCACAAGAGTCTTAAATATATATTCACACAGAAAGAGCTTAATATGCGCCAGAGAAGATGGATAGAGCTCATCAAGGATTATGACTGTTCAATACATTACCACCCTGGGAAGGCGAACAATGTGGCGGATTCCCTAAGTAGAAAGGATCCAGCAATTCTATCAATGATGAGAATTAAGAAGGATCCAATCTTCTTAGACTTGATGAAGATGGACGTGGGAATCATAAAGAAGGGAACATCATCAATCCTTTCACAAATGATTGATCAACCATCTCTTTTGGAAAGGTTAAAGGATGCTCAAAAGGATGATGCCGGAATCCAAGAAAAAGTGGAAGCTATCAAAAAGGGAAAATCCTCAGAGTTTAATGTTAATGAAGAAGGAATTGTGTGGCTTGGGAAAAAACTATGTGTTCCATCAAGTTCGGAGCTGAAGAAGGAACTTTTGAATGATGCACATAGTTCAAATTTCTCTATTCACCCAGGGAGCACAAAGATGTATCATGATCTCCGAGAAAACTTTTGGTGGGATAATATGAAGAAGGAGATCGCTGAATATACATCAAAGTGCCTGGTGTGTCAGCAAGGGAAGGCAGAGAAGCAGAAGTCTAAGTGGATGATGCAACCATTTCCCATACCAAAATGGAAATGGGAGAACATCACTATGGACTTTGTCACCGGACTTCCAAGGACATCCAAAGGCAACAATGCAATCTGGGTTGTTGTGGATCGTCTTACAAAGACTGCTCACTTCATTGCTATTCAAGAGGATTTCTCTTTGGATCAACTGGCACGAATATATATCAGGGAAGTGGTAAGGTTTCATGGAGTACCACTATCTATTGTTTCTGACCGAGATCCAAGATTTACCTCTAAGTTTTGGAAGAGTCTTCAACATGCTCTAAATACTGAACTAAACATCAGTACGGCCTATCATCCTCAAACTGATGGCCAATCCGAGCAGACTATCCCAACACTTGAGGATATGTTGAGAGCGTACTCAATGGACTTTAAAGGAGGATGGGATCAACATCTTCCTCTAGTTGAGTTCTCTTATAATTATAGGTTCCACTCGAGCATCCAAATGGCACCATATGAAGCCCTGTATGGGAAAAGGTGTAGAACACCAGCATGTTGGGATGAGGTCGGTGAACGTAAGCTTCTTGGACCAGAAATGGTTGAAGAAATGGTGGAGAAGGTGAAAACCATTCAGCAGCATATCAAGGCAGCCCAAAGTCGACAGAAGAGTTATGCAGATAATCGTCGACGGGACCTTGAGTTTAAAGCCGGAGACATGGTGTTTTTACGCATATCTCCGTGGAAGAAGGTCATTAGGTTTGGAAAGAAAGGGAAGTTAGGTCCAAGGTACATCGGCCCATTCGAGATTCTTGATCGTGTTGGGGATGTGGCCTATCGACTAGCACTTCCACCGACTATGTCCAAGGTGCATGATGTCTTTCATGTATCCCTCTTAAGGAAGTACATACCGGACCCCTCACATGTACTCTCTTCCGAGGTGGTACAATTGGAAGATGATCTTTCTTATGAGGAGCAACCAGTGAAGATCTTAGATCGTAGAGAAAAAGTTCTACGAAATAAGACAATGCCCCTCGTCAAGGTGTTGTTGAGAAACCACAAGTTTGAAGAAGAAACTTGGGAGTCGGAGGATATGATGAAGCTACGTTACCCACATTTGTTTTAGTGTGGGAAAAGGAAAATTTCGAGGGCAAAATTTCTTAAGGGGGGAATGTTGTAACGACCCAAAGTTTCATTAATGGAAAATCCCTCTTGATCCAGTTAAATGTTTCTTTATGAAAAAAATGTTTTTATAAGAAGTCAACTTCTTTAGTTTTGTGTTAAGATTTGTGACCGTTACTTTTATAGTCGTTGAACAGTGATCATCTGAGTAGTATAAATATAAGGCTTTAACGAAACCATTTCTACTCAGACAAAGGAAGCGATGGCCTCATCCAGTAGAATTGCCCCTTACGAAGCCCATTTTTCGGAGCTCGGAAAAGAGGTGGCATCTTTGGGATTTGCCCTTGACCAAGCCCATGCTGAGCTTCATCAAGTCAAGCTCGAACGTGATCGTCTACGGGAAAAATGGAAGTTGATAGAGATTACCACTCGAGCGATGTTATCCAAGCAACCCCAAGAGTCTCTCACCATCGCACACCTTACCCTTAGGTCTTATGCGGCTATTTTAAGGGGTTATGTAACAAATAAGTAGCACCATGTTCATGTACATTATTTTTTGTATATAATAATGATTATAATTTTTTTGATACATTGTAATTAGTTTTTAAAGTACAAATGGTGTTTTTGGTTATTATTTAATTAAGAATTATATTATATTAAATTAAAGGATTTTTGAATTAAATAATATTTTAATAAAATATTATTATTAATATTAATTTAATTTTTATTAAATATAAATGATCTTATAATTTTATGAATGCAATTAAAATTTTTATTAAGGTTTGAATGCCATTTCTTTCAAAACCCGTGAATTTTTTCTAAATGTCGGTTTTTATTTTAAAATTGAAAATTCACATATTTAGAAAATTATTTAGATAAAATAAATATTATTTTTGGAATTAGGACGTCAAAATTATCCAACGGTGAATTTTTCATAATTTTCTGAGACAGTCAAATTTTTGGGTAAAAATTAAATACCATTTAAATATATAATGTGTTTTATGACATCATAATGACCCAATGGTGATGTAATAAAATACCATAATCCTTATGTTCGGACAATATGTGTTTTATCATTAAAATAATGAGGTTTTGGGTTTGTTTGACTTACTTTTCAAAGCATTAATGGAGCCCTCAAGACTTATTCAACACTTTGCCTTTTTAAATTAATTTCCATGGGAGTGTGACTCACCTCCACATAAGCAACCCTATTTTTTTAATAAGTTCGGACCTTGGCCTTGTAAAATTTTGTTTTCCTCCTTCCTTTTCCAGAAACCATGGGAAAATACCATGGGATGGTTTGTGGTTTGGATTATTTTAATATAAGGGGTCCCAAACCTAAATAATAAAGAATTCTCTCACCTTTCCTATATAAACCCACCCAAGCTCCCACTTCCTCATCCCTCAAAGCCCTTGAAGTTCGCCCAACCTCTGCCCTACTCTCTCTAGAATCCTATCAAGGTGCCCCAAGCTCCCAAGAAGCCTCTCACAAGCCTCTCTCTAGCCTTTGGAAGCACACTTCCAAGTAAGGGTTTTTTCTTCCTTTCTCATTTTTGTCAATTTTCTTTAAGTTGTATTGCCCTTTTAATTTCAATTATTAATGTTGGGGTATGGTTTCTCACCTCTCCCATACTGCCCTCTTATTGTTTGAGTGATGGGAGACCCCTTTCACTCTCATTAAGTGCCTCCCATGTACACCCGTTACTATGCCAAAATTCCGAAAGGAACCTTTTTCTCCCCTTCTATATTCAAGCAATACTTTTGAATCATGAATCTAAATTCCTTTTCAATTGTTAGGACATGTATATATATTACCTCCTTACTGTCCATTACATGTAAATATGATGAGGAACCCATTTCTCTCTCATCAACCTTTTTTATGAATTCTTATGTCACGTCGTTACGTTGCCGAAATCGCACCGATTTTCTAAGCCAATGTCATTGTATAGTGAATACCATGCCCATTTCTCCATCAAGGGTATTCACCTTTATGCACATTTACTTACTGATTGTAAAGTTCATGTATTAATTCCACATTCCTTTATCGTGGAATAAATGATTATGTTTTATGAATCCATGTTTTATGATCCATGTGGCACACTTATGCATGAAATGAAATGTTTAAGAAGGGTGTGCCCTTTATAGAACTCCAATGCATTGGGTAAAGTATAGTATCATGATACGTCATGTGCAATGAGTGTTGACTCATGCTAATTCAAGTGCAACGAGGGTTTACTCGTGCTTCAAGTGCAATGAGGGTTTACTCATGCTCCATGTGCAATGAGCCTTGGCTCATGCTAATTCAATGTTAAGTGTTGTTGCCACATTTCCATGTTATGATTATCATGCTTTTTCATTCCTTTATGTTCATATTACTCTTATGCTCTATTGATGTTCCTATTGCCTAACATGTATTGTACTCCTCATGTTATTCATTGTGTACTCCCTTACTGGGCTTTATAGCTCACCCTTTTCTTATGCATGTCCTCAGGTTATCCCATGCAATTCTAAGTACGAAGGAATGTAGTGGTCATGTAAAAGAAGTTTTCAATAAAGATGTTGTATTTCAAGTTTAAAGTTTTTATGTAATGATCCTAAGACCCAAAGACACTAAACCTCTCGATCTTCTTTGTTGGATCAAGTGATGTTTTATGTAATAAAGCATGTTTAAGTTGTAATAAAAAAGCAGGGTTGTCATAGTTGGTATCAGAGGGAGGTTTAGTTATTTTTTGGATTAGGAAACCTTAGTAAAGCCTTAGATACAATACTAATCATAATAAAAACATCCCTAAGTTTTGTTAAATACTAAGTAAGTGGTTTATCAAACAAATACATCCCTGTCTGGATATGAGCAGGTAGAGGTGGCTCTGGCACAGATGTATCCTAGGGGTAAAACCCGAAAACACCGCTTTGAGCTAGACTCGAACGGGAACTGGTGAACGAAAACGAGCCTTGCTGCACTCTTGGTTACGACACTCCCAGGGGATATGTTTTGATAAATTCACAATCTTAGTATGAACCCTTATTAAGGGAAAAAATGCCCCTAAGAATATATGTTAGAAGGAATATCATGAAAAGCCTGGATTGAATCCTATAGACTCATGAGTTAAAGAGATTAATGTTTATTTATAAGTCATCAACTTTTGTCTTTGGATTACCCTTTATGTGTTACCCCTAACTTTCCTTTTATTCCAGCCAATGGCCGGTAATAGGAAAACTCGGGCTAACAACCGTTGTGAAGATCAATGTGATGATTGTACTTATGAGATGCCCAATCCAATGGGAGCGGGAATCGCGAACTTTGTCACGCTTCTCTCTCAGCTAACTCAAGTTTTGAATAGAAACACTGGTCAAGAGGAACGTTCAACCCCCCCCCCTAAGAAAGAACAAGTCGCTATTGAAAGCTTCATGAGACAAAGGCCTCCTACTTTTAGTGGATAATCTGATCCCACGATTGCTGAACAATGGATCAACTCCATTGAAAAGATATTCTCTATCCTCCAATGCTCTGAAAAAGAGAAGGTTCTCCTGGCGGCTTATCATATGGAGGGTGAAGCTGATCAATGGTGGACGTTGATCAAAAATACGAAGCCTGAGGAGGAGATCGAGGCTTTGGAATGGAAGTAATTCCGGAAGATGTTTTTCGATAAATATTTTCCGCGCACCCTCCGTCTTAAGATGGAAAGGTACTTCCTTTCCCTCAAGAAGAAAGATGAAGAATCTGTGGGAGCGTACGAGGCAAACTTCACAAGGCTTGCACGATACGCTTCCGGCATTGTCGTTACCTCCGAATGCAAGGTTGACCGCTTGTTTGGTGGGCTGAAGCCTAGCTTGCGGAAAGTATTAGCGATCCGTGACTTCGACAGCTATGAGGAAATTGTCCGATGTGCCCTCAAGGTTGAAATGGAGATCGGAGAATCACAGGGGTATCATGGGGACAAGAAGCGTAAGGTGGACTTCAATGCTGGTGGTCCGATGGATAAATCCAACGGCGCTAAGAAATTCCAGCACCACACTTTCCAAAAGTGTGGAAAGAAGCACCCTGGAAATTGCCTTAGGGGGACAAGAAAATGCTTCATGTGTGGAAGAGAAGGGCACCTAGCTGTTAACTGTCAGCAAGAAGGACCCGCGGCTGCGACAGAGGAGAGGAACGCTCCGTTCGAACCTCAACGCGTTGTTCAATGCTTCAAATGCAAAGAACCAGGTCATTTTGCGAATCAGTGCCCTAATCCAAGGGTTATCGGAGGCAATCAACAACCTCCAAGACTGCAAGGAAGAGCTTTTGCCATCACTTCTGCCGATGTGAACCCCGACAACGAAGTGGTGACAGGTACGCTAGTTATTCATTCAATAATAGCGAACATACTTTTTGATTCAGGTTCTACGCATTCTTTTATATCTCAAAAGTTTAGTAGAACAATCCCCGCACCACCACAAATCATGGAAGTAAAGATGTCGGTGAGTACGACAAATGGGGCAATCATTGCATCCCATGAGTATAAGTCCCCCCCTGTTATAATATGTGGATTGAATTTCCCAGCAAACCTCGTCATACTCCCTTTGGTGGAATTTGATGCAATTCTTGGCATGGATTGGATTTCCTTATATAGAGCTAACATAAATTGTCGGGAGAGGGAAATCACACTCCATTTGGAGAATCGACCCCCGATTCTTTACATGTTTCAGGAGGAAGATGAATCTTTTTTAGCTCCATCATCTCAAGCATGGATATTACTACCTTATGAGCATGCATATCTGGCTCAGATGATTGAGTCCAAGAAAGAAACCACCCGTGAAGAAATGCCTATTGTGAGGGAATTCACTGAAGTATTTCCCGAGGAACTTCCTGGTCTTCCTCCAAGAAGAGATGTTGAGTTCTCAATTGAACTTATACCTGGGGCGCTACCAATATCCAAGACTCCATATAGAATGGCTGTTGTTGAGCTTGAAGAGCTGAAGAAACAACTACAGGAGAATCTGGATAAAGGGTTTATACGCCCAAGTGCATCACCATGGGGTGCACCAGTCCTCTTCGTCAAGAAGAAGGATGGGTCAATGCGGCTTTGCATCGATTATCATGAACTTAACAAAATCATGATAAAGAACAAGTATCCTCTCCCAAGAATCGATGACTTGTTTGATCAGCTGCGTGGAGCACAATACTTATCCAAGGTCGACTTGCGGTCGGGATATTATCAAGTAAGGGTGAAGAAGGAAGATATCCCCAAGACTGCTTTTCGTACAAGGTACGGGCACTAAGAATTCATAGTAATGCCTTTCAGACTCACCAATGATCCAGCAATATTCATGGACTTGATTAATAGAGTCTTTAGAGATTACCTAGACAAATTTGTGGTAGTCTTTATAGATGATATTCTAATATACTCCAAAACCAAGGAGGACCGTGAGGAGCATTTAAAAACTGTACTAGAGACTTTGCGCAAGGAGAAGCTCTATGCAAAGTACAGCAAGTGTGAGTTTTGGTTGAAGGAAGTCTCATTCTTGGGTCATATCATCACAAGCAATGGGATATCTGTGGACCCCTCCAAAACAGATGCAATTGAGGGATGGACGAGGCCAACATCGGTAACTGATATCCGTAGCTTCTTGGGGTTAGCTGGATATTATCGACGATTTGTGAGAAATTTCTCACGATTGTCCAACCCTCTTACCAAGCTAACTCGAAAGGGAGTAAAGTTTCCTTGGAGTGATGAATGCGAAGAAAGATTCAAGGAGTTGAAAAGGAGGCTTATCACTGCACCCGTGCTCACTTTACCCACAAGTGGGGAGATTTTTGTGGTATTCAGTGATGCTTCGAAGAAGGGCTTAGGATGTGTGCTGATGTAGAATGATAAAGTGATATCCTATGCCTCAAGGCAGTTGAAAATCCATGAGCGAAACTATCCAACGCATGATCTGGAGTTGGCGGCGATGATCTTTGCCTTGAAAATCTGGCGGCATTATCTCTATGGAGAGAAATGTGAGATATATACTGACCACAAGAGTCTTAAATATATATTCACACAGAAAGAGCTTAATATGCGCCAGAGAAGATGGATAGAGCTCATCAAGTATTATGACTGTTCGATACATTACCACCCTGGGAAGGCGAACAAGGTGGCGGATTCCCTAAGTAGAAAGGATCCAGCAATTCTATCAATGATGAGAATTGAGAAGGATCCAATCTTCTTAGACTTGATGAATATGGACGTGGGAATCATAAAGAAGGGAACATCATAAATCCTTTCACAAATTATTGCTCAACCATCTCTTTTGGAAAGGTTAAAGGATGCTCAAAAGGATGATGCGGGAATCCAAGAAAAAGTGGAAGCTATCAAAAAGGGAAAATCCTCAGAGTTTAATGTTAATGAAGAAGGAATTATGCGGTTTGGGAAAAGACTATGTGTTCCATCAGGTTCTGAGTTGAAGAAGGAACTTTTGAATGATGCACATAGATCAAATTTCTTTATTCACCCAGAGAGCACAAAGATGTATCAAGATCTCCGAGAAAACTTTTGGTGGGATAATATGAAGAATGAGATCGCTGAATATACATCAAAGTGCCTGGTGTGTCAGCAAGTGAAGGCAGAGAAGCAGAAGTCTAAGGGGATGATGCAACCATTGCCCATACCAAAATGGAAATGGGAGAACATCACTATGGACTTTGTCACCGGACTTCCAAGGACATCCAAAGGCAACAATGCAATCTGGGTTGTTGTGGATCGTCTTACAAAGACTGCTCACTTCATTGCTATTCGAGAGGATTTCTCTTTGGATCAACTGGCACGAATATATATCAGGGAAGTGGTACGGTTGCATGGAGTACCACTATCTATTGTTTCTTGACCGAGATCCAAGATTTACCTCTATGTTTTGGAAGAGTCTTCAACATGCTCTAAATACTGAACTGAACTTCAGTATGGCCTATCATCCTCAAACTGATGGCCAATCCGAGCGGACTATCCAAACACTTGAGGATATGTTGAGAGCGTGCTCAATGGACTTTAAAGGAGGATGGGATAAACATCTTCCTCTAGTTGAGTTCTCTTATAATAATAGTTTCCACTCGAGCATCCAAATGGCACCATATGAAGCCCTGTATGGGAAAATGTGTAGAACACCGGCATGTTGGGATGAGGTCGGTGAACGTAAGCTGCTTGGACCAGAAATGGTCGAAGAAATGGTGGAGAAGGTGAAAACCATTCAGCAGCATATCAAGGCAGCCCAAAGTCGACGGAAGAGTTATGCAGATAATCGTCGATGAGACCTTGAGTTTAAAGCCGGAGACATGGTGTTTTTATGCATATCTCCGTGGAAGAAGGTCATGAGGTTTGGAAAGAAAGGGAAGTTAGGTCCAAGGTACATCGGCCCATTCGAGATTCTTGATCGTGTTGGGGCTGTGGCCTATCGACTAGCACTTCCACCGACTATGTCCAAGGTGCATGATGTCTTTCATGTATACCTCTTAAGAAAGTACATACCGGACCCCTCACATGTACTCTCTTCTGAGGTGGTACAATTGGAAGATGATCTTTCTTTTGAGGAGCAACCAGTGAAGATCTTAGATCGTAGAAAAAAGTTCTACGAAATAAGACAATGCCCCTCGTCAAGGTGTTGTTGAGAAACCACAAGTTTGAAGAAGCAACTTGGGAGTCGGAGGATATGATGAAGCTAAGTTACCCACATTTGTTTTAGTGTGGGAAAAGGAAAATTTCGAGGGCGAAATTTCTTAAGGGGGGAATGTTGTAACAACCCAAAGTTTCATTAATGGAAAATCCCTCTTGATCCAGTTAAAAGTTTCTTTATGAAAAAAATGTTTTTATAAGATGTCAACTTCTTTAGTTTTGTGTTATGATTTGTGACCGTTACTTTTATAGCCGTTGAACAGTGATCATCTGAGTAGTATAAATATAAGGATTTAACGAAACCATTTCTACACAGACAAAGGAAGCGATGGCCTCATCCTGTAGAATTTCCCCTTACGAAGCCCATTTGTCGGAGCTAGGAAAAGAGGTGGCATCTTTGGGCTTTGCCCTTGACCAAGCCCAAGCTGAGCTTCATCAAGTCAAGCTCGAACGTGATCGTCTACGGGAAAAATGGAAGTTGATAGAGATTACCACTCGAGCGATGTTATCCGAGCAACCCCAAGAGTCTGTCACCATCGCACACCTTACCCTTAGGTCTTATGTGGCTATTTTAAGGGGTTATGTAACAAATAAGTAGCACCATGTTCATGTACATTATTTTTTGTATATAATAATGAATATAATTTTTTTGATACATTGTAATTAGTTTTTAAAGTACAAATGGTGTTTTTAGTTATTATTTAATTAAGAATTGTATTATATTAAATTAAAGGATTTTTGAATTAAATAATATTTTAATAAAATATTATTATTAATATTAAATTAATTTTTGTTAAATATAAATGATCGTATAAATTTATGAATGCAATTAAAATTTTTATTAAGGTTTGAAGGCCATTTCTGTCAAAACCCGTGAATTTTTTATAAATGTCCGTTTTTATTTTAATAGTGAAAATTCACATATTTAGAAAATTATTTAGATAAAATAAATATTATTTTTGGAATTAGGACGTCGAAATTATCCAATGGTGAATTTTTCATAATTTTCTGAGACAGTCAAATTTTTGGGTAAAAATTAAATACCATTTAAATATATAATGTGTTTTATGACATCATAATGACCCAATGGTTATGTAATAAAATACCATAATCCTTATGTTCGGCCAATATGAGTTTTATCATTAAAATAATGAGGTTTTGGGTTTGTTTAACTTACTTTTCAAAGCATTAATGGAGCCCTCAAGACTTATTCAACACTTTGCCTTTTTAAATTAATTTCCATGGGAGTGTGACTCACCTCCACATAAGCAACCCTATTTTTTTAATAAGTTCGGACCTTGGCCTTGTAAAATTTTGTTTTACTCCTTCCTTTTGCAGAAACCATGGGCAAATACCATGGGATGGTTTGTGGTTTGGATTATTTTAATATAAGGGGTCCCAAACCTAAATAATAAAGAATTCTCTCACCTTTCCTATATAAACCCACCCAATCTCCCAATTCCTCATCACTCAAAGCCCTTGAAGTTCGTCCAACCTCTGCCCTACTCTCTCTAGAATCCTCTCAAGGTGCCCCAAGCACCCAAGAATCCTCTCACAAGCCTCTCTCTAGCCTTTGGAAGCACACTTCCAAGTAAGGGTTTTTTCTTCCTTTCTCATTTTTGTCAATTTTCTTTAAGTTGTATTGCCCTTTTAATTTCAATTATGAATGTTGGGGTATGGTTTCGCACCTCTCCCATACTGCCCTCTTATTGTTTGAGTGATGGGAGACCCCTTTCTCTCTCATTAAGTGCCTCCCATGTACACCCGTTACTATGCCAAAATTCCGAAAGAAACCTTTTTCTCCCCTTCTATATTCAAGCAATACTTTTGTATCATGAATCTAAATTCCTTTTCAATTGTTGGGACATGTATATATATTACCTCCTTACTTTCCATTACATGTAAATATGATGAGGAACCCATTTCTCTCTCATCAACCTTTTTTATGAATTCTTATCTCACGTCGTTACGCTGCCGAAATCGCACCGATTTTCTAAGCCAATGTCATTGTGTAGTGAATACCATGCCCATTTCTCCATCAAGGGTATTCACCTTTATGCACATTTAATTATTGATTGTAAAGTTCATGTATTAATTCCACATTCCTTTATCGTGGAATAAATGATTATGTTTTATCAATCCATGTTTTATGATCCACGTGGCACACTTATGTATGAAATGAAATGTTTAAGAAGGGTGTGCCCTTTATAGCGCTCCAATGCATTGGGTAAAGTATAGTATCATGATGTGTCATGTGCAATGAGTGTTGACTCATGCTAATTCAAGTGCAACGAGGGTTTACTCGTGCTTCAAGTGCAATGAGGGTTTACTCATGCTCCATGTGCAATGAGCCTTGGCTCATGCTAATTCAATGTTAAGTGTTGTTGCCACATTTCCATGTTATGATTATCATGCTTTATCATTCCTTTATGTTCATATTACTCTTATGCTCTATTGATGTTCCTATTGCCTAACATGTATTTTACTCCTCATGTTATTCATTGTGTACTCCCTTACTGGGCTTTATAGCTCACCCTTTTCTTATGCATGTCCTCAGGTTATCCCATGCAATGCTAAGTACGAAGGAATGTAGTGGTCATGTAAAGGAAGTTTTCAATAAAGATGTTGTATTTCAAGTTTAAAGTTTTTATGTAATGATCCTAAGCCCCAAAGACACTAAACCTCTCGATCTTCTTTGTTGGATCAAGTGATGTTTTATGTAATAAAGCATGTTTAAGTTGTAATAAAAAAGCAGGGTTGTCATACCAACGATTATGAAAAATTATTTTACATGGTTTTAATCGTATGATTCTAGTAAATACAACAATATGATTGAATATTTTCAGGCCATTTGAAGACAAGGTACAGAAAACATCAAATTGAAACTAAAATAATTTTTTTTAAACTCCATAATGAGATATTAAATAATAATGATCTCATAAATTTGTATAGGATAATAAAGAGAATATATAAACTATAGTCATGATTGGGAAATATGAGTGAGGGCTTTAGTAAGACAATAAAACACAACATTTGGGTAAATAGGTATAACTGGATTTGATATAATGTAATGAACATGAATAAAAATATGTGATAATAACATTTAGGATACAAGATAATATGATCATAGACACATAAGAATTTGACAACATTATAAATCATAAAATAATCATTATTTAAGGCTTACTACCAGGACAAAATTACATGGTGTAAATTATATCATCATTGATTAGGTTTAAAAAATAATACAATATATAAATTCCAATGAGAAAAAAATTATCCAATGCATTGTACAACTATCAAGGTTTACCCATCATAGAATTTACATGTATATGTGTTCTATATAAGGAAATTTTCTATAATACATAATCATAAGGATGAACTATATAATGATGTTGATTGTGTAATCATTCATTATATCATATAAAGATATAATATCAGGATGAAATAAATTAAATAAGGGTTTAAATTGTTATTACAAATTTATAGTTGGAAAATTATAATTATTCCTGAATTATCAAGTCAAACTAATGTTACAACAATGAAATGATAGGATATGTAATTTTGATAATGGACTAAGGATGTGAGGTTTTAGGGAAATAATTTGAGTCAAACAAAGGACAAAGAGCATAATAGTTTCAATAAAAACATAAGTCAAATAAAATTTAAAAAAATATGAAACATTTAGTAGTTTTAAAAACCATGCATTTTCAAAAAAAAAATTAGATTTAAAATAGAAGATTCTATTTAAAAAATAACTTCCCATTTAATAACATTTTAGAATGGATCCTTTAAAACATTGATGACCACATGAAGTAATTATTCATTATGGTATATATATCTCTCTATGTGCGTGTCTATGACATATGTACATAAGATAGAAAAACCGATTTACAATGATATTGTGATAGATAAAAAGTGGGGAAAATAGATAGAAAGTATGAAGAAATGAAAATATGGTGATTCGAATAGATCCCTTACGTTATATTCTAAAATAGTCATGAAATATAATTTAATATGATAGATAACAACATTTTATTAATTAATTAAATAATTAATGACATTTTTATTCAATTTTTATTTACTATATTTATAAAATTTTAATATTTAACCATTTGAATTAGATGTAATGTTTAATTTTGTTGTTCTACGGGGGTTAGTTTCTTGATTCAATGGTTTTATCATGTGTGCATAAATATATAATTTTATTTCAAATGGAAATAGAGGCCATGATGCTAAATGAATTTTTATTAATATAAATAAATAAATTGAAATGGTTCAATATAAAAAATTGTGTTCTCATATAGGGTTGAATAATATATTAAATTGTTAATGTTATACATTTAGTTAATTTATGTGGGTTTATGGGCAATCAAATTTATTTTATAAAATTTATTTAATGCCTATATATTCATTTGAAATCCGGAAAGAAGTAATAATATACATATAATCATATTATTTTACTCTAATAATATTTTTATTGTCATCCTTAACTGAAGTGTTGAAAAATGAAGCATGTTATTCATAGAAGTGGTTAACAAACCTTGATGAAGCCATCATTTTTATTTTTAAAATATATAGAATGGAGTGTAGAAGATGTATATAAAAATAATTATAATAACAGATCATTATATATAAGATAATTGTGTTACTATTTCTATGTGGATGTAAAATATACGTTGGTTTTATAAGAATAATCAAATAGAAACGAGATAGTGGATAAATCTACCTCTTCTTCTAGTTTTCTCTTATTAACAAAGAACATAAGGATCATTGAAATTTTATTTGAATATAACAGAATTAAAAAGAGATGGAGAGTAGTTTTGAGATTTTAATTGGATATAAATATTTCATATAAGAATTCTATGAAGATGTGAGGATAAGGGGATGGTAGGGGTAGTATATAAAATAAATGTTGAGGGGTGTTTCTGAATAATATATTTGTTGGGTTGTTATTATGGATCAAGACAACTAATAATCAAAAATATTATGAAAATATATAGAAAATAGTTTATGTGATTTTAATGTAATGGGTGATTAAATTATATATGAATTAAAAATTAATATATTTATTTTATTATATTTATTTCGATATTTTCTTAGTTTCACTATTAAAACACTATCAAATTATTATAGTAAAATACCTAAACATCACCTTATCCATTTTGCAATGTGAAATTTAAAAACTGTAATAATTTGAATGAAAATATTTTTTTGAATATTTAAATATTTTTCTATAAAATCATCATTGTTCTGAAAAATAAAAATTTCATAATTATCACCAATTTTATAGCATTTTTGAAAAATAAATAGCAAAGTCAAAAAATTATGTTATCATTACAATAAAACATAGTCTTAAATTATAATTAAATTTTATGAAATAAATTTTCTTTTAAATAATCATATTTACTATAAATGTTTCATTAAAATAATTATGCTTTATAAAAGTATAATATTATAATTTATAAATAAAAAAAATTATTTATACAATACATTAAATATATCATACATAAATTTTGAAGTTAACATATATTTTATTTTACACATCCCATGGTGATGATTCAATAATGAAAATCAGGCTCATATCCTTAATGGTCAGATTAATATCCCAAATGTAAAGTTACTATTCCAATATTCAGATTACAATTCTAATGATGTGATTTGAAATGATAATATGAGTTTCCTAATTCCTAAAAAACATAATATCTAATTAATTATTTATTGGATAAAATTTTTTCCCATGTTGATATATATACCTTTTACAAAATCAAATTTCATTGCCAAAAATTTATTTCATTTATATAATAATTTTCATGAGTTTGATTATTTTGGGAGATGAGTCAGAAATAAATGTATATATTATTGTGGTGCATTATCATTATTCCATCAAATTATAAAAATATCAATTTTTTTTAACAAATTTTAGCTCTAAATATAATTTTTATATCAATGTAACAAAATTCAATTTTATTAATCATGTGTTGCATTTGAATTGTATAATATTATTTTGTAAATATAATATAATTATATATTTTTATGGGAAATTCCATTGATTTTTTTGATGTCAAATTCTATCCCCTTAAGAATTTTCTAACTCATATTTTGATTTTACATTAAAGGGTGAAAATATGTTTGGGTAATTTTTCTTTTTCTCATTACTATAGTTATTATTCTGTAATATCAAATTTATGGTTCATAATAGGACATTGACTTTATTGGACTTCCTTTTTCATTGAACTATATTCGTATAGTCCAAAATCTTCATCAGATACTCCAAATTAGAGAGGTAATTTACTATTTTTAAAACATCGAAATTCATTATATGTGAAGGATAATATATGTACTTACTAAAATGGAATTCCAGGAATTTTTTATATACATGAAAAAGGTTTGGTAGGAGTCCTAGTTGATAGAACACAAATCTTAGGAATTTTAGTTTATCAAAAGCGTAGATGTACCAAGGACATGTCATTCTCTTTTATCCCAATATCATTACTCAATTCCATGGACATATGTGACGGGACACATTCTCTCCCACAAAAAAATTTAGTCCTCATTGTTGATTTCAACATAACTATTTTTTTGACATTTTCAATACATATGTGCTACTTAATGGCCTTGTCCTTTTCAATTGTTTCCATAAAAATTTAAAGACATAGCAACTTGTGTTCACAAATATCATCCCAATACACAGTTTTTCTAATTCAATTCCTATAACGTGAAACATATATATACATTTGGATTCTTTTTTAGAAACTATTATTCTATAAGATAGCAACTGGAGGATTTTTTGTCCCAGCATCATTTGACATCCATCAATAAAAATATCAACATATCTTCAACGTTATATATATATATATATATATTCATTTCATACTAGACATTATTATGGGGGTGTAATAAATTTCTAGACATTAAGTTAGTAATTATATGATGATGAATAAATTTATAAAAGATAAAATAAAATCATAGATATCGAATATATATAATAATTAGTATGTTTCATGCTTCCTCGTAGCTTCTGGAATGCATATCATTACATATTAATATACATATAATTCCTGTAGATTTTCAATTAAATGAGAAATTCTGTAATGAAATCTACCAAAACCTATAACACATTATTTAATCCTGAAATATTTGAAATAATATTTATAATTTCTGAAGATATGTTTTATAATTTCCGTATTAGTATTGGTAATGTCTATGTCATACCCTTGGAATTTTCATTAATTATATTAAACAATTGAAAATCTAGGAATTTTTATGTATATTATGTATTATCCATCTTCAAATTTTCAAAGAATAGATATATTAAACATCTTGATAAATTTCCTTCCTCCTTAGGTGGATATAGAAGGGAAAACAATGTGAATCATTCAACATATTCTTCCTTACATTAGGATTTTTTTTTCAAACATGGTTGTGACCTAAATCATACAATTCCTTCTTCATCAGTTTTCATCTTCAAGGATTTCATTTTTATTATAGCATCTATCTTCCTCTATATTTCGTAATCATCTCTATGAGTATCTATTATAATCTACAAAATCTATGTTTTAGAAATCATTATAGAAATGGATTATGATTTTCATTCTAATATAATCCCCATCTCCATCATAGGAAAGCTCAAGAAAATTGGATCCTTATATATCGTCATAATTGATTTGGTCACATGATCCTTTCTATGTAGATAATCTACCACTTTATTTTATTTCCTAGGATGTTTTTAGATTTATATATTATAGTCTATGATTATAAATTATAATAAATTTTTATATGAATTGATATTTATCCATATGAATATATATTTGGGGCTCTTATAATCCAAATACAATGTGCATTTTTATCTATATAGATAACTCAACCAAATCATCATTGTTATGATTACATTAGTTAACTCTATCTCGTTTTTTAGATATTTATACTCATGAAAAATAACATTTCATTTAGAACAAGATAATACACTATCATTTTATATCGTTACACAATGCAATCCTCTCTTTTTTGAATTTTTTAATTCCACAAAGTGTTCATTAAATATAGATAGTGTAAGTATTGGTTCAGTGATAAGAATCATTTCAATTAAAAAATATATGTTCATTGTAATTGGTCTTGAAACACATTACTATATTATGAGGCTTCATGCTTCTTATGTTTGATAATATTTATAATTTTCTAACAATCAATAGGTTATACACAGAAATTCTACAAAAATATTTAGATCTCCCTTATAGATGTTTGTTTAGGAAACACCTTAATTTTATTTAACTAATAAGGTTATATATTTGTCACATTGATAGTGATATCATTCCCAAATAATTATAATTTATCCATCTAGAACTCATATATTATATAAATCTCATAAAAATTTTACTTTTCCACTCTTTTTGGAAAGATATTAAAATTCCACTAAATCTCCAACTCACTTTTTCAATACATTATACAATTACATTTATATAATAATAATATTTTTTCACAATAATATCGATAAATAATATTAATTAATAATTTTAATACTTATGGGTAATTAGTGAGTCATGTGGGAATCACTAAGACCTCATATTTTCCATACCAAATTTTAATTGTATTATTGGTAATAATTTTTTTATTCAACATTAATTAGTGGTATCTTGACTGAATATACACCTTGTAAATGTAATAGGCACTATGAATTTGATAGAAATTTTTTATATATGTTTTAATAGATAATTATTGTTTATTGTGATTTTATTAGTTTATGGTTATCAATGTAAGGGGTTATTGACCTATTCATCATATTAATAATGTGGACAGACACAACCGACAATGAATCACTACGGTGTATACAACCATTGACTGGATTTTTCATATAAATTTTTCTTAATGTCAACAAATTCATGATGTACTTTAATTTGGGAATCTAGGACATGGTACGTGATCAAATTATAAGTTTTATTGAGAACTAAAACTGTGAGTTATGAATAATATAATGAGACTAAATTGGGAATAAATCAGTAAAATCTCTCACATTGGGTTTGTCTTCAATCATGATTCAATCATTGGTCTTAATAATTTTAACTGATATGATTAATTTAACTAAAAAAATATCTTCAAATATTAAGAATATTCCAAATAATAATTATCCTCCTCCTTGAACGTGTGTATAATTAGAGGACAATAAAGGATATAGAGAGTGATATCCATATCCTAATAGTTCATGTTGTCTTCATATAAGGATAGACAATACATTACCAATATAGAATCATATTCTGATAAAGGATCTATAGAATGATATTTTAATAGGTTCAATTAAAAAATATAGATAGAAAAGAACTTATATGCCTTGGATGAAAAAATATACCCATTTTTAATGATTAGTGATTTCTCACCTCCAAGATTTATGGTGGTGCTTTAATAGTACTATTAAACATTCAAAATATGATAGAATTTATAGAACTAGAAACAAATAGTACAATCTCGATTCATTAATTTATAACTAGTGTAACTTTCAAGATAACATTTTAAGGATATACAATAATAGTAGTGGATGATTATACCATTCCATAATCATTAGGTCTTGTAACCTGTTGGTTTTTTATTTTCCATGATATACCTTCTCTTAGTATATTAGTTTTTTTCATTTCATTTCATCCTCATTTTTGAATAACTGGGTAACATAATGAGTTTTGATATGGTCCTTCTTTTATTAAATAACATTAGTGGGTTTATCCATCTATTTATTGAATTTATTTACTTGAATCCTCACATTTCCACATTATAATAATATACACATTCCCTAGCGACAATGTTCAGGATTTTCTATTTTATATTCTTGACCTATGTAGTTGAGTTTTCATTCCTGCCTTGGATTTATCTTTATAAGCCAATAAATTCAAGCCCATCAGGACATCTAGAGTATCCGATATCTTTATAATCCCTGATATAATACCATACATATCTTTATACCTATCAATGTTTCAAATTAGAAAATATTTTCCTAGATCCAAATTTAATCTAGTAATAATGGTATCTGAATTAAATTTTAATTTCTTTAAAATATGCAGGTGTATATAGAAATCTATTTGATGTTTCCTTCTTATATCCCAATAAAATATTCTCACATTTTCAATATTCCAATGAATTCCATATATTTTATAAAAAGATGAATTTAGGGAATATATTTATTGGAAAATATGTTTCTGATTTATTCCGATTAGTTGAAATCAATTTCAACATTGTAATTCATGTTCATGATTATTGTCCCCAGTAATTAACTCCCCCCTCTATGTGATAAATATCTCAATTGAATTCATGATTTTTAGCATTAGAGGACATATAATATCAATTTAATATTTTTAATCAACTATTATTGTATGAGTAAATTATATGATCCACTAATGTTTTCAGGTGATTTTCCCAGATAATGGAATCAACTAAAACATTATATATATAGTACAATGGGGGTGATGCACAAGATTTTATTTTTTATTCATAATTGATTCATTGGATCTAGTGTTCCCATGATGTTTGTGTAAACTAATACCATATGGTTAGACATATCATTAAAGAAATAAATTAATTTATTATAAAATTGGTTGTTTGAATGGTTCAATCTATTTAGTTCCTTTAAATAAAATAAAAAAAAGTTTTGTAATAATAAAACAAAAACAAAAATGAGAAGGGAATTATAAAAATAGATGTAATAGCCTAAAAATGGAACCTGAATCCTAACATATGATTCATTATGATTCAATCTAGTGATGTTATGGTAATGTAATCTATTAGGTTCTTTATCATATATATGTCTTAAATTACTTCATCATGGTTCAAAAAAATTAGTAATTTTATAAATCATATCCCCCATTAGTTTCAAAACAATTATAATTCACGAACTCTTTACCATTCAATAGGTGATTGTCATGTTAATCTCCAATCCACCCTTTTCGGGTCTTAACCTCTATATATAATTGTTCTTGATTCAAATAAACGTTTAATATCCAATCGTAGATGTAATTTTATAAAAAAACCTCTCTCAAAACATCATCCAAAATTCATGGTGTTCTCCAATACTTATTCATGTCCATATGGTTCTCATAAAAGTATATATTCATAATCACACAATATAACTGGACATATAACTCTTACAAACTATATTTATCAAATCCATTTATACATATTGTACCATAGTTTTTTCCAAAACATCCAATAAATAAAACCCAAATACCATGGGGTTGAGGGTATTTGGAAAACTAGATGATGAAAAAATAAAATTTAAAAATCCTTATTTTAATCTCCATTATGTGTTCATATATCCCTTTGATATTCTAAACCTATATCATATTACCAGGGGAATATATAAAAAAATGTTTGCGTTTAAAGGTCCATTTAAGGGATGGGATTTTTAATAAATCATATAAAATAAGATAAAAGGTATAATATCCTAAAATTCAAGGAATATTAATTATAATATGGGTTCATAACATAAGGAAAATGAATTAATATGATTAAAAAAACATATGTATGTTTCAAAAACTAATAACTTGATATAAGAATAAGTTAAGGATAGCTACCAAGAAAACATAATATTGTGGATAGAGACCCATAATGGAATAATTTTACTCCGTAACCACTACATACCATCTCCTGATACAAAAAAAACATTCCAAATTCCTTAGATAATGATCTGGGATGAACCATAATAACATGCACATGCATATGTGTTCCATGTAATGGAAACAAATTGGTCATAAAAACCAGGATTACCATCAATAACAATGGGTTTTATAATCATACCTTATTTATTATCTAGAAAAAATATCATGATGGCTTTGATTAATGATGAGATTAAAAAATTCATGGACATTAACTAGGAAAAATATGCATAGATGGTGATAGTTGATGCCCAAAAAAGTGGATACATACAAAATAGTAAATATCCAACTTTTAAAATTCATCACTTATGTGTTGTTTAAGGGATAGAAAAAATATTAATAATGGTGGATAAATTATTAATTGGTTTGAAAAAACCCAATGTCAAATATAATGGTATTATAAACAAAATTTTATATTATTATATTCATATATTTTTGAAAACACATTATATATTTGTACTTTAAAATTTCAAAGAGAAAATATTAATTCAATTTAATAAATTTTCTAGTGTGGAAACATTAATTAATATATATCCTCATCATGTAATAGTGAAATAATATAGGTCTATTTTTTTTAATGTATATATATATATAATACTGAAATCACAATAGATGAGTAGAGGAAGAATGTTAGAAAAATAGTGTGAAATCATTGATGAAAGAAAATATGGTGAATCAAAGACATCTCTTACATTATATTCTAAAATTATTCTATACCTAAAAATAATTTCTAATATTCATAAAATTGGAATCATTAATTAATTAATTAAGAATAATTTACATCTATATTTCATTAGTACAATTTGTTTTATTATTAATCATTTCATTGATATTTTTTTAATGTAATTATTTTGAGGGAGATCAATTGATTATTACAAGTTCAAATATATTATGAATAAATGTAGATGCTATATTAAATGGTAATAATACAACAAATGTGAAATAAAATAGTATTCACATGATTAAAAAAATGTCTCAAATATCCTTTGTTGTTCTATCAATAGGGAATTTATTTATATAAAATGGAAATGATATTTAGCTAGATTATTATCTGTATTTAAAGACTATAAAATAAATATTTATTTTACTTAATATCATGTTTATATATTCATTATAGAATATTAATAATGTTATAATATAATTATTTTCATCCTTTTTATCAATATAAATATTTTTTATGACCATACTTGTATATGGTGTATAAATAAAAATTACATTGTTCTTCGAGGTGGTGAACCTGCTATATTTTAAACAACATTATCTTATTAGAATGTAAATAATTGTGTGTATATTATGGGTATTAAAACATAATAATAAATCAATATATTTTAGGAGTTGATGATACTATTCCAATGTCGAAGGAAACCATAATTCTATGGTTGAAGAATAATAAAATTGAAAGTGGTCAGTCGAGATTTTAAACTCTTATATTTGTTGTATCTTCTTAGTATAATCCTCAATGATCCATGAAATGGTATATTGTAAAACAGAAATTAGTCAGGAATGGGTTAGATGATTGGGAAATAAACAAGGGAGAAAATTTTCATGCTACAATGATTTTATTTTTTGAATAGATTGAGAGGTGATTTGTGAATTTCATGAGGTGATGAGAGGGTTGTGTTTGAATTTTATATTCATAAGATAATCGTTGTGGATCAATAATTAGAATATTGATCATTCATCTGAATATATATTTTAAATGGTGTATGTAATTTTAAACTAAATGGTGAAAATAATAGCCATGACTCAATAATTCATGTATTTAGATTATAATATTAACTCTCATATTTTATCTATTTCAATATTTATAAGAATTTATCTATTTTATGAAAATATATATAAATCACCATAAATTTTTTTTTAAAAATAATAAATAAAATAAATTTAATTAAAATATTCCTCTATGCAAGAGTGATTTAAATTTTTAATTAAATATTCATTTATTTTGAAAATGTCTATTTTAATATTAGGATTGATTTTATGGGATTTAAAAAAGATACTGAAGGTATCATAATATTATCATATAATTATTTTAATATTTAATATTAATTTTTATATATTCTTTTAAAACAATAAACATTTATTTGAATCATAAAATATCTTACAAAATTAAAATTTAAATATTTATTTTTTACAAAAATTCAATCAATTAATTTATAATTTTGAAAACTTATATTTACTTATACCAAATTTTTAATATTTAATATTTTCAAATGATATGATATGAAAATATTTTTTTAAATTTCCAAAAGCGGTGATATTATTCATAGATAAAGGCCCATATTCCTAATATTGATATTATTATTCTAATTTTTATGTTTCAATTTCATCGGTGATGTTACTATTGAGATAGTTAAATTTTAAAGGGATATATCAATTCCCTGCATAATATAATGACCTCATATTTCTGTCATCCCTCATTAAAATATATTTTTCCTCAAGGATTTGTATTTTTTTATAATTCATATTACTAAATACATATTCAACATAATTTCTGCAGCATTGTTTGTCTGTTAGATCAATCTAGGGGATTGAGATGATAAAAAGTTTCTATAATTATTATATAATTTTCTATATTCCATCATATTAATACATTGAATTCATATCTAAATATTTATTCATTATATGTTTTTTATATTAATATAATTTTGTATAGAATGTCTTATTATATTATGGGTGCGTGTTATATAATATTATACATTAAAATATTACACAATTATATATTTGTATGGTAAATTACATTGAAACAAATTCTAGGTTGTAATACATATATATATATATTGATTATCAATGAAACATTTGCATGAAATAATTTTATAAAAAAAATTTATAGAATCCATGCATTCAAAAAATTAAAAGGGACATATGTTTTTTAATATGAATTTATTTTCTTAATAAACCATTTTGAATGATTTTTCAAGAATTTTATAATTTTATATTTCATATTTTTTTAATTTTATTTATCAAATACTCATCAAAATTAATTTTTTGTCAATGTATATTCCATTTTGAAATTATTTTCCATACACATGGGATATATACCACAGATGAAATATTATATATTTCCACATATGGATGATGATGATATGTTATTTATGATGTTTTCATGAAACATTTTTCCTTGAGGCATGATAATTTATATAGGAAAAAATGAATATTTTATTTTTATTTCTATAGATTACATATAAAATTTTCATTACAATGTGATTGTTAGAGTCATAAATCCCCAAAAATGTAATGGCTAAAATTTTCATATTTCATTATCCTAAATATGGTACGTGAGCAGTTTAAGACATGCCTATAGGTATATGTTTATATGAACATGACCAAGTGTACATTTGTGAAAATCCCTTTCCTAATGAAACATATTTGTAAATATAATTACCCACAATTTTATGAATGATTTTTCTCTTATGAATATATAATTGTGTAATATTTAGTAATATAAAAATATATAATTTACACACACAACAACATTAAAACAAATAAATTTTATTATGAATGTAATAATTAATGTAAGAGTGAATTCATTGAAATATGAAATTAAATTATTACAATGGGATAAATAATAGAAAATAATAAAATAATAATTTGAAAACATTGACATATACGATCCCTCAGAATAATAGAACTCATGAACTACAGTATTTAAATGATATAAAATATTATTAATGACATATGAATTTGGAAAAATAAAATATGAAAATAAGAGTGAAAATGACTTGGAATAGAGAATTCATTAAATAAAATGTTTTTATAGGATACTCAAAATCCATTAGATCATTATAAATTAACACATTGGAATAGTAATTTTAAAACACGAATATTATCTTAAAAGTTTTAATAGTAATATGGAAGTTATTAACAGTAACACAACTATTAGAATAGTTTCTTCAACATTGGAATTGAAAAATAATATTTGGATTCATATAAAATGGAAATATGATATTCTTATATTTGGGTATAAGTATAATTTTTTTTAAAACAATAATGTAATTGATTAAATTGTTAAAAAAATAAAAAATATAATCCTGATTATATAAAAAAAATATTTATTTTATATAATGTATATATTCATAACCATATCACAAAATTAATATATTGTTATACCAAAAATTAATAGATTTATATGTAACCATATGTAAATTTAAATGAGTCAAAAAATTGATTATAATAAGAAAAATGTGTAATATTAAATAAATTTGTATTTTATTAAAAATTTAAATATCACATATATGAGTTTTTTTTAGAAAAATTATTTCAATTTTTAAATATATTTTTTGAAAAATGTATTAGGTGATGTTTTTTCTAAATAGATTAATTTTTGATGAATAGTTAGATATATAAAATTATGATTTTTAAAATTATTAGATAAAAATAATATTTTTTCTTCCATGGATGATATAAAAACCCAATAGTGAAAACACACATGTACAATTTATTGTATAAGGTCATAATAATATTTACTATAGGATTTCTTGATATAAAAAAAATATTCTAAAGACTATAACATTTTGAAAATACCTCTCACCTCACCTAATAAATACTACCCATTACATCCCCATATCCTCACAATTTAAAGCACGAGATAACATAAAAATTATATTTAATTATCTTACCAGTACTCTCCTTAGCATATTATGGTTTTTGGTCTCAATAAAGACCATTTTAAGGAACCTTAATGGATATCCTATGATGAGGCGACCAAAAGACGATGTCAAATTTTGGACATATCTATTTCAATTTTATTATTATTCTACCACTGCCAAATGATTTTCATCCACTTATAAATAGTAATATAAATATATTAAAGATAGTAATATGTTATATAATTTATATTCTACCTTCCAATAATTTGATTAAGAAATGATTTTTTTACAATATGGTTGGTTCACCTCCTCTATGAACAACACTCCTTTTTTCATCATTACATTAAAAATGGATATAATAATGTTATTATGGTTAAATAAGATAATAATAACTGTATTATAAATTATTTATAGTTATATATTAATATATGGGTATAATTTTAAATAAAAGGAAAAAGTTCATGATGATCGTAAAACCCCACAAGTGATCTATCAAAATAATGTTTTCATTTATAGTGAATTTTTCGCCAATATTGGAATAAAAATATTATTTGTACTGCATTAATATATATAATCACATACATAACATTTCATTTAACAAATGAATATTTATTTCAGTTTTAATAGAAATTCAATAATTACCCAATAATGATGCAATACTGGAACTATGAAATGAATTGAATCATTCCTCCTCATAGTCTTCATAACGGTGCCTCAAGATAGGGGATATAAGAAATCAAGTGTTCCTACTAAACTTCTAGAGGATACCATTATGCAATTACAATCTACGGTGTGTCTGTGTGAAGATTATATCCTCAATGATTAGAGTGTAGTGAAATAAGGTAAGTATTTACAAAACATCAGAATTTTCATAAGCAGACACTACATTATAAATCATGTAAACCTCTATAGTGGAAGTATTATCAATAGATATATAGTAGTATAAAAAGAGAACTAATCATGAAATTTTAATAAATAACTAGTTGATGATAATTAATAAGTACAAAAATATTATTATGATCATGGTAATGTATTTATACTAATGTTTTCATGGAAGTCATGGGATATAAAAAAATACCAAATTCTAAAAAAATATATAAAAGGCCTTAGACAGCTACGTATAGTATCCTGATCATATGCTAAGTCCACTTATCCCATATTCTATCCAAGAAAAACAATCAATAATTTGATGTTGGAAAATTTCAATTGTCTATACTCGTAACCATGAAGTCTTTTTGGGTAATAATGGTGGCCTTTGGAGGGTATGAGATAAACATAGAAGTCCACAACCAATGATTTAAAAAATAATCCATTTCATGAAATATAAAATGACAAAATTTGAAATTAAAAATAAATGAAATTTATTAATAAATAATTAAATAGGACCATCATATTGTGATTCACATGGGATACCCATCCAAATTTACGAACATCAGCCTTATTCACGTATGTTTGAACTAGGGGATGCTGAATGAGTAATGTGAGTTGGGTAATATAAAAAGAAGAGGTTTGTAACAAAACATTTGATTATTCTTGGGGAACATATATTTGAATTTCCAATTCCAAAGTGTCATTACATAATTAATTTTATTCACATGCATTCAATTATAACTAACATCTTTAAAAAATATTCATAGTCACCATGATCCAGTCCATTTAAATTATAGGTTAATTCCATGTATCCCTATATGGGATGGGTATAAGTGTGATGCCAAAATATTTCAACCAGGAGATCAATAAATGTGACCCTAAGTGTCACTCTAGGAATGATATGAAGTTAACGTGAACTATCCTCTATTTTTATCCCTGGTATCACACATAAGGACTCGTGTCTCTCATATAGAATTGTAAAACCATCACACAAATAAGGCCATCCATTTAGTCTCCCAAAGGGAATCAAAATCACCTTTCCAGAGGTAAATAAAAAATGAATGGGAATCCTATCCATGAAATATTTTTCTTCAACCATGGCATGATACAATTGATTAATAATATTTAACTATAAGGCACAATGAACTCTTATAAGGTATCCAAAAGTATGAACCCATCGTATCTCACTTTTCCCAAGGTGAGGTTATGATTTTTCTAGTGGAACCATATAATTTAACAAATAACTTTTTACATGATACACATATTGGTCAAGGCATTCCACTAGGAAAACCATTTGATGCATAAGGAATATGAAACATGTAAAACCCACTTGGGCAATTCATTTATTTGAAAAATTACATTTATAGCTTAAAGGAATGTCCAAAATCAAGGATGCTTATTAATTTAAACATAATTAATTTACTCAATAAATTAATTATGATTCAACAAACCATACAATCTTTTTCCAAATTAGGAACTATGGGGAAATAGTCCTAGAAGGTGAATCATGCCCATTTGTATTGTTTATGTCATGGTGATCAACCTCGATAGTGATCCACCATAATCTAGGTTCATAATGGGCATGGAATACTATATGATTGAAGTTAGTTTACAAAAAAGGATGCATCACAGGAGGGTTCCATCATATGGAATTAGAACACATGATATAATATTAAACTAAAATATGTGGATGAATCTATAGCACCTTCCATATCCATCAAGCAATTCCCTCCTAAAACATATACATTTACTCTGGGTTAGAATGGGTGTTATTAAATAAATATTCCAATGAACTATAAATATGTAAAATATAATTTCACCTATATATAAAAATATATGAAAAGTCAAACATTAATTTTTTTTAATGGATCATAGAGCCTACCCAAATCTTTTTATGATTCCAACGGTGAGAGATACAGATCTATGATGGGGGAGATATAAAATAACCAAGTAGGGGAGGAGTAGTCACCTCACTTGGGGGAGTGATGATTTTCCACTAAATAGTGTTGGGATCAAGAATAAGGATTTGAGTAAAAGGTTCATTAAGTGAATATCTTGAATTTATCCAAAATAAGTAGTGGATAATGTTTTAGATGAATAGTTGGAAAAATAGTGCACCAACCCTACGAATGGACTATATCCAATAGGTATGAAATAGGGAATGACAGTGGTCCTAGGGATACACAATTGTTGAAAAATTGTGAGGCCCCCAGAACCCAAATCTCTCAAGCCGCATGGTTTCAAAAGTTATGTTGGAATGGTGGAAATTATTTTAGTAACCATGCAACCAGTGTTGCTTCTTTAAATTTGATGGATCAAGGAGGCGAAATAACCTCAGTCACTCTCCAACCTCCTAGACTCCAATAAGAATCATTATTAAGGAAAAAAATAAGGAATTAAATATAATAATAATTTTTATGTACCATTGAGAATGGTTGGAATGTTACAATATAACCTCTTTAATTAAATTAATATTCGAATTTCCCTTCTAACGGTGGTAAACCATATTTTGAGAGAAGATACTTCCATGTAGACATACATTGGCCTCCCACTCCTTGGTCTGATTCTATATGCATCTGTGATATATAAGAACCCAAATATGGGATCTGACCTACAATAGAGATCCTTCTTTCTCCCATCAATGACTCTTATTCTATTCTCGATAATGGGAACATCCTCCTCAATCTTAATATCCTCAAGGTCAAATGAATTTGATGGGTAAGGATAATTTTTTCATTAATGACATAGGTGGAATAGTTCATGCATTTAATGGTACCTCTAAGGTAGTTTCAAATAACAAGATATCATCACAACTCTCTCTATTACCTCAAAATATGAAACATATCCATTTTTTTAAAAGTATAAAAAAATTTCTATGATCCAAAAAAAGTGAAACACCTAGATATACGTAATATCACAACTAAAACTCTAGAGGTCGATGATAATGGTCCATAAAAGAATTATACCAAGAATGATCTATGGGAATATGATTAAAAACCATCAAAACATTCTTTGAAGTATCTAGAATGAGATGAGGACCCAGGGTATGTACATCACATACATCTAGCCGGTTGATAGTTTATCATCATGACCTACCATAAATGGCCTCATATGGATCCATCTTAAATGTTTCTAGAAATAATTTATTATATTAAATTTCATCTAATTCGATATTCAATTTCTTTGGAACAATAAAATCAAGGATGTTGGCCCTATGAATATCATCTAAATCATGTATCATCTACTTAGACTGCCCATTGATCTTATGGTGATATTATTTACTCAAGGTAACCTTTGAATCTACTGCCTTCTACAACATTTGCTATTACCATGAGTTAAAATGGGCATGTCGATCTGAAACAATTGAAATAGGAACAACATAACATTTCACTATTTCTTAGTTGTAAGGCCTTCCTATATCATTAACATAGAAGGTATCCCAGATTGGTAAGATGTGTAGATTCATTATCAATATATCGATGATCACCATTACTACATCACATAATCGTGGGGATCTCTATAAGACAATAAAAAAATAAATGTTGAAGTTATTCCATTTCAACTCATGAAAAGATTGAGGCTACAGAATACAAGATGGTCACATGTGCTCACCCTTCACATACTAACAAGAGGATGACCTCGGGATGAAATATTCTATGTTTCCTTAAAACCAATACACAAATTCTATTGAGGTATATCTCTGTATATATTGGTAATACCAGGTTGTGATTCTGAGCCATAATCATTAGATTCCATCATGCACTATTCTTTTATATCTGAAGGTACCCAAACACGCACATAATAGAGTATGATCTCATTCTCATCAGCAATCCATCATGGAGGTGGTTTATCACCTATGACCCTCTCTATAATGAAAAGGGCCTCAATACAAGATAACATCTTATTTTGGACTTATTTTGAAAGGGTGTCTATCACTTACTGATATAATTTGAATAGTTTCCCAAAACAATTTGCAAACTTCATTGTTTTTCAAAAAATAGATCCACTAACCACCACTCGCGGATAGCATCATTGAATGATTTTTTAGTCTTTTGTATTAAGGTTTCATCAATGATATTAAACAATACCATTGTATACGGAATCACTATGTCTAATTAATGAATGTACTCTACACACCTATGCATTATGAGATTCATGTATTTCAACGAGGTGAAATATTTGAGCCATTTATGGTCCTTGTAAAAAATGAATCTCTCACCCAAAATATAATCTATCATACATCATAGAACATGAATAATGGATTCAAGATCATGGTCATGAGTCCGATAATTCCTCTCATAACACGATAGTTGGATGGACCCATATTCCTTTTATAAATTTATTTACCATAGTACTATAGCCATTCCCATCCATGTTGCAAAAAAAATAGTATAGCCTTTTATAGGCTCTGGAAGAATCCAGATTTCTATGGAATATATATTTCACTTCCAATACTAGAAACACATTTTAAAATCATTTTTCCATTCAAATTTCACCCCATTCTTGTCCATGCCGGTATGTAGTTCTTCAAGGTGTGAAAAATCTAGGATGAATCACTTATAATATCTTGACATCCACAAGAAAATATGCATATCAAACAAAATTATGGGATTATCTCCAAAAACTATGAATTTCACCTTCTTTAGATCGATAAATATACTTGCCTTAGATATAATTTTACACAATAAGTGAAGATTAATCATCCAAAAGTGGAATTTACTAAGCATTACATGTAACTAGTTCTCTCTCATAGTATTCAACATGATATAAATATATTTGGAATGGTCATGTCTCATTTGATAAGACACTATGATTTCATCTACAATAACCACCATGAATTGATCCACTTATAAGTGGAAATCTGAAATCACGAAGGCCCTAATGACTATCAAAGCATTTGTACGATTGAAAAAAATTGACCAGATACATGTACAATCTATACATACTCCAGATCATTGTATGTGGTATGTATGATGGCCCCACACGCATACCTTCTGTTAGACCTTCCTAAAATAGGACATGGAGAATATTTTATATCCTCTAAATTATTAAAGAGTTCATCTATAAGAGGATGTAGATACTAGTTATTTAGAAATATTTAATTAATTTATATGCAATCAAAGATAAATTTTGGTTACCAACTTACTTATTAGAAAAAAGGAATTGTTAACCCCATGGAGATGTGTTGGCTTGGATAAAACCCTTATCCTCTATATCTTTATATTTATTCTTTAGTTCTTAGAGCTTTATAGGTGACATCCTAGATGGGGGAATGGACACAAGTGCCACAAATGGAACCAGATTAATGGTAAACTCATACTATCTCTAAGGAGGTATGATAAATAAATTATTATGGAAGCATCACAGAAAGGATTTAAAACATGATTGAATTCTGCAAGCTTCATTCCACAATCACTCATTAAGTGACTACCCATATAATATACCACACAACCCAGCCCAGTATGCTTGGATTCAGATCAATATTCATGAATATCCAATCATCACTTATATAATTATGGGTTTTGTCTATTTATTTTGGTGATACATGATGATCATTCATTTCCTCCTTGGGTTGATAAAGAAAAATACAATACATTTCAAGAATGATTTCAATTGCAATCATCTTAAGGCTAATGAAACTCCATAGAATATAGTACCCTTTTATCTAAATGGTAAAATACTAACATGTTCATATATAATAATATCAAACATATAATATGGTTTCAAGAGTCATCATGACACTAGAATACTCTATCAATTGGCCTGGAATTCACATAGATGTAGAAAAATTAAAAGAGTGTGATGCACAGAAATCAAGAAAGACATATATTAAACTGGATACTACTAAAATAGTACCCCATTTGGTAGAACTCCATGGAATATTATCCACTGGTGGGGGTTTTATTACATGGATATGTCCTAATATGCAGCCTTATGATTCTTTCTGACTAACATGAGAGGGTCTGTTGTACCACCGATGAAACACTAATGCCATAGTACATCATCCATGAACATATTCTCGACCCAAATATCCTATAAAAGAAATTATAAAAGCATGATATGGAGTTACTAATTGTGAACCTAAAGGTAGTGTTTGAACCGAACCATTCATAGGGTAGTAGAGGAATTTATAAAGAGTAACACTAGAAGTGTCCCATCATTAAATAACCCCGACACTCAATCAGGTTCCTCGTATACTAGTTCATTTTATGCCATGTCATACCACACTGGTGACACACCACCTGACTGTTAGCGTGAGACACCTTGTTGGAACTACACTGAAGTGTAAATGTGACTCTTCCTTCTAGAAGATAAACCAATACTCAATATGAAAGCCCAAAACCATTTGTTCCCCTTATCAAATTCCCTCAATATTGATTCAATGATTTGTGTATGGTTCACCTTTTATAAAATGTTCGTCAGATGAAGGATATTAAATTTTCATCAGATGGTGTATGCAAGAACATTCTTGAGTCATCTAACAATCATCAACTCAGTAGTGCTTGAGGTAGGTGAATAGAGTTTCAATTAGGTGATGTGAGCGGAGTATTACATCAATGACATGTCACCTTGATGAATATAAATGATATTTTAGGAATGATCTATTCTCAAGATATTCAGATAGAAGGAGTTGAGTAATATTTTATGAAAATTCGCCAAGACCATCCCCTGATATCAGCCAACCTGAGGGGTTAAATCCCTCCAATGCTTACAGAACACATAAATAATTTACCTCATGATCATGACTAACCACTCTATAAGTATCTCAGTATACTCAATGATATAAAACATACACTATAGATATAAATATGTTTCATAATGTACACCATACCATATGAATGCAGGAGGTTGTTCCTGCAGGAACTACCTGGTCAACTATACCATAGTAGGGTTAGGCCTAGGAGCACCATTAATGGATTGTATGAACCAATTGAATCTATCCTTGAACTGATAATCAATTAATAATGAATGATCTATAAAAGGATACTCAGGTTTCACTATAGGAGGTATCACATGTGGATTTGGTCCTACCACCTCATAATAATGATTATTTCCACTCACTTTTCATACATCAAGTGGTTCTAAGGGTATCATAACTCCACTATTATCAAGGTCAAAACTGAGATATGATTTATAACAGAAAGGTATAGAGAAATATAAAAGATTGATATGAGCCTTCCTATAATAATTTCACATCCCTTAGATTGATTCTATAACTAAGTTAATGTGATAATGAATGTTTACAAAAATTTTAGTAGGAATAATATACTACTAACTACAATGTTAGGATAAGGTCAAGGTATCATATTATATATACAAGGTTCCAATTTCATTTTAAATATTATATTAATTTTTCTTCATTAATGTATTCATAATTTCATTAAATGTTTGAAATAAATGGATCTCAATTTATAATTTATATGGAACTAGAAACCTTATAAATTGGAATGTGGCATCAATAGAATCCAATCCATAACACATTCTAGAACATGATACCTAATTGTCCAAAGCTCAATGTAACATAACTATTTACTAAAGGTGTCTATAGATAACTATTAAATAAATTTTTTTTTAGGATTAGGCACTCATATTTTGTGTCAATTATGGTTTCTTAGAACTGTGAGGAGTAAAAAAATATGGAAACAAAATAAGAAAATGAATCAATAGAAATGCATGCACAAAGAAAATATGTCATGAAATGTGCGTAGTATGTATATCAGATGGTGGATAGTATGTTGAATGATTTATAATTATCACACCTATCAATGATATTCTGTCGAACAAAACATTATATTGATAATTTTATCAATAAAAATATAATAATAAACAATGCGCATTAACCAATAGATAAATTAAAAAACTAAAACATGTTCATGAAATAACAACATTTTATTATCCTAGGTAATTTGTTATTCATTTGTTTGGGGTTTATCTACTTGAAGACTCATGCTCATTAAAATGTTCAAATAACTTAGTTTGCTATCTAATACCAAAACAATTAAGGGGAAAAATAAACAAATGATATCTGAAACCAATTTTTAGCGTCCCATTCCAGATTCAACATAAACTTTCCCTGAGAAAGTGAATAAAAGACCTCAAGTTCTCCTCCAAAAACACCAGAGGCTACAAAAAAGCATCGAAGGCCTCGGGTATGGTTTGGTGGTATTATTATATCATTGATCATAGTAGAGTGTATAAATATAGAAATATATGTCAAATAAGAATCATTATAAGAATATACAATATGATCTGACCCATAAACCTCCATAGAAGATGTAATATCAACAGACTAATATTGTTGAAAATAAAAGAAATAATCATGAAATATAATTAAATATTTTGAAGAAAATTATTAATAAGTAGATACAATATGATTATGATCATGGTAATGTAGATATAAAAATGTGTGCATGGATGTTAGGTGTTATGATAATACACCACTTGCTAAAAAAATTCATGAAGGACCAAAATATCTTCTACTTTCATTTAGAAAATTGAATCAATATTTTTTTCTCATACTCCATCCTAGGAAGACAGTTTATCATAAGTAGGTGGACTCTTCCAATTTTCTATATATGAAACCATGATGTCTGCTTGGGTTCCAATGGAGGACCCTTAAGGGTGTTATAAATACTCTATAAGACACCAATAATGGTGTCTATATCAATCCATTGAGTGTAATGTAAAATGAAAAATATAAAATTAATATAAAATTAAAGACAAAAATAACTAAATAAATAATCCCATTAGACTAGGTTAACATTGCCTTCATTAGACTAATTTGGGTATGTTTGAACCAAGGTATCATGAACATGTAATGTGTGTAGGGTCATATAAAATGAGAGAGAATATCCCCAATATTGTAACTTTAATTAGAGAACACTTTCTGTAATTTTTAATTGGAACATGTCATTACTTAATTAAAGTCCTTCAATTATTTTTTGATATGGCTAAACTATTATTAAATTACTATCAGTAAACATGACCCCATCCATGGAAATTATAATATAATTCTAAGAGACACTCTAGGGGATCAATATAATTTTCTTTTCAAATGATTCCATCCATGATCCCAATAAAAAGAACCAATGTATCTCTCCATGAATGGTGTGAGGTCATCATGTAATAACCTACAAGTATATCCTTGGAATCATGTATAGGGGACTGAGTCCCTCTCATGTCATGGTATAGCCGTCAGTCCACCATTCCCTTCCATTGGGTCTCCCTATCATGAAATGGTACACCCATCTGTCCATAGTGACCCCATCCATAGAAATTATATTATAATTAAAAGAACCAAACTATGGGATCAATTAAATGATGATTCCAAATGAGTCCGTCCAAGAGACCCAATAATGGGATCCAAAGTTGTACTCTATGCATTGTGTGAAGACATCACGTACTAACCTACAAGTCTGTCCATGCTATCACATGTATGGGAATGAGTCCCTCTCATGGAATGGTACACCCATCAGTCCACCATTCCCTTCCATGGGGTCTCCCTTAAGGAACGTGTGTCACTTGTGTGGATGTATGAATACAAATGGTGAGATAGTCCCATAAATATATATGGTCTCCCTCAGTGTCATACACGGAAGTAATAATGTCTTACTATAATGTACAATGATGTTGTCAAAGGGGTCTATAAGTTAGAACCCTTAATATCGCCCTCGACATAAGGTAATGGTATTATTTTATCAGTGAAACCACATTGTTAAAAAAATAATTCTTTTAAAATGAAATGTTTTTTGTTCATGGAGTTTCAATTGCCAATCCCTTTAAAACTAATTTCATATGATATATATCTTAACCTCTTGGAAAAATCGTTTATTTGATCAATTCAATTTATAGTATGATGATAGGTTCTTCCTTAATGTATTCTCAATATATTATAAAAAATTAACTACCTTAATGAATTAATTACGAGGAACCATGTAAATAATCGGAATTTACATGTAATTTTTTTAAGTAAATGGAAAATTTACTAGTCCGCAAAATCTGACGGTGTGTTATTCCGAGGCCCGGAGTGCCCGGAATGATCTGTCGATGTTTTTTAAGCTTATGTTAACCCACGTATGTAGTTTTTCTAAAAAAGTGGAATAAAACTTAAACGGATAATCAGATCATAACTTTGAGGGAAACATTTCCCTATGGATGATGGGTTTACCCTAGGCACGATATAAGATTACTCGGCACGGTCCACCTATGAGATAACCCAAAAATGGCATAATCGTGAATAAAATAATTAAATAAATTATTTTATTTTCCAAATGCTTATAACTCACAAGAGTTAACTCAGATTAAAAATATGAGACCACCATTGAACTCATGAGGGTATGCTTTCATTAAGAAGATACTAACTTTGGTTGGCACGGGCCACTGGAGATGGATAGTTTTTGGACGCAAATTAAATAATTAAGTGAAAATTATTTTATTTAAAAATTCATAACATCTAAATGGTAACTCAGTTTGAAAATCTGAGAGTACCGTGGGGTTCGTTGGGGCGTGTTTCACTTAGGTCGAGCCTATCCTCAATTGTCATAGGTCGAGGGTGACTGATAATAATTTTTCCGAACTTTTCTTGGGTACGCTCAGTAAAGACACAAGCAGTATATTGTAACATTTGAACCGGTGCTCGGAATTGAAATATGAGGGCACCGTTGAACACGCAGAGGCATTATTCGCTTAAGGAGACTTTCACATCCACTGTAGTGGGTCATTATTGAAAGATAGAATTTGGGTTTTTTGTTGAAGAATAAAAAATAAAAATAAATGTGTGTGACATTTTATTTTTATTTGAAACACCCATGTGGGTGTTGGGAGGTGGGGTCCACTAGAACTAATCCACCACATGGATGTTGGAAGTGTGTAACACCACACATTAACCTCCCATGAGAGGTTATGGTGGTAGGGACCACCCAAACCATAACCACCCATGAGAGGTTATGGTGGTGCGGACCACCCGGCTTTTTTAAACCCCCCATGAAACCTACCATTAATTGGGAAAAACCACTCAAGTCCCTATTAAATGTGGGGGATCCCCTTGGTATCCACCCAATAATTGTAGCCAACACACCTCTTAATTTGTGCCAACATAATATAATTATCTTGATCTTTTAAAATTTAATTAACCACGTCATTGGAATTTAGGAAGGTTCTTAATAAACGAACCATCATAAATTCAAACGATCGTTACCTGCCTCCCCCCCTCTCATATATATAGAAATTATGGGAGAAGGTTTTGGGATGACATCACCAAGCGACAAAGCGCTGGTAATGTTACGTGACACGCAAAACTTAAGGAATTATGCTTCCTCCAAAAACAATGAATTCTTATAAAGAATAACGCCGATAAGGAGAGACTTTGATTTCCTTCCTTGGAACCAACATTGAGGTAGGACGTCTTCGACTATGATGAGCCGATGCACAAACTAACGATCGAAGAAAATTCTGATGACACCGACGTGTATCTTTTCCCAATGATCTTTCTTCTTCCCCGCACCGACGTCGACAACCATCGAACAATTGTAGGGGGTTTATTTTGTGTATCCTTCGTTTTCTTTTTCTCTTCTTCGGATTGGAAAGGAATCATTGCATGGTTGTAAAAAAGTTTTTGTTCATCTTTCTTACTGTTTGATGAGCCAAGTGTTACCACCATAAACGCGGAGGGTTCAGGCCAAATCTTCATGGCCCGACCCCACCGCCGTTCTTGTTTGTGTTGTTTTTCAGCATGACGATGAAGGGGAATTAATGGTGGCGAAGGGATGGAAAAAGGATGTGCTTACTATGGCCTCCGTTAACCGTGCTACCCCCATGGCGTTCTGGTGCCCCGAGCGAGCCGGCTCCGAGGGCCGAACTGCCACTGACTCTCGCACGCCCAGACGCACCGCCGCTGGTCTCCCGCACACCCTGTTCGAACCCAACTGGCCCATCGTCATGGTTTACCAACCGCCTTCCATCTTGGTCGGGTCTTTCCCGGCCGCCCACCGGCCCCCCGACGCCCTACTCGGCCACCCGCCTGGCACCCTTCTCTACCGCGTGCCCTCCTGGTCATGCCATACCCGACCACCTCCTGGCCGCCCGGCCTCCCGAATCGGCTCGCAGACCCCCCTTGCGGCGCCCTAGACGAATTGGCCTGGCCGCGCTCTTCATGCCAAGCTGCGTCGTGCCATTCCCTTGCGACGCTCTGGGCCAAAACGGCCCCGAGCCATGGGTGAACTGCCCTCGTGGCCCGCTGAGCTGGGCCCAGTAGGTCAGGCTGAACCTAATAGGATGGACAACATAATATGTAGGGATAGACCCATCTGGTCTGACTAGGTTGACCCTTACTGGGTGGGCCAAGATTGGGTTCGACCGGGTCGGACTGGACCCGGGCCCACTACCAACCCTTTACTTTTTTTGGGCATATTTTTGGCACCGAATGAACATTTTACAAACTGTCAGCAGCACTGGTTTTCATCGAGCATGATGGGTCCCTTGAGTATACCCCACTAGAGTTTGGGAGAATGTTGAGATAAGGTCAGGATTGATCGTGCATGAATCCAACCAGGCCCCCGGGACTAAAAGGGTAATAACTCACAAGCCAGGCATCCGATTTACGTGTCTTCTATTTCGTTGAGACCCCTATGATGAGGCAAACCTTTGATATACTTTTACGTGGGACTTTGTAACAGTTGGAGTGTCACACCCCGACCGCCGATGTCATTATTTTACTTCTTTCTTGATCCCGATTTAAAATTTTCGTGGTTTAATTGTGTTGGCGGTTTTCACGCCGGTGCGTGGTCATCGCATCGCTAGCGGTGACCGTGCGTTCTGTCTGGGTGACTATGTGTTCACCCGGCGTTTTAAATATTAAAATTTTCATGTTGACATTTTATTATTATTACTATTTAAGTTGTGTATTATTATTGTAGTTATTTTCTGTGTATAAGTATATATATATATGTGTATATATGTGTATATATATATATATGTATATACTTTAATACGTTAAGTTTATATATATATATATATATATATATTGTATCTATGTGTATATGTTTATATATAGGTATATATATATGTCTGTGTTTAGGTATGTGTATATATATATGTCTGTTTTTTGATAATAATAATAATTATTATAATTAACTAACTTTCATTTATTTTCATTTTTTTATTGTTATGATTATTATTATAATGTTTTATTATTATTATTATGAAGGTTTGTTATTATTATTATAAAGCGGTTATTATTATCATAAAGTTTTATTATTATTATTATCATTATTATTATTACTATTATTATTACTATTATTATTATTACTATTATTATTATTATCAAATATTTATATATATATATAATCATAACCCTAATCCCCCCCTTCTCTCCCGCAGCCTCCCCCCTTTTTTTTCTCTCTCTCCTCCCGCACACCCGGCTCCCCCGACCTCCGGTGCTCCGCCTCACCGCACCCAACCACCAGCCCACCATGCCCCTCCCTCCTCTGCCAGCCGCCATCCCGGCCATCCCCTCCGTCCGGCGGTCTGTCCCGGTGACCCGGCGCGCTCCCTCTCCGGAGGCCTGCACCGCCGACCTCACCCCCAGCCGGATCCTCCCTCCGTCTAGCCGGCCTCCTCCGACCCCGTCACCGGTGCACCCTCCTCCTGCCAAACCGTCGCGCCACCTCTGTCCGCCTCGCCGCACCACCGCCCCGGCCTCCCTCCGCCGTCCGGGCTCACCCCGCCCCATCCGGCTCCTGTTCCGGCCCCTACTTCCCATCGCTGGCACACCCTCGCTTCGGCCGGCCCGCGCCACCTCCCTCTGACCCCATCGCCGTCACACCAGCCTGCTCCGGCCAGCCTGTTCCGGCCACCCCGACTGCCGGCCGACCCTACCGTCCGGTGGCGACCTCCCGTCCAGCCCTCCCCCTGACCGGAGACCTCCCTTCCGGCGACCCCCCTATCCAGACGGCCTCGCACCTCCTCCTAACCGCAGGCCTCGCCCCGCCGTGCTGATCCCGACCTCCGTCGGACCTCTCTGCCGAATCTCCCCGCACCCCTGTAATTCGGGCCTGTTTTATTTTATTTTGTTATTATATTATTATTATATTTGAGTTATTATTATTACATTATCATTATTATTTTAATATGTTAATATCTTTAGTTTTATTCTATTATTATTATTTTTCTTATATTATTAATGTTATTATTTTTATATTTTCCTTATGTTATTATTGTTCTTAAATAATGTTATTATTATTATATTATTATTATTATTATATTATTATTAATATTACTGTTATTATTATTATTATGTTCTTATTATTATTACTACATTACTGTTATTATTATTATTATTATTACTATTTTCAAGTTAATATTATTAAGTTATTATTTTTATTATTATTGTTATGTTATTGTCATTATTATTATGATTATGCTATTATTATTATTATTATATTATTATTGTTATTATTATTATATTATGTTATTATTGTTGAACCTTTTTAACGGTCTATTTTTTCAGGACCTGTTCGACGGTGCAATATGGTGCAACCATTACACAACGGGAGTTTTGTGCCGTGTCGTTTTTCGTTCCTATTCGAGGTAGGTCTCCCTTTGCACTCGCCTTTAAATTTAGAATTTTTTTATTCCTTCACTTTTTATTAAGTTCTAGTAAATTTAAAAGTATTATTAAGTAGTTATTTATAGTGTGGTGATCTGCTGATGATAAAATCTGTTTAAATTCTAGTGTTTCATTGAAAGTGTTTTCTTGGATTTAATTGTGTGCTTCCATGATAGTATTTCTGAATGGTTCTTCCAAAATAATGAAAGACATGTTGAGTTGGGTTTTGAAATGTTTTTGGTGTGTGTAAATTAGTAGATGTATTGTTAATGGAAATGGTGTTTCTTAGAACCTGGATTAGAGAAAATGACCGTATGAACTTTAAACTTGATTTTGGAAACTTAAAGTGTGGTTCTTGGTTGATGAAAAATGTTTTCCTTTATCGCTTGAACAAAAGTTTGGATTTCATTTGGGAAATGGTGTTCCTTCAAAAAGTGATTAAAGGCCCGTTTGGCTCTTGATTAAAGTGTGGTGCGTTTGGATATTGGAAAATGATTCTACTTGTAGAACCAGTGTGTTTCAGTTTTAATATGCTGATTTGAGTTTCTTAAATAAAGTTCTAAGTGTGTTTCTGGTTTTCAATGAGATGGCGTGTGTCATATCCCTTTAGAAATGTTTTAGTATTAAATGGTCAAAATGTAAATGATATGACGGCCCTGTTGGCACTTTATTAAAGGTAAAGTGATTATACATATATATATATATATATATACACGTACTTATGGGGCATCTCTATAGGGGGACTTCCCTTCGAGGGTTGTCATGTAGTGATGTCTGTGTAAGGTGTTGGAAAGTGCGGTGAGATGAGTCACGCGTGCAAGGGTCTCCCACTTACATAGTGTAATTAAAACCACCGTGGGTTCCTGAGCATCCTTTAGAGAATCGAGTGACGGTTGCTGGCTAACCCCGATTAGACGGGTTAGTCCCCCCTTGGTATGTAAGGCCTTGTGGGGCGTGCCACTGGTTGGATGTTAGGGCGGCCAATTGGTTATTGACTATAGAGTACCATGCCGGCAGGTAGTCTGAACCCGAGTACGTCCAGGGGTTTTCTAAGGATGTTTAGGATCATCCATGGTTATTGTTGATAACTTCAGGTTTATTTTTACTTGCACATGGTTTTCCTTGCTTGTTTACCTTTACTTGCACTTGTTTTCCCTGCTTGTTTACTTTCAGTCATCCTTCACAGCCAATACTGTTAGACTTTGGGAAAATGGTTTTCAAATGAAAATACTTTATTCTCTTTGTGTAATATTTGAAAACGTAACACTTTGCTTTTTAGAATGAGTTTAAAACTAATGACAGGGAACCAACTTTCAAAAAAGAATAAGGGAGATTTCTCCTGTTTTATTTTCAAGTAAAGAAATATGAAAGCTTACTTTTATACATTGTAGTTCAAACTTGGAATATGTAGATTCATTATTTACTGGCAGTGCTTTAGGATTTGTTATGGGGCTCACCTACTGATTATTTTGTGCTCACACCTATCTTCTAACATTTCAGTTGCAGATTCCTTGTGTTCAGGTTTTCCTGGCTTGAGTCGCTCGGTGAGGGAGCGACGTTGGTTGTAGTTGGGTGGTGACCCGCGAGGTCACGTGGAGGTATGTCGTGGAGTAGTTTTCTTTATGTCTTTGGTGTTTGTCTATTTGTTTAGTTTATATTCGTTCTTTTGATCCGGTTTTTAGTTTGGGCTGAAATCGTTTACAACGATTGAAATTTTTAATGCCTGGCAGTAGTTGCCATCCCGGGGGGATCGGGAACCCCCCTCTGGACTTGCCGCGGATCGGCTCGGGTGACCGGTTCAGGGTCGGCCCGGGCTGGTTCGTGAAAAAATGATATCAGAGGTGGTCCTTGTTATTTGGGTTGTCTGGTAGGTGGAGATTTGGACTGTCGGGACTCGAGAGGTAGGTACGGGAAAGATTTCATGAACCCTCGCCCGTTCCGCACCTTGAGTCAACAGGGGTAGTTCGGGAATTGTGTCTTTATCTCTTTCTGGTTTGTCTTGGATTGAGAGATGACAATGGAGGCAAGGCGACGTTACATCGTTATTTCACATGGAGTAGTGACCCATGTGGAGTCTGAGTTCACGGTTTGAATTCCTCCTAGTGGTCGACGCTGGCTTGGGACATGTCCCACTACAATGTTGCCAGGTAGAGCATGACTAATGGTCCCTCACTCCAGGGGTTGATGCAAATTTGGATGCCGCTTTTGTTTTGGTCTGTCTATGTACGTTTTTGGAAATGAAAAAGGGTTTTTGAAAAATTGGACTGGTTTCTTTTCAAAGACTTTCAATGTATGAAATGGGTTTTAAAACTGAAATCTTTTGAATTTCAAATTCATTATTTCTTGGAATTGGTTAAGAATGATTTGGGGTGAAACCTCGGTTTCTCTTTATGAACATTTTCACATGTGTGAGAACGCATGAAAAATGCGTGTTGGTGCGAGTATTAATGGACAGTGGATAAAGACATGTGCAACAGGTCATGGGCATACCTGGGTGTGTATTTGAAATTTAACACTTGACTTTTTTTTTCTAAATTGGTTTAAAAGGGGAAACAGTTTTGGATAGTTTTTGGTTTGAAAGTGGATCGGTTTTGGAAAGTAGTCTTGAAAGAGGGTGGTTTTAAAGTCAAAAATAAAAAGGGGATTTTAAAAATGTGATTTTATTTTGGGCTGCGTTTGTGTTTGTTTGGTATTTGTGCTGACTGTTTTTGATGAAGGCACTTTTATTGAGGTTGCTTCGGGTTGATACTGGTTTTGGGTTTGTGTTTTATATGTTGCTCAGGAAATGCCGCCCAGAAAGGTCTCTAAGGATTCAGATAAGTCAAGCACAGTTTTTGGTCCTTCTTAGAGTTTGCCTATTCTCCATGGTGATCAAGGTCCGTTAGAGGCAGTGGAATGGCTCGAGGAAGTGGAGCGTGTCTTTAGAACGTTGGGAACTCCCGATAATGTTAAGGTTTGTGAAATTATGGGGTTGTTTGAGGGTCCAGCTCTGGACCAGTGGAAGACGGTTACCCCACCGTCAACGGAAGGTGAAATGATGTGGGATGTCTTTAAAATAGTTTTCATCCAATGGTTTTTACCTGAGGAAGTGAAGATGGAGAAAAAGAGAGAGCTTGCGCATATTCAACAAGGCCAACGGACGGTGAAGGCATATATTGACCGTTTCAAGGAACTGATTTCCTTTTCTCCAGAGGTATCATCGCATGAGCTCATGAAGGTCTCTCTTTTCACTGGGGGTCTTCATCCAGAGATCAAGGAGCGAGTCTTCCCTTATAAAGACCTTTGTTTGGAGAAGCTGGTGGAGAAATCTTTCTTGGCTGAGTTGGTTTCCGGTGTTTGGGTGGTTAATACTTCAGCGTCCCCTGTTGTTCGTAAGAGTTCCCCCTCTGGTGAGGAAAAGGCACCAGAGATACCTGTTCCTAAGGAGTTATACCCTTTGGTCCCAGCTTCCAGTTCATCAGATCGTTCGGTGGTATGCTATCAGTGTGGTCGTTTCGGGCATTTAAAACCGTCTTGTCGCAATCCTCCAAAGACGTGTCATCGATGCAGTTGTCTGGGTCATCTGGAGAAGTTTTGCAGGAAGCATTGCTTGAAGAGGACACTGTGATGGGAGAATGTCAGTACCTGATTGTGAGGCAGAAGATGCTTCATCCATCAGAGCCCCAACCACAGGTCTTGGGGTGAAGCTCGCGCACAGTCAGGAGTTCCCAGGGCTGTGAAGCTCTTGTCCAGGTTTTTTTTTGTGTTGGCGGTGGAACAATTAGAAATCATTTCATGTTCGTCTATCTGCTACTAAAGTTTCAAAATCGTTGTAAGTAAGTTCTTTTACTATGAAGTAATGATGAACTTGTTCAATTATAGTCCAAGCTATTTTGTCTGTGTGGATGTGATCTTGTAAATCGTGTGTCTTTCGTAAAGTGTATTAGACCTTGTGTGGGTTTACCGCGGTTGAGTTATGCTTATCGGATGTGGTTATGATTTGTGGACTTCAATGGATCATGCCTCCAGTTGGATGTCTGGTTATGTATTTTTCTGTGGGTTATCCCTGGTGTTGAAGTTTTTTGACTATAGTTGAGGAATCAATGTTTCGACGAAGGTGTTGTTTTATTACTCGTGCTATAAGATTTGGTTTCAACCGATTGGGAGTTCCCACATCGACCCCCCCCCCCCTTTCCTAGGATTTTCTATTTAGATGGTCAACTTTTCTGCACAAGTTGAGCTCTTGTGGTGGGGAGAACCACATAGTGTTCTCCCATCAACCTTGGATCTCAGTTTTCTCTTGCATGGGTCGGGTGTGACCTATGTGGAGTAAGGTCATCCTGAGAATCTCAGTTCTCTTCAGTTCCTTTAGTTCTATTTGGGCATACACATGAATTTTGGCTGACATTTGGCTTGGTGACTTTCTGGGGGCAGAAAGTGTCTGTGGTGGGGAGAATTGTCACACCCCAACCGCAGATGTCATTATTTTACTTCTTTCTTGGTCCCGATTTAAAATTTTCGAGGTTTAATTGTGTTGGTAGTTTTCGCACTGGTGCGTGGTCTTTGCATCGCTAGCGGTGACCGTGCATTTAGTCCGGGTGACTATGTGTTCACCCGTCATTTTAAATATTAAAATTTTCATGTTGACATTTTATTATTATTACTATTTAAGTTGTGTATTATTATTGTAGTTATTTTCTGTGTATAAGTATATATATATATGTCTATATATTTCTATATATATACATATGTATATACTTTAATATGTTATGTTTATATATATATAAATATATATATTGTATCTATGTGTATATGTTTATATATAGGTATATATATATATGTGTGTGTTTAGGTATGCGTATATATATATGTGTGTATTTTGATTATAAGAATTATTATTATAATTAACTAACTTTTATTTATTTTCATTATTTTATTGTTATGATTATTATTATAAAGTTTTATTAATATTATTATGAAGGTTTGTTATTATTATTATAAAGCAATTATTATTATCATAAAGTTTTATTATTATTATTATCATTATTATTATTACTATTATTATTATTACTATTATTATTATTACTATTATTATTATTATCAAATATATATATATATATATAATCGTAACCCTAATCCCCCCCTTCTCTCCCGTAGCACCCCCTTTTTTCTCTCTCTCTCCTCCCACACACCCGGCTCCCCCGACCTCCGGCGCTCCGCCTCACCGCACCCAGCCACCAGCCCACCTTGCCCCTCGGTCCTCTACCAGCCACCGTCCTGGCCATCCCCTCTGTCCGGCGGTCTGTCCCGGCGACCCGACGTGCTCCCTCTCCGGCGGCCCGCACCGCCGACCTCACCCCCAGCCAGATCCTCCCTCCGTCAAGTCGGCCTCCTCCTACCCCGTCGTTGGCGCACCCTCCTCCTGTCGAACCGTCACGCCACCTCCGGCCGCCTCGCCGAACCACCACCCCAGCCTCCCTCCACCGTCTAGGCTCACCCCGCCCCGTCCGGCTCCCGTTCCGGCCCCTACTTCCAATCTCCGGCACACCCTCGCTTTGGTTGGCCTGCGCCACCTCCCTCCGACCCCATCGCTGGCACAGCAGCCCGCTCCGGCCAGCCTGTTCCGGCCACCCCGACCACCGTCCAACCCTCCCGTTCAGTGGCGACCTCCCGTCCAGCCCTCCCCCTGACCGGTGACATCCCTTCCGGTGACCCCCTGTCCAGAGGGCCTCACACCTCCTCCCGACCGCAGGCCTCGCCCCGCCGTGCTGATCCCGACCTCCGCCGGACCTCTCCGCCGAATCTCCCCGCACCCCTGTAAGTCGGGCGTGTTATATTTTATTTTGTTATTATATTATTATTATATTTGAGTTATTATTATTACATTAGCATTATTATTTTAATATGTTAACATCTTTAATTTTATTCTATTATTATTATTATTCTTATATTATTATTGTTATTATTATTATATTATGGTTATGTTATTATTGGTATTAAATTATGTTATTATTATTATTATATTATTATTATTATTATATTATTATTATTATTATTATTATTATTATGTTCTTTTTATTATTACTACATTATTATTATTATTATTATTATTACTATTTTCAAGTTATTATTATTAAGTTATTATTTTTATTGATATTGTTATGTTATTGTCATTATTATTATGATTATGCTATTATTATTATTATATTATTATTGTTATTATTATTATATTATGTTATTATTGTTGAACCTGTTTAACGGTCTGTTGTTTTAGGACCTGTTTGATGGCGCAATACGGTGCAACCATTACGCAACGGGAGTTTTGCGTCGTGTCGCTTTTCGTTCTGATTCGAGGTAGGTCTCACTTTGCACTCGCCTTTAAATTTAGAATTTATTTATTCCTTGACTTTTTATTAAGTTTCAGTAAATTTAAAAGTATTATTAAGTAGTTATTTATAGTGTGGTGATCTGCTGATGATAAAATCTGTTTTAATTCTAGAGTTTCATTGAAAGCGTTTTCTTGGATTTAATTGTGTGCTTCCATGGTAGTATTGCTAAATGGTTCTTCCTGAATAATGAAAGACATGTTGATTTGGGTTTTGAAATGTTTTTGGCGTGTTTAAATTAGTAGATGTATTGTTAATGGAAAAGGTGTTTCTTAGAACCTGGATTAGAGAAAATGACCGTATGACCTTTAAACATGATTTTGGAAACTTAATGTGTCGTTCTTGGTTGATGAAAAATGTTTTCCTTTGTCGCGTGAAAAAAAGTTTGGATTTCATTTGAGAAATGGTGTTCCATCAATAAGTGATTAAAGGACCGTTTGGATCTTGATAAAAGTGGGGTGCGTTTGGATATTGGAAAATGATTCTACTTGTGGAACCCTTCCGGTTTAATATGATGATTTGAGTTTCTTAAATAAAGTTCTAAGTGTGTTTCTGGTTTTCAATGAGATGGCGTGTGTCACATCCCTTTATAAATGTTTTAGTATTAAATGGTCAAAATGTAAATGATATGAAGGCCTGGTTGGCACTTTATTAAAGGTAAAGTGATTATACATATATATATATACGTACTTATGGGGCATCTCTACAGGGGGACTTCCCTTCGAGGGTTGTCGTGTAGCGATGTCCGTGTAAGGGGTTGGCAAGTGCGGTGAGATGAGTCATGCGTGCGAGGGTCTCCCACTTACATAGTGTTATTAAAACCACTGTGGGTTCCTGGGTATCCTTTAGATAATCGAGTGACAGTTGCTGGCTAACCCCGATTAGACGGGTTAGTCCCCCCTTGGTAGGTAAGGCCTTGTGGGGCATGCCACTGGTTGGCTGTTAAGGGGGTCAGTTGGTTATTTACTATAGAGTACCATGCCGGTAGGTAGTCTGAACCCGAGTATGTCCAGGGGTTTTCTAGGGATGTTTAGGATCACCCATGGTTATTGCTGGTAACTTCTGGTTTATTTTTACTTGCACTTGGTTTTCCTTGCTTCTTTACCTTTACATGCACTTGTTTTCTCTGCTGGTTTACTTTTAGTCATCCTTCACATCCTATACTGTTAGACTTTGGGAAAACGGTTTTCAAAGGAAAATACTTTATTCACTTTGTGTAAGATTTGAAAACGTAACACTTTGCTTTTTAGAATGTGTTTAAAACTAATGACAGGGAACCAACTTTCGACAAAGAATAAGGGAGATGTCTCGTGTTTTATTTTCAAGTAAAGCATTATGAAAGATTACTTTTATATATTGTAGTTCAAACTTGGAATATGTAGATTCTTTATTTACTGGCAGTGCTTTGGGATTTGTTGTGGGGCTCACCTACTGAGTACTTTGTGCTCACGCCTATCTTTTACCATTTCAGTTGCAGATTCCTTGTGTTCAGGTTTTCTTGGCTTGAGTCGCTCGGTGAGGGAGCGACGTTGGTTGTAGTTGGGTGGTGACCCGCGAGGTCACGTGGAGGTATGTCGTGGGGTAGTTTTGTTTATTTCTTCGGTTTTTGTATGTTTGTTTAGTTTATATTCGTTCTTTTGATCCTGTTTTTAGTTTGGGCTGAAATCGTTCCCAACGATTGAAATTTATAATGCCCGGCACTAGTTGCCATCCCGGGGGGATCGGGAATGCCCCTCGGGACTTGTCGTGGACCGGCTCGGGTGACCGGTTCAGGGTCGGCCCGGGCTGGTTCGTGACATGGAGATTCTACCTGTAGCTTGTGGAGTAGATCCTCCCGAAGATGAGCGATTCGAGTGTGGAGTTATCAGACCAGTTCCGGGTTTACCCTCATACAGGGCTGGGCAGTGGGTTACCCATTGACCTTTAGGGTTTACCCTCAATCTGGGCTCGACAGTGAGTTACCCATTGACCATTTGGGTTTACCCTCCAGTTGGGCTGGGTTGTGGGTTACCCGTTGACCTTTAGGGTTTATCCTCTAACTGGGATAGGCAGTGGGTTACTTGATGACCTCTTAGGGTTTACCCTCCAGCAGGGCTAGGCAGTGGGTCACCCATTGATATTCGGGTTTACCCTCCAGCTGGGCTGGGATGTGGGTTACCTGATGACTTCTTTCAGACTCATCCCTTTCTATGATGCCAGTCAGGGACTTCTCTCATTGTATACTAGAGCGGGACCATTGGTTTTATGGTTCAGAGATAAGAAAGCTTGGACGTGTGGAGACCTATTCGCTGGATGAGACCTGATAACTACTGACCAGTTCAACATGGAGTGATTCGACTAGCCTAGTGGGGAGCGCCTTGGTGTCATGGTAGACCCACTGTACTTGATAGGGGAGGAGTTGTCCAGCAGCCGAGGATTCAACAATGTGACTGGGGATGTTTTTTGATACTACCCCTAGACTAAAATCCTTGGTTGAGCTGAGTCAGTAACTTTTCTATTTACCTCATGATTAAGATGGATTTATTGATAACTGAGGTATATGTATGGGAATATACCTATATGGGGATATCTATTGATTTCGTACCTTGTGGTTTATCCTTGTTTTATTTTTTGAGATATTGGGGGTCTTGGGGTCCCAAATGAGTATCGTTATACTCACCCCTATATGGGCTATGACTGCACCTTGTTGTGTTGGTTGAAGAAGACAAATAGCGCTAATTGGGGATGAGAGTACTAGGACTGGACAATACCCTTAGGTAAACCAAAGGAAGAGTCGGTACACGAAGGAGACCGACAGACGTGGTGTACTGAGGAGGCTATATGTACCTACCCTTCAGGTAGGATCCATGGTGGATGATCCAGGTGCTTCTTTTCACCTTTTATCTATTTTTCCATTTTTAGTTGTACTTGTAATTTATAGTTGGGCATGAAATTCCGGCCCTTTTAAATTTCATCACTTTCATGTTATATAGTTGTACATAGTGTTTTGTATCCCGCTGTGTGCTCTGTTGTGTGTTTTTATAGTTATAAAGGCAATTTCATCCTTGATCTAAGGTATTACACCTTTGGTGCAGGTTACCAGCCCCTTTCCTATGAAAAGAGGGCATGGGGTAGTCACAAAACAGGCCTTAGGGGATGGGTCATGACAAATTGGTATCAGAGGATTCGGTTCTACTACAGAACATAGGAATCTGATCATTCTTTTCTATGAAGCAATAGTGTTAAAAGTAGTGAGTTTGATTCCCAGTTTAGGGAGTCCAGTGTTGGTGCAGCGGCCGACGTCTCCAAACACCAGGACCCTAATTTCTAATTTATGACTCAGTACATGAAAACAGTGATTAGGTGTGTGTTTTCAAAAGTTTTCATTTAGTCAGCTCAACACGTCAGCTCACCAGGTATAATATTTTGACCGTGTCGCATCTATTTATTTTCAGATGCCTCTACGCAGACTGCTAGTTTGCGTTCCTATAGTTGTTTGCACTGACAGGCCACCGAGAGACAAGGCTCCGGTGTAGGGCCCTTTAACTATGTTGGCGCCTTCAGGTGGTGTACCAGCAGCACCACCACCTATTGGGAAGTAGATACAACCAGCCACACTGCTGGAAAGTTCATGCTGACTGAGCGTGTTGCATGATTTCTTACAGTAGAGGCCTTAGAGGATTCTAGGTGAGAAAGTTTCCCATGTAGCTGAGGGCTGGTTGGAGGTGATTACTAGAGTTTCCCATCTAGTTGAGAAACTAGTAGAGAAGATGGTGATATTAGATTCTAGTATTTTTCAATGAGTGACCAAGATGATGGTCCTCTTAGTGATGAGGCTTCGGTACATGGACTATTGCCCAAGATAGTACCTTTGGGTCGTGTGCCAGCTATATCACTACCTGTTGGTCAGTAGTTACAACCGACAATACCATTATATGACACATATTGGCCTAGTTCCTTACACGTGTTTCAAAATAAGATGCCCCTCAGGTTCTGAGGTGAGCCCGACTCACGGACGGGTGAGGACTGGCTTGAGGAGGTGGCTGAGTGTTCTCTAGAACTTCTATAACATCTGCAGGACGACATGTCGGTAGCTGAGTATTCATCGAGGCATACAATGTTTCCTTGTACTCGATGAATATGATACAATCAGTTCTTCAGGGCTCTATCTTCCAAGAGAGGTGTGTTTAATGGACATCTAATCCAACACTATTCCTATATTCATTCCTACTTATGTTAGGGTAATAATGTGAACCTATTTGGTTGAATTTTATTTGAATGAGTGGATACAGCCAGTGAATGTTAGCAGTGGGAATTCAAGAAACTGGTTCTAGTCATAGAGACTTGGGCATGTAAAATGTGTTGGGAAGAATAAGTGTTAGGGGTAGATTAGTATGTTGGGTAGAAGATGTTAATGCAGAGCTAGCAGAGCATCATGAGGTGGTGTACTTTTGGACATGTTACAACCACCCCCCTTTTTTGGACCCCGCCAGGATTAGTGAGCAGAAGGATAGTGGAACAGAGTAGTTTCACACTGTCAAGGAATGCAACCCAAGGGCTCTAGGAATGATTCAAGGTATACTCTATGTCTACTACATGTTGTATTATCAATAGAAATATGTACCAATCATTCCTTCCTTCCATGAATCTCGTCCATGTCCTAGAGTTTCCGGTTAACCTGTTTACTTGACCCTCACATCTAGAGATACCTTTGGTATGAGACAAGACAATCACACATACGCCAATAGTGTGATATGACCCTTGAGGTGAGAGTTTCGTATGGATCCTCTTGGTGGCATCATTGAGGCCTTACGACGTAAGTTTGGGTTTGGACTTGACATCCATAGTTCACACTCAGATTGAATGTATTAAGAAAAGAGGATGTGGTTTATATACAACATTGGAATGAGGTTTTCCTTGGTCGGAAGAAATCGAATCCTCGGAAGAATTGGATAAACTCATGCATATGAGGGTGCAGTCAATCACTCATGAGTCATCCAACCTCACCCGCGTGGCAGCAAAAGTTGACTTTGAGAGAGTCTATACTCCTAGGAAGGGGAACATGGTAGTAGACACACTCAGTTGGAGGTCCGGCCTGTATCTGCTCAGGGAGGTGACAGAGCAGCTAGCCGCTTTACAGATATCCTTTGTGGATCGAGAAAGATCATCTTTTCATCAGTCCATACAGTCACTCACCCACTCAATTAGCGAGTCAGGGAGTCATAGCACAGAGACGCTCACTGAGAAATATGACGTGCTCAGATATTTACAAGACAAGAACCTAATGGATTTTATGTAGGTGGGGAGCACATCATTCTCTTCAGTGGATGTACCATGGTACCAATGTCACAACAGAAGGAAGTGTTGACGGTGTTACACACATACCCTCTAACGGCACATCCCGGAGTAGTGAAGATGTACTAGGACCACTGAAGACAACACTGGTGGCCGAGAATGACGAAAGAAATTGCAGAGGTTTTCTCTCGGTGCCTCCCTTATCACAAGTGAAGGCGGAGAATTAGGTACCAGGTGTCTTGGTTCAGCCTTTAGAGGACTCAGAATGGATGTGGGATGAGATGTACATGGACTTGATGATAGGGATTCCACATATATCCCAGGTTCATGACTCGATTTGGGTAATGGTCGACTTAATAGTCAAGTCGGACCACTTCATACCGACCAGAGAGCAGGGTTCAATAGAGGGATTGGGATTCATCTATTTGCAGGTGATTTTACATCTACATGGAGTACCTTCGACAATTTTCTCTGATCTTGATGCATGTTTTACTTCCCAACTATGGAAGGAGTTGCAGGAGGCTTTCGGAACACAGCTTCATTTGAGCACTGCCTTCCATCCTCAGACGGATGGCCCGAGCTGGCCACTCAGAATCCCAAAGACATGCTTCATGCTTGTGTCCTCAACTATGGTTGCAGTTTGGAGGATCAATTAACTTTTGTGTAGTTTTCATACAACAACGACTATCACACCACCATTGGGATGACACCTTTTGAATTGTTGTACGGGTGATCATGAAGAGCACACTTATGATAGACTGACCGAGGGGAGTCAGCATTATTGGGGCCTGAGATGTTATGGGCTACCACAGAGAAGGTGAAGATCATCCATGAGTGGATGAAGAATGCATAGAACAGGTATAAGTCATATGTTGATAGGAGACGGAGGCCTCTAGAATTTTAGGCTGGCGACCGCTTCATTCTACGGGTCTCACATTGACGAGGTTTATAGAGATTTGGCCGATGTGGGAAAATATCTCTGAGTCTAATCATATCTTTTCAAGTATTCTATAGAGTTTTCGAGGTGGAATACCTCATTGCTCTTCCTCCTCAGTTGCATCGGGTGCACAATGCCTTACACATATCCCATCTGAGAAGATACGTGCACGACCCATCTCATATCATCGACTTTGTCGAGCTGGACATAGATGATGGGGAGACTTTTGTGGAGGTTCCAGTCGAGATTGAGGATAAATAGGAGTGGGTCCTTCATGGATGGTCGATTCATCTGGTGCACGTTTGGTGGTATCACGAGAACCTCCAGAAGAGCACATGGGAGCGGGAGGTTCAGATGCCTGCTCAGTACCCCCACTTGCTCCCTTAGTTATGAGTTGTGGCATAGGGGGACATAAAGCCCTGAGGTGGGGTGAATGTAAAGACCCAGGATTAAACGTAGTTTTTTTAAAATATATGGGAATATTACGAGTCTGTGAAATCAGACAGCTCGTGATTCCAAGGCTCGGAGTGGCTGGAATGATCTGTCAAAGTTTTGTTAATCTTAAGTTAACGCACGTAAGATGTTTTCCAAAAAAAGAAGAAATAATTCGTAAATGATTACATGGATTAGAAATCTGAGGGAATATTTACACTCAAGATGACGAGTTTACCCTAGGCGCGACTTAATACTAGTCGGTGTGGGCCTCTTATGAGAGAACCCAAAAATTGCATAATCGTAAATAAAATAATTAAATAAATTCTTTAATTTTTAAACTTCTTTTAACTCTCAAACGGTAACTTGTATTAAAAATAATATACTACCGGTAAACTCATGAGGATATTCTTTCTTTAATAAGATACTAACTTTGGACGGCTCGGGCTACTAGAGAAAGCTTGTTTTTTGCCACAAATAAAATAATTATGTGACAATTATTTTATTGTAAAATTTTTATCTTCTAAACTGTAACTGGGATTGAAAATCCAAGAGTACCATTGGGTTTTTGGGCAGTTTTTAACTTAGTTAGAGCCATACATCGACTGGCGCAGGTCGAGGCTGACTGATAATAATTCTTCCAAACTTTTTTTGGGTACGTTAAGTAAACGTGCGAGCAGCATTTTATAACTTTTGAACCGGTGCTCGGAATTGAAATCTGAGGGCAATGTTGAACTTGTAGCGTCAGTATTCTCTTAAGGAGACCTTCAGCTTGACCACACTGGGTCAAGAGTGAGTGATAGAATTTTGTATTTTTGTTGAAAAATAAAAAATAATCATAAAATTCTGTGACAATTTATTTTTATTTGCAGCACCCATGTGGGTGTTGGGAGGTGGGGTGAAACAAAACTATACCTCCACATGGATGTTGTAAGTGGGGACCACCACACCATAACCTCCCATGTGAGGTTATGGTGGTGCGGACCACCCGAACCCTAACCTCCCATGAGATGATATGGTGGTGGGGACCCCTCGGGTTTTTTAAACCCCCCATGATACCTCCCATTAGTTGGGAGAAACCTATCATGTCCATATTAAATGTAGGGGGAGCCTTTTCATATACACCCAATAATTATAGCCAATATACCACTTAATTTGTGCTAGAATAATTTAATTAGCTTGCTAATTTTAAATTTAAATAACCACGTCATTGTAATTTTGAAATGTTCCTAATAACCAAACCGTCAAAAATTTCAACGATAGTTACCTACCTCCCTCCCTCTCCAATATATAGGAAGCATTAGATAAGGTGTTGGGATGACTTCACCAAGTGTCGAAGCACTGGTAAAGTGACGCGACACCCGACAATTTGAGGATTACGCTTCCTCCATATAGAACACATTATTCCAATGAAGATCGCCGGCAATGAGTGGCTTTGACTTCCTTCCATGGAACCTACTCTAATGTAGGTCGTCTTCGACTATGATGAGTCGGTGCACAAACCAACGATCGAGGAAAATGCCGAAGACACCTATGTACTTCTTTTCCCAACGATCCTTCTTCTTCCCCATGCCATCATCAAAAAACATTGAACAATGGTAGGAGGTTTATTTTGTGTAAAATTCCTATTTTTTTATCTTCTTCCGATAGGAATGGAATTGTTGTGTGGTCGTAAAACAATTGTTGTTCATCTTTCTTTCTATTTGATGAGCCAAGTGTCACCACCCTAGATGCAGAGGGTGTGGGCCAAACCAACATGGACTGACCCTTCCGCTGTTATTGTTTAGGTTGTTTCTCGTCATGGCGATGAAGCGGCGTTGAAGGCGACAAAGGCACATGCAAAGGTCGTGCTTCCCGCGTCCTCCACGAATTGTGCTGACCCCACGATGTTCTGGTGCCCCAACTGAGTTAGATCTGAGGGCCGAACCACCTCCGGCCTCCCGCACGCCCGACCGCACTGCCGCTGGTCTCCCATGTGCCTCGACCGAACCCCACCAGCTCATTCCATCCTGAGCCGCGTCGAACCGCGCCATCCCAAACCACACCGGCCATGCCACCCAGCCTCCTGACAGCCTATCGGCTCGGCCGTGCTCTAACCGGACGCATCCATTCCTTGCTATTTCCTGCCCAGCTGCCCGTCGGCATGCCGGAGCCCTGCCCGGCCGAGTGCCCACCTGGCCTCGTCCTGCCCAACTGCCTCCCGGCCACCCGGCCTCCCGAACATGCCCATGGCCCCCCCTCGCGGCGGCCTGGACAAACCAGCCTAGATGCGCTCTCCGGGCCGAGCTTTGTCAGGCCACACCCTCGTGACTCTCCGGGATGAACCACCCTCGAGGACCACTGGGCTGGGCCCAGCGGGCCATGCCGAACCTCTTAGGATTGGCCACCCAATGGGTTAGTCCAGACCCATCAGGTTTGACTGGGTCGACTCAGACTGAGTCGGCCCAAACTCAGTCAATCTAGGTCGGACCGGACCTATGCCCACTACCAACCATTTACTTTCTTTTGCCATATCTTTTGCACATTACGACTATTTCAAAAATCTTCAGTGGCACTGGTTTTCATTGAGTGTGACGATTCCCTTGATTATACACTACTGGAGATCGGGGAAAAGTTGAGATATGGTGAGGTTGGATAATGCACGAATCCAACTGGGCCCCTGGGACTAAAAGTCTAATAACTCATAGATCGGGTGTCCGATTTAAGCGTCGTCTATTGCGTTGAGACCCCTATGATGAGGCGGACCATTGAGATACCTCAACATGGGACATCATGACAGTTAGAGTATCGACCTCTATCTCATGGAGCAGATCCTCCTGGAGACAAGTGAACAGAGTGTGGAGTTATCAAACCAGTTTTGGGTTTACCCACCAGCGGGGCTGGGCAGTGGGTTACACATTGACCTTTACGTTTTACCCACCAGCTGGACTAGGAAGTAGGTTACCCATTGACAATTAGGGTTTACCCTCGAGCTGGTCTGGGCAGTGGGTTACCCATTGACCTTTAGGTTTTACCCCCCAGCTGGGCTCGGCAGTGGGATACCCAACATCCTCTTAGGGTTTACCCTCCAACTGGGTTAGACATTACGTTACCCAACGGCAACTTAGGGTTTACCCTCCAACAGGGCTGGGCAGTGGTTTACCCGATGACAAGTTTCAGACTCAATCTTTTCTATGAGGCTAGTGACTGACATTTTTCCATGTTTACCGGAGTAGGACCCTTGGTTTTATGGTTCAGCAATAAGACAACTTTGACATGCAGAGACCAAGTAGCTGGATGAGACATAACGACTTCTGACCGATTCGACTCAGAGTGATTCGACTAGCCTAGTGGGGAGAACCTTGGGGTTGCAGTAGGCCCACCATACATGATAAATGAGGAGTCATCCTGCAACCGAGGTTTAGAAAATGTGAATGGGGATGTTATTTTTACTACCCCAAATTAAAATCCGAGTTTGAGCTGAGTCAGTAAATTTTGTGTTTACCTCATGATGGAGATGTATTACTTGATAACATAGGTATATGTATGGGAATATACCTATGTGAGGTTATCTATTGTGTTCTTACCTTTTGGTTTATCTTAGTTGGATTAGGTGAGATCTTGCGGGTCTCGAGGTCCATACTGAATATCGTTATACTCATTCATGCACGGGCTATGGCTGCACATTGTAGTGTTGGTTGAAGACGACAAACAATACTGAATGGGGCTGAAAGTACCAAAACTGGACATTACCCAGAGGTGGACCATACGGTGTGTCAGTACACAGAGGAGACAGACAGGCATGGAGTTCTGTGGAGGCTATCTGTACCTACCCTTCATGTAGGTTCCATTGTGGATGATCCATGAGCTTCTTTTCACCTTTCAGCTATTTTTTCCTTTTCAATTGTACTTGTACTTTACATTTGGGCTGGTATTTTCAGCCCATTTACTTTTTAGCACACTCTTTTTTATAGTTTTACTTAGTGTTTTGTATGCAACTGTGTGCTTTGTTGTGTGTGTTTATAGTTATAAAGGCAATTCCTTCCAATATTTAGGGAATTATGCCTTTGGTGCTAGTCGCCAGCCCCTGGACTAGGGAAGGCCGGCTTGGGGTAGTCATGTCATGGGCCCCAGGGGACGGGTCATGAAAAAACAAAACTAATTTGGTGTTTGGACAGTTTATAATAAAATGAAAAAATAGCCTCTATGGTAAATCACGACAATTTTGGTTCTTCATGTCAATGAGATCATGTGTGATGGGGGTTTTCCATTAGCTTGTTTCATAAATTACATTAAAAATCCTAATTGATTTTGGTTTTAAAATTGAGGCATCGTTTGAGGGGTCTAACTCACGTCCCAAGGAATCATTTTATAATGTTAAATGAAAAATTATTAAATAATATAAATCCCCTTATGTAGCCCCGAAGTACATCCCTCGTATCGTGTTAGACTTTGATTTAAGATATAACAGGAGTTATTAGATAAAAAGTAGAAATCCCTAAAAAATATGGAAAATAATATTGCATCTAAATATATTAACAAATGTGAATAGAAAAAATAAATAAAAGGTATTGGATTTCATATATAAAATATCTATTTATATGGATTCCAACTGTTTGATATTTTGATCTGAGATAGAAGAGATAATATAAGGACCTGACCATAAACATTACATAATCATGAATTAAATTAATAATTCACAATGAGGATCCTTTCAGGTTTAGTGTTTTTGATAATTAGGCTATAACTATTACATTACATCTCAAAAATTACAAGGTAGACACTTCTACTCAGTTTTTATTTTTTACATAATATAAAAACTCTTGAAAAATAGAGTCATGTATAATCCTATAATTTAGACAGCATGACTTTTCTTGGAACCCATCCTTGAACCTATTCATCTTTAGGTCATGTCTAAAACATTTCAAAATGTGGGATGAGCAAAAAATTGCATTAAGGGTTATAAAACATGACAAAAAAATAGTAGTCCATCATTACATAAATAACATAATCTCTTTAACACACATCAAGAAATCATAAGATTTATGAATATCAAATATGAAACATAAATCATAAAGGAAACTTGTGGCATCAATATCATACTTACATTGTAGTTATCACAACTACATATAAAGTTACATTTGGAATACCCATCATAGTATATTCCTTAAATCATGGAGGAGAAACATTCATGTTTACCTCTGTCATTTTACTCAATGCATTGGAGAGAAATATCGAGCTCACCCACCCTAAGATTATCACAGAACGAAGCATATATTTAAAAAATACCCAAGAAAGATAACATGTTCGTAACACATAAAACAAACATAAATGAAAGATAAAATTTCCACATTTCAATCACAATATATCATTTAAATATATTGACCTAAAAAATTATCATCATAACCATTTGCAATACCAAAATTCATAAAAGAGTATATGGTATTTATTTTGATTTTAAAAACATTCGACTTGTTAAGGAAGTCAAAGATCAAATAACACTCGTGGTAGCAAAATGGTCATTTTTTTCAAGTACGTTCAAGAGAAACATTATTTTTTTGTCATTTAGTAAAATACTTCATAGAAAAGGATTCCCTTTGAGTGAAATAAAAATTCAATGTTTTTTATACACTGTATAAAAGAAAATATTGTATTGAAAAAAATTATACCTCAATGAATGTAGATTGAGATGAAGTACCATACCTCATGCTGGACATGACCCATTCATTTTTTAATCTCCTAAATAATAAACTAAAGATAATTTATACTTTCATAATAACCATTTTCATGTTTATTATCCCTTTTATATCACTTATGACCTTTTTATAAACATTATGTAAACTTGGGAGTCCGCTTTCGGGGCGAGCCTATCCCCCGGGATCCACCCACCTTGCCGGGTCGCCCGGTCTCATATGGGTGGGAAAAATAAGGTGTTACCCAATCACTGACGGATGGCTTGACGGACAATCGCTGTCGGGTCGTCCCCCTCTGGGACGCTCTTCCATCTCGGCTGGCAACAACTCATTCCTGGCTGGGGATCTCGCCGGAGTGATCCCTTCGTGGGGAGGGGGTTCCCTTGTGGGGAGGGTTCAAAAAGGCCACACAGTGGAATTCCCTTTCTAAAGAAATAAACATTTTGTAATCATTTAAATTAATAATGGTCATTTGGTTGATATTTTGTACTTGAGTCAAAAATGTACACCTTATATTAACATGTTTGTCCATGTGGTCAATATTCCATTATCTCCATAACGATATTCATTATTTAGATGTAATATATATCATATATATCTAGTATATACATGTATTAATAATAGTACATAACATTTTGAGATAATAAATGAAATAAACCATTGATGGAGACGGTAAACCATAGGTACGCATGAATGCTACTTTCATTTCTATTTCAACTTTTAATCGAATGAAAACATAATTCTACATAGGTATATTATAATTCCAAAATAATATCATATATAATATCATTAAATATATCCTATATATGTCCCACATATGGAATTAACGATTCATATCACTATGAGACGGCGGTAGTCTGTAATTTCTCAATGGAAATTATCTTGTTTACCCATATTGGAAACCATAAAGATATGAAATAAATGAAAAATAAAGAAGCTAAAAAAGAAAACAAAAACATAATATATATTGTCACGAACTCTCCCCACAAATTGTACCCCTCTTGGGCCGGCAATGTGAGAAGGGAGATAATGACCCCCCGAGTCCCGCCTCCAGTAGGCCTCGGGTTGGCGACTAGCACCGAGGGTATAGTAATCACACAAATGGGAGGCATTAACCTCTAAGAGAAGACATGCGGAAGAGAGAGATAAGATAGACGCCAACAAACTCCAACTCAGAACTAAAGTATAGAAGAAAACCCAAGTGAATATTTAATTTCATGCAAAAGTACTACAACTGAACGGGGAAAACTACAAGTACCCAAAAGAAAGAAAAACCGGCAACGATCACAAGACCGAACAGCTCCTGCAACCAAAAGCTAGTAGTATCCAACCTGATCTCCAACCTTCTCCAAGGGACCTAAAAAATTGTTTATATATATGTAGGGTGAGTATAAAAGTATACTCAATAGGATCCTTCCAGAAGTCTCTCGTGCAAATGTAAAGTAAGCATGCTATGCACAGTGAATAACAGTGAAACATACTTGTCACCTAAATAGGTATACTATATTAACTACCTCACCATGGCTACTCTCACCAAGTAACTCATACAAGAATATATCATATAACAAAGAATATCAAGGGTAACCTGCTACTACTTCCCCACTGGTTTTGCGCTTTTCCCCAATGACATATGTAATATGCATCTCTCTCCAAAGGATTTCCCATATAATCTTGGGCTAAGCTCCACAATATGCACCACGTGTATCACAAAGGCTTGACCGCAGACACCTAGGCTAAGCACCACACCATCCTCACTACCAAAAGTAACCAGGTAGTTTCCTAGAGCCACCACAGCTCGCATAACTTGTATCATACGTCGGGTATTATACCTCAATCCATTATAGCGCATACACCGAGTAAGGATCCTCAAGACATCACAGCCCATACACGTTACACCAATAGTAGTCCATAAGACACTATATCTAGAATATATGTGTGTGAAATAACCACAAGACATTACATCCCTCTACACACATACATGGGGAAACTAATCACTGTGCCAATGGCACTATTATCTACCAAGAGAAGAGAGTGGGGATAAAGGGGGTAGTCATCCATTCATCCTCCCATCACAATGTGGGGGAAAACACCCCCCAAGGCTCAGAATCGTAGGGGTGTCAGATTCCCTTACAGAGAGGGTGGATTAGCATATAGAAACAAAAAAATTACAGAATATATATAACTCAAAACCACACTATGGGCATAACCTAGTCTTACTCTCACCTGCAGAAAATGTGTCTTGGACTTCGGCCTGCTATTTCTAAAACTAGGTATCCTATAAGCACACAACAAATTAAAGTACTTCATTACGTTACTTCATTCACTTTTTCATCAGTTCCACTTTACGTTAATAAATTATATGCACATTAATTAACCATGAACACAACCACATTAAACTTCCTTGGCATCACATTCAAAATCAATTGTCTCTTCAAAAGATCTCAACCACATCATTAACTTTCAACAAACAACAAACCCATGGGTTAACATCATTTATTCAATCATTCATTATAGAATTACTTTCCCATATTCCCAAGAATTCAGGAAAATCAACCTATGATACTAAACACAAGGGGGGCTCAACATGGAGAGTATATATACTACACGTTGAGTCTATGATGCCTATAGAAAGAGCGTAGACACATTCTCCCTCAAGAGGCTAAACACGGAAAGCACGTGGCATACCCCGCATGTCTTCGCCCATTTCGGAAGAAGGGTAAGAAAAACTAGCTGCCTTGAGTAGTGGGGAATGTAAAGCAGGTAAACAACCAATCAAACCACCAACCATCCAGCCATCTCATCCATCCCATACCATCATCCTTGGTGTCCTCCCCGACACCCACATGCATAAACCGATGCATCTTTCCCCTCTAGGAGCCATCTGCTGCCACAACCATAAGGCCTCCCTTCCTTCACATATCACAACACCCCTCCAGGGTCACATCACATCACAAGTAGTAGGAAAAAAACAAACACCACATCAATTGGTCTCTTAGTTCTATTTCACAATTAGAGGGTAACTCAAAACCCTTCAGGTAATTCAATCAATCATGATATTTAATCCATCTTGAATTAAAAAAATATATTCGGTGGTTCCAATATCATGAACCAAAGCAATAATCTATCACAAAGATTAAACACGCTTAAAATGCCAATTTAATCAAGAAAAAAATTACAACAAGAACCAGATTATTTTTCACGCCTCGTTATATTCATCCAATTAATTATCAATTAATTCTATCTTTACGTTCTTTATCAATTTCCTCAAGAACAACATGGTAACAAGCAATGCATAGATATCACACTATCTAGAAAATCATGTGGCAATAATATACGTTCGATGTAATTTCGTAATCCGGTTCAAATATTTAATTAGGTCAATTTCTTTGTGATCCAAAGTTCTAAATCATGCTAACTCTATGATTTCTCATAACAATTAGAGAAGCCACGAATCCCCTACCTCAGTGGTTTTCATGGAAAACCACAACCATCAAAGAACGTCCAAGGGACCGGGTCGATTCTCCATGAATCCTCATTATATATACTCTCCTAACACAACCAAGAACAAAGATCAACATAAACAACCTCGACACAATTAGATCTAACCATAACGGGTTTAGATCTAAGATCCCAAAATAAGGGGAGGAGTAGATGTACGTAGATCTATGAAACCAAACAAAAGGATAACATAACTCGAGAAACCAACTTCAATTCATGAAGAGAAGCCTCCTGATCGCCTCTAAAATGCTTGAGAGATCTTCTTCTACCTCCAAGGAAAGGTAATCCTGAGTTATGTCCGATTAGGGGCCTAAACGAGGTGATTAAATTCAAAACGAGTTAGATCCACAATTTTAGGATCTAACTTTAAGTTCCCGCACGGTTAGTCCGCACTGTTTAACAAACCATGTACTAACCGTGTGTTAGCTTCTGCCTCACCAAACACTCCTCGCACTGTTAGTCTACATGGTTAGACAAACCGTGCGCTAACCGCGCATTAGCCTCTACCTCCAACTCCCACCTTTCACAGTTTGGCTGCACAGTTTGGGCAAACCGTGAGCCAACCATGAAAATGATATTCCACCTTATCTTTCTTAAAAGTCCACCCAAACTCACCCCCAAGTCACCTTGACCTCTCAGAACAGCTATAACACCCCATTTCCACAAAGAAATGGATTGGAGTGGTCCGGGCAATTACATCAGATACCTCTCATAACATTCTCATCCTCGAGAATCCAAACCCCACCTAAAGAAAAAACGAAACAGGATATGAACAACCACCCAATGAGATACCTCTCAAAAGAGAGCAAGCCACCAAATCAACAATGGATTCCATTTCATAAATATGAAAGTTCCAGAACCACATAAGTTAAAACGATACACGAAAGGATTTAAACATCAAACAACTCTGGGTACTGAGCACATATTTGTGACTCACGTTCCCAAGAACTCTCTTCCAAGACGTCGTGTCGCCACGAGACATGAACTAGAGGGATGGATCGCCCTCAAAACACCTTCTCCTTGCAGTCTTAGATCTCCCCAGGTTTCTCCTCAATGGTGGCATCATCATCATCATTGATCTCTCCCCAATCGATGATGTGGGAGTTGTCATGAATATAACGACGTAGCTGTGATACATGGAAAACGTCATGTGTCCGACTCATCTGAGGGAGAAGTGTTACTCGATACACCACAGCTCCAACATGAGCTAACACCTCGAAATTCCTAACAAAGCGGGGAGAAAGATTAGTCCCACATCCAAACAATCGCTTCCCATGATGGGGAGTCACCTTCCAAAACACATGATCCCCAACATTAAACTCTAAGGGTCTCCTTATCTGATCGACATATGATTTCTGATGATATTGCACTGCCTTCATCTTCTCATAAATCACCTGAACCATCTCTATTGTATTCTGCACTAGTTTTGGTCTGAGAATTGATGACTCATCGACCCCAGTCCATCACAACGGATAACGGCAAGGTCGACCATACAAGGCTTGAAACGGCGCCCTACCGATAGTGGATTGAAGACTGTTATTGTAAGCGAACTCCATCCATCTTAAATTACTCATCCATGAACCTCCAAAATCAAGAACAAAAGAGCGTAATTTGTATTCAAGAGTTTGGATGGTTTGCTCTGTCTAACCATCTGTTTGAGGGTGAAAATCCATGCTAAGGAATAGCTGAGAACTGAAAGCATGATGGAGACTTCTCCATACCCTGGAGGTAAAACGAGGATCTCGATCAGAAATGATCATCCTAGGGACTCTGTTAAGTCTCACCACCTCCTCCAGATACTGCCTCGACAAAACATCCACTAATCTTGACTCCTTGATTACTATAAAGTAGAATGATTTTGTTAAACGATCCACTACCACCCATATAGTGTTATGACCTACCGGAGCTCGAGGTAAAACCGTGAAAATATCCATTGAGATGTCCTCCCACTTCCACTGAGGAATCTCCAATGGGTGAAGAAGACAACTTGGAACACGGTGTTCAGCCTTCACCTTTTGGCAGACTAAACATCTAGACACAAACTCTGCAACTGCACGTTTCAGCCCAGGCCACCAAAACAGACTCCACAAGGATCGACACATCATTTTCATTCCAGGATGTACCGCTAATGGTGACATATAGAACACTTTGAGAACCATCTCGCGCATCTCCACGGGATAAAAAATCCTTCCATGATGCAACACTCGGTGTTGTTCGTCCTCAGACCAACCATCAGGGGCCTAACCACAAACATATCGGTCTCCCCAAACCTCCACCTCTAGATCCCCCGACTGGGACTCTTCCACCTTCTGCATCTAGGATGACTGCACCGTCATCTAAAAAAGAAAACCTATACATCCAACTTCTTCCATATCAAGATGTAAAGTTGATAGTTCTTCCATCACTCTACATGAATCACCATATTCACGCACAACATCACTACGTGACTTTCAGCTCAGCGCATCAGCTACAACATTTGCTTTTCAAGGTGTATACGATATTTTAATGTCGTATTCCTATATGAACTCCATCCACTGATGCTGCCGAAAGTTCAAGTCACGCTGGGAGAAAACATACCTCAAAATCTCATGATCTGTGAAAACCACAAAGCGTTCACCAATGAGGTAATGTATCCACAGCTTCAGAGCAAAAAACACGACTGCCAACTCAAGATAATGGGTGGAATAGTTGCGTTCAAGGGAAGGAAACTGCCGAGACCCTTAGAAACAATTGACCACTACTGCATGACAACACAACCTAACCCCAGATGTGAAGCATCACCGAAAACCTCAAACTGAACTCCCTCATCTAGAAGACAATGGAATGGAGCACTTACTAACATCTATTTTAGATACTCGAAAGCTACCTAACACTGATCATTCCATATATAATCCTTATCATTTCTGGTCAAAGCTGTCAGAGGAGTTGCAACTCGGGAGAAATTGGCTAGGAACCTCCTGTAGTAGCCAGCGAGTCCAAGGAAACTTCGCACCACTTTAACTATTTTGGGGTATTCCCAAGACAAAACTACTTATATCTTTGATGGATCCACAACTACTTCCTGTTGGGACAAAACATGCCCCATGAAACAGACTTCTCTAGCCCAAAATAGACACTTCGACATCTTCCCAAACAACTGATGTTTGTGAAGAACTCCCAAAATGGCTCGAAGATGCTCTGCATGCTCCTCTTTAGATATGGAGAACAAAAGGATGTCGTCGATTCAAACAATCATGAACTTTTCCAGGAACTCACGGAACACATCATTCATTAATCCCATGAATATGGCCGGAGCATTCGTCACGCCGAACGACATTACAACAAACATGGAATGCCCATGATGACAATGGAAAGAATATTTCTGGATATCCTCATCCTTCACACGCATTTGATGATATCCTGACCGCAAGTCGATCTTTGATAACCAACTTTCACCTTTCAGTTGATTGAATAAATCATCAATCTGCGGAAGAGGATATCGGTTTTTTATTGTCACTTTGTTTAAGCGACGATAATCGACACACAACTACAAACTTCTATCAGCCTTCTTCATGAACAGAAATGGTGCACCCCACTATGACACACTTGTCCAAAAAAACCACACTGAAATAGACCATAAAGCTGTATACGTAGCTCTTGTAACTCAAAAGGGGCCATCCTATATGGAGACATAGAGATAGGTGATTCTCCTGGTTATAGCTCAATCCCAAACTCGATCTCTCGTCGAGGGGGTAATGTTATGACCTCTTATGGAAAGACATTGAGGTACTCCTCCATGATCCTAAGAAATGCCAATTGTGGAACCTCTGTAGAAATCAGCATTAACTCAACCATCAAGGACGATACAGATGGAATGCGCCTGTAACCCATCTGTGGGTCTCGTTCACCAACAAACACCACTTTCCCTCCATCTGCATCAAAGAAAACAACCTTCTTCCTGTATCAATCCACAATATCCTGAACCGAATTCAACCAATCCATTTTGAGGATGACACCATATGGTTGTATTTGTAAACATAAGAAACCTCCCCAAGAGCGGTGTTGCCCGAACACTAGATCACAATCTCTACATTCTTCAAACAAGATAGCTCGACATCCGACTGGCATAGTCAACGACAAGGGAACTGGAAGCCTCTCTACCTCAAGTCTAAAATCATGGACAAGGGTAGGTGATATGATGGAGTGCGTCACTCCTGCATCAAACAAGGCATACACCAAGGTAGAAAAAAAGACAAGGGTACATTGAACGACATCTTGCTCGCCTAGAGCTGGCAACGCTAGAGCATGAAGCTGACCACGGTCTCCTCCACGGCCTCTCTGACCCTGATGAAGACCACCACCATGGCCGCGATATACTCTCTGAGGATGGGGAGTGTCATGGGGATGTCCTCTACCTTCCCAATTTACCCTCTATTGACTGAAAGCTGGTGCAACCTGCTGCGGCTACCTCGGCTGGAACTGCCTCAACGGAGGAACCTGGAGTGGGGCGCCCGAGGCACGCTGACTGCTATGAAAAGTCGGGATCTGCCGCTACTGATGACCATGACCACCACAAGAAAAAAAGCGCCTGATCCCTTGTCATAGGCCTGAGAGTTTCTACCTCTAGAGAAACAAGACGTGAAGGGCTGGGACTGACCCCCGGCTAAACAGAAACTCTTCTGCCCTGAAAACAGGGAAACCCGGACCACAACTCTGGTTCGTGCGGAATCATGAAGATTCCCCTCTCGTGACGAACTGGTCCTGTCCAATGTCCTTTAAACAACCTCTTCCCTCGCCAACGCCTCAAGATATGTATTCAGCATAAATGGGGTGACATGGCGCTGGATCTCTCGACTTACAGCCTCCTCGAAATGCCTCTCCCTAGCCTCATCATCTGGAAGTAGGTCTGAAGCATATAGTACAAGGTTCCTGAAACAGATTCCATACTCCCAAATACTAAAGTTCCCCTATCAAAGGGTATGAAGCTCCTGGTGACTAGACGCCTTTGCAGTCGAGGAATGAAACTCAACTCTGATCTTGTCTCGAAACTCCTCCCATGAGATCGCTTACTCCTCACGATCCCCGAGGAACAACAACCACCACTGTCTTGCTGCTCCACGCAGCATCGTCACATCCATGGACACCCAGTGCTCCTTCCGAGCATGGATCAAACTGAAGCCTATCTCGACCTCCTCTAACCAGTCTTTCGTGACTGCATCTGAAACGGAGCCCTCATACTTCTAAAGACTCTGAAGCTGAATCTCTCGGAGTGTCTTCCTCAAAGGGTCATCAATGTCAACCTCTGTACTGTGGTGACCTGCTGGTATAGCCTGGTAAAAATCTTCTTCGCAAATCTGATGAGGACGTCAACCTGGAGCCATACCTTTAAAATAACAAACAATTAGATCTCTAAAGCCTGGAATTTGGAAGACTCAACAATAATTAATTAATTATTTTTTTCTTCCATTATTTTATAGGTTAACCTATCCCATGGTCTACCCATTCAATCACAGACACAAAGTAGAATGATGCATGATCCTTTCCAAGGTCTCTACCCTGTAACCAGTATCACCCCAATTAGTAGTCATTGTAATCTTAAAGGTCCGTACATTAGATCATAGGGGGGCCTAAACACCTATATCTCAGTCAGTCTCCAGTTTTTACCCCACGTGGTAAACATGAATGACACTGTTGCCCTACCAACCCATGCAACCTCACCTGTACCTAACTCCAATATTCATCCTATCCCTCAACCAGACCACTGATACCACTCTGTCACGACCCCCTCCCCACAATGTGTACCCTTCCTAGGCCGGCAATGTGAGATGGGAGATAATGACCCCTGAGTCCCGCATCCAGTAGGCCTCGGGTTGGCGACTAGCACCGAGGGTATAGTAAACACACAAATGGGAGGCATTACCCTCTAAGAGAACACATGCGAAATAGAGAGATATGATAGACACCAACCAACTCCAACTTAGAACTCAAGTATAAAAGAACACCAAAGTGCATAAGTAATGTCATGAAAAAGTACTACAACTGAAAGGGAAAACTACAAGTACCCAAAACAAAGAAAAACTGGCAGTGATAACAAGCCCGAACAGCTCCTGCAACCACAAGCTAGTAGTAACAAGCCTGACCACCAACCAGCTCCAAGTGACCTGAAAAACAGTTTATATATACGTAGGGTGAGTATAATATTATACTCAAAAGGATCCTCCCCGAAGCCTCTCATGCAAAATTAATGAAAGGATGCTAAGCACAATGAATAATAGGGAAACTAACTCATCACCTAAACAGGTATACTATATTCCCAACCTCACCACGGATAATCTCACCAAGTAACTCATACAAGAATATATCATATAACAAAGAATATCAAGGGTACACCGCTACTACTTCACTACTGGTTTGCCTCTTTGCCCCAACGACATACATCCTGTGCATCTATCTCCAAAGTCTTGCTCGTATAATCTATGGCTAACCTCCATAATCTGCACCATGTGCATCACAAAGGCTTGCCCGTAGACACCTGGTATTTGCACAAAACCATCCTCACAACCAAAATTAACCAGGTATTTTCCGGGATCCACCACAGCTCGCATAGAGTGTATCATACGTCGGGTATTATACCACAATCCAGTACAACCCATACACCAAGTACGGATCCTCAAGCCATCACATCCCATACACGTTACACCAATAGTAGTCCATAGGACACTATATCCAGAATATATTTGTGTGAAATAACAACGAGCCATTATATCCCTCTACACACATATATGGGGAAACTAACCATTGTGCCAATGGAACTGCTATCAACCAAGAGAAGAGAGTGTGGCTAATGGGGGTAGTAATCCATTCAACCTCCCATCAGAATGTTGGGAAAAACACCCACAGGGCTCAGAATCCCTGGGGTATCAATTAACATTATTGAAAGGGTGGAGTAGCATATAGAAACACAAAAAGAACAGAATATATATAACTCTCAACCACACTATGGGCATAACCTAGTCTTAGTCTCAGCAGAAGCTAACGTCTCTCGGACTTCGGGCTACAATTTCTAAGACTAGGTATCATATAAGCACACAACCAATTAAAGAACATCATTATGTTACTTCATTACCTTTTTCATCAGTTCCACTTTACGTTAATTAATTCTTTTCCCATTAAATAACCATAAACACAACCACATTAAACTTCATTGGAATCACATTCAAAATCAATTTTCCCTTCAAAAGTCTACAACATCATCATTAAGTTTCAACAAACTCCAACCCCATGGGTTAACATCATTTATTCAAACATTCATTATAGAATTACTTTCCCATATTCCCAGGCATTCTAGAAAATAATCCTATGCTACTAAACACAAGGGGGCACAACACACTGAGTAGATATACTACCCGTCGATTCTTTTCCACTTATTGAAAGAGCGTAGACATTCTCCCTCGAGAGGCTAAACACGGAAAGCACGTGGAATACCCCACATGTCTTCTCCCCTTTCGGATGAAGGGTATGAAAAACCAGCTACCTTGATCAGTGGGGAATGTAAACCGGGTAGACAACCAATCAAACCACAAACCATCCAACCATCTTATCCACCCCATACCATCATCTCTAGTGTCTACCCCGACACCCACATGCATGAACTGATGCATCTTGCCACTCTAGGCACCATCTGCTTCCACAACCACAAAGCCTCCCTACCTCCAAATATCACAACACCCCTCCGGGGTCACATGACATCACAAGAAGTAGAAAAAAAACAAAAAACACATCAATTGGGCTCTTAGCCCTATTTCACAATAAGAGGGTAACTCAGAACCCTTCAGGGAATTCAATCAATCAAGTTATTTAATCCATCTTGAATTAATAAATTCTATTCCTTGGTTTGAACATCATGATCCAAAACAGTAAGCTTTCACAAAGATTAAACATGCGTACTATGCCAATTTAATCAACATAAAAATTAAAACAAGAACCAGATTCATTTTCACGACTCTTTATATTTAGACAATTAATTATCAATTAATTCCGCATTTACGCTCATTATCAATTTCATCAAGAACAACATGCTAACAAGAAAGGCATAGATATCACACTATCTAGAAAAAAACATGAGGCAACAACATACGTTCGATGCAATTTATTAATCCGGTTCAAATATTTAATTAGGTAAATTTCCTTGTGATCCAAAGGGCTAAATCATGATTACTCTACGATTGCTCATAACAATTAGAGAGGCCATGAATCACTTCCCTCAGCATTTTTCGAGGAAAACCACAACTATCAAAGAATGTGCAAGGGATTGGGTCGATTCTCCACGAATCCTCCTTTGATATCCTCTCCGGACACAACGAAGACCAAAGATCATCATAATCTACATCCACACACTTAGATATACCCATAACGGGCATAGATCTATGATCTAGAGAGAAGAGGAGGAGTAGATCTATGTAGATCTAAGAAACCAAACAATAGGATCACATACCTCGAGAAACTAGCTTCGATTCGCGAAGAGTAGCCTCCATATCGCCTCCAAAACGCTTGGGAGAAGTTCTTCTACCTCCAAGGAAAGGTAATCCGGAGTTATGGATGATTAGAGGCTTAAACGAGGTGATTTAAGGCAAAAAGAGTTATATCCACAATTTTAGGATCTAACATTAAGTGCATTCATGGTTAGTCCGCACATTTTAACAAACCGTATGGTAACTGTGCCTTAGCTTCGGCCTCACCAAACACTCCTCACATGGTTAGTCTGCACGGTTAGACAAACCGTGAGCTAACAGTGCGTTATCCACTGCCTCCAACACCCACCTAGCATGGTTTGGCCACATTGATTGGGCAAACCGTGCACCAACCGTGCGAAAGCTATTCCCCTTTAGCTTTCTTAAAAGTCCACCCAAACACACCCCCAAATCACCTTGACCTCTCGGAACACCTCTAGCACCCCATTTTCCATAAAGGAATGGATCAGAGAGGTCCAGGACATTACATATATCATATATAAATACAATATCATCTTAATGGCCACCACGAGAGCCGGTAGGAGACAATTGAACAATCATCATTTCGTGAGGCGTCAGTCTGCCATCCACAGAAACAGTATGTTCATCAACCATTAGATGGAGGGGAGCATAAGTGTAGTTAGAATCCTTCTCATAAAAAAGTCCTAGTATATCTAGGATACTGGTTTTCTTATAAAAGAAATGAATAAAAAGATTTTAGGGGTTGGATAATTAAAATGAAAGAAAAGATGCTAAGAGAAACTGTTACATTTATTTTTTGGTAGCTCCCTTTGGTTTGAACACAAAGTACTTCTGGATGTGACTTTTGCCTAAGGTAAAGCTTTTAGGAAGAATATAGGGATATTTAGAGATTATTTGGGAGGGGTTAGATTATCCAAGGGGCTTTGGAGGTGTGTGTAATGAGTTATAGGTGAGGACTTTTTATAAGGGAGAGGAGGGGTTCTTTAAGAACGTGTGAAGATATTTTTTTATTATATAATGATTATCGGTTTTTAAAGGTCCAAAACTAATTAAAGTAGAAGATATGACGATTCATGATCGAAATAAAATCATAAAATAGTAATTTGATAGGATTAGAATATTATTTTAATCATTATAATCATATTTATTTAAATCATTTAAAAATGAGGTAAATACTACATCATTATTGTGTCATAAATAATTTAATTTATTTGATTTCTAAATATTATAAAATACAAAATAATCTTGAAAATGTTTTTAGCTATCCAAAAAATATTTATAGTTGAAAAGATAACTTGTATAACCCTATGTAAAAATTAATTTACTAAAAGATATTTGTTTTTGTCATTTGGGTCTTTACGTTAAATTAATTAATCTAAATTTTCATTACCACTCTCAAGTGGCGCCATGGAATCCACAAATAAGCCTAATGATTTTTATAGTCAGAGATTACTCATCCAATAAGGTTAGGATAAGTGTTAAGGTAATTTAGTATTATTATAATACTCTTTTTACCTTGAATTACCCTATTTATCTTTAACCGCCGAAATTAAATTCAAAAGTTACTATTCACCAAAAATTATTTTCATCTTATTGAACTAAATTTTACTTACAAATAACTATAATGTTTTTTGGATTTTTGAAACTCAATTCACAGAAGTGGAAAATTTTCATTTAAATGAAAATGGTAGTTTTTTAACTATTACTTAGTCGTTTTACTATTCATCATAAATTAATGTTTTTCAGAAAAATACAAAAAATTCAGTCTATGTAGTATTTGATATTCTGAATTGAAAATTTATGTTTATTTAACCAAATTCAGAAAAAATATGTTTCATCAATTAATTTAATATTAATTTATATTGTCAAAACAAAAGCTGTGTTTTTAAAAATTGTTAACAATCAAAAGATTGACAATTTTTTATGTCCAATTTCAAAGTGAAATTAAATCCAATGACCAACATTGGATTAATTGTTATAAATATTTTCTAATTACACTTTATAAAAAATTAAAAAGATAACCTAACCATATTAATAAATTAGATTAAATGGAATTTTAGAATTAAAATATAGTATTTTCACTTTTCATTAAAAATTGAATTTTTTGAGAAAAATACAAACAAAATTACCCAAAGTAACTTTTGACATCCTGATTCTATAAAATAAATTTATTTTATCAAATAGAACATTTAATAGTGACTGAAACTCTATTTAAAGAGGGTTCACCATTAAATGTTAGTAAATCATCCTTTTAAAGTAAATTATGATTAAAATTTGATTCATTAATATTTTAAGCCTCTAAAATTTATTGGATAAATGTAAAAACATTTAAGAAACATTTATAATCATATTGTAGTCTGTTCTATTCATTACCACTAATAAAATGGCTAGGGGTTAACTATATTTAAAAAAATATTATTATATTATCAGTGTGCAACTTAAGATTTCCAAGAAACCTGTTGTTGCTTATCGTGTACACCATCTAGAAAATCAACCCTATTAAAGTAAAATTAATATTTAATTCACAAATATGAATAATTATGAAAATGTATTATTTCTTTATTTACCTAGGATATTACATCCTTCCCCCCTTTATGAACTTTCTTCCATGGGATTTTATACACTTGTCAAATAAATTGGTGTAATTAACCCTCATGGCATTTTTAGATTCCCACGTTTCCTCTTGAACCATATGGTTTTTATACAAAAACATTACCTAGTGAATTGCCTTATTCTGCAACACTTTCTCTCTTCGGTCAAAAATCTGGACAGGCAGTTCCTTATAAGAGAGATTCTCTTCCAACTGAACTACCTATGGATATAAAATATGAGATGGATCTGGAATATAATTTCTCAACATCGAAACATGAAAACAATTATGTAACTAGGATAAATATGGAGGTAAAGCCACTCAGTATGAAACTGATCCAACTTTCTCCAGGATATCATAGGTTCCAATGAACCTTGGACTCAACATTCCCTTCTTACCGAAAACACATCACACTTCTCTATGGTGAAACGTTGAGAAATACATGATCACCTACCACAAAAGGGAAATCCTTCCTCTGGTTATCTGCATAAATTTTCAACCTACTCTAGGCAATTCCCATGTTCTTATGAATAAACTGGTCCTTTTGTACCATCTCTTCTACCAATTCTGGTCCCATGAGCTTCTTTTCATCTACTTCATTCCAAAAAGCTAGAGTTTGGAAACAATTTCCATATAATGCCTCAAATGGAGAAAACTATATAATGCAATGAAAACTATTATTATATGAAAATTCCACCAAGGAATGATGTCGGTCCCAACATCCTCGGTAATCCATAAATAAAGAACGTAACATATCCTCCAAGGTCTTAATTTTCTGTTCCGGCTGCCCATCCGATTGTGGATGAAAAACTGTACTAAAATTTAATTCAGTACCATATGACTTCTATAGTCCTTTCCAAAAGTTAGAAGTAAACCTAAGATCATGATCATATATACAATAGAGAGGGGAACTCCATGCATCCTAACTATCTCTTTAACATACAACTGAGAAAGTTCATCAAGAGGAAAAGTATCTCGAATAGGGAGTAAATGAGATGATTTAGTCAACTGATCAATAATAACCCGCATTGAATTATTACCTCGAGATGTCTTTGGTAATACCACAATGAAGTCCATTGATATATATTCCCATTTCCACTCTAGAACCAGTACACTCTAAAGCATCCATTAATGTAATTTCCTCTCTTATTTAACCTACTGACAAGTCAAACACTTCACTGTAAAGTCAGCAATATCTCTTTTCATTTCATCCCACCATTAATACTCCCAAATATCTCAGTACATCTTAGAACTACCAGAATGAACTGAAAATAGAGAACTATGATCATCACATAAAAACTAATTCTTCGACAGTGAATCACAAGGAACGCATAATCTATTTACAAACCTCAAAACCTAGTCATAAACAATGTCAAATTCAAGAAACATACTCTTCTAAACCAACCATATCTTTTTTCTGTTACTCAATGTCTTCCTTCTGTTCTTGCTTTATTCTGTATGATAGAGATTATTTCATGAACACTTGAAAAAAATAGAATAATTTCCTGTACCGACAACTTCAATGAAAAATTTTATCAAATAAAATACCGATGGATCTCATTCCCAATGTACCATGGTCCATGTACAATTAATATTTAGACACAAATCATCACCCACTTTATTTACATTTCCCGGATGGTAAAGGATTGCACAATCATAATCCTTCATTAATTTGAGCCATATACTTTGTCTCATGATCAATTCAATCTGAGTGAATAAATACATTAATCATTTGTGGTCAGTATTTATTTCAACTTTAAATCCATCAAAATGATGAATCCATATTTTTAAAGAAAAAACAACAAGAGGTAATTTGAAGTCATGTGTATGGTAATTTAACTCATGAGGATTCAACTGATGTGAAGAATAAGAAATTAACTGATCATTTTGTAAAAGGACACAACAAAGCCCTTTTAACAAAGCATCACTATAGATAACAAACTCACCATTTCTAGAAGGCAATACCAAAACTGGATCATTCAGCAATAGTCCTTTCAATTCCTAAAATAATCATCACATTCTTTTGTCCAAATGAACTTAACACCTTTCCGAGTTAACTTATTCATTGGACTAGCTAATAGTGAAAAATATCAAAAAACCTCCATTAAAAACCTACAAAACCAAGAACACTACAAATCTCGGTTATATTTGTTGGTTTTGGCCATTATTCAACAACATTTGTTTTAGTAGGATCAATAGTTATGCCATTTTATGAAATAATGTGACCAAGGAAAGATATTTTCTGTAAGAAAAAATCACACTTCCTTAATTTCCCAAATATTATATTTTGTTTTAAGGTTTTAAAGAAAACCATTATATGTCTTTCCTGATCCTCTTTACTTTATGAATAAACAAAAATATCATCAATGAACACAACCACAAAATTATGCAATTTATCATGAAAGATCCTATTTATTAGATCCATGAATACAACAGGTGCATTGGTTAACCCAGAAGGCATAACTTCAAATTCATAATGGCTATATCTAGTACGAAACGTTGTCTTTGGAATGTCTTCTTCCTTTACATTCAACTAATGGTACCCCGACCCCAATTAAATTTTAGAAAAATACTGAGATCTCTGGAGCTAATCAAATAAATCATCGATATGAGGAAAAAGATACTTGTTCTTAATGGGGATGTTATTCAATGCTCTATAATAAATACAGAGTCTCATTGAACAATATTTCATTTTAACAAAAAATATAAGCACACCACATGGTGATATGATAGGTTGAAAGAATCCTTTATCTAATAACACCATAAATTTCCTTCTTAACTTTAAAATATCAATTTGAACCATTCTATTAGGGAGTTTTGAAATTGACTTAGCATCTGGAACTAAGTCAACACTAAAATCAACATCCTGATCAGGTAAAAATTAGGAAACTCATCAGGAAAAACATCAAGGTACTCATTTAACACTGGCACATCATTAATATGAACAGTTCCATTGTTTTCAACAATATTTCCATTATAACATTCATTTCTATATTTTACTAGTTTATTAACTTTCTGATATGTTATCAAAAGTAAGGTTCATTCTTGTACAGAAAGAAAAAATCATCTTGATAAAAAACCTCTTTAACTCTACATTCAATCTTATCATGATAAACAGAAATCCAATCCATACCTAAAATAACATCCAACTCTACTAGAGGCAATAAAATAAGGTTTTTAGGTATATTCATTTCACACACAAGGACAAGAAGGTTGTTTTAATTTCTTTTTGTTTCATAATTCCCCCCTGTGTTTTTTACATAACTCCAGGATTCATATCTTGATATGGAATTACTAATTTAATAAAAAAACATTTCTGAAATGAAAGTTTATAGAACCTAAATCAAACAACACATTGGAATAATCTGAAGAAAAAATTGTGTACCTAATACTACTTCATTTGATGGCCCAACATCTGCTGATGTAGTTGCAATGTATTTCACCACCCCTTTCTTCTTGTATTATGGTGCTTTTCCCTCGGTTGAGTTTTTTTTGGAAACTCATTTTAATAATCACACATTTCATTTCACTTAAAACATTTGAGATATTGTAAATCATATTTTGTCTTACCATTACCCTGCTCATTTTCAGTGCAATTAGGAGCCTTATGTCCCAGTTTACCACAGCGGTAGCAATTAACCGAATTCAAAAGACATTCCCCAGTATACATTTTACCACATTTTTTGCAAAATGTAAACTTATGTTTCTTACCATCAGATATTTTTGAAGAGTTCTTCCCATTGTCCTTCCACGTTGACCTATTATTTTAATGTTTTCAAAGAATAACTAATCATCAAAAAACTCCATTTCCATCTTCTCCGCACATCGCACATGTTTTTCATAAATTTTTAACTCACAAGAAGCTAAATACCTTAGATAATTTGTCTTCAATCCTGAGTAAAAACTGATGATTTTACTATCAAGATCACACATGAAATTTGGAGCATACAATTCGAGTCGAGTGACATTTTCTTCATAAACAGCCACTGAGCCGTCCTCCTACCTCAATTCAATGAATTGTTTTTCCATCCTAAGATGAACCACCTTTGGAAAATATTTCTCAAGAAACATAACTTTGAATTCATCCCAATCAAGATCATCAATCAACTCACTATCCTAGATAATTTTCACCATTGACCACCACTAATCATCGTCCGCTTCAAAATTGTAAATAACAAGACTATCCTTTTGATGTTCTGAACAACCCATGACATATAAAATTTTCTCCAGTGCATTAATCCACCCTTCATCTTGAATAAGGTCAGATGATCCATTGAATGATGGGAGATGTTCCCTCATGATATGCTCCACTATTGACATGTTCCTCTGTGGTTGATCTAGATGATCTCATCCATGGATACCACCACCATTTATAGTCAGAGTCAACTATTCCATCACTGCAACAAATTGTTCGATTCTAATTCTGAACATCTTAGGTTGTTGATTTGGATGTTTGTATTCCTCCTGAGGTATTCCCAACATAGATTCCCTATTTTCTATGAGTAAAAACATTCTAAACATTGAAATATCTTAGGTGAAGGAACATGGTAATCTATACATGTTATATCATTTCAATATAAACATAACGTAATTTATGGATATTAATTTAACAATACCCTAACTCCAATACCCTAATAGCTATTATTATCTAAACCGACCTCTGATACCAACTATAAGGACCCGACCTTATCATTACATAATACTGAATTAAATAAATAATTCACAATATAGATATTTTCAGGTTTATATTTTCATAGAATTAGGACACAAATATTACATTACATCTCAAAAATTACAAGGTAGACACTTCTACTCTGTTTAATTTTTTTTTAAAACGCATCAAAAAAAGAGTCATGTCTAGTCCCATGTTTTAGATATAATGACTTTTCCATGATCCCATCCGTGGCCCTATTCATCTTTAGGTCATATGAAAAACATTTCAAAACATGGGGTGATAATAAAAAGCATAGTAAGGGTTATAAAAAAAAGAAATAAAATATTATCCCATCATTACTTACATAATATAAGCTCTTTAATATAACTCATGAAATCATAAGATTTATGAATAACACATAAAAAAAGGAAATCATAATTTAAACTTGTGGAATCCTTATCATACTTACATTGTAGCTATCATAGCTATGTAGGGAGTTGTAATTAGAAGACCCATCACAGCAAATTCATTAAATATCGTAGGAGAAACATTCACGTTTACCATCGCCATATTACCCAATGCATTGTAGAGCTATCTCGGGCTCACCCACCCTAGGTTTATCAAGGAACCACCTGTATACGTAAAAAATTTCCAAGAACCATAACATGTTCGTAACGCATAAAACAAACATAAAGGAAAGATAAATTTCCACATTTCAATAACAATATGTAATTCAAATACATTTACAAAAAAAGTCATCATCAAAACCATTTTCAATAGCAAAAATCATAAACGAGTATATGGTATTTAATTTCCTTTTAAAAACATTACGTCTTATTAAGTAAGCCAAAGATCAAATTATACTAGCGGTGGAGGAAATGTCGTTTCCACTGCGTATGCTAAAAAGAAACATTCATTTTTGTCATTTAGTAAAATTCTTTTTTGAAAAATATTTCCGTTGAATGAAATGACATGTCACAGGTGTTTATACATCGTATAAAAGAAAATCATGTATTAAAACAAATAATGCCTCAATGAATGGAGATTGAGATGAAGTCCCTTCCCTGGTGTCTGACTTGACCCATTCATTCATTAATCTCCTGAATAATAAACTAATGTTAATTTCTACTTTCATAAAATACTTTTTCAAGTTTATTATTCCTTTTATATCACTTATTAACATGTTATAAACATTATGTATTCATTTAAATTAATAATGGTAATTTTGTCAATATTTGGTACTTGAGTCAAAAATAAACCCCTTATATTTATAAGTTTGTCGATGTGGTCAATAATCCATTATCTCCAAACTGATATTCATTATTTAAATATAATATATATTATATGTATCTAGTAGATAAATTTATTTATAATTTTACATAACATTTATAGAAAATAAATGAAATACACTGTTCATGGAGACAGTAAGCCATACGTATGCATGAACGCTACATTCATTTCTATTTCATATTTTAATAGAATTAAAACATAATGATACAAATTTATATTATAATAACAGAATAATATTATATATAATATCATTAAATCCATCCTATATACGTCCCATATATGGAATTAATGAGTCATATCACTTTGAGGGAGAGGTAGTTCACACTTCCTCTTATGAAATTATCACATTTACCCATAATGGAAACCATAATGGTATGCTATAAATGGAAAATATAGAAGCAAAAAAGAAAAAATAAACTTAATATATATCATATATAAATACAATCCCATCTAAATAACCACAATCAGAGGATGTAGGGGATAATCGAACAACCATCGTTTCTTGAGGCGATAGTTTTCCATCCACACAAACAGTATATTTTTCACCCATTAGATAGAGGCGTGCATAAGTTTTGTTCAAATTATTCTCAAAAAAATATCTAAGTATATTTAGGATACTGGTGTTGTTATTAATGATGCAAATAAAAATATATTAGGGGTTGGATATATAAAATAAAACAAATTAAGTTAAGAGAAACTGTTACATTTAATTTGGGTAACTCCATTGTTTTTGAACCAAAAGGACTTCTTAAAGTGACTTCTACCTATGTTAAGTCTTTTAGGAAGAAGAGAGGGATCTTTAGAGCTTATTTGGGTAGGTTTTGGATGAGACAAGTGGATTGAGAGGTGTGAGAATGGTTTAGAAGTGAGGGAATTTTATAATGGATAAGAGAGGCCCTTTAGGAAAGTGGGAAATTATTATTTTAATATATAATGATTTTCGGTTTCTAAAGGTCCAATAAGAAATCATGTCAAAGATAAGAAGACTCATTGTTGAAATAAAATCATCCACTAGAAATTGGACTGGTTTTGGATATTATTTTAATATTTATAATCTTATTTATTTAAATCATTTATTAATGACGTAAATACTGCATCATTATAGTGTCATAAAGAATTTAATTTATATGATGTCTAAAAATTATAAAACAAATACCATTACATAGAAAATCATTAGAGATTTACAAATAATATTTATAGTCAAAAATATAACTTATACAACCATATGTAAAAATTAATTTACTAAAATATATTTGTTTGTGTCATTTTTTTCTTTACATCAAATTAATTAATCTAAAGAGTGATTATCACTCCCATGTGGCTCCATGGGGTCCCAAAATCGACCTAATGATGTCCATGGTCGGCCATTAGACATCCAATAATGTTAAGACAACTGTTAATGTAATTTTGTATTATTATAATATTTTTTTTACCTTGAATTACCCTATTTACCCTTAATCACGACAAATAAATGTCAATAATTACTATTCACCAAAATTTATTTTCATCTTATTGAACCAAATTTGACTATCAAATAACAAACATGTATGTCAAATTTTTGAAATTCAATTCACAAAAGCGGTGAACTTTAATTTAAATGAAAAAGTCAGTTTTAACTAATACTTAGTTATTTCACTATTCATAAAAAATTGATGTTTTTTAGAAAAATACCAAAAACATAGTATAAGTTATATTTTCTATTCCAAATTCAAAATTGATGTCTATTTTACAAAATTAAAAACATAAAATTTTCATTAAATAATTTAAATTTATTTCCATTTGTCAAAAAAGTCATGTTTTTAGAAAATATTAACTATCAAAAGATTGGAACATGATTATATCCAATTTCAATGTGAAATTAATTCCAAAGAAGAAAATTGGACTAAATGGTAAAAATATATTCTAATTGAACTTTAAAACCAATTGAAAAGATAATTTAACCATATAAATAATGTAGATGAAAGGAAATTTTGATTTAAAATACAGTATTTATCACTTTTCATTAAAAATTGAATTTTATGACAAAAATACAAAAAAAACCAAAAGTTACTTTTGATATAGTGATTCTAAAGAAGAATTTTATTTGGTCAAATAGAACATATAAAATTGACCAAAACAAGATTTAATGGGGGTTCTCCATTAATAGGCAGTAAATCATCCTTTTAAAGTAAATTATGCTTAGAATTAGATTCATTAACATTTTAATCCTCTAAATTTTATTGGATAAATGTAAAAACAGTTAACAAACATGTATAATCATATTGTGGTAAGTTCTATTCATTAATACCAATACAAAAGCTAGGTGTTAACTATATTTATAATAATATTATTATATTATTAGGGTGAAACATAAGATTTCAAAGAAACAAGTTGTTGCTTATCAGGTAAGCCATCGATCATATCAACCCATTTAAAGTAAAATTACAATTTAATTCTAAAATATAAAATTTATTTAAATGTATTATTTCTTTATTTAATATTTATGTTATAGATATGAGGTATCCCTAGAGAAGAAGGTGATGGATGTAACCCCCAGGAGAGGTTTTGGTGCACTAATGAAAGAGGGGATAAAGGATAGGGGGTTAAATAATAGGTTCATTAGGGAAAAAATGTGAATTTCAGCCACACACATAGGGCCGCATAGTTTCTGCACATGATTGGCTCAACCGTTCCCCAAAAATGTGAATGCACACTATCCAAGTTGTTTAAAATTTTGAATGTATGTGCAGCTGGGGTCAAATGGTTATATAAAAAATGTTTACACTTTAATTCCCAACTATGTAAATAATAACTACTAGAGAAATGCCACTTGATGGGTAGTACATTTTCAACTATTTTTCATAATTTGATTATTCAAATTCTAGAATTTAGGATTTAAACAATCCAAAAAATCATTTACGAACTTATTGACTCCCATAGTCAGCATTATTAGGGCCAAACCACGGTATTTAAACAATAAAAATTTTAAATACCATTGAAAAAATTAGATACATTATGAAAACACCATTAGAACAATGAAATTAAATATTTTCTTCTACAAATTGTTAAAAATGAATATAATAAAATTATAGTGAATCATATTTATTCATATATGATTAAAAATTAAGTAATTAATGACAATTGATGAAAACAATGTAGTTTGATTATGTTTTTTTAGTAAAAAATGGATTTATCTAGAAGTATTTTCCCATACATGGAGGCTGATGTATTATAAAATTCCCACATATTCTTTTTATCATTCTATTGGAAATAAAATGTTCTCAAATTGATTCATATGTAATAAAAATAGGTATGATGTTGATTATTTATTTCCTATCCTTTAGAAAGATACAACCTTATGGAAGGATGCTACATGTATACTTCATGAGGGGATACCTCATGTTGTAAGAACATAGAACTTTTTTATACCTATATCGAACTTCATATATCTAATAATCCAATAAACCTATATTTTTTAGATAGCTTTTAATTATAACATGTTACATATAATGTAAAAAATAAAAATTTTCATTACAATACATATTTCATAAAATATCAACATTATTATTACCAATATGAAGAATGATAATTCCCTCATAAATGGTTTTGGTGAAAATTAAATTTATTAACATTCCATGATTAGGTGAATGTAATTTCAGGTAATTGTCATCCTAATTTAGGAACAAAGAATGTTCTATGGACCTATACACCCTCAGGATAGACCAAATTTAATACATATGGTGCTTATAGAGGGAAACAAAGACTTTTTCTTTATTTTTCAATTTTTATAAATGATAAAAGTGATGAAATGAGATGTTTATGTGGCCTATGTGGCATATGTGGTCTCATTAAGTCTCTTGGTGTGGAAATGATTGATATAATCAAATATGTTGAAATGGAAAGTCAATGAGGTTGGAATATTTTTTCTATTGAATGTGCCACTACCACTATTGTGAATGCAGTCCGAAATGACATTAATCTTATTTCTTAGATGATGACCAAAATGTGGAAGAACTGAAAAGAATCACCTATTTCCATTAATTATATCATTACACATTCATAAAGGGATAATAATTATTTTCTAGTAGGCTTTACAACAATGTGATTACTACTCCGTATGTTTTCTATCCCAATGTCATTTTGGATGAGAATTCCTTTTTATTTTTCAATGTGATTTCTGTAATTGGCATTTCTTCTTGACTAATGTAACTTTGATTTTATTAAATAAAGGAGGATTACCCTTTTTAAAAATAACTATTATCAATTAAGAAATCAATTAATCATTCTATTTTTAAAATTTAGGAGTTTATTTAAAAGTGATCAATTTCAATGAAACATAATTTAATGGATCTTTATGAACACAATATATTCTATGATATGATTTATCTATATTTTAACAACATTCACTCTCTATTCATTTGTATTAAATCCCAAATTTTCATTATATATTTCAGATACATATATACAAAGATTAATTATTATTTTCTTAATGGAGACATACATTTTAAAAAATAAAATTTTAAAAAATAAAATTAAAGGGTACACGATAGTTTTCTAAAAATCTATTAAAGTGCAAGATGGTAAGGGTATAAAATTTACCATATATATGGGGGTTATTTTTATAAAATAATTTTTATAATTTAAACTATATACATACTTAGGTTAGTAGGATATAAACGTATTCCCATTATAAGTGATTATATATCATACAGACATATCATCCTATTATCATAGTTTAGATATATTTTGAATAACTAAAACTTTTCTATATAATTGACCATAAAAAAAGGTAAAACATATATAAAAAATTATTCGGAAAATTTAAAAATAACTAAACAAAATTATAAAATATTTCAAAATATTATCCATAAGTTTAAAAGAAGTCCCAATTCTTATATTTGTGTATCAACTATTTTCACTTAACTATATGGTATATATTTCATAAAATAAGAAATTCATTGATACTATGATCATCCATAAATTTTTTCACATCCTCAATGTCCCTTAATCAATATGAATTCATACCACACTATCATTTTATCCCAATAATCCATTGATCAGGGTTATTAGAAAAAAATAAAAAAATGTACCAATCGACACAATATCGTTTCATGAATTCCTTTAGGAAATGGATCCAAAAATATTTCAATGATGTATAATCAATGTAAAAGGATGTTTAAAACTATTCAAATAATCAATATATTTACTTGGATAAAAAATCTTCATCCTACTTGAACGCATCTCTAATTTATAGAAAAAATTCCAATGGCTATATACACAAATCACGAAGGATGTCCCAAGGGCCTTTAAAAAATATCCTCTTGAATTAAATAATTATTATCCAATTATCATAGGATTCTATATAATTATAGTGAATGTTTATTCTATTTGGATGGAATATATATTTTTTCACCCATTGAAAATGATTTTCTCCATCAGAAGGAATTATTGAATTCTCAACATGATATCATGTTTACCTTTATCTGAAAAACTTTATATGGTAGTTTGGATAAAATAATTCCACCGAGAATTTTTTATAAATAAAATCTTTGAAATCAATAAATATTCTTCTTATGTAATATGTTATCACAAATGAAAGGATTAAAAACATGTATTCTCATTAAATAAAATAAAAAAATTAAATAAATTTTATATATTCATCTATAAAAATATTATATTAACTAATAAAATTTATAAAATTATGGATGTATAAAATTATATAATTTTTTTAATTGAAATTTATTTTAAAATTAAGAATATTTCTAGATGGTTTTCAAATCCATCTGTCAACTCAAAAATATAGCTTATTTTTAATAAACAATCAAAACACATATAATTGAAAATAAAAATATGGAATTAAAAACCCACTCCACTTTTTTTTAAATTTCTATTTTTCTATATATTTCCCAATATAATTTCTCCTCTATTTAATATTAGTAAAATTTTTGGTATATTGAATAGTAATTTTTATTATATGATAAATATAATTATAAAAAATCATTAGACACATTATCATAAAAAGTTATATACAATATTTTCCCCCTTTCTGATTATAAAAAATTTTCATATTGAGATAGTTCTCTTGGAATGTTAGGGAACTATAATTTGTAGAAATATAAAAATTAGAAAAATATATTGAGGTTTAAATTCATAAAAAATTAATAGATATGCAAAACCAAGGAAATTAGAATCAATAATCCAATATAAGAGAGGAAAATATATCTGTAAAATATACTTTCATAATTATTACACATGAATTATTATACAATGTTTTTAAAGATTTCAGAAAAAATAATGCTTTCTCTATGATATTTTTAATTCCCATCATCATCATGTTGATATCTGATAGATATTTTTAAAAAACTTTTATTAATGAATTAATCTTTTAAATATGTATCTCAAGAACCTGTATCTTCTTATTATTATTTTTTAAAACCGAGATATACACTTTTAAAGATTTTAATTTTTATCTTTCGTTCATTTTTTCTTATGAAAAATACCACTATACTTGATATATTTTACTTATTTTTCATGATCCAAATTCTTTTTGTTTTCATCTTGACTTGCATATTAAACAATACCATAATTTATCAACTTTTAAACTTATCTTATAACTTGTTAAATATTTTATAATTGTTTTTAAAACTAATCATCTTATTTCATTTCATGGAAATTGAAATTATGAATTTAAAAGGAATATTATGTGATTCACTAGACATTTCATTTATAAAAATCAATTATATTGTAGTTTATAATAGAAATCCACCTATTTGATGATAAAAACGGAACATATCTTTTTTAGTTTCTTATAAAAAAATTATCTATTTTATCTATCATAAAATATGCATTTACCTTCACTTAAAATCTTATATTCCAGTTTCACATTTTATTATATGCTGAGAGAGGTGTTTTAGTTAATTAAAATTTCCAAATAATTTATATTTTTCTAGAAAATATTTTCACCTCGGTTGAATTACATGAATGATTTCTAGTATACCATAAAATATATGAATTATTTCACTATGTTATTTTATTTTCATTTTATTTCAATGGATATACATACATAGAGGTGAATTTGTAAAATCAAAATAATCACATTGAAGAGTATGTCATGGTGTCTTGTATAACAAATATTTTTTGAAATATCATCATCATCATCATATGAAACTTCTATCACATTATTTTATTCCTCACCAATATATGAATGAGGTATTTATGATGTTCAGTCTTTGGAAATTTTTTCATTTTCTATTCTTGATAGTTTTTCTGTTACATTTTTATTATCTGAAGAAACTTTTATCATGGAATTCATATATTTAGATGTTGAATGGAGAATCTGAAAAAAAAATCATGATTAGGATTCTCTTTTAACTCTTATTCATTTTTTTATTTTTATTAAACATTAACATTAATGGTCGATGAGTTAAATATTTCATATGGGAATGATGTGTACTTCATGCCTTTTATGTTTAATAATAATCTATTAATTCAATATATTATAATATTTTTTCTATGAAAAATGATTCAATATAAATGGGATCAAATTGTTATTGAATATTTTTAGTGAGAGGTTCATCAAAAAGTTTAGATAGAGAAAACCTTTTATTAAATATTCAACTAAGCATTTAATTAGCTTTGTTCAATTAGAGAATTATATATCATACTTTTTTGTCGTTATATTTATCCTACTTTTTCTATTTCAACTCTACATAAATATCTTTAATTTTTTTTCTTAAAGGAATAAGGAATATTCTATATCAAACCTCAATGAAGGGAAATTATTATTTTTATCATCATTATTTTTCATGATAAAAGCACAGAAAGCGTTATATGACATATAATAAACATTATTCATTTTTTAAAGTTGTTATTTATCAATGTACATACTTTTCTAAAAAATTTCCTAACATTTTTCAATTAGTTGTTCATGTGTTTTATTTTCTAATTTTCATAATATTATTTTGATTAGAATCATAAACCAACTTAATAATTCTATTTTTTTCATATAGTATAAAATATTAATTATCTATATCAGTCTTAGAATCAATATTTATTTTCACGGCTCCCATAATTATTGAATACAATTTGATAAAGAAGACTCCTAACATTGATATTTTATACCATCTATAGATTCAATATATTTTATGAATTAATACACCAAATTAATCTTTCTCGTGTTTTATTTAAAAATAATAGACATATACATCTCGAACCATTAATTAGTCCATGTCAGATATTCATGGGATAAATAAATATTGAAAACAATTAACAACCACCCTATTTTTTAGACTAAAAAGGAAGGACATTAATAATTTTTCTGTATATTAAAAGATATGTTTCATCATTTTAATTGTAACATATTCAAATATTCTCAAGAAATATATATATTTTCAAATTATATTCTCTATTATTATAAATTTTACTTAATTTATAAATTTTTTTTGTATAAAATTTTTTTCCCATTAAAATAAATAAAAATCATTCATGAGGCCATCTAATATAGTAATCTCTTTAAAAATATACATTTATCATTGAAACTCTATATAATAAAGATAAAAATAATAATTATATATATATATATATATTGGATCTCATCCATCAAATACTATCACATTTTTAGTATACATTAATACATTTAAAAATGAATCATTCAATAAACCTTCCACCGACTACTATCTTTATAAGGACTAGACAATAAACAATACATATACTTGATTTTTTATGAAAATAACCCATTATTTTATATTTGAGTACTTTTTAACGTTTAGATTATTATAGAATTATTTAATAACAAATTCATAACAATCTGTAAAACAAAAATTGGACACTTATGAATAAAATCTATTTTTTCCTCTACAAAAGACTTTCAAAACAAGACATGATTTCTTTTCATGACAAATATTTACAACTATCAACATAACATATTCCTTTACCATATCCATCTTTATATCACATGAAAATAATTTAAATATTTATTAAGAATAAGAAATCACAAAAAGGTAATTCAAAAAAATTAATTAGTATCGTGCAATACATGAAAACCTATTAAAAACATTATATTAAAAAATTAACATATTTTCAAAGAAATGGAATTATCATTCATTTTAAATGATAATTTATTTTATCTTTCGAAAATATATGATTTATATGAAAACAATTATTATGAACTGATAATTAATATCAGTTCCTTGGTAAGTTATCTCAATGAACCCCTACACAACCCTAACAAAACAATTACAAAATTAAATAATGATATTACCAACTCCTAAGAAAAATATTCAGAGAACCTAATCATTTCTAATTACATTTGGTGAATACCTAGGATCAAAAAGTATAGAAGCTATAAATTTTTAACTTGGTAATTTCTAGGTTTAACCATAAAAACAATTTCTAAGGAATAAATCATGAATAAAACATTTAATTGTTTCAAATATTCTTCATAAAATCCTTTGAGAAACACATTTGAACACATATGAAAAAAAATTAGATATGAATATAACTTTTTTTAAAATTAATTTTTAATAGAAAAATAAATAGAAAATTTAAAAGGGGGTTCTCATTTAAAAAACATGGATTAATGAAAATTATTTCATAAATAAAATCACAGTCATGATGGGAAGAAAAGTCATTTTCATTATATATGTTAAGAATGGGATATTACATTTTTTGTTACTAAAAACAATCCATATAAACAAATTAAAATATTTTTATTGAAAAATGATGAATTGAAGTAATAAGATAAACATATTATATATATATATATATATTATAGGTATATATGAATATTCCTAAAATTAGTTTAAAAACATGGATATTGGAGATAAAGAGTTGGAAGGAAAAAATTGATTATTTTATTAAAAAGAACATTTTAAAATTAAAATATATGAATCATAGGAACCATAAAATAATAAAATTAAATAAATTATAAGCCTTATCAATGCATAAATTCATGATATAACAAGTGAAATAGTGTTTATATATACCTTAAAATTTTATTCACTTTCATAACATAGAATTATACATCAACGGAAGGAAATTAAAATGATGTCCCGTACCTCGGGTTTGATTATTACATTATGTTCATTATATTCCTTAATAATGAATATTGATTAATAATTTATCCCATTATGAAACTTATTGAAGTTAAATTTTTCTTCTATTCGCCTTATTTTTATTTCATATCTAATTACATTTTCAATTATTTTTTACTAAACATGTTTTGACTATATTTATATTATTTTCAATAAAAGGTATGGGAATGTTATCCAATTTAATGGACGTAAATTTTTAAAAATATATAGAATAATATTAATGAGATAATTATTATTTTTATAGATACATTATTTTTATAATAACACAAGTATGTTCCACATATTTGGATAAAATTAAACAAAAACATATGGTTAGGAATTGAACCTCTTCCTAGACCACTACAATATGATTATAAATAAGATATTCCATGAATGGAATTTTGAGCAAAAAAATAATATAGGATGATTGGAATGATGTTGGGTAGTTATTTGGAAAGGTATTGGGTGATATAAAATGTATTGAATGTGTAAAAAAAGAGGATAATGGGTAGCCTTTATTAATTTTGGTGATTGTCGCACCTATAATTTTTAAAAGAAAATTGCATGACTATATTTTTCGCATGCCAAAAATGTTGAAAATTTATTTTTTAGATATATTTACATTATAATGTTTATATATATATGAAATATATTTTTGATATATTTCTAGGTAATTTTAATTCTTATAATTTTTCTTTAACCCCTAGTAAAAACATTTTTACATTAATTGTAGTAATTAATATGTAATAATATCAATTTTCATCCTGGTAAAAAACTAATTTTAACATATTAAAAAATAAAAATGATGATGATTCAAAAAATTGAAAACATTATTTGAACCTAAATTTATATAATTTGAAAAATTAAATTTACAACAGAACTGAATTACCTAATGAAAAAGAGAGTTTTTGAGAAGAGTATTTTTCCAGAAAAAATGATTTTATATTACCTATAGAATTAATAACAATAATAGAATGAATGTAAATTAATATATCACTGTATAATATATAAATTTTAGCTTTAATATTACACATTAAGGATTATTTTAATAATTTTTAAAAAGATAATTATTATGTATTATTAATGAATATATAAAAAATTCATTTTAAACCAAAAAAAATATTATACCAAAATAAAATTAAATATGAATAAAAAGTAGTTAAATAGAATAAATGTAAAATGATTATTTTAATATTACATGAAATTATATTCAAAAAAATAAAATTGTTATGTTACATAATTTAATTAATATAATATGATTTATTAACAAAAAGGGTTATTTTCACAAATCAGTAAAAATATATCTATATGGAAAATCCCAAAAATATTATTGTATGTCAATATTGACTTGATGATTTTTATTATGTTGTTAATTTTTACATATTTTGATTAAAATATAAAAAATTATTCATTTATGTAACACCTCATTATAAATAATTTAGTTAAAAATATTTATTTATTATTAAAAAATTACATAATAATTTCATGATATAAAAAATCATGAAAATGTTTTATTCTATCAATCACATGGGTGATGCATTGTTTACAAATTCTTGAAATTAAACCATCTCAATTTTATACTCTTATTAAACTAGTTTTGATAAATTTACATCTTAAAAATTTCATTTTCTTGTGACACATATTAAACTATATGTTTCTCATATCATATTAACATGGGGTATTACTCTATTACATACCAAATTCCACCAACAATCAAAAATATGAACAAGATATTAATCATAAAAATATTATCTAATATATTATGATCTTTAGGTCTAAAATAAATAATTAATCAATCACATATTTTAATAACCTAAAATTCTTGATTATGACATGTACCTAGGTTTAACTCAATGGTGAAGACACTTATTATGATACTGATCAAATAGTTACTATGATTTTATAATGCTCAATGAACAACCAATATACAATCTATTTTTTCCAAAACAGAATAAAAAACACTTCTGTAGAGATACATTGAGAAAAACATGATCAACTACCTCTAAATAATTATCCTTACGATGGGTTCTACAAATATTTTCTGGCTATATTAAACATTACACATATTTTTCAAAATTAATTACTATTTTGTATCCAATTCATGTACTAAATTATTTCCCATCAATATTTTTTCTCCAATATAAACTAAATAATTTGGTTTCTAAAATCACTTTTCATAAAAATTCCTCACATTATGCCATATTTATTATGGAATGAAGGCATTATTATATAAAAAGTAAACCATAGAGTATTATTGATCCTGAAACCCCTTATAATCTATTTAAAAATAATTAATAATATCATACATGGTCTAAATATTACACTCAGACATACTATTATTTTGATATAGATATTCATTACTAATATATAATTTGTTATATATTGAATTAAACTATACATTCCTAAAAATAGATGTGAACATGGGAACAAAATAAGATTTAATGGAGAGTGGAACTCTATGTAACCTCACTATCTCATTTATATAATATCAATAATGCTGATATAGGGACATTTTATATCGAAAGGGTAGGAAATGTGTATACTTATGTAGTGGATCAATAATAACCAAAACATAATTGTTACCTCATTGAGAATTTTATAATCCCACAAACACCTATGTTGATATATTTTTTCATATCCACTTTAAAACTAGAAAAGATTGAATAATTTTATTGAATAATTTTTTTATAATTTTATCTACTGAAAATTCAAAAAATTCATGTTAAATTCATAAATATATTTTTCTTATACCATCCCCCTAGTAATACTCTCAATGGTCTCAATACATTTTGGTTCTTTCCTGAATAATAAAAATAGAGAACTATGAGTATAACTCAAGAACTATTTCATAATCCATAACTAATATGTCATACACACACTTTTTCTAAATCACAAAACACATTCTTCCAAAAAATTAACATAATAAAAAAACCCTTCTTAATATATTATATATTTTCATGCAATGATTGATCCTCCATTTGATCTTTTATAATTGTTTCTAAAAAATATTAAAACATTCAAATAGTAAAAATAGTGGAGATCCCTATATCGATAACCTAGAGGGAAAATTGTATCTATTCATTAACAAATATGTTATGTAACAAATGTAACAACATTAATATATCATTAATTTTTTAGACAATAATATAAAACATATTGTTTTATATTCCATGTTGGTAACGAAACGTGTCATCATAATACTTGATTAGTTCCAGCTCTATTCTTTTTCTCAATTTAAATTCCTTATGAGTTAATATATACATAAAATATTTTTTATTCTTATATATTTGAAACATTAATCCATTCATATAATTCTTAAAAATAATAAAAAAACACAAAATCTAGGTATACAACTTCTGTAGGGTAATTTCACTCTGGATGATTCCATTTTTGTTAAGAATAAACAAATACCACATCATTCTGAATTATGAAACAAACATGAACATTTTAAAAAGAACTATTATATATATGCGAGGTTATCTATTTTTTAAATTTACAGTACTAAATAATTCACAATTCTTTTTTTTATATCTAAAAAAAATTGTAGCATTATGTTGTCCATGAAAATTTAACTCCATTTTGAATTTACAAACAATTTGATCTAGAAAACCATGAAAAGTTTTCTACAATGTTCGGAGAGTAACCCAAAAATCTAAAAAATCAATGAGCCTTTGTGATGTTTCTGTATGTTTACCATTTTTAAAAAAATATTTTTTCTGTAGGGTCAATAGTTTTTTGACATTTAGAAACAATATATCAAATGAAATATGTTTTTACCCAAAAATAAAACATACATAATTCACTATAGTATATGTATTATTTTAATTTTTTAATAGTAATAATTATGTATATTTAAATATCCTTCACAATTTAATAGTAAAAACATTCATAAAAAACACAATGATTACTATTAAAACATACTTAAGCCACATATTATAAAATACTATTCTCCCTAGAGATGATTAAAAAATATATTATATATGTTAATGGATAAATATTATTTACAGTAATATTATTCAAATTACTATAGTCAATGAAATGTTTTATTAATCCATCATTATTTAAAAAAATAAGATCACTGCATCATGATGTTCTAGTTTGAATGAAACTGTTATCTGATAAATCCTTTAATTTTCTTTTCATTTGTAAAATTTCCACTTGATCCATTCGATAAGTGGGTTTATAAATTGACTTATCATCAAGACGTATGTCAACGAGTAATCTCATCCTCACTATCATGTCTAAAACAATAAAAATCATCTTTAAAAACATCATTGTATTCATTACATTCTACAACATTACAAATTTGAATATTTTATTTGTTCTCTATAATATGAGATAGGTAACTTCTCCTGCCATCTCAAATCAATGTCATTGCTTTTGGGTATGTTATCAAATAAATTAAATTGTTGATTAAAAAATTTTTATCTCAAAATTTTATCTTATCATGATAAAATAAAGTAAAATATATATAGAAAATGATATAAAAAACATTAATTGATAGTTCAAAAAAGTTTTCAGGAATGAATATCCCATTGAAAACAATATTAATATTCTTAAAAATAATTGTTTTTATGATACTCCAGTAAGTGTTTTAACTAAATTTTATATCTTACATTCATGAGGTGATATTATGAATTTACATTCAAGTTAAGATGAAATGAAATAATGAGAAGATTTTAAGTAGAAATAAGTATTTAAATAATTTGAATAAACAATTAATAGGCTATTCACTACTTCATTGGAAAACCAAAAAACACCCTTAGATGTAGTAAATTATTTTTCAACATCATGTTTCATTCAGTCATGATGATTTCCATCCCGATTTAAGATAACTAAAGGAACATTAACATAATGATGCAAATTTTGTTTATCTAAAACACCTCAACTTATGGGTGATGTCGATTACCCCATTATATGATTCTTCAAAATTATTTTCATTACAATAAAGGGAAATATAGGAAAAATTTCCATATCAGTAACACAGCCCTGATTATATTATCCATTACCCATGGTGTTTTTAAGCACAAAATCCAAAAGGCAGGAACATCATTTAATCACATCATATTTCTTTAATATATGTCTCCCTACAACCGTCCCATATGAAAAATTCTTATATAGAATCCCTACTCCTTATTACACATCAATCCATTATATATTACATAAGTATACAGAAAATAAAACCCATAAGATCGAGAAGTGAAGTGTATTTTTCAATCAGTTATATTACACAATAACTTAAAACAAGGAATATATAATCATTATTTAAAATATCCTTATCATGAACATATTATATTGTGATACATAAAATTTCATGGGATAATTGATGAACATACATACGATAGTGTGTGGTCTATAGTGATCTAAAAGGAAATATAAATGTTATAACATAAATAATGTTTTTTATAAAAAGTGAATATAATTTCGGTATAAAAGGAGTGATATAAGATGTTAATCATAATGGAAACATGGGAAATGTGGAAGCAGCATAAAATAGTGCTTCATAAACATAATTCTAATGTAACTAGATAAAAATTGATACAAAAAGATAAATTTGGATTAGGTTCACATCATAATACCTTTAATGATGTATCACTAGACTAAATCATTATCCAATGCACTGAAGAACTATATAATTCTAGCCTCAACAATCACTTTATTTTCTTTCTCATGCTATATTGTTCCACATAGATCTTACATAAATTAAATCATTTATCGTCACATTTTATCCAATGAACATGGAATGTGGAATATATACAATAATTTCCCCTATATATATGTAAATTTGAATAAATGTAAAAATATATCATAGGAAAAGGGTAAATGCTTTCACTACAGAATTTGTTTCATGGAAAATAATGGTTAATTTTTTCACTAAAATAGGGGAATATGAATGTTCATAAGAGGGATTGATAAAAGGTAAAGAGTTATATCATAATGTAAAAATTAAATCAATAGCAATGGTCATATGGAATAATATATCCCAACATTAGTAATTTAATATAAAAGAAATAAGATGAATAAAACCGATTACAAAAGTGGATATGAATAGATTACCTTACTAAATTTTGGCATAGTTACATTTTACATTAGGTTTCATGGGAGGGAAATATATTTAAAGAACAGTTATCATATCGAATCCAAATAGACATTAATATTTTTTAGAAAAGATTACCAAAAAAACCTTAAATTGAAACTAGAAGCATAAAATGGAAGAGGTGATTTAAAGTGAATGTAATGAGATAAATCCATTACTTAATTTCTATATAGTAACTGGTGTGAAAAAATGTTAATGGGATGGATTAATTAGAGTTAAAGGGGACACTTGTATTTTATATATTTAATGGGTAGTAATAGGTTTTTTGGAAAAAATACCCAAAACTAAAAATTTATATTAATAATCATAACGTAAAAGTGGTGCTAGAATTAAAATGATAAGAGAGAAATACTTTAATAAATTTTGGCTTTGGAACATGCTTGGATAATGGATCGTGGGAGGTATTAATGAGAGTGAAATGGTGTTATAATAATTTATACTTCCAATTAATAGTTAGGTGGTTTGGAAGAATTTATCCTAATATAAACTAAAGGATACTAAAAGGCAATACAAAAAAAGAGTGTTTGGAATAAAAAAGAGAGTGGGAGATCCCTTCCCCTGAGAGGGTGACACAAAATTCATGGGATGAGATTCAAGAGGGATTCAGGGAACCTTGGGGGAATTTATATAGGTATTGAGTATGAAAGACATGATTAGAGGTTTTATAGTGACATGAAGTGATATATTTTTTTATTATATATGATATGAGTGGGGAATTCTTTATTATTTCATAATCATTGTTTTTGGAATATATATAAAAAATAAACAAATATAAAAAGTATCATATTTTTTCCAATTTTTACATCCAAATAGAGCTGTTTGTAAATAATTTATAATTCAAAGGGCTAATAATACTAAAATAATAACTTTACTAACGCTGAGGCATGTAATTTTTTTTTCCAAAAACACATGATTTAAAAAACACAAAATAAAATGTTGTTTTTGAAGGATTCATAGAGTATTTATAAAATATATAAACTAAACTAAAAACCAAATTCTCTTATTCTTTTCAAAAAAATTATTCATTGCTTAATTTTATACATTTATTACAACACTTTTAGATCATAATTATATCATAATATGATCTATATATTTATACTATATTTTATTTTTACTCCAAAATTCCATTATCATATAAAAATATATAAAACAAAATGATGGAAAATTGTGAACTGATGATTTGAAAAAGAATATTTACTATATCAAATAATTTATATAAATGTATTATTTTGAATTTTAAAATATAAATGTCATTTATTGGTAATTGTTGTGGTTTTTTACAATACAAGTTTTTTAACACATATAAAAATTACATTTGACTATAAAAAAATTACATGATAATTTCTATTTAATAATATTATTTAAGAAAAACATTTTAAATAAATATTTTATTTTTAAAAATTCAATTAATTCATAAAAAAAATTTCTTAATTGATATTTCAAATTATAGAAAAAAAAATTTCATACAAAAATATATGTTTTTTCAAACTAATAAATTTCTGGTCACATTGTTTTTAGGCATTATTAAATTATTTTCATCCTTAATTAACAAATATTCCTTTTTCTATTGAAAAAAAATTATATAGTTACTATTTATATTTTTCAAAATAGAAGTTGATCATATAACTTAATTTTAATTTTTATTATTTAAAATATATAATCCTTTTAAAAAAATAAATCTATTTAGTTAGAAGAATAACATTTAATATAAATCCTATAGGCATGATGGAAAGAAATTTTCTGAAATGAATTTTTTATGGAAAATATTATTTTACATCAAAACTATCACACAAAATTTTCATTATATTAATTTAAAATAAGAAACATTGATATATAATCAATAAATTTAGTTTAGATAATTTCCAATTATGTGGTATTTTAATTAATAATAATGGGTATCATTAGGCATTATAAAACAATTTTCAGGAAATTGCTTTTTAAATCATAAAAATAAACATGTATAGAAATATGATATCCATATAATTTAACTATAGGTAGATAGATTGAATATACTGATATAATAGAATATTTAAATTTAAATATAATAAAAATAATATTGGTATATTTATATTTATTTATTTATTAGAAGAAGTAGTTATTTTACTAAAAACAATAATTTTCACTATTTATTAAAAATATATATTATTGGAAAAATGAAAAAATATATCCCTATGATAATATTAATTTGATGAAATACAAAATAGATCTCATTTTATTAGATAAATTTTCTAAATTTTATAGAAAATAATAATGAAATATTTTTCGAACATAGTTTTCTCTTTTTAATATCATGGTGTTCCATCAAACATTCATCATTGTGAGGCACAAATCTTTTATAAATCATCATTGAAATATTTTTAGTAAAATGATAATAATTCCTCAGATATTTTATATTATCATTAGGTAAAATATCTTGGTAGACTTCATTTTAATCCTAAATAAAATAGTATAAATTTACTATCATTATCCCAAAAAAAAACAAGTATATTACAGGAAGGCAATGTAAAATTGGATTCAAACATAGACACATAATAATAATGATATTTCCTCAATTCAATGAAATTTTTACCTATTACATTTTAATAAACATAAGGTAATATTTCTCAATGTACACAATGATAAATAATACACATTAAATGGAATGAAAGTCAATATTCTTAATGGAATTATTATCAAAAGCCATTATAGATGAGTTTCACTTTGACAAATAGAAATGTTAATAGTTATCATTTTATGTTGTAACTTCCCATGACTCTAAATATATTCTCTAAATAATTTATCAACCATTGGCTACCATAGGGACATGTGATCCACTAAATGATATGGGATGATGCCTCAAAAGTTTCTCAACTATATATTTTTTATTTTTTGGTATATTGGGTTTTAATCTGTCATTTATAAAACCCCATTTATAACCTCCTTAAACTAATACATCTCAAAAAAAGGGATATTGTTCTATTTCCAACAATATCATGATTCTAATATGTTAGGTTATTTTCCTCATTGTTCCATCTTACTTCAAATTGTTTATTCCTATGCTGAAAATCATTGAGAAAATGTGTATTTTAGATGAATAAAAGTTGTAATATTTATATACTATATCATTTCAATTTAACAAAGTAGATAAATATTTCAATGGTTTGTTATTATCATTATTATATCATATAATGTAATATAATCCATCATAAGATACTAACTATAAGAACCCAAACGAAACCATAATTAATAATCATTTTTAATTGAAAATATAATTATTTATATTATAATTTATTTTAAAGATTATTGTTTGTATTATTATTTCATAAATAATACATAAAAAATGTAATACAAAGTGGAAACATTTAACCATTACCTATTTTCATTCAATATATGACTTTCAAAAAAAATATTTAATTCATTTCATGAAAAATATTCACTACTCAACATTACATATTCTTTTACCTAACCCTCCAATAAATTGTATGAATTTTTTTAAATCGGGGGTGATCATAAAAAACACAATAATGAATTTTCAAAATCATAAACTATTATTATAGGGAAAAAGATGAAGAACCAGGAGACCCTTTTCTTAAAAACATAAGATTTATAACAGAATGGGGAAAATAAAAATTTAAAAAATATCATTTATATTATTTTTTTAAAATAATTTAATTCCATAAAAAGTAATTAGAATTCATATAAAAGTCAGGTATGTTCCTTTGGACAAAATCTCATATAAACCTTACCAATAAGAGTTATTATTCGACTAACATCAAATATAATACTCTGAAGTACATAATCATTATCCAATACCTGTGAGCACTATCTGGGAACACACATCATATAATCTATAATGTGATTAACCTACTATTTATAGGATCACCCATCATAACAATTGCAAAGGAACATACCATGAAGAAAAAAATTTAATACTCGAAATATTTAATTAAGAAACACTTTTGAAACCATGTGAAAACCCTTTTTAGGATTCAAAAGCCATATTTTCTTTTAATAACACTTTTTAAATACCAAATAAAATATAAGGATGGTTCAGTTTTATTTTAAGAAATAATTAATTATATAAATAGAATATTCAAATCATATAACTATCATAGTGGAAATAAATGTTGATTTTAATATATACATCAATAATATGATATTAATTTTTTCTATTCTCATAGTTTTAATTATAAAACACGTAAAAATTTAATTTTAAAAAATATTGAAAATAGTAATATGTTAAATAATATCATCTTTATAATTAATTTATTTCTATATAAAACCATTCATACAGTCATCTTAATAACATGGATATAGAAGAGAATGAGTAGAAAGGAAAACTAAAATTATTATTATTTTATATAATCCCTTATCAATTTGTAAATATTTGAATAATAAGAACACTAAACAAATAACATTTAAAAAATATTAAATACCATGAAATTATTTAATTTTCATGATATAATATGTCAAATTAGTATTATATATGTATGAATTGGGATTATTCGTAAGGTATTTTTACATTTATTTTTAAGATTAAGCCATTATTTTAGTCAAATAAGTGTCTGCCATGGTTTTTGAGAGGGCTCGAGTGTGTTATGGGGATCCGGCGATGAAAGAGAATGAAAAAAGAATTTCTGGGCAGGTTGGAAGGTTTGTGATCTATTAGTGAAAACAATGCATATAGTTCATGGTAAACATTCAAACATAGACAGAGACATGCACGTGGTTACCTCATAGTTATGTATACTATGCGTTATTACAAGGAAACGTTGTGAATGGTTGATTTTGGGAGAGTAGATCTTGTACGGTCTGTACATAGTTTGGTAAACCGTGTTTGTATAAAATGCAACCTAGTAATGTTGAGAAAATAAAAAAATTTCCACTTTGGGATTTTATGGATCACTATATATTTGCCTCCTTTCTTCCCCCTAAACCCTAGTGATGAACCACAGCTTCTAAAAGCACCTGAGGCTGTTGGTTCTCTATTCAGAGGTCGTTTGAAGTGTTGTCGGTTACAAATCTATGCTCTAGGTATGTCTAACCACTTTCTGTCTCTTCATATTGATTAGTGTTTTCATAATTCTCTCATATCATTAAGAATATATAAAACCCTATTTTATGGTGATATATAGGATGAGGAATCATGGGTTGTTTGAATTGGGATAAAAGGATTCAATTGAGGGAGTGTGCATCAACAGATTCAAGGTAGGTGGCCTATAAGTTATTTCCATTAATTTCGTTTGGGATTTGTACATTCTTGGGTTTACTTAACTATGATATATTGTACTGATTTGGACCCATTGATGATATTTGTTATAACGAATGTCTAAATAAAGAATGGAAACCATCGTGGTTCTACATGGGACACATAGATGATGAATTGACCCATTTATAGCCACCCATGGGGTGCTCTGATACTTTCGTGACCTATAATTATCCATGTAAGTTCTAGGTTGTGTGTGATCATGTAGATCCAATATTGATTTTGTCATATTATTATTGGAATGAAAAATGAGACACTGGTTAATTATGATTATAGTGTGAGGCTTATGAGTTACATTCATTAAGCCTAAGCGAGTTAGTGCATGTGAAATGGTGAATACCCTAAATTCACAATGGTATGAGAAATGGGGAATTATGTTGAAGGTAATTTCATAAGTTAATTTATGAATTTATTTATAGGGTTTACATATGGAAATTATTCAATATTCATAGTGATCTAGAGTTGATAATTGAAATTGGTCAAAATGGACTATGTGATGTAATGGAAAATGTGTTAACGGGTTCTGGCACAATTTTATTTACTCTGTTGATTGTTATGGGTTGTGATTATTCTATGTATTGGGGTTGTTTGGTTGTGATGTAGGGTTTGTGGTAAATGGATGGATAAGAATGTGAACAAGGCATGAGTTGTGGGATAAATCTCTAAGGCTCCTTTCATGGGTATAGTTGGATTCATTCTCTAACTCCACTACAATGTATATGTTATGGAAAAGGATGAGACTCAATAACCCTAATGGTTTTGTTCCATTGAGACTGATGCATCTAGGTGAGGGTATTTTTCTATTTTGGTATGGTATCCCTAGTGAGTTAGGGACTTAATTTTTTCCTTGTGAAAATGATTTATGAAATGAACCTTGTGTGATTGATGATGAACTAGTAATGATAGAGACACAATGAATAGAAACATTTGTAACTATTAATATGTAGAGGTTTTTAAGTAGTGGTATTTGAATTGTGATTACTTTCTTTATTATTTATCTATTCATTAATGTATTATAATTTTGACTCGATGTGTGTAAACATGATTTCTGGTGGCCTAATGAGTTTTACTCACACCCAACATGGGCCATCATTGTGTACCTGAGCAAAGTTCATACTTACCGTTCCGAAATAGGGAAAATTCTATATTCTATAGAGTTTAGTTTAATGTTGAACATTCATGGATGAGGTTCAAGACATTATGTCAGGAATGTTTTGGGGATTCCATTATTTATCTTTATTTTTGGATCTATTTACTTGGTATTATAGCATGACATTACATATTTACTATTTCTTTTCAATTGTGCCCAGTTTGGGAGATATTTAACTATAAATGTTACTATTTTATTCTTATTGTTTGCACTATATATATTGTTTTCATATGTGGATAGTTTTGGTGTAGAGGGTATAATATCTGAACATGACCGATTAGACCCTCAATTTTTTTCGGCAACCTATGGCGTACGGGGAGGCGTGCTTCAGGTCATGTGATGACCCAATTGAGGGAACCATTTATTGGAACCTTGGTAAATTATGTAACAATGTGGTATCAAATAATTTCATTTCCCTTTTACTATTTGGTGATAGAAGACAGGTGACTAGGACAATGTCGGGACATGGTAATAATCTCAAACCTCAGAATAGCTAACACATGCATGGGGGAAAACCAATGTCACCAAAAGAAGAAACTGTTGATATTTTCATGTGTTGTTATATTTGATGATATTTCACCATTGGGTTATACACATGTTTTGTGATGTGACAGTTTTATGATATTTTACTCATTGCCAAAAGGGTAAGAGTTTTTTAATTTAGGAATCATTTTAGTAACCTATGTATATACGTGTCATGAATAATTATAGGCACACACACATGGGTTGGGTGTGTGGGACATAGAGGGAAGAATGCAATTTTCTTTCATAAAAGTGGAGAAAATTGTGTCTAATAAAGAAAAAAAATTGGATAAAAGGGGAGAAAATTGTAAGTGATAATTAAATCATTACATTTCATAATGGGTGGTATGTGAAATAAAATGTTATTGGAATATGTTGTGAAGTGAGAATATTTTCGAGATATTGTAGAAGGTATGTCTTGTAGTTTTTGTGAGTACGTTATGTCATGTTAACCATGAACTTGGTTGGTTTGGTTAGAGGTAGAGTTATCGGGTTGATCAGACCTGTCAGGGTGGTGTATCGAAAATGGTATTTTTATGGATCATGAATAGAATTCTAGTATATTTGTGAATTATTTATGGTTTGTTTTATAATGTTTTGGTTTATAATTATATAGAAGTTTTTCCATGAAGATGTGTTCCAGTTGAGTGACTGGAGGTCATTGTAGAGAATGATCCCCAATAGTAAAGTATGAGGATCCAATGGTTTAATATAATAGGGAGAAGAGTTTTCCATGACAATATTTCTAATCTTATGAAAATAATGTAACATGATGTAGGATGGGTTGCACAGAGTATGTTCGAGATGAAATTGGAGTTCCAGCTATATCAACCATCGACTATTTCTGGATATGGGTGGCTAGATACAACAGTGTTTTGGATAAAATCTATCCATAAAAATCATGATCATTTAGAGACTCTTCTTGAGAAGCAAGTCACATTATTTGCCAACATGATAAGATGGTAAGAAAAGTGTTGGTGGGATATTATGTATTAGATGAATAAAGCGGAATTAATGACATTAAAGGATTTCTAGGAAAGGAGTCTGGAACATTACTACGCAAAAACCTACAGGTAGTAGAATTCTGTAGTGTTTATGAGTTTGACTTAGGAGGATTCTTCCATGATGGATTGTGCTAGTTGATTTTGTACTTTTACTGATTCATCTCAATGATGGATCTATATTATGTGAAATTGAAAAAATGCTTCAAGGATGTGATTAAGCATGTGATTAGGTGTCGGGTGAACATATTTCATTTGAATTGGTTTGCAGAGGTAGTGGACCAGGCCCTTATCTCAGAAAGGAACCTGAAGGGATTTTTTAGAGGTGGACATGTGGTATAAACAAGGAGGAAATTTTGTACAATCTATGTGGTAATAAATTGTCATTTTAGAAGTTTCTAAAAGTGAGATAGTGCATGGAATAGTTAGAAGAGTGGTCTAGTTCTTTAGGGTTGTGATCATTTATTTAGTTACCAGTATTGTAGGTTAGGGCACATGTGTGGTCAGTGTCCTCAACCACCAGTTGAGTTTCGGTCTTTTGGTTGGTTGGTACATATACAGAGGTTCTACAAGAACACTTAAAAGCCGGGATTGTATTGGAGTAAGAGTCAAATACTGATTACAGGTAGTGGAGAGATAACTAACTATCATGAAGGTAGTTGTAACTCTAGGGACCATAATGATTGGGGCGATGGACATGGAACTCTAGGAAGGGACCATCTACACCAGTAGGGAAATATAGTGAAGGGTACTCAAACCAGGTCCTTGGGTATAGGTATAACCCATTTTAGGCCATTCAGTCTACAAAAAAAGGTGGTGAGGCTATAACTTCTACTATTAAAGGTAAAAAAAATTCTTACACACTTTAATTTTTTTATTTGAAATAGGTTTCATACACTCTTTTATTTATACATAGTTCATGGATGTGTTGGAAATATCCATGGAAAATGTTTGTGGGGTTTTTTCAATTGATACTCCATTGGGAGTGTGATTTGTCGATATCATATGTTTTATAGATTGTTCTTTAGAGGTTAGTGGATATCACTTTCAATGGAACATTTTTTCCTCAGAATGTCATGTTTTGACATGAGCTTTGGTTTAGACATTCTAGTTTCGTATCCTGATAATATCAATTGTTACCATTGTAGGGTAATGTCAACAACCCCCAATGTAGACATCTGTGTCTATAATGGTGATTAAAATGTATGATCAGTATGCTCATGCTCAATATGTCCTCAGTTGGGAGAACTCACAACCCATGTAGCATGCATTTATACCTGATGATGTATCAATGGAGGGACATATATTTCCTCACATAAGGGATAAATTTTAGGAAGTTTTTTTTAATTATTTATGAGTTCTATTACTCCAAATGGATGTGGAGTTGAAAATCGAGTTTCTATAAGGGGAAGAACTATTTTATATTCCACCATATTTAATAGTGCTTGGAGAAAATCATGAGATTAAGACTCCACTAGAAGTGTTGGAGAGAAGGGTATTCATTTTACCTAGTACATCTCCATGGGGATCACCAATACTATTTTATATAAATAATGATGGATCATTTAGGTTATCTGTCGTTTATAGAATGTTGAATTAGATGACGATTAAGAACTGATACCCACTTCCATGAATTGATTTACTTTTTGACGAACTGAGTGGTGCTTCATGTTATCCATGATTTATTTTAGATAGGTATACCATCAGTTACGGGTGAAATACTCTAATGTAATGTGGACGTCTTTCATAGTAGGTACGAGTTGTAATTATTTTTGGTTATGTCATTTGGGTTAACCAGTGATCCAGATGTGTTTATGGTGCTAGTGATCCAGGTATTTCACCCCAATCTGGATTAGTTTTTTGTTGTATTTGATAATTAAATCTTGGTGTACTCATGAACTTTTAATTATCATTCCAAATATCATGACAACATATTTCATACACTAAGATAACATAGGCTTTAAAAAAATATATCAAACATTAAAATCAAGATTGATAAAGTGAATTTTTTAGGAAACATCATTTTTGAGTCATGTGTTTTGGTAGATCTAGAGAATATGTTTACCATAGTGTCCTAAGTGGAACAAAATAATATTTATGATGTTCAGAGGTTTCTGGGTTTCACCAATTTTTACCAGAGGTTTATTAGGGATTTCACTGATTTGGAAGCACCATACTCATGATTAACCAAGAAGGGTGTAATGATTGAGTGGTCAGAGGCATGTGAATCTTATTTTCATGAATTGATGTTGTAGTTGATTACCACACTGATTCTGATCATGCTTGAACATGGTTAGAAATACACTTTTTTCTGTGACACATCTGATGTTGAACATGGGGGGTGTTGATGAAGGATTATCAAATTGTAGCTTATGGATCAAGATAGGTGAGGCCCCTTGAAAAAAATTACTCTACTCATGATCTTGACCTTTTCGTTGGGGTTAATGCCTTAATGTGTTGGAGGCATTATATGTTGGGGGAACGATTTGTGGTGTTTAAAAATAATAAAAGCCTTATATACGTATTCTCTCGGTGGGGTTAGAATATTTGATAGTGAAGGTGGGATGAGAACCTAAAATCAATCGATTTTGAGTTGGATTACACACCTTGTAAAGGGAATAGTGTTTTGGATTCATTGAGCTAGAAGTCTTGATATTAGTGGTTTTGGAGTCCAAATATGTTGGGAAAATGATGGATTTGTTTGGTGAGATTCAGCTATAAGTTTAGGATGGGCATGAAAAAATGTCCTTTTCATCTATAGTGTTTGAGTCAATGATTTTTTCTAGGTCATGGAAATTTACCTGGATGTTACATTGTATTTGGGCATTAAAGAATGTCTAATTGGTGGGGAGCCACCTTCTAGTTGTTTTTTTGGTGCTGATGGAGTTATCTATGTACATGGCTGTGTCATGTTACTGGGCTGGGCGACATGAAGAGTTGATGCATGAGTTCTATGCATCGAAGTGGGATGTACATCAAAGCATGAATAAAATGTATTTTAATCTTCATTGGTAGTATAGATAGCTGGGAGTGAAGAAAGAGGATGTGGGTTTTGTTGTGCGATGCCTTACCATTTAATAGGTGAAGGATGAGAATCACCATCTAGGTGGGTTGTTATAGTCATTTCCCGTTCCATATTTGATGTGGAATGTCGTAACGATAGACATTATAGTGGGTCTTTCAAGGTTTCCTCAAAATAATGATGCATGTTGGGTCATTGTGGACTGGTTGACTAAGGTGGGTTATTTCTTACTAATACAATAATCTTACACAGTTGATCTATTGTTTGAGATATATGATTGAGAAATATTGAGATTTCATGATCTGTTAAGAACCATAGTTTTGTATCATGATCATGGTTTCACACCACACATCAGGTATAGATTACAGAAGGCCCTTTGTACCCTAGTGTTCTTGGGTATGTCTTATCACTTAAAGATAGATAGGTAGTCAGATCATCCAATTCAGTTATTAGAGGACATGTTGAGAGCTTGTGTCCATGATTTTTTTGGGTTCATGGGAATATAATTTATCACTTGCTGAGTTAGCTTACAATAACATTGTTCAGGATACAGTTCCAATGGATCCTTTTAAGGGACTCTATAGAAGACTGTGTAGAACTTTGTTGTGTTGGTTAGAATGTTGGGAGTTTGAGATGTTAAGATATAGTCTCATCCATGAGTCGCCTCAGAAGGTTCATTTGATTCCAAAGAGGAAGAATACACCTTAGTGTTGACAAAAGACGTATGAAAATCGGTTTCATAGATCTCTCGAGTTCTTGGTGGTTTATTATGTGTGTTTTAGGTGTCTCCAAGGTTGGGTCATTGTCGAATTTGGATGTAGGGAAAGTTGGTGCCTCGGTATACGGGGTCTTTTTTTATTGTGGTGAGGATTAGACTTGTGGCATAACGATTGGATATAACATAATTTTATATAGGTATTCATGATGTTTTTCATATTTCTAAAATCCAATGCTATATACATGATTCATCTCATGTGATATACATTTATGATGTTGAGATCGACCTAGGAGCATCAATCGAGGAGAATCTGGTCCATATTGTGTATCATAGTGAGAAAGAATTACGAGGAATGTTGGTGAATTTTTTTTGTAGTTTTATAGAATTATGGAAGTGTTTAGGAATAAAAATATGAATGAGACTCCAATATACATGATCAGTGGAACGATCTCTTTAAATCAGAATCTCAATGATTCTTGAGAAGAGCGACTCGAGGATGATCTATCCAAAGGTGGGGAGGATATAAAATCTGGCATTTTTTCATACTGTATTTTTAAATTTTGTATTCATTTTATGTCCATTAATTCAGACAAATAATTGTTTCCCCATGTTCATGAGAAGTCTTGGGGAGTTATGGGGGTCTGAGACAAAAATGGGGAGGGAAAATGAATTTTTTGGAAGGTTTTATAGTTTGAGCATGGTTATAGAAAACAGTGCGGAGTATCCCAAGTAAACATGCATCCTATGATAGAATCTTTCTCATGGTAACCCCACAGTTAGAAAAACCAAGTGGAATTACTAGGAATCCATGAAAATTTTTGACTTCGGGATAGTAGATATCACACAGTTTTCACACGGTTTGGAAAAACGTGGGGGTATACTGTACAACCCATTAATGATTCGAAGTTTACAGAATAGTCACTCTGCTATTTTAAGGATCACATAGAATTTTTTTCCATTGTTCCCCCTAAATCCTAGAGATGAAAAAAATCTTCCTAGAGCTACCAATGGTGTTCCTACATCTATCCTATGTCATTTGGAGATTCATCAGTTGCAGATCAATGGTCCAGTTATGACTATTTTCCGCATTTATTCTTATTCTTGATTAGGGTTTTCATATTTCTTCCATATCTTTATGACTCTATACAACCATGTTTTCCCCTTGATATCTAGGTAGAGGAATCAAGGGTTGGTGGAATAAGGATTTAAGGATTTAGTTCAGAGATTGTTCGTTAACCGATTCAAGGTAGGTTTTCTACATGTTTTATCCCATAGATAGTTTTAGGATTTCTTCATGATTCAATTTACTTATTGGTTACATCTTGTTGTGATCATGACCCATTGATGATATTTGGTTTAATGAATGTCTAAATGATGAATGGAAACCCACATGATTTTCCATGGAACATATAGTGGATGATTGGACCCATTTATGTCTACCCATGGGGTGCGCCAGTACTTGAAGGACCATGAATTAGCTATGTAATTTATAGGTTGTTATGTGATAACATAGATGCCTATTGAGTAAGTGATATTCTTAATGGAATTCCAAATTAGTAATTTTTTAATTGTGGTTAGAGTATGAGTCTTATGAGTTATGTTTGATATTCATAATCCTATTTGTTCATGTTAAATGGTTAATAGGAAAAATTGATAATGCTATGTTAAATGGGAAAATATGTTGAAGGTAATTTCATAAGAGAAATTATGATTGTAATGAATATGTTGACTAAGGGATATTTTGAATATTAATAGTGATATAGTCTTGATAATTGTAATTGGAATAAATGGACTATGTTACATTAGGGAAAATGTGTTAATGGGTTATGGAACAATTTGATTTACCATATTGATTGTTAAGGATTATTATTGTTGTATGTATTGAAATTGTTCGGTTGTGATGTGATTGATGTTGTTAATTGATGGATAAGCATGTAAATAGGGATTCACGTGCGGGATATGGAATGAGGATCATCCCATGGTTCGAGTTAGACTGATTATCTAACTCACCCCACAATGCACAGGCTAGCGAAGGGGACAAATCTCTATTCCCCTAAATATTAAACATTCCAACCGGACTGAGGTTTCGATGTGAGGATATTGTGATGTTGTAATATGATATCCATAGTGATTTAGGGACTTCTATATTCCCTTATAAAGATGATATATTCCATGAATCTTGTGTTATTTATGATGAACTAGTAATGGTAGAGACATACTGAATTAGCACCTTAGATTGTTTAGCTATGTATATATTGTCAACTAACTACCTCTCAATTAACTTTATTTGCTTGTTATTTATCTATATTTTCATACACCTCATGCTGGACTTGATATGTTTATACAACATTGGCGGTGGCATACTGAGTTTTAATAAGACTCTACCCATATCGTCGTTGGATACTCGATTAGATTTCATGCATCAAGGTCAGGACAAGGGAAAGGGCCCTATGATAGGGAGATGAGTTGGACTTGGGATAAGAATGGATGACGATTCATGCATAAATACTAGGCCATTTTGTGGATTCTGATTTTTTTTATTTTATTATGGGTGTTTTTCACTTGGTATTGTAGCATTAAATAACATATTTATAATTTCTTATGGATTTAACATAGTTTGGGAGATGTTTGATTAGTCTTGTTATTGGTTTTTTGTATTGGTTATTCTATTTATGTTGTTTTCTACTGTGTCTTTCACTGTTAACGAGGGTGTAGTATTCCCAAAAGACCAATTGGACCCTCTATACTAGTCTACAACCTCTAACATACATGTAATCACGATTGAGGTCAGCTGATGAACTGAATCGGGGCACCGATTTAGTGGCACCCATGTTGGGAGATTATATTATACACCTCAAAAATTATTTTACATTCATAAAATCAAAATATTCCCTAATGAATGGAAATTGACACAAAGGCCCCAACCACTGTTTGGATTAGTCACATAAATTAGAAATAATCCTATATAATAAAAAATTGTTAAGTATATACATGCTTATGAAAAAGTTTAATTGTAATTAATCCTTTAATTTTAATTATGACTATGTTATATTTGATTAATTAATAAATTTTGTTTACGTCATATGTTTTGACCACATTTGCCTAATGTATAAAAATGATTTTGTTATGTTGAGTGTGGTTAGAGGGGTCATTGATTAGAAATATATAGAATAATAAAAAATAAATAATTTTAACATTTATATATAAATTTTACTTTTATGAAGAAAAATAAAATATTATGAACAATATTGAATTATCTTAATATAATGTAAAAGATAGGTCATATGTACCCGTGTGGAGTGTTTCAATTTTTCAATAATAACTTTTCAACGGTAGTGTGTCATATTTTTTTTTTAAAAAAAATCATCATAATGTCATATATAACATATAATTTCATTATATATATATAACATCTATGTGGTGTGGTTAGGAAAATAGTATCACATTTCATCGTGAAGGTGGTATGTCTCACGTTCGTGAAATACATTTCCATTTTCTAGTGAATTACAATATAATAATAAAGGTCCTATATTATATTTTTCGAATGATATATATTTAATTAATATTATAATTATTTCACGAATTTTAAATATATTTGATAATTGTATAATATTTACATTATATTAAGTGCATTAGTGAAAAACAAATGACATTACTTTGAGAGGTATCAGTCTATTGTACATATCAGTGATGTTATAATATCCCATAAAAATAGAATGAAAAAAATATTATATATGATAAATTTAATACATATGTATATATTAATTATTAATATAATATATATACATTATATCTATCATCATACCCAACCGTAAGAGGTGTTGAAGGAAAACATGTCACGTCACTTTGTTATGTGGTAGTCTTCCATACACACTATTGATATAATAGTTTCTAAATTTAATAAAGATGATATATATATATATATAGTGAAAATATAAAAAAACATATCAATATATATGTAATAATTTTTTTGTTATATAATCATCAATGAATAATTTTTTATGGAGTCAATAGAGGAAATTTAAAATAATGCATAGTTAACAATTTTACGTCTTCTCAGACCACACATTTAGTATTATAAAATTAGTGTTCCTAGAATATATCTAAGAAATATCTAATGATTCATGGATGTGGGGATGTAATATTTTTTGTGGCTTGGGTTGGTATTCAATGAAACAAAAGCATCTGAGTTTTCAATAAGAGGGGAGAATATATGGACTTTTATATGTGAGGTGAGTGGTATACATGTAATTTTTGAAAATAAAAATATGTACCCATATTTATCAAATTAAAAATCCTAAAAATTAATTAATGAAGAGGCTTAGACATTATATTCTTTATGTATAATCATAAATTATATTTTATAAAAATTATAAGTTCGTTTATACACTTATCTCCTCAGTTTGACTCCAAAAAAATTTGTACCTTAACCATGGTGATTAAATTTTATCAATATTCAATATGAAAAAAAATAGTTGATCATATTTATGAATATAAATTATTCTGATTAAAAAAATGTTATATATATTACCAACCACAATTAATTTAATTGGTAAATTTTAATTTAAAACAAAACCAATAGTTGTGATGAAAAAGTGAGTTGTAAATATGTGCTTTTTACTATAGAAAAATGATTAGACATTATCTATGTGATTTATAATTATGCTTGTATGAAAATAAATTAGTATTTATTGATATATAATTTATTAATTTGTTAATAAATATTCATTACTAGGTACTATTTTCATGAAATAAAATAATAAATCGTTATCGAATTTAAAATATTTATTATAATAATCCACTTTTTAATCCCAATAACAAATTAAAATAAAATGAAATTAAATATCTTTTATAATTAAATATGTTGAATAAATTTTATTAAATAATACTTATGTTTATTTAAATAAAAATAAAATATAATTAGTTTTTTAAATTAATAATTTTATTTAATTTAAAAATATATTATAAAAAAAATTAGTATTTTTAAATTTTCATTGATAAATAAATATTTTCCAAAAAAAAATTCCACTATATTTAAATATTTACATTATGATTTCAAATATTATATTATTTTTTTCAAATTCCAATTCTAAATTTTATAAATTAAACATTTAAATAAATTTTTATATGAGATGAGATGAGTTGCAACTTTTTATTTGTTGATTTAAAAATAAAATCATGTTATTATGAAGTTAAAATATTGACATTTTTTATATAATTATCAGGGTTTTTAAAAATTTAATAGAAAATTATTTTGAGAATGGAATCCAAATAGATAGATTAGATTTTTCGAAAAAAATTTGAAGATCATACGGACTATATTGATAATGGTGAGTTCTCTTAATATGAGAAGAAAAATTACAATCAATTATACTCCACACCTCATATATATTGTTGAGTCAAAAGTTCTATTTTTTACTTCTATATCTTGTTTTATAAATCACAAATGTCTTTTACAATGCTGATCGTACTGAGCATGCTGATTGTACTGAGCATGTTGATCGTACTGATCATGTAGATCGTACTGAGCATACTGATCGTACTGACCATGCTGATCCTACTGAGCATACTGATCTTACTAACTATGCTGATCGTATTGACCATGCTGATCGTACTGACCATGCTGATCATACTTACCATGCTGATCGTACTGACCATACTGATCGTACGGACAATAATATCGTACTGACTCTGTCAATCGTACCGTACTGACTTTATCAATTGTACTCACTTTTTTGTATCTTTATTTGTAACATATCAATACATTAATTTTATTAATACTTATAATACTTATAATTTCATTACTTGTTTTGGTACTTAGTCAAAAACACATGTTTCATATTAATTGTACTCCTGTTTATCATCTTCATATATCTTTTGTTTTAACCAATATGATGTCATTGAGTCGGTTACAATCTAATCAAAACGATGTCATGCTTTCTGTTTCAATATGACCGCTATAAAGCCAGGTGTCTAAGTCCTTCTATGTTTTTCAGAGAAATATGACTGTTGGAGGAAATGTGACTCTTGGAACCTGAGGCCTATAAATAAGAATTCATTTGAATCCGAGAAAGTAGAATAGTGATACAATGTGATACAATTGTGATACTTTTCTTCTATCATGTTCTAGAGAGAGACTATGTGACTTCTCTCATGCTTTGTGCTTTGTGCGACCGATCTTTGAATCAATGGCTTTCAAGTGATTGAGAGACAGAGGTGTCGATTACCTACAAAATCGAGGGCTGTCGGGGAGGGAAAACAGACGATCTGATCATCGTATCAAGGGCTGCCAGGGATAGGCAGATAGACATTCCGATCATCGTATTGAGGGCTGCCAGGGATAGGGAGACAGACGAACCAATCATCGTATCGAAGGCTACCGGGGATAGGCAGAGATACGAACCGATCATCGTATCGAGGGATTGCCAAGGTGGTGGTAAGACAAACCTCTTATCCTAGGTGAAAAGATAACCCTTCCCTTTGGGTCAAAAGAATTGTAATACTCTTACATTTCCGCTGCTGTTTGTATTAGAAAGGAATTTGTATTGTTTCCTTTCTTTATTACACTTTCAATTGTAATTGTTTCAATTAAAATTATACTATTACAATTTATATTAATATATTCTATACGCTTTATAGTAGAATCTCTCACACTTGTATTGCTTTGATTATTGTATTCATCTTGAATACAATTACTTTACTTTTCTAATAGTATTACATTACTTCATACCTTTATATTCAATACAATTGTGGTTGTTTAAATTGTATTAGTTTAAGATTTTTTAATCTAATCTCTAAGTGTTTAAACTCAATATTTTAAAACTACAATTCACCCCCCCCCTCTTGTATTGTTCCATCTAATATACATATACATCTACATATTCGATCTAACAATTGGTATCAAAGGAGGTTTCCAATGATTTGTATTACTTGGTTTATTTCTTTTAATCTTTCATTTTAACTACATACTACACTAACGTGTGGAGTGGAAAGGATTTTTGTTTCATTAAATGGCAGGGATGAATATTGGGTCAATTGGAAACCTAAATCCTTCTAGACAACCTATATTTGATGGAAATGATTATGAGTACTGGAGAGATCAAATGAAGACATTTTTTATCAATACTGGGGTAGACAATTTTATTATTCTTACTAGAGGTTACAAAAATCATGAAAAATAAGGCAGTACATTCACTAATCAAGAGAAGCAAGAGTTCAACTGAATTACAAGGTATGCAACACTTTATTATACTCTATTACCAAGAATATATATAGTCAGATATCTTCTTGTGAAGGAGACAACTGTATTTGGAAGAAATTAGAAGTCACACATTTTGTTACATCCAAGGTTATAGAAACAAGAAGAGCAATGCTTCAAGCAGAGTATCATGGATTTGTTTTTCAATATGGAGAGCCTGTTTGTAAAGTGAAACAAAGATTTATGAAAATTGTCAATAGTTTTCATTCTATGGGGGAAAAGGTCTTGATGATGAATCTCTTATAGATATGATTATAGATATAATTTCAAATGAATGGGAGTCAAAAAGGATATATATTGATGAAAATAGAAAATTTTCCAAGATCACTCTTGATGAACTATTTGGAACGCTTTTACAGCATGAGAGAAGAATGAAAAGTGATGTTGATTTCAACAAGAAGAAAAATGGGAATGGAACGATAGCATTCACAACTAAAGCCAAAACACCTGAAAGGATAACAAGATCCAAGGCTAAGAAAATTTTTATATCAGAGTAAACTGACAGTGATCACTCAAAAAATTTGTTTGCCAATCTTGCTCGAAGGATGAACAAGATTGTGGGAAATAAAGACTTCCAATACAGATTCAAAAATAGGAATAATAAGAATGATTCGGAGGTAACTTGTTATGAATGTAAGAAAGTGAGTCATATAAGGCATGATTTCCCTTTAATGAATAGAAAAGATAGAAAGGAGAAACATTTTGAAATAAATAATAAAAGGTATTACAAGAAAAATACAAAGACAGTCTTAAAGGAAAATGATACTTAGAGTGAAAGGGTTAGCGATTCAACAGATAATTCGTCAGAATATGATTCCTCAGGATAGGAAAATATTGGCCTTATAGACAGATTACCAATTGAAGATCATTGTCTCATGGCTAAGGTACACAATGCTGAAGCTATTACAAATGTCTCTTTAAATGCAAATTTTACTAATAATAAATATTATGAATCTTCAAATGATGATTCTTCGTCATCAAAAGATGATGAATTACCATCTTTTGAAGAAGTATCTAGATTTTATAAATTACTTGAAAATGATAATTCTAAAATCAAAAAGAAACTTGAAAAGTCAAATTCTAGAAATTCAATTTTAATAAAAGAAGTATCAGATCTTTCTAAAGATCGTGATAAGAAAAATAATGATTTTAAATGTATTTTAAAAACCTTTTAGAAATTCAAATCTGATAAGGTTAAACTTTCTAAGGATCTTGAAAACGTATTTTCTATGAAAAATGTTTTAGAACCTAACCCTAGTTCAAAATGAAATGTTTTGGAGGATAAAAATCTAGTTTTAAAACTAAAGTCAGAAATATTTTATTTGGAAAAATGCTTTTCAAACTTTACATATGGAAAAGAGAATTTTGAAAAAATGTATTCCCAAATCCGACCTTTGAGGAATCATTTTGTACTTGGTTATACTTATTCTAAACTAGTTTTTAGTAATAACTATTTTTTTCCACAGAAAACAACTTTTTGTTCTAAGTGTCAATGTGGTGGACAGTGGAAAAGAGAGTGTTCTCTTAATATAACTCAATCTTTAGGATTTCATAAAGTTCATTTTGTAAAACAAATGTCGATTCCTAAAATTATCTTATCTGACCCTTCTGGATCCAAACAAGTTTGGATTCAAGAAAAACTAATTGTTTCTTTTTTAGGAAAATGAGAAGTGTACCAACAAGAATATTTGGTACATGGATAGTGTTTGTTCGAGACACATGACCGGAAACAAATATTTCTTTGAAACGATCATCAAAACAAAAGGAGGAAAGGTTACCTTTGGAGATAATTCTCATGGAAAGATTGTTGGTATAGCTAATATTGTTTTTTTTAGAAAAGTTCTTATCTCAAATGTTTTGTTTGTTAAAGGTCTAAGGCACAATCTCATCAGTATAATTCATTTATGTGACGAAGGTTACCTTGTGAGTTTTAGAAATGATAAGTGTCTAGTTAACAATTCCAAGGATGAGTTCATTCTATTTTCCCATAGGCAAGAGAATGTATACACTATTAACTTAGAAGACCTTTGAAGCCAAAATTTACCCTACTTTGGTGCAATAGAAGACCATTCATGGCTTTGGAAAAGAATACTAGGACATTGTAATCTAAGAAACCTTTTTAAACTCTCAATGTAAAGACTTGTAAAGGGACTACTAGATCTTAGATATGATTCTTCAAAAGTCTGTGATCCTCGTCAATTTGGCAAGCAACATAAAACTAGATTTAATCAATTAATGAAGTTTCAAATTCTAATGCATTACAGCTTGTGCATATGGATCTTTTTGTTCCATCAGAAACTGGAAGCATTTGAGACAAATATTATGTATTTGTTTTAGTTGATGACTTTACTAGATTCACATGGGTCTATTTTCTAAAAAAAATCTGAAGCCTTTTCCTATTTCAAAACTTTTAGTGCCCAAGTAAAAAATGAGAAAAATCTATCATTGATAACTATTCATTGTGATCATGGTGGTGAATTTCAAAATTCTGAAGTCGAAACTTTTTTTAGTAATAAAGGTATTACTCATAATATTTCATCTCCATGAACTCCTCAGAAAAATGGTGTCGTTGAAAGAAGAAATCGTATTTTTCCGGAAATGACTAGAACCATGTTGAGTGATTACTCAATTTCTAAGCACTTCTGGGCGGAAGCTGTTAGTATTTCTTGTTATACTATAAATCGTGTTTTAAATAGTCCTTTTCTTAATAAAACACCTTATGAGATATGGACTGGCCAAAAACCTAAAGTTTCATATTTCTATGTTTTGGGGTGAAAAGTATTGATTTTGTTTTAAATTGGTTTTCAGATGCTGAATTTGGTGGTTTTAGAATGGATAGAAAAAGTACATCTAGAAAATGTCATTTCATAGGGGATTCTATGATTTAATGGGCTTTTAAGAAACAACACTTAGTAGCACTCTCCAATACTAAAGCTGAATATGTAGTAGCTGGAAGTTGTTGTGCTAAAGTTTTGTGGATGCAACACACACTGACTGACTGTGGTTTGAGTTTTTCAAAAACCCAAATTCTATGTGACAATACTAGAGCCATACCTCTTAGTAAGAACCCAACACATCACTCTCATGGAAAACACATAGATGTTAGGCATCAGTTTCTTAGGGATCACACACAAAAAGAAGATATTACTTTACAATTCATCGAAACGCAAGAACAACTTTCTGACATTTTTATAAAACCATTACCTTCCGATAGATTTGAGTTTATAAAACAAAATCTACGAATGATTGCATTAAAATAATCATTCATATCTACATCTTGTTTTTATATTTCTCGTTAAATTAAAGAAACTCCTCTTAGAAAGGGGGAGAACCATTCTTACTATGTTTCATTTTATCTTATGATCTTTAATTATTTACTCTCCTAGTATGTGCTTTTTTTTCTATTTATCATATGGACAGTTTTATTGTATTATTTACCTATATTCCTATCATATCGTCAGATCATGGTAATGAATTTATTTTCCATCATATCATCAGATCATGGTAATGAATTTCTTTTCCATCGTATCGTCAGATCATGGTAATTAATTTATTTTTTATCGTATCATCATATCATGGTAATGAATTTCTTTTCCATCGTATCGTCAGATCATGGTAATGAATTTATTTTACATCGTATCGTCTGATCATGGTAATGAAATTGTTTTCCATTGGATTTTATGTTTATCGTAACAAGATTGTTTTCCATCATCTTGTCAGTTCATGGTAACAAGATTGTTTTCCATTGGCTTGTCAGTTCATCGTAACAAGATTGTTTTTATATCGGCTTGTCAGTTCATGGTTACAAGATTGTTTTCCATCATCTCGTCAGTTAATGGTAACAAAATTATTTTCCATCGGCTCGTCAGTTAATGGTAATGACTTTGTTTTCCATCGGTATGATGATTTATAGTATTCTTTTACTTCGTACGCCTGTGTTTTTTTCTTTCACTTAATAATATCTAAAACCAACAATTACATTACGATCTCTACAGGTACATACTTTCTTCATTTTTTTATTTTTTTTTCATTTTTTTTCATTTTAATCCTATCCGTTGATCTTATTTCATCTAATCTCAATCGTAGCAGATCAACAGTCACCCTTCTTTCCACCTATAAATAGCCCTCCTCCCTCCCCAAACCCACATTGGTTTTTCAGGTTTTGAGGTGAAGCTCTGCTCCACTAATTTAAGTCATCGTACGATATTTCAAGCGGCTTCACCTATATGTCTCAATCCTCTACAAATACTCGCGCCAAAATGTCTTCAAAGACTTTTACAGAGAAAGGCTTTCTCAGAGAAAGGCTTTCTCAGATAAAGGTTAGTTTCTCAGTAATTTTTTGATTTCTACGATTCTACAATCAAAATAATCATTTTTTTCAAGGTTGGGAACATTTATGTGTTGAAAAACCAGTATCTCAAGATCCATTTCGTTTTGATGAAGTCACTCAGTTTTATAAAACTGTATCCTTTGATAAAAATATGACTATCAACTTTGATGTGTACGATAGAAAGATTTCTATGTCTGTTATTCAAGCAGGTCATTTTCTGAATGTTCCGATATAAGGTGACTCTTTCTTTCCATCTCATAAACTACCAGAGGAAGTTGGTACGTTTAACAAAGAGAATGTTGAAAAGTCTCTATTTATAATAAATGAAGAAAAGTGGAAAAAAGCTCATCTTTCTCCGGACAAAAGATTTGAGGCTCTGTGGATGGAAAGATTTCTTATCCCAATAAAATGGTAAAGAGTGAATTTGAAGGTTTCTTATATCTTCATGTTGGACCATCTTGTCAACCTAAGAAATGTAAATCTTATGGGATACATATTTTAAACGATTGAGAATGTCATGTCAGGAGCAATGAAATCTCATTTGATTATGTATCCAGCTATTCTTACAAAATTCATTCTCAAGAGTATGATGTTTTGTAATATTCCTTTGAAAGGAAATATGATAGATTTGAAGCCCTCATGTATTAGAAAATTTACTTTTAAGAAGATGAATGTTTGTTTTGACCCAAATTCAAAACTTTTTTTATGAGATTTAGAAGCAGAATCGGCTCAGAATCAATCAGCACCTATGCCAGCCAATGAAAATCAATCTATTGGTGTTCTTCAAAATTCATATCCACAAACTAGTTCAAATCCAAATAAGAAACCAAAGTATAGGATAGAAGTTTTGGCCATGTGGAGAAATGAAAGAGAACAGAGAAATGAAGGTGATCCAAAGTTCGGTCTTGACCCGGCTCAAGCTTTTTTAGAAAGAATAAGGGTAGAGGAAGCCATTGAAGATGAAAAGAAAAAGGGATCTATTTTGAAAAGAGAGGCTCAAGACTTTGATATCTCTAATGTACTTAGAATGGTTGAGGATGCTAGTTCTCAACTAACAGAAGAAATACATCAAGAACCAATCATACAGAGTCTTCCAGAGAAAGAAAAAGGAAAACATATGTTGGAAGAAATAGAGGAAGTTGAAGAAGAGGAAGGAGATTTCCTTTTAGAATTCCATCAAAGCTCGAACAAGAGTAGAGAAGAATCTTACCAAAATCAGAGTAAAGGTATTCAACATGTTCCTCATTTTGATAAATAACCGGTTTAATCTTTTGAAACTCGGGATAAAACACCCTCTCAAGAAAAGAAAGGTGCTCAATATTCTCATACGGAAAAAGTTATTTTCATCAGTGATAAAGTAGAGGAAGAAAAATTAGAGAAAGGAAAAGAAAAAGGAAAATAGCCAGTTGTAGACTAAAGCTGATCAAATGAACATCATTCGTACGATGAAGACACTGATTCAGAACAAACAATCTCTCTCAAGAGAAGTGATTACATTGTTCATGTTTTAAGAAGGGTTTAAAAGACTATTGCATACTTTCCCAGGCTTAGGGGAAAAATTGATTTCATTACTGAAAATCAGAAAAAGAAATTTGGTTCTATAAGAGAATTGATAAAGAAATGTTTGCCTGTTGAAGATGATTTGAATGTTTTATCTAAAACTTCAGCGGCTCATAAGAAAGCTTGCAACAGGATGACCAAGTGGTCATATAAAACATAAAGCTCTGTGAATGACCATGAGATAGAAATTGAATATATAAGAAGGTTTTCAAATGATCTTTCTATTCCTTTCAATAAGTTTGACAAAGAAACTATTGAAAGTCTGAATCAGGTAACTCATAGAGCCGATATTTCTTCAGTAAAAGAATTGAAAGAAATAATGAATGATTTTCAGTCTGAATTTTCGAAAGTTTCATCTTTCAAAGATTAAATGGTTTTGTTGAAGTAAAAAACATTATGTGTTATCCAATGATAACAAGAATTTTCAAGACAAAATTGATACTCTTTAGGAAGTAATCAGAGTCCAGGAGGAGACTATCATGAATCAAGATCAGCTTTTTGTCGACCAACAAGATCTTCTCAGATCTAAGGGTGATTCAATTTCTGAAGACAAGTAAGAAATCAAAAAGATGAAATATGTTCTTCATGAGTTGATAAAGAAGGAAAAGGAAAGAGAAAACAAATGACTGTTGTATTTGTTTTTCTTTTCTAATGGAACCTGTCATTGTTTTGTAAAGACTATAATGATTTTTTATCTTTTTTCCAGCATCTCTTTTCTTTAACTCTTTCAGGAAACTCAAGGTCACCCCATTATTTTTATAAATCACATAGGGGGAGAATGTTTTATAAAGGGGGAGATTATTTTACAAAGGGAGAATTTGTTAATAAAATACTTTGAAACCAAGGAAAAAATGTTAATACAATCCTTAGGAAAGTATATACCTAAGGGGGAGTTAGTTTTATTCAATTTCATATTCCGAAGAGTTTTCAATAACTCAGGGGGAGATAATTATATATTGTTGTCTTTACTTTGTGTTTTGTGCTTTCCAAAAAGGGTGAGATTTTTGAGTCAAAAGTTCTCTTTTTTACTTCTATATCTTGTTTTGGAAATCACAAATGTCGTTTACCATACTGATCGTACTGAGCATACTGATCGTACTGAGAATGCTGATCATACTGACCATGCTGATCGTACTGAGCATGTTGATCGTACTGACCATGTTGATCGTACTGAGGATGCTAATCGTACTGACCATGCTGATCGTACTGACCATGCTGATCGTACTGACCATGCTGATCGTACTGACCATGCTGATCGTACTCACCATGCTGATCGTATTGACCATACTTATCATACGAACAATAATATCGTACTAACTCCGTCAATCGTATCATACTGACTCTATCGATTGTACTCACTTTTGTGTATATTTCTTTGTATCATATCAATACATTACATTTATAAATACTTATAATACTTATAGTTTCATTACTTGTTTTGGTACTTAGTCAAAAAAAGTTGTTTCATATAAATGGTACTCTTGTGTATCATCTTCATATATCTATTCTTTTAACCAATACGATGTCGTTGAGTTAGTTACAAACTAATCAAAAATTTGTCATTCTTTCTGTTTCAATTTGACCCTTATAATGCCAGGTGTCCATGCCCCTCAGAGGTTTTCGGAGAAATATGACCGTTGGAGGAAATGTGACCATTGGAACCTGAGGCCTATAAATAGGAGGTCATTTAAAACTGAGAATGCAGAATGGTGATACGACGTGATAGAACTGTGATACATTGCTTCTATCAAGTTCTAGAGAGAGATGATTTGACTTCTCTCATGCTTTGTGCTTTGTGCGACCGATCTTTGTATCGAGGGTTTTTAAGTGATTGAAAGACAGAGGTGTCGATTACCTATAAAATCGAGGGCTGCCAGGGATTGGCAGACAGACGATCTGATAATCGTATCGAGGGCTTCCGGGGATAGGCAAACAGATGTTCTAATCATCGTATCGAGGGCTACCGGGGATAGGCAGACAGACAAAACGATCATTGTATCGTGGGCTATCGGTGATAGGCAGACAGACGAAACAATCATCGTATTGAGGTCTTACCAAGGTGGTGGTAAGACAGACCTCTAATACTAGGTGAAAAGATAATCCTTCTCTTTTAGTCAAAATAATTTTAATACTCTTACATTTCTGCTGTTGATTGTATTAGAAAGGATATTTTATTTTTTTCCTTTCATTATTACACTTTTAATTGTAATTTTTTCCATTATAATTATACTATGAAAATTTGTATTAATAGATTCTATACACTTTAAGGTATAATCTCTCACACTTGTATTACTCTGATTATTGTATTCATCTTGAATATAATTACTTTACTTTTCTAATAGTATTACATTACATAATACATTTATATTCAATACAATTGTGGTTGTTTAAATTGTATTAGTTTATGATCTTTTAAATTAATCTCTAACTGTTTAAACTCAATGTTTTAAACCTAAAATTCACCCCCCACTCTTGTATTGTTCCATCTAATATAAATATACACCTACTTTTTCGATCCAAAATATATATATAATCCCTTGGGAGAGACTATTATTATTCATAGATCTGGAAGATTAATTTTAAATTGGAATCTAGATCAATGGTTCTAGATGATCCTTAAAATAATTAAATTTAAATTTCTTAACTGGTGAAATTACTATTATTTTTTATATTCATTTTATATATTGAATAATATATCCAATAAAAGATAATTTTTTAAAACTATTAATATTATTATAAAAAAAATTAATGTAATATAAAAAATGATTTAATTATAAAAATGATATAGAATTTACCAATTAGATATAGATTTATAAATATTTCATGAATGATTAATTTGATACATGAACATACAAGTTTTTTTCAAAAAATTTCAATCTAAATATATTTTTGAAAAATAAATATTTCCTAAATAATTTTTGAAGAATATTATCTCTAATTTAATTAATAAGAATTTAATAATTTATATTTATTATAAATAATTTTTATAAAAAATTATAATGAATAGTTTTTGGGTATTTTTTTGATATATTCAAAAAATGTACTACCCCTTTTTAAGGAGTCCATTACTGTATTGGTTAAATAAGTATTATATATGAATAATAACATTATATTGACCACTCCTTGAATATTTTTAATAAATTCAATCTTATTGTAATTTAGATGAATTGAAAAAATAATATCATGTTGTTCTTGGATTCTAATGAATTTTAAAATGATATACTCTTCCTTTGTATACGATCCTGAAAGAAAGATACCTTATATATATATATATTCATTAGTCATGTGTTATTTGGTGGGTTTTTACATAATGGTATAAAACTATATTTTACAAAAAAAAATTGAATTTTATAAAATCACCATTAAAAATTCAATTGTGTTTTGTATCCAAAGTACTTGATCATGGTGATGACTAGTTACCACATATTTTGCTTCTACGGTGGAATATAATAAGAAATTTTGTCTATCATATTCAAATTAGAAAAATTCATCTACTAACAAATGGAAGGTTATATATTTACCTTTTCAAACCAATATATATCCATTAAAATAATTATCTGAAATACATTTTAAATCAAAATAAATTCAAAACATATAAAAAAACCATGATATGTTTTTTTATTAAGGTAATGAAAAAATAAATTTAAAACATTAAGATGGGGAACATTAGTATCTTCTAGATATAATGAACCTAAAAATACTAAAAATTGTAAATATTTTCAACTAGCTATAAGATTTAAAAAACATTTTATATTTATAATATAAATATTTCAATAAACTAATATCGAGTATTCATCAATATAAATATTTTTTTATCCCTATATAAGTGGTAATACATTTGTTGTTTTCAAATCTAAAATATTTATACGATTATTTTATATAACTCAATTGATATATAAATGTCTCATCTTGTTTTTTAGAAATTTTTTAATTGGTGAAAATGATTATAATCCTATAATTCTTATTCGAATTTATGATTTCATATGATAATAAATGGAATTAGAAAGATATTTTTATGTTGAACCAAATATAATGAAATTGAAATAACATTTTTCAATTTTCATAACATTGAATACTTTTTTTATAAAAATTTTTCCCAATTTCCCATATATTTTTTTTTTCATGTCTTCATGATATTCTAAATCATGCATAGCTGACTATTAGGGGTTTTTGAGTACATTAATCTCTTCAGTACTTCTAAAAAAAATTTCATCAATACACAATGTTTGCCCTATATATTTCATCCTGTATATATCCATTATGTAAATAAAACAATATATAATTTGAAATAACTACTCAATTTAAAAATGAAGCATACTCTAGAAGAAAAAAATAGCTTCAAGTCCAACAACTAGAGAATAAGTTTCAATGTGTTATATGCCTCTATATTGATTATACCCCTTTGTATGAAGTTTATATTTTTCTATAACAACAATTTCATGAAATTTATTATTGGAAAACCTTTTTGCAATAATTACTAAATGATTTTTTTAACATTTTTTAAAGTCCAAACATTATTACATTGAAACTAATTGAGTCCATCTTGTACTAATTGTATCTAATCATAAATTAAATACTAATAATAATGAGACATAGGAATATATTATGATAGAAATAAAAAATGTTAACATTCAATTCTTATGGAACATTCTGTTTTATATGGTTTATATGCATCAACAATATTATTATCAGTAGAATTATTTTAAATGATCATTTGATTAATTGGGATTGTAAAACACTACCATTCAACAAATGGTAAAATTTTATATATGGGAAAATATAGAAATAATTATTCTATATTTTGTCACATATGAAAATTTTCTATCATTGGAAGAAAAATTTATTTTAAAAGAATACGACCAAATGAGGTAGCATTTTATGGGAATAAATGGATAAATTTCATCGAATTTCACCCCCATGTTTCTTGAAAAATTAATTAATTATTAGTAAAAAATGTAAAAAGCATATTATTTTTAGAATAAAAATGAAAAATTCATTCATTTAGGGTTGGAGTAAAATTATATAACATATATTTAAAATTCATAATGATTCATTCGCATAAATAAAAATAAGATGAAATAATGAGTTTTATTTCTTCCTCTCGATAACTAATAAGAATTATAAATTATATAAGTCCTTTATAAATATGTTTTTATATTATAGATGTATGTACTAACTACATCATCCTATGATATTTTAGAATATGTGTACCCGTGCAACATTCATATTGTAATATCTTGAAAATATATATTTTATTGTTCAACTACAACATTTTTGTGAGGTACAATATGATATAATCAGTTATTAAGTATACCAATTTTAAAAAAATTATTGAAATTTAGAATATATAGATTCAACACAATTATTACTATGAATAGTTTCCAAAAAATATATTTTTATTATTTTTAACATAAGCTACAATAATTTTAATATATGGAAAGGCTTGTCAATTATTTGATTGAAAAAAAAAATGTTTATCTATTTTGTACATCAACTGAAACATATAAGTAGTAATTTTTTCAATATATCTAGTTTTGGTTGGAAAAAATACATCCATGTGAAATTACTATAAGGAAATATATGAGGAAAATACAGTAATATATTTTAACCTTACACGTATAGCATTTAAAATTAATAATGATCACAAACATTAGAGGAATTATACCTACAATCCAAAATTACTATATGTATTACTTTACTATTTTTTAGACAATGTTCAAATACAATAGTATCATATACATCTATTTGAGAACCAAGATTGATCTTCTACTGCACTAAGGATATGTATATCTTGGATCCAAACATATTTTATGTTTTGTGTGTAATCATTCTAATTCCTTTTGAAATATGGGAAGAAATTATGTTTTCAAAAATGAATAATATATTTGTAATTATTGATTTTCTCAAGTTATCATTCATCACCTAATTGGGTAATGTTAATGAGTGTGTGTCTAAGACCAAAAAAACATTCATTTGAAATAAATGGATTTACATGCAGAAAAATATTATATATAACAAAAACCATTCCTTGTGAATTATCACCAATGTGGCTTCTCTACCTTTCAAATATATAATCTTCTAGAATAACATCTTATTTTTATCCAAATAGTAAAAATATAAACAATTAATGTACCTGTTTTTTTTATTTGAATTCTTTTTATTATGATGAAATTAAAAATTCAGGCTTTTGGTACCCAAACATGCATGGGACCAACATTGTTTGAAGATTAATTTTTTGAAATCCTCAAATAACTAACATTTCATTGTTGTAGAATTTTAAATTCTTTAAAAACTAAATATTCTAGAATCCAAAATATTTTAAATTATTTAAAGAAACACTATATTCCAAATGTCTAAAACATTACCATTTATTAAAAAAGGTTTAATTGTTTTGGAAACAATTGTTATTATGAATGTATTATTATTTTAAAAACCACAAAAACATTCATATGAATTATGAAAAGAAGTACCAAGTATACTCTCAGTCAACATATCTGAATATTTTAGAAATTTCAATCCTTTTTGAATTTATAATTTTCTAGAAATTCTTTTTTTTTAATTTTATTTCATCATATGAAAATGTAGTATAATATGACATGGTTTCTTTTATTAATATCATGTCATATGTAAATAAATTTTATTATCCATCATTTCCATAGTATTTTCCTTATATATATAATTGATATATTTCTTTAAAACTATTTAATTCATTCTATTTTAAGGTTTAGAATGTAAATTCTCACATAGTTAGTATGAAAAATAGTGATTTTCTATCATAACATGTATATTTTTAGACTATTTATTAATATTTTCTTGTGATATATTTTTCTATGGAATGGTTGAAGTATAATAAAAAGAATATAAAATTACATATTCCAAAATTCTCATTATAAGTTTTCAATATTAATTAATATATCAAAATATTTCCAATAATATTTTTTATACTAATATTCTTCATGTTCATTGTATCATTAATATATGCCTTGTTAGATTCTCATTCATTAGGCAAAATTTCAATAATAATTTAATTTTTTTTTTCTATCAGATATTTGTCTCCCAACGGTTTTTAGATATATAATATTGTCATAAATAATTGATGAATTTTTGAAATAGGTCCCCAACGATGAAAATAAAATATTTGATAATTAAAATTCATAATTCTTATTCTATTTTCAATAACCTGTGTATTCCTAAAGTTATTTTCTTACATCATTTTAAAAATAATATTCTATATATTAAAATAAGTAATATAGATATAAATATATCTTTTCATGGATATAAAATATAACATTATTTTTATTTTCATATACTACATTTTTTGTATTTGTAATGATATAAATCACCTCATATAGAATTTTATAGCTACTACTTAACATGAAAATTGTATGAACTCATGTGTTGATAAATTTATCAAAACATATTCTCACCTATAAACAAAATCAGAACAATTAGAAACCAGTGGGATCCTTGTATTGAGGATTTTCAGAGAAAACCTGTAATTTTTTTTAAAAAGGATAACAATCTCCAAATATATTAATTATATACTATATTAGTACATACCAAATAGAAAAAAATGATATAAGATATATCATTTTTCCAATAAATATAACATCAAAAGTCCTATAACATAGTATGATACTATATATAGGACCGTTTGAGGGAATAATTATCTCACAAGTGGAGGTGAATATTAGTTTATAATGTAAATATAATAAATTTCACAACCTACTTATATAGACAAATCTTAATAAATAGTTTTTTCAATACGGAGAGTTTATATATCATTCTGATAGATTGTATAATTATCAACGTTTTTAAAATGATAAAATACCTAATTATTTTCAATAGAATTACCTATACATATAAAAAACATTTTAAAATGTTTTAATTAATCTTTGAAATAATATATGAATGTCTTAAAAACCCATTATATAATATTTACACACCTGAACCATATGTTTAAAACATTTAAAAAACCTTACATTGGGTATCCTTTATTTTCACCTAACCCTGAAGTATATCTATATTATAATATGAATTACCTAAAAACATAGATCAGTCACATATTTTATTCCATCAATGCAAGGCTTCGATCAGTAAGATTAGAACAAACTATATCTTCATTTCCCAAAAATCTATCGATCGACATTGTTAGAAAAACAATTCAAGACACAAAAATTGGTAAGGAATCTACAAAATATATTGGCATCGGATTTTTATGAAAAAAAATATTAAAAATATTATAATGAATATATATCAAAAAAACATGGTCTTGTAAACATTTAAATGAATCATTGGATTGTCTTAGTTGAAAAAGATACCTCTTCCCCATAAAATACTACATTTTGTTGTAAATGTTCTAACCATCATATAATTAAATCTCGAAGGTGGTGAAATAGAATAAAAAAATTCATTTCATCTTGAAGGAATTATTCATAAGATGTTCATATGATACTGTTAGGTTTCTAAACAAATTTTGAGTATGTGAACTTCATTTTTTTGGAATAGAAATTGTTCATTTAGAAGAATTATATTTCTAAATCTAAATTATTTAAGGAATTATTATACTAAGATGGGGGTATGAATCTATCTATGGAACATCATATAGTAGTATTGATATATCTTTATTTGGTGAAATTCATTATATTTTAGCTACATGATTCCATTAAATCATTGTTATATTAAATTGGTTCTCATCAAAACAATGATTAAAAATGATTACATATGATTATATAAAATTACTAAATCCAACATATTGATATTTATTAATCTAAAAAAATATGTTTTCTATAAAAAAATCATAAAACTATGGAACTACTATAGTTCATTAATTAAAATAATTTAATGAAATATAATGTAATTTTAAAAATTAATTTATAATGTGTTGAAGGATATATTTTCATAAAAATATATGTTGATGACTAAATTAACTATTTTAAAATTATTATGGGATCTACGAAAAGAGATATTTATTGGATTAGTTATAATACACTTTTTGTATTATGAATGATATTTTTATCTTAAACTCTTTAAAGATATTAAACCATTTTCCAGAAATCCCTATTTAGGAAGTTTATTTCAAAAGATACTAATCCTCCATTTTCAAGGATTCACATCCTTCGGACACCATTTATGATGAAATATGATATTATTTCCCTAATAAATACACTATATTATTTTAATAACATTTTTCAAGATAAAAGTTATGATATTCCATCTAGTTATTCTATAGGTTATAATTACTATACCCATTTCTTTTTAGGGGAAATCCTTGTGTTTATGCCATAGGATTGATATCTTTGTGTGGTGGACAAAAAAATGTTCATATATTGATGGATTTCACAAAATAATACTACAATTCATTGAGTAATGGTTTTTATCATGAGAAGATATGCATGAGATGAGGTTTTTAAACAATTCAATGATGATAATATATTCACCATGTGATATTTTATTATTGGTTAGCCATGAAACATGTTTATATCATGTTATATGTTTCTTCCACATTCCTATGTTTCTTATTTATTATGATTCCTTGTTGATATTGTTGTGATGCCATATGATTATTTAATACCCATAAAATTTATGATACTAAGTTATTCCTCCTGAATGATAGGATATGGTTCATCATCATGGTCAATCCCTTTCTAAGGTTTAAATCATCCCTTTCCTTTACATATTTCATAGTTTTTCCTGTACTGATTTATGAACTAATAGGCATTTAGGATCTCAAAATAGTGATTAAAATAATAAATTTTAATTTTAGTTTCACTTTTATGTCTTCTCTTCCTTCTCTTCCAATCAAATTCATCCTCTTAAAATTTCTGGTGTATTTACTAGATATTTTTTTTGAAATCATGTAAATTATTTTTAAAGGATGTTATCTCTATATTAGGTGGATGATCAAAGACATGGTTATTTATTTGGGATTTTTAATTGAGTAAAACTGTGATAACCCATGGTATATTTATAATATCAATAATGTATCTTGATATTTTAGAAAACTACAGATTGATTGGTTTCAAAGAAATAACATTGTTGTTATGATAATACTTGGGGATTTGTATTTGTAATAGTTTTAAATGGGGAAATAACATAGAAAAGGGAAGAATGGAAATAAAATTAATTTTCACTAGGCAAAAGAAAATGAGGCCTTGATATAGAATAGTTTTAACACTCTAAGGGATATTCATTGGAAAACTCTCAAACTCTCTATGAACTATTATGATGGGGTTGAGTAGATTGTTTTGATAAGAAAAATATTTTTGTAAAATAAAATTGATAACCTAGATTGAAAAAATTGATCAATAACTTAGTATTTATGTGTCATATTTTTTTATTAATTGTAATTTTATAATTACATTAGTTATATGACTAATTTATTTAGTATTATTATCCCTATGTTGATTTTAGATATCATAAATGACTAGAAATAGAATAAAATTATTACTATTTTTCACATTATCTATACACATGACTAAAAAATTGTAGTTCTAATAAATATTTCAAATCATTATTATTATGTTGGAATAGTCAATCACTAACTCTAAACATGGAAATAAAAACATTTTTGTGTAATGAGCTGACTCCTGATTCTCTCAAAATGATACACCTGACTAGATCTTCCACATACCCATAGGCAATTCCTTATCCCGATGGGTAGGAAACTAGATCATAGAAATAAAAAAACAAAAAAAATTACTTCTCCAAAAATAAATAAGATAAAATTATTTATAAGTACAGAAAAAATTTAAATAGGAGAATAAAATGAGAATAAATTCGAATTCAATAACTAAACGAAGACATAAAAAGTGATAAAATTGAAAACAATCATAAACACTACAAATTAGAATTCCAATAACAACAGATAATAATTTAATACTTCATATGATAGTGTGGTAAATGTCCCACCAGCATAGCACCACCTACTTATATGTAGTTGATACAAAACCCCATGACCTTAGTATGAAACCATACCTTTTACTATATCAAAATAAATAATTACTCATAAACATCACTGAGGGGGTGTCCAGAATGAGATATAATAGGATTAGTAGGATACCACCTAGGTGATTCATGTAAATTTCCAACAAAAATATTCCAAATATTCTAATTTTAAGAAATAATTTCATTATAAATTATAATACAGATTATATCAAAATGAATGGTAAATATTTATTGTTTTCTATAGTTTAAAAACACAAATGGAAATGTCAATTATAATCATAATCTACATACATTTTTATCAATATTAATGAAGTCATATCGAATATAGAAAAATTAAAATCCAAATCACTATTTATACACACCAAGGATCAGATCAGAAAAGGATAGAAGTCTATTACTTCAATAATCAATAACTATTTCACATTTATGTTTCATAACATAAACTTAAGGAGTATATAACACACATGGGTGACCCTCCCAATATTTTCAATCATGTACCTATAATATTATTTTATGGAGTATAGGAATACCCTATGAGTGAGCCCATAATAATAATATTGATAATGGTGTTATGCTACCCGTGTTAACTATGTTCTGAAGGCTTCCCGTTACTACATTTCCCAGTTCATTTCCATAGGGGTATTCTATAACAAATCTATTCATTATTTCACACCTAAAAATAATTTATTACATAATATATTCACATGTTAAAACATAATATATCCAATGGAATGGTGTCTTTAGGGCTTCGAAATATTACATAACATGTTAAAACATGAAATACACATCTTAATTGAAAACATATTTTACAAGACCATACTCATTCCTTCGTACTTAGCATTTCATGGGATAACATGAGGACATGCATAAGAAAACAGTGATCTATAAAGCCTAGTAAGGTAGTTAACAAGAAATAACATGAAAAATATAATACATGTTTGTCAATAGAAATATCAATGGTAAATAAGAGAAACATGACCATAAAGGCATGATATAGCACGATTATCATAACATGGAAATGTGGGATTAAAATTCAACAATATATTAGAATGATAAAAGGCTCATTGCACATGGAGAAATATTAAACAATAATTTCATTGAATTATCATGAGTAAAAACTCATTTTTCTTGATGTATCACGATACTAATATTTACCCAATTCATTGGAGTTCAATTAGGGTGCACTTTTCTTAATCATTTAATTTCATGCATAAGTGTGAAACATGGATCATATAACATATAATTGTTAAACATTATCATTTATTCCATGATAATGTAATGTGGAAGAAATAAAAGAATCTATATAATAAATAAGTAATTGTTTATAGCGGTTAATACACTTGATAGATATTTGGGCATTGTATTCACTAGACAATGACTCTAGCTTGGAATATCAAGGTGCTATTTCAACAGCATAACCGTGTGACATAAGAATTCATAAAAATGGTTGATGAGAGAGAAACGAGTGACTCATCATATGTACATGATATGGAATGTAAGGGGGTAATATATATACCTATCCCAATATATGTAATGTCATTTAGAATCATAATTCTAATGAATAACTTGGATGTAAATGAGAAGAGAGAAATTACTTACAAAATTTCCACATGATAATGGGTATACATGGGAGGCATTAATTAGAGATAAAGGAGTATCACATCATAATACCACAATGAAGTATGTTTGTGGTAGTGAAATATCATACTCCATCATTTTTATTTGAAAATAAATGGGCATAAAAACATAAAACATTTGGACAAAAATAATAATGGAAGAAATACATTATATATAGGTGTGTTCCAAAAGGATTGGGAGGGGATTGAGAGAGGATTATTGGGTGGTTGGAGTGCCTTGGGAGGATTTTAGATAGATAATGTAAGGGTATGTACGTTCTATAAGTCTTTTGTGTGAAGATAAGTTGGATATTTTGTGGGTTTGTCTAGGAAAAGAGAGATTATACTTTATTATTTAGGTTTTGGACACCACACGTTAAACTAATCAAAACCACAAACCAAACCATTGTTTTTTACAATGAAATTTTCAAAATGTTATTGGAAAAATTTATTTTATATGTCCAATGCATGAAAGTAATAAAATATTAGGATTTCTTATGTGGAGGTGAGTCACACTCACAATGAAATCATTTTAAAAGATGAAAAAATTTATAAGTCTAGGAGGGTCTACCAAGGCACCATAAAATTAATCAAACAAATATATAATCACATTATTTTAATGGTAAAAAATATATTAGCCAAAAATTTTACCTAAATATTTTACTGTCTTAGAAAATTATGAACAATTAATTATTAGAACATTTATAATTCCTGAACCAAAAATTTATATTTATTATTTCTATATATTTTTTTAATTATGTCATTTTTACATTTTAAAAAAAACAGTCATTCATAAAAAATTAATGGGTTTTGAAAAAAAAAACAGCATTCCAACCATATTAAAAATTTAAATGGTATTCATAAATATTGTTGGATCATTTATATTTAATAAAAAAAATTACGTAATAATATTTGATTAAAATAATATTTATTTCAAAAATCCATTAATTCTAAAAAATGTATTTCATAAATTAATATTAAAAAATGTAATATATTTTCTTTAAAAACGTTTTTTAATGAAATAATAATAAAATCAATGTATATTCTCTATAAATAATAATTTAGTTTATCATAGTGCTTGGGTCGTGTTACATAACCTCATATTACTCCCTCGTAATATTGAAGGGTAAGTTGTGTGATCCTGACATAATCTTGGGGAGGCTCAGATAACATTGCTCGGGTGGAAATCTCGATTAACATCCACTACACCCACAAGTAGTTTTGATCACGCTTAACCTATTGAAGCTCATCTTGGGGTTGGTCATAAGAAAATCCCAGTAATTATACCTCCTTTATGAGCTCCAACAATCATGGGAAATATTTAAAAAATTGGTGATAAAATCTAGCTAACCCCAAAATGCGACGGATATCCATCATCGTTGTTGGCCTCAGCCATCCCTTAATTGTCGATGTCTTGGAGGGCTCCACATATATTCTTTTGCATGAGAAGATATGAACCAAGAATGAGACTTCACTAAAAAATAACTCACACATTTTTTACTTTTCATAGAGCATCTATTTTCTCAAGGTCATTATTATAGTGCTTATATTCCCCTCATTCTCCTTCTTTGTTTTGGGGTATATTAGATTATCATCTATAATGACATCCATGAAATTTTCCTAGTAATCTATTAAGATTATATTCATCATGTCCATGTAGATTTATGGATCATTAATGAGTCCAAAAGGCATTACAACGAATTCATAGTTCATGTATCTTTTACGAAAAGCAGTCTTGGGGATATCCTCCTACTTCACCCTTGGAAATAACTCGACCGTAAATCCACCTCAGAGAAGTATTTTACTCCATGTAGCTGATCGAAAAAGTCATCAATTAATGGTAGATGATATGCGTTATTTATCTTGATTTTTTTGAGCTCATGATAATCAATTAAAATGAGCATTGATCCATCCTTCTTCTTGATGAAGAGGATAGATGTACCCCATGGTGGAGCACTTGGTAGTATAAACCCTTTATCTAGATTCCTTTGTAGTTGTTTCTACGTATCATCAAGATGTACAACAACCATTCTATATGGATTCATGGATATTATAAACACCCTAGGTAGAAGATCAATTAATAATTCAACATCACATCTTGGAGGAAGACAAGGAATGCCGTCAGGAAACACCTTAGAGAATTTCCTCACAATAAGCAAGTCTTCAAGGATGTTTGCTTCCGTAGAATAAATTATCTGATAATTATACACATTTTCATAGGTTATTAATATCCATGATTGAGATGTTGGTTCGAATAATTATTTATTATACTCCTGGAAGTTGTAGATAATCAAGGGTCGATTCACCATTTGGAGAGTGATTTTCCTCTCATAGAAATTTATGTCGGTTCTATATAGGGAAAGGCAATACATGAAAATTATTGCCTTAAATTATACCAAAGGAATTATGATGAGGTTAGTGGGGATGTTCAATCCACAAATTAATATAGGGGAGGATTTATATTCATGGGATGGAATAATTTCCCCAATATCTGTTCTCACCGACATCTTTACTTCCATGGTTTGTGGTGGTGTTTGGATTGTTCTACTAAATATTCGGGATACGAAATAATGCGTAGAACTAGAATCAAAAAGTATGTTCACTATTCTTGAATGAATAAATAACATACCTATCCCCACATCTTTTTTGGGGTTCACATTAGTGGTAGTGATGGAAAAAGCTCACCCTTACTTCCATGGAGGTGTTTGGTTGCCTCTAAAAACCCTTGAATTATGGAACTAGTTTGAAAAGTGCCCTAGTTATTTAAAGTTGGTGTAATGAACAATGAATTATGGGTCAAACTAGGCATTCCCCTCTTATGTTGCAGACACATATTTTTCTTATTGGCAGTTTATGGCCATGTTCCCTTCTCTTCCACACCTCAAGAATTTTCTAATCCCCCTTCACAAAATTCGTGGGTGTTTCTTTCTACACCATTGGAAAGTTGGGTGCTGGATTTTCTTAGCACTATGTGATTTATCTATCAGACCACCAGAATTAATGTCCTCATTAAGCTTCTTATCCCCATGATACCCCTGAGATTCACCAATCTCCATTTTGATTTTGAGGGAACATCATATAATTTCATCGTAGCTCTCTATGTCATAGATCACTAGGGATTTCCATAGGCTAGGTTTTAACCCCCCAAAGATGCATTCAACCATGAATTTGGGGGAAAAAACAATTCCAAAGCCGTATTGTGAAAGCCTTGTGACATTTTCCTCACACACTATGATGGATTCGTCGTATTTTTTCAAGAAGTAATGGAATTCCCTTTCCATATTATGTTGGAGGGTGAGCAGAGAATATTTATCAAATTAAATTTTTGGATATTATTTTATTCCATCTCCTTGATCTCCTCCTCATGCAATATATTTTCTATCAATTTCAAACATTGATTAGCTTTACCCTCCATACAATATGCATCTAGACAAACCTACTCTTGTTTATAACTTTGAAGGATGGATAAGATCTTTTCAATGGATCTAATCCCCTTTTCAAGAAATTTAGGGTACATATGATCAATTAAAAGTATGAGGACTTTGTATTTTGGAGCTCACGATAATGGGTTTTATGCCCATTTCAAAGACACCTTATAGAATGGCCCCAATTGAGTTGAAGTAATTGAAGAAGCAACTCCAAGAGAATCTTGATAAAGGATTCATACGCCCTAGTGTGTCACCTTTGGGAGCACCTGTGCTGTTTGTTAAGAAGAAAGATGGAAAAGTGAGACTCTACATTGATTATCGAGAACTTAACATGATCTCTATTAAGAACAAATATCCTCTCTCGTGCATTGATGACTTATTTGACCAACTACGTGGAGCTCAATACTTTTCCAAGATTGATCTTCATTCAGGGTATCATAAATGAAGGGTCAAAAAGGAGGATATACCAAAGACGACTTTTCGTACAAGGTATGGAGACTAGGAATTTATAGTGATTCCATTTGGTCTTAGTAATTACAATGTTATCTTCATGGATCTGATGAATAGTGTCTCTAGAGACTATCTTGATCAGTTTGTGGTAGTCTTTATAGACGTTGTTTTTGTCTATTTAAAGAGCAACGAAGAACATGAAGATCAATTGAAAATTGTATTAAAGACCCTATGAAAGGAGAATCTTTATGCCAAATTTACCATGTGTGGATTTTGGCTTAAAAAGGTTTCATTTTTGAGTCACATAATCTCAAAAGAGGGGATATTTATGGATCCAGCAAAAATAGAGGATATCGAAAGATGGTTGAGACCAACAACAGTAACTGAGATCCAATGTTTTCATGGTTTGGCTGGATATTATCAACGTTTTGTGAATGATTTTCACGATTATCTAATCCACTCACCAAGTTGACATGAAAAGGAGTTATGTTTGTGTGGACGGAGGAGTGTGAAGAGAATTTCAAGGAGGTGAAAAGAAGGTTATCCAGTAAACCTGTGCTCACACTGCCTTGTAGTGGAGAAAAGTTTGTGATCTACAGTGATGCATCCAAGAAGGTATTGGAGTGTGTTCTCATGCAAAATGATATGGTGATAGGTTATGCCTCACGATAGTTGAAAATCCATATCAAAATTACCCAACTCATGATTTGGAGTTATCTGTGGTAATCTTTGCATTAATGATTTGGATGCATTATCTTTATGGTGAATGGTGTGATATTTTTACTGATCATAAATGTTTAAGGTATATTTTCACACAAAATGAGCCGAATCTGTGACAAAGAAGACGGTTGATGCTTATAATGTATTACAACTGCTCCATTCATTATCACCCTGGGAAAGCAAACAAGGTGGAAGATGCATTAAGCTGACAAGACCATGCTAGCATATCCTTGATTAGGGTAAAAAAGATCCAATATTTATGGATTTACAAATGATGGATCTTGGAATTATAATGGATGGGGAAAAATCATATATTTCTCAAATTAATGTTCAACCATCTATACATGTGAAGATTAAAGAGGCACAAAAGGATGTTTTAGGGTTATAAAAGAAGGTGAGAAATGTTCCTGAATTCAACATTGATTGTGATGAGATAATAAAGTTCATGAATATGGTTTGTGTCCCTCCCATCCCAGAATTAATGTAGGAACTTCTGGATGAGGCGCATAGTTCTTCATTCTCTATTCGTCCTGGAATCACAAAGATGTATAGTGACCTGAAAGAGTACTTCTAGTGGGATGGAAGGAAAATCGATATTGCTTAATATGTCTCTCAATTCTTGGTTTGTCATCAAGTTAAATCTGGGAGACAGAAGTATGAGTGGATGTTAAAACCATTACCCATACCCGAATGGAAATGGGAGAACATCACTATGGACTTTGTCACCAAAAATCCTAAAACACCTAGAGGCAATAATGCTATCTGGGTCATTGTTGTTCTTCTTACAAACTCGGCACACTTCATTACTATTAGAGAAGATTTCTGTCTGGATTAGCTTGCCAGGATATATGTAACAAAAGTTGTACGATTTCATGGAGTACCACATTCCATTATATCTGATTGGGATCCGAGGTTTACCTTTATGTTTTGGAGAAGTATTCAGCATACTCTAGATACAGAGTAGTGTTTCTTCACTTCTTATCATACTCAGACAGACAGTCAGTCTAAGAGAAAAATTCAAACTCTAGTAGATATGTTAAGATCTTTCTCTATGTATTTCAAAGGTTGTTGGGATAAACACCTACCTTTGGTGGAATTTTTCTATAATAATAGCTGTCATTCCAGTATTCAGATGGCTCCTTATGAAGCTCTCTATGGAAGGAAATGCAGGACTCCAACTTGCTAGGATGAAGTTGGGGAAAGAAAGCTATTATGACCTGATCTTGTTGATTAAATGGAAGAAATTGCCAGATCTATTCAACAACACATAAGAGCAACTCAGAGTCGACAAAAAATGTTATGTCGACAACCGAAGAAAACACCTAGAGTTTGAAGTGGGTGATAAAATGTTCTTATGAATATCTCTTTGGAAGAGAGTAATGAGATTTGGAAGGAAGGGAATGTTGAGGCCTAGGTAAATCGGTCCTTTCAAAATAATAGATTGTGTTGAAAAGGCATCTTACCGATTGGAACATCCACCGAATATCTCTCAATTTGACGATGTCTTCCATGTATCTCTCCTGAGAATGTACATACCCGATCCTTCACATGTACTATGCTCAGAAGTTGTACCGCTGCAGCAATATTGTTCTTATGAAGAACAACCGCTAGAGATTTTGGATTGTAGAGAAAACGTTCTATGGAACAAGACCACTCGCTTGGTGAAAGTTTTATGGAGGAACCACCAATTAGAAGAATCTACATGGGAACTTGAGGATATGATGAGGGAGAAGTACCCTCATATGTTTGTTACAATGTGACTAATTTCGAGGGCAAAATTCATTTTAAGGGGTGTAGAATGTAACACCCGATATTTCATGGGAAATATTTTGTTTTTATGTTATATACATCACCAAATGAGTCTTTCACTAAACACAACACTGTCTTGGCTTGCGTTACACGCAATATTAACCTTCCTCGATAGCTTTCATTGTACGCAATACCAAGTTTCACTAAACAATGATATGCTATTAAAATATTACATAAACTAGCCGTTATGAATAGTAATACCCACTATATGAAATTTTAAAAATATTATAATTCAAAATGGACTTTATTTTTGTATTCAAAATATCGAAATTATCCTAGGGTGAATTTTTGGAATTTTTCTGAAAACATTCAATTTTTTATGAATAGTAAAAACACAGAGTAATTGGTTAAAACCAACTTTCTATTTAAATAATAATTTATTTTATTTAAATTTAATTTAGGTCAAAATAGATACATAATACTTTTATAAGTTCAACGTAATTCTTTGGAATAATTTTATAATAATTTTAGATATATAATATTTTTTTTAACTTTTCACCATCTTTTACCCACCTCCTAGGAGCATTTGCAATTGTAAATAAAACAAAATTTTACCAATTCTGTGTGCTTAATTTCATAAATCTGAGAGACACGTTTAATATCAAGGAGTAAAATGTGGTTGAATAAGAAATTATTTTTTGGTGAATAGTAACTTTTTACTTTTATTTAACACGGTTAAAAGTAAATAGGGTAATTAAGAGTAAAAATGATATTTTTATTACCCTAACACATGTCCTAATTCTATTGGATAAGTTTAATTTGACAAAAAGTAATCTTAGTAATACAATATGACCATTTAGGTCCACTTGGATTAGATTAGGACACTTATTATTATTTAATTTAATGAATAGTTAAAAGAGTTATAATAAATGTTTACTAACTAAAAACAATTTTAATATTGGGTTATTAATAAGATAAATTCTAAAATAAATATTAATTATAAATCTAAAACTATTTCCTACATAATGGTATTTTATTTATAATTTTTAGATAATAAATTATCTAATTTATTGTTGACACAATGAAGATAGAGTAATTACCTTATTAATGAAATATTAACATAATTGATGTTATAAATACCCAAATAAAGTAATATAAGACTTTTTATAAATTCCACTATTTTTATAGGTTAATATGGAATTTTAGTATTGATTTAATTAACTTTTTTAGAACTAATCATGCTTTTATGATTATTACAAAAATCAATTACCAAATAGTGCCAAATTGACATAACATTGTTTTTAAAACAAATATTATATTATTAATTATTATTTTATTCCTAAAAATCTAAGGCTCAGAAAAACGACTAATATAAGGTTATATATATTAATAATTAACCCCTTGGGGTTAGTTTGTCTTGTTATTGTATGTTTATTAACAATATAGTGTAAGAAAACAAGAAGACATGGTAAACGAAATTTTTTTAACTTAGAGTTAAATAGAAATGATGGGGTTAAAATAGTAACCTAAACATGTCTAAAACCTATTTTTTGAGAGTATTTCGACCCATCCCCACCTTAGCTTCAGAAAAAATCAATTTGGAGCTATTAAAAACCCAATATGTCTTTATTATAAAATAATAATTTATGTTTTCCAAAGGTGCCCCTCTCCTCCCTTACAAAAGGGCACTTCCTCCCTCTCCTCCTCACACTATTTGGAGCCTTAAATCTCATCCAACACCTACCCATTTCACTAATTAACTTCCCTAGATACATACTAGATGTATTGGTCTTCTTTAAAGGCCAATTGTAGTGCTCCAAGAGTTGGTTTCAATGAGGTGTGTAGAAGAAGAAGTAATATCCATTACCGATTATTTCAAATTTATTTCCCTCTTCTTTAGTTGTTTCATTATGAAGTAATAACATCAGTATCACTAATATACAGATAGGTTATTATAAATATGAAACAACCCTATTTCACTTTCTATCCATCCTATGGAAAATGAAATCCCCGTGCGTGTGTACGTACGGAATACCGTCTCCGCGCCGTGGTGTAATCTGTTTTCCACCACCAAATTACATGTATGGGTATAATGGTATAAAGAATAACTATATATTATTATTGTAATGTTATATTTATTCTGAAATAGTATACATACACTTCAATAGAATTCCAAGATCATGGGAACGATATCATCACTCGTGCATACATACGGCCTATCGTCTCCACGATGTGATGCAACTCATTATACATGATCTTCATTAAACAATGATTATATAAATGAATTTATTGAATAAATATTATATATATTACTCAAATACCATTCTTTAAATGAGGTATCTATATCCTAAAAAGATAAATAATAATTTATTCGACAAAACATGCATAATAACATAAAGCAATGGATACCCGAATAACAAGTAGCAATGAAATATTACTAATTAGAAGATAAGAATATGACAATATATGATATAATAACAATGAATATGATTATTTAATAAGTAAATGACATTATTTAAATCATTATAAAGTAGGTTCAAATATGTACCAAAAAATCAGACCTAACTTAAGGGGAAATCTCACAAACTCATTTTTATCTGAGATTGTTTATACTTCAGAATTTAAAGGGAATGATTTATCATCCACATCCATGTTTCCTCAATAGGTAATATTATTTATATCCTCATATAATATTTTAAATCCAATTTAACCCTTTGGGAGTAAAATATATGAAAGGAGTCTTTTTTTGTTTTTAGTACGATGTACTTTTTGACTTTTCCAGCAAAATTATGTGAAGAATATTTTTTTAACTTATACGGAATGAATGGATTTTTATGATTTCATAGAATATTATTTCCATGAAACTTAAATTACATTTTTTCATGTTTATTTTTAATTAACTTCTTTTATTTTAAAATTGAATGACATGTTAAGAAAGGAAAAATATTTTTGAAGTATAAAGAATATTTTCTTCAATAATGGAGTTAAAGTGTTTTATCAAAATTATTTTCCATATAAGATAATATAGGGTTCTATTTCTATACCTATTATTATATTCATTTTATTATGTTATGATGGAATTATTTTTATGATTTCCTTTTATGGATTATTTTATGATGACATGATGTTTGTTATTCCCATTTTTCTTATATGGGTTATGCTATGATCTATGATTAATGATTTTGTGGCACACATAAGAATGGTTTCATTATGAGATAGTTGTGACCTATATCTCCCTCAAATTCAATTGGTAAATATTAAAATCTGATGAGATAGAAATTGCTGGAATGGTAAGTGAATCCGGTTCAGTGATACAGGACTGGAACAAGGAGTGAACTCGGTTCAGTAATGAACTTTGTCCACTATGATGGTCTTGGAAAAGAGCCTTGACTAATATGAAATAACTTTCTATGATTATGTGTGTATACCAAAAAGATTCATGTTTTATTTAATGAGTATTGGGATTACATTTAACTAATATGATTTATCCCATGTTATGATATTATAATATTTTTTGCAGGTTAATCTTTTCAAAATATTATGTTGTTATGAATATGATATGATTGATATTTATTTGTTTATCCTTACTGAGCATTTGAGCTCGCCCTTTTGTATGTTTTATTTTCCTCAGGTCAAGAAAGAAGGTTATTAAGTAGGATATTCCAAAAGGGACTCTAGATATGATGAAATAAAAGGGAGACAATGAAGATGATTTATGAACCAGTTGTTTATGTTTCCCAGTTTCTAAAGACACTATACCTATATAGTCCTATCATGGTTTTGTTATTTTTTGTAATACGTATGCTTCAATTATGAAGTAATAACCATTTATGTAAATTATGGGTCTTTATAGAAACCAAAGAGCTCATTACCTCTAGAACTCAGACTATAATCTTAGTATATGTGCATCCTCAGTTAGTAGTGTTGGTGGTAGATGTTGCTCGATGGTAGGTGTTATCACTGGTAAACCACCAGAAGGTTTTGTCTGTGGAACAAGTCCCTCTAATATCAACTTATTTCTAGGCGGATCATCCTAGCAATCACAAAATTGAATCCATGATGTATTTATATTAAGAGGAATCCTAAAATAGAACTATGTATACCACACTCAATAGAGGATTCCAGGTGAGCTAACTCTGGATGGACATGAGGACACACCCAGATCCTTTTTGATGCATGTACCATTTGTTACCCCGAAACAAGTGTTTCCACATACTGAGATGAAAATCAGTTGTCTAGAGTCATAGTGTATGGATAAATTGGCCATTGCACCAACATTGAAATCCATCTCCTGAAATCAAAACTCAAAACACTTCAAATTTTTTCCCCAAACCAACCTCACAGACTCCCTATCCTTATGTAGAATCAACTACTCTGATACCATTTTATCATGATATGTCTCTGAGTGGCTCGTGTTGTGAATACCCCAATCTCCCTCCAATACACATGGGACTTGTGACTAGCACTGAGTAGAAATATCCCACAAATGGGAGGAATTTTATTATGTACATGTACACATGAACACATCTCCAGTCCAAAAATGAGGAAATGTAAAAACACCAAGTAAACACTCCATGCATACTCTAATATACAGACCATAGAGTATGATATTTGAAAACTAAAAAGTAAATATGGCCTGAATAAAAGCCCAACGAATGAAATATTATATAAAAGTGAATTCTTATGTTATTGAAACTCATCCTTATAAAACCCTACAAGTAGTGAAAGGTACTGGAAAACTGTTTGAAGTTATGAGAACACACCTTGACTGTCTATGATCTCAAAGAACAAGCTTGTCCTGTTCCACCAAGGACTCTATCAAAGAATCAATTGTTTTCACAAGACAAGACACATGTGGGGAAAGCCCGTGTAATGGTGTGCAAAACAATAATCAGAAGGACATCTCAATACCATAAATGTATAACACATATAAATATTCAAGGTTTTCCACATATAAATACATTAATTACAAAAAAATTAATTCATGAAGTACTCAACAATTAAATACAAAATGAAAACCCAAAATAAGTAGTATAATTAGCTCAAAAACTATTAGTCTATAATATGAAAAATAGGATCATCACATGTGATCCAAAAAACACCATGTATTCATAAGACATGTAGTCCCGAAGAGACACTCAATCCCGATAAGACACATAGACTTATTAAAACATATAGTCTTAGAAATACAAGTAGTCTAGGTATGTCACATACTGTCATTATGTCATGTAGTCTCAATGTCACATCTAGCCACATGATTTCTCTCGTAGCGTGACAGTTTTAGGAGAACCTTCTACTCAATCCATTAGTTTATATTCACACTTCCACAAAAGCCAAATTGGATATATCAAAAATATATTCTCATATAAAGGGTCCCAATGATATCAATGGCTTGCCAAATGGAAACACAGTTTGAAAGGTATGGATTTATTATAAAATTTTATGACCCGAGTCTGGTCTAGTTCCAATCTACCAGGCATGGAAGTCCAGGACCAGCCCACTGGGTCTACTAGATCGTGACCCGCTAGGCCACTTGGTTCATCCCGTTGGGCCACTGGAGTGCCCTGGCTACTCTTTTCTTGACCTCATGCATGCAGGTCAGTTTGGTCCGCCACATGTGGCCCATCCCAACCACATACCCATCTGCTCCACACAGTGCCACACCACATCCCATGTGATCGGTATATTGTTTCTAGATACCTTGAAGCCTTTCCATCGTCACAGGATCTACACAGCGGCCCCCACTATGTCCCCCCTCATGTCCCCAACACATCCCTCTCACATCCCTACAACATCCCCCGATCGACCCCACAAAATTTGATAGTGTCGCTGCTATCCTCAATAGTTGTCATCAGCCGTGCCCACTTTTGGCCTCTCCACCACGTGCTACCTCCAGCATGTGGACACATTCGGTCGTCGGTTCTAAAAATCATTTTTTAAATTCCATATAAAATTAGTGATCCTATGATTCATGGAATTTAACCTGATAAATTATCTAGTTTTCTCATGACCAACTCTACCAAATTGTGCCCCATGTAGTATATTTTCATCAAATACAGTTGTTTGATGACGTTCAAAGATTTATGGATAGCTGAGCCAAGACCGTGAGGATTCAATGGTGATGAATTCTAAGAACAGGGGTAATAAAATCACAAATAATTACCATGGGAATAAATACTTTACATTGTTCATGTCAGCCTCAATCAACTATCTTTAGAAATAAGAATGAAGAGACAAGGATAAATAATTCATCCCACAATGATTTCCTAAAAAAATTCTTATCTTGTATAATGATCAAACCTGTGTCAACCTATGTATTGGTTGGATCATGTCCATAATTGATTCAATAAATATGGAAATGTTATCAAGGGACAACAACCAACAATGAAATTGGATTTCATTATTAAGAGATTTGATTGTCGTGTATCCGTTGTCGGTGAGATCCATCAAAAATAGAATCTATCGATCTCTGGTCTAAAATATCATCATTATTCGCCATCGAGAGAGTTATCCATGCTCTCTATATAGCTTTCTAGAAATTCTTGGGTTATGTACTTAACAATGAATCTATATATTTAATGATTATTTAAAAATAATTTCGATGTATTAGTGAAATGTTAAATAAAATTCACAATCTATTTTATTTATTAAAACGCCAAAAAATATTTTCGACATTTTACACACACCGGTTGATGTTATCTTCCACCTAAGGTAAATTATATACACCAAATTAAATGGTTCCATCATATTTTTGATTCAGGAAACTATTTATTTGTTATTCGACTTTTTCTAGAAACCTGCATGCGTGTGAAATTTTATATTTTAATATTTTTCAAGCAATTATTTCAGGAACAACAAGGCGTAGAATCACAGGTCATCTCAGTCCCTAGCAATGAAATATTTCAATATATTATTCAAAAGTATATTCACATATCAAGGGTCTCAAATCCACAAATGGATCATCAAACAGACACATGGTTTAAAAGTTATAGCTGTTTTCAAAAAAAATGTCTACCTTGGATCTAGTATGGGTCTGATCCGACTCACTGGAGATGGCCAAACCCTTCCGCCATCCTGACCTTGTTTGTCCAACTAACTCTACCCCTTTTGGATGACTCCACCCAGCTTGGTACGACCCAAACTGGTCCACACACACACTGGTCGGTCTGGTCTTCCGCATGAGGCCTGCCTTGGTCATGTGCCCCTCTAATCCACATGGTGTTGCACCGCATCCCACACGGTCATATCACCATGTCCACCATCCCTACGGCCTCTCCACCATCGTGATCTCTACATGGTTTCTCCACTACATATGATGCCACCCCATGACATCCCCCACCCCGTAGCCACACTGCATCTCCCGGTTGACACTGCCCTCAGCCACACTCACGGGTGCAGCACCTCATCCACGTGTCACCACCGGCGATGGTTGATGGCTCCAACACTCTAGTGGTCCCTCCTACGGACCACTAGGTCTCCTATAAAGAATGTAATTTTTCATGATTTTAGATATTGGATCCATGTTACACGATCTACCATTATGTGGCCTCTAGCATCAAATTGCCTACAATCCGGGGGTTTGATCGCATTCTGAGCCTCCCCGTAAGCCGATCTGCAACCAAAATGGTTCAATGGACACAAATGCCAAAAAAGGGTAATAAAATTACAAATAATTCCTTAAGGAATAATTATCAAACTTATTTTTGTCGTCCTCCTTTAATTTCTATTAAAACAAATAATGAAGAAATAAGGATAATAAATTCATCCCCCCCCAATGATTTCTCAAAATATGCACATCCCGTAAGAATGATCGACCCACCAATCAACATGATCTATGTTGAAGCATGTTAATTTTTTATTCAAGAAATGGGGAAAAATCAGGGAACAATTCCCTACCTCAAATTTTGAATGCTCGATTAAGATAATTGATCGTTGCATCACAAATGTTGGCAAGATCCATCAAAAACAATATTTTCTGATCTCTAATCTGAAATCACACCATCGTTCGGTATTTAGATAGTTCTCCAAGTTATGTCAAGATAATCCATGAAATTATACGGTTATTTAGTTAACCTTAACTCCCTATATCTAAGGGTTCTTTAAAATTAATGTCATTGCATTGGTGAAATGTTTAAAATAAAATAAATTCAAAATTTATTTTATTTATTAAAATGCCAAAAAATGCATTCCACAGTTGACCCACAAAAGTCGATTTGAGGCCATGTTTAATGTAATGTTGTTACTATAAATTAAATGGTGCCCTCCTATTTTTGTTCTGGGAAGCCATTTAGGAGTTATCAATCATTTTTTAGAAAACTGTGTGCATGTTCTATTTTAATTTTTATTATTTTTCATGCAATTGTTCTAAGCACACTAGGCCTTCAAATAATTCAAAGTCTAAAAATAATTCCATTAATATTCATAAATAATTACTGGAATAAGACATCACATTACATTATCTTTATATCACACCCCTTTCTTGTGTATATCTTTAGGCAACCCATGTAGGTTTATGTGAATTTGTATATTTGGATATTTTTAAGAATTTTTTCAATAATTGTGATGTGCCCTCTATTTTATGTTGTTATCTATTGTACATAAATACCCAAATAAACTAAACATAGTTTTCTTAATGGTTTTGAAATAAGAAATATTTTCTAATAAATCATTAATAACTGTGTAATAATGATAATGTTTTTCATAGTTGGTACAATGTAATGTATTGATATTTTGGAATAAATTTTAGAAAAATCCAGAAATGAACATTGGGATAATAATAAATGTAATAATATATTAAAAATATTTTTTAATTTATAGACTAATTGGTTTCTAGGAAAATACATCACAATATAAATACTACATGTGGATTTGGCTCTGACACAGATCTACTTAGGTTTAAAACATGAAATCACTGCATTAAGGAATAACCAATCGAGAACTCGTTCATTAAAATATTCATTGATTCACACTACGTTCGAAAATACTATGGGATATGATTTGTTAAATTCACAAGATCATTATAAACCATTACTAAGAGAATACACATATAATAAGAGTTTATTTTATAAATTAGATCATGGATAGCATGGCTTGAATCCAATAAATTCATTACCTAAATAAATACTCGTATTTTATAAATGATCCATTTTATGTTATTAGATTCATGATTTTGTCTTCAATTGTTTAAAATATATCATCCATGATTTCCCATATATTCTAACCAATGAAAAAATATACGAGGAATAGAGTAAAGAAATAATGTTAATGGAAATGAGATTATTGTCCAATTGGGAGCCGAATAAGATGGGAGATCAAGTAGTACTTATTGGGATTATGCCAAACGAGATATAAAAAAATAATAAAAACAATAACTTAGTTTAATACCATAATAATTAATGAACGTGGAGGAATAAAGCTCAATGAAGTAATTATGATAAAGGTTATAATGGAAATATGACCCATTTATATTGTGTAAATATTATGTAAAGAGGCGCTTAGGGAATGTCATATAGGAACTAAGAGATGTTTCATGGGTGGAATGATTTGGCATAAATTAAAAAAATTAAATTAAAATGGATAATGTAATTAATAGAAATAATTTTTAGTAAAAGGAACCATTCATGTTTTTTTTCAAAAATAATGATAAGTTGGTCATTTTCTAACCCAATGTTCCATTCCAAGGGATGAAAAGTAAGATTATCACCAATAATATACACTAGAAGATGAACATATAATTTCCTACACTATGTGGATCTTGATAGCTAAAGTATATATAAACTATAAAATAGAGTAGTGTATGTCATGTTGTATTTCAATTCATGCCAAATATAATATCTTATTTGTTTTCAATGAATATCGATTCACCAACTAAAATGATTTGATATCAAAATTAAAAACCTCTATGACTATTGTAAATCATGTTAATGTTTTTGGTAATTTTATTCTTGAAAATATTATCATCTTAGAGTTAATGGGATTTTTTTGTTACAATAGTTATGGAATGGTATCCTATTATAAATAGAATATAATTTTATTGGAGAAATAATTCACCCTCCATAACAAGAAAAACCCATTGATTCTATACAATTCTATGTAGGAGTATTAATCTATATTGGTATCATTATTTTAATTAAGTATATTATTTTTCCTATTAGAATGATTACCTAGATCAAATTTATTATTTCAATGAAGTATCAACCCTGAATACATGTCTAGTATGAGGGAATTCACTGATGAATTTCCCTTTACAATTTCATTATATCCCTCCCAAATGAGTCGTCATGTTCACAATTGAAATTATATCTTAACTATGTAACATAACATGGGAATGGTACCATAAGAAACAAAATATCATTATAACCATAAAAACAAAGGCAATTTTAGGATTTCCTATAATAACCATGGTGTTGGAAATATATAGTTTCATTATATTGGTTGGGTATTATTATAAATTTTTGATAAATTAAATTCTCTTTTCAATCAATTCTAACCAAACTATATAAAAAATAGTTAATTTTGTTTTGAAAAAATAATTTTTTATATGGATTTCTGTATTCAAAAAAGAGACTTATCGCAACATATGTTCCTATGCTACCCAAAAGTGGGGATCTTTTCATGGAATATAGAAGTGGTTTGGAAAAGGTCTTGTGATGTATACTTATGATGAATACAGATGTAATTTTCTATGGCACTAGAAAATAGAAAGTTCATGAAATGAACTACCCAATGCATTATCTTGAGTAAGATAATGTGGTTTTTACATTGAAAATATTGCATCAATATCTCATTGTGGATATGTTTGAAATATATTCCCATCATAAGAGACTCAATTATAAATTCACATATAAACATTTGAAGATGCGGAATAAAAGTGGTTACATCAGATTAAGGACTAATACTGTTCAATCAATGATCATACTAAGAAGAAAAAAGAGGTATAATCCCAATGTAGAAGGGATCCATCAATTATATCATTGATACTAATTGAGAAGGATTAGAACTTCATAAAATTGAAAATTATAGACATGAGAATCATAATGGAATTAACATCATCAATCCCTGCACAAATTATTTCTCATCCTTCCATTATGGAGAATATAATGGATTCTCAAATAGTATGTTTGAACATTTAGATGAATGTGGAAACTATAATAAAAGGGAATTCCTTGTAGTAAAAAAATAAATAATGACATGTAACAATTTTTCAAGACTATGTTCACTATTATATCCTAATTTAAAGAAGGTTTTGTTGGATTATTCACATAGCTCTTCCTTATTCATCCATAGGTGTAGAAAAAATATATATTGAGATCTCTAATTGCACTATTGGTGAAAAAATATGAATAAGGATATCATGAAATATACATCAAGCTATATTTTTTGTTCGCAAGTGAGACTAAAAGTAAAAAATCAAAAGGGACAATAGAAACATTACCCAAATATATATGGGAAAAGGAAAACAAATCCATTGAATTTTTAACTTATAATAAAATGAAATTAAGGAAAAATTATTCTATATGTGTTGTCGTGTTTTATCATAGGAAGTCTTCTCATGTAATTTCAATTCAAGAGGACTTCTCACTCAATCAATTCGAAAAGATATACTTTAGATAATCGGTGAATATGTATGGAAGACCACTATCGATTATTTATAATAGAGATAATAGATTAACCTCCACATTCTTGAAGAGTCTCTAATATACTCAATATAGTACGATAAACATCATCATAAATAATCACCCTCAAAATGATGTCCAATCCGAGAGGACTATCCAGGAAACCTAGGAAATTCTAATAGAATTCACAATGGAATTCAATGGATGATGGAATAATCATATTCCTCTAGTTCTGTTCTCATACAAAAAACAGTTTCTAATTAATAATAAAAATTGACCCTTATGATTCCCTTTATGTTAGTAGGTGTAGAATGGATACAATTTGGGATGAATTTGGTAAATTCAAAATAATGGGTCCTAAAATAGATGATGGAATGGTGGACAAGGTAAAACCCACCCATCAACACATTAGCACTTCTTTGAATCAAGAGAAGATCCATGATGAAAATCACTGATGAGACCTAGAATAATATTTTGGATATATGGCATTCCTATTCATATCTCTATAGATGAAAGTCATGAGATTTGGGAAGAAGGGAAATAATTTTCCATGATACATCGGTCCCTTTGAGATCCATGGTCACATTAGATTGGAGGCCTATCAACTATCACTACCACCTAACAAATCTCTTATGCATTACGTGTTCTTGTGTCCCTTTTCGGTATTTACCAACTAGAGAACATACATGTATTGAATCTATTGGTTGTACCATTGGATAATGATATTTTTTATAAAGATCATCTATTTATGATCTATGATTTTAGATGTAATGTTATATGAAAAAATATTGTGCACCACAAAAAATTGATATAGAGAAACCAAATGTTTGAATAAGAGATGTGGGAAGGAGAGGAATCATAAAAATTTAATTGCGCTAATCTAATTTAGTGGATAAAATGAAAAATTAAATGTAGATGATTATTAATGGCGGTGATTGGAACAACATGAACTTTTATAAATAAAATTCCCCTTGTGGTTGAATTAAATTCCTTATTATGTATTATGGTTAAAGAAAACCCATGCACATATTTGGTTTTATTATATCCTATTAGATTCCAATGACCATTATAAATCATAAATTTTTATTACATATTCATTGAACAATGGTCAAACGATTATTATAAATATAGGGTATTTTTTCTCCAATTGACATAGAAAAATGAAGTTATGAACTCAGCTAGAAGGATTATTCCCAATCAATCCCATTAATCGTAGCTATAAATGGAGATAAAATCACTGGGGAATCACTTGACCAAGACCAAGATAAAAAGCAAAAAATAATGCATGATTGAAACCTTTTATAATATAACTTCAAGATAATTAAGATCATGGTCCAAACCATGTACGTTTAACCACCCTATGAAAATCTCACTGGCACAGAACTTACCCTTATAGTGTTTTCATGTGAAATAATTTTAAATGTTTCAATTCCCTGATAATAAGATTTTTTGCATTTTTTTAATATAAAAACGGTTACATTTACTTATTAGTATTTTGACTTTATAAATGGTTTTGATTATTATTTCACTAAACACAAATTATATTTTTTTGGTAATTTGTAATATCAAATAAGACATTCCTTTTGAAGATTTAATGATTTTTTTAAATAAATAATATTTAAATAAATTATTTTTATCAAAAACTATTTATTATGTATAGTCGGTAATATAATTTTATGAAGTCATAAATAATTTATATATGGGTGGAAAAACTGTTATTGTCAAAAAAACTCAGCATTTCTAAATAAATGATAATTATTATTTTAAATGTGAAAATTAAATATTCAAAAAAATAATTTGGACCAAATTAATATTTTGTTTGGTATTAGAACATCAAAACTTTCCAATGGTAAATTTTTAATTACTTTCTGAGATTGTTAAACTTTCTTGTAAGTAACTAAATACATTATATATATATGTGTTGTGAATTGTGACATCTTAAAGATCGAAAAGTGTTGTAATAAATTCAATTAAGGGTATCAAAGACCAGATATATGTTTTCCCTTTAATTTTATTTTATTTTTTGGTTATTGTATTAATTTTATAAATCCATAATGAATCCTTGAAAATCTATATTATATTTTATAATTTTAAATAACTTCTTTATAATAATTCCTCACATCCACAACACCATGAATAATTAATTCATAATTTTGGTACATTGACATATAGAACAACTGAAATAAGTAAAATTTTGTAGAAACGATGGGAAAAACCTCGGATGGATTTTCATCTTGATTATGATAATATAAAGTCTATATCCAAGGTTTGAGACATCAAAAATTACTCCCCTCTCTTTTTATATATAAAACCACACAATATCCATCTCTTATTCACTAGAAACTAATAGATAATATATTAATTACACCCTCTCTTCTATAGAGTCTTCCTAATTTCCACCCACCCTCTTAGGATGCTCCCCCATGATTTTGGAGTAACTCTCTCATGTTAAGGGATCTCCCTCTCCTCATTTTATTAAGGATCCTATTTTTTGTGCATATTAATTTAAATTTTTTATAGTTTGGATCTGTTTTTATACATTCCTCTTACTACCCATTTTATTTCAATGATATGAGAGACCCCATTCTCTCTTAAAAAACAATTTTATGAATCATTATGTATTGTCGTTATGCATTTAAAATTTCTCTATAATATTTCCATACCAAATAATCTTATTATGAATATCATAATTATTTATACTCAATGGTATTCACCTAATCATACATATAATCATTTTATTGTTATAATACATTTATTTCATCCACGCTCGTTTATCATAGAATTACACATGATGTAATATGGTGGCAGGTTGAATGATCTATATGGCACACATATGCATGTACATAATATGAATGGGATGGGTGTGCCCAGAATTATATATTTATCCAATAAACTATGTAATTTTTGAGACTCATCTGACATCATTCATGTGATTAAGGAGTGACCCCAATCCATCACATGTCTTTTTCCACCATGTTATGATGTATTGGTGGTTACTCTTAACCATAGTTTATAATGTCATGTTAAATGTTTTTTTTCCAATTTTCTAAGTTACCTATATGTTATCATGAAATATTATGACACATTGTTCATGTTTACCACTCTAATAATTTTTATGTCCCATTAAATTGAGTACTGTATAATATGCAATACTTTCATTATTTTATTCCATGTTTATTACATTATTGGGATTTATATCAAACCACTTTATTATGTATGTTATCATGTTGTCTCATGCAGATCTATGTATGATGTAATTTTATAATCATGTGAGGGAATTTTTAAATAATGTATATGAACCCCATATTTTAATTAGTTATGTTTTTCACCTAAATACCTACAGAAACTATAATTCTTGATATATATGTTGTATTAAGATCACTATTATTTAATAAATCACAAATTAACTTGTAATAAATACAAGGGTCATAAAAGTAAAAAATGTTACCTGAATTATTATAAATATAAAAACAAAATTGGATTGAATAATGTTATGAATAATTGAACATGGTGTAACATTTACTCACATGGAGAGCTAGAACATTCTCTTGAAAGTAGTTTTTTGGAAATGAAGGGTTTTTTATCACTTCTAGACACTACAGTATTATGGATGTGAAAGATAATTTGAGGAGAGGTAAATCGGTAATATTATTAATAATAAACTAATATTAGAGATGTATTGAAGGGTTATTTAATTGACACTTTAATTAGTGGGGGAATATGAAAACTTTTCTAAAAAGAAATTACATCTCAATGATTCCATTGAATTATTCAAGGGAAAGTGGATCCAAAATTGAGATTTAATTTAGAGGAGTTGTATTTTCGTAGATAAATACTCTAGATCATTTTTTATGCATGTTTTGAGTCATTTAATAGTATATTTTTAGACTTTACCATTTCAGTTCTTTAAATTGGTAAATAGTTTTTTTACAATGTAAATTATGTTTGACTAAAAATATAAATAACCATTCATAAAATATAATGGTGTTCTGTAGAAATAATTTTACTCAACCAAATTAATTTAAATAACTAAAAAAGGTAAAATTAAATTCTAAATTAAAAAATTCATTATATAAAACACTCTTTTTAGAGGAAAGATCGGTTTTAACAATTTTTTATTCTAAAGATTATATCACACTAATCACCAATTAATTTCATGATAATATATTTAAATATATTTTTAAAAATTAAAATATATTCATTTTTTGATAATATATTAATTTATTGGACAATTTAAAAATCACACAATGTAAATTAAAAACCCAATTGAAATAACTTTTTTGCAATTATCGCTATTATGAAAATCAATTTTAGAAATTATGTTTTTCCCTAAAAAAATTGGGATCCAATAATAATATGAAAACATTAATCTAAAATATGATATTCATTTTGTAGATTTAATCTTAATTGGGGATGAATAAAAATTTATAATATTTGTTTTTATGAGTAAAATTTTACTTAATTATAAGAGACATTAAATATGGTTTACATATATATAATAGCGACTTTAAATGATTAATTTTGAACATTAAAAAAATATTTTACTATAAAAAACATTTATGATGTTTAATTCATTCTTATATTATGATAATTTCAAAAAAGTGATCATATTATCAAAATTGATATTTTTTTCAATATCCAAATCAAATAATTTTTTTTGAAAATATCAAAATTCATCATAGGATAATATTTACCATTAAAATATATAAATAAATTTCATTTTAAATTTATAATTCCAGAATTTATGAAATTATCTTTTAGGTGGAAATTATTTGGAAAACAATTAATTTGGAATATGTTTAAAATTACTAATAATATTCTTATTTCATATTATTTAAAAATTATATTAGTGTTAATATATTATCCATATCATTATTATATTTATTTGTAATATATTATATTCTGAAAAATTGAAAATAAAAATCCAATTTAATTATAAAATGTAATTCAATCTTAAAATTATCAAATAAGTTACTTAGACTGATTAATCTCATTTTATTAGTGCATAAAAATTAAAAATGTAATTATATTTTATTTATTAATGTTTTAACGTATATTTATACACATAAACACAACATATATATAATAATAGTAATTAAATATTCCATTCATTCTTTTTTTTGGTGCTACATGTGATGAAAACTATTGACCACAATCGGTTTCAAAGGGAAAGGTATTTTAAAATCTTGAGGTGTTATATTCTCCACTATGAAATAAATTTCATTTATGAACTTTTAATTATTACCTTGTAATGAAAATACATAAGGGTGTATAAAACATAGATGTGAGTAATCATATAATTTATAGTATGATATCACCCTTAAAAGATCATAAACATATCACATTCCTCATTATATGATTTATACTAATATATATTTTACATCCAATAAATTCTTCCATGTGACTATCACTTTTCTTTTAAAATTCCCATATGATGTAATTTAATTCAAATATAAATTCATAATAATCCTCCCATTTATATAATATTATAGGTTGATATTAAATTTTGACCCCTTATTCCATATAATTTTAACCCTTAGTGGAGAGAACAAATACACATCCAAAATAACATTAAATTTATCTATAGGATAACATGAAATGTATGAATCATTATCGCATAAATAATTAATAAGATTTATTTACCTTATATAAAATAATATTACGACAAGAATTTTTATTTTTACATTAAATAATTGGTTTACAAATTCATGGAATATAAAATATGCAAATATAGAGTGCTGAATAGTTGTAACTTTCACCACTTATTTATCATTTTACAGTTTAGTAGTATAAATTTATTACTATTTAAATTAATACCATTCCAAATATGGTTGGTGGTGTCAATTGTAATTTTAATTCATATCTTTAATGCACTTGTTTTCATCGTTCCCATATTTATCAAATTGAATACATCGAATGGCTTGGGGATCTTTCAGGATAACATAATTTTTCCCCATCATGTAAATGAGAACCTTCCTTTTGTTCTCAATATATTTTTTATTGGTTCCCACCATTAACATCGATCGAATATATTTTAGATTCTTTTATATATTCCCCTTGTATTATCTACCTATATTTTTTACATGATGGAGTTAAATATCCATTTTGGGGCCATCTCCATCACCTAAACATCCAAGAGACAACATACATCTATTAATTCATTATTTTGTAATATAAAAAAATAACATAATGAATAATAAATTTTGAGAGTTTTTTTGGTAAAATAATAACATTTCTCACTCCAACACTTATCCTCTTTAGTTGATCTTTGTGAAAATCTCAACTTTATCCAGGGAACCAATTATTAACTTGGTTCCATCATGTCATATCTATTAATATAAATAAAATGTGTCAATGTGAGTGATTTTAAATTAAAATCATAAGATATGTATCATATCTTATATGACATAAAACTCAATATATAAATGAGTTACACTTAAAAACATCAAATTATATTTTAGTTCTACTATATTAACTATTGGTTCAATCAGGGTTTATACAAATCAGGTTCATTGATACACATTATCCTCATTCATTAAATTAATAAATAATTCTTAATGGATTTTAATGATAATTTTATTAAAAACTAATATAAACATGTATTTTCAAAACTGGTGTACTATTATGCATATTTATCATGTGTGTGGAGATGATTGATTTAATCACCAATTTTAAAATTTTTGGGTTACTATCCCTAGATACATTTATTCCAAGGCATGTATCCACTTATACTACACTGATGGGGATTCTATTTCACGGGAAACCTCAAAATGACATCTTCACTAAAATTAATTGATGTAATTATATAATTAAACCAATCATTTATATATATTTCTAAGGTTTTTACTAATGCCCATTTACCTTATTCTCTATTATAACCTGACTAATCCTTAAAAATAACCAATCCCTCATATTATACCATTATAGAAAACTAGGCTAACAAAATATGTATGTTTTTATTTTATTTATATATTTAACAATACATCTAAATATAACATTACAAAGCTCTTAGAAAATTTTTGATTGGTTTCTTTAAATACTATTTACATAGAAAATTATTTTACTAAACATATGAACATTTCTCCATAATTGAACTCTTTTATATGACCTTACAAAGTTGTCATAAGGTGTATTATTCTTCATATGATGGTGAATGAAAGTGTAAGAAATGGGTTTGATAAATTAATCAATTAGCGAAACGACATCAATATTTCATAAAGTGTCAGATTAATAATATTTAAATGAAAATTAACATAGATAAATTTTATAATAAAATGATTATTATATAATAATATTTGACTATAAGTTTTGAAGTAAGAATAAGTAATATCAAATGAAACACCATTTAAATGACATATAATAATGAGATAAAAATGAAAATATGTTATAAGGAAATGATACTCTAAGTTCAATGAATCTGACATATATGGAAGAAATATAAAATATGACATCATAAGAATAAGTCAAGGATCACGTCCATAAATATCATTGTGGACAAATTCCCAATATAGATTGGGTTCACTCCCTATTCATATCAATTTTGATCTAAATTAACATCATATTCTATATAATATTGAAATTTTATTTCATGTATAATGAAATAATAAAAATATTTATAAAATTTTATAAGTTATCCCAAAATTGACTCAATTTTGTGGAGGCGCATTTATATGTTAATTTAATGAGGTTAAATTTTATCTGAAAAGTTATTGTTAATATATATATAAAATTTTAAAATTTTATAATTATATAAAATTAATAGTTTTATAGATATCATTTTTCTACAATTGATACATTTTTCAATTCATCGATTTTCTGTTAAATAGAAAAATGAAATGTATCGTTCCGTGGAGGTAGTTGTCTGCGCATATAAAAATGAAGCTACCGTTTTTTACATCATAGAGGACCGCAGAAAAATAAAATAATTATCATTTAAAAAACTGAATAATTTTATAATTATTTCATTTCTAATTAATATTCACTTTTTAATCCATCATTTAAAATTTTTATAAATAATAGAAATCATTATTCATGGAGGTGGCCGTTCTCACCAAAGCCTGACGATGTCTTCATTTTTCAAATGAATTTATAGGATGGTGAATAATTATAATCCATTAATATAATATAATTATATAATTTAGTATAATTAATGTTACCATACATTTTTCTAAAGAAAACTTTCTATAGGCTATAGGAAGATTCAGAATAATAGAGTAGAGAGTAAGAATTATTCATGTGGAGATATTATACATTATCTTAGATGTCATCATAGAAATTATGGGATTATGATAAATTATAAATAAAATGGGATTATTAATGGTATATAGAATTATATTATCTTTAAATTGGGTATATGTTTAAGAATAAATTGATGCTTAGATTGTTCCAGAAGTGGTTGTGCGATTCCACTTTTATAAGTGGAGGAAAATTTCATTTCTATAAACACCAATTACATCCCAATGGTTCCCTGACACTATTAAAGTATCAATGGATCCAAAATTAAGAAATAATTTAATATGCGGGGTTTGGGATCAATAAATCCCCAAAAATGTATTTAAAAAAATAATTTGACCATTTTTCGATTCATTTTCTAGTACATTTTTAGATTTTTCCATTTTCGTTATTTTATAATAAAAACAAGTTTTTTAAATAATAATAGTATATTTTATAAAAATATAATATAACACATCATATAAAATATTTTTTATATGGAACAAAATTTATCATCTATATATTCTATTTCAATTTCATTAAATTCCATAAAAAATAACTTTAAAATTATGAAATTTAATATATAGAAAATATGTTTTTTGTAAAAAAAATAATTATTTAACTATTATGTATAATATGAATTATATGAAAATAATAAAATTTTAAATTGGTGATAATATATTAATATATTTTTAAAAATTATATTACAATCATTTTTTAAAATAGATTAATTTATTATACTTGATAAAAATTACAAAACGTTAATACAAAATCATTGATAGTAAAAGTTTTACAATTATAACGAAAAATAACATTAATCCTGTTACTATTATATTTTTTATGAAAATTAAATTTATTTTAATAAAAAAATGAATAATCTAGCCAATAATTTTAAATCCATTTTTAAATATTCAAATTTTACATGCGATTAAAACATTTTTTCGAAAATATTTTTTACAGTAAATTAATACTTAAGTTTCCAAAAAATTATACCTGGTTATAATAAATTCTAAAGTCAATATTTAAATGATTTATTTTAATTTATATATTTATATAAGGCTTTTAGAACTTTTAATTTAGTTTTATTATTATGATAGTGTAATAAAATATTCAGTATTTTCCAAATCGTTAATTTTTAACTATAGACCAAAAAATTAACAAATTTTGAAAAATAATAAAAACATATTAAGATAATATTAATATTATAAATAAATATATAATGTCATTTTCTAAAATTAAAATTATAAAAAAATTTATTTATCTTTTATATGGAATTGATGAAAAATATATGAAATTAAATTTTTGGAAATTAATTATTCTTATTTTATTTCTCATAAATTACTAATTAGATTGGTGTTAATATATTATTCATATTAATAAAAAAATTATATAAATTATTTATTTTCTTATGTTAAATAACATAATGATCCAATTTTAGATGAGAATATATTTCTAGTGTCAAATAATCATAATAATTTTTGGCTTCATTAATTTATTTCTATCAATATATTATTCTAAATAATTTCCTTTACATATATTTAATAATGTATTTAATTATATTTATTCCCTAAAACCAAATAGTTACATTAAAATGTTAACATAATTTTCTTTGTATTTTTCAGGTATGGTTCTCCATATAGGGATATTTATTGAATATATTAGTTTTTCAAGGAAAATTTAATTTAAAATCTCAAGGATTTAAATATTTCATTTAGAGAGTATAGTCATCAAATAAACTATTAACACCATATCATTTATGTTTTTTTCTTTTTTTGGATCAATATTTTTATAGGTGGTGGAAGATAAATTTCTCATATATTAAAAACTATCTGGAATAAAATATTTCTCTATAGTAAAACTATATTCATCCTTATATTTTTTGAATATTTTTTATAGAAATTTATGAATCATAAACCATATGTATCAAAATCATCAACACATATTATTTAAAATAACTATGGTAATATCAAAAAAAACCTCCCTTATTATATAAGGGAAACGAATTGAAATCACACAAACATTTTTATGATTAATTTAAGCTTTAAATATTATTTTCCATCCATTACATGATTTTGAAACCTTTTTCTTCATCACTTTAGTAAAAAATACAAGAATCATCATTTCATACCTTGATTTTAATCTCATACGAGTTTACATCAATTGTAAAATATATATATGGTATCACATACCCCTCAAAATCAATGAAGTTATTACTATATTAATTATACATGAGTTACACAGTTCAAATAGTTTAAAAATCACCTTTAGGTAGCCCAAATTTTTACTATAGTACAAATATATTTTTCCTTCCCTTTTTATTCCTCTAATAGTTTTTAATAACCAATTAAATTTATTGTGATAATCAAATCATCATTTTATAGTTTAAATAATACACTATTGTACTACAAACACAACAATGAATCCTAAATCCAACATGTTATTTTCACTTATCCTCTTCACTTTGAGAAAAAAATGTAAATTTATATATAATTTTTTCATGTTTTTTTAATATATACAATGATATTTATATAATCAATTCAATATTACATAAAATCCTTTGGAAATATTCTTAGTCTTACAATGTCAATGGCACAATCAATAACATGGAGAATATGAGTGCAGACTAAAGTATTTCTAGTTATATTGAATGTAATTCCTGTAAATTCGTAACTTAATTCATCAATGTTTCTCATAATCATATAGAATAACTTTTTGAAAAGTTTTAATAAAATTTAACTCTTAAATTTATTCCCATTTTTCATATAATTATAATATTTTAGATATGAATGCTTTCTATGTTTCATTACCTGTTAAAGAAGTTTTGTAAATAGTTAATTTTATTTTTGGGATTAAATTCAAACTCAATTTAGAGTATGTTGGTGAAATTTATATGTATTATAATTTCCATTATAAAATTAGTATAATGATTTACTATAATATTATAATTATTTTAATTAAATATACTCCCACTAGAATAATAATCCCTTGTGATACATCGTATACATTATTGGTCTAGGATCTATATTTCACTAATCATTGATTCTTATTTGGAATTAATATTTAAATTTAGTTATTTAAGATTTATATCATTCAAATAATATCATATATGGATCTCATTATGTCAAGTAGATAATGCCTTTTCTAAACAATCATATGGATAAGATCAAATTTATTCAGCGAGTATCCTTTTTAATGGATTCCTAGCCAAGTGCAACTGAATTTAAATTATAAAACAAAAAATATATCTCTTACTATCAATTTATTAAATTATTTCATTATATAATATAATTTATGGATAAACAAATTTCCTAAAACTTTTCTAATTGGATAATCATGATACTAAAAAGTGTAAAATTTAGAGGTAATTTCACACTTATTATTCTAATGGGGTTTAATATCACCATATTATCCAAATAATTCCATTTACATGGATATATTCATCTACTTATTTTGTTTGGAATCCATTTTCATTCCACCAAACTAATATTATAAAAAAAAAATTTATGAGAAACACGTTACAAAACACATAGCTTCAACTAATGACCCAAATATAGAGACAAATATGTTCACAAATTTCAATATACATCCCATTTATGATGTATATAAGAAAATTTTATATAATGAATTAAGAAATAATTAATTCCAAATTGCAAATAAGAGTAATCTTGGAGCAAAAAATTGTAAACCCACAAATTACTAGATATGGCATAAGCCTCCTTTATAGTGAGAAATCTTACACAATGTCATTCTACCGAAGTGTACTCCAATAAAGAGAGTACTCAATTCCATCAATATTTTAATACCTAATATATATAATTAATAAAAAATCCTATAATTCAATCTATAAACCAGAAACAAGAATTATTAATTGTAGAAGAAAACAAAATAAAATTTCATACATAAATGAAACTCTCTATAGGAACATGTAAATATTTATAGAAGTATTATGAAATATTAATCTAAATAATGAGTTACGATTCAAAATATGAAAATTATATCTATGAATATGGTATTGGACAATGTAAATAATCAAACAATTCAAATATTTAAAATTCAAAAAAATGTTTTTGAAGAATTTGTATATAAATAAATTATATACACTTTAAATATATACATGTATTAGAGACATTCCAAAGTTTGATAATTATAAATAATTTATTTTTATTTAAAATATAAATACCTCAATATTCTCTAGTATATGACATTTTATTTCAATACATTATATATAATACATAAAGAATATATATACAAACAATTCCTATATTGTATAAAAATTCAACATATATCACATTTAATATTACTTTAACATTTATCATATAAATTTTAAAAGACTACATTTTATGTGGTTTTAATATTTTCACAATTAAAACCAAAATTTTAGCAGTACAAATTAAATATTATGAATAATTAATAATATATCATATAAAGTCCATTATATTAGCAATTTTTTTTAATGTATAAACACTTTTTAAATAAAACTAATATATTCCATATAACATTATATATATGAATTATAAGTCATTAAATATAAATTTATATGTTATTTATTATTGATATTTATTAATATATATATATATATATATCTAATAAATGTTTCATAAATGTTTAACAATTAATTATAATCTTTTTATAATTAATTAATTTACTAAAACAATATAATTAATAAATCGGATAACTTTTAATAAATAAATTAATTATCAAAAATCATTTTCATTATTTATAAATTACATAATTTAATTCAAATTTGGAAAATTAGAAAATTAAAATTTTCCATGAAGTGGTATTTTATCATTTGAACTATATCACACCCCACAATATTATTCATAACTAATTCCACTATTTATGATTGATAACCAATAACATAAAATAATGTGTTTAGCCACTATCTATCATAATCTAAGACATGTATCTTATCACTTGTATGATAAGATACTATATTTTGTTGTATTTTTATAGTGTATATCATCAATATCATTATCTATAATAGAACCAACTTGTAAAATATGATATAAACAATCTAAATAGAATACACATTATCATCTGCTATGATATCTTATATCATACTAGGCGATTGTATTGTTGCTTCCAATATGCTATATTTTAATTTGAACAAAATAATAGAATATCTATCTTATTTAAAGATATGAAATACACCATCTATTTTTCTTAGTAGAGACCTCTATATTTTTCTATAGTTAAAATAATATATGCATTGATTATTATTTTTAAGAATTATTACGTCAATCTGTAGTCATAGTGATGATTTAACACCATTGAATTTTTTTTGGGATTGAACCAAACTTAATCTATACAATTGAATAAAATATAAACCCTTTCATAATATCAACATGAAATGATAAACAAAAATTATGAATATTATATAAGGTGTTTGGGGTATTCATTTTGAACCAAATGACTTAGAAACACAACATCATCCTTATGTTAAATATCCTCCCCCCCCCCAACAGGGATGTGAACCCATCATATGACCTTATTTATATATTATATTGACTTATATTCCCATGTATATAATGAATCATTGATGTCCCTCAATACAAGGCCCATTAATTGGATCGTGGGCCTATGGCAGTCTAACTCATATCGTTACTGGCCTGCTCACCCGTGCACATGCTTACTTCCGTCATTGTCTCATAATGGCCACATCACCTATCTTCACATCAGTAATAGATTCCAGTCACCTGTTTATAGAACCTCCCCCGAATACCCACTATTAAGGCCTCCTTATTTAAATGTCACCTTACACCCCCCACTTATAGAAAGGGCCTCCTTTAGTCTAAAATATCCTCACAACATCAACAATCACCATTGTGTGTTGACCTTATTCTTTGACTAGTAACCTTTCATCATAACCCACACCATCTAGAGGGGACCTCACCATCACCAGTTTCATCAACCCCTTATTTACACTTCCAATAGGCTTTTCTCCGCCTATATGATCCATCATAAACTGCCAATCACACCCCCAATGTCAATAAGTGATAATCACAACCCAACCCAACCTATAAAGCTGTTTTTTTGACATATTGGAAAGAAACCACAATGAAAAGCATCCCACCGATGCCTCCAACAACAACACATTCCACCCCCTCAACCATGATGCCAATGAAAAACACAACCTCTTGGCAGGTTAAATTAGAGTAGTTGACAATTATCCTTGTGTGTAAATGTAGAATTTTTAACCTTCAAAATGTATCATTTGGATATTCTTAATCACAAAAAAAATTTGGTAGGACCATATTTTCTTCTATGTTATTCTTGTTTATTATTTGGGATAGGAATAAAGGGAAAGATTGATTTGAGATAGAGAATAGACTGGATATTTTTTTTGGATCCAAGACACTAATTTTCAAGTGTAATCCTTCCTTATATAGGCCTATGGACAGAAAAAAATTCATGATTTTATTCATAAATTATGAAATTTATAACCAAAAGGCATGTAGTTACAAAAAATTGTAACCCCTAACTATAACATCCCACGCATCCTTATTGTCTTGAGGCATTAAGAAGTAGTTATAAGCCATATTGTGACATCCCCATGATAGTAATGGATAGAAAATAAATGTTGAGGGGCTCAAGATGATTTCGTGGGGAAATATTCCCATTGAAATATAAAACATAAAATATACAAAAAGTACCAAACAAACTACTATATGATTCATGATTATAAAATATAACTATAAATATAGAAAAACCCAGTAATCCATTTCATATTATAAGAAAATGTCATTTATATAATCAAAGAGGACCAACAATCCATAAAACAAATTTAATGGTGACACCAAACTTAATCACCCTCCCACACCATCCCAACATCCCTAGCCCACGATATCAAGAAGAATAACTAAAGAATTTAGGTCATTTTATTTTCTGTCTATATAATTAGATGGCATATTCAAGTGCATAATAATGAAAATGAATGGGGTGAGTCTAAACTTATTATGGTTTCTATAATTACCTCCCAACTCAAGCCACTAGAATAGTACTTGTTAAAATGATATAAAAATATGATTAATAAGTAAATCAATTTATAGGAAAGCAATAAAAATTTTATCTGGAATGAAATAATTTATACAAAAAACTATTTTCAATAATTTTTCATGCCAATAACAATGATTACACATAGAAAATTCATTCCCATGTGACTATCAATACTCATGAGTAGTCTCCCTTTGATCAGATAAATTATCACACGGTAACCAATATAATGTCCCAGAAGAGAACATACCCCTTATATAGTGTCACAACTAATGAAAATAAACTCACACATACGGTGTTATGAAAATTTCATATAAAACCATTCCAAAAACATCTCATTATTTATACCAATAAAAAATAATAATTACATTAATAAAAAACTACTATTTTAAAATGAATCTTTTAAAATAAAAATCCAAAGGAGTTTTCCATAGTCCAAATAATTTTCCCAAAATTTCCAAAACGAATAACAATCAGTATTTCCACTAAAAATTAGATAATGATTTCACCATCATTTTTAAAAAAATTATTTAAAACTAATCCATCTAGTTCAAAATGATGTGTTGTTAAGAGATAATCCACCAAAATCACAATGGTTTTCATTAAAAATGAACGAAACAAAACTTATCAAGATCCGATATCATATCATCTTCCCTTCAATCAAAACAATACTAATCTCTCAATATTTCAATCATATAATGTGTTTTTATCCCCAAAAAATTATATTTATGATTCAGATATAGAGGAAATAATATATATAAAATTAAATGTGAATAAAGGGTACTTATTGATTAATCTAAGGCTCAATGAGCTTTGACTCAACTAAATATGATACATAGATCGAAGGGGATCATCCCACAATCCTTGGGAGGAAAAGAAAAAAACATAAGGGTGGATTAGGGAAAAATCGGTTCAAAATATTTAATTTATATATGACCTACATTTTATATAGGGCCAAATTTATTCCACATGATTAGTCTATACAGTTCAGAGAACCATGTGCCAACCGTGTGGTGTGACTATCATAATTCCACAACTCACAATGTTATCTCACATAGTTATAAAATCCAGTTGAAAATAGTGAATTTAACTCAATTTAAGGATCCATGGATTCCAATATTCAATCACATAGTTTTCCCAAACATTATGACCAAATAGTACTAATTGTCTTCCCATTCACGGTTTCTTGTAGATGTGGAACAATTTCTACTAACTATGGAAAAATGGTGAGCCTTTAGGAAATCCTCTAAAACATTAAAATGAAACCCCAAAATCCACCAAAATAATAACTATAACATTATATAAACATAGAATAAATGAATAAAAGATTATGTAATTGAAACTGTGGGTACCCATTCTCCCCATAATTTTCTTATAAATACCTATAATGTAGAAAAACCTCATTATAATGGATGATTTTGTGCCATTCCCCCACCATTTATTTCACATGATATATGTTTTCTATTATATATAATTATTATTCCATTAAACATAAAATGGATTGTTTGTTTCCCATATAATATATTATCATTCCTATCAACTATCTGTACTGGAAATGAATTAACAACACATATAGATCCAAGTCAATGGGATCCATTCAAATAACAATATCAGGATTAGGTTGGTACTTGTTCAATTGAGATACATGAAACACATTGTGCACTAAACTGATCCTTGGTGAAAAATTCTAAAAATATTCCACCTCACCAACACTTTCAATTATCATTAATGTGCATCTCTACCAACAAGTAAAACTTCTCCTTCTAACAAAAATGATGATTCTCAGTCCTTGGGGGTATTCTCAAAAACATTGAATCACTATTGTAAAATGGTTTAAACAGATCCATATTTATCAAGGCCTATCATTTGTTATTCTAATAGAACTCCACTAATTGTATATGCTCTTCCCATAAACTACTATATAACATTTCACAATCCCTATGAATGTTATCTATTGATTTTTTGTCAATTCAAATATCCCATCAAGTGGAGGATGATAAAATTTAATTATATTTAATTTTTTTCTATAGGATTTCTATAAGTAATTATGAATTTGAGAGATAAACATAGTGTGTCATTCCAATACAATCTTGATTGGAATGACGTGAATCTCTAAAATTTCATAAATATAGAATTTTTAAAGGCCTCCCATTGAATTATTATCACTAATAGGAATAAAGTGACATTAAATTAGGAGATGATCTATAATCACATATATGGAATCAGGTTTCCAAACCATATTATAAAGACCTGTTATAAAATCCATATCTATTTCTCCCATATCAGCATGGGAATTATTAAATTCTGAAACATACAATCCTCTCATTGTTCCACTATCTTGAATTTATAATTGGTGAGATACATCAAGAAATACTCCACAATAGATCATTTTATAATATCCCACCAAAATTTTCTTCTCCATGATTTAAATATTTTCAAAACTACATGATGAGTAACCCATCTCCAATTCCATAAGACACTATGATATTTTCCTTGAAATTGCAACAGTATGGCCTTTCAATATCTACATTTCACAACTAAATTCCCATAATTCTTATATCCCTAAATGGTCGCCATACTATTTAGTTCTATCCTCATAGAAACACTTTTGGAATTGAATTTATATTTCATTATTACTTATAGAACCAAATAATAAACAAATGAATCTATAAAGAAGACTACAACATCACCTTGGCCTATGATATTTTGATTCATATATGTAATAACTAAAATTTGTTTCCACTAGTCTAAAGCCTCGTCACATATCTAAATAATTGAATTTATTCACAATGAATCTACCACATAGTTTTCATTATTAGGTGTATACAACATGTCAAATAGACCATTTGTATATTCTTCATCCATCTATGCTTCTTTAAATTCAGATATATTTGTGGGAAAATCTGATTCAATCATTTAATATCCATAAGAACAATGTATTTCTCATCAAATTTTGAATGATTCAAAGTATCCAATCATGGACCACAATATATAATAAAAAATATGGTTTTGGATAGTTATTCTCTTGAACCTGTAACTACCATGAACCATATGCAACAACATGATTTCCCTGGATTAGAAAACATCCCAACCTAGATCTCAATGCATCACAATAGACTATATATCCCTATAAACACTCTACAAATTTGAGGATTCGTTTTGATGAAATTCAAAAACATGGATTCATTAAAGTATTCGTGAAATTTATGATTCCATTATAATGAAATTCCATTCATTTTAAAATCTATCATCGGTGATTCCAAAAAATAAAAATTCACATAAAATGTTTTTATAGTATCCCACTAATCCACAGAAGCTATGTTTTATAAAGAAATTCTTTAGTGGTTTATATTAGATGAAGTATTCTATCATTTTTGGATCTATATAAAAACCATTTTCAAAATGGAAATGGCTAGAGAAACATACTTATTATATATACATTATCATACATTGATAACATGGCCTACATCTTATGCACCCACATGATACCCAATACTATTTCCAAATTTTCCTCATGATATTATTTTTTCCTACAATACACCATTATATAATAAAAAAACAACCCCATATGAATATTGATACCATTTAAATATTCAATTCCTTAATTGCATAAATATGGTTGTTATAGTGATAAGACTGTAAGTCATAACAACATATTCATAATGAACATATTGCCTATTGAATTTTGTCATTATAATATAGGCCTTCTATAATATCAATTGTTGATGACCTAAATGGAATTCATTATTAGTGAACCATTGGGATCCCCTTAAATGTTGAAACATTTCATCAATTGATGGAATATAAAAATGATCTTTATTGTAACTTTTCAGAGCATATGATAATCCAAAAAATTATAAAGAGTTATATATTTATTGTTAACAAATAGAAGTGATGCTTCCCATAGAGATGTACTCGGTCTAATATGCAATTTTATTTTCAAATCTTGAAACTAAACATTCAAATATATTATTTCAATTGGTTACATATGACAATAAAAAAATTAATTTAGACTACTACATTTATGAGATCAACCATAAACAGTACATATCATTTTGGTGGAAACCTAATATATTATCATGGTGGAATGTAAGAAAACTTGTAAAAAATAGCTGGAAAAAATCTATTCCCAATATCATACATAAATTCCATGGTAATTGCTACAAAATAATAAGTGCTAATTCTAACCACCGGTGAAAACATTTCTTCCCTACATTATTTTTTATACCAATATTCTCTAAAGAGATTCTCGACATCATCACAAGTTGTGAAACTAATATTTTGGGGGACATAAATGTTTTTATCAATTCCCTACACATAATCAATTCATAGGCACCCATCTCAATCATAATGAAACACCATAGTAACTAATCCCCATTGATTATTATAAAAACATTTACATATAATGACTCAATAATGTCATTTTCTATGATGATTATGATGATTTAAAATAAAACATATCATTTATACATGAAAACCGATAAAATCAATATGTTATTACCCAATACATAAGTGTGTTGTGCCAATATCAAACAATGCATTCACAATGGAATAATTTAATAGAATCATAACTCTCACTATTGAGGAATCATATTGATCATCCATGATTATTTTTTGAGTTCCATGTAATTTCCTACTTTCTACACTTTTATCATTCTTAAGCTATTGATATTACATTGGTTAAGGAGTCAAGGATTTCCAAGAGTCATCATGGCTCACTCTATTCTGATAATGAGGGTTATTCTATTGAACACATCCCCTTTAACCATAAGATACATTATAAACATGAGATGTGTCTCCAGTACCAAATCAAAGAGTTTTGCGACAATAGAACTAAATAATTCCCATCATGATTCAACTATGACATGAACTACATAGTTCCATAAAATCTGCTTCATATGGTATAAGGAATCATATTAAAACCCCAACTTATATATTGATTAAGAATGATGATTTCTAGATCCCGTGGTTTTATTCTGAGGTGTACACCAATCTAGAGGTATATTCCTCTCTTATGAATGTTTCCAAAATTATAGTTCCCAACTATTCATGAAGGATTAATCAATCTCGATGAAACTGTATATCATGTGATATCCATTTCTACAACTATCTCTCTATTAACAATATTTGTATAATCTTTTAAATTATTTATCTATATCATTGAGTGAATGTCTATGATCAACCATAATTCAAAAATTATTTCCTTCAATTCAATACTTCCAGTAACTACATGGGTAAAGAATAATAAATTTTAAAATAACTCTTTATACTCTATCATGATTGGATTGTACTACATAAAAAAATATGTTCATTAATATAGAATTATGAAATGTGTGGTGATACTATATTTTATTAAAAAATTACTCAAAATCCTCCCCTTTAAATTCGTTCCCTAATTTAGCATGAACGTCCAATTCCCAAAATTGGTGATTTAAATCATTTTGAAAATATATTTCCAACATTACTTACATCATTACTAGTGTTCCAAGGAAACCGAAGGATTGATTCATCATATTCAATTAAAATTCCACTTTCTCTGGATAAGAATACCCCTAAACTATGAGTGGATTCAACTTTTTGAACTAAACCATAATTTCAACTAGTCATGATTCATCATTTATATGTCCCTTATCCACAGCCTACATATCTTGTATTAATATGTTGGACTAGTTATTGGTTCACTTGTGAAAAAATGAAGGCATATTCGCATCATCTTATATGAGTTGATTTCAACGACGCCTACCCATTACCATTCAATATAAATTGTAAAAAAATTGATTTTCCCCACTCATTAGAAACATATTTCCTATAAATTTCAACTAACAAAATCAAGTTAAATTTCAACAAAATATTTTATAATTCAAGGAGAATCAATATTTCAATCATTTTTAATAATATTTAAAAAAACTGAAACAAAAATTTTATTTATGTTTAGTATGAAGAGGTTAAAATTTATTTTTTATGAAAACATTTCTCATTTCCACATTCCTACCCATTAATAAAATCACATAATAAAGAATTATATTGTTTCCAACACTAGGACCAAAAAAACTAGCACCATTTCCAACATCAAGGAAAAAATAAGGTGATAGTATTTCGCTAATATAAAAGATGAACTAACCTTGATTGATTCAATTTGTAACATCAATCCCCTTCTCATTGTCTTAAGTAGTGACAAGGGATATCCATGGACTAAGGGGATATCACCAAGACACCGAAGGCTGGAGATAAACTCCAAGGGCCTCATGAAATTTTAGGGAAGAATTTTCCCATCAAAATAAAAAAACATTCAAACTAGAAAACAATAACAAAATAAACAACTCTATGATTCATGTATACAAAATACTACTAAAAACATAACCAAACCAATAAAACATTTCAAATTAAAAGAGGAAACCAAATACAATCTCAAAGAGGACCAAAAGACCAAAAACACAAAACACGATGTTGATATCAACAGATAGTCCCAAAAATTCACTATGCAACAACTCATCATGAAAACCCCACCATATCAAGAATAATCACTATAGAAATAAGATACCACACCATTGCCTATGTATTAATAGATGACTTGTATAAATGCACAATATTTCAAAATAGGTTGTGTTTCTAAACATAGTAGTATTTTTCTAATGTGTTCCAAACTCATACCACAAGGAAAAAACATATTAGTATAATTTATAAAGTAGTTAAATAATGACAATTGGTTAAAAAAATTATAACAATTATTCCTGGAAGGTAATAAATTAATCATAAAACTATTTTATAATCATTTAGAAACTACATAACCATGTCTCCAAACACACAAAAAATGCACATGGGTCAGTTCCTAACTCTTGATTGGTCTCTGTTTGATCTACCAAGTCATCACAAGGTATCCAATAGCAGGATCCACAATGGAAGATGCCCCTTCCACATGATTACGTCTAAAATAAATGATCTTACCTCAACCATGGATTCAAAAAGTTCATGTAAAACATTTCAAAAAACCATTCATTCATCAAAATATTTCTAAAAACCAATTCCATGCAAAAAAATCACAATTTCGAAATTAAAATTTTATAACATTAAACCAAATGAGTTTTTTAAAATCAATCTAATTTTCCCACAATTTACAAAAGAAGTTATAATTTATTTTTAAACCTATAATTACATAATAATTTCACTAAATTGTTTTTAAAAACATTTAATAAAAACTAATTGTTCTGGTTTTAAATATAGTGGAGTTAATATATATTCCACAGACCTCTCAACAGTTAGTCAAAATGAAGAATGGCACCACACCTACCTAGATAATTGATTTTATAATCTATTATTAAATCATAACAACAATAATATCTAAATATTCCCATCATCTAATGTATATATACCCCATATAGTAAAAAATTTGATTCCATGAGAGAGAAAAGAAAAATATATTTATAATTAAAAGTGAGGATTGTGTACATAATGAAGAATACGTGCTTCAACACAATTTGATTTTCTTAAGTATCACTCCTAGATAAAAATTGTATCATCTCACAATCTTTGGGAGTAAAAGGGAATCATGATATGGAAGGATTAAGGGAAAACATATGGTTAAAATGATTAATTAGGATTATATAAACATTTTAGGGATCCACAACTATACACTACATCGTTATGGAACATAGTTAAGAAAACTATTTTCCAAACATAGTGTTATTGTCTTTAGGTCATACCTCGCATGTTTAGCTCACACGGTTAGAAAATCCATGTTATAATCATGATTTTTCTTTCTAGATTAAACTTTATTGTTTCCCATGGGCACTCATATTGTTTTTCCAGTCCATTAACAAACTGTGTGCTTTCCTTGTGCCTATTTTCATTCCATTAATGGTTTCTTAGTGATGGTTTAAGGTCTCTCCTAACTGTGAAAAATCCATGAACATGCATAAAAGCATTTAAAACATTCTAAAACCCCTCAGAACCACCAAAAATGTAATAAAGAAATTATATAGACAAAAAATAATTGAATTAATTTTAAACTAACAAAATATTTACAAGGGTTACACAAAACAATACTCATGGATACTTTTTCGTTATGTAGTTCATTGGACACATCTGAAACATCATGGATATACTCTTAAATTATAAAATGTATGATAAAAAAGTATGGAGTTGGAAAAAAAATATTAACCCTCAACTATCTAATTCTCAAGAATTTCATCATATGAAAGGTTTAGTTGAAGATTGATTATGTGAATGGATGATTCGAACGTTAACTACTGACAGTTATCATTACTTATAATAATTTGTAATATGATTTGTAAAATATGATTCATAATATCTTTTGACTTTTCTATTTCATACACCGGGATCAGCCAATGAAAAAATTATTTATGATAAATCCATATAGTATTATACAATATATCCAAGTAGACTAAAATGTGTCTCGATTTAAGGAATATCTCCTTAAATATTTTTATATATTTAAAAAAAGGTCAAAAAATATTAGAAAAAATACATATATTTATATATAACATTTATAGTCTATTAATAACATGTTAAATAATATTTATATGTATAAAAATTTATCAAATTAATGAAAAATTACACAACATTCATTTATTTAGGGTGAACATGTGTATATGATTATGTGTGAGTGTTCAAGGTTTTGTATGATATATGTATACCTAAATTCATTGAATGAAACTGTAAAACTAATGTATAATATATACAAATATAGAAAATAATAAAATTAATTGAAAATTGTTAAATAAACAATATATTTTTTTATGAGATATAATTAAATAATTTTTTTTTGATTTTGGTCCCCTAATATTAATCAAATGAATTTAACACTCAAAGGTAACATTGTACTAAAATGGAATCACTAATCACTTTAATTTTACTCCTTCTATTTCAATGGTGTGTTATTTCCTAATCCTTATAGATAAATGAGGTGGTTATTTTAGTTTAATGACTAATAACAATTATATAAATGTAGACCCATAAAATCTATTATATAATACTATTTTTTGAATAATGTATCCTTTTGGTGTTTAAAAATTATATACCTTACGTGAAAAAAATTACATTGGATCCACATTATAATAATTATCAGATATCTTTATTTATTAATGTGGTTTCTATAATCCGTTAACATTGAATAACCAGATATAAATCATAACATGATGTGTGACTATTCAAAGTGACACTATAATTAATGTAAAAGAGTTTTCTGAATTATATCCCTCATTATCCATCACAAAAACAAATTCATTGTATCATGAAACTGAAAATAAAACAAAAATATTATTTGGTGACCAAAAACAAGTCCTCATTTATTCTTTAGTAAATATAACTAAAAATATCTCACATACACTAAAACCTTAAAAACATACGAACACATGGTAAAATCATATAAATTCTATTATATAGGATTTTCATCTAAAATCAATCAGTTTTTGGAAAAAATACATTTACCAAAATTAATCATAATTCCATTTTCTAGTGTAAAAAAAATTAATTCTGTAGTGTGGTTAAAAATATTGAATTCCCCAATCAATAATTCTAATAAATGGGAGGCCATTAGAAAAATATTATTATTACTAAATATATAAAGAGTTATATAATATTATTCATAATATAAAATTATATTTTTATCTCAACATTTATACTAAATGACATATCATTACACTCTATATTTATTCTTATAAAATCAATTTGTCTTAAACATAATGTGTCCAATAAATTTAACATATAAAAGAAATTTATTTCTTACCATTCATCTATGTTGTAGAGATTTACCCTAATGCCTTATGTGTATATGATACATGTTAACATATATCATAGAATACAAAATAGATATATCGTATGTGATTATGATTCTAACACCCTGAGATTTTGTGAAATATTCTTTTCGAATAAATTTAATACTTTATATATTTTTCATTAATGAAAATATAGTTTTTATCTTATGTTTCATGCAACTTCAAGTTTATCTTATGTTACAAACAACACCTACATATAACGAACAGCGAGAAAAAATTAATATTCCTATTTAAAAAAGAACTGTTATTAAAAAGTGATTCAATTGGAAGAATAAATTGTAATAAATAAAATTTAAATATTATGTATCATTTTTTATATGTAAAATAAATTTATAAAAATTTACATAAATTTTCTATAAGGATTTTATATGTTTTCAAAATACTATTTTCTAAAAAATTGTTCAATTTTTTTGTTAATAATAATAAATTTAATTTTTTACTCTTTGCAAATCTGAATTTGTTAAAATAAACTCAATTTTTGAAATCCAAGTTTCATAATTTTATATCGGTGAATTTTTTATATTTTTCTCAATAGTTTCGTCTTATGATGGATAAATAAAAATAATGAATTTTAATTGAAAACTGTGTTTCCTTTATTTTATTTGTAATGTTAAATTATATTATAAATTTTTTCCAAAGTAAAAATATTTAAATAATAAATATATTAATTGTAATTAAAATATTTCAAATCAATTTAAAATAGACGTTGGATATAATTTTTTTAATCATTTGAAAATTTTCTCTATAAAACCCCACTTTCATGTCACATTTTCGAGATTAAATTTTTTTAAACAAATACTCTTATGTGATTGGAATTTGGAAAATTTAATTCCTTGTTTTTTAAAATTCAAATATATATTATCCAATAATATAACAAAAAAATATGTAAAAATTAATCGTAAAAATTATTTTCTAGGGTTACATTGAAAACATATTTACTAAGGGTAAAATTAAAAAATAATGGTAAAAAATGACCATACATAGGTAAAAAAACACCATAGATATTCATATTAATACATTATATCTTCTATTATACAGATTTTAGTTTTATTTTATCCTTTTTATATCAAATAAACATTAATGGAATTATTTATTTTAAAAAATTAAAAATGTGTCACACACCTCACTAAGGCCACCATTTCTCATCTCATATTCTCACCTTAAAAAATTATTATTTCAATAACTTCCCAATTTTATTCCAAAAATTACATCCAGCCATTTTATAATAAATATTTTTAATATAGAAAAAACCTATTAATTCGGTTTTGTGAAAACATAATGATGAAATCCGAATAAGAAGTGACATATTTCAGAAATCATTTTTGGTTTATTTATTCATACAAATCATTCAATTGTTATTATACCAATAAGATAAAATAATATGAGTCTCATATATATATTTATACATTTTTATTTTATACTTAATACATAAAACTATCTCCACATCCATAAAATGGGTTATGAAAACATCGCTCATGTGTATGGCGGACCACCACCTCAAGAACTGATGGAATTTGTTTTTCCATTTGAACATATAATAGTTTAACACAGATAGGTATTTATTATTTATATATTTTACAAATGATATATTATTTCTTATTAAATTTTTATATCATACATACCTCCATGCCTTCCATTTTTGGAAATATTATAACATCAGTTATGTGCACGGGGGACTAAAACCTCGCAAAGAGATAATATTCCTTCACACCATACATAGATGGAAATAAATAATATTTTAATGATAATATGTGATTTTTAAGAAATAAATATGAATACTTAATGATAATATATAATTTAATTTTCATTATTTAAATAATTAGATAAAATGGAAACAACGTTCATGTGTTGGTACGACCAAAAATCTTTACGTACTGTGGATTTAATTTTTCTATCTAATTTTTTTATAAATTAAAATAAATACATATATATTGAATATATATTATATTAATATCATGTTTAACATTATAGATATGATGGAATTGTGAGAAAATTATTAGGACCAAACCCTATAAACGAAATATAAATGAAAATATAAGAGGTTGTTGATTGAAATGTGACATTAACCAGGAATTATTTATAAATAAGTAATAAAAGGCCATAAGTAAATAATATATATTATGATATATATATTTATCCTTATTTAATATTTATTTTATAAACCAATATTTAATATAATATATTTTTAACATTTATGTATAAGTTGATACTTATTTAAAATTATTTTCCTGTAACATTTTACTTCTTTGAGAAACAAGCAATATTAACCAACTATTTATCATATGTGGTTTATATACAAAACAAGAATGTATTTTATGATTAATATATTATGCATTATGTGTATTTACATTTCCATATATGTATATCTATGTTAGGAGGTTTACAGTTCAAAGTTTACCCACATGGTAAGATATTTTTGTCTCATTATTCATTTATTAAGACATATGTTATGTTATGCGCAAATATTACATTTTTATGTCTAAACACAACCCCTTTTACATAAAATACCATTACATTATTTATAATCATGAAATTTTTTGTCAAAATTTATGTTATTTATTCATGGTTATTAATATGCAAATTTTTCAAAGTTGTAATGATTTTAGGATGCAATCTTATATGTTACAAAAACACAATTTTAAGGAAAACATTTTTGTAATGTTACATGAATATTAATAACCATCCCAGGTCAACCCTAAACCGGTCACCAAGGATACTTTGTGACATATCCCAAGAGGCATTCCCAATCCTCCCAGGATGGAGACGGGCACAATGGATATCAATAGAGTGACAAGGAAACATTTTTTTCCAGGAAATTAAATAAATAGTAAAAAGAAATGTATAGACCAATATTCCTTTATATAAAATTGAATTGAACATTATTTGTACATGAAACTGAATGTAAAAATAAATTAGACAACTCTACCGATAAAACGTGACAACCAACTTACACCATGTGACACGATTAGTCAATCTCCAACACAACTATCACACTTCTACAAATGGGATCGAACTCATCATGAATCATGCACAAGGTCTAAAAACAGAAGAATACTATAGGCATTAGTTTTAAAACTCAGTTGGCAAGACCACTATTCAATTCCCAAAGCACATCCATTAAAATAAAATAAACATCAATTTAATGTTTTAAATGAAATATATAAATGTTTTTTTTTCAAAAAAGGCTCCAATCTATAAACATTATAATGTAAAATTCATGCACGTTTTCATAAATAAGAAATGAATGTAACCAATTTCAAGAGATGCAACTACAAAATAAAAATAGTTTTCAAGATGTTTGTTTTAAGGAATGTTTATTATTTAAAATAACACACACACTACTAAACATACCAAACAATCACATTTTATTACGACAATGAGTACAAAATATCCAGTGAGCATTACTCATAGGAACACCCTGAGGAACTAGTTCGTTGTGGGCCCTAGGTTCCTCGTATCTACATGTAAAAGTAACCATAACAAATATATGTTATTCTGTATTACACACTTGTAGGGAACAATACCCATAAACAAGTGGTACACAAAATCATAATCATATATTAGTTAGTGTTTTGTCTTGAAAATTTATAAATGAAATTGGTTAGAAACCACTCTGGATCACTAGTATATTAGTACATGTCCGGCCACCAAGGTACTTGGGATTCCCTCTATGTGATCAAGAAAGTTTAACATATTATCTAATAAAATATTAAAATCAAACCCAAAAAAACCTCTAAACATGTACCATATCTCCTTCACAAATATATTAACCACATAAAATGTTTATAAAACAATTTCAAGAAGTATAACGTTTCCTTGAACATAAAATCCATTCAAATATGCTCTTTTAAAGCATAAATCCTACCAATACCATATCATATCATATTTGGTATCCCCGACACTTTTTAATAAAAAAATAATTAATCCTAAAAGGACACCACAAGTTTACACATTTAACACATATTAAAACCCTTTTCTTAAGAAAAATGCCAAAAGGGACTTGAAGCATTTTTCCCAAAAAAATGTATGAAAGATAAAAAATTATCCTTTAATAAATTTGTTTGAACACACCATTAGCATCATAAAAGCATTTTCATAAACCATTGAAAATATTTGGGTTACACATTCAAACCTCAAAAAATTATATAAGGATGCCAAATAGGTTATTTTCCAACAACTCGACACAGAACATGTTATAAACCAAAACCCATTTGTTTATAAAACAAAATCCACATAGTAAATCCATAAAAGGACCACAAATACCATTATCCACATATTTTCCTATGATGACCCAATGTTTTTAATTGAAATTAATCTCTTATAAATAATATATATAATCACTTGAATGAACAACTCAATGAACTACTAAGTGCTATGTGACCGTTAAACATAAGTTTGTCACTTCTGTGTTTTGAATTTCTAAAATCTAACATACACTATTGAGATCAGTAAGTTATTTTCTGTCAGATAAGAAAAACCTAATTTTTAATGATTACATACCTAACCATATAAATAGTGACATAGCCTAATTAATAGTGATATACCCAAATGAATAAAAACATTACATTTGATAGTATAAAGATAATATTCAAAGTAATATATGGTGTACCATTATTTTTGAATATGTAAATGAATGGTTAAAAATGAATTTCTTTATAAATTATGAGTGTAATTAAATACTAAAACATTCATATTTATAAATTTATTCTGAAAAATAGATTTCACTTTTGGAATCTACACATTGAAAAATGGTTATATAGAATTATTTGGACTTTTCTAAAAATAATTGAACATTTTGTGATTAGTAAAATTAATTAATTTACCGTATAAATACATTATAATTTAAATCCACTATTGATGACATCACAAATGATGTAAGCACCCAAATATCAAACTCAAATTCTGTATTTACTATTCTTGGTCATGAAAGACTCCTTATTCCATGAAATGTGGGGAAATAATAAATTAATGAATTTTATATTTGGAAATCCCCTCTCCCCTCCACTATAAATACCACCCTTTACACCCTCATTTCATCACGCCTCTCAAGCTTCAAGCCTTGACAAAACACTACCCATACATCTTACCCAACCCCTCCCCCACTTCCAAGAGCTTCTTGTACCTTCAATAGACTATTCCTGGTCTCTTTAAGGACATTCTCAATAGGACAATTCAAGAGGTAATTTCTCTCACTCTCTCTTTTTCAATTAAATTTCATTCAATTTCAATTCATTTATTAATCTCTCCCCACCTATATTAATCCACATTTTATTTTCACTCTAGTATTATACTTATATTTTTATTTTATTATACTAATGGTATATATATCATCATACACCCTTATCCTCTTCTTTTTATTTTATAAAATAAAACGTTGTTCGTGATGTGTTAATTTTTCACCTTCAAGAACAGCATGTTTTCTTTTTCCATTTATACCTTCAGATATGGAAATGAAACCATTTTTACAGTTGAACCAGAATATGTTATATGACGTATGTCATATTTAATGTTCTGGAACAAACTTATGAACATATTAATAAAAGATTAAACAAAACATGTCTGTTGTGGTTGAAAAACTAGCCAAATTAACCCAAAAAATCATCATTTATTTCTAATATACTGATTCATCCAACTAGTATTTAATATAATTCATTATAAGATCATTTATACGTATGGATGAAATTAATAAAATGTAATAATCTTTTTGTAATTTACCCATGTTCTACCCAAACATCCATTTATGAATACAAGAGAACCACTCAAGGAAACCATAAAGACGAACATTACCGAACAATGATCTTTTAAAATTGAAAACTCATCCAAATTACAATAAAATAAATTAAAGAAACCATAATTAACCATATTCATGTACACAAGGTTCTATAATTGTCAATTAATAAATCTAATGTGTTCATACATGACATTAAAGTGAATAATGTATTCAGATACAAGGTATGGGGGAAATCTTGATCCCAAATTTCATTCTTCATGTTCTCCCTCTTTCACTCCATTTTGGTATTGTTACCCCTTGAAAATAATTCTTTCATCATTATCATACCAATTCTGGGATATAAATCATCTTTAGTAGATTTTATGTCAAATACAATGTCTTCCAAAAGAACCCTTCTTACATGAACACACCTCGTACTTCTCACTCTAGGTTGGCGTTTCTTTTATCATGTATGTTATTCCCACAATCTTTTTGGAACCCAATGTTTATGAATGTATTCTTATGAGAATAAAAAAATTCCTTTCCATTGGTAACTTATGTTATTTTTTGATATATGTTCAATGTGGAATGCATTATAACAATAATGTTATGATGTGATGGGTCCACCCAAATTATATAGCGCAATATGAATGTATTAATGATATGGGTGTACCTAGAATTAAACAAATATCCAATGAATTGGGTACACTGATGAATCTAATGAGTTTATTGGAAATTATCTATGAAAATTACAATATATTTTACTACAAAAATGTGTGGTAGACAACCACTGAGACATTATGTTTCATTTTTTATGCATTGACACATTTCTAGTCTATTATTAATGATTTATCTCATGTTCGTGATCCTTTTCCTATGTTATAGTTATGCACACTCATTGTTATATTGTGATTATCTATCATATTACTGGGCTTTTAGGTCACCCCATTTTATGTATATTCTTAGAATACTACATGTACTAAGGAGAGTTCAAGTTCCAATAAACATATAGATAAAAAGGAATTAAATATATATTTATTCTTTTGTTTTATTTATTATATATGGTTCTAGTTCTCCCAAGACACAGATCCTTTGGATAATCACTGTGTAATACTATTATGCTTTTTATCATTAAAATGATGTAATAATAATGTAATAAAGTGGTGGGTCTTTATATTTTGTATCAGATGAAATGAATAGTTAATTTGGGAATTAGTATTAGTAAACTCTAGAGACAACCTCTAGCATGAGACTAAGTGCATATATGAAAAAAAGAATCTTTACATTGGGATCACATATGTTATTCTTTTAGAATAAATCATACAAATGAATATGTTATTCAATAATTTTTTACCTATGTTTTGTTCTAACCTTTTCTGTTTTTTAAAATGATGGGAACAAGGAGAAACCAGGCATAAAACTCGTGCGATGGACAATGCAACAATTGCTCGAATGACATCTCCAATGATTTGGGATGTGGAGTTCAAAATTTCATGGCGATACTAACCCAAAAATCATAATTTATGAACAATAACCATAATAATGGAGAACATCATCCTTCATCCAAGATAGAGTAACTGGATATCTAATGTTTTATGTGGGAACAACCACTGATGTTTAGTGGATCTTTTGATGCACTAGTTGCGGAACAAAGGGTCAACACTAATGGAGATGATCATTTATCTACTACACTATTCTGAGATGGATATTGTGACACTATCCATTTATCTTCTTGAGGGAGAGGCCGATCAATGGTGGTCTTTTATTAAGAACACCAAGACAAGGGAAGAAATTGAAGAGATAGAATGGGAAGACTTTAATAAAATGTTTATTAACCAAGAATTTCCCATGAACTCATCCCACGATGACAGAGTTTCAAGCTAGTGGATGTAATGAAAATGGTGGGAAGAAAAATCAGTGACTCACATGAAAAAAATGTGGGAAGATTCACCATGGTAACTACCTCAATGGGATGGGGAAGTGTTTCAATTGTGGGAATAAAGGACACCATTCTCAAGAGTGTAGGATTGACATGGAAAGAACGGAGAATGTAGTGGATGAAAGGAGAGAACCACTCAGGGTTCAATGCTAAAACTGAAGGGAACTAGGAAACTATGCATGCTTGTGCACTAAACCTCATGTTCTCGAGGGTAATCAGTGTTATCATCCACCAAATCCAAATGATCAATTGAAGGCTTTTTCCACCACTACTACAAAATCTGATCAAGATAATTACGTTATGTAAGGTACGCATCCTATTCACTAAATATTGGAAAAAAAATTGTTTGATTATGGTTCCACTCATTCCATAATATAATGAATATCATCTAGAATTATATAATTGAATCCCCGAACCCTTGATATAGAGATTTCTATAAAAACACCCAGTAGTGCAATCAGTGCAACCCAAGTGTTTTACTCTAATGCAATTGGCGTATGTAGAAATATTCTTCCATTGAATCACATAATACTTCCCTTGGTAGAATTAGACACTATAATGGTAATGGGGTGTCTCTCGACATATATAGAAAGTATCAACGATTGAGAAAATGATATATATTTTCCTATTCCAAACCATCCCATGCAAATATACAAATGAAGGGAACATCATGAATATCCTTTAAAAATCATTCAATGGAGTTTATGTTGAATACCAATGAAGAATAAAACCTATCCCAACTGGTTGAGATAAAGGATAGTACCATCCTTATGGGAATTCCAATCATGAGTGAATATGATGATGTATTTCCTAAAGATTTACCTGTAATTCCCCTATATAGTGAGGTTGAGTTCTCAAATGAAATCATACTCGTTGTTACATCTAGCTAAAATTGTCCCTAAAGGATGGCACCTATCGATATAAAGGAGTTAAAGAATTAGTTGTAAGAACATTTTGATAATGTGTTCATATGCCCTAGTGAATCAAATTTGGGTGTGCCAATTTTCATTGTGATGAAGAAGGATGGAACAATGTGGTTGTGTATCGATTATCGGGAACTCAACATGATCACCAAAAAGGACAAGTAACCTCTTCCAAGGACTGATGACTTTTTCGATCAGTTAAGATAAGATCAATACTTATCAATGGTGGATCTTCATTCTAAATATCATCAGCTAAAGGTGATGAAGGAAAATATTCAAAATACTGCCTTTGGTACATGGTATGGGTACTATGAGTTTTTGGTGATGCCCTTCAGACTTACTAATTCCCATTCAATCTTCACGAATTTTATGAATAGAGTATTTAGAAATTATGTAGTATTTTTTTTTAAAGTGTTTATTGATGATATTATCATCTAATCAGAGATTAAGGAGTAACATGAAGAACATATAATATATGTGTGGTCGAAGAGGATGGATTCCATGAACATGAACTGAATAGATCCTCTGTATGGTACATGATGTGTAATCTATCATTGTATGTTTTTTTTAAAAATTACACATCATGATTCATGTCACCAGCTCCATGTATTATGGGGGAGGGTCATCATAATTTGTGTTAGAGGATTTGTTTTAGATAACTTTGGAAAACCAGAAATAAAGAAAGAAAAATTTATATAATAATTACTAAATATCAGGTTTTATTAATTTTTAGATGGAAAAATAAGGTACTAGTATTTTGTATTTTTTTATTAAGGCCATTGAAACCATAATTTCCATAGCTAACCATAATAACTTTGTGAACTATGCCCATATTCGTATGACATTCAAACACCTCTAAGACGTGTCCAACTCTCCCCATGTACTTCAACACCCCCAATGAGAGGGTTTGGACTACTTATTTACGATAAAAAACATATTTCTGTCTTACAAATGTTGGGTAAAGTACTACATGGGACTTTTTAGATGCTTCACCATAGTGGAAGCCATCCCGTCCCTAATGTATTTCCAAGAAGCTGCAGCAGTGGGAGACCTCCACATGTCTTATATGTGTCTAATCATATCTTATGGACATTATAGACAAGTAATGGACTTCGAAATTCTTGAATTTGAAGCCTCCTGTTCTTTGTATAGAAATGATGTGCATACTGAAGTCTCTCAGCTATACACCCCTCATGTCACACTCTGGAAACACCATAAGTGCACCCCTGAGATCAAAACAGATTGCTCGGGTTTCATTTGGTTCAGGGAGATTGAATGTTTCAAAATTGTTTTGTGAATTCCTGTAACTGGGACTAGGGAAACAATTAGTTTTGGGTGTAATATACAAGTTGTTTTATGAAAATATAATTTTTTGTTTCTTATTCAATTAAACTTTTAATATTTTTGTTTCATAGAATGGACTTTCTTGAAAACATTTTATTTACAGATGAATGTTCAAACCCACTTTTTATCTCTTCCCATTGAGATATTGGAGGCCGTTATGGTCAGAACATGCGAGGAAGAATACCTTCCATTCATAAAAATATAAAGAATGTGCAAGAATATTTACAGGATAATGAACAGTCTAAACATTCTCCGTTATTTACAAGGAAATGCCTACATCAACCACCGTATATCCAATTCTCAACATTTTGAGTATCGACGAAGGTTAAGGTACCATGAAGGACTTTTCATATGATTCACAATATCCAAAATCATTACGGACATGGTAAGGGTTCAAGAGGATTCCTTCGAAGGGGACCTACGTGCAGCTTACATGTACTAGATTCTGAGCATCATCCTTTTTGACCTTGTTGATGTCATTGACATTATTATTCAAGAGAGGGTCTGACAAATCCTAAGAGAGTTTATCCATTCGGTGATTTATAAACTCTATACCATTTGTGACTCCCATTGGAAGCCCAATTAGACACTACATGAGTTCAACCCTTTCTGTCATAGATGTGTTTGGTCCAGGGAAGTAGAAGAGTTGAACACCAACTTGGGTATTCATCTATCCACACCAGAGTGTTCTCCAAAATGAAGGATGTGGTAAAGAAAGTTGAGGAGTTTATTTTATTATGGTTGTATAAAATGAATTTTTAGGACGCCATTTATATTTATGGGATATTTTTATTCCCTAAAACATGTTCCTTATGTAATAGTAACATCATGATTTTATTTTCGTGTCAACCAAATAAAGAATGAAAATTAAACACTAAGGCATTTTATTAAAAAACACAACAGTTTTAACCTTACAACAAGATCAAAATGAAATTATGTTTACCAAATATAACTTCTAAAAACCCGGTCAAAACAACTAGAAGGCCCCATAAAACAACAATGTGACCCGGTAAATAGAGAAGCTCCATTGGGTCAGTCAAAACGAAGAACATCACCACCAAAATCATGAAAACTATACAGACCATCAGTGGTATAGAAATAACCATAATTCTCAATTGTCTAGAGTCTGGAACACCCTAATTATTGATTTTATAAGGCATTTACCTGACTATTACCCCTTCGGTGACCATTGGAGATGTTTGTGACTGTTGAGTTCTAACGGCTATAATTATATACATTGTCCTTTTTGGTGGTTTGATAAAAAAATATAAAGTATAGCTTTTCAAAACATTTATGTTATGATAATGTAATATAACCTCTTCTTATGAACATTAAAGGGGGAATGATTAAATATTTTTAATTACACTTAGGTGATTTTTCTTAAAGGAGATCAGGATTTTAAACATTCTAAATTTATTTCAAATATCCTATAAAAGTTTTTAATCTTAATGCTCAAATAATATTTTAACTGAAATATTTTTTGATTTCTAAAATAGTAGTATAAATTTTTCCATAGGGATATATTAAAGTTATGAAATTTTTATTTAAATATTAAGTGTTTATAAAAAAACTAAAAGGATTTTTGTTTTTAAACATAGTACTAATGTTCAGAAAACCCTCCATGGGCCAGCCCTCTAGCCAGGCTGATGGAGGCAGCACACGCTAGGTGGGTGAGCCAAGCCCTCAGCCCTAGTACACTATGGCCCAAGCTGAGTGGGGGGAATATCTACCCTTAAGGGCATACATGAGCATGTATATGTGAGTCAGAGAGTGCCACTGTGGGCATGAGGCCACGATGAGGCAGGCGTAGTTCGAGGCATCCGTTGAGAGGGGGGCCATGTATAAGTCCCCCTTGTATCGTTTTGTTCTTTTTGAGCTTATGATCAGATCACATGGCTTATAAAAAGGCTGCGATAACCCATCCAAATTGATTTCGGACAATTTCTTTATGGAGAGATGGTATATGGGATGTAGGATAATGTCGTGAGCAATTGGGGTCTTCTATCTCGGTTTGGGCCTCAATTCCTGGATGATGCGGTATTCTATACATTTTTGTGTGTTCCATTTGATCAGTCATGATCTAATCGTGACTGTCCAAGTAATGTTTTTAGACACTATGTTAATATTTTTCATCAAATCAATACTCAGATCTAATCTGAGCTGCCCATCCTTTTAAATCTCACGGACGCACTCCAACCATCGGATCAAGGTAGGATAAAATCCTGGTCATCCATTCAATCTCTGGTTTTCCTCTCCGACGTTGTCTTTTTCTTATCCACCTGTGCTGGACCAGTAACATCTACCCTTCCTACATGCACTATTTTTCTTCACCCATAACAGCTGGTGGACCCCTCCTTGACCCACCTTTTTCTACAAATGCTACCCCATTCATTTAATGTACCGAATAGGAATTAGTTTCCCAATGGTAGTATTAAATTTTAGGTTTATTTTATACTTATATTAAACGATCTGTTGCACCCCAAGAGTCCCCCAATTCTCCCCCAATAAAACCTCTAGCAAGCTTCCATGAGTCTTTCTGAGCCCCACCACCTCCTCAAACTAAGGCAAGGGTTATTTTTTCTTGTGATGTTGTTTTTGAGAATGTATATGTATATATATGTATAGCCACAAAAGTATATTTATAACCTTGAGGTTAAGAAAAATGTTCTTCTATTCCACTTCTGGGCCTTTTGGTTTTTCAAGATCTAGTAATATTATGGGTAAGGGGATTAATGTTGCCTTTCTTGAAAGATTACATACTTATTTATATATGTATACTCTTATATGTACATTCACCCTTGCGGTTTGGATGTAATCCCTCTTATATCTGATTCCAGACTTCTGGATTTCAGGATATGGGGTATTCTTAAACCTAAAGTAAATTTATTTATGTCATTAAAAACATGTTTTCATTCCATATATATATATATATATATTTACGTATATATATATAACCGTAATGTTTTTCATAAATTTTTATTATATCCAATTTTGAGACTTTTAAACATTGAGTCTCATGTTTAACAATAGATTTTAAAAATATGGAATTATGTTTGGTAGAAAACATTTATATACATATATTTATATACACTTTTATATATAATACTAATAATATAACTCACCTATTTGACCAGATTTAGGCCTTTTAACATTTAACTCTTAGGGTTAATTAATGATGCTGATAAACTAGTGAATGTCTTTTAACCTTGGTGTAATAATATTATGTACACTCGTTTATACATGTGAGTCATGCATGTTACATTAGAATATATATATGTTATCTTAATAAATAATCCTTGTAAATTTCATATTATGATTTAAAATTTATGGACTCTTGTTAATTGATGAGTCCAATATATTTTAATCACGTAAGAGTTGTTGGATTTTTTATTTAATCCCCTTATTATATAATGTGTTTCGATTTTTTGTATTTATATGTATACATGTAGACATGGATCCTCAATTTTAATTAATGTTTTTCCAAGGATTTCAAAAAAATAGTAAAACTAGTTGTCTTCATAATATTAATGTTCTATTTCTTAAACACTACTCTTTATATATTCCCTAGTGTATAAATAAATTTTCACAACAATAAACCCTAAGTGTAGATATTCCAAATACTATATCTTTTTATAATTTAGTTCATGAGTATTATATTTGGGTTTTGAAACTTCTTTATTCATATTTATGATTTACTTATTTTTATACATATTAAATGGTATTGGTTATGGTTGAGTTATCTGCTTTCTATTTTTGACATTATGATGTGTTATACAAAATCATATTAGAAATAAATGTTTGAGCATCTGCAATCATAAATCACCTCATGAAATTTATGGTTTCTCCTTAATAAATTATGAATCTACATGAAATTCCCACATGAATTTTGATTAATAAGGTTTTTGAATTTTAAGGTTACTATTTCATGGGGAAAAACTTGTATTAGTTTTAGTACCATTGTTTTCATCACATATGCCATAGTCTGTAAACTATATTCACCATTCAATAAACAAGTCATGTAATTGATAGTTTTTTTATTTACCTCTTAATGCATTACTAACTTTAGAAACATGTAAATGATAATGGATGAAATTTAACTACTATGGACAAATTTGGATGAAAAACTAAATTTTTCAAAGTACTATGGGACACTTTGAATAATATAAAATGTACAATTAAATTATCCAAAGTAGTATGGAACACTTTGAATAATATTAAATGTAAAATTAATTTGTTCAAGGTGGTATGAGACACTTTGAATAATATGAAATGCTAAATTAAATTATTCAATGTTGTATGCGACAATTTGTATAATATGATCTGTTAAATTTAATTATTAAAGGTTGTATGGGACACATTGAATAATATGAAATGTTAAACTAAAATATTGAAGGTTTTATGGGACACAATGAAGAATACGAAATATGGAAGCAATAAATATGTGAAACATGAAATGATAAGGTATAAATAACTTACTAAATCAAAGTGTTATGTGAAAATCGATTTATAGAGATGAGGAATGCATTGGAATTAGAATGTGACGGGTGGGTCCTGCTATATCCCCTTGATTAATCAGTATGTATCATTTGAAAAACTACGGTCTTGGGGAAAGGCCTTGAAAATATAATTATATATGGTCTTTCCATGAGGCCTGGACAATATGGTTATGATGTCTGCCATATGCACATTCCCCATTATGAATATGTAATTTAATTAACCAGAGGTGTATTCTACTAGTATAATATTCTTTATTAAAGAGATTATGTTTATGATAAATAGATTTAGTAAAAGTTATGGATTATTTATAAATTTGCTAGCCAGTGTATGTCTCTAAGTTGTAAGGGATGAAATTGATGTTATTTATAAGAAAAACTCTGATCATGTATTATTCTCTTTTATTATCCGGTACGTGCATTTTAACATTTCATACCTATTTAAGAAGGAGTGTCTTTAACATCTTTCTATGAATGAGCATGCCTATAATTGAATATTGAATCCTTGTAATTTTGTTAGTATTCTTTTAATTGTGAACATTTAATTCATATACAATTGTTATGATACATTACTTGTTTTACAACATTACTTAATAATTTTTTAGTGGAATATTTTAAATAATGTTTTATAAAAATTAGTAAATTATAATATTTTGAAACTCATTACTAGGAATTCATAGTCTCAGCCTACGTTTTTAAATAAAATTTTTCAGGTATTAGTTTTCAACTGATGAAGCTTGACCGAAGAGGCTGGTTTCCCAGAACTTGATCTGAATCAATCCTCTGTATAGGACATGATGTGTAATATATAAGTGTGTGTTATTGTTAAAAATTAGACTTCATGATTCATGTCACTGGACCAAGGTATTCTTGGGGTGGGTCATCACAGACATAGCCAATACATTTTTGTAATTTTTTGTTTTATAAATGATAGATGATAAATATAACTAGAAATTCCATATGACTGAATAATAAAATTTAGTATGAATGGATATTCATATTTTAATGAATACTAAAAATGAAATAATGAAATTTTTTACATCTTCTGTAAAGAATATTGGAGTAATGAATGATCTTATGAGAAGGAAAAATTGAAGGAAAAGTTCCTAGTACCCAACCAATCAATAACTATAGCCCTTGACCCCACATCTTCAAGAGCCTTGTGTATATATATGACCCCCAATGTCTATACACAATAAACCAAAACTCATGTTATTTTCAACCATCATCCTCTAAAGATATTTTAGATGGTGTAGAAACTAGTACTACAATATTAATTGAAATAATTGAAGTAGAAGTAGATTCTAGGGACTTCTAATTTCAACCTTATGATATACTCTCTACAGACATTATATAATTGGTTGACATTAAAAAAGGTAGGAATGATTATGGAAACATATAATTTTCAAATGAATATGAAATAAAACATGTATTAGACTTGTTAGTAGATCAATCAATAGATAATTATAGCCTCCTTTCACCTAAGGTGACTGATGAGAATAGGGAATAATATTTCAATAACTTTTATTCTCCAACCTCTAAAAAAATCACTAAAACAAAGATAATAATTTCAAGAATGGAGACCCTATAACATTGGATTTCAAACCTGGAACACATTTTTTTACAAGAATAATCACCCTCTCATACTCAAGATATTATTTTAGGAAATATTTATAAATAACCATGTGATCATGTTGAAAAAAAAATCCCCTTTATCTAAGATCACCCTTAAAAAATATCCATAATAAGGTAATGTTTGACAACCACATTGAAAAATACCACTCTAACAAAAATTTAACCAAACTAAATTGTCAATTTTGGGCTAATGATTATGAGGAAATACAAACACATGAATCCCACTAAGATGCAATCAAAATGCTTTGGAAAAATGAATAAAATAATGGATATGATATCACTAAAGGAATGAAAAATAAAGGAAAGTAAAAAATGAAGAATACCAGAATATATCTGACTCTATTGCGAGATCCTCTAAAAAGATATAGATATCATAATCAATTAAAATATTATATGATAATTATAATGGGATTTTGAATTATCATATTCATATTCCCCTCAGACATTTTATTCTGACCCACAAACCAATTGAAATTATATTCATTTAACAAAAATGTGGTTAAAAAACTAGAAATCCTTTATATAGTTTCCATTGGATACTCTATGGTCTCCCAGAATATACCCAAAATTAACATGGATAATCTATGGGTCATAAAGCATGATAGAATTAAAATTATTCACTATAGAAAAATTCATCAGCATATAGTTATATCTTATTAAATCCACTATCATTACCTTTCCATATCATTCATAAATTATTTAACCATTTGTATATAAAATGAATATTTGGTGGGAGATGGATAATTATATGAGACATCCGCACTATTTTCAGACCTTATGATAATTCAATAACCAATTTCAACATGATTTAATTCTATAAGATCACCTCTTTCATTTATTAATTCAATTTTTCAATGTTCCAATTTTTTATTGTGATTTCACATAGATTAGACACTCTTTTATTGGTAGACATGACAATGAACTACAAAAGTTCCTTGTTCAAATGTATTATATAAGTGTTTTTCAAAGAGTGTAATGATTCATCTTCTATAAACTGTCATCATATCACAATCATATTACGGTTGAGAATTATATCTAACCATAACGATAGATCCCCTTACATTTATATTTAAAAATTGAAGTCTTGTAATTCATGGGTGTATGGATTTCATCATTCATTCATGTAATTTGTAACCCCATTGTATTCCTTTAAAGGACCTTTCTATGATACAGTGAAATTGAAAAGGAATATTAAGAGAGTGGAGTAAAAAAACATTATCCTAAATTTAAAATGGCATTATGGATGTTGAAGATGATATAGATTACTTCCAAAATAAGAAATATGAAAATGTAGTATCCTAGAGTGGGAATTCAAACCCTCTCCATACATGATGAATTTATAATAATCATGGGGATTTCGCATCAAAATAATTTCAATTCAAAATATCTAATGGTGGTTAACAAGAACTCCAATCATAATCATCTGATACATAGAGAAAAAATATTATGGGGAGTAAATAGTGACATTAGATATATGGGTAGTGCCCTGTCCTTTGAAAATGGCATATAACATGTTTTGTTCACTCACATTCAAACCCAATACTCTAATGACGGAACTGAATACATGCATATGATGATTTAAATAATTATGACATGAAATAGGTTCACAAAAATAGAATCCTAATCATACACCTCAATAGAAGAAGTTAAAAAAATACTCTTATCTCTAAAAATTTTTAGTTCTCGAAGACCATATGGGTTTAAGAAAAAGATCATTATGTTTTGATGGGACATCCTACAATATGTGGGGACCAATTTCATTAGAGAACTCTTTAAAAATTCCTCAATGTAGTATGGGATCAACATCAATTCTATATCTCTCATTCACAATAAATATATGTCCATTGAAATTAGATATTTTAGGTAATTTTCTACTTGGAACATAGTACCTAATATCATTATAAATGTCATTGTGACAAGGATGGGGTTTATCATTAGGGACATCATGACTGAAAATCAATTTGGTTTTTACTTGGGATAGATCATTCATCATTTTCTATTTACTAATTTTGAATGTATCAAACTACTGAAAAAATGAAGGATGGAAGATATTCTATAAATATGGACATATCAAAAGTGTTTGAAACTATTAATTGGATTTTTATTATTATTGTACATAGGATGTGTGGATTCTCCACTACATTGATCAGGTACATCGAAATAATTCTCATTACTTGAAGACTCTCCATCCAAATTCAAAGATCCTTCATAGGGTTATTTTAGTTCACTTAGGGAGCAATACAAGGGGACCCTCTCTCAATCCTCATAGTTTCTATTTATGAATTTTACACTACCTAATGCATTATGGATTTGACTCAAATGTGATTTTAAAAATTCATCAAGGCTAGAAATGATTTGATCACCGCTAACGTATTCTATATGGTGATAACATCCTCTTTTTTTATCAGGCCTCCAAAATCATATTTTATTTCACCATTATTATTTTTATTTGACATGATGAAGTGGTAGGTAAAGAAGTTATTTGAATTTTTTTTCATTTTCTATGGACAATGAATCCACAAAACCAAAAATAATAGTACTTCCAAACAAAATAGAGTTAAAAGGGGTTCATTTGCATTTATTTCTCATGGTGTTCCCCAATTCGCTATAATGATAAGAAGTTGATACCACCAAATTTTTTTTCCCAACATCATTGACCAACTATACTATTATAATGAATAATATATTTCCCATGATTGAATAATTTTCACACCAGTATATTTTTTTATGATATATCTTTATAAAATTGGCCAAATTGCCTTTTGAATAGTCCCAAAAACATTATTAGAGACTAAATTTTGACTAGTTCTATAGTTGAAAAGAATCATATAACTATTACATGGAATTAATGCATTAACCCCTTGATACTAGGTGATTATGAATTAAGGATCGCAATGTCTTATAAAATACAATCCATGTAAAATTCACCCAGATTCTCATTAAATTTTATGACTACATCATGGATTTTTTTTCAAATAGTTTTACTATTTTTTTTGATTCTGACCACCTGATACATTTCCTCACCCACAGTCTCTAAAAATATCATTCACATATAAAACAATATATGAAATATAACTAAATAATACTTATTTTATTTTTAATTGAAATTCAAATAGCATTGTGAATTTTAAATTAAAAAATTAAATTAATATAAATGATATTTTTACAAAAAGTATTATTTTTTACTATTTATATAAAAATAACCCATTTAAATAAAATCCAAAAATTTCACCCAAAATTCATCGGAAAAGATAATTTTAAAAAATAATTTTATTTTTTTATTAAACAGTTGTTAAATTGATAGAAATTAATGAAATAATTTTCTCACATGAAAAAAACATTTTGGACAAAAACAATATATATTTTTGATGCATGTAATGAATTTACTAAGAAATTGAGCCTTTTTATCAATATATTTTCAAAGTTTAAAATATTTATACATATTTCTCATGAAAAAATTTATTACTATCCATATCTTCATTATATTGGTTATATAGTTATTGTGAAATTTAATGTGCATATGAATGGTCATTTCTTTTCATTGATGCATGTCATCTATGTTGTTGAACATAATTTTATTATTTTAAAATATAATGGTGGTAATTTCTACCCTCATTCAATAAATTATATCCTTGTAATATATACAATTCCTTTGAAATCAAGGGTTTTACATTAAAAAATTAATTTTTTTGGAAAACATTCATTTAAAATGGGATAATAAACCTATTTATTAAAATGAGAGACATGGAAATATGATGGTCCTAATGATTTAAAAAACGATGTTTCTATATATGAGCACATTTCTGGTGGGCGAAAATCTATACATAGGGGAGAAAAATATTTCCCAATGAATAATAGAGTGCGATAGAAAACATAGTTAAGATGAATTTAAAAAAAATAAACCATTAATTTATTATGGTTGAAAAGATCATCAATTCATCATAAATGATTTTAATAGGATAAATATTTTGTTATAATATTATTTTTTATTATTTTTGTAATTACATTACCATCTAGGATGAGAAAATAATGAAATATACATAATTTATATCTCTCTACATCAGTGGAACAATTTCATTAAATTAGTGTGCTTCACTCAATTTTCACTTCTTCTCTTACTAAAACGAATGAATATACTATTTTATATTTATTAAAAAAGTACTGAAATTACATTTTAACAAATTATATGATATATAAAAGAGTGAAAAGTAATTAAATTAATTTCTATATATCTATCCGAACTAAAATGATTATAAAAGCTTATATAATATAATACATTAATCTCTAGAAACTCAAATGTGACATCCAATGTTTATCATAATCCATTCTATAAGTATTAATATTTAGTATCCATTAGATTTAATCTCAAAAAATGTGATAAAATGCTTCCCAATTATTCATATATGTTACAAAAAATGATTATATCTCTCTCTTAACCTAATAAAATATCTCCTAAAAAATCATTAATCAAAATAAAATAATAATTATTTAAAAGTATTTTATTCTATATTATGACTCCTTAAATAAATATAATATTGATCCATAAAACCATTTGATTAATATAATTTCATATTAACCATTAGATCATTTAGGCCAGTGGTAGGAATTATACAGTTATCACTCACAAGTTATGGGGTTACACCCCATATATTTATTATATGTGAAAAGATCCCCACCATGTAGGTCTTAATTTTTCTAATATTTATTAATATAATTCCTATATGATTACCAAAATATGATGACCATATTTAAAAACAAAATAAATCATCAAATAACTTATTTACCACTATTGTTTCTTATACGTCATGTTTTTCCACAAAATCAGATAATCATATTTGAATATTATTACCTCGAAATCATTTATGATATTAACCCTAGATAACAATGATACCATTATGACTATATCCAAAAAAAATGAAATACTTATTCTTAAAATAAAAATTTCACTAAAACATATAAAAAATCAGTAGGGTTTTTTACAACAACAATTTGCCAAAATAATATTAAAAATCATCGACTTCCATTAATAAAACCAACAATGTGGTCTCTTTGCCTACCATAATTGTTTATTAGAAAAAATGGAAAACAAAAACATATCCCTAAGGAATTTCAAACCTGATGAAAAATAAATGAACACTAAACATGAACCTATAATAATGGATAATATATACATGACTAACCCTATTCATGTTTATTATCCTTAAATGAATTTTCACCAATACCAAGTCCACTTGTAGTATCTAGATAATGATGTATTTCTATGAAACACACATAATATCTACATTAACAAAATTTTAATATGTTATCATATACTTAGACATAATTTCAAATCCATTCATATTGCTATGATATCTAGTATATGGTTTCCTAAATCGAGTCCAACTATTCCAAATAAACAATTTCTTAGAACAAATATAAATACCCTGAATCTAGTAGCCCAAAACAAATGGTCACATTATTACATTAGAATAATTTAAAATCAATCAAAAACCAAGTGAACAAATAGTTATTCATCCTGGGAAACTATATACATACTTGAGTCTCGTGTTATATATGAAAAAAACACAATGAAAGTAAATATGTTTCATCCTTTAATTTATTTATTGATTCATTCTTCATATCCAATAGAATGGAATAAATAAGGTTGAGTTTGGATACAATGAATGTGTAATGTAAAGTAGAATATTTCATATGTAAAAAATGCATAATCATTATACAATGGTACATAATAGAATACAAATTTTTTTAAGCAATAACTTAGCCACAATGAATAATATAGCATGAATAAATAATAATAAAATAATCCCATAACAATAATCACATGAACCTTCACATATAAAATGGATATCATGACTAATAAAATAATCACATACAGATAAATAACTAATATCTTAATGATAACATGCATAATTTTGAACATCATAAAAGTACCATCATGTCATCATTACAAGGAATCGTACATAATTGGTAATGGCCTCGATGAAATAAACAGATTAGTTTGTCTATTTATACCTATCAATGCATCAAGGGTCTATATAAGCTCTAGACCATCATATAATAAATGTAATGAATTCATCATATGGAATAGGTAAATACTAATTCAATAAATAATATGCATAAGAATTCATATTGAAAAACAATTATGCAGTATATTAATATTTAACCTAATTGTTATAATTATAAAACATATTGAGAAAGAATTGTTATTGTATAATTACAACCTATACTAAATTTATAATAATTAAGGTAAATGGTGATTGGCATTGATGATAGTAAATTCCTAAAATATATAATTTAAACATTCTTGAGGAAAATATTTTTTTTAATTTAAAATCACTTTTTAAAACAAAAAAAATTTCGAATATTAAGAAAAATAGTTTCCTTAAAAATTAATGTATAAAAATAATGTAACGTTAAACTAATGAGTTTTCTGGATATTGTGAATATTTAATTAATGACATGTTTGGTAATATATTGATTCATTATACATGTTTACTAAAAAGTCAAAAAGCTCTATATATGAAAGTGGATAAAAAGATTTATTTAAAACCATTTTGAATAAAGTACAACATGGATAAAAGTAACATAAAAATAATTATATAATATTTAAAATATTCTTTAAAACATTTTATTGAAATTAATAACATAGAAAAAATATAGTTTTTGACCACAAATTGAAAAGAATTTTTATTTTCGTAAAAAAACTTTCTCTATCATTTTATATTACAGAGAGATTTGAATTATAATGTCATTTTAAATTTTCTTGAATAAAAAGGTATTAATAATTTTAAAGCAATTTATTATATAATCATTAAACAATCTTCTTCAATTGAAATTTTAGTATAAACAATCTTGATTAAAATGTGATTGAAGCATAAACCCTTACAGTTCTAGTAAATTTTGAATAATAACCCCCATGAAATTAAAAAATTCAAATTAAACATTAAAAACCTTGAATATAATTATATTAATGACAAATCATCAAAATGTGTTATTAAGCACATAAATTTGTATAGATGCCTACCCTAATGGTGTGAAAATCTAGAAAAATTCCCTTAAAATGTCATAAATTTGAAGTGAGAATTAATTAATTAATTTTTTATGTTTATCGAATGTAACCCACAAAAAAATTTTAAAATAAAACATAAAATAATAAAAATTATGTATATATACAATCTTATTACATCATATATTATGATGATGTAATATAATCTAGTGGAATAAAAGTGAGTTATGAAACCCATTACTAATTGGAAACATTTATGTAAAACCTCTTGGGATGAAATATTATCAATTGAATATTAAAATACAATGAATGATGAATGATTCATTATGTAATATATAAAATTTTCACTATATGAATTATATAAAATAAATTGGTTTATAACATTAAAATATGCCTCAATGAAAGGTAATTGAGAGGGAAACACATTCTCCAGGTCCGGATCATCATATAAATAAAAAATATAGTAGAATAATAAATTCATGTTAATTATTTACTCACTCATAAACATAATCATGTATATTATTATTTTTATTTTATTTTACACGATTTTTATTTTATTACTTCATAAATTTAGTCAACGTCAAATTTTTTGATGATATTCAGTACATATGTCAAAAATTACTTTGATAATATGAAAATGGGAAAGGAGGTCGTTGATTTATGATCTCCAGTATAAAAAACATAAATAATTATGTCTTTATAAAAAAATAATAAATTTAATAATCAAAATGAAATAGCTTTATGAAAAATTATTTGTGTTGCAAACGTTGGGATGGTAGTTCGTATGTATGCATGAGTAGTGTTTCAATTTTTCAATGATTTTGATGAAAGAGAATAAGTATTGTTTTATCATTATATAATTTTAATTATAATTTTAATATAATATTATTTATTTATATATTCCTACATAAAGTATTCATGTGATTTGGTTTAGAAAAATGAATCACATCAGTTCATGGAAGTGACAATCCACCCGTATACAAGAGCGATGTTATCATTTTAAAAGGAATGTAAAAGTAAAAAATATATGAAGCATTATGTTTATATAATAAAAAATATTTCATGTATTATATATATATATAATAAAATATTAAGAAATCATGAGAGGGGGTGATCAAAAATTACTTACATCAGTTCGCGAGTCGGCAATCCCTCGTACACACGAATGACAATTTCATAACCAATTTTATTGAAGGATACATGGATACTATATACTTCATTTCCATAACAACATATAATTATATTTTACATACTAGTTCTATTATATAATCATGTTTTAATAATATTTTATGGTGGAGAAAGATGAAATAATATAACAAAATATCTTTTAATAATGATTATTAGTCATCAAATGACCTCATTAGGTTTACAAATAAAGCCTTATAAATTGGGTGTTACCCAACAAATGCCTCTAGCACCTGGGAATTGGAGATAGAAAGGGATTTGGGTTAGTATTTACAAAACTAAAAAATATCTTCAATTGTCAAGATGATATGAGAGGGGTGTCATTTTTTATATAGGGGAGAGGACTTACATGTAAATTTCCTAAAAGAATACAAAAATATAAAGTTATTTTCAACAACTAATATTCCAAAATTCTTTATAATTGAATTTCTAGTAGGTTATGGTTTACATATGTTATAAAAATAGTATTTGACATGTTTAGATAGTAAACTAACCATCATCATTTTTTTAACACCTCGGTAATCTCATTTTTTTTATTCACAATAACAATATTTCGAGAATAAATGGGTAATAATTTCATTTATAAGATAAAAATTTCATAATAAATTGATATATGATAACATTTTATAACATTAAACATCTTAATTTTCTAATTTCACGATTATTATGAATTTATACAATTTATTAATATATTATTTCACTTGAAATACAATTAATAACATTTCTGACACTGTTTTATTCTTTTCAATTGATAAACCTATTTAAAATATAATTTAGAATATAATAAATTTATCAATCCGTAATAAATATATAATAATTATAAAATAATTGGAACCAGAACCCAAACAACATACATTACTTTTAATGATTAATAGTTTATTTTCCATAAGTTAGCCACCATTATCCAAAGCACAATGTTTGTATTGTATAAGCTTTTAAGGTAATTGTATAATCAGTACAATATAAAAATAAATTTATAATATGAAAATAATTTTATTATAATTAAAAATATGTAGTATTAATTCTTCACTTTGTGTTATCCCTTTTATTATTTATAAGATATATTTAAATTTAATAGAGAGTCCTTTTTATGATTTTCAATATATAAAATTTTAAATAAGTTGATTTCATGTACAAGTGTCTTATATACAATTAAATATTCAGAATTTAGTGATAATGGTAAAAATAAATTTATCCAAAATAATAAATTTGAAAAAATTTGGCATTATCACATAGTTTTATCGTAGGTCTAAATGATTTAGCCTTTTAGAGGGTTAGTAATTTTTAATTGTTTTTACTAGTCATTTTTTCAAACAATTAATTTGACCAAATTTTTTAATTTTAATTAATAATATTTAAAATTTGAAATCTGTTTTATTTAATTCCATTCAAAATTGTGATATAAATTAATTTATAAATGTTCTAGAAAAATATGTCAAAAAACTATTTTTTAAAAGATACTTATTTTTCAAGAGTAAGATGATCCTACATTAAATTTATGAAAAATAATTATAATTATATTTATTTAAATTTTTATATATCTAATATATAATCTATATATTACATTTTATTAATTTTTTATCATGGGCTATTTTAATTAATTAAAATGGATATACATTTTTCATTTAAAAATAATTTTCAGAGAAAAACATTTTGTAGCCAAAAAATAAAATTATACCAAAATAAGTCATAAATATGATTAAAATATAATTAATTATATAATATATTAATAAATAATAATTATTTAGTGTTGAAATCAAATTTAACGAGTAATGGGAATTGTAAATTACTTGATATATGGAAAATAAATTTCAATTTTGATGAAAACGGTATTTTCACTTTTTAATGAGAAATAACTCAATTTATAAAAATATATAAATTTAACCCAACGTTTTTTAAATGATGATTTTCAAAAAATAATTTCTAAATTTTTTAAAGAAATTAAATATACTACTTTTTGAAAATAAAATGAATAAAAACATTTGTATAGGAAAATATATTTTTTAAGCATGCAGAGACTTTACTAAAAATAGAGTCCTTATTTACCATTATATTTTACTAATCTAAAAGATTTATATAAAATTTTCAAATAAAAATTAAACCATCTCATATCAAAAATATTAATTTTTTTGTTATAATGATCGTGATTAAATAATATATCCCACTTTGTTTCGTCTTGATGTTATTTGTTGTGAACGATATCAAACATGATATTATTATTTTATAATATAAGGTTTTTACATACCCCATATGAGGATGTTTTAAAATAAACTTGTACTAAAAATTAATCAATTATTAATTATTTAAACTCATATAATAGTTAACCCCACTATTAATGTAAAACACGAAACTAGATTGAGATCTTGTTTCATTTTTTTCTGATGTGAGAATTTGTATAACCTATTACATAGAGCTCTAACTCATATCCAAATATCATGAATAAATACTTAGTTATTTTATTTACATAGGTATCTTATTGAAAACAAGTCAATGACTCCCAAAAAATTGGATTGGTATCTAATAATATTTCTCAAATAAAATGATATATAAAGATGACAACAAGACATGTAATAAATGATAAATTTTATGGAATATGTATGAAACATTTTATTAATGTTTCCCCAATTGAAATATTTACAAAAAAATTAATTATCCTTATGATTTTTTCCATTAATTAATTGTGTATTCCATTTTACAGTGTTCCCTATGAAAAACCTCTTATGACATTAACACTATAATTATTCTAACATAATTTAAAAAAAAATTAGATCTACCTTTATAGATCTTCCAATATAATATGTAGGATGTTTCACCCATGCATTACATTATATATAATATTTGAAACCGTATCTATACATAATTTAAATTTGTTATATTTTATATAATTAGTAATATTCCATCCATATAAAACACATGAAATACCACAACACTCTCACAATCCAATATTTATAACCAATAATTATCTAAATTCTTTAAATAAAAAAGTTTGGGGGTCAATCACCCTTCATTAAAATGACTTTACCATTACTACTAATGAATACATTCCTTCATAGTCAAGGAATTTAATTATTTTTTACCAATTTTCTAAAAATTATGATTTATAGATAGACACAATACCATTTATGATACATTTCTTATAGAAAAATAATCACAATATGTGTCTCCCACCTTCTGTAGTATCTTCCATTTTCTAAACACGTTTACTAAAAATGAATTACATCTCAGTTTTCATAGAAACTTATCATTTTATCAATAAAAAATCCTAATATATTATTTTTTTTGTAATTTTATCCTTTATGAAAAATAATTATTTATAATTTTCTAACATAATATTATATATCTTAAACTCTTGGGGGATCATGTCTATCATTTATAGTTTAAGTGTAACTTGAATCAATTCTATTCACATTACCTAATTTTAAACTAAATTGTTACCCATATCAATAATTATTCTATTTTAATATACATAAACTTCTCCATGTTAATATTTCCTTAATCCATTTCATCATATAATTTTATTATTTATATTAAAATATCATGTTTCGTCCTAATAATTTATCCTGAGTAAGATTATGAATATAATATCTCACTCTATTTTTGGGATAACCAATAAAAAAAATATATTATAAAGATAATTTTTCTAAAATTATTAAATAATATATATAATTCATTATGAAATATTCCCAAAAAATATAAATTATTATGTTACTTAGTTCATATATATTATGTATACATTACAAAAAATCAGATATAAAATGGTTTATTATGAAGATGGTGTAACCCTAAAATATCTCTAGAATGATTTAATAAGGCCAAATTGAATCATTATCTATTAATGAATTTCTAAAATGTTATATTTCCTCCTCTCACACACACACACCATTCCATTTATTCATTTTAGTGGTCGTGGTTTATAAAAAATTTAATGATCTCTCACATGTTCAGTAACTTTCTCTCTCAAGTATTCACCGCATTGATCAGATTAAAGAATATTTATTATTCTCCCATGATTTTTAATTTAATAAATTATGAAATATTTTAATTTTTTAAAGGTTCTACAGGTATTTCTGATATGATATGAAAAACCATTCCAAATAAAGTCATCCATAATGGTTATAAATTTTCTATACCAATTTCTTTTTAGAAAAAACATTAGTCCACATATATCATTATGTATAACATATAATAGTTCACGTGAAATCATCTTCTAATTCATTATTTTATATCTCTATTACGTTTGTTTTATCTTTCATTATATCTCTTAAACTATTATTTTTTCATCATTCTCTCTTTATTATTCTAATATCTTGAATTTTTTTTTCTATGTTTTCCTCCTGTTTCTCATTTTTTTACTATTGGTTGTTAATATTCTTTTTATATCCTTATGACTATTTTCCACTACATTATTTCATGATCCATCTCATAATACGACATATTATAATGTAATTATGTGTTTCTTTAGTTATTTTTAATCATGGTGGTGGAAATTTTTACCCAGATCTCTCCTCTTCTATTTAATTTTGTTGTATGTTTTGTTTATTTAGACTGATTATATTAATATATTCCCCCATTATATGTCTTGTAATATTTTTATATATCAATTCCAATGAGACCCCATTCATGTCCCAGTTTCCTGTAATTTAATTAAATTTTAATTTTTCTAGTAGGTTCTTTTTATGGCGGTCTCTATGAGTTATTATTATGTTGTATTCATGCTCTCTTTTCCTTCTGGATTTTTTACATAAAAATGGATTTAGTAGTGTATTTATTTTTTAATTTTTATATTATTTATATTTTGTTGTTTTATATTTCATTCCTAGTATACTTCTATGGTATCTTCTTCAAATGGTGGTAATTTTAGACTTCTCATAAGTCACACATCATTTCATGTTGGGATGGCCACTTATGAAGGGGATGTATTGGGAGGGATCATGGTTCTATGATGAGAGGTTTTATCATTGATATTTGATTTAATAGACTCATAATTTTCAGATTGTGTGTGTTATAATTTCATATTTAATATTTATTTTTTGAATTTTCAATTTTTTTAGGCAGAGTTCTAGAAGTTTCTACAAGATTTTGTAGATTTTGGGAAACCTTTAATGGATGGAATGTTTGAGCATGTGTAGAAGAAAACGTTTGGATCCTTATAAAATATTTCATAGATATTTTTTGAATGAACATATGTAGCTCATGGTTAGAAAACTATTTTGGATAATAAGAAAATGTTCTACATAAACTATGTGACTCGAGACGAAGGAAAAAATTATAGTTGCCACAAGGTGAAATACAGGTGTGAGACATGCCTCTTAAATCGTACGGCATGAAGAAAATAAGAAAGTAAATTTAGATATTGCTTTTCCTAAATATCCAAAAAAACATGAAGGTTCCTATAATAAGAATGATGAGTTACATAGTTGATAATGTTATTGAAAAAAATGTGAAAAATCCCTCTGTTTATGAAATTAATGTACCAAATTTCTTCTTTATATCCACAAAAACCACTAAGTTTTTTTCATTATTTAGCCTATAACTCTGTATCTTGAACCTAGGGAATCCAACGGGTATATATAGTGGATTACATCCCTTCTTAGGTCGATTATGATGGATCTAAACATGTTAGTGATTGAAGAATTAAGCCATGTGATCATGGATCCTCTGTTATTCAGTTTTATTAATGATCTACACTTTTTCCCTAGGGATGAATCACAGATCATAAATTTCATAGATAGATATAAATATTTGGATTCCATATAATAATGAATTATTTTATAGTTGATAGAATGGTTATTGATCTAGTACATTGGTAGCCTTTCAATGATCAATCCCAGATTTAACGATGTTGGTAGGTATTGGGAGGTATGTGGGTGCAGATCCAATCCATAGAAATAGAATATTTATGAATATTATTCGATAACACTAGATGTTTTTAAATTGGGATTAGTTTTTTGATTATATGGAATGTTGGATTGATCTTCATTGTGCAAAGGCATGATTCAGGATTCATATCTCATCATTTCTATGTGGATTTTGTTAATGAACAAAGATAGGCTTTCCTTATGATATTGGGCCATTATTTGTATTTTTTTCTCCTTGTTTGGTTTCTGTTTATTCCAATTATAATGAAAAATCCGGGATTATTTGGATAATTTATATAGGGTGTCTTGTGAGACCATATATTGGAGGGCTTGTACATTCCATTATATTTCGTGTATTATTTGAGTAGTATTTCATTTCTTATGGAATGATTGGAGACCGTATTATTCATTTTTTTCAATTATTAATTGAATAATGTTTCATAAAAATGTAATTGTTTTCTAGGGTATATTATTTCTCATTATGTGGATCCTTTTATGTCAAATTATATAGAGCTATTTGAATCTAAAATTAAATATCCAGGTTTCCATATGACCCTAAAAAATTTGTATAATTTTGTAGAGGTTTATCTTAACTAACATGGTACATTGGACATGGCATATTTTGGATGTTCAGAACCTTCTCTTGGAAATAATTTCCTTATAGGAAATTAATACCAGATTATTTCAGAGTCCATATATGATTTTATGATCTACAAATGGGGTACATACTCATGTATAAAAGGGGATCCATTATTCATGAATTTTATGCATGCATGGAATTAAATGCGGGAAGGTAGTCAGGTGACCTTGTAAATACCATTCTGTTAAAGAGGTTTTGGAGTTATTCCATAACAGTGGGATGATTATGTTCATTCAAGGAAATGAGGTTACATGGCATAATATATTTCATCTAATTGACAATATTTATAATAATCTCTTATAAAATCCAACTTGGTATGACAAGTTGTGATAGAGTCTTGGTTTTTGAATTGTAAATAATTGTACAAGGACACCATCAAAATCAACTCTCGACCTAGCCCAAGGCATGGCTCAATGGGTATTTCCAATCCCAATAGGATGGAAACTAGTTCTGAGGCATTGAGTGACATCTTTGGGAATATTTTATCCGATGATATTTAACTATGAAAAACTAAAAAAAACACCACCTCACAAAAAATAATCCCAACATGAGATATAAAAGGGGACACAATAAAAATAATTTAAACATTTAGCATTTAAATTAATATATAATCCTAAATAACCATACATGGGAGGGATTTGATTTGATAAAAAATCCTTCCTAAAATATATAGTTCGACACTCTCATTAAACCACCAACATACCAATCCAAAAGGGACCAATAGAATATAGAACCACCAACACCACCAATAGAGGTCCTATCCTTATTGAAATCAATAAAAACAATATATACATACACCATAGCGTGTATGTAGTGTTTGAGATAAATTTAATATTATGATACCGCCAAATAAATCCATTAAATGAAATAAAAAAATTAGCAGTCCAGTTTTTTAAATGAATAGGGTTTTAAACACATGAAAGATAAATGGGTTTTTATTTATATGAAAGATCTAACAATATAGATTTAATTATATGTGGTTCAAAACAAAACGAAGGCACCATGGGTGAATACCTAAGTAGCTAGGTTTTTAAGACCCTAGGATCCTTAAACAACAGTGATCAAACTATTTAAAAGGTTATCCTTCATGAGCCACTAGAGAGTGCATAGCTAATGTCCTAGTGGTCTCCATGTCATCATCATTTCTTTCATTAGTGTTATAGCATGAACATTATGAAGTGGCTGGGTAATTTCCCATCAAACCCAAATGGAATACTATTCCCTACCAACACATCAAAAATATATTTTTTTCCCATGTGATATATTCCAATTTATATATAATGTGAAAACCCTTCCATATAATCAAAATATAAAATAATAAAATCCCCACTTTCTAAACAACCATTTGGAAAAGGGAAATTCAATATTCAAAAATTAACTCTCACCAAAACCAATGGAAACAAGTTTAACACCACCAGTAATATATACATAACCTATTTAGAAACAAAGGAAATAATAATAAAATCATTAATTATTTTCAAGGCATGTTACCACCTATATCTTTCTTGAAATCACTAAGAACCAACAAGAAACCATATGTCACACTAAGGGAGGTCCCTAAGGAAGCAATAACATAACAAAGATATAGTATTCCTACTAAAAGAAAATATATTGCACCAATAATTGTTAAAAACTGTTGGTGTAAAAAATATTACTCAAGGAGGAGGGGAGAAGATATAGAAATAATAGAAGGGAGAATATTAGAAATGACATACTTGAATGAGTCTTGAGGATTCTGATAAAAATGACCCAATAATTGGAGAAACAACAGAGGAGTGGATGATAGAGTGGTGAAACTATGATATATGGGGTCTAATGTAGGGAGATTTAGGGGTTAATATTTTAAAATCAGTGAGGGTAGTTTCCGAATTTTAAAAAATTTAATGGCCGAGCAGGCCACATGGTTTGGTCATACAGTTTTCCAAACCGTGCACTAACTATGCATTACCTCTATCCAAGAGGACAATATTATACATGGTTACCCTAGAGGTGTGAATAACCAAGTTACTATACAAGTACCCATGATGGTGACACTATCATAGTCGCATAGTTAGCATGGGAGGGTCGCAATATCATGTGCAATGTCAGGCAACTGGATAGTTCAACTATCCATGGTGAATAGTTTTCACTAGTCTGGTGCATAGAATTAAGTATGCTTGTTAACGATATGTACTAACTATACACAAACCATGAACCTCCTTCTATTTGGAATGAAAATAAATATTTTTCTCAAAAACTTTTTATAAAATCATGTAATAAAGGTATGTCCAATAAGAAAAGAGAAAATTCTTCAAAAGAACACCACATATATGAAAATTCTCCCCACAATGACTACTTTTTGTCCCCATAAATTCAAACTAATTTATGATCAGAGAATAAATGAGGGTAATTCTCTAACACCCATGTTTTATATTACTAGGATTCATGACGGTCATTTCCATGCTACCAAAGGACCTTAACCGATGGTATGGATTTCACATGATGCACTTTTAGTTGGGGATCCAAAATCCACATAGGGTGCTCAAACAAGAGAATATCAAATTTCTACTCCAACTCTTCCCAATTCAGAATGTGGAATGGGATAGGGTGACACTTCTTCAATTTATTGACAAGGAAAACATTATGTATTAATGTCAATTAGGTCATAATATCCAAAATGAATACGACTTTACCAAAAAATTCAGTAATATCAAAAGGTATTATATTCCTCGAGGTAAGAATCCCCTACCTACCATGATGATGGTGAACCGGGGATGTTGTCACCTATAGAAAGATTCAGACATCCACTGATAATTAAAAGTATTAGTTTCATAAATCAACATTGTATTTTTGGAGAATATACATTGATAACAATTATTATTGGGAAAGCTGAACTTTCTAATATGTTTATTGCAAAAAAATTAGTTCTAGAAAAGGCATATCACCCACTTTTATCCAATGTTTGGTTGACTGACATGGATTACCATATTGAACATAAATGGGAATCATCAATTTTGAAGATTGGAAATTATTATTATATACAAAATTCAACCAATCTGGAATGGTTATCCCAATATCCTCTAAAATCCAAAACCCATGCGAGGAGAATGTCTTCAAAATTTTGTTTTTCCCATTTCATATGAAAATACATTTGATGATCGTAGGTCCTACTATGTTTGACCTATCACCCCATTTATTATTGAATGCCTTACTAGAACTGTGAGGTAAATTATGGGTCCCTGTATGAAATTATAGATTATGAAACACCCTGAAGACTTATAATCACCTGAGGATAGAAATGGCCTAGTTCATCAACATTTTTCGAACACATGATCATAATGAAATTTGATGATTGGCCAATATGGTCAATAACCACCAAAATGGTGTTCCTTACAAGGGTCTTATGAGAAAACCCGATTATAAAGTCCATGATGACTTCATCCCACACCCAATTATTAACGGTGTGTGGTTGAAGAAAACATGATGTCCTTTAGGGGTCGACATTAATCTGTAGGAAATTATAACACTAGGGAAATGAAATCAACAATATCATACTGGATACCTAAACTCCAAAACATATCGTGGACATCCTAAAACATCATGGTGGTCCTAGGATAAATGGCCATTGAAACCGGTGGATATCAAACATAATCTCCTTCCACAAATATAAAGTCACCTCAAATAGTGATTCAAAACAAAAAATTTACTACAAATAATATTAACCAATCTCTAGGATCCTCCACACCATTTATAATCAACATAAAAAATTAACATGATTCATCATTAGTCTTCTCTTCCTGATTCAACTCTAAAATATGTAGATTCAATTGAATTCGATCCAAGAACGTGCCTCCATTATGAAATGTGTTTCTTAGGTGCATCTAGGGAACAAATACCCATCAAAGTTCATTTACCACTATACACCTTCATGACTATCAAAGATATCTTAACACATTGGGAATCCGCTACCACATTCCCTTTTCCTTGGGTATAGAAAATATCAAATTTGATCACCTAAAGATACTCAAAAAATCATTAAATCCTTATATTGAGAAAATTATTAGTGTAAATGTTTTCTAGGATCTTCTTATCAGTTTAAACTAAAAATTTCACACCAATGTGATTTTTATTCCATGTCATAAAGGCATGAATCACTAATTATAGCTATAGGTCAAGGTTAATCAATTATTTTCATGTGTTTATATTTAGTGAGTGTTGTGTGCCACAACATGTCTATTATACATCAACAAACACCTAATACATGGGCCTGATGTGATTTCGTAGACCATATATCCCTTCTCATATTCTTGTAGGATCAAAATATGGGTGTTGGTAAAATTTCACTTGAGTTCCTCATAATATTCATGATATTCTAGGATTTGGTCAAACCATAATCCCTTTTGATTATGTGCGGTAATAGGTGATGAAATCTTACAGATATCAATGATAACCCTCCTATTGTATAATATCAGGAAAAATAATATCCTAATATCAAATACATTTATCAGTTTATCCCATGTCATCATTTCATCGATTTTCTCCATGTCCTTTGAAACCCCATACATTGATATCACATGGACTTGAAACATGACCTCTCATATCCATATAATGTACTTAGATAGTATAACATAAACGAAGTGATCTAGAAGGGTGCACTGTATAACCGTCAGGTCCAATCAATACTCTTCCTTTTCCCCTTAGTAGACTATGATGTCATCCATAAACACTACAATAAAGGAGTTGACGTAAAGAAAGAATACCTGGTTCATAAGATCCATTGAAACTATCAGAGCATTTTTCAACCCAAAGGGTGAGACCAAATACTCAAAATATCCACAGAAACATCAAATTTCAATCTTTTTAATTTCTGTCTCTCAAACCCTTGCTTTGTGATATCCAATCCTCAGATAAATCTTGAAAATTTAACTTGGCCCATTGAACCAATAAAATATGTCATCAATGAATTTAAATAGATATTTATTCTTGGTATTGAAATTATTCAACTTCAAATAATAAATTATCAACCTAATGGAACCATTATATTGTAATCCAACCATTTTATTACATAGTATTATAAATAAATGGAACAAAAAAAGATTATATTTTTAACATATGTTTATTAGAAATTAGGAACATAATACCAGAAAGAATAATGAATTATTCTATTCTAATTGAATGGATTCTTCACGGGTCCATCCTCAGTTACATTTACTACATATCATAACCTTGGGAAACATATCAAAGCTAATAAGTTTGCATGAGGACCATTAAGTATTAAAGGGATAGAGTTTAGATGTGATCTTGAGAAAATATCAATATCAACATGAGGAATGACAATACAACATGAAAAATAGATCATAATTAATAACACAAAAAAATTAACATTGACCATAAAATGTAATTTTGTATGATACATTAAAATGATACATTTGTAATCATATCACAAAGGTTCTATCATTGAAAATTACCAAGGCTATTCACCAAGGTATCTTAAAACATGTCGCCTGAAGAGATTTAATTCTTTACCCAATGCATTGGGGCACAATTAGTGAAAAATAATTATATGTATTAATTAATGTAATCCACAAAGATTATAGTCATTCATTTCATTAAAAACTTGTGGATAATAAATAATGGTTTTCTTATCAAAAATCACTATGTAAAAATGCTTTCAAATACATGATCATTATTTCATTTTTTAAATTAAAAGTGGATATGGATTTCTTATGCATATATACTAAAATAAAATAAATATGTTTTGTATTTACATGAATACCCGTGGAATGTAAAAAGATAATGGTATCCACACCTATAAAATAAACGATAATTTCTTAATGTGAAAAGTGAAATTTTGATAAGTGAATTTGGTGGCATGATGGGTATAAAATGTGGTTTTATAAAATCTTATATTAAGAGGGGAAAATGGTATACCATTAAAAATACATAATTAAGAAGTAAATTTATGATCAATAGAAAAAAAATTGAGTAAAATAACATTTATAATAGATATACAGAAAGGGGTTCTAGAACAAAAGATAAATGAAGGTTAATTTCCATATCAAAAATTGTTCATCTTAAATCATGAGGATTGGAAACCTGGATTATTTAGGAATCCTTGTGGGACTCCTCAATCGTAAAACTACCAGGCATTCATATAGGATGGATTGGGATTAAAATGAAATGGATAAATATGTGTGTATTTATAGAAAAAGTGGAGGATTTGTTGGATAATTTTTTAACATGGGACATAGAAATATAGGTTATGGAAAATGAAAAATTATTGGAATACCCATGGATTTTTCCCATGGTTTTCGAAATTTGGTTTGTATCTTAAGTTATTTCAACCCACAAAAACTAAGTAAAAAAATTATTATTTATTTTTGCATGTAAAATTATGGTTTCCACATTGTAATGTTTTTAAGCCCAATTTTCTATTTTATACTTCAAAAATCAATTTTATGATTTTTTAAATGGATTAAAAAATATTAAAACTTTTAATAAAATTATAATAACATATTTATGTTCATGTATTGTTTGTTAATTAATTATAACATCATTATAACATAACTATTATGACATTAAACATACCGAAACCCAAAATGTATTTTTACTATTCATGGAAATTTAAATGTATTTTAAGACATTAACATTACTTCCACGTAACCTCATTTATCATTAATAATTTCAAAATTTATGTTAATTAAATCATAATAATTCTGGATATATGTGAAATTTATCTTTTAAATATGAAATCCTAATTTTTTTAAAAATAATGGGTTGTAAGGAGTAATCAAATTTTTTTAATTACTAATTCCCTAAAACATAATAAAATTATTTTTTTTCATTTGTATTTAAATAAGATTGTATTTAATATACTATTTAATTAAAATTAATATTATTTAGAATACCATTGTTTATTATAAAAATGAATAGTTTTTCTTATTTTTTCAATTTTTTCTGAAAAATAAATTTATCAAATTCACCTCAATTAAAAATATATTTCATTAAAAACACAAAATTCATTAAATGGTATTAATAGAATAAACGTTTTATTTGTTAAAAGGAACCACACATTTAATAATTAAGTCCTAGAGACATTACTCCTTATAGAACCCACATATGACTAAATGGTAAGGTCTGTGATGGTGATAGATTTGTGTGTCATCTGGGATAACATTGAGAAAGTGGTAATATAAACTATCTCCATCTTTTCATGTTGAATATATCTTTCAAGATACACTTGTTAAATATCAGCATGGGTTTGGTCAATGGAGATCACCGGTGATCCTTCTTCCCTCCCAAGATCCGATAAAATGGATTTATATGGCATGAATCTACTAGTTGAGGTTATGGATTCTCCTTTCTTGATTAAATATACTTTTTCATTACAACTTATAAATGCTAATTATTAATTTTGAATTAATTACAAAGGCTATAGTTCACAATGGTCAACTTTTACAATAGTTATATTGACTAATTATCATATTGGACCAATAGTCAAATATAAACAGTAACATATAACATTATACTCTATCAATACCACTTCATTGTTTCATTTAGATTTAACTACAATCATTTTCCAAGATGTTGATTGGTTTACTAATATTTTTTATTTATTTAGTATTTGGTGTTATTATAATGTATTAGAGTTATCTATATTTTTTCAATTTATATGACTAATGTATTGATCAATATAAAAGTGATTTGATTTTTTTTGCATTATATAATATGACACAAATTTTCTTAAGTAAAAAATATCATTTAAAAAACATGGTGTAGCATAGTAACCCTTTTTAGAAAATACAACTTGGGTGGCCTATGGTTTTCCACTAGGGAGAATTATTCCATTGGATTTTAAATCACTCAGTTGTATATTTAATTACCATTACATGGTGGGGGAATATAATAAGAGGGAATAGAAATCAGCACTCAATCTATTGTAATATCCTCATGCGACATTGTAGGCAAACTCAAGAATTCCCTTATAACTACTAATAGAAAATCATCTATCATAAGATGAAATACATTCTCAAAACCACTATTATATTCCTTCATCATTAGGGAAGATATCTGAAAAACCAATCTTCTAAACTCAAGAAGTGGAGGTCCAGCACAGCTTGATCAGAGTTCCCAATCAACTTTGAATACTCAAATACTCCCTTAAGGATCCATAAATGTTCCCCTTTGAAGATAAAAATTCATATGTTCCATTGAATGCACCATCCAATCTATTCTATAGATCATGTAAAAATGTTCCATCTCATGAACTAATAAGTCTCATTCCACAACAAAAAATGATGGAGTGATATTGAATTACATACATCAGGAAATGAATTCTCTCTTCATACCAAGTGTTGTAACTAACTCCATGGAATATTGAATAATATCAATTGAAAATTTCAGATGTTCTACAGTGAGGGTATAATTAAATAAAATTTACGCACTTATATAAAATAAAATGGTAGATATGGATGAAAAATAAAAATAGTAGATGAAATTATCACAGGTCCAAAATCTGATTATATATGTGTTGTTTCATAGACTGATGTTTTTTAATCTCTATCTATCCCGTTTAATGACTTCTAACATGTGGATCTACCTTTAGGTAAATCTACCTGATAGTAAATCGAGCGCTTCTCCCACAACCACCAATCAAAGAACCCATATTTTTGGATGGTTCAAATTGAGTTAACATCACCCTATATGTTGTGGAATCCACACCTCCGTGAGATTGGAGTATATTTTAGTAAAACTATTACAGGTTCCCTATATGTCCAAACCAGTGACATTGAGTAGGTGGAGATGAATAAGTGGTCTATTTATGTCAAGGGGTTTCACACTATCAAAACAAATCTAAATCTCCACTAATGGTTAAAAATGAATGTTGTCGTGATGGGTAACTAGAGAAACCACCACCCTTCTCCCAATACTCATTATGCCCACTTTTCCTCTCAGTCATTCCACTACCTACGTAAGTCATAGGTTGTGTCAACCTAGAAAAACCCAACATACCTTCCTAGAAAATTTTCATTATCATAGATCAATCTACTACCTCAAAATATGTATTTACATAATAAGGAATATATTTTTTCATATATCTAGCCATTACCCAATTTCGAAATATTTATCATTTATTTCATAATTTAAAAACACCTCAGGGTGATATATAAAACAATTTTTCAAAATGGATGGCATATTACAACATGGTACGATCCCTCTAATAGATATTCATAACTTCCATTTCTTTGTAAGGTAAAAGTTATGATGGAATATTTCTCATTAAACATATCATTGAAACCATTCCTTCCCATCGACTCATTTTTTTAGCCTAGATCATGGTTTTATACTACCTCCAAATATGGCCTACCAACATTAACAAATTGCTTTTCACCTTGACAACTATAGGTGTCTCAATAAACCATAATATACACTAAAACTATACAATCCATTCATAAGATTATTTTTGGTCCACACTACCCTACAAGGAAAAGGTTTTATTCATGAGGAACTTATCGTATTTGTCATCTTCTTAACCTAGATGAGATTGCATAGCTTAAACAAGACTAGATCCAACTCACATATCCAATTCTCAGACAACTTAATCCACTACCTTAACTCATCTACGATCAACATTTGAGGGGGAATTCTCTCTAGAGTCTTATAATAAATACACCGGAAGTCTCTAAGGAATTATGATGATACATCAGTGAAGAAAATAAAAGAAATAATATATAAAACAACCATAAATTTTTTAAACTAAAACATGGGGTAATCATCCTCACAAATTTAAATAAACCAATAAAAATTTTCATATTATACCACATTTCCCCATCTTGGTGTCCATTTATAGTATGCAGCCATTGTATCACACCTAAAGGAGTAGGTGTTTAACCAAATAGTGAGCATCACACGATTATCCAAGTCTAATCATGAGGTGTATTTGAAACACAACAACCTCATAACCAAATCCACATGGACTAAATGACCTATATCATATCTATACAGAACCTCATAAATAAAAATCCTTATGAAGGGGGGAATTTTTTCTATGATTCTATATAATCATAAACTTTCCAGGGTATCCGTTCAACCCAACACATGATCCATACAATGGCCCAGCCTGAAGGTCATTCTCGATCCCCATGGGCGTCCACGTATTGAATAGTCATTGAGTAACACCATAGGAAATAGTTTTTCAAATGATTATAAACTAATAAAAACGCAAAAAATTATTCCACAGGAAATTTCCTTACCTGGATGCCAAAGACTAGTGTTCTAGTCCAGTTTGACATGAGGATTAAATCACACATCCCCATGTTCTAGAAGGTTCTGAATAGTAGTGATGTATTCGGGTCTGATCATGGGGAGACTATGCCCTCATATTAGATTTAGAAAACAGTGAAAATAGTTACATATCATACACTCTAGAAAATAAAACAGAGTGTTAAATAAAAAAATAAAATTTAATAGAAAATGTTTTAACCTTAAATTAATTTTTATAATAATATAGAACATTCATGTCATATATACAATAGTGGTCAACCACTGTGTTGACCATACTACCAATAGATAAATAAATAGACTAAAATTAATGAAATGGTTCCTACTACTAACGATAATCTAGAAGACATAACCAATCTACAAAAGCCATCAAATCGCTTCATCCAAGTCATAAGAATCCACATGAGAAACTCTTCTTGATCATATAAATTTGGAACTCAGCCTTATAACCATGAAATATGAGATGAACATGAAAATCAGTCAACATGATTGTACAGACATGATGGAGCATGTAAAGGGGTGAGAAATAATATCAACAAGACACCTAATAATGAAACATTAAATTTATTGTCCTAATTGCATGATATTGTAATAATCTCATCCTAGCTAGCACATAAATGTGATGATAAATAAATAAAAATAGAACAATTCTACAACTGATCATTTCTTTTACTGTCCTAACAGTCTAGTCATAGTTCGATAATATATAAGAATATCAATAAAAGTATAAATATACTTTCACATAAAATCTTATATAAAAATATTCCCATATTCAAACATACATAAGTAATGGAAAATTTTCATAACTAACTCAATAAATTGTATAGACTTGGGTAAACATCTAATAAAATGGGCATCTTATGATAGGGAAACTGACCCGGATGTCGTATCCTTCAAGTATTGTATAATTAATCCAATCTCTGGGTCCATAATAGAAAAATATTAACTTCATTGTCCAACACTGAAACAGTCTTTAACCAAGCTATGTCACCATAGGGGAATACTCTTCCGAAATATATGTTCACTCCTACCCACCTGGAATCACTATAATGAAGGATTCAAGGTACTATATACGTACAACCTATAAATATTGATCATAGATGGATTTCATAACACATTGTCTATGTAAATCTAGTCTAATGTCTATGCCCTTGGTCCTGGTTCATTGGAAATCACTACATTGAGACGTGGATAATCCCTAGGGGTCTTAACCTTAGTTGATATATGAAGGATCGATGATGAGATGTCATTCCCACACATTTATGTATCAAATAATATAGAGTGTAATCATCCCAATAACTCGGGATAGTGTAATCATACGTGATTATCCCACAATGTGAAACAACATGTTCAGAACCACATTCATGTAACTGATCTGGGAGTGCATTTTCATCCCAATCACATGATAGATCGTAATATTCCATGAGTATAATCATAACTAGGATAGAATAATCATCCTCATAATATATCCAGTAGATGATACTAGAATCATCCTCTTAAATTGGGATATCGTAATCATGCATTAGTATCGTTACAAGGAATGCCAAGAACGTATTTCATAGTACTAGGCTCAGCATATGGATCCCAAAAATCACCTATGGAAATTCCAAATATATAATAATCAAATATATTGTCTCAACAGCTAGATAATAGGTAGTACCTTTTGGTATACAAATAATAAAACAATAACATTGCTCAAAACACGGATCCCATGAATGCACATCTACGAATCCCGATAAATGGATAACAAGGATCGTGGGAAGAATACATGGGAATCCAATAAAAATGGAAGATTCATCATGTTAGGCTCATATGACACCAACTAGAAATCACCACTAATGATCATTAGTACATCAGCAATAAACATGTGAAATAATACAAAAATATTGATTGTGGTTGAATTTCTTACCCACCACCACTAAAGACCCCGAACTGGATCAAAATCTCTGTGTGGGTTTTAATGTGACACTCATTACCATCTCAAACCACCTTCGATGTACTAGCTCAGGGTCAGTCAAGCATCGAGGAACCCATCAGTTACCTCATTCCAAAGCACTAGAGAAGAATCCTACATGGTATCCTCAAGGTCCATACATAAATTAATTCATACTACTCTAGATCCTAATATGCAATGTAAAAAATGAGGAATACTACATGGGATCCCTAGTGGAAAATAAATAGATGCATCCTACTCAGGATCCTTCATAAGGTACACATGAAGAAGAATCTTACATAATACTTTTAACAATGGTGTATCATGTAGTGGAATTCTATATGGGATCCTTGGAAAACTATATGGGTAATGGAATCCTTATAGGACTTCCCTAGTTATGTGTGTGAGTGAAGGAATCCCATAGGTAATCCTTGATAAACAATAAGTATACCAAGTCATCATATAAGGGATCATCAGAAACTATAAACCATATAGCCACCTATGCTAGAACAAAAAAAATCTCAAGGAAAACATTCTAAAAGGAGGAGCTATAAAGGTATCAATGAATAGAGAGATATCATGTCTCATCATAGATCAAATTTTATCACTCTCAAGAGACAAATGGATTCATTTACTAAAGTAAGAACATCCATTTTAATAAAAAAGTAATCTAATGCCACCAAGGGTTCCTTGAAAAATTTCAATGGTCTCACAATCATGATAGTAATATAATGATACATAAAATAAATTAAACATTGGTCCAATTCTTAATCCTATTTCTAAAGATATGAAAAAACTTATTAGGGTATCAAAGTGGAAGTACACAACATTTATACCACACACACCATTTTCTCTCAAATCCACACCTGGGTGTGTACTCCAACCATACATTGCATAGAAAATACCATGTATATGGCATGTTGGTATCATACAAAGAGTGTACCAAACATGTGGTACTTTCCCATGTACCTATCATTGCCTTTCCATATATAAATATTGGGTGTGTGTCTCTATATGTTGTGTAACCCCAATGTGGTGTAACCATATACTCTACATGACCATGTACCCCTACATGAGTGGTCTGGTCAGGTACATGGATACACATAAGATCCCTAATACATATAGTGTATATACTATACATTGTATATACCTTGAAAATATCACCTTACCTAAATATAAAGAACGGATGGAGTTTTTTCTCTGAACCACATGCCATGTACATGTCTTTTCTTGAGTAAAAATCCCCCAAATCACCCTGAAATCTCCATTTTCTCAGTAAAAATAATAGATAAACCCACTAGGGGTCTCAAGTAATAGAAAATGGTTCTTCAAACATAAAAATTCTAAATATATAGGGATTTAGGAAAAAATTAAATACATCATAACTTAACGAGTAATTACCGAATGTCCACCTATTTCCTGACTCTATGGATATTGCGCGATGATCTAGTGCATCCCTATATCTACAGGGGTACAATTTTCCCCCTAAAAAGAATTTTCTATCTACATCAACCATTTTACCTCTTATTCACATGTAAATTTGCTGTCATTGGTGAAATATCTTAGAAGCGTGGTAGAAAGGTAGAAAAGAAATATAAATGAAATAAAATGAAGAAAAAAAAGGAAAAAATTAAAATGGGGGCTAACCCAAACCCATTTCCCAAAATGATTTTACTGCCCTCCTAACAAAAAATCTCTATTTAGGACTCAACAGTAGGGATAGACCATCAATATTATTCACTAATTAAAATATATCTCCAAACAAAACTGATGGTATAAATTAAAAATTAGATTATTAAATATAAAAGATAAATTTTTATACTAAAATTGGATAAGCTTAGAAATCCATAAAATTACAACACAAGGGTAAAAAACCTATTCTGGGACTAACATTGTGGTTATAAATTTTATTTGAGATTATATTCTGGGAATGTAAATTAAAATTTTACCCCTTACATGAATTTGATTGAAAAAATTCAAATTTATACCCAAATTTTGTGTTTTTAAAAAATGTGTCCACACAATCTCCCTACCATAAAGTGTATCCTCCATGAAAAGACTATTTGTAAGACTAGTATCCATTCTCTCAACTAAATCATTTACACAAAAAAAACTATATGTATTTTATAATGTCTATATTCATAGGGTCAGCAACTTTAACCTACATGGTAGATTCTTAACATTGACCGATCTAGTACACCCCACCAAAAAATACCCATATCATCATCTCTAGACCAAACTCCAAGATCAATATCCCCAGAAAAATCAACATTGAAATGAAAAATGAGGGTCCCTCGCTCAAATAGCCAATGGAAAACTCCCCTCCATATGTATTTCTTTATACCACTCATAGAGCATGACCTCAATAGGTTTCCAACACCAAAGTATGAAAGATAATTAAATTAAAATAATATCATCATAGAGTTGATTCACATCTAGTCTACTCAAGATGATGTCAAGATAGAGCATAATAATCTATAAAAAGGAGCAGATTATGATTCCATAAAAATGAATGTACATATCTCTCTAATACATGTTCAAAACTTAAATAGAGACATTTTCCTTTAACCACCACCTGAATCCACGTCTCCTGATAATGTGTGTCTAGGTTGAACAATACGTCAACCATATCATGGTAACACATTTTTTTCTAATGTCACATATACCAATGATGTATATTTTTCATTTGACAACAAATTTTGGTAAACCATGGAATCAAAATTTCCTGAAAATATCATTCATCATGTCACACATGACAACTCATTTATTTATGATTTCTGAATGGTAACATTATCAAACAGTGTGCACCATTATCATATGACTCATACTCGAGTGAATCATCCCACACAAGATTAATATAACCATGTAGCATGACACATTAGTCTCACTAATTCATAATTTTCCATGGAACTCCTCTCCAAAATCTAGCACACCACTTATTCTAAAATTTATTCCACAACCATCAGTTTGATGGTGTTGTTCTAGTTACAAGAATATACCAGCACACTTATTAACATAGCATAGTGAAATCACTATTCAAATAGGCATGCACCTGAATAGTCATACCCATAATATATATTCTAAAAAAAGAACCCCATGTGATTATTCAAAATATGAATTCATAAATGTTACTATATCATGAAACATGATAATATAATGTTCTAAAATAATGAAACGATCATAAAACCAAGATCAAGACCTAAAAATGAATTCTCAAAACTAGGACAAACCCTTTTACAAAGGTTTCCCTAATGAAAACCGAAATCAATCTATATGGTTCTGAGTCAAAAACAAAGGGCCTATGGGTATTCAACCAAGACTTTAGGATAAAATATCACAAATACATTAAAAAGTAAATTTAACATGAATATAAAGAAAACGTCTCTAAGGATGGTAAATATTGAATGAACAATGAGGGTCAAAACTATAAACATGACCTACAAGGTCCCTGGTCCTCACCGAGCATCCTCATAAAGAAAATCTCCATATGTTTCATAATACCAATGTAGAAGAGATATTGAATTGACACTCATCATGACATAATATATGGTAATTCCCCTTTTAAGACTAGTTCAATAGAGAGTTCTTGGTACATATTGGCATCTCAATCAGTGATATGACTAGATAACCATCTCAATTGTCGGTTAAATATAAATTAATTCCATCCTATATAGGAAAACTATATATATATATATATTATTAATGATAATTTGAATAACTAGACCAAAGAAAAAGGCCTACAATGGGTATTTTTTAGGGAGTGAGTGTCACAAGAGGGGGTTGAATTAAGTACCCAATAAAAATTACTATTTCAAAAGGATTAATTTAAAATCCAAAAAATAATTTGAAATGGACCATTTAATTAATATAGACAATCATTAAATGTTCAAATCATTAAAAAAATTCATAAATATTGATTATTTCTTGGGTATGAAATATACAACATAACTTATTCATATTAAGTCAATTTACATAATTAAATTTTAATAAAAACACAAATAAAGATTAACTAAAAAAATTTAATTTTTCTTTAGTTAAAATAGTTTCATTTCTAAAAGTGGAAAATATAATAAAAAAACACATAATGAAAAATTAGAATACAAGAGGTTCAATCTCAAGGTGAGACATAGTTTTATCTTGTTGGTGATCACCCACCATCATGTATTTTATAAAAGATAAACCAGTTGATCCACAACATGGATTTGGTTTTAGAAAATTTTTCAATAGTCTAAGTAACACACACTATCTTCCATATCTATATGTTTGTGTGAAAAAAACAATATCACATAGGGACATCTACTATAGTTATGTGTGGCATTAAAAGTTAATAGAGATAATAATATTTCAAGTGTAATCAAATTTAGAACAGTAGATAGATTTTGTGAATAAAAAGAGTATGCACACACACTACTTAATATGTCATGAAGTTAAGGAGAATATGGACATATAAAATTATAGAGATATAAATGCTCAATATGTTTTAGTGATGATATTTATTCTTTGAAAATATTTGTAAATACCTCTTTAATCGATTTCCCTTGAAATAATTTAGTAGAAAAAAATGTCATATAATCTTATTATTAAATAGATGAATAAAATAGATGTGTTTGAGCTTTGGATTCCTCATTAGAGTGTTTCCAAGATGTAGCAGTTCATCTCGTCAACTCTATGTGTTTTTTTCAATAATATTTATCTCTAATCTTGCTAACTATATGCTTTCAGTTTCTACACATGGGGGAGACTCTGATTCATTTAATTCTAATAAAAACATGGTAAATATCAATGTGCATCCTGATATATATTCTATTTGTACAACACATCTAACATCATCTTCGATGTGTTCTGTAGAGAATTAAATAGACAATAATTAAAATATCATTCTTTTTAAACATTAATAATATGGTTTTTTAAATAGTATAAATGAAATGATTATGTTTAAAAATAGTAGTGGTGTCTCGAACTGGTTGGGTATTAAATAGGTGGTGACATGTTCTAATAGCGTATCATAATCTAGCGGTACCCCCATTACATTTGTGACACAAATCTAATGGGTCATTTACATTGATAAATTTCTTGTCTGGTGAGGAATCCTCTCTATAGGTGATTCTTCAAATAGGTGGTCAGTCTGTTGGTAGTTTTTGTTGGTGGGGTCTCAAAATTATCCAAATTTATGTTCTGGAATCACGATATATTTATGGTGAGATATCCTAGAGGAATATCAAACTTTACTGATTTTATACTCTGGTGATGTTTCATTTGAAAATGTCTCAAACATGGTATGGTTTAATTGCTGACGGTGATTTATGGACATTGGTGACTCATATGTGATGGATTCTCATGAAATGTTAGTTTAATAGTTGAGTAGTATGGTATCTTGATAGTGAGACCTTGTCTGGTGGTTAGTCTACCATGGTAGTTTCTTATCCTCAATGCTGACTCACCCTTAATAGTGACTGGAAGTAACTCATACTTTTTTTAAAATTTATCACATATCTTATATTATGAAATATTTATAGTGAATATGATATTCATTTATATTATTTTAATACTTATTTTCTGATCATAAAAAAAAGGATGTCAACAATATACAACTTTTTTATGAAAAGAAATCATGGTATCCAAGATATCAAAAATATAAAACATGACATAAAATTCACAATATGTGAAGATGGCTTCAATGATAAGTAATGATTAAATAAATATAATTATCAATAATAGATGGTAAAAATATTAAAAATATTTATTAAAGGAAACATCACTGGAATAAATATAAATATATAAAAACTCAATTCCATATATTTATTTTCTACAGGGATAAATGTATTAGTGTTCTAAACATTTTGGGATTATCAAAAAGATAAATTGTAGAAGATTAAAACCATAATGTTAGTAATAAAATGTAAAAAAATAGAGGAATAGTCATGAATAAAATGGTTCAAATGTGATGAATAAAATATAAACCAAGAAGATATTATAAAACATTATTCCCATAAAAATAGAAAATCCAATTTCAATAATATCCTCAAGAATGGTGTGTTGGGTCCATTTGTTCTTTCCAGATGTCCTTGGATCATTCGGAATTAGAGGAAGATGGATCAGAAGGTGATGGAGTCTAAATATAGGGATGACGAGTTATAAGTCTAGTTATTTATTGGGTAAGATGATCCTCGATAATAATTACTTGCCTGAGATACCTTATAACTTATAAAAGAGGAATATGAAAAGGTGGAAATATGGATAGAAAAGGTGCACAATGATCTATGGTCACTCAGGGAATTAATGATAGTTTTGGAGTAATAGGAATGGATTCTTAAGAAATATGTATGCTTCCATGAACCTAAAGAAATGGCTTCATCATGTTGATGAAATCCATATTGATCTTCCTGCATCTTCAATTTTCACTAAAGAAGTATCCTTTTCTCATCCATAAACTGACTCAACATACGAGTCATATCATTCTATTATCCCACTTGTTCAATAAAATATTGAGTTATAGGAGGCATCCTCAAATTTTATTTAAGATTGTGAAATTCTCATCAAAGGGATATTTTGTATATATCTGAGAGAGATAATATTTAGTATACTTGGTTATAGTCTCTATGTCATATTTCATATCAATACCCTTATAGATAATCAAAATATGAACTTGGTCACTTTAGTGACTTATTATATATAATGTTTCATGGGGATGATCATGAAGAACTCGTGATGCACTGGATGAGGTAGTTATCAACTCTTCTCAAATAGTAGATATGATAACTTCTCCATTTAAAACTGATGGAGAAGGATCACATTCTCTAGAGGCCACTGAGGTAGTATTTTCAATCGCTTCAAGAAGATCATCCATACACACTATAAATTCATATTTCATTCCTTCTATAAAATAATTAATGGATTCTAGATCACCTATTATTCTTTTATTCTCAATTAATTTCTCCAAGATGCGATTCATCATTTTAGGTTGAATGTGTTCAATTAAAAATTCAAAAAGATAACTTTCGTCACTCTAACTAATCATGATAAAAATAGGTCATTTTTTATTAAAAAATAAACTAAAATTGACAAAAAAAAAATTTCCAAAACCATCTTTGCCACGCTTACTGGTTACATCCATAGGAAAAAAATGGAGAAATATGACTAGAAGGTCGAATAAATGAAAAAATTTATAATAAAAATCCAAAACATTTTTTATCAATCTTATATCAATTAGGATCTTCTTATTTTCAACTGTTAGGTCAACCATCATTCGGTGGACACATTAATATACTTTTGAATCTTTCTTTCTCTTTAAACATGGGATCAACCCATTGGTCTAAAACTATAACAGAAATAGGTTCAGTGGTAGGAGGTACCACAACAACATTTACAATTGCTCCGATTTAAAAACTCTGGGTAGCAACATTATATTAAATATATGATACATATGTTATTTTGGAACATAATTTATAAACATGTGATCTCTTCACATAAGCATTATACCCAACAATTGGTTCAATTACCCTATCGATATCAACTGGAGACTCATTAGAATCTGTGAAAACATACTTTTTATCACAACAATGCACAAAAGAAAGTATATTTTTTTAACATTCTCAGCCACATATAGTTCTATAAAAACAACAAAAATCGTCTACTCAACCATAGTAGAATCATAAAATTTATGTTCATCACAAAATGAACATATTTCATCTCCATCAACATGTTAATTTTCATGAAATATTTCCACAAATGGGGATTTCTCCCCCTAAAAAAATCCATGTTTCTTTTTATTATTTTGGCCCACTTATTCTTTTATGTCTTGTGTCCATAAAGATTCACCAGGTGAAGGAAGAATATATATTGAAATATATACATTTTTAATTTTAATTTTTATAGATAACCAACTAGGTTTAAAATAATATTCATTATCATCACTTTCATTTCCATTATTATCATATCAATTTTCATTGTCATCTTTTTTTCTTCATCCTTATCATCCTCCTCTTCATAATTATATTTACAATAACATTTACCTTGATTATATCCAGAAAATTATGTTTCCACTTCATCACTTTTAACAATATTCTCTCTTTTTGGAAGTCTCTTATATTGAATAATAGATCCAAAAGTGATTGGAGAATATTTGGTAGGTATGTATGGATCACATCATTCATCAACATATGGTTATTTTTCAACTTCCTTATTTGATACATCTTCCTATTAAAAATCAATTTATTCGAGAACCTCATCATGCCCCAATATATGATCAACTACATCCCTCGGTCTTGTAGGATGATCCACAAGGATATACTCAGCATAAAACATAACACTATCTCCAAACCTATTTATCTTCTAAGGGTTCTAGAAAATTCACATCTTTGAACATGTTTCTATTGAAATATAGAAACCACAATAGTAAACAATTGTTTCTTCATAAATTGAAACATGTCTTTTTTCCATAAGAATTGTTGTAATCATCTTTGGATAAAACAAGGAGTTATACCTTGGTTAGGGATTTTTTATCTCTAATAGATGAACCGTTAGGTATCTACATAGATTGATTTTAAAAACTATTTCTATAAGTCTATGAAATTATAAATCTTGGTATCTCAATGTTATCAATTTACATTTCATTGGAATAGAATGTGATGAATGAATTTGAAGAAAAGACTACATAACCATCCAAATATGAGGCAGCATGTCTTTTGGTGATATAATCAATAGTCATTTCTTCCCAAGAGTCATTATTAATAATGAAGTCACTATAATTAGGGATAGATCCTTGATATTCATCATATACACATTAATGAGGAACTCTGAAACATATCACCCACTATTTTAAAGAAAATATTAATCTATTATGATTAACTCAGGATATCATCCAATATTCTTCATCATTATTGAATCAAAAATCAATATATAAGAAAAAATCATGGAAAATATTATGATATAACAATATTTCATTTGATGAATTCCAATAAAAAAACCTTGTAATTGAATAATATTGAGTACAAAAGAATTTCTAGACAATATCCATTTAAATTATAGTTCCCTTTCATCTATAACAATACATAAAGCAAGATTAGGATGAAAAGGTTCAACTGGAGAAAGAACCCTTTGTTATCTCTTCTTCTTCTTATGTGGTCATAAATTTCCAAGAGAATCCTTTGAAGGACACTTTTTAATTGGAATATATATTAGTTTAGAATTCTTGGACGAAGGCTAAAATAAATATTGTGGGTTTTGAGTTCGGGAGAATAGCGTTTTCTTGAGGCATAAGAATATCATGCTGGGATCGACATGTGTTGGAAATAGACATTCATTCGTTTTGGTATAATATTTTATTTATGTAAATTAAAAAATTAAATTCTATATAATATTGAAAAATTAAATTTTACTTTGGTGTCCATAAAAATACATATTTATTCATGGAAATAACATAAACTAGAAATAAATCAATAGGAAATTCAAAATATTAACTGAATATATATTTTCAAAGTAATGAACCACCAATGGTGTTTCAGTTAATGGAATGTCACCCAATGGTGTGTCCCTAATGGTGTGTCACCCAATGGTGTGTCATACTAATGGCATGTTGTTCTGATGGTGTTTCATACCAATAGTGTCTTACACCAATGGTGTGTTATCCAAAAATAAAACTTACCCAAAATTAAATAATCCTAACTCATTTTTGATATAGTTAATTCTCTTATAATTCAAATAAATTTTATATATATCACTAATATTTTGTTTTCTACAAACATCCTCAACAGTGATATCAACTTTTTTAAAATTATTTCAGAAAAAAGTAATGTTTACTATCAATGCGCCTTGTTATAGAATGTGAAACTAGATTATTGGAAATTTTAATAGAATTTATATCATCACTGTTTATTGGGACATGTTTAAATTCATATTCATAGTCTAGTAAAGTTTGTTTTATCCAAAATTATTTTACACATACTTCTAGTAGGTATTTATTAAACTTGAGAAGTAGAAAATTCATTAGAGTTTTTCTACACACAACAATAGAAAATTAGATACTTTCCCAAAAAGTGACAACTTCTATAGGTTAATTTTCCATCTAATATTAATCCTCTTAAATCAGCATTAGAATGACTCCCTAGATCAAATTATTGTCCTCTAAGATAAAAAATCCTAATTTTTTTTATAGATGTGGTATTTTAATATTATTTTAACATCATTTAAGTATGACACATTATGATTAGCTTGAATGTTATCACACATACACAAAGTAAATATTCTTTCAGGTTGGATAATATTAAGATATATAATACTTCAAATCATACCACTATAACTGTTTTGATAATATTGTTTCCCAAATTCATCAAGAAAGGATTTATAGGTGGTACACATGTGAGTATCACTACACATAGTGGTATTTAAGTTAAAACATTTTAAGATATCTTCTTTATATTCAATTTGAATCAAAATAAATCATTCTTTATTTTGAATTATTTGACATCAATAAGGATATATAATTCACAAATTGAAATCATTTCATACTCATTTTTCATCCTTTTATATAAAACAATACAAATATAATTCCTTGATTATCCAAAAAATAACATCAACGTATATTTTTACAACTAAAATATCTTTTAAAATAAATTTTATAATAATTTTGGGATCAAGTATAAAACTTAAATAATCGTTTTAAATAATTGAATAACATGAACCTATCATAAAATGCATTGTGAATACATTTAAAACCGTATGAAGTTATAGTTATCTAAAAAAGTATTTTAAATATAAGAATTTTTAAAACTAGGGGTTATTCATAAAAAATGTACTCAACTATAAAAGAATTTAGAAATAAAATCTTGACATCAATTTTATATATCTTGATTCCTTAATGAGATACTTATTTATGATCGATTCTTATGGATTCAAGTATAGAAACAAGTGAAGGGTTTACTCATAGTCTATCCCATAATTTTAACAATAACCCTATGGAACAAGTATATGTTTATTTTTACTATAATGCTTGACTTATAAAAATTATTTATAAACACATATTTTTCCCAATATTCATAATTTTCATGGTTTTATGAACATGTCCACACACATTAATTCTTTAAAGATAATTGAATTATTCATGAATGAATATTACCATTAATTCATCATCAATGGTTTGATCTATCTCTTATAAAGTTACATTTCTTCCTTGTATAACTCAATTCTTCTAAGGGGTCCATGGACCATATATGTTACGAATTTACCCATTATATGAGAAAAAAATACAAATCATGATTTCTAAACTCATAGTCACGGTCATTTGTTTATGGACTTAATCCTATGTATACAAATATTTTCTAATGACTTATCCTACTTGGTAAGGTAAGAGCATACCTTACTTTTGTGGGACAAATATTATACCCAAGAATACCAAGATAAATCATCTACTAAAACCCAAACATACTGATTATCATTTATGCTAGAAACTCTATAATTTCTAAGAATATCCACGTGACCCAACATGAGAGGATGATAAATTAAAACTATTTTCATTTATTTAAAGGAAACACTGTGTTGCTTCCCTTTTCGGTTGGGGTTGTAGACTTTATCAGTAAGGAAATCGATATTAGGTAGATCCCAAACTAACCCTTTTCTAGTAAGCATCCTAAGTGAGTGGATGTTACAATGACATATACTCATATGACAAATATAGTACTCTTTATGAATGATACATAAAAATAAAACATTTTTTAGAAACTAAATAATTTAAATAAATATCTTTGACATTATCATTTCTCACAGGAGAATATATTTAAAAAAAATTGAATAAAAACATGTAAAGAAAAATTATCACATTTTATATAAAATTTTTCATCACATAACTAATAAATAATAATAATATTATATTTTAAACCAATTAAAAATAACCCCTTAGATGTCAAAAATGAACTATAGTTACCAATTTGGACAAGGTGGAAAATTGTTTACTCTGCATTTTCCCCAATGATGACATGACAACCATAAATATTAATAAAGATTGTGTAGAATGAATAACCTACTATTATATGTCTTGAAAACCAATTATACATGTACAATAGAATTCTATAGGTGTTCATAAAATAATTTTTCAAACAAAACAATATTTAAACAAGAAATGATTTTGGTACCCAAATCTGTTTGGGCCTATAAATGTTAGAAATAAAATATTTGGGAACCCAAAATTTCATAATTGGTTTCATATAAATAGATTTCATACATTAGAAATAAAAACTCTATGAGGAACATTTGAAAAATAGTTTGTAGGATAACTCTCAATCCTAGATTTAGGAACATGAGTACAAGGTTTTTTTCATCTATCTGTGTTGATATCCAATTATAGCACCATATGTAGGTGCAACATGGTTACATAATTTCTTTTTATGATTTTCACTACAATTCTGATACATTTCATGGTTTGTTTTTAATTTCTAATTTAAAATTTTTATTTCTATATTATCTTTTATTAGTTCATAATTTTTCTCATTTACTGTATATATTTCATATTTTCTATTAGTAGTCTAATTAGGTTGTCTTTTGATAGTTTTTATTTATCCTTAATCTCATGAAATGTGTTTTCCATCATTAAACAATATTCAAACATCTCTTCTTGAGACATGCCATCATCATTATATACATTTTCATAAATATCATCATTATTCAAAGAAAAAATACTTGATACAGTAAGTAAATAATTTAATTTTTTCATAAAGTACATATTTTCTCGATCTTACTTCTCCTAATATGCTGAATCTGAATCACTAAATCTATATTCAGAAGAACACCTTGTGGATTTCATTGGATTTTTGAATCATATTTTTATTTTACTGATAGTTATTTTTGTGTTTGAGCTTTGGAGAGTGTTGCTTTATATGTCCTTTCCACTTACTTTCATAATAGGTGATGTCATGTGGGTTTTCGGGCTTTTTACTGTATTTATTCCATGTCCCATTAGAGATATATTGTCCTTTGTAGTTTGGTTTTCTGAAAAAAAAAATCTTCCAATAAAACTTTTTAAACCCTTTGGCTAGATGATCCATGTCCTCATCCATATTTGGTGTAGAATCATTGTAAATTTAATTGGAAACTAGGACTTTTCCGTTTCTTTATATTGTATCCTTCAGTATGGTGTAGTCATCATGAAAGCTACTGATCTTTTTTTGCGTTCTTAAAATTATTCTTGTTTTAAATTAATGTATTCTTCCTACACAATAATCATAACAATCAACTCCTTAAATGTCATATTGAAAATATCATAAGACTCTAGGATGGAGATATATTTTTTCCATATTTCAGGTAGACATCTCATAAAAAATCATAATATGTTCATTATTAGGTACTTTTTTCCATGAGAGATCATGGTATTCATAATTTTGATTATCCTAAAGTATATATCAAAAATAGGCTCCTCAAGATTCATTTTAAAGTTATCCTATTTAATTGTATAAGTATTAAGTTTTATCTAACTAATATTTATTGTTCCCTCACGTGAAACCTAAAATGTGTCCAAAATATTATAAGTAGGTTTTATTTAGAATTTTTTTTAAACTCTTCATACACTAGTTTACATTATTGAGACATCATAGCTTTAAAAATATTATTATCAGATATAATTGTTGCATCATTTTGATATTTCTTATAAATTTCTGGAATAACATATTCATCTTCTCTTTCATGCCAAATATCAAATCCCATGATATATATATGCATTTCCATCTTAATTTTTCATTGAACATAATTATTTCCATTAACTAATGGATTTATATTTGAAGAATAACATTCTCAAATATTATCCATTTTAATGAACTAAATTTCGAAATAATAAAAATTTAAAATCCTTAAGGTAGTACAAAAATAATGGTTAATATTTTTTGAAAACATTAATATCAAAAAATTAATTTCATTTACAAAAAATGTTATTCTGAATGAGTATCTTTGTAGGGGGTGAACTGAGTACCCAATAAAATTTTATGTCTAAAAATTATTAATTTTTAATCCCCCTATTAATTTAATGCATCCATGTTAATCAATATTGAAGATCATTATATATTCTAACATTTAAAAAGGAATCTTAAGAATAATTTTTTATCATGTAATCAATATAAAATATTAAATAGTCCTTTTAAATATATTTAAATATTTAAATTATTATACAGAAAATAATAAACAATAACTATAAATGTATTATTATTTTATTGGTTAAAAAAATTTCAACTTTGAATGTGGAAAATAAAATAAACAAAAACTCACAACAGAAAAATTTTATACAGTAGGTTCATTAACTAGGTGATAAGTAGTCCTCTACATTTATTTATCACCCTCCACAAAGTATTTTATCTAAAATATACATATTGATTCATATATTGTAACAGGTTTTACAATAGTTTACAATTTTCCAGGTCACACATGAACTCTTCCATAGTTATATATGGGATAAAAAACAAGCAGGTCAGACATGAACCTGTACCACAGTTATGCATCGACGTTCAAGTAAAGATGTATAAGAAGATATCAATTCTCTTCCATTTTCGCATATGAAACATTTTGTTTGTGATAAAACAGAATATTCACACACTAATCAATATGTTATAATGATAAACTGGACATTTAAATCTAGTATTATAGAGGTATAAATGCTTTGTCTATTATAGAATAAAAACTTTTTCTTTGAAAATATATATAAATGATACTTTATTATAGTTACATTAAAATCATTTAGTTACTCATAGTATTGTAGAATATTGTTATTGACTGGAGGAAAGAAGCATATGTGGTTGACCTTCATCTTCTCAGTCGAGTGTTTTTATGATGTGGTAGTTCAGCTCTTCATCTCTCTGTGTGTTCATAGTAATCTTGAGATCACATCATTCAAACTATCTTCTTTCAGTATATACACTTATGGGAGAGTCTACTTCCTTTTGTAATAGTATAAATAGGGATAATATCTATATGTATATGGATATTAGGTTTCCTCATATAGCACATCTGATATGCTATTAAATGTGTTTTGTAGATCATTTATGAGAAAATAAATAAAATTACATTTTATATTAACATCAATAATATATCAATTATAATAGTATAGATGCCAATAATATGTTTAGAAATATTAGATCTCTCAAAAACGTGTGATGAATTGTTCTGTATTTGTATCTGAGTCTTGTAGTGTCTCATTACAATGGTGACACAATACAATTGAAGTATTGTTCTTGTTTATCTTTGATGATTTGTAGTGACTCCTCTGGTAGTGAGTCATATAAAGGTAGTTTATATTGGTGGTAGGTCAACTTGGTAGTGTCTCACACTTTTCCAAATTTATATTTTGGAAGTATGATTTCTTCATAGTGAGATTTCTTGTAGGTATCTCATAATTTTCTGATTTTATACATTGGAGGTGGGTCATCTAATGGAGGCATAGAATTAGAGATATTTCCATCTTGATGGGGATTCATGGACAATAGTGGCTTGTATGGGAATGTTTCATTGACTTTTTCAATATTTCAGCTCAATGGTTTGACATCTTGAGGGTGAGTCCTTGTCTGGTGTTGAGTTTACAGTGGTGGTTTCTTAATATCAATGATGACTCATCCTTAATATATAATGGTGGTAAATCATACATAGTCGATTTTATCACCAGTCATGGATTATGAAATACTTACAGAGAATATATATTTCATTAATATTATCAGAATCAATATTTTGTGATCATTAAAATAAGGAGGTCAACAGAGTATAACACATGGGAAACATTTCCCCTATCATGTTATTTTGGACATTTCACCAATCATGCATGAGTACTGAATCATCATCCTCACCATAAACTGTTTTGATGTAGATCCACATTACATTCCATTAGATTGAGGTACATATTAAATTCGGTCTAATGGGGTATAATCCCATTAAAATCCATTTTGGGAAAATAGCATTTGTATTTATATTGAAAGATTAGAAAACTGGCCTCTATTATCTATAAAATAAGACCCAATTGGGCCTAAAACATGTTAAACCAACATGCAAAATATGATGCATGGGATGCCTCATTCCATTTCCAACCCAGATTCAAAATCAATTTCTGGACTCTATCTAATGGAAAAGATCCATAAGTCCATAATAATGTATAGAATCTACAAAAAATGTGAGTTTCAATAAGTTAAAATTGTATCCAAAGGTAAAATCAAAAATCATAACAACAATCCCAATACCCTATAAACCAGTACCTCTTACCAGAATAAGTTCTCTCAATGAAATAGTATGATATCAATCAACGATTATCAAACATTCATAATAATCAAGTCTATCATATTCCAAATAGTAATACAATATGATATTAATAGAACTAAGTCCAACTTATATGATCCCATCCTGGATAAACTACATAGTGCTCCAATAAAGTTCACCATGAGGCCTCAATAGATCCTCCACATATGCTATATGTAGCTGACTATCAGCGAGGTCTTAGGGTATGATAGTGGAGAGACTATTCCCTCTTATCTTAATAAGAAAATATTGGAAATAGAAAAATATCAGACATAATAATAAATAAAATATAGCATATAAGTTGTAAATATAATGAAACATGAAATCTTGTAATAATAAATTAAATACAATAATAATCCCAAACATCTATTTCATAAATATGAAAATGTTTTCCCACTAGGTTTTCTATAATACAAATGTAAAAATAAATAAACTGAAATAAATGTACATGTCTTATCCCAATCTACAATATAATATATCATCAACCAAAAAAGAATAGATAAGGCCTACACACACACCAAGGTGAAAATATAGTTTGAGATAAATAATATTAGTGGGATACCCAAAGGATAATCCTATAAATATACAATCATATGTTCATGGTCATGAAATATTCTCATACTATTAGAGAAAAAACTATGAAGATAAATAAATAAAATGAGAAAAGGTCAACAACCAATTGTTTGATCCTTGATTACAATCATCTCGATTTAGTGACATCATATATAAGTATATCAAAGAATTAATATAAATATTTTACGACACACACATATATAAACTTATTCTCATATACATACAAACATATCTGAAGAAGAAGTAACATTAGCAACTCAATGCATACTTACTCCTTGGTTAATGATCTGATCGACTAGAAATTTATTGATCGTGGTACTAAGCTGGATGTCATACCACTCACACCATGAATAATTAATTTGATTTCTAGGTCTATAATCCCAATCATCATCACCTTCATCAGCCAATGGTGGAAAATTCAATGAGTAAGATATGCCCTAACAAGTGGATACTCATCATAACCCAAGGTTCACCCTTACTCACATCAAATCACAATAATGAAGGATTCTAGGGAGTATATCAAGACATCTTGTAATAATGGTACAGAGGTAGATGTCATTCCACACTCACAATGTAAATATTAACTCATTTATAATCCCTTGTTCATGGTCTGTTGGTGTTCATGATATTGTGACCCAAATAAACCTGAAGGGTCTAACCCTTAGGCGATATATTATAGATCATAGTTGAGATTCCATGAAAACCCATCAATGTATCGAATTAGGGAAAGTGTAATAATCCCTATCACATGGGAGGATTTAACCATCCTTGAGTATCAAATGATATATAACAACATTTCCACCAACATAGTCATGTAACTGATCCGGGGGTGCATAGTTATCTATATAAATTAGGAGATTGTAATAATCTCTGAGTATAATCATATCAAGGAGAGCATAATGATCCTTGTCATAAATCAATCAGAGGAGAGATTAGTCATCCTTATCACTCATGAGAGTGTAATTATCCACTAGTAATTTTACTAGTGATGTTATACATGTATGTTGTAGTACTGGTGAAGGCTAAGGTGGATCAAGGCATGGACTGGGAGGAATTTGGGGAATTGTTTAATAAACAATTCTATCCTCACACATTCATGATCCATAGGAAAACTTCCTTTTTCATCCTGAAGTAAGAAAATCACTATGTCACAGAGTAATTGTCTAAATTCATAAATTTATGACTCTTTGTATTGGATATTGCTGCAAGTGTGTCGCTTATGGAACACATCATTGAATCAGGGTTGCGACAAAAGATTCGTCCTATGATAGATGTGCTCTGTATTACAGATTATACGGAGATGGTAAATAGAGAAATAGTAGCAGAAAGAGACATATGAGGAGTTATGTGAGGAGGAAGTATGATGATACCCATAGGAACGGGTGGGAACTCTAATGATGGTAACAAGCATAAGATGGACACCTACTTCCAAGGTGGGAGTGAATATTAGAATCAGATAGCTGGATCGGTGAATCATCCTCCACGACCCATGATAAAAGCTGGGTTTTCTCAATGTGGCATGACTGACCACATGAAACGAGAATGTACAGAACCACCAAAGCATGTCACAATTGCAAAAATATGGGGCATCTTCAGCGATATTGTCGCAGTTCTCCGAGGTCGGGTACACATGACACTTCTTAGGCATCTCAATCATCTTATGCTTCGATAGGGTGAGGTTAACATAATCAGCCTCGCCAGCCGAACAAAGCCAGTATTGGTGATTCCAAGAATACCATGACACCTCAGTGTGGGCAATCTCAACAAGTCAATAAGGAGAAAAGTGCAGCAACAAAGCAATTATATGGAGCCAAACAGGTGATTGTGGATGACCAGTCTAGACTATCTACAGTGAGAGGTATGATTCATTTGAATTCCTCCATCATTATAGTGACGTTCGATACTGCTTCATCCCATTATTTTCTTGCTTCTCGAATTTCTGATTTTCTGAACCTAAAACATTAAATGATGCCTTCTGTGTTAAAACTTCAAAAATCATCTTGGTGAAAGAGAATTACAAGCTTTCTTTTGTCGAGAATGTGCTATAATGGTTGATGGAGCTGAGCTAAAATGGGGATTCTCCATGTTGGAGATGGATTTCTATGATATAATCCTAGGTATGTATTTGTTGACAACGTTTAAGGATCCCATCAACTGTTATGGGAGAACGGTTAATTTCATGATGGATGACGGAATCGACCATCTCTTAAGAGGAGAGAGGATGGTAAAGAAAGGTGAATAGAGAGTGTTGACCCCATTGGTGAGAATGATCTCTTACTAATTGGCAACATTGACTTTGGCATCATTGGAAGAGATCACAGAAAATAGTTTTCCAACTGTGGTGGATCAATTTCCTGATGTTTTTCCTGAAAAATTATCAGGTTTACCACCTGTATGAGAAGTGGATTTTACGATTGATATCATTCTAGGGACCATTCCTATCTCATTTCCATATTATAGGATGGAACCAATAGATTTAAATGAATTAACGGTGCAATTAGAGGAGCTAGAATGCAACGGTTTTATTCGGCTAAGCGTGTCTTCGTGGGCAGCACCAGTTTTTTTGTAAGGAATGTATATAGAACTTTGAGGCTATGTGTGGATTATTGTAAATTTAACCAAGTTACAATAATGTATAAATATCCACTCCCATTCATTGATGACCAATTTGGTCAATTTAGGGGATCTCAGTGGTTCTCCAAAATTAAATTACGGTCAGGATATCACCAGTTGTGACTTCGAATGGTGGATATTCTGATGGCAGCCTTCAGAAGAAGATATGGCCACTACGAATATGTAGTCATGACTTTTGGTCTAACGAATGAACCAGTGGTCTTCATGGATTTGATGAATCAGATTTTTCAGCCATATCTGGAATCTTTTGTTTTGGATTTTGTGGATGACATATTTGTGTATACATGAACAAGGTCGTGTATGAGAAACACTTGTTGATAGTGTTAAAAATCATGAGGGACCATTAGTTGTATGCTAAATTGTCAATGTTCGATTTATGGATAAAATAAGTTTTTTTTTCTGGGCCATTTCGTTTCTGATAAAGGTGTTTTAGTGGATCCAAAAAAGATAGAAGTTGTTTATTCTTGGCAACCTCTAAAAGAAGGTTTTTGAAATACGAAGATTTCATGGTCTAGCTGGTTATTTTCGATGCTTTGTGTGTGACTTCTCATGATTATATTCGCCTAGGACAACATTGACAAAGAAAAACAGCGCATTTCAATGGACTAAGGAATGTCAGAGATCTTTTCAAGAGTTGAATGATCTCCTTAGATCAGCACCCATCTTGATTTTTCCAGAATCAGGACAAAGGGTATGTGGTGTATTGTGGTTCTTCGGGAACAAGGTTGGGTTGTGTTCTCATGCAAGAAGACCATGTTGATGCAAATGGTTTATGGTAGTTGAGGTTGCATGAGATGAATTACCCAAAACATGATTTGGAGTTAGCTACAGCTGTCCATGCCTTGAATAATTGGAGTCACTATCTATTTGGTCAGATGTTCACTGTGTTTACATATCACCAAAGCTTGAAACACATTATCTGATAATGAGATTTGAATCTGAGGTAGAGGAGATGGATGGAGTTCCTTCAAATGATCTACTTTTACTTTATGTATACACTGAGTAAGGGATATTCGGTGGCCGATGCATTATGAAGAAAGTTATATGCTCGGTTGGCGAAAGAAGCTTCAGATGAATGGCAGATGATGTCGGTCTTAACCGACATGCATTTGGAATGTGAAAAACAAGGTGATGTTGCAGTTTTCTTTTCATCTATTCTTTTTCCTGAACTGGTAAATGTTTCCAAAGAGGCACAAAAATCTGATGAAGAATGTCTGATAATGAGTTCAAAACTAAATTGTGGGGAGATCATTGATGGATGGAAACTAGAAGGGCGTTAAGTTTTGTGTTTCATAGAATAGAAAGTTGTACCTATAGATTGTCATGAACAACACATTAATGATTACCACCATTCAAGAGGGGTCGTACATCTTGGAACACAGAAGATGTATAAGGTGATAAACGTGCAGTTTTGGTGGAGTAGAATTAAAAGGATGGTGGGCAAATTCATGTCGTGATTCTTAACTTGTCAGCAAGTTAAAGTTGAGAATCAGAGACCAGCTGATATGTTACAGTCTTTACCTATCCCAGTGTGGAAATGTGAGTAGATAGAAATGGATTTTGTTACAGTTCTTCCAAGAATGGTTTGGAAGGACGATTCCATTTGGGTGATAGTAGATCATCTAACCAAGTCATCCCATTTCATCCCAATTCATGAAACCCATATGGTGGAAGATATTTCAAAAATCTATATCCAGTTAGCGGTAAAGAGACATGGTGTGCCAGTGTCTATCTTCTCTAATAGAGATCTGATTTTTACAGCTTGTTTCTGTAAATCCTTACAACAAGGCCTTGAGAATCAGTTGATTATGTGCACGGCGTATCATTCTCAGACATATGGCCAATCCGAGAGGACGATACAGACGCTGGAAGACATGTTGCAGGTTCGTGTAATTGATTTTGGTGGATCATGGGAGGATCATATACCCTTAGTGGAGTTCTCATACAATAACAGCTATCAATCCTCTATAAGCATGGCTCCGTTTGAAGCATTGTATGGGCGTCCTTGTCGTTATCCACTATGGTGGGTGGAAACTGGTGAAACATAACTAGTCGGGCCAAGCACTGTCCAGGAAACAACGGAGAAGATTCAGTAGATTAGAAAGAGGTTGGAGATGGATCAGAGTAGTCAGAAATCTTATGCGGATCATCGCCGAAGACTATTGTCGTTTGCAGTGAGTGATCATGTATTTTTTAGAATCTATCCAGGAATTGGACAACATCATTTTGGGAAGCAAGGAATGTTATGTCCTCAATATATAGGCCCTTTTGAGATAATGGAATGGTTGGTGAGGTGGCATATCAGTTGGCATTACCACCGCGGTTCAGTTCAGTGCATAATGTGTTCCATGTATCTCAGTTGATGAGGTATCAGCCTCATGCAGACCATGTGATCAGATGGGATCACATTGACCTAGAGAAAGATTCGTTCATGGTACATATCCCAGTGCAGATTGTGGATAGGAAAGATAAAGTCTTGCGTTGAAAAAGCATCGGATTAGTGCAGGTTTTGTGGCAACATGGTCAGATTCAGGAAGAGACTTGGGAACTTGAGAATGAAATAAAGAAGTAGTGGCCAGAACTCATTCAGTCAAGCAATGGTTTTCTACAATCCAAGGACGGAAAGGCCAATGGTGGGGAGAATGTAGTACCCCCAGTTTTTGGTATGTAACCCTTACATGATACTTTTCATTTTTTTATTTGTTTTGGGTGATGTGTGGGAGAATTGGGAGATCCTGGAGTGTTGTTTTAAGCAAAGTGGAAGGCGCACGGGTGGAGCATGGTTTGTCAAACTATTTAGCCAAACTGTACATGTCTTACTGAGGAGGTAGTGGCTTGTGCATGGTCAGTGCACGGTTAAGGGAAACTGTGTGATGAGGTCGTTCATGATGGATGGACGAAGCAGAAGCTAACACACGGTTGGGGAATTATTTGTCAAACCGTGCGGACTAACCGTGCAGTCACTTAAAGTTAGATCCTAAAATTGTGGATCTAACTCGTTTTTCAATTAATTTCCTTGTTTAAACCTCATAAGCAACCCTAACTCGAGATTAATCTCCCTTGAAGGTTGGATGACTTCTCCAAAGCGTTCCAGAAGTGATTTGAAGGCTTTTCTTGGCGAATCGAAGCTGAATTGTTATTTTATGTGATCGTTCTTGATCAGTTTCTTAGATCTACATATATATACTTCACCTCGTCTCTGTTTTTCATAGATCTACACCCGTAATGGGTAGATATAATGGTATGTATTCCAAATATGAAAAGATATGGTCTTTGTTGTGTTAGGATAAGAGATCTAAGGAGTGTTTTGGGAATTTTGACCTAGTGTTCTTGAGCGTTCTTCGTATGTGGCTTGGTTTCTCCCAATTTGTTGAGGTAGGAGGATTCACTCTCTATTCCTCATTCATAGAACATGATGTATTAGTTCAAATAGATATAATCATTTGGTTTTGATTGTGAATCTTTGGTGAAAAGAATGTCATAAATCATCTTTAGTGATGATTTATGGGTTTTGATGAAATTGTGGAAATTGAAAGAATGGTTTGTGAAAAGGGTTTTGGTTTCATTATTTTAAAATAGTGATTTTAAAATATGGATTCATGGGATTTGGAAAATTGTTTGTGGGAAAAAGGTTTTCAATAAAAGAGTGTTTTATTTAAATTGTTTTGGCATGGTTGAAATGGTGTTGTTTTTGGGCATACTTGGTGTGTGTGTTCATAATTCATCTACGAGGCATGGTTGAAATATGACCCTGTTCTTGGGGCTAAAAGTGTAATGGCACATGTGGAATAATTACCATGTGATGACTTGGTATATCAACGGGAGACCGCTCATGAGTATGGAACTGTCCTAACAATGCATGCATATTGGATTTCACGGGTTGTGAAATGGTTGGTTGTGTGGATTTGGGAAATTAAATGAAAGTTCCAAAATGATAATGGGAATTTTATTGGGAAACATTTCATGGTTTCTTTTGGTGGAAAATTGTTTTTGTTAGAAAAATGTCTTTCACATGGAATTTTGTTTGTTGTGAATTGTTTTGGAATTGTTGTATATAATAAGTTTTATATAAATGTTCTAACATGTTTTATCCTAGAGGCATGGTTGGGAATTCATCCAGGAAAACCAACTGAGTTTCATTACTCACACATGGAATTGGCAGGTTGGTGCTTTTGCAAATGTCATATACCGGGATTTTGGCAATGATAATGTGTCACACATTTATAGCACTACTTCGTGACTCTTGGGGTAGTTTGTGACGTTGGTGCTTGGAACATGTGGAGCAGGGTGTTGGGTTGTCATCATGAAGTCATGTAGTTTCCTTTCCATTGTTTACTCTGATTTTGGTTTGTACTTCATTTTTTCACATTGTTTGGTTTTTATGAAAATAATGGTTGAGTTGTATTGGTTTTAAATCATGAATCATATAGTGGATTCATGGATATGATTATCTAGTTTTCTCTGCATGTTGGTTGTTTTTAGTTAAAGGATAAATCACCCCACATGTATTTTGAAACACTTCGGCATTTATTGCCAGCCTTTGGCGCCTTGGGGATGTCGCATAAGGCCTAGTAATGACTCGTTGAGCACTCAAGCCAGTGAGAATTTGCGGGTCATTACATACAAGTTCCCTGATCTTCACCGAGCATCCTCATAAAGAACATCTCTATAAGTTTCATGATAACAATGTAGAAGAGATATTAAATTGACACTCATCAGGAAACAATATATGGTAATACCCCCTTGAAGACCAGTTCAATAGAGACTTCTTGGTACCTACTCGAATATCACTTAGTGATTTGACTAGATAACCATGTCAAGTGTTGGTTAAGTAGAAATTAATTCCAACTTATATAAGAAAACAATATATATATATATATATATTATTCATGATAATTTCTACATCTAGACCACAGAAAAAGGCCTATAATGGGTATTTTTTGGGAGTGAGTATAACAAGAGGGGGTTGAATTGAGTAACCAATAAAAATTACTATTTCAAAAGGATTCATTTAAAATAAGAAAAATTAATTTGAAATAGCCCATTTAATTAATATAAGAGATCAATAAAATATCAAATCATTCAAAAAATTCATAAATATTGATTATTTCTTGGGTAAGAAATATACAACATCACTTATGAATTTTATGTCAATTTATATAATTGAAATTTTATAAAAACACAAATAATGATTAACTATAAAAATATTAATGTTTATTTAGTTAAAATAGTATCTTTTCTATAAGAAGAAAATAAAATAAAAAACACATTATGGAAAATTAGAATACAAGAGGTTCAATCTCAAGGTGAGACATAGTCTTATCTTGTTGGTGATCACCCACCACAAAGTAGTTTATAAAAGATAAACGAGTTGATCCACAACATGGATTTGGTTTTAAAAAAGTTTTCAATAGTCCAGGTAACACACACACTATTCCATATCTATATGTGGGAGTAAAAACAAACAAGGTCAGATAGGGACATCTACCATAGTTATGTGTGGGAGTAAGAGTTAATAGAAAAAATAATATTTCAAGTATCTTAACATTTAGAACAAGAGATAGAGTGAGTGAATAAAAAGAGTATGCACACACACTACTCAATATGTAATGATGATAAGGAGAATATAGAAATATAAAATTATAGAGATATAAATGATCATTATGTTTTAGTGAAGCTATTTATTCTTGGAAAATATTAGTAAATACCACTTGAGTCAAGTTCCCTAGAAATAATTCAGTAGAAAAAAGTGTCATATAATCTTATACATGAATAGATGAATAAAATAGATGTGTTTGAGCTTTGGATTCCTCATTTGAGTGTTTCCAGGATGTAGCAGTTCATCTCTTCAACTCTATGTGTTTTTTCAATAATATTGATCTCTCATCTTGCTAACTATCTTCTTTCAGTTTCTACACATGGGAGAGAGTCTCTTTCATTTCATTATAATAAAAACATGGTAAATATCAATTTGCATCTAGATATTTATTTTACTTGTACAACACATCTATCATCATCTTCGATGTGTTTTATAGAGAATTTAAGAGACAATAATTAAAATATATTTATTTATTTACATTAATAATATAGTTTTTTAAATAGTTTAAATGAAATTATTATGTTTAAAAATAGTAGTGGTGTCACAAACTGGTTATGTCTTAAATAGGTGGTGACTTGTTCTCATGGTGTATCAGAGTCTAGCGGTACCTCCATTACATTTGTGACACAAATATGTTGTGTCCTTTACATAGCTAAATTTCTTTTCTTGTGAGGACTCCTCTCTATATGTGATTCATCTAATAGTAGGTCAGTCTGTTGGTAGTTTATGTTTGTGGGGTCTCACAATTTTCCAAATTTATGTTTTGGAATCATGATATATTGATGGCGAGATATCCTAGAGGAATGTCAAACATTACTAATCTTATACTTTTGTGATGTATCATTTGAAAATGTCGCAAACAAGGAAAGCATTAATTGATGAATGTGAATTATGGGAATTGGTGACTCATATGTGATTGAGTCTTAGGAATTGTTAGTTTTATAGTTGAGCAGTATAGTATCTTGATTGTGAGACCTTGTCTGGTGGTTAGTCTACCTTGGTAGTTTCTTATCCTTTATGATGACTCACCCTTAATAGTGACTAGAAGTAATTCATACTTATTCAACTTTATCACCTATCTTATATTATGAAATATTTACAATGAATATGGAAATAATTTGTATTATTAGAATCCTTATTTTCTGATCATTAAAAAATTGAGTTCAACAATATAGAACTTTTATATGATAAGAAATCATGGCATCCAAGATATCAAAAATATAAAACATGACATAACATAAAGAATATGTGAAGATGGTTTCAAAGATTAGTAATGATAAAATAAATATACATATCAATAATCATTGGTAAAAATATTATAAAAATGTATTAAAGGAAACAACACTAGAATAAATAGAAATAGATAAAAACTAAATTCTATACAGGTATTTTCTACAAAGCTAAATGACTTAGTGTTCTCCCCATTTTGGGATTATCAAAAAAGTAAACTGTAGACGATTAAAACAATAAAGTTTGTAATAAAAATGAAAAAATAGGTAATGATTCATTAATAAAGTATATCAAATTTGATGAATAAATTATAAACCAAGAATTTATTATAAAACATTATTCCCGTAAAAATAGAAAATCCAATTTCAATAATATCAGGAAAAATGTTGTGTAGGGTACATTGGTTCCTTCCCTTTGTCCTTGGATCATTCAGAATCACAGTAAGATGGATCAGAAGGTGATGGAGTCTAAACACATGGATGACGAGTTATAAGTATAATTATTTATCAGGTAGGAGGATCCTGTATAATAATTACTTGACTGAGATACCTTATAGCTTATAAAAGGGGCATATGAAAATGCAGAAATAGGGATAGAAAAGGTGCAAAATGATTTATGGTCACTCCTTGAATGAATGATAGTTGAGGAGCAAAAGGAATGGATTCCAAAGAAATAATTATTCTTCCATGAACCTGAAGAAATGGATTCATCATATTAATGAAATGTATATTGATATGCCCACATCAACCCATTTCTCTAAAGAAGTATTCTTTTATCATCCATAAAATTACTCAACATAGGAGTCATATTATTCAAGTATCTCACTTGTTCCTTAAAATATTGAGTAACCAGAGGCATCCTCATATATTTAGTTAAGATTGTGAAATTATCATCAAAGGGATTCATTGTATAGATTCGAGAAAGATAATATTTAATATACTTGGTTATTGTCTCTATGTCATATTTCATATCATTACCATAATAGATAATCAACATATGAACATGGTCAATTTAGTATCTTATTATACAAAATGTTTCATGGGGATGATCATGAAGAACTCGTGATACACTGAATGAGGTAGTTCTCTACTCTTCTCAAATAGTAGATATGATAACTTCTCTATTTAAAACAAATGGAGAAGGATCACATCATCTAGAGGCCACTGAGGTAATATTTTCAATACCTTCAATAAGATATTCCATACATTCTATAAATGCGTATTGCATTACTTCTATAAAATAATTAATCGATTCTAGATCACCACTTATTATTTTATTCTCAATTTCATTCTTTTAGATATGATTCATCATTTTTGGTTGAATGTGTTCAATTAAAAATTCAAAAAGGTACCCTTCTTCACGCTAACTAATCTTGCTAAGAATAGGTCATTTTTTCATAAAAGATAAACTAAAATTGACAAACAACATTTTACCCAAACCATCTATGTCACACTTACTTGTTACATCTATAGGAAAAATTGGAGAAACTTGACTAGAATGTTGAATAAAGAAAAACCTTTATAATAAAAATCAAAAGTATTTTTGATCAATCATATATCTATTAGGATCTCCTTCTTTTCAAACATTAGGTGCACCATAATTTGGTGGACACATTAACCTACATTAGAATTTTTCTCACTCTTGAAATATGGGATCAACCCATCGGTCTAAAACAATCACAGAAATAGGTTAAGTGGTAGAAGTTACCACAACAGCAGGTACAATTGCTCCTATTTCAACACTATGGGTAGCAACATTCTATTCAATATATGCAACTTCTTTCATTTTGGAATCTAATTTATAAACATGTGATCTATATACATAAGAATTATATCCAAAAATAGGTTTAATTTACCTATAGATATCAACTAGAGACACATTAGAATCCATGAAACCAATGTTTTTATCACATACATATTCAAAACAAAGTATATTTTTTTAATATTCTCAGCCACATGATGTTATACAACAACAACAAAAATCATCTACTCAACCATAGTAGAATCATAAAATGTATTTTCATCACTAAATAAAGTTATTTCATCTCCATAAATAGGTGAAATTTCTTGAAATATTTCAACTTATGGAGAATTTTCCCCCTCAAAAAATCCATGTTTGGTTTTATTATTTTTGTCCACTTATTCTGTTATGTCTTGTATCCAAAAAGATTCACCAGGTGATGGAAGAATTTATATTGAAATATATACATATTAACTTTTAACATTAATAGGTAACCCACTAGGTTTAGATTAATATTCATCATCGTCACTTTCATTTCCATTCATATCATATCAATTTTCATTTTCATCTTATTTTTCTTCATCCTTATCATCATCATCTTCATCATTAGATTTAGAATAACTTTTACCTTGATCATTTCCAGAAAAATATGTTTCCTCTTCATCACATTTAACAATATTATCTCTTTTTGTAAGTATCCTATGTTGAATAATAGATCCAAAAGTGATAGGATAATATTTAGTAGGTAGGTATGGATAACTTATTTCATCAACATATGGTTATTTTTCAACTTATTTTTATGATACATCATCTTATTCCAAATCAGTGTATTCAAAAACCTCATAATGCCCCAATATAAGATCAACTACATCCCTCGGTCTGGTAGGATGATTCACAACGATTTACTCCGCATACAACATAACACTATATCTAAACCACTTTTTCTTCAAAGGTTTCTAGAAAATTCACACCGTTGAACATGTTTCTCTTGAAATATAGAATCCACTATAGTAAACAATTGTTTCATCATCAACTGAAACAGATCCTTTTTCCTTAAGAATGGTTGTAATATTCTTTGGATAAAACAAGGAGTTATACCATGGTTAGGGATTTTTCATCTCTAATAGATGAACTGTTAGGTATCTACATATCTTGATTTTAATAACTATTTCTATAAGACTAAGAAATTATACATCATGGTATCTCAATGTTTTAAAATTAAATTTCGTTGGGAATAGAATGTGTTGAATGAATTTGAAGAAAATAATACATTCCATTCCAAATATGAGGCAATATGTCTTTTGGTTATACAATCAATAGACATTTCTTCCAAAGCATCATTATAAATAATGAAGTCACTATAATCAGGGACAGATCCTTGATAGTCATCATATACACATTAATGAGGAACTCCAAAACATTTTACCCACTATTTGAAATTAAATATTAATCTATTATGATTAACTAAGGCTATAATCCAATATTGATCATCATTATTGAATCAAAAATCAATATATTATAAAAAATCATGGAAAATTATATGATATAATGGTATTTCGTTTGATGAATTCCTATCAAAACAACCTTGTAATTGAATAATATTGAGTACTACATACTTTCTAGAAAATATAAATTTTAATTATACTTTCCTTTCATCTACAACAATCCTTAAAGATAGATTAGGATGAAAATGTTCAACTGGAGAATGAACCCTTTTTTATCTCTTCTTCTTCTTATCTAGTCATAAATTTCCTAGAGAATCCATTGAATGACTCTTATTGATTGGAAAACAGATCACTAGGGAATGCATGGATGAAGGATAAAATAAATATTATGGATTTTAAGTTTGGGAGAATAGAGTTTTCTTGAGGAATAAGAGTATCATACTGGGATCGAGGTGTGTTGGATATAGGCATACATTCGTTTTGGTATAATATTTTATTTATGTATATTAAAAAATAAAAAAATAAATAATATTGAAAAATTAAATTTTAATTTTGTTTCCATAAAAATACATATTTATTCAGGGAAATATCTGAAATTAAAGATAAAGAAATGAAAAATTAAAAATATTAACTGAAGATAAACATTAAATTGTAGGAACAACCAATGGTGTTTCACTTAATGTCATGTCACCCAATGGTGTGTCATACCAATGTTGTGTTGTTCAGATGTTGTTTCATACAAATAGTGTCTTATACCAATGGTGTGTAATCCAAAAATTAAACATACCCAAAATTTATCATTCCTAACTCATTTTTGAAATATTTAATTCTCTCAAAATATAAATACATTGTAGATATATCATCAATATTTTTTTTGTACCAATAAACTCAACAGTGATATCAACTTTTTTAAAATTATTTCACAAAAATTTATGTTTAATATCGATGTTCTTTGTCATATAATGTTAAACTAAATTATTGGAAATTTAAATATAACTTATATCATCATAGTTTATTGGTACATGTCTGATTTGAAATTCATAGTCTTGTAAAGTTTTTTTAATCTGAAAATGTTTTACACAAACGTCTAGTAGCTATGTAGTCATCTTGAGAAGTAGACAATGCAGTAGAGTTCTTCTACATACAACACTAGAAAACTGTATACTTTTCCAAAAAGTGACATATTATATAGTTTCATTTTCCATATAATATTAATCCTCTTAAATTAGCATTAGAATGACTCCATAGATCAAATTATTGTCCTCTAAGATAAAAAATCCTAATTTTTTTTATAGATGTTGTATTTGAATATTATTTTAACATCATTTATGTATAACACTATATGATTAGATTTAATTTGAGCACACATACACACAATAAATATTCTATCAGGTTTGATAATTGTATGATATAGAATACTTCAAATCATACGTCTATAATTTTTTTCATAAAAAAATATCCTAACTTCATCAAGATAGAATTTGTAGGTGGTACTCATGTGAGTATCACTACTATTAGTGGTATTTATGTTAAAACATTTTAAGACATCTTCTTTATATTCAATTTGATTCAAAATAATTCATTATTTAATTTGAATTATTTGATATCCATGATAAAAATAGAATTCACAAATTTAAATCATTTCATATTCATTTGGCATTATTTTATAAAAAACAATACAAATATAATTCCTTGATCATCTAAAAAATAACATCAACGTATATTATTACTACTAAAATATCTTTTAAAATTCATTTTATTATAATTTTAGGATCAATTATAAAATTTTATTAATATTTTTAAATAATAAAATAACATGAGCCTATCGTACCATTCTTTGTGAGGATTTTTTAAACCATATGAAGTTATAGTTAACTATAAAATATTTTAAAAATAGGAATTTTAAAAACTAGGGGGTTATTCTTCAAAAATGTACTCATCAATAAAAGAATTTAGAAATACACTCTTGACTTTCATTTGATATATCATGATGTATTAATGAGATGCTTATGTAAGATAGATTCTTATAGATTAAAGTCTGGATACTAGTGAAGGGTTTCCTCATAGTCTATCCCATAAATTTAACAATAACCTCTTGGAACAAGTCTAGCCTTAATATTACTATAATGCTTGACTAATCAACATTGTTTCTAAACACATATTTTTCCAAATATTAATAATTTTCTTGGTTTTATTAACAATGTCCTACACATTAATTCTTTAAATATGATTCAATTCTTCTTGAATGACTATTAATATGAATTCATCATCAATGGTTCGATCTATCTCTTATAATGTTATATTTCTTCATTGTATAACTCTATTCTTCTAAGGGGTCCTTGGACAATATATGATATGAATATAGCCATTATGTGAGAAAAAAATCAAAATCATGATTTCCAAACTCACAGTCATGGTAATTATTTAAGGTCTTAATCATTAGTATACTAATATTTTCTACTGTGATATCCTACATGGTAATGTAAGAGCATACTTCACTTTTGTGGGATAAAAAATATATAGAAGTATACCAAGATAAATCATCTACTAAAACCAAAACATAATAATTATAATTTATTCGAGAAACTCTTGAATGTATATGAAAATCCATGTGACCCAACATGAGAGATTGATAAATTAAAACTATTTTCTTTTATTTAAAGGAAATATTTTGTTTCTTCCCTTTTCGGTTGGGGTTGTAAAAAATCAATAAGGAAACCAATATTAGGTATATTCTAATCTAACCCTTTTTTTGTAGGCATCCTATGTGAGTGGATGTTACAATGACATATGCTCCTATGCCAAATCATGTACTCTTTGTGAAAGGTACATAAGAATAAAACATTTTTTAGAAACTAAATAATTTAAATTAATATATTAGACATTATCATTTCTCAAAGGAGAATACATTTAAGAATTTTTAATATAAAAAACATGAACAGAAAAATTCTCAAATTTTATATAAAATTTTTCACCACATAACTAAGAAATAATAAGAATATTATATTTTAAACCAAAGATAAATAACCCAATATATGTCAAAAATGAATTAGAGTTACTGATTTGCACAAGGCTAAAAACATTTTATTTAAATTTTTCCAAAGGTGACATGACAACCATAAATATTAATAAAGATCATGTACGATGAATAACAACCTTTTATATGTCTTGAAAACCATTTATAAAAGTACCATAGAATTCTACAGGTGTTCATAATATTTTTTTTTGACAAAACAAGATTTAAACAAAAAATGATTTTGGTACCCAAATCGGTTTGGGCCTATAAATGTTAGAAATAAAATATTTGGGATCCAAAAATTTCTTAATTGGTTTCATAAAAATAGATTTCAAACTTTTAGAAATAAAAACTCTATAAGGAACATTTGAAAAATAGTGTGTATGAGAACTCTCAATCCTAGATTTAGGAACATAAGTACTCTGTTATTTTCCTCTATCTATGTTGATATCCAATTCTAGTGACATATGTAGGTGCAACTTTGTTACCTAATATTTTTTTAAATTTTCAATATAATTTTAAAACATTTCATGGTCTTTTTTTAATTTCTCATTTAAATTTTTGATTTATTTATTCTCTTTGAGTAGTTCTGTATTTTTTGTTTTTTTATATATATAGTTCTTATTTTCTATTAGTAGTCTAATTAGTTTGTCTTTTGATAGTTATTATTTATCCATAAGCTCATTAAATGTTTTTTGCATCATTATAAAATATTCAATCATATCTTGTTGAGATAATTCATCATCATTATATAAATTTTCATAAATATCATCATTATTCTAAGGCAAAATACTAGATATAGTAAGTACCACATTTAATTTTTTCATGAAGTACATATTTTAACGATATTACTTCTCCTAATATGATGAATATAAATCACTAAATCTATATTCAGAATAACCCCATGTGGATTTCATAGGGTTTTTGTATCCTATTTTATTTTACTGATATTTATTTTTGTATTTGATCTTCAGAGAGTCTTTTTTTATATGTCCTTTCCTCTAACATTCATAATATGTGACATCATGTATTTTTTCATGCTATTTCCAGTATTTCATATATGTTCATTTTGAGATATATTTCCCATTGTTTTTTGGTTTCCTGAACAAAAAAAATCTTCCAATAAAACATTTTAAACCTTTTGGATAGATGATCCATGTCCTCATACCTATTTTGTTTAGATTCACTGTCAATTGAATTTGAATCTTGGAATTTTTCCTTTTCCTAATCTTTTGTCCCTAAGATTGGTGTTGTAGTCTTGAAGGATACTGATCATTTTTTTTGGTTCTTAATATTCTTCATGTTTTACATTTTTACATAATAATCTTACCAATCAGCTAATTTAATGTCATATTGAAAATATCATTAGACTCTTTGATGAAGATAGATTTTTCATTCCATATTTCAGGTAGACATCTCATCAAATATTTTAATATGGTATTTATTTGGTACTTTTTTTCCATGTGAGACCATGGTCTGCACAATTTTGATAAACCTAAAGTATATATCAAAAATAGTTTCATCAGTATTCATTTTAATGTTATCCTATTTTATAGTATAATTAATAAGTTTTATCTAATTAATATTTATTGCTACCTCATGTGAAACCTAAAATGTGTCCCAAATAATATAAGTAGATTTTATTTAGAATTTTTTTAAACTCCTCATCTACTAGTTTACATAATAGGTAAATCATAGCATTAAAAATATTATTGTCAGATAGAATTGTTTCATCAATTCGATGTTTTTTAGCAATTTCAGGAATAACATATTCATCTTCTCTATCATTCCAAATATAAAATCCCATGATATCTATATGCATTTTCATCTTAATTTTCCGTTGAACATAATAATTTCAAATTTAATAAGGGATTTATATTGGAAGAATAACATTCTCAAAGATTATCCATTTTAAAGAACTAAATTTAGAAATAAAATACATTTATAATATTTAAGACAGTACTAAAATAATAGTTAAATTTTTTTTTGAAAAAATTAATATCAAAAAATTAATTTCTTTTACACCAACTTTTATTATGAATGTGTATCATATTAGGGGTTTAAATGAGTAACCAATAAAATTTTCTGTCTAAAAATTAATAATTTTAAATCCCAACGATAATTAAATGCATCCATGTTAATCAATATAAGAAGATCATTATATGTCCTAACCATTAAAAAGGATTATTAAAGAATAATTTTTTATCAGGTAATCAATATAAAATATTATATAATCTATTTAAATAAATTTAATTATTTAAAATAATATATAGAAAATAATAAAATTTAACTATAAATGTATTATTATTTTATTCGTTAGAAAAATTTCTATTTTTAATGGGGAAAAAAACAAAAACACACATCAGAAAAATTATATACAGGAGGTTCATTATAAAAGGTGATACTTAGTCCTCACCAAATATTGATAACCCTCCACTAAGAAATTTATCTAAAATATATATTTTGATTAATATATTGTAACATGTTTTACAATAGTTAACAATTTTCCAGGTCACACACGACCTCTTCTATAGTTATATATGGGATTAAAAACAAGCAGGTCAGACAAGAACCTCTACAATAGTTATGCCTCGATGTACATTTAAAGAGAGATAAGATGATATCAAGCCTCTTCCAAATCAGTATATGAAACATTATTTGTGTGAAAAAATAGAGTATTCACACACTTATCACAATGTAATAAAGATAAACTATACATTTCAATAGAGTATTATATAGATATAAATGCTTGGTCTATTGTAGAATATCAATTTATTCTTTGAAAAAATTAATAAATGATGCTTTATTATAGATAAATTGAAATCATTTAGTAGAATAATGTATTGTAGACTATTTTTATTGACTGGAAGAATGAAACATATGTATTTGACCTTGGCTTCCTCAGTCAAGTGTTTTTATAATGTGGAAGTTCAGCTCTTTATATAACTGTGTGTTCTTAGTAATCATGAGATCTCATCATTCAAACTATCTTCTTTCAGCATCTAAAATTGTGGGACAGTCTGCATCCTTTCATAATAGTAGAAATATGGAGAATATCCATATGTATATGAATATTAGTTTTCCTCATATAGCACATAAGATATGCTATTCAATTTGCTTCGTTGATCAATTAAAAGAAAATAAGTAAAATTACACTTTATATTAACATCAATAATATATCTATTAGAATATTATAAATGAAAATAATATGTTTAGAAATAGTAGAGGTCTGAAAAACTAGTGATGAATTGTTATGTAGTTGTATCTGAGTCTGGTAGTTTCTCATTACAATGGTGACACTAGACTTTTGGAGTATTTTTCTTGTATAACATTGATGTTTGGTAGGGACTCCTCTGTTAGTGGGTCATCTAAAGGTAGTTTTTTTTGGGGGTAGGTCAACATGGAAGTGTCTCACACTTTTCCAAATTTATGTTTTTGAAGGATGATATCTTCATAGTGAGATATCATGTAGGTATCTCATAATTTACTAATTTTATAATTTGGAGGTGGGTCATCTAATGGAGGAATATAATTATAAATATTTCCATATTGATGGGGAGTCATGGACAATAATGGCTTGTATGGGAAGGTGTCTCCAACTTTGCCAATTTTTCAGCTTAATGGTATGACATCTTGAGGGTGGTACCTTTTATGGTGTTGAGTCTACCATGGTGGTGTCTTAATATCAATGGTGACTCATCCTTAATATATAATGGTGGTAAATAATACATAGTCAATTTTATCAACTGTCATGGATTATGAAATACTTAGAGAGAATATATAATTCAATAATATTATTAGAATCAACATTTTGTGATCATTAAAATAAGGAGGTCAACAGAGTATAACACATGGGAAACATTTCCCCTATCACGTTATTATGGTTATTTCATCAATCATGCATGAGTACTGAATCATCATCGTCACCATAAAACGTCTCGATGTAGATACACATTGCATGCCATTAGATCGAGATACATATTAAATTTGTTCTAATTGGGTATAATCCCATTAAAATCCTATATTGGAAAATAGAATTTTTATTTATATTGACACACTAGAAAACTAGCCTCTGTTTTCTATTAAATAATACTCAATAGGGTCTATAACATGTTAAATCTACATGCCAAATATAATACATGGGATGCCTCTTTCCATTTCAATACTAGAGTCAAAATCATTTTCTGGACTCTTTCCAATGGAAAAGATCCATAAATCCATAATAATGTATAGCTTCCACAAAACATGTGAGTATTACCAAGTTAAAATAATATCCAAAGGTAAAATCCCAAATCATAACAACAATCCCAAAACCCTAGAAACCAGTACCTCTTACCAGAATATGTTCTCTCAATGCAATAGTCTGATATCAATCAACGATTATGGAAAATTCATAATACTCAAGTCTATAATATTCCAAATAGTAATACAATATAAAATTAATAGAACCAAGACCAATTTATAACATCCCAACCTAGATGAAACTACCAACTGCTCCAATCTAGTTCACCATGAGGGCTCATGAGATTCTCCTCATATTTTGGATGTAGCTGACTAGTAGCGAGGGCATAGGGTATGATAGTGGAGAGACTATTCCCTCTATCACAGTATGAAAATAGGGGAAATAGAAAAATATCAAACACTATAATAAATAATATGTAGTATATAAGTAGTAAATAAAATGAAACATGATATATTTTAATAATAAATTAAATACAATAAAAATCCCAAACATCTATTTCTTACACATGAAAATGTTTTCACACTACGATGTCTATAAAAACAAGAGTAAAAATAAATAAACTGAAATAAAAGTACATGTCTCTATGACTAACTCCATGAAATTCCAAAAACTCAGTCTCCATTCATTTTTTAAATTCATCATCCATGTCATAAGAATCCACATGATCATCACTGCTCGATCATGAAACTCCAAGCCTCATCCCAACCTACAATATAATATATGATCAACCTGAAAAGTATACATAAGGCCTTCACGCACACCATAGTGAAAATATTGTTGGTGATAGATCATATTAGTGGTCTACCCAAAAGATGATCCTATAAATATACAATCATATTTTCATTCCCATGCAATATTCTCATTCTAGTATAGAAAAAACAATGAAGATAAATAAATATAATGAGAAAAGGTCAACAACCAATATTTTGATCCTTGATCACAATCCTCTCAATTTAGTGGAATCATATATAAGTATATCAATGAATTCATATAAATATGTTATGAAACATACATATATACACATATTCTCATATACATACTAACATATCTGAGGAAGAAATAGCGTTAGCAACTCAATGCATACTTAATCCTTGGATAATGATCTGATCGACTAGACATTTAATGATCAGGGTACTAAGCTGGATATCATACCACTCAGGCCATGAATAATTAATTTGATTTATAGGGCTATAATACCAATCAAAATCACCTTCATCGGCCAATGATGGAAAATTAAATGAGTAAGCTATGCCACCACAAGTGGAAACTCATCATAACCCAAGGTTCACCCTTACTCACATCAAATCAGAATAATGAAGGATTTTAGGGAGTGTATAAAGATGTCCTGTAATGATGGAACCGAGCTAGATGTCATTCCACACTCACCATGTACATATTATCCAATTTCTAAGCCCTTGTTCATAGTCTGTTGGTATTCATGATATTGTGAATCAAATAAACCAGAAGGGTCTGACCCTTAGGTGATATATTATATATCATAGGTGTGTTTCCATGAAAACCCTTCATTGTATCGAATTAGGGAATGTGTAATCATCCCTATCACATGGTAGAGTTTAATCATCCATGAGTATCAAATGATATATAACAACATGTCCAGCACCATAGTCAAGTATCTAATCCGGGGGTGCATAGTTATACATACAACATTAAAGATTATAATAATCTATGAGTATACTCATATCAAGTAGAGCATAATCATCCTTTTCATATATCAATCAGAGGAGAGATTAGTCATCCTTATTACCCAGGAGAGAAATTTTATCCACTAGTAATATTACTAATGATGTTATATATGTATGTTTTAGTAGTAGGCTCAACAGTCGGATCCCATCAAGAACCTTTATAAATCCCAAAAATAAAATAATAAAATATACAGACATAATATCTAGTTCCCAGGTAGTACCACTGGGTATAAAAATAATAAAAAAATAACATGGCACAAAATTATAAATCCTTGGTAAGGATTTCATGGCATCCCAACAAATTTATACGATGGATTCTGAGAAGAATGTCTACGTTCCCCAATAGAGACGTAGATGATCCTTGTTTTGTTCATCAGTCACTAACTAGGAATCACCTATGGTTTCCATTGATACATCATAAGTAAACATGTGATCTATTACATAAAGAATAATGGTGGTCAAACACCTAACCTTCCACTACACCCATTGTCATATGGGCTCACATGTACAACATGGATTTTATGGGGACACCCACAGACAAATCTACCCAAACATGACATACTAGATCTAGGTCATTCAAGAATTGAGGCACCCACGGGGTCCCTCATGCCAAATCACAAGAGAGGAATCAAACTTTGGTTCCTCAATGATCACACATAAGAAAAGGAATCCAACTATGGAATTTTAGCTATAATATATAAAGGATGAATACTACATGGGATCCTCAAAATTAAGTTAACAGAGGCATCCTTATCTGGATCATTGTAATAGTACAAAGGATGTGGCATCCTATATGGGAATTTTAACAAATTCTTATGAAGATGAGGAATCCCACATATGATCCAAATAATAGTAAACATGTAATGGAATCCAACTAGGGATTCCCTAGCACATCATTCAAGGGAAGGTATCCCACAAGGGATCCTATGTAAACAATCATAAGAGAGGGAAATTGGATAAGGGATCCTTGAAAACAACTTACCCCATAGAATCTTATGACATAAGGGAACATCTTTCAAGGAGTAAGTCCTCAATAGAGGATAAATAAAGAAATATGATAAGAGAGATATCTCATGGATCATCCCAGTTAAAAGGATATCACTCTCAGGAGAAATCTATATTCAATTATTGAATGAAGAACCTCTATGATTATAAAAAAATCTTGTAACAATACCTAGGAGTCCTTGAATGACCCCTAGGTTTTTACCATTATGATCATTGTGTAAAGATAATCAGAAAAAAACATAACGGTCCAATTCAGACTCCAGGGTGTATTGATTTGAAAAACCTAAATATGTTAACCAAGGGGCGGTACACGGTATGAATAATGAGTACACTATGTGTTATCCAAAATCCACACCTTAGAATGTACTCCCTTCAAACTTGGAATGTAAAATTTCAAATACATAGCATGTTGATTGTGTACACTATGTAATGAACATGTGGTACATTTCAATTAATCTATGATGGCTTTGACCTATATATATCCTATTTTTTATCTCTATATGGTTTGAAAACCCACACAGGGTCTGGCCATGTAGTCTACATGGAAATGTACCCCTAAATAGGTTATCTGGATAGGTACTTAGATACATGTTTGTGTCCCACTTCATGGTATTTATAGAAAATTCACATAGTGTATGTAGAAAAGATCATATTTTTTGAAAATAAATAACACATGGCATGTGTTCTCTGAAAAACACATCATATACAGTGGTTTTGCAAACAAAAAACCCCCAAATCACCCCAACCCCATGATTTATGTGTAATATATTTAGATCAACCCAATAGGGGTAAAAATAAATCCTAATTGGGTCTTAAAACATAAAAATAGTTAATATACTCAGTTTTATAAAAAACATGAAAATTTCAAACCTTCTGTTTAAATCCATTGAAGCTCTGCTCATTTCCAAGATCCGAGGCTATCTTAGGATGGCCTAAAGCATATAATTATCTATAGTGGAAAACATCCTACTCTTCATATCGTTTTACATATCTCTCTATCATTTTATCTCTTTGTTTAATGTATGAGGAATAACATAGGGGGAATACATTATTTAAAAAGTAGGCCTTGTTGATGGCACAAACACCACACCCCATTGGGTCCTCTCCTGCTAGCCACCTCCAATTACCCCAAAAACTTGTCATCCCCTCATTGGTTCCCACCCACGTGCATGAATAGTTCATCTGAAAAATTAATACCCCATTGTTCAAAACAATCTATTTTTAGTGTGATTTTCCAACACTCGCACACACCGTGGGAAACATCCCAGAAGGTCACCTATCTTTCAGGTACCACCAGTTGCTCCAAAAACACATTTTACCCTCATTGGGGCCTACCCATTTTCCTTGAATGGAACATGTAACTAACCACTCCCACCACATAACAAAACATGTTCTTTCTATGGTTCTTTTTCCATAGTCACACACATGCACTAGGAAATATCCCATAAGGTCACCTGTCTGGATCACTACTCTATTCCATGAAATATTAAATGATGAGATCTAATTATGTAACCTCCTGAAATGAATGGTTCAATTTGGTGTCATGGGTCATGTCATTTATTCATTTATCCCCTATCATTTTTAGTTGTTACACTCACCCCCTAGAGATCAAATTCCTCATTGGGGACCCAATAACATAACTCAGGAAATTCCACTTCACATAAGGGTGGTTTATTTCCTTTAAATCAATGTAACAACTACGCCCTACTAATAGGATAGACAACCTTACTTAATATGGTTGTTGGGTCCTAGCCTTCCTGGAACTACCAGTTTCCCCACAGACACATGGTCCCCTCCCTGGGGCCCTCCCATGTTCCCAAATAGGCCATCCGACTAATTAGGTAGAATAATAAAACAAAAGGTTCACTATGATGACATGAGTCATATAATTTTGTCATTTAACCCTTTATTGTTTTGGGGTGTTACATTCGCCCCCCCACCCATAGAGAAAAATGTCCTCATTATGGACCTATCCACATAACCTAGGTAGTGCCAATACACTTATGGCTCAGTTCTATATTTGTAACCAATATAATAAATGGGTCCCACTTATAGTAGATAAACCACCACCTTAACATTGTATTTGGGTCCTAGCCCACCATGTACCACCAATTACCCCATAGACATGTTTTATCCTCTATCGGTCCCACCCATATGCCCATAAGGTTCATCTGTCTAATGACATCCCCAATATCCCAATACATGTTCTTTCCAGTGTTTTTTGATCCCACACAAAAACACCCAGGGAAATATCCCAGACTGTCACCCATCCAGGTTACTACAGTAGGCCATGAATGCATTACAGTGAAGTTCTGATGAAGCATGATAATAAATATAATGGTTCACATTGTAGTCATGGGTCATATAATTTATAACTCTTACCCTTTAATATTTTGGTCTGTTACAAATTATATTCTTGGGGATATAGTAATGAAAACAATGAAATGGAAATGATGAAAATAAAGGAGAGAAGAAAATGTGGCTCAGATCAACTCTAGTACCCAACATGAGTTTACACCAATTCTAGGATTAGTCCTCATTATGGAATCAATGATATAGAAAGAATATCAATAAAAATAATTGTTAAATATATATGTTCAAATGAACTGTTATGAATAAATTAATATTTACTTTATTAACTATTAAATTTTAAATATTCCTCAAAAAATAGAACATCCCAAAAAGACAAAAAACTCATATCCTAGGGTAAACCCCTATTTGGAGACCAATAATGTGGTCAAAATATTTATATGAGATCATAATCTAGGTAAATATTACCATTTTACTCTTTATAGTTATCTAATTGAAAGAAATAAAATTTATTTTCAAAACAACAGTCTAGAAAAACACATTTCTTTACACCAAAACACAACCAATTATGATAATATTAGAGAAAAAATGGAACAATACAATCCCAACTTAGAAAATGTTCATTTACAATAAAAAACCAAACTAACCAAAAATGGGAGGAGAATGACTATACCAACAAGCTTACTAACAACATGTGGGTCAACACCCTCATTCCACAACCACCACCAACTTCCTAAAATGAATTGCAAGAAAATAAAACCTCTATATCCACTTCGGTAGGACATCCCCTTACCTAAATCAATAAAAACAAGATATAAATGCATCAAATGGTTTATTTAGGTTTTTGGTAAACTGGACACTAGGATACCATAAAAAATATTCCATGCAATGACCTTGAATGAAAATTTAACATGTTATTTTTTTATATTATTTTTGAAAAAATTTGAAATTAAAATTGGTTTTTATTTATAAGAAATATAAAATAATTTTATGTAATTTTATGTTGTTCAATACAAAAAAAAATTACCAATGAAACATAATAAGTATCTAGGTTTTTAGGGCCTTAGGATTCTCATAATGAAATGATCAAACCATATAGAATTTCTCATTCATGGGAGACTAGAAAAGCCACAAACAATATTATATTAGTCCACAATTCATCATATTTTGTTAGTTAATGTTGTATTGTGAACTTTTTGTAGATCACGAGTTATTTCCTAGAAAATAAAAATAGGGTAATGTCCATAGAAACTCCCCTAGAATACCAAGGGTTCCAAATTTCTCTATTATAATTTAATTTGAAAGTGAAATCCATTTCAAATAATCATAAATAATTTTTTTTAATCCACACGTTTTGAAAAACCATTTAAAAAATTGAAATTTAAAATTCAAAAATAAAATCACATTAAAACCCATGTAAAACACATTTCACACCACCCACATAAATTATAAACCAATTTTGAGTTACTGATATAATGAATATCATAAATTAATGTTTTTTCATGGAACCACCTACCTCTTCCTTGAAATCGTCCAGACCGAGTAGGAAACCTCAACTCACGCCAAAGAGAGGCCATAAAGAAGAAAGAACACATCAGAAACTTGAATATTTAACCTAAATAATTTATATTGAATCCAAAAAAGGTCTAAATCCTTGATGGAGAAAAGATAACTTAAGGAAAAATGGCAAAGGGACCAATAGAATATATTGGATAAGATGAGGAAGAACATACATGATAGTTTTTCTATGATTCCATGAAAATCCTCAAAAAAAATGAATCCCAATGGAGGATAAAAGGATAGAAAGATGTTCGTAAGTTATAGGGGGTTGAATATAGTGGGAATGATGTTTTAGGGTCCTAAAATTGGGTTTTGGAATATTATAATTTTAATATTTTTAATGTTCTACCATGACACATGGTTTTCCAAAACATATGGCACATATGACCATAATGAAAATATTTTGCACTATTTACCTATAGGGTAATAGTTCATGTGTTCTAAGCCATGTCCAATAGATACATACACTATCCTAGTTTCATGGTTTTTATTGGATGGCTTCACACTCGTGATCTAGACCGTACAACCTAGATAAAGTCATTGTCTAGGGAGAATGGTTTGCACAAGGGTAGCACACAATTTCTAATAATTGTTCTCCAACCAATAGTCACCTTCTATATTTCCAAAAAATATCAATTTTTTATCAAAAAAAATTAGATCAATTTGTGTAACAATGGTAAGACCAAAAATAAAAGATACAATACCCCAAAAGAACACACCAGATGTGACATGTATGATCTCCTTGGTAAAATGTTGAATGTGTGCGTTGTTGTGTATTTACTTTATGTCATTTTAGATTATTCCATATACACCTGAAATTATGTTTAGGATACCTTGGTTGTGTCTTACTAGGTATATACTCAGATCCAGTGTATGTTTCTCATTGTATGGAAATACATTATTACTAGGGATCAGGTGAAAGATAGGGTTCCTACAATAGGTTGTGGAAGATCTTTGATTTATGAGATATTGGTAGTACTAGTATTGAATATGAATCCTATACAATTCTTTTATATTTATATAGTTTCTTGTTTTACTATTATACGTGTTTACAAGCCATGTTATGGGTTATTTTATTACTTTTTATGAATTTTCATTACATTTTTATAGTATATATTTATGTTATTTTTATGTTGGGTTATTTTTTATCTTAAGGGTATATTGTACTAATATTTGATATCTATGATTACTGAGGGTATAGTTTTCCATTATTAGTTTAAAACCTCACCTATTGTCATCATCATATTACAAACTATTTGGTTCACATTAGGTGATGTGTCACTCCAACTCGAACCCGATGAATCAGGTCAAGGTGTTATATCCATATTTTTTCGAAGCATTCCATTTTATATTGAACAATTTTTTTATCATTAGACAGATGGTTTTCCATGATAGTAGTTTTTCTTAGTTGTTCTAACTGTTATTTTTCTATTATGATGTTTTATTTGGCTCCTTCAAAATCTATTATAGGGGATTTGTTTCCCAGCATGTTGGTTTCGAATTTGTATAGTTTTGATATTTGTATTTATAGGGATTATCTTTTTGTAATGTTTTTTAGTAGGGATTACATTGGTTTGGATTCAAATTGGATTCCTTCACTAGTGTTGTAGGTGTTGATGGGTTTGAACATGTGTTTCAATGTCTGTTGATCAATGTCTCTTTTGGTTCAAGATATCTTTTCATAAGGTGATGATGTTCATTAATATCACTTGGTTAGGAATGCTAGGCTCAAGGATATATCTCACCACATATATTGGAGTGCACTATATTTTCCTTTTTATAAATTGTTTTTTGTGTCTATTCCTTATCTATTTGATATTATATAATTTTCCCAATCAATGGAAAATAGTTTAATATTCCAAAAATATAAAAATATATTGATTTGAAAAAAAAACTGGTCTTTGAACCCACTCACAAGTTCAACTAAAAGGTGTTTTTGATATTTTTTTAACGGTGATCATTTGAAAAAAAATTATTATTTATTTTTTCCAAAAATCCAAATTTAAATAGTCTTTGGATGTATCACTCATTTATCTTTACAAGGATATATTTTCAAAGAAGAATGGTTCTAGAATATAATACCTTGAAATTATTGGCAGAGATATTTTAATTATATTATCTAAATCTTGAATTTATAATCCACTCACCATATTTAATATTCCACATATAATTTAATTCATGAATAAAATTAACTCATTTTCTTATTCATTAAAAAATATCACTTATTTTTTGAAAAAGATTTGGAAATCAAATTTCTACTTATTTTTGAAAAATAATAATTTTATAAAAATTAATGAATTAATCAATTGGGCGGACTTATATTTTGAGTTCTCACTTCTACAGTAACCACTTTTTCCACAGTTCTAACATATAGATCTACTTCAACATTACCCAATTCCCTTTTATTTATATGTCTTTCACAATAATACAAATGTGTGATATGAACCTGGAATGCAATACCAATGAGTAAGAAGAAGATAAAATGACTTATATAACATTCACGTCTATATATAAAAAATTCATCTTCTAGAGACCTCTAATCCACCATACATAAAAACAAAATAAACTATAGTTCCATATGCCAAAACATATTAAAATTATATTCATCGTGTGCTTCATAACACAAAATAAAGCATATATTTTGGTGAGTATTGTATTTTATATCAATTTGATAAGGAATTTTTTAAATATACATGCATTAAAATTTTTAGACCCATAAATCATAAGAAATAATGAGATACAATCTATTTCATGATGTCTTATCCAAAATATTATAAAAACTCATAAAATTACTACAACTAGTTGAGATGAATTTTAATCATATGACATAAGACTCATGGATTATTTGATGGATAAATCCTTTACCAATTAATCAAATGAATCATCTTATCTCAATTCTGTAGGGCACATAACTATTATGGTCACCTAACCAAATCAATTATGAATCCATATTAAATAAAACAGCATCATATTTCCATGATCCTATGAAAATAATATGTGTGAACCATAGAAATAGAGACCATATATCCATAGTCAACATTGACCCTTGAAATTGGATATAAGGGATTAGGATAAATCAACGATCTCTATAGGACATTATAACATGAATTACTATTTCTATTTTATATAATATCCTTAATAATAATGCCGAAAAAATTGGGACCCCTTTCATGATACCCCATTATACGACACTATCATACATTTATTTATCCTCTATAAATCTTCCATGTTAGTTCCATTTATCTAATAATCAACCAGGAAAACCCCCCGCCTTCATAGATCAACCATGGATACAACCCTATTCATTCTCTTACCATCTATTCAAATAAACTGATATTTTTACCCATTCGTGTATGTAACAAGAAGTATTTCACTAGAAGCCTTAATTTGAACAGTCAACCCAAAAACTAACTACTTTTGAATCTATTTTTATATTTAACCAAAATCATTTTTTAGTTAACAATAATTAATATTTTAATATAATTCCGTCATTTTTGATGAATTTTGTGTTCAAAGTAATATTATTTTTGATTAATTTTTTTATATTTAATATTATTCTATATTTTATATAGTTAGTATTTTAAATGAAGTGGGAGGAGATTATAATAAATATTTATTAATAATCATTTGAACCAAAATAATATCCAATCACTTTACATTGAAACATATTCTATTATCCCATTAGACATTATATTAATTAATAATCATTTAATTTAAAAAATATATTACATTTCATGCACAAATAAATATATGTTCTATATAAGTATATATATATATGATAATCAATAGATATTTATCATTTCAAAATAAATATTTGATATCATTTTTTAGAGGTTTAATGATTACATTAATAAACGAAATGGATCATCAATTCAACAGTATCATGTGATCATTAAAGACAAGGATATAATATCCTATTATTACCATGGTACTTAATAAAATATTATCATGGATTAATATCAATATCAGTTTGAAAAAATATAAAATTATTTCATCTCATCATCCTATAACATGAATTTCAATATATCATGTTAAGATTATTTTATTTTTTTTAAAAAATAATTTATGGGGAAATGAGTTGTTGGTTGTTAGAAGTCAAAAATTGAGCAGTAATTAAATTAATACATTATTATATTTTATTTATAGTCAATATATATTGATGTTAGTGAAAATTGTGAATTCATTATATTAATAAATGTCAACAAAATTAAAATAAAAACAAATTATGAAAAATAATTTTCCTGGATTCAATGTTCAATGATAATAAAATATTAACTCATAATTATATAAAATTATTAGTACATATCTATATTATGATTTATATAAAAATAATAGTCCATCATTACAATAATATTTTTCATGATGTTTTAAAATTATATATTTACAGTCTATATTAAAATATAATCTCTTAAATAAAGTATTATAATTATATTTTTTAAATTATAAACATCTCTTATTTGTAATAACACAATTATTTTTTTAAATTTGTAATGGATAGATATTAGATGTAAAAAACTGATCATATATAAAATGTGTTTCCAAATTAGATGATATTATTTTTTGATTATTCATATAAAAATATATCAAATGGAAGATTGATATGGTTTCCAAATTAAGATTATGTCAGAAGAACAAAGTTAAATCATAAAGAAGTGAGTAATAATATCCGAAAAAATGCATTCCATCCCATCTTGTGTATAATCACAATAACTAGATTGTTCTAAAAGATAATGAATGTAAAATAACATAATGAATGGGTATGGATAATTTAGTATATAAAAATTATTCATACATGTTTAGTGATGACTCACCATATTGAGCAATACAATAGGGCATGAATATGAGTACAAAAATTTAAATTATTATTCAGGATAATTGTGTTGAGAATGTTTGAATGTTGATTAAAGTTTCATGATCCTCAATATAAATGCAATATTATAAAATTTCACGAGTTTACATATGTGTATATATCATGATAAAATTATGTATGTATTTACCAATATAGGAATTTATTTTATCTTTATATTTTTTATGGATTTATGAACTAATTATGAATTTCTTCTATAAAACAATTCCAAAGAATGAATTTTTATTGATTATATTGGATTTTCAATATCTAAGATACGTGAATGTTCTAATGATTATAGTTTATTCTATAAAGGGAATGGATGTATGAATGTGTTTAAATAGTTTAGCGAATCAATATGGAATTCAAATAATTTTATAACACATTCCATTGCAATATTAAAATTAATGTAAAACAAACCCTTATTTTAAATACATTAAATACTTTTTATATTATAAAAAATTGAAATAAATATGTGATGAAATGATAATGAGTGAAATAACTGTAATGATGAATTAAAACATGTTGTAGATGGATTAGTGTCACATTAATGAAATTGGAAGAATCCTGAGCATAGGAGCCACATTATATTTGGTGAGGACTCCTAAAGTGCATCTAGGAGACCCTGTATCAAATCAAGGCGGAGGGTAATTTCAGGTACTGTAGCAGTACTATAGCATAACTATAGCTATTCTGTATCAGGAATTGTGCAGAATTGTAGCAGGTAATGTAGAAGGAACTATAAATAAATGTAGCATGTACAATAGCGGGCAATGTTTGGCCCTGTAGTAGCTGGGAATATTCCCCAGTTTGGGCCTTCGTGCCACCAATTTTGTCCTCGAGTCCTTTAAGGCCTTCGGGCCACCTAGACCTTTGGGTCAGTAAGGCCTTCGGGCCACCTCTAGGCCTTCAGGCCACCTTCTGAGAAGATGTAAACCAGAAAACCTACAAGGAACAAGCTTTAGAATGAGGATGGGTAAGGGGATTTCACCATAAAAAATGCTAAACAAATTGAATGAATGAGAGGTTATGGCACCTGCCATCGGGAAAATCTTGTGCATGCACGTGAAACCCTAGCCGAACAACCATGCGAATGTGGGGAGCAGATTTCATGAAGAATAGGCTTGGGAGGAGAAGTTCCAAATAGTAAGTCTGGGTTGTATGTAATGTTTCAAGACTATAGGAAATTAAATACTCTATGGCCTATGGGCCATATAATACTTACACCTGTAGGCCTTTTAAGGGTTCCACGTCACCCCATGAATGTTGGATTATCAAAATCAATAAAAAATTATGGTCTTCGGGCCATTGGATGGAAGCATCCCAGTTTTGTTGTTGAGTCATGTATTATTCGATTGGGATTGTGATGTGATCGATTTAAAAAATTTAGATAGATTCATACTTCATAATGGATGTGCCTTATTTCATACACATTTTTAAAACTCAATCCTAGATTGGTAAAAAAAATTCATTCACTGTAATGTAAATATTGATATATTGTCCTATTAATCCTAAAAATGATATAGATATTTACATATTGACTTCAATAAAATTGATAAAATTGTTATATAATGTGGGTCTAAAATGTTAGACTATATCCTTTAGATTTAGTATGTTTCATTTTAGATTTTGGTTAAACAACTTTGAAAAAGATAAATAGAATGGTTTGCATGATTTGGGAAGGTATTGAGAGTGTCCTTCAGGTTAGGGACATAAAATGATGTAAAAGGGGATCTCATTGTGCATGGTGCACAGTTGGAATATGGTAAATACTAATTGTGCACCAGGACTATACGCCTTGGGAATGGGAGATGCGTGATTTAAAAACAATGAAATTATAGTTATGGATCCATGTTCCCATATAAATATGAAATTTAACAGCCTCCACAGGGTTTTCCAAACCTTGTTCACTACCCATAAAACTATTTGATATGTGCCTCCCTTGGACAGAGAAGATCGAACAATTATTTAAAACAACCGACCAATCTTTAAAACCCTTTTATAAGTGGAAAATTGACAATTTTCTCCCAACCTTTTTATTATTCCAAATGATTTTCTGACTCATTTATTCAACAATATCATCTCATGTGAAGAAATAGCTACCCTCTCTACCAAAGATCATCCTTCTTTTAATGTCGGGAATTTGAGGTACATTTTGTGTCAATTGATTCCTCGGGTAGGTCATTTAGTCCACTTTTATATATTTTATTTAAGAATAATGATTTAATTATTTCCCATTTTTCAAATATTATATACAATTTTTATATTGACTTCCATTACTTTTTATTTATGGTCATACTAACTTGATTCAAGGGTTACGGTGGGAGGAGAAGTTTTCTATGAGTTTGATTTCAATGACCCAAATTTTGAATAATATGTCATTTCCTGAAAATTTATTTTTTACTTTTTCATAATCAATAAAAATATATAAGTATAGATGAAATACGGCCGCGATTTCGGATCTTTATATGACCATTGGTTAATTTTACCATTGGAAACAGTAATAATTTTTAACATTATAATTATTGTTTATAAATAGAAATGATAATGGGTAATTAATGAAGAAGAAAAGTTGATGGCCACATGCAGTATACTCTTGCCATACGATGCCCATTTTCAGAGCTTGGGAAGGAGGTAGCATAACTAGGATTTTCTCTAGACCAATCCTAATCTAAGATTCAACATGTTAAGCATGAATTAAATCGCATATGGGAGAAGTTCAGGTTAGTGGAGATTACCACTCGGGCAATGTTATCTGAGCCTCCCCAAGAATCCATCACCATCTGACACATTAAACTTATATCATTTGTGGGTGTTTTAAGAGGTTTTCTTCAAGGACATACTTACATAAAATAAAATCTCATTATTTAAATAAAATAGTTATTTCATTATTTCTATTTTTAGAATAGTGTTTCTTAAAAATTGTGATGGAATTTGATAAATTAAATTTTCAGGTAAAAATATTAAATTTATTACTATATTAATATAAATATTTATTAAAAATTCTTATTATAATGAAATAGTGTCATAAAAACACTCCTTTTTAATTAAAAAGGGAAAAATAAATTTATTTTTTTCAATTGTCAAAAATTTTAATATGCATTTCCTATGTGCTATTATTTTTAATAAATGAGAATTTTATAAAATAATTTTGTTTTTTGAATAGTAAAAAATATTGTTTGACATTTTCGATATGTTTAATGACAACATAGATATGTAATAATTATATAATGATTAATTTAAAATTTTGGTTGACTATTATGTGTTAAAGTAACCCAATAGGATTCCCATGTTTCTAGTACCATCGGAAAATACCAAGGGTAAACCCATGGGTTTTTCAAATACCACGTTTGAGGTGTCCATGGAAATTGATAAAACAAATTCATCTCGTTTTCTGTAAATAACAACCAATAATTTCATTTCCTTTTAGTAAAAAATTATTACATAGTAATTTTTTATATTATTACCTCACATGGAGTCCTCCCAAGATTCCAATAATCCAATAAGGTCTTGATCATTGAGTTTTATTAGTTACTTTTCATGGTATGGGAATTCTCAACTTCTCTTTCCCTTTGACGTTCCCTTTTATGTAGGATTTCTTTAAAATTTCATATAAGATGCTCTTATTTCTAGTTTTTTAATACCCTATAAATTATTATGAGTATTTTATAAATGGGTTTCATTTATACCCTCCCTTTTTAATGTTTTATAAGACTATGTTTCATACATTTTATGTTGTAGAATGTTCGTCTCAAAATATCTCTCTTTTTTTCTAGAAATTATTTTATTTTCATTAGGTGAATAGGAAAAACTCATTCATTTCCTGGGATATATAGAAAAACATAAATATGAATTATTTGATTCTATGATTTACAAACATAAAACCCTAATTTTCTTTCTGTGAGTTATAATTGACACAATGATCATGTTTTTAAGCACATTTTAAAATGCTATGATTTTGATATGAAACCCATTTAGTTTATTTCCTATTGGTTATTAATGAAATGTTTCATAATGATATATGTGTATCGCATTAAAATAAATACATATTATGGGTTTTACATAATATCACTCTAATGAATTGGGTAATTAAATTCATCTCTAGAGAAGACATGTTTTACAATACCTTAGTAAATAACCTACGTAATTTTTTTGACGCCTTGTGGATAGACCATGGTTATATACTTATGAATGTATAAATAAAATTTTTTAGACATATTTTTAAGTTATGATTCAAGATTTTATTATTATGATATGCATATTTATCGTTCCTTTATGATAATACTCATGTTCTTATTGATATTGTTCAAGGTCACATGAAAACTACTTCACTTGTTTTCCTTTATTGGGCCTTCTATCTACCTTTCCATTGATGTATTCCCCTAAGATACTAGATGAAATAAATTTACTCAGTATGAAACTTAAATAATCCTTTCATGTCTAATATAAGATATTTTTATGTTTTCATATATCATGTTCCTTATTTACAAGAAACAAAAATTTAAAAGATCATCTGTCTGTAAAATGTCATGTAATGTTATATTAAAAAATCCAAGATTCCCTAGTAGGTATCATAGCATAGTTTAGTTATTTTTGGAAAATAAAATATAAAATCATTAGGAAAAACCCTATATAAATTTTTTTATTTAAGAAAATTTCATGGTATTTTAGTGAAATATTATGTAACTGCATTAAGGACAAATAAAGTTGTGTCTAGATATGAAACAAGGGGATATGGCTCTGGAATAGATGTATCTGGGTATAAGTTAAAAACACAAAATTTATCTAAATTCAAATAGAAACTGCTGCACAAAAATGGGCCTTACTTCAGACTTAGTTTGACACTCGTATGTGTTATGTTCAGTTAATCTCAATCATTATATGAACTATTATAAAAGATTTATAGAAAATGTAGGTTTTGATAATGATAAAAATGTTTAAGTAATTGGTTTTAAAACATAAAATTCATATAGAGTTATAATATTATTAAATGAAACACGTTTCACACTAATGATTTATTCTTATAGAAAATGGTTGGAAATAGGATGAACTATTCAAATGGTGACTGCAATGGGCCATGCACTGATGGTCCCCCGATGGTAGTCAGAATGGAATATTTTATGAGATTGATTAATCAAATGAATCAAATTATGGGAAATAACATGAACCCATATGAGAGGATAATTTCACCAAGAAGGAAAAAACATTCCGTTGAGTCTTTTATAGGTCATCTAACTCTATAATTCAGTGGATTCACTGACCCATTGATTGTGGAACAATATAAAGGTATAATTGAAAATATCATTTCATTACTTAATTCTTCTAAATAATAGAAATTCACTCATGGTATTTAACACTTAGTGGGAGTAATTGATCAATGGTGGGATATGATTAAAAAAACTAGGCCAAGAGGGCAGATAGAAGCTATGGAGTGAGAAGATTTCGGATGGATCTTCTTCAATATATATTTCCCTCATTCAATGAGAACAAAAATAGAGAAGTAATTTCTCGAGCTGAAGTATTAGGTGAATTAATCTATGGGAATCCATTAGATGATATTCACTAGGTTTTCATGTTACCCCTATAGCAGTTTTATGGAATATAATCATAATGTAGATAGATTATTCAGTGGAAAATACCTCATCTATGGAAGAATCTATCCAACTGAGACTATGAAATCTTTGATGAGATCATACAACGTACTATGAAAGTAAATATTTTATTCGGTGAGATTAAATGGTATCATAAATATAATGAAAAGAAGATATCAATAGAGCTAATTTTTGGTTTGGATATTTTATTAGGGAAGAGATGGAATGAAATTAAAAGTTAACATGTGTAATAAATATTGGAATAAGCATTCAAGGAACATCATGCTCAGGAGACGGAAGTGTTACAAGAGTGTTATAGATGAACATGTCACTAAGAATTGTCATAGTAAGGTGAAGACCCGACTTCACTACCCTAACGATAAAGGGAATATGGTGTAGGACATACCTAAAGTCCAATGCATTCTGTGTGTACAAGATGGGAACTTTTCAAATCACTATCTGAATCTGATGGAAATAGAGGGGAATCACCATCATCCTCATCACAGTCCATGATAGAATGGTGGTATTTTTTATATCACAACAGATGATGTTAAGGATCTGAAATATGTGGTGAAGGTACTCTTGTTATTCTCTCAAAGATATTGAGTACTAATTTTATTCTTGTTCTACGATTTCATTTATTTCCTCCAAGGTTGAAAGGAATATAGAATCAATTATTGAACAACTAAAAGTATAGTTATCAATCAACACACATGGAGTTATTATCCAAACATCAATAGTTTTTAGAAACTCGAGTATTTACATTCGTGAGAATCATCTTATCAAAGATCTAGTAGTCATTCCCAGGTGGGAATTTGACATTATACTAGTGATGTAATTGCTCTCAATGTATAATGCAAAGATCAAATGTAGAAGCATGAAAACATAAATAGTCTTAAAAGGAATACCTAAAGTTATCTTCCAAGGATATATATCTCAACCAGGTCATTGCCTAGAAGCACCACATATAGATTTTATTATATATTTGACTAGGGAATAAGAAGAATGAAATTAGAATAAAAGGATAGAGAATGTCCCCATCATTTAATAAAACATTGATGTATTTATGGAGGAGTTACCTAGATCTCCCATAAAATGAAATATATAGTTCTCCATTGAACTCATGACTGGTTCCATGATGATTTCAAAAACCCCATATATAATGGCGAATGTGGATATTGATGAATTAATGACGAAACTCCTAGATCTTTTTAGAGAAGTTGATTGTCCAGCCAAGTGTGTCTCCTTGGGGAGAACATGTTCTTCTTTTGTGTTGAAGGATGGATCGATATAGATATGAATTGATTATAGTGAACTGAATGTGATCACTCTATATAAAAAGTACCCTATTTCAAGAATTGATGATTTATTTGACCATCTTCTTGGGTCCCAGTTCATCTCCATGATTAATAATGGATCTGGTTATCGGCAATTGAGGTTGAAGATAGAAGTTATTCCAAAGACTTCCTTCTAATAAAGATATGAGAATTATGAGTTTGGTGTTATTCCATTTATATTGAGTAATTCACCTTTACATATTATGAATTAGATGAATAGTTTCTTCAAAGACTACCTTGATTACATTGTAGTAGTTTTTATCTATTATATTTTTAAATAGTCCAAAACATTATAGGTGTATGAAGATCATCCAAGGGTTATATTGAAAAATCTTAGGATATAGATGTTATTTGAAAACCATAGAAAGTGTGATTTTAGTTACAACAATTTTCCTTCGTAGGGAACATTGTAGTCAGTGAAGGATCCTCAATTGACCCAACAAAGACAATGGTTGTAGAGAAGTGTCCTCAACCTAAAATAGTTATAGAGATTCGTAGTTTCCATGGATTAGTGGGATATTATAAGAGGTTTTTGAAAAAAATTCTTGACTTTAAAATACATTAACCAATTAAAATTTATAACGGGTTAAGTTCATCTGGATATAGTAGTTAGAAGTAATTTTCCACGAGATGAAGAAGAGAGGTTACGACACCTGTGTTAACTCTACCCTCAATTGATGATGTATTCACTATTTTTAGAGAAGCATATCTAAAAGGCATTTGGAGAATCCTTATGAAAAATGACAATGTAATTTATTTTTAATCTCAATATCTAAAGCCTCGTGGGAATAATTATCCTACGCATGATCTTGATCTGGCTACACTTGTTTTTTGTATAAAGATATTGAGGCACCATCTTTATGTGGATATGTGTGATATATCCATAGATTGCCCATGATTGAAGTATATTTACATGTAAATTTTGTTGAACATGAGACGTAGGAGATGTTTGGAATATCATAAAAAAATGGTTGTTCAATTCTTTATCATCCCAAAAGAGAGAACAATTTTTTTTAGGCATTAAGTATGAAAGACAATGTTGGTCTAGCAACAATGAGGATTCAAGGGGATCCCTTTGTCAAAAACCCAATAAAACTGAATATCGGATGTTTAATAGATGGGAAATCATTAACCCTATCCCAAATGATTTCTCAACCATCATTACTAGGGTAGATCAATAAGTATAAAAAATACCATCTTTTTATACAATAATTATGAGTCTATAAAGGATGGGAATTTTCCAAACTTCATTATTGATCAGGAAGGTGTATTGAAATTTCATACAAGACTATGTGTTCCATATAATCCAAAAATAACGAAGGATTAGATGGATGAAGCTCTCAACTCTACATTATATATTCATCATGGAAGCATGAAACTATATAGGGACCTTAATGATCATTATTGGGGGGATAATATGAAAATGGATATTGATTACTATAGTTCAAGGTTCCTAGTATATCAGCAAGTGAATGAAGTTCAATAAATTACTAACTGGGTATTACAACCACTCCCTATACCAACTTGGAACTGGGATAATATCACAATGGATTTTGTCACTGGTCTCCTGAGAACTTCCATTGGAAATAATGTGATATGGGTTATAGTCGACCGTCTCACTAAGTCTTCCCATTTTATCTCTATTCAGAATGATTTTTATCTTGATCAAATTTCATTGATTTATGTGAAGGATTTAGAAAGGCTGCAAATGGTCCTACATTCTATCATATCGGATCGTGATCCAAGGTTTACATCATTATTCTAGAGAATTATTCAACACAATTAGAGTACCACATGGAATCTCAGTAAAACCAATAACCGTGAAACTGATATCTAATCTAAAAGTCATATTTTGACACTCGAGAACATGTTGAAAACATGCTCTATAGAATTTAAAGGTGGATGGTATCAACATCTCCCATTAGTTGAGTTCTCATAAAACAACATCTTCCTCTTGATAATTAAAATGGACCCCTATGAAGCTCTATATGGGAAGCGATGTAGAACACCTACTTATTGGGATCAAGATAGAGAGATAAAGCATCTTTGGCTTGATCTTGAGAAAGATATGACAGAAAAGGTTCATTTCATCTAACAAAACATTAAGGCTTCTCATATTTGGAAGAAGATCTATTTTGACAACCATCAAAGGTAATTAATGTTTGTGGTTGGTGACAAGATTTTCCTTTAACTAACTTCATAGAAGAAGAGTCATGGGGTTTCTAAAAAAGGGATACTCTGCCTTAGGTAGATTGGCCCATATGAAATCCTTGATCTCATTGGAGCAATAGAATATTCTATTTCACTTTATCAAAATATTACTCATGTTAATGTTGTATTACACATATCCCTCTTAAAGAATTAGATACCCGAACCTTCACATGTACTGAATCTAGATGTTGAAAAATCGCAATACGACCTCCCTTATGAGGAGTATTGAGTGGGGATCTTGGATTGTATAGATGAGGTTCGATGAATCAAGAATACCTGCCTTGTTATGTTATTATGGAAAAACCACAAAAATGTAGAATAAATGTGGGATCCAGATGATAATATGACATAGAAGTACCCACACATTTTTCCTTCTGAGGGTATCAGTAGAAATTTCATGGACAAAATTTCTTAAGGGGGGAAGAATGTAACGAATAATTTTTTTTAATAATATGTTGTTTCTTAAAAATGTATGTTTTAATATGTCATAATAAAAAAATTATATAAGTTTACAAGAATTGTGACCATCGGCTTATGAATTTTATATGAATGTTGTTTAATATGACCATTGGAAATAATAAAAGTTTTAAACATTATCATTATTGTTTATAACTATAAATGGTAATGGAAAATTTATGTAGACAGAAGAGTTGATGGCCTCATCTAGTTGAGTTTGGCCACATGAAACCCATAATTTAAATATTTGAAAGGAGGTAGCATCATTAGGCTTCACTCAAGACCATTCCCAAGCTGAGATTCAAAATATTAAGATTGAACGAAATCTCATAAAGAAGAAGTGAAAGTTAGTGGAGATTACCACTCGGGTGATGTTATTCGAGCCACCCCAAGAGTCCATCAACATCACAAACCACACTCGTAGGTTGTATGCAGCTGTTTCAGGGGATAGTGTTTCAATGACCTAGTTATATAAAATTTAATCCCTTTGTTTAAGTGAAATTATTATTTCATAATTTCTGTTTTAAGAATAGTTTTTCATAATTATAGTTTTCGAATTTGATTAATTTATTTTTCAGATAAAAATTTAACATTTATTAATATATTATAATAATTATTTATTAATATTGTTTATTATAATGAAATAGCATTTAGAAAAAACTCTATTTTAATTAAAATATATAAAATAATTTTATTTTTTCATGTGTCGCAAATTTTACTATGCACGTTCCTATGTATTTTATGTCTACTATTATTTTTAATAAATGATTATTTTTATAGTTGAAAGTATAATTTCTCATATTTAGGGATTTACTATGCTAAAAAAATGTAATTTTTGAGTTTTTATGTATGATATTAGGTTTTAATGAATTTATGTGAATAGTATAAAATTCTTTACTTTTTCGTAGATAGTAAAAATACTTTTATTGTTATTCCGTATGTTTAATGACATAATATTTATGTCGTAATTATGTAATTATTAATATAAAATTATGGTCGACTATTATGTTTCAATGTAACTCAATAGGTGTCATAAGTGTCCAATACCATGGGAAATACCACGGTTTTTCAAATACCAATAATGTTGCGACTAATGAAATTAATAAAAAACATCCACTATTTTTCATTAAATACCCCCATTAATTCGTTTACAATGATTCAAAAATAATTATATACTATGTTATGATACTATTAACTCTAAAGGAGTCATCCTAAGGTTCCCTTATCCCCCCCAAGGTCTCGATATTAATTTTTTAGAAGTTACTCTTCCTGGTAATGGAATTCTCACGTTCTCTTTTCCATTGATGTTGTCTTTTATGCGGAACGCCTTTCCAGTTTCAATTAGATGTCCTTATTTCTATTTTATTTTATCCATATACTATAAGATGATTCTTTTACAAAGGGTTTACCTATTCTTCTCTCTTATTAATGTTTTATAAAACTATGTTTCATTCACATTATGCTGCAACATTTTTATATAAAAATATCTATTTTTATCAAGAAGTTATTTCATTTTCTTTATGTGAATATAGAAACATATTGAATTTCATTGGTTATTCATCAATACATAAAAATGATTTTTTATTGGGTAATTTATATAGGGAAACCCCCATTCTTTCTCTGTGGGTTATAAATGAAAAAATGATTGTGTTTTAAAGCACTTTTTAAAACACTATGATTTTGATATGAATCACATTTCCATTAATATTTTTGGGTTATTTATGAAATTTTTCATTATTATCTATATGGATCACATTAATAAAAACACAGTAATGGTGCACAATCATAGAACTCCAATGTACTGGGTAATAAAATTAATCTATAGAGATAACAAGTTTTACGATACCATAGTGAATAAACAGGGTAATTTTTATGGCACATTGGGGAAGAACATTGGTTATATTCTTATGAATGTATAAATTGAATTTTTTCGCCACATTTTTTATTTATTATGCAAGATATTGTTATTATGATATTATTCGTTATCATTCCTTTACGATATTCCCCATGTTATTATTGTTATATCTCTAGTTCTCATGAAACGTTTTTCACTTGTTTTCTCTTACAAGACCGACTACTCAACCATTAAATTGATGTATATCCCATGTTTATGAGATGAAATAAATTTATTTAGGATTAAAATTTAATAATAATTTTTTATGGAATATAATAACCATTTATTTTATCATTTATCATGTACCTTATTTCAATGACACTAGACTTTAAATGATCCTTTTTTTGTAAAATTTTATGTAATGGTATATAATAAAAAGGAGGGTTGAAATATTTATATTGGACTTACATAATATTTATACCGTATACATGATGTTATTCTATGTATATTTTCTTACCTTCATGATTCCATGCTTGTTTTTTATTTCATTGAGTGGGGAAAGTAAATTTTACCATAAAATGATGTGTGAGACCCATCACAAACCTCAGATGATCATTTGATGATGCCTTGACTGGGCCTATGGTCACCCCATCAGTATTTCACACCCTTATCCATGTAAGTGATTTTTAAATGATGATAATGTAGTGATATTAAGTTAAATTATTATTTATTATTATTTAAAAAGTCCTCATGGAATAAAATTAAGCATGTGGTAACATGATAAATAAATTAATGGGTAATGGTCATGTTGTTAAATTTTTTCATAAATATATAATAATTGTTTTCATTTATAAATGGTCATGAAGCATAAATATGGATTGGGGTTAAGGTGTTTAATGTATTAGACTATAGAAATGGTGAATAAATGGGTAAGGTGAACCATTTATGTTTTAATGTGATCAAATTACATGAAAGTTAAATCTTGAAATGTGAATGTAAAAGAAATGGTTATGGGATATGATTAGGGAATTAAAAACCATTGTTATGATTTTGTTCATAGTAGTCCACATCAAGGGATGCATTTTGTTCTTTGAGTTCCTCACCAAGGTAATGAGGTTTTCAATGGAGTTCCATATCATATTTGGGAATTTTTGTCATGGGGTTCTGAATTAATGATATGGATAGATTAAATAATGCTAATTGTATAATATTATGTATCCCCTCTGTATATAGTTCTTATGAATGGAATAAGCTAAAGAAATTTTGATTACCACATGTTTCATTTTGAACCTAAGTGAATGTGTGTTTAAAAGGAATAATTTTTATTGATGAAACCTATTTTATGTAATTAATTTTAAATGGTTTACTATAATTATACAAAACCATTTATTGGAATAAATTTTTCATTATAAATCATTAGTGGTGTCCTACTGCATTTTACTCACACCCTACTCAGGTATCTGATATTACATGAGCTGATTTTTTGATTAGTGGTCCAGATAAGGAAAAGGGCCCTATGATTGTTGGTTGAATTGGGATGGAACTTGGATTAGGGGACTAGACCTGATGGTAAGACCCAAAATGTTATTTTTTCATTTGGTTTAACATTGACACAATATACTCTCATGAAATGTAAAAAATTTATGTATTTGTTTTAGGGGATTTACTAAGTATCATGATTTTGATATATAATGTGTGGATATTATACATTATAACATGTTATTTTTTGTAGTGATTTCCACTATTGATGTACTCTAATAATTATGTTATTGTATCTCCATGTATCTCTTTATACCCTTTATTCTAGTTATCATCCTCTAGTATGTAAGGATGTATGTTTGATGCTATGTAATGACCTGACATGGGGCACAGATATTGTGGACCACATTTTGGGGTGTTACAAAGTTGTATTAGAGTTTTTTATGTCACTTTACTATTTAGTAAAGATATATAGAATAATAGGATGTCGCATGTCTTCTTAATTATAACATCCATGGATTTATCTGGCCCAAATGCGGTTGAAAATCATAGTACATGTGGTGGGATTGTTGTAATTGAAGTTCACTTTTTTACATATGAATTACAATTTCATGTTATGTAAATAACATGATCTGTGATGTTATTTATTTTGAGTTTTTACCCATTGAATGGAATAGAATGTGATTAGGTATTCATGGATAATATTAGAAACATATTAATTTATGTAACATGCATCATGTTAGGAACACATAAAAAGGTAGTTGGGTAATGAGCAATAAAATGATTTTCTATTTCAGTCATGAATTAAATAAATTAATGCATAATAATGATGGTCGAATTATTTAAACTAAAAATATACTAAATTGAAATGGTTAGGATAGTTCCAAATGAGTAATTTTTAACTATATATAAATTTAATATTATCCGAATATTTCCTACTAAGAAACAAGAAGATTGGATGTTTAGATTAACCTATGTCATCCATGTCCCCAAATAGAGATTTTTAGGGTACTGTTGTGGTTGTAAGCAATGTTATTGTGTATGAGGAATATATTTTTATGGTTCATTTATACTTCTCCATTATATATCTATAGTTGAAATTGTTGTGTTCTATTAAACATGCATTTGGTATTTTAGAGAGTTACAACCATGTTGTAATTTATCGATATGGTGATAGAATGGAATTATTGAGAATGAACCCATAGTATAAAGAAAATAACACCATTGGTTCTAGGTGAGAGGATATGAGATGTTTCATGAGAACCTATCTTTTTTGTGTTGGATACAAAGAGTGAACCAGGGTGGTTAGCGTGAAGTGTTTTTTATCATTTGAGAAAATTTCAGATGCAGTATCATTTTATGTTAACTTGAGAGGGTGTACCTGAGGAAAAAGAGTTATGGATTGAGTTTTTATAGATGATTATAGATCATTAGGAGACACCTCAAGATAATAGGTTAAAATTAATATCTTATATGTTTTGAGGAATAGGAAATTTCTAATGGGATATCCAGATAAATGTTGTAGAATTAATGTTTATAACATGGAAGAACATCAAAGAGAAGTTCAGGGAAAAATTATTCCTAGATACCTGGAGGTAGGAGGGAGCCATAGAGTTTATGATCTAGAATCAAAGAACTATGTGGGTAATTTATTATGCTGGCTGATTCATAGGCTAACAAAAGTTTATCCAAATAGTAGTATGATATGATATATTAATGGATATATGTTTCTAGGATGGCCTAAATGTGAGATGAAGTCCTAAGTGGATATCATTCAATTAAAAAAGTTTTCTAAGGTGGTGATTCAATCAAACATTTTAAAGGTTAATATAAGTGAAAATTCTATTGGTGGAAAGGTAAAATTAACTAGGTGATCATGTGGTACATTTTTTGAAAATAGTAGTTTTTTTAATGAGTAAATTCATTGGGTTGTTGTAAGCAGTGTAGATGGGGTAGAGGATTGTCCTATCACGGAGGTTTTTCAGTCATCTTCTATCAATGTAGTATAGCTAGTTACATTCATGGTAAATTTCAAAAAACATTAGTGGAAATTAGATATTATATATAGTGGGGCCATGTGAATAGGTTTAGGAAGAATTTTAATTAGATGGGAAGTGGTGGAGGACCTAGATAGATATAGAGCACTACTAGGGGATATTATACCCAATATCCTTCTTGAAGTTGTATTTATATTTTATGTATTGGTCAAGATAGAGGAGATGGTACTTCAGGGCATGATTTTATATATAAACTATGTATTGTATCATAAGGGACCACGATAAGAGCATATGGTCGCTGGATAGGTTAGTTATTTTCCATTTATCATGCACCATGTGGTACTAAGGACATACCATCGAATGTTTTATTTATGATTATCATAGATTATATAATGTATAATATCTTATTTGATATTGAATCCTCACATTATATTATATCTACTCAGTTGGTAAACTGTTTGGATCTAACAATAGAAATTTTGTGAGTCATTATGTCAATCAACATATTGATATTTGTGTAATTGGATAAAATTAGTCATTCTAAACAGTGTTCCCTTGTGGTTGATATGTTCCATCACCTATTATACTTTTATTTCCTTTGTATTTCAAGTTTTTACAAAATACTATGAATGGAATGATTGGTTCAATATGAAGATCCCAATAATTATTACCACAGGGGAGTGGATTTTTTGTCTCATGGGGGTGAATTTTTTTTTCAACATGGGAAGTTAGATATCTATGACTGATTTGATCCAATGATTTGATATAGTTTATATTATACCATAAACAAATATCACTAGTATTGATATAGAAGGTTATTACATGGATGGAAGAGTTATAGGATGAATGATTCATCTGTCCGAGTATGTTTCCATCAGGATAACAATTTATATTTTCTATTATTGATGATTGATACTTATGAATATGTGTCAATTTACATAATTTGAACGGGATGATGATTAAGAACTGGTATCCTATTAAACATATTTATGATCATTTAAACAAGTTTAATGGGGCCTTTGTGTTCTCTTCAATTGATCTAAGATCCTAGTGTCATTATTTGAGGTTATAATCATTGATATACCACACACAACATTCAGAAATAGGTATGTCTTGTATAAATTCATTGTGATGTCATTTGGGATAATGAATTCTCCTAATGTATTTATTCGCATGATGAACAAGATCATACACCAGTATCTTGATCATATTGTGTTTTTCTTTGCTGATGAGATGTTGGTGTACTCCCATACTCAGGATGATCATTTGAAACATTTTTACATCATCCTATGTTCATCGATACAATATCATCATTTCTCCAAGATATCAAAGACTCATTTAGTGGTCATAAATGTTCATTTCATGGGACACATAATCTCAATGATAGATTTTCCTATGGACCATGACAAACATCAAGTGGTTTTTTCTTATGAACAGCCAAATAGTTTTTTTGATTCATGATGCATTTTGGTCCTAGAGGGATACAAATGAAGGTTATTCATCGAATTTTCATGCTTGGAATTTTTATTTTGAGCCAAAAATTGTATAATGATTTTTTGGTCTAGGGAATGCTATAATGTATTTTACGAGTGGAAGAGGTGTCCAAATGCTTTAAGGACACTGATATTACCTAACTCATGTAAATAGTACACTCTGTTTTGTGATGCATTCAGCTTCAGACATGGAGTAGTTTTGATTCATGTAGATCGATTCATGGAATATAGATCATGAAAATATAAAACACTTGAAAAATATTACCTGATGCCAGATTTTGAGTTATTTATAGTGGTGTATAGATTGAATCGTTTATGGAACTGTCTTTTTGGTGTGGGGTTGACTATTTATACATAACCTAAAATCCAAAATTATATATTTTACCTGTGTGATTTAAATATTTGATAATCGAGGTCGTTTGAGTACATGCAATCTATGCGTAATGAGCAAGATTAAACGCTGACGTTGTTAATTAGTGTTTTGGATTGCTTGTTTTAGAAGATACAAAACTACTTAGTTGAGATGTCCAGATTAGGTGGAAAATGATGTCTTTGTTTAATGTGATGCATGTTGGAGTTCAAGATGAGAAACGAATAATGAAACTCATTCACTATTCTAATTTACCCTATCTTCTATGATTGATTTTTGGAAGCCAGTATGGGGATATACATTTTTGAAAATTGACTGACAACTTTGATGGTTGAGAGATACCTACCAACTAGACAATCAATGATGACGAAAACATCCACATTCATAGTCGTGAGATATTTCCTTCTTTTATACATGGAGAGATGATGTGTTGGCTTCTCTATAGGTCCCGGGATTTTCATACACAGATATTACATATTTTTAAAATAATATTCAATTCATCACACAAACACATGTCTGATGACCATAATAGTTTAGTGTCTTTGGATACTAGGTAAAAAATCTATAATTTATTAAAATATCTTCAAAATATTCAATAAATATCTTCCCCTTTAGTAGTCTTCACAAACATACACTTCTTAGAACCATTCATCCTAACATGGGGAAAGGAAACATAATAAAGGAATGGATCTGAATCTCAGCGTGGTTAAAAAGAGATATACAGAAGAATACGTGACCCTAAGGGTATGATAAAATGAGAGTAATATTTTAAAACCATACATATCATATCAAAGATCGCAATCTTGTGTTGTGACATAATGGTTGGTATTTCATAATAAAGCAATGATATGGAAATAAAAAAATGGTCTACAAGATAACAATAATGGTATAAGATATAAAATCATTGCATACACATCAGAATAGAAAATAATAACCATTATAATCCAGGATTATTAAAAAGGATATAATGGTGGAATGTGTTCACTCCCTAAACCATAATATTAGTTGATGTTCACTTCCAACTCAATCATAGTGGAAAAAGTCCCTTACCAAACCAGGTTCACCCTTATTTCATCATTATCTATCTCATGAGATATAAATCATAACCAAATTCATTATGTGGAGATATAGGTCCCACAAATAATATAACAAGAATAATAAATATATTTTCCCAAAGATAATAAAAAATCATCATATCATAACCCATGAAATGAAATGGATTTCATAAAACTTTCATTGTATCATATCCTGTGGAAAAGATATTGGTTTCATAATCAGATCACCACTTCATTAAAATATAACCTATGATATAAAGCTGGTTTTAAAATGAATTTTTTTCATGGTATAACCTATGGAAGGTAAATAGGTTTCATAAATATATTTGCTTCATAAACTATTTGAATAAATAATATTAATGGTAATGTTGGTACATATCCCCATATAATCATAAGTTACATCCAAGGATGTCATCTTAGATGGAGAATGATTTTAATAGATGACTAACATGGAAAATTTCTTTTGGAAGATAATTTATATTTAAAAATCAATTTTTATGGCTAAAAAATGATAAATAATTATTTAAATCATTTTCATTGAAAACAATAATGAATAATTTATAAAAGAAGTATCAAAATAATCATTGAAATCATTTATTTAAGAAAATAAAATTTTCTAATTGAACACAATATTCACAAACCAAAAACTTATTTATAATTATATACTATTGTAATAACCATGAATACATATAAAATAATCTTTACAAATCATATGAAAATCATTATGAGGAAAATGACCTTACTATGAAGATAAAATTTTGATAATTTTTTAAAATTCTTTTTTAATTTGAAATTTTTTATTTAAGATCTATAAATTTCCCAAATAGTAATGAAATTTTTTTATTGAATCTATCTTTGAAAACATGTATGGTGAGATTGAAATAATTTATCGAACATGAAAATTGGAAATTATATTTCGGTCATTGATGTTAAAAACAAATTTTCATTTAACAATTTTGGTAGGAGACAAACCTGCATTGTTTAGAAAATGAAATGAGGATTCCCTTTTAAAAAATTAAAAAATTTAAACATGGAAAAAATATGTTAATTAAAAAATAATGTTGTTAAATTTTTTGAAAAATATATTTAGAAATTATTTTTTTTAATAAAATATGTTTTTTCGCCCGAAGAGAGATATTATGATGATGTTTCTTAAAAATATTCATTTAATATGATGATTAAATAAATAAATGAAACTCAAATAAAGACTTGTAATATCAAGAAATAAACATAGGGGAATAATTTTTGGGATATTATTTATAAATATATCATATGATTTCATCTTTATAAGTATAACCATAAACAATCCTGATAAACAATGAGTTTGAAACATACAACTCTGACCAAGTTGGTAACATTAAATCACAATCCTCATGAATGAGTAAAATTAAATGAAACAAAAAATATCATGAGAATAAAATAAATTGAAAATATTATATGTATATGTGGATATATATACACCTCATAAAATAAGATAGGTTCCTAACAAAACATGTGTCTCAATCAAGGAAAAATAAGATAAAAATCTATAACGCTTTGGTAACAATTAAACCGAAATCCGCATGATATAGAGATACTAAAATAGATATGTAAATACAAATAACCATCAGTATAAGAATCATAAAATATAATCATGGGTAATATATACATCACCTAATATAAATAGTTGACCATTATGATTGGTGTCTCACAAAAGTGAAAAATGATATGGAAATCCCATTACTTATATATCGACATCCTTTGTATACATTTTAAATTCCTGTCTAAAAAATAAAATAGTATTATACATATAATATAAAATAAAACAGATATATATTATAAAATATATGATTTAATTATGAACATTTAATACTCATTTTTTAACAATTCCTCATTGAAATTACATTTCAAGAATAACCTTTTTTTTCATATATGTTTTGATTTATTATTTTTGATCCTATTACTATGATAATGGGTACATCATATACATAATAATAATATAGAATTAATAATAATATTTATATAACAATTATAGTTTTATGACTAATCATGGAAGATGTTTTTTATAAATGAAGTATGTTTCCGTCATGGAGATATTATATCTTACGTACACATGAGTAAATATTCAATTACTCGGCAATCATTATGGAAAAGGGGTAAGTAATAGTTTATACTTAAAATTATCAAATTCTACTAAATACCATACAATTTGTTAAAATATAATTATACATGTATTCCATGTGGTTTGGTGATAAAAAGAGAGTCCCAACACTTCAGGAAGGAGGTAGTCCACATGAACATGAACGAAGTTATCATCTTTCAATGAGGAAAGGTATGGAAAATGGTATATTATAGTTTAAAACTAATTAATATTCCATTAATATCAAAATTATTTCATTTATATCACATATACTCATTAACATTATCCTTATTATCTTCTTTTTAATGTTTTATTCAATAATGAATCACATCACTTCTCCAGGTGGTAGTTCGTTTTACACACGAGCATCGTTATCATATCCCCTATTAAATGTAAATTGAAACATTATATATGAATGAATGACACCAAATTTACAATTATTTTATAAATATCATGTATATACATGATATCCATCATCATACTAAACATTGATATGTGGTAATAAAAAATTAATGACATCGTTTTGCAAGACGGTAGTCCTTCCTACAAGAAAATTAATGATTTCATAACTTGTTTGATGGAAATGGAGATGGTTTTATGTAATTAAAGCAATAAAAAACATATAATTATATTGAAGATACTGATTTTATTATATAATCATTTTCTTAAAAAAATTAAGGAGGTAAATAAATAAATAAAATAAGAATGGACATTAGGTAATGCTACCTATTCTTTGAGTTACTTTATTAGGTTTGAACCATAGTCCTACCACGTTTGTCTTTAAGTCCAAAATAAGACATCTAGAATGATATGAGGGTAGCTTTTATGTGATTCAGGTTGGTATTTTCTGATCTCTACTGTTTTGAATATATGAAAAATATATGAGAGGAGGTGGCCTTTTTTAAATGAGATGAGTGGCACAATTGTAAATTTTGAAAAGAAAATGGTATACCCATGTTTTTAACAAGTAGAAAGGGTAAGAAATAGATTATTACAAATAATAAAACGTTATATTGTATATATGTTGAAATAAAATATATTTCATAATGTTTTATAGGTCATTATAACCCTTATAATATTATTTTAATAACCAGTTATACCGATTTTTAACTTAACCATAGAAAATAATTTGAACTATTTTTACAATTATTTAAGGTAAGAAATTAATTTCACCATATTATATAATGTAAATTATTATGAATATAAATATGGAATCCATATTTTCTAATTCCATTCACATAATTTGAAAATTTTAATTTAAATTGGTCATGGAGAAATTATGAGAAAGAAGTTTTTCAAAGTGAAAATTTTCAAATGATTATAAGGTATTTATATCAAAATTAAATAGAAAAATGATTATAAGGAAAACAATTGTATTAATTGATATATAAATGAAATAATTTTAAATTAAAAACAACTTGAAATTTTTTTCTCATTATAAAAAAATTATACAAAAAGGATGCTTTCAATTAAAATTCATTATTTTATACTATTCATCAATAAATTATTTTTTTGATAGAATTGGAAATGTTTCAAAATAATATAATTTTAAAATGATGATTTAATAAATATAATTTATTTTTCTGATAAAATTTATTTAACTTTCAAAATTTTGTTTTAAAATAAGTGTGTAAGAAAGGCAATAAAACTTCATTTTTGAAGAATAATGCTTTAAATCATAAAATTTTGTTTTATAGTTATCTCTAATATTAAAAACAAATAATATAAAAGTTATGTTGTTAAATTAATATATAAAATATAATTTTCAAAAAAAAAATTCACCAAAAAATATTTTTTTTAATTTATGAGTATAAATAATGGTTGTTTTCTTAAAAAAATTTAGAAAAATATTCCCTTTATTTTCAAATAAGATTTATTTTTTAAATTAATTGGTCTCCAAAGAACTCATTTTATATAAATGTGTAAACTATATATTTTAATAACATATTTAATATTATTAATATCTTCGTTGAAAATGGCTAAGTGATATCATTCATTTTAAACAATAATATTTTAACAGTATTCCATGTTTATTTTAAACTCAGTATTGGATGTGGGGAATGATAAACTTATTATTTTTTGAATCGAATGATAATATCAGTGTTCTATACAACAAAAAATATAAAAAATATTAAATTTAATTTATCATATATATATATATCACAAAATCATTTGGTTTCACATTCTACCGAACTTAAAATGATTTTATCCCATGAAAATCATCTAGGTCATGAAAGGTTTAACAAATATAGATTAATTTTTATAAACCTACGTCATAAAATTGGGTTATTAAGACATCCTCTTAAAAACATAATTTAAAGTGTTAAATACAACTATAATAACATGTACAATGTTTTCTAATAGGAGATAATATGTGTCAAGTGAAAACATAGACATATAATTTATAACTGACACCCAAATACTGATGGAGAGTGATACAGAATATGTTCTGGATAATGTTATTAACCAAAATACCATAAAACAAAGTGGGATTAAAACAGTTATTGATATCATCAAAAATTATTATAATAGGGAAAAATCTTATTTTAATATCCTTTTCCTAATTTTTGGTGATTCTATTTCGATCTAGAGTGACAATATATGAAAAAGATACATATTTTTAATCTCTTTTTCATAAGCACAATTCATTCCTCTGTTTGATCCTTGATCAATTTTCACGTCATCTCTTACTATATGATATAAATTATTCACTTTTTGAGCACTAAAAATATCTATAATAAAATTATAATTCATTCCTTTTATCAATAGTTTAAACAAAGGTGGTCACTAGTTATCCAATATTGATAAATTTTTATATGGTTATGTAATACAATAATCTAAAAAAACTCATTCAAAGTTCATCATAAACCATTCCAATAAATTTTATGTTATTACCATTAATTTTTTTTGCTATTTATAAAAAAGGTAAATAATTTATCAAAATTTACTTATCATTGATCCCCACATATATATGATGTATCTCTTGATTATCACATAACAAACATGTGAATGCCTTCATGATGTATTATCTTGAAACATTGTAATAATCTAATTTAACATTAAACTATATTGAAAACAAACATTACTCTTCATTCCACACATAAAACATAGATTATTAGATATATCCCTTAAATAGAAAAATTATATAAACACCATCAAGGATAGAATAAACAACTTTTTTAATAAATCATTAATTTTTTCAATGGTAATATGTTCTATCCAATTTACTATATCTATCAAAATATTATCATCATCCAAACTAACCACCATTTTTAAATGTCAGGAAAATATTATTGGAATATCTCATTAACCAAGACTGTTTTATAATTTATTAACTTTCCATTAATAAAATATTATATTCCATCTGTACCATTCAACATATTATTGAAAATCATTAATGAAAAACATCTATAAATATTCATTATATATATTTATAGAACATAATTTTTAAATTAAAATAAAAAAATACATCAATTATACCACCTTATAATTAAGACCTTAACAAGGTTTTCTCATTTTATTCTTTAGTACCTCATTCCATTCAAATATCAATCATAGTCTCTTCATCATTATAATAAAATACTATTACATAGAAATGTTTTCTGATGTCCTTCATAAAAATTCCCATTTATGATGTTGATTTATATAGCCCTTATATATTCTAAATTTAAAACATTCAAAAATCAATGATACCATATGGAAAACATTATTCACATCTATTGTGTTAAATATACTTTTCAATATTTATTTTTTATTTATGGTTTTGTTTCCTTATTTTCTACATCCTAAATATATTCTCACCCCTCTAAATCATTCCTTTTTGTGCTTCTTCCCTTATTCTAGATATTGAAGAAACTGAATCTTCATTCCTTCATGATCTCCACTACCCAAAATCTTTGTAAATACGATCCTTATATACTTCTAGAGTCTTATCGGTTGTTATGGTGTATATTTTTAGTCATGTTCCATTATAATTTAATTAGGGAAAATTAGAATACTTTTCTCTCTAATCATGATCCCATATAGCTTCTTATCAAAAATTATTTTTTTCACATTAAATGATAACACAGATCATTCTCATTCTTACTATTGAATAAAATAAAAAATAATAGAGTGAGAAACCATAATAATACTGGATTAACATATAATAATAATAATCAATTATTTATTTTCTAAAACATGACACATTATTTTTAATCAATGGTAACTTGGGTTTATCCCATTTCATCATATTCATCAACTATTTAAATCCTTCATGATGGTTTCTAAATAGTTTATGAATTTCTAAAACATACCCCTTGACATTGTCAAACCCAATGTGCAGCAAGGCCTATTTTCTTGCACCAATTAATTATAGAATCCATATAAATGCAACCATTTTAATTTTTTAAAACAATGTACCTATGTATTAGATCCACATCTAGTTGTAGTATTCAGAAAAGTATTTAGTTTTTTGGAATCCACATTCTCTATTCATTACATATATTCCATGAAATTTTTTTATACATGGACACATATATAGAATTATATTTAGAGACATCCCGATACATAACTTTAGAAGTATCCCAACAAATCTCGATAAATTATTATTATCCTAGTCTCAAAAGGTTAAATGAACCTTTCCTATGATAAAATATATAGGACACATGCTTCTTATAAATAGTTATTACAACTCTATATATTAGTATTAAATACATTACACAAAAACACACATGAGGACTAAAATTGTATTGTGGATTTTGATACTAGCTACATAATCTTCTAATTTGTTGAAATATCTTCAATATCACCCATAAACATCTTCCCATTTAGTACTCTTCACAAAAATACCCTACTTAAAACCTTTTCTAATAACCGGGGGAAATAAAACATAAGAATATGTGAGCTCAAATACCCATTGTGGGTAAATTTTTTGATATTGAATCATAACATGAGAATAAGTGTATGTAAACAGGATAATAACATTTTAAAGTAATACCCTACAATATCAAGGATAAAAATATTTTGTTTTTGAATATATATTAGTAGTCCATAATCCATGAATCACAAGGAAATAAAATCACAAAATATATGAGATCATAACACATTTATAATACATAAAATTATGGAATACATAAAAGAATAAAAATATTTTTCATATTAATTATGGATTTATATTTAGGATAATATAGTTGAATTGGTATCACACCAGAAACCATCATAGTAGTCAAGGGTCACCCCCATGACCATTATAGTGGAAAACGTCACTTATTGAATCGGGTTCACTCCCCATTCAAGTCTTATATATCTCATGATATATCGGTCTTTAACAAATTCATTGGAAAGAGATATAGTTCCCACCATTAAAATCACATAAATAATACATATTTGTTCCACAAGAACATGAATCATTCATCACATCATGACTTGGGAAATGAAATGGGTTTTATATGTATTTCACCTTTTCATAATCTATGTAAAATTGATAGTTTTTTTAATCATTTCACAGCAGCGTAACATGTAGAAATATAATTGGGTTTAATAAGTGGTTTATAATTGTAGAACCCATATATGAGAAATTGTTTTCATAATCCTTTTTTCATCATAAACCATTAAATTTACGAATAGTAATGATATCCTTGGTTTATAACCCGTGCAAAGAAATAGTTACATAAATGGATATCATCTTAGATGGATAAATAATTTCAAATATAAATAACAATATATATTTATTGAGTAAGAAAATATTTAATTAAACATTATAGGGATTTATCAAATAATTTAATTATATTATTTTCTAATTATATTAGGTCTTCAATTTTCACATTTTACAGCTACTCAAAACATAATCAAAACTATTGTGGAAAATTTCTAAAATGTTATAACAATTATTTAACTTAATTAATATATCATGAATCATTACCTATAAGGCCTACCATCAAGAATATATTTAGCCATGTATTCTAGTATAGAATCTGATCTGTCCTTTTTCTCTAACAAACTCATCTACATATAGAATTTTTTTCCCCTAATGACATCCTTGCTTATCTGTATAAAAGGATATCCACAATTGGGAACTTCAACTTCACCATTTAGATTTATGGTTAATAACATGAATTCATATGTTTAGTATATTTTTCCATTAATTTATACCATTGTTGGAAATAAATTAAATAAAAATTGGAAGGATTTATTCCCTTCTCATCACCAAGCCTCTATGATAATTATAAAATAAAATTATAATAAATTATTTCTTAGAATTATCTTTTTATCAAAAAATTTAAGATAATATTTAAGTCACTTGTTCCATAGTAATCAGTCATTGTTCATTCAACTATAATCCAGTATGGGTTAAATTAGTGTATAAAACATGTGTTGATAAACCTAGACATTATGATATTTCATTAATTTAATATACTATTGAATGAACATTCACATACTAATTTTTGGTGTTGAACACAGTTATTTTTCAATACTACCCTATATCTAGAAATCAACTCAAACCAACCATAAAACAAATCCATGAAATAATACCCCACCTTTCTCTCACAAAAAATAACTCTAGAATATAAATATGTATATGATGTAATCAAAACATGAGATATAATTGTGATTGGAATAACTATTTATTATTTTTTATAAATATATCAAAAAATTACATATTCACTTCATAATGATAAATGAACCATTATTATTTACAGTTTCTCTACTTAAATGTATTCACCCATTTAATATGTATCATAGTAGTTATTAAAAACTATAATGGGAGCCATTTCTATTTTATTATGAATATGACACTCCTTTATATACTATGCATTATTACTCTTTAAATCCCCGTCATTTTAACATAAATAAAAAAGATTATGGAATAAAGAGGAATATATTGACTGATCAGTTCAAACAACCTGGATAATAGATTCTTCTTGACCAATATCATTCATTCTATCCAATCTCAATATATAAAGAATTATTCATATTATTTTACCTATTATCAGCCTTCAAATGTGTCCAAATAATTTTCTTCACAACATCCCCTTTGTTGTGTGGTTTTTAAATATACTCTATATCCATAAAATAAATTGAATTACATGATACATGAATAAGTTTCATCATTAATTCTATATAGGATGGTTGGATGGTTACATAATATTAAATATCACATCTTGCATACTCATGTATTCCACACATATTTTCATTAAATTTTAGGTTTCAAATTATGAAAACCAATCAGGATCTTAGATATCTTATGGTGAAATCACCTTATTTCCTATATATTATGAGCTCATTTTTTCTTTCTATATGTTTCAATCCATTTCCAATTTGGTTGGCCAAACTATTAAGAATTATTTATTATCTTTGTCATATTATTTGGTTTTTTCACATGGATTCTTATTAGTGTCATTTAAAAATGAATTTTCTCCATTTTTTTAAAAATTTCCTTCCAATTTACACTTTAGGGAACCTTTTTGTGTTGTATTAATGAACTCTTAAAATCTATATCCCTCATATCAACATATTCAAAATACATCTTCCATGTATCCTAAACTATCTTGGGTTATAAAATTTAATGAATTTTATTCATTGGTTTCTATCTAAAAGACCTTATCCTCATATTAATTTTAATGATCCTAGGGGTTCATGCATCCCACATGGAAATGACATGTTAAACAAATGATATTATGATTTATTTTCAAATATCTTACAATAATAGTAAAATAATTTAATCATTATTTCTAATAGTTGATTTAAATTCTATATAGAAAATTATTTTTCATGTCTTGATACAACTTAAGGATGAATTTCCATACGGTAATGGGTATTTATGTCATATTTCATTTTTATTTGATTTGAAACACTATACACAACTTTATTTCATTTTCTATATAGTTTCCAAATATATTTTATAACATGCACTATTAAGAATAATATATTTCCTTTGAGAATAATTAAGATGTGATTTAACCTATATTTTTTAACCCTTCTTCTCACAATCTTGAGAAGAATCAAAAATATATTTGATATGATTTTTAAATTATTTATGATATTCATAATCTGATTTGAGGTATAGGTTATTTTGGTTAGGTATACAACATAAACTCTTTATTTACGTCCAATATTTCTACAGGATATCTCACCATCCTTTCATGATAACCTATATTCACTATATATTTCATGGTATCATCAATTTATCTAAATTTTTTCTTAATATTCTTATTTTTCCAATTATACATATTATATTTCTTAATTATCAACTTCTACTTTACCTTCTTATGTTTTTTTATACTCAATAAAATATTCTAACTCATCCCACAATTTATTTTCTGATTATATACTTTCATTTTAATCCTCACTTATTCAAGTATAAAAACCTTTTTTAATATGAGTTATATAATTAATTACATCATATGATAGGATTCCCGATTATGAATTTTCTTCTTTTTTATTAATCTTCAAATTACAACACTTAATACTAATGTTTTCCTTCATTCTCATTCACAATTTCAATTTTTTAGGTATAACATCTTCTTCATATGAATTATATCCAATAACATTCTTATATTTCAAATTTATAGCAAAATATCCAATTCCATTACAATTATATCACCATCAGGGTTTCTTTCTATTCTCATTCCTCATCAAATATTTTTAAATATTTAATATAAAAAAAATGATGTCTTCATCATATTCCTTAATATCATAACCACTTCATTTTGTAACCACTTTATCTCTAATACTAGCCTTTCTTCAGGTCTCAAAGTCCATGTCATTTTTTATTTCTTCTAGAAAGATTGTTTAATTTTTTAATATATGATAATATAATGTATCTCATATACAAAAATTAATTTTCAATAGAAAAATCTAAGATTTTAGGATCAAACCTATCTTGAATGTAAATCATCCATTTATTAGAATTAGTGGAATCATCAAACATCTTATCAAATCATTATATATTTCTAAAATATCATTGAATAGTCTATAGTAGTTATAAATATATTTTTAATGATTCTTTTTAATATTCAAATATCTTCTCCACTAAACATGTAATTTGGATTTGACAACTATTACATTCCCCTCATAAATTCTCTTTATTTGCATTCAATTTTTTGGACATTTAGGTCCCCCTAAATCCTGTAAATAAAATTTTTAGGCTTTCGATCCATTACAATTTTTTTTAAAATCATAGAGTCTCCCTCAAAAAATGGTGGAAATTCCATTCACATGGCACCTCTCACATCCAATCCAAGATATAAGAGGTGAGTAAAATAATATTCCTCTAACTATGTATTTAATATCACTTGAAATAATGTAAATCATTTTAATTCATATAATTTGTATTCTATAGATTCAACATATTATTGGATCTTTCAAATGGATACTAAATTCTCTATTTTATCACATGTATTGAATTGGGAATGTAATTTCCACTAGTAGAGGGTAAATAAGTGGTAAAATTTTAAAAAAGTATATATTCTAATTAAATATCAGTGATCAAAAAATATTTAAATCGACAATATCTTGAATGGACCATCCTCACTCAAATGTAGTAGGAAATAAAGAACATGGAAACAATATTATTTTCCTGGATTGGCCATAAAATATTTCTCCTTACCAAGATTTATTAGTCACCTAAATCTTGGATTCTAAACTATAAAATTAAGTATTTAGATGAGAGATATTCAAAATACAACCAATATAGAGTCAAAAAATATCCATCTTTCCAAATACCCAATAAAAGTTTTAGTTTACCACTTCACAATACAAAATGTTTCATAAATATAATAAAGTTATCTTTTTTTAATACCAGTTTCCTTAGCACCACATGAAATTAATATTTACATAAATATTTTATTGATCAATTTTCCAACACTTGCTACATCTCCGAGATCATCATTAATTAATAATAATGATCATATCTTATTTTCATGTTCACCATCTTTTGATAATAAATTAGTTGAGTCTTTTTAAATCATTTGAAATATCGGTCCCATAATTATTCTTCCTTTTGAATTAATTCATGCTTAAATAACTCCCTTTGTCTCTAAAATTTAAATGTATATCATGTTCTCGGATATTATCTCCAAAATCATTTTTTTTTTCACACTCACTATATTCACCAAATAATATGATACAATGTTATTCTCATAATAAAAATATGTTATTACTCAATAATTCATGGAATCTAAATATTCTCATTAAAATATATAAGATATCTTTTTTATTTTACTTATAAATCTCATTAAAAAAATCAATCAAAATCATAGTCACCATTAATCAAATATATTAGAATCATAAGCTGAATTTCTCTATAATTCTCCACAAAATTCATATTATTGAATATTTTGATTTTCTAATCCACGTTTGAATGGGCCCATGCATTATTACATGGAATAATGACTTACAGAATTGAGTTCATCTCAATAATTTCCCATACTGATCCTAGATTAATTTTTATAATCATTATGTTTAATACATGAAGAAAATATTGAACAAATCGCCTATTTAAATACCATTTTTAGAATATTTTTTTTGGGATTTGTTTGATATTTCTAAAATAATTAATTATTCATGAATTATATAATTTATAAATCATGAAGATTCAATGATTCTTATACAATATTTAACCAGTCATACAGATCCCTCATATAACTTATAAATAGTCATGAGAAAGATGAATTCATAGGTTTCTTACTCACAAATAAATCATTTATTCTTCCTCGAATGACTCATAAAAAAATTATGATGACACATACAGAGTGTCTAAAAGAAACATTCCCAAATTCAATTAACTCATATATTGTTTCAATGATTCATGAAAAGGTGAAATAACTCATACAAAGACATGAAATCATAGATACATAGCATCTATGACATGTAAGATGATCTAAAATCACTCAAACATAGCTTCCTTGAATCGAAAATGACACGAAAGAAGCCCAAAATGAATAATATAAAATATTTGATTCTATAAAATTTTTAATTAGATGATTAATTGAGAATTCAATATTGTACATTGACTATCTCATTATCTCTTCCATTTTTCACATGGTTTTCTCAAACACATCAATTATCATTCCTCAATTGATCATAGGTCATCAATCACACATGTATCAAACTACTAAAAACTCAATCTAAACTATTTTAGATAGTGTTTTCTCCATTAATATATGTATTTAACATTATGATCAAGTCGATAATCATCACATATATGGGTTTCCATCAAGAATCTATCTAATCATGTAATCTATAATATTAGTAGATCATTATTATATCTCCACTAAAATGAAATCTAAATTTACAATTTAACCTCATATTGAAAACCTCACTTGTAAAAAACCATACTTTTGAACATATATTAATTGTCTCAAGCATATGGATACAATTTAGGACCCCTCTCATGGAAAAACCTAGTTACATACAGTGTGAACCAACAGATATAGACCCTAACCTACCCTCATAGCCTCATTGGGTAGAAAATCATTAGATATATAAAAATAAATAATAGAGGATACTATTTATATAATAATGGTAACTACTGTAACACTCATATTGTATTTCCCTCATAGTTACCCACAGATCACTTATAGACGACAAATACAAATTAATAACCCCTTTAACACAAACATATTTTAACATTCAATAAAAAATCATCCATTATATTAATATCATCAAGAAGAATAATCAATGCACTAGTATATCATCAACGAAAACATAAAAAAGACAAATATGTGTATGAATATTTTTATTCAAAAACTAACCTAGCCCAACCATAATTTATAATTTCGTTTGAATCAAAAAAATACTCAAAGAACTTTTATTGGACACATTTCATGAATAATTTATATATTTTAGAGGATAACATTTTATATCCATTAAAATATCCTTATATAAAAATAAATCATCATTAAAAAATTTTATTTACAATACCTTTGAATCAAAATTGAAATCTAGTTCATTTTATCAAATACCTTGACCGCATAAAAAATAGTCCTTGAAATGTGTCACAATAAAGGAAAAAATAACCCTTTATTATCAATCATGAAATCCATAAGGATGTTGGTTGTAATTAGTAATATCAAAAAAGGTACAATATATAAGAACTAACATGATAATGAAATAATTTAGGAATCCTAAGAACAAAGTACTAGTCAAAAAATGGAATTATATGAATATAACACCTAGTTGTGGATGAAATCGTAATACACACAATAACCAAATTTGAATTAATGTTAAAAAGGATTATTACAACCTCTTATAATTTAAATATCTATATATTTGGTGGTGTTTCCTTAAAATGGAAAAACCTCATTTTTTATTAACATTAAGTGATAGATTTGATTAATTTGAAAATGATTATGAATAATAAAACTGAAAAACAAAGGGAATCATACCTAGAATCATACTTTATTATCTCTCATAGTGGATAAAAAAATGGAGAGGGGAGAGGATGGTTTTCCCAACCATAAATGGGTGTGGAAAGAAATAGGGTAGTAATTGATGGGTTCCACCAGTTTTATATTTTTCTTATAATAATAAATTAAATAATTATAATAGATTAGGACATTGAACAAAATATCCAATTCCCCTTTATATAAAATATAATGAAATTATTAGATGATTTTGAAAGTGGGAGATTTATAATTATATCCTTCATAAATAAATGTTCAATAAGGTTGAATTTTATTAAGCTATATAACATCATTATAAGTAACTCCATAATAATCAATATTATCCTCCATAGTATTATCCTTCTAATAAATTAGAGTAAAGGAAAAAATCCTAGAGGAAAAAAATTCAAATAAACTAGTCCATTATGTTGTCATTATCCATTCAAGATAAATAGTTTTTCTTATAATATATTGAATAGGGTTTCGAATAACTCTCCATCCAAAGGATGGAATACCCCAATGTTTAGAAACAACTACCACATTGATGACAAAAAACATTTTTTCATTGTGGAGATGTTAATGATCACTAGGCCCATAAATGAACCCGATAACACACCAATTGTGACCTTTATAAAAATACACACATCCTTGAATACCTTTATTACCTTTTAATAAAATATCTAAATTGGCCTTTATCTATCTTATAAAATGAGGATTATATACAACATTAAAATTATTTTTGGGATCTATTCACTAAATAGTACTTCCATGTCACTTATTAAAAAATAAATATTGAATAATATAATATAAACAAAAATATTTAAGTGATTTATACTCATAAAAACAAAAAAAAAATAAACCACAAAAATGTGTCTTCAAGGTTTAATGGAGTCTATTACTACATTAAGTCATTAAATATACCATATAAAATGAGAAAAAGATGCACAAAAATAATGGTAAAATGATTAAATATCTGTATTATTTATTGAAGGTATAATAAATAATAAATAATGGAACTGAGATTAGTATTATTAAATTGATGATATTGAAATATATCAAAAACATCCTTCTAAATAGATAAAAATATCACTTAGCACAACAATAAATAATCCCTATATTCTCGATATTGATTAAAAATCACACATGTGTAACAGATTGAGATTCCAAAATTCATCAAAATATGCATTAGATGTGATCTTATCAAAAGAAATTATCTAATTAAATACCATATTATATATACAAATATGTGGTTTGTGGGATTTAAACATACATTCCATGTTATTAGATGATGATATAAAAATAAAATGGTAAAATATTCTAGTGTTTAATATTAAATTAAAAAATGTTTCTCAAAGAAGCATGTCATCATGGGGCGAAAAATTATAGGATGTAATTATGTTATTAATTTAAAATAGAAGAGAATATGTTTTTATAAATATATTTTTTTTAATGGTAATATTAATATCAAAATGGGAAACATAATTATTTAACGAAATAATGTTTGGAATACACATCAAATTATCAATAAGGTATTTGAGATTAGAAAATTTACTAGAGAACCATGTAATGTGAGATAATATACTTGATGTGTTTATAAAGTTAAGATACATGAATATATATAATTAATTGATATCTAGATAAAAGAATATCAATAATGGATTCTATCATATTTGAGTATCCACAATATATTAATCCTAAAGAAACTCAATATCGTACATTTATCATTAAGAAGTATATATATGAAATTATCTTCAGATTATTCAATACTGTTTCATTAATTATTTATATTTATCCCTCAAACCTTAATAAACATACAAAAATTATTTCTGGGTTTGATGATATTTTCCCGTAAAAAATACTTCCACAACAAACAAATTGAAAAAATGATGATACATTTACTTTTACTTGTAGGATTTCTATAATTTATAAATGAGTAAATGAACTTATAAAAAAATAAATAATTTATAATTTATAATTATTTTAACAACTTTTAGGTATTTTCATTTCGATTAATCGTGTGGTATCTCCACCTCACAAAAAAATTAATAGACCTTCCGTTTCACCCAGATGATTTGATAAACTATGTAAAAAACTTATAGAACACCCTATATGATACCCATATCATTCAAAACACTGCATTTTCTAGCATGGGTTATTTATTTATTAAATTAAACAAAATTCGTATTTTAAATAATTTTCTATACATAAACACTCTTATATATAGAAAACAACTCTTATAAGTGGTGAATGTTTTTCTTATCTCCCTAAATTAATTAAATTATGGAAATAACATATAAGTGATGGTAAGGGTTAACAATACCCTTTAAAATATAAATCAACTTCATCTTACCATGATAAACCATTTTGATAATGACTCAACAAAAATATTTCATTAAAATAAAGAATATAATATCTAAGAGGGGATCAATATGTCTAACATCCCATTAGTGTTTGATGTACCCATATGGTAACCGATTTTTTAGAACTAATATGTGAACATTTATGAAATAGAATTTAATCAACCTAGTAATGATATATTTAAAAAATATTTCATTCATTATATTTATCAATTAATCCCAATCCTTAGTGTTGAAATTATTTATCACATCATTTTCAAAGAAATTTTACTACTTCTGGTTTACTTCCTAACGAAGTTAACACATTTATAAGTATTAAATGGTAGTACGAAATGTGTTTCCCGATTAAAAAATAAGATGGACTCCATATGATGATCTTATTATTGATTGTTGACTGATTATTTTCTAAAATATTACTAATAACTTTGTAAAAACATATTGGAAGGTAAATTATCCTGAAAATATATTTCATAGGGGTTTTTATACTTTGTAATAATCGTCAAAAATTGAGTGTTTATACCACTTTTATGGATAACATAAAAAATAAAATAATATTAATCTATCATAGAGACATTATCTAAAACAATATTCTAACATTTATAGAATAATTTATTGTTGTTGTCATAAAGTCTAGGATAACATATAATGTATATACCCAAAAATATCATCCTTTATCACCAAATATAATGGATTTAGTGACTGTATAGTATTGTCCAATTTTTCATCAATGTAAGGAATTTCATTATTTTATAAATTATACCTAATATTAGGTCCTTTGAAAATATTATTAGAAAATGAAAAACTATTATTAATGTTAACTATTATATTTTAAATAAACTAATCACCCTCCAAGAGAAATTACATATTCCTGTAATACTTTATATATATACAATGATTGATTTAAAGAACCATTAGTCTATTTCCCCCTCTCGAGCCATTAAACCAAAATGTTTTACTTTTGACTTATTTAGTTCATACTAAGAAGCAAGTTGAGTATGCTTGGGATACCTACCATACTTTTGACACCACTACTAAAAATCACTTTTTTCATTGTGATATTTAAAATGTATGAGAATAATCTCAAGATCATATATTTCCCAATAAATGAAGATTTTCTTTTACATACTCCCAGACTTCAAGTTCATATTCAATAATTTTTGGTCCATGAAATCATATAGTACAAAATCTTTACAATGGATAAAATTCTAGACCTCATATACACAATTTTATGATGTTTCTGGTGATTCCCCGACGAATAAATAAATATAATCTGTATTGTAAATTTATATTACCATTTATAAAAATACACTTGAATAGAGTGATAATCAATATTTTTTATTGAATGTTTTAAAAATGTAATGGATTATTAGAGTTCTAAGGAATATTGTTAAAAAAAATCCATATCCAGATTTCAAAAAACAAACTTATTCAAGAACATTCCATACAATGTATATTGATTACTAATATGGTTTATATATATTATTTTTCTATCCAATACATGCATTGAACTCCCCAGAGTTAACAGTAAGAGTAAAATAACCAATTTTCTAATCCATTCCCAAAATAGAGATGAAATCTCAAAAAATCAACCAATTATTCTCAATACTCATTTTAAGGATATCTTACTACTGTAATAGTTTCCATCATACCTAAATATAAATAATAGAAAATATTAATATAAAATATGTGAGAACCAAGATAGTGACACTAACATACCAAATATTTCCACTAATATAAGTGACAGAAAATTTATATAAAGTTATAATGCAATGACACATGAGGTTTTCTGTAATGCCCCGACCCTAATTACCTAGAGTCGGTGCATTATTACATAACATTGGCATGATTATGAGAAAGATCAAGTCTCGAAAGACCGATTAGTTTAGTAGCCTTGGAATAACTAGATACATCCATAAATTTTTACATTACATCATAAAAAACATCTTGTCTTCATATCCCCTCATACTATCTCGGCAGGTCATTCATAAATTACATCTTCATAATCCTGGGAAAAATAAAACATTGAAAGGGGTGAGCTCGGATTCTCAGTAAGGATAACATTATAGCAGAAGCTTTCATAAATAAGCATAAAAACTTAAGGCAATTTATAACTAAAACAAAATCCTTTTAAATTTAAACTTCAGCATAAAATGGCGAAGGTAAAATGAAATAATGCCATTTACTTACTCACATGGATATTCTACTAGTCGAATGATCACATGCAATATCAATAACTACTTTCATAATGATGGAATGCATAATGCCAGACTATCATAACCACATAGCCAAGGCCTCGTGCCAAGACTACAAATAAGATTTTGCCAAGGCCTTGTGCCAAGACACTAGTTTGTCTCATGAGACCTACCGATGCATCGAGGAGCTATAGCAGGATCCACCCGTCACTTATTAAGTCCAATGCATTCCTCATATGAACAAGTTTAAACATAACATAAACATTCGTATTGAAACTAGCATACGAAATGTCAATACTTTTACCACAAACCTTGAATGGTATAAAAATAGCACATCCACAGTCAAACATAACTCATTCGATACAATATGGAAGATTGTATTGTATCACATTAACCTCAATCAATAATAATGAAGGATTTTGACATAGATGAAAATAATCATCAAAACTATTTGAGAGAAATATCCCCCTTTTCTTGAAATCATTTAAAAGTCACACTATTTGTCAAAAAGCCATTTAAAAATAGATTTTTGAATCAAAGTGTCCCATACCACATTGAAACTTTTTAAAAGGATTTTTAATTTTAAAACTTTAATGTCCATATAAATAAATCTTTAAAACAATTTTTAAAATATGAACATTAATGAGCATGATTTAGAAGAATAATTCTTTAAAACATTTTAAAATGGTATTTTGGTTAGAGTTTCTAACCAAAAGAGAGACACTTGAATACAAATAATTGAGGTAATCAAAACATTGTAATATCATGATAATAAAGGAATTCATCATATACTATGTCAAAGTACATTATATACACCACATAAAAGTGATTTGGTGTATATCATCAAAGAAGTCTCAATGGAATGTAAATTGAGATGAAATCTCTCATAAAGGTTGTATCCTTTGGTTAAGGATAAATCAACGACATAATTATGTGTGACAAATATAAATACACTAAATATGATTGGATATTAAGTGTAAATCAATCAAAGTATATTCACACATATTCTTGTAAAAACAATACCAACGAATTGGATGTTTAACTCAATAAATGGAGAATGAGTTAAAATTACTCTTATCAAATTCATATCAATGACTTGAGAATTATCAATGGAGTGATTATGTGTATCAAACTTATATCCACAGGAATGGGAGTGGAAATTATGACATAATCAAATGAATAGTGATTCCACACATAATCTTGGGGTAATATAATCAATGAAATATGCGTAAAGTCAAATGAGTGGAAGTTGAAATCTCAAATTCCCTTATTTATTAGGTAACTTAAGAAACATACACCCATGAAAGAATTATCATACCATGATGATGTAAATACCCATAAATAAAAGTATATAACACAATGAATACAATCATGGGCAGTACACATACACCACATGCAATAATTAAGTGGTGATCAATGGAATTCTCACGGAATTAAAAGTGAGATAAGAAAATCCCTTACTTTGTACTTTTTCCTTGGTCGATGGTAGGTTTACCTCCTGTATAATGGTGAAATAATTGTTATTGAATAATACAAGAATCATTTACTTTAATATGATATCATATATTATCTTTTAACATTGATTTGTTAATAATATCTTAATATTAATGTCGTTTCGGGTGTTAACTTACTCATTTTCTTTTATATGTTTTGTTACATAAGTCATGTTTGTTGTATCTTATTCATATCCAGAATGATATCAAGTCCTTAAACATAATTTTTTAATCATTAAATGATAATTATATTTGAATGGATACGATGGAGAATGAATCTCATCGCGTTCGTGGAGATGGTAGTCCGTACGTACGCACGAACGCTACTTCCATTTAATTTTTTTATTTTAAAAGAATCGAATCCAAATGATACATAGGTATATTACTATTCCAGTATAATATAATATTTTATATATGTTACTTAAGTTCATTAACACCATCCTTTATACGTTCCATGTGTGGTATGAACGAGTCATATCATTTTAAGGGGGCGGTAGTCCGCACTTCCTCAAATGAAATTATCGTATGTATATACAACATGAAACGAATAATGGTATGAAATAAAATGGAATTACAGAAGCTTATATATAAAATATATATCATTAATATCATATTTAATTACAGTGCCATCATAATGGCCACCATGAGAGGCAGTAAGATGTTTTTGAACAATCATCGTTTCGTGAGGCGTTAGTTTGCCATCCACAGAAACATTATGTTCATCATCCATTAGATGGAGTTGTGTGTATGTGTAGTTTGAATACTTCTTATAACAACATCCTAGTATATTGGGGATACTGGTGTTGTTACAAAAGAAGGGAAATAAAAAGAGTTTGGGGTTGAAGAAGCAAAATAAATGAAAATAATTTAACAGAAATCGTTACCTTTAATTTAGGTAACTCACTTTGGTTGGAACCAAAGGACTTGTTTAAATGCTTTCTGCCTAATGGGAAGCTTCAAGGAGGAGGATAGGGATGTGGGGAGCTTATTTGGGCAGATTTTGGACGAGCCAAGTAGCTTGAGAGGTGTGAGGAAATGAGAAGGAGGAGTGCCCTTTTATAAAAGGGGTGAGGGGCACCTTTGGAAAAGCTAGAAATATTAATTTATAATAAATTCATATTCAGTTTCCAATGGCTCCAAAGTTGACTATTCAAAGGTTGAGGTGGGGATAGGTCGAAAACAAATCATCCAATAGAATTTAGACAGGTTTGGGTACTTATATTAACCTTATCTTTAAGTATTAACTCTAAGTTAATTAGTTTCACTTTTACAATGTCTCTTTGTATTTTTATATAATATGGTTAATAAACTTACTATATACATCCAAGCGACCCCCAAGTGGTCCATTAATGATTAACCTATCATAATATAAGTCTCTTGGCCGAACCTTAGATTTTTAGGAATTTAATATCAATTAATAATATAATATTTGTTTTAAGAACTATTTTATGTCAATTTTGACACTATTCAATAGTTGATTTTTTTGAAACTCATAACAGATTGATTACTTCGAAAAAAGTCAATTAAATCACTCCTAATATATCATATTATCCTAGAAAATTATTTTAATTCATTAAAAGTTTCATATTATATTTATTTGGGTATTTATAATATCACTTATTTTAATTTTTCACTATTATAGTAATTACTGCATCATCATTGTGTCATAAATAAAATAAATTATTTAATGTTTAAAAATTATAAATAAAATATCATTATGTAGGAAATCTTTTTATCTTTCTAATTAATATTTATAATCGATAATCCAACATGTATAAACCTATGTAAAAATTGTTCTTCTAAAAGATGTAAGCTTATGCCATTTTTATTTTTATTTTAGCTTTATTAATATAATGTGTCATTATCACTTACAAGTGGATCCATGGGGTCCCAAAATAGACCCAAATATGCCCACGGTCGACCATGTATCAACCAATAGGGTTAAGACACATTTTAGGGTAATTTAGTATTATTATAATATTATTTTGTAACCCTTATTTACCGGATTTACCCTTAACCATGGTAAATAAAATATTTACCGCAGTAATTATTCAAAATGTCTAAAAATAAAAGTTACCTATTTACACAATTTGGACATCCTGATTCCAAATATGGAATCCATTTTTCTAAATTCAAAACACAGAAGTGGCAGAAATTAATTTAAAATTAATTCCCGCTGTCAAAACAAAAAGCGTGTTTTTAAGAGATAATAACTATCAAAAGATTGACACTTGTTTATGTTCGGTTTAATTGTAAAATTATGTCCAATGACCAACATTATATTAAATGGTAAAAATATATTCTAAATATACTTTAAAACCACTCAAATTCACAATTTATCACTATTAATTATTTTGATTAAAAAAGTTGTTTTTAATTAAAATTTAGTAATTTTCACTATTCATCAAAATATGAAAGTTATCCGAAAAGTACAAAAATTTCACCTTAGGCTAAATTCGATATTCCGAATCCAAAAATGAATTCCATTTTGAAATATAAAATATATATAATTTCAAAAAGTAGGTATTACTATTCATAACGGCTAGTTTGATTGGTTGTGGTGTGTTAAAATCTCGAAGTTGCGTACAATGCACGTCATTGAATTATTCGAAAGGAAACATACTGAGGAAGCTTGGGGTGTTACATTATCCCCTCCTTCAATAAATTGCGTCCTCGCAATTTTTAAAATTTTTCTTGGGAATATAATGGAAAGTCCCACATTGGAAAAAGAGTCAATAAAACTATCACTTTAAAAGAAAGAAAGAGAGGTATAAGGGTCATCCAAGATAACCCATACTAGGATTCCATGTAAGAAAACATGGATATGGATGATAAACTAAGTGTCAAGTTCTGATGGAGAGGGATAGAAATCATGATTAGGAGAAAGTTAACACTGAGAAAACCACAAACTTGTGTTGGGACAAACGACCATTAGTCTCCTAGTAGGAAAGTAAATGGACAACATTTTTTTTTAAGTTACATTACATAAGGAAGAGGAATTTATTTATGATATTTACTAAGAACATTATGAGATATACTTACATTTTAAGTAGATTTTCATTCTTTAATAAATTTCCACCACTAACTCATTTTTTTTAAACGATGAGTATTCAAGAAGACTTGGTCACACTGGAAGAGATAGAATAAAATTCTATAGAATCACATGATCCATGAAGGATAAACCATATATTTACATTGTCTTTGAAGATTAATCAAAACCAAAATGGTCAGTGAATAATCTAATGATCCCCCAAAAGGATATTCATTGAGATAAATATGCACTAATCTTAATTTCTAAAATTAAACCAACAATACCCCAAAGTTAAATAGATACCATTCAATAACCAATTGTCCTTAAAATCCTTTAATATAATCCAAACTAATATTGAAACCCAAAACATAGAAGAATTTGATTATGTAGTCTCCCATGTTAAATTGTATCTCCAAATGAAATCAGATACTCTTAAAGTCACATACTCAAAAGTAATTAACCTAATCACATATTCTCTATTATAGGTTAATCATTTCCATAAATAACCCAAATCACTATAAATCCACAATAAAAACGTAGATAAAAATCTATCATTACTCCACAAATGAAACCCCATAGTATTCTATTTTCCTTGGGCATATAGTGTTTCCAACAAAGCGAACATCTTCCAAAATAACATTTATCACTTAATCACCAAATCATTTTACTATACCAAGGGTATTCTTTTGATAAGAAATAAGAACCCAAATCAACTTATTATTGATCAATAAAATCATTTAACTAAAAAAAAGTCACACTAACCAGGGACTTCACGTAGTCCATTGGTAGGCGATAAATCCCAATCGCACTTTGGTTGTGGGTTCGATTCCCATAGCTTTGTCCGACGCGACGGGTTGTCACACGGTCTACGTGTTGTCCTTTTTCAAAAACTATATTTTATAATATTTCCAAAATGAGATAAATTCCTCAAAATACTATATCATAAATTTAACCACAAATGTTATATCATACCTTGAATCTTCATCCCAAATTAGAATAACTTATAATTCTCTCAAACCCCAATGATCATATAAATCCAAATGGTTATTTATACCCATATCCACAAGAGAAGAGACAATTCTTCCTCAAATATCATTCTCACATGGCAAACTGCGGGGTTACAAATACAAGAGAAAATTATTCCATAGTAAACCCATCAACAAGGAGTGATAATACTTTTTAAACATTTCTCCAACCATTTATTCCCACATAGCTTCTTCTTTGACCAAGAAAATGTCCTATAGAATAGGACATTCACTCGGGTAATGGCCAGGTCCCCTACATTTATGGCAAATGACTGTAAATGGACTCTTGGGACCATTTTTATCTTCTTCCATAGTACTCTTCATTTTTCTTCGGCAATTCTTTACTTTATGTCCTTCCTTCCCGCACGTAAAAAATTTCGTTGTCCCATTGAGACACTTTCCTGGGTGTCTCTTTCCACATTTCCTGCATGATGAAAATTGACGGTTCTTTTCTCCATGGTCTCCATTTCTGGAGCTCTTATCATTTATCACCTTTCTCTTCCTTGTTGAGTCTGGGAGTTGGTTAATATATATGTTGTTGATCATATTTTTGGAAAACTGATTTGGCATAAAGACGATATCTTTTACGCCTATCAACATTCCATTTTGTTGCTCATTGCCACCACCGTTCCCATCTTGTACATCATTCTCAAAGTCACTATGACTTCCTTGGAATCCAGCCATTGACTAAAACTATAAAGCACTGTGTGAGTAATAGTAGTCATAAAATCATTTAGAGATTAAAATGTCACCATATTCTCAATTTGAAACATATTAGGATTAACCAAGGTCATTTACTCTCATCTTATATATATATTACTTAAATTGGTTTGTAAAGAAAATGTAAATTATCCTAAGCATATCCCCCGGGAGTGTCGTAACCAAGAGTGCAGCAAGGCCCGTTGTCGTGCACCAGTTCCCGTTCGAGTCTAGCTCAAAGCGGTGTTTTCGGGTTTTACCCCTAGGTACATCTGTGCCAGAGCCGCCTCTACCTGCTCGTATCCAGACAGGGATGTATTGCTCCGAAAACTCACAAAATCTCTACAATACCAAAATTCTAGGAAGTTCTTTTATACTAATCCTCAAAGTTCATCTTAGGTCTACGTGCTCTAATCAGAGTTTATCTAAATCTAGCTACCAAGGTTTGTACTAAACTTCCTCTGATACCAACTGTAATGCCCCGACCCTAATTACCTAGAGTCGGTGCATTATTACATAACATTGGCATGATTATGAGAATGATCAAGTCTCGAAAGACCGATTAGTTTAGTAGCCTTGGAATAACTAGATACATCCATAAATATGTACATTACATCATAAAAAAAACATCTTGTCTTCATATCCCCTCATACTATCTCTGCAGGTCATTCATAAATTACTTCTTCATAATCCTGGGAAAAATAAAACATTGAAAGGGGTGATCTCGGATGCTCAGTAAGGATAACATTATAGCAGAAGCTTTCATAAATAAGCATAAACACTTAAGGCAATTTATAACTAAAACAAAATCCTTTTAAATTTAAACTTCAGCATAAAATGGCGAAGATAAAATGAAATAATGCCATTTACTTACTCACATGGATATTCTACTAGTCGAATGATCACATGCAATATCAATAACTACTTTCATAATGATGGAATGCATAATGCCAGACTATCATAACCACATAGCCAAGGCCTCGTGCCAAGACTACAAATAAGATTTTGCCAAGGCCTTGTGCCAAGACACTAGTTTGTCTCATGAGACCTACCGATGCATCGAGGAGCTATAGCGGGCTCCACCCGTCACTTATTAAGTCCAATGCATTCCTCATATGAACAAGTTTAAACATAACATAAACATTCGTATTGAAACTAGCATACGAAATGTCAATACTTTTACCACAAACCTTGAATGGTATAAAAATAGCACATCCACAGTCAAACATAACTCATTCGATACAATATGGAAGATTGTATTGTATCACATTAACCTCAATCAAGAATAATGAAGGATGTTGACATAGATGAAAATAATCATCAAAACTATTTGAGAGAAATATCCCCCTTTTCTTGAAATCATTTAAAAGTCACACTATTTGTCAAAAATCCATTTAAAAATAGATTTTTGAATCAAAGTGTCCCATACCACTTTGAAACTTTTTAAAAGGATTTTTAATTTTAAAACTTTAATGTCCATATAAATAAATCTTTAAAACCATTTTTAAAATATGGACATTAATGAGCATGATTTAGAAGAATAATTCTTTAAAACATTTTAAAATGGTATTTTGGTTAGAGTTTCTAACCAAAAGAGAGACACTTGAATACAAATAATTGAGGTAATCAAAACATTGTAATATCATGAGAATAAAGGAATTCATGATATACTATGTCAAAGTACATTATATACACCACATAAAAGTGATTTGGTGTATATCATCAAAGAAGTCTCAATGGAATGTAAATTGAGATGAAATCTCTCATAAAGGTTGTATACTTTGGTTAAGGATAAATCAACGACATAATTATGTGTGACAAATATAAATACACTAAATATGATTGGATATTCAGTGTAAATCAATCAAAGTATATTCACACATATTCTTGTAAAAACAATACCAACGAATTGGATGTTTAACTCAATAAATGGAGAATGAGTTAAAATTACTCTTATCAAATTCATATCAATGACTTGAGAATTTTCAATGGAGTGATTGTGTGTATCAAAATTATATCCACAGGAATGGGAGTGGAAATTATGACATAATCAAATGAATAGTGATTCCACACATAATCTTGGGGTAATATAATCAATGAAATATGCGTAAAGTCAAATGAGTGGAAGTTGAAATCTCAAATTCCCTTATTGATTAGGTAACTTAAGAAACATACACCCATGAAAGAATTATCATACCATGATGATGTAAATACCCATAAATAAATGTATATAACACAATGAATACAATCATGGGCAGTACACATACACCACATGCAATAATTAAGTGGTGATCAATGGAATTCTCACGGAATTAAAAGTGAGATAAGAAAATCCCTTACTTTGTACTTTTTCCTTGGTCGATGGTAGGTTTACCTCCTGTATAATGGTGAAATAATTGTTATTGAATAATACAAGAATCATTTACTTTAATATGATATCATATATGATCTTTTAACATTGATTTGTTAATAATATCTTAGTATTAATGTCGTTTCGGGTGTTAACTTACTCATTTTCTTTTATATGTTTTGTTACATAAGTCATGTTTGTTGTATCTTATTCATATCCAGAATGATATCAAGTGCTTAAACATCATTTTTAAATCATTAAATAATAATTATACTTGAATGGATACGATGGAGAATGAATCTCATCGCGTTCGTGGAGACGGTAGTCCGTACGTACGCACGAACGCTACTTCCATTTAATTTTTTTATTTTAAAAGAATCGAATCCAAATGATACATAGGTATATTACTATTCCAGTATAATATAATATTTTATATATGTTACTTAAGTTCATTAACACCATCCTTTATACGTTCCATGTGTGGTATGAACGAGTCATATCATTTTAAGGGGGCGGTAGTCCGCACTTCCTCAAATGAAATTATCGTATGTATATACAACATGAAACGAATAATGGTATGAAATAAAATGGAATTACAGAAGATTATATATAAAATATATATCATTAATATCATATTTAATTACAGTGCCATCATAATGGCCACCATGAGAGGCAGTAAGATGTTTTTGAACAATCATCGTTTCGTGAGGCGTTAGTTTGCCATCCACAGAAACATTATGTTCATCATCCATTAGATGGAGTTGTGTGTATGTGTAGTTTGAATACTTCTTATAACAACATCCTAGTATATTGGGGATACTGGTGTTGTTACAAAAGAAGGGAAATAAAAAGAGTTTGGGGGTTGAAGAAGCAAAATAAATGAAAATAATTTAAGAGAAATCGTTACCTTTAATTTAGGTAACTCACTTTGGTTGGAACCAAAGGACTTGTTTAAATGCTTTCTGCCTAAGGGGAAGCTTCAAGGAGGAGGAGAGGGATGTGGGGAGCTTAGTTGGGCAGAGTTTTGACGAGCCAAGTAGCTTGAGAGGTGTGAGGAAATGAGAAGGAGGAGTTCCCTTTTGTAAGAGGGGTGAGGGGCACCTTTGGAAAAGCTAGAAATAGTAATTTATAATAAATTCATATTCGGTTTCCAATGGCTCCAAAGTTGACTATTCAAAGGTTTAGGTGGGGATAGGTCGAAAACAACTCATCCAATAGAATTTATACAGGTTTGGGTACTTATATTAACCTTATCTTTAAGTATTAACTCTAAGTTAATTAGTTTCACTTTTACTATGTCTCTTTGTATTTTTATATAATATGGTTAATAAACTTACTATATACATCCAAGCGACCCCCAAGTGGTCCATTAATGATTAACCTATCATAATATAAGTCTCTTGGCCGAACCTTAGATTTTTAGGAATTTAATATCAATTAATAATATAATATTTGTTTTAAGAACTCTTTTATGTCAATTTTGACACTATTCAATAGTTGATTTTTGTGAAACTCATAACAGATTGATTACTTCGAAAAAGTCAATTAAATCACTTCTAATATATCATATTATCCTATAAAATTAGTGTAATTCATTAAAAGTTTCATATTATATTTATTTGGGTATTTATAATATCACTTATTTTAATTTTTCACTATTATAGTAATTACTGCATCATCATTGTGTCATAAATAAAATAAATTATTTAATGTTTAAAAATTATTAATAAAATATCATTATGTAGGAAATATTTTTATCTTTCTAATGAATATTTATAATCGATAATCCAACATGTATAAACCTATGTAAAAATTGTTCTTCTAAAAGATGTAAGCTTATGCCATTTTTATTGTTATTTTAGCTTTATTAATATAATGTGTCATTATCACTTACAAGTGGATCCATGGGGTCCCAAAATAGACCCAAATATGCCCATGGTCGACCATGTATCAACCAATAGGGTTAAGACACATTTTAGGGTAATTTAGTATTATTATAATATTATTTTTTTAACCCTTATTTACCGGATTTACCCTTAACCATGGTAAATAAAATATTTACCGCAGTAATTATTCAAAATGTCTAAAAATAAAAGTTACCTATTTACACAATTTGGATATCCTGATTCCAAATATGGAATCCATTTTTCTAAATTCAAAACACAGAAGTGGCAGAAATTAATTTAAAATTAATTCCCGCTGTCAAAACAAAAAGCGTGTTTTTAAGAGATAATAACTATCAAAAGATTGACACTTGTTTATGTTCGGTTTAATTGTAAAATTATGTCCAATGACCAACATTATATTAAATGGTAAAAATATATTATAAATATACTTTAAAACCACTCAAATTCACAATTTATCACTATTAATTATTTTGATTAAAAAAGTTGTTTTTAATTTAAATTTTGTAATTTTCACTATTCATCAAAATATGAAAGTTATCCGAAAAGTACCAAAATTTCACCTTAGGCTAAATTCGATATTCCGAATCCAAAAATGAATTCCATTTTGAAATATAAAATATATAAAATTTCATAAAGTAGGTATTACTATTCATAACAGCTAGTTTGATTGGTTGTGGTGTGTTAAAATCTCGAAGTTGCGTACAATGCACGTCATTGCATTATTCGAAAGGAAACATACCGAGGAAGCTTGGGGTGTTACATTTTCACATCATTATATTTGTTATTGATTCTAAATAGGTAGTAACCCATTCATCCTAGAATTGAAATCCCATAGGATAAGTGATACATGGGTTTATTGAAAACAAAAAAAATAGTCTCATCTTTTTATGATATATTCAAATGGATCTAGTAGTTTATGAATTATTTAGAACTAGGTAATTTGAATATAAAAATATAATTTTGACTTATATTTTCCAAAATTTTTTATTCCTCTTGTATTATTTAGTCTTACTAATTTCATAACTCATGCGGATATCTTCAAGATACCATTATTCTGAGAATTTTATGACTCAAATACTGAGGTAGAATCATTTTTTTATTTATTCTTATAATTATGTCCTTCCTGTAATTTGAATCTTAAATAAATATAAAAAATTTATATAAAATTTAATTGGTACATGAAGTTGTAAATATTCTATTAAAAATTTAAACCCAATAATATAATAGATAAATGATATTCTTTAACACCAATATGAATTTCTTCCTAAAATTCACAATTAGAACCTATCTTCAGAGTTGTTTCTGAAAAATTTCCCAAGGCCTCCTCAATAGAGTCTAGTACTATAAATGAACCAACACCATCCTAATATATCTTTGGAGGACCCTCCACAACCCCATAAGTATTTACAATATTAAGATATAATATCTAGTGGGTATGGTTTTAATAATTTATCTCATTATCCAGAGGATAAATTGAGGATAACACTATATTCCCATCATCAATATTTAATCCTATATTCCCAGGAGGAAAGAGTGAGTCTTATGATTCCATGAAAATGTAACCATCAACCCCATTTAACAACCCTGCATACATATCCACATTAACTAAATATTTCCATGAATTTTTGTAGACGAATAATTCAATCATGGATTCATTGATTTTGGAACCAAAATTATAGAGAGAGGATCTATCTCACATTTCATACCTTTAAACAATACATTATCACCATGATTAAAATCTAATATTTCAGGAAATTTGATCCCCTATCCCTTTGACCTGTATCTACATCCTTCTAAGACATAGATTTATATAAATGTGGAGGTTTATCATTCTTCAGAGTAACATTATAATTAGATATATAATATATATTTATTTAATAAAAATTTAAAAACTAGTTAAGTTACTCATATTCCATCTCCACCTCATATTTATTGTCATTTGAAATGAGGGATATAGATATAGGAAATTTATACCTAATATTAGCATCCACTAAAATGTGATCAATATAAACCAGTTCATACAACATTGAATATAGATTATATTTTATAAGACCACCCACATATAAATCTATATAATTCATTATTTTTGGATATCCCGATTGATTCCTAAAATGAAATATTAAATTTTTTCTGTAAGTTTTTGTGTGTGTAAAGATTAAAATCAAAATCCACGTAAGATATATTGAAACCACTGGTTTTATATTAATATTCCCAATTATCCAATCATTTTTCAAATATAATTTACTATTTTGTATTATCTAGAAATGTCCCATCCCAATTAATATTAACGTTAAATTTCTAATAACCATGTTAAGAACCAACCTAATTTTAAGACCAGCTTTACGCTAGGGCATATCATGCTTAGTATATATGATACACCCAAGAAAGGAGAACCTATAGAGATCAATCCTTTTTTATAAATAATTTATATCTACCATTAAGGAAAAGATATAATCCTTTGTATGTTTACCTTGTCTATCCAATTAAGGTACTCTTTTATGATTATGGAGTCTTTATTTCTATTTAGATATTTATTAAAAAAATTCCCTTCCTACCAGGGTTATACAGACCATGAATACTTGAGTTTTGAGGTTGGGGTTTATTAAAATTGATATATTGGGTTTTATAATTTTTAATATATTGATAAATCAAAATTAAAAATATATCCTTAATATAAAAAATCAGATTATGATAAAGTGGATCCAGGATTCATGGAAAATTCTATATCAATGAAAAATCATCATCCATAGAAATCGTGGTGACAATTCACAAAAAATAAAAATAATAATAGTAATAATTATTATTATTATAAAATAATAATTAAGATATTTATATTAAAATATTTTTCAATAATTAATCATGAAAATTTTACCCAAATTTCATGTCACCTTTTGTAAATAATAGTTACACCACCACCAAATTATTTTAAAAACCACTCTAAAATAATTATAATATATATTTATAAATTCCCTAAAAAATTAATGTCCCAATATAGAATAACATATATTTATTAAGAAACTCACTTAAATAATCCAAATATATTTCATAAATAATATTTTCAATGTAAATAATCAAACATATCATTATAATATTCCATAAATCCTCTATAATGGTTCATGGTAGTTTTGGACATAAAAATATAGTTTTTGAGTTAACTAAGAGGGATGTATGGGTAACATTAATGATTACCCAAACCATTCACTTAAATTACATCACTCTTTACCTCATATTAATAAAAATTTTCTTTTCATATTATTTGTTTCAAAAATAGTGCACAAACATTGTCCGAAAACAATATTTTCAAAAAAAATTACATTTATATAATTTCAATTTTATTTTTTATAATTTTTATAACTATTAATTAAAAATAACAATTGGTTTATAATTATTTCGTATGCCTATCACTCATTTTTGGAGGTGTAAAATCAATCACCCTTTTATGGAGGATTGGATACCTCTCACATCATGACATGTTTACAAGGGATCCTGAGCCCATGTACTTGTAGTGAAAAAAAACAATAATGGTGAGTCTTAAGAAGGGGATAATATCAGTTTTTGGGTGGTTTGGGTTGTTACAGAAGGTATATAATATATTTCATGTTAATAAATAACCTAGTCAACTCTTGATCTAGGCACCCTAGTTTGCTCTTGGTAAGACCAAATGGATTTTCCCATTCCAAATGGGCTGACAACAAGATCCAGGATATCACAAAATATATTTTGGGGAATGATTTTACCCTAAAAATTAATATTACACATGTAGAATAATTCTACTAATAATTCTTCCAATAGACTCCATACACTGTACCCTCGTGAAAAAACCTAATAAGTGTAAAGACGCACAAAATTCAAGGAAATTGTTTTCTAGATTTTCTTTGGGATTTTACAAGAACGCAGTTTCTGATGGCACCTGATTCTGAGCCCCCGTGAGCCCGGAATTAATTTCCGAAGTTTAGCTTGGGAACGTTCAGTGAACGAGCGAGAGGGTTTTTCTAACTTTTGAACTGGTGTCCAGAATCGAAATCTGAATGCACTGATGGAATTGCAGTGCCAATAATTTCTTAGAAACACCTTTTCCAGAGTTGCGTTTGCTCAGGTGTGGGTTTTAATTTGTGGGGTAAAGTTAAGGAATAAAATAAAAGTGGTGCAACTGATATTTTATTTTATTTATGTCGCTTAACCTATGTTATGTGGATGACGTGGGACCCACAATATCTTACCCACGTGGTAGGATATTTTGTGAGGTGGGACCCACATGAGCCACCGTTTCTTTTCTTCTTAAGTAACGCACTCGCACCCCCTATTACTGAAGTCAAATCTTGCATTTATTCTGGTTATGAAAGGCCTCATTAATTTGGGCGGTTAAATCGTTACAATTAATTCATTGAATTGATTGTTTGTTGTTAATTTCAAATGTTTGCTTGTGCGTTAATAAAATTAGACTATTCTTATTTTTTTATATTGGAACATGATGCGTGGAGAGGATTTGGAGGAAATCGTTCTTCTTCGACGAAGAACGTGAAGAAAGCGAAGAACGCACCGATCTCCGACGAAGAATGCCAAATACTCCGAAATCAATGACGCTTCTTCCGCGATGCTCCATCCGCGACGCGACAATCCCCCTTCCGTGACGTCTTCTTCCATGACGTCCCTTTCCGCAACAAATCTCATTCGACGACAACTCTTGTGGTAGGGAATTAATTTGAACATGATTTCATTCCTTTGATTCGTTCATTCTAAAGAAAACAATGAACATGGATCAACTTATTATCTAGTTGATCCGCGAATGTTTTTCCTTACGGGTTGGGAATAAATTATTGCAGGAAGTTGTGGGGGTTAATTTTATTGTTGATCGTGATCTCATCTGTCGCCTTTCTTGGTTTCAATTGGGCTGCCTGTTATCGTAATAACGGGAGGAGGTCGGACCGCACGAACACGGCCGACCCTCCTCCCCACATCATTGTTTGAATTTTGTTGCGCCACGTGAAAGGCGATGTGGTGTGGTTTCACCACGGGGAAACTAAGAGAAATGGTGAATAATCACGTCGCCATCGCACCGCGCCGTTGAAGTCAAACAAGTTGCGGCGCCGTCGCGCTACGCCATAAAACCACGAAGAGGCTACAGATTGATTATTGAACGTTGAGCACGGAGTGACGGGAGATGAAAAAAGGGGTCGCAAGGTAATTTTCATGCTCCTGCTGTAATGTTCGGGAACCGAGATGAACGCCGACATAGACAGTTTTCAAAATAGACCACCGGAGCAACTTCGATGGCTCGCGCAAACCATGGAGTTGCGGGTCGTCGGTGCGGCGCTGCCGTCGACTGGGGGCGGCGGCCGGAGCCGTCCGACCTCCAGGAGACGGCGACCCCCTTTCATGCCACCGAAGGAAAAACCCACCATGGCTTGCTGTGGAAGAGCGGCACGGGGGATCCCACGGCCGCGCGGGATCCCGGGGGAACGACTGCAGTGCAAATCGTTGCCGGCTTCAATCAGCGGCGAGGGGGGCCGCGCAACCCCCCCCCCCCCCACCCCGCTCTGTGGCTTCCGCTCGGCCACGCTGGACGAGCCGTGGCTGGCCATGCAACCGGACCGTGCCGGTCGGGCCACGCCACGCCCAGTTGGGTCGGACCCGGACCCGGTTCGGGTCGCCCAGTTCGGGCCGACCCAGGGGGGTGGGCAGGGCCGGGCCGGGCCCAGACCCCACATTTCGGATTGTTTCCGTTCGAACGCCTATAACATGGGATACGTACCTCCGATCGATGCACCGTCAGTTGAGATGTGATCCCTGGATCGCGACGGTCGTTTTGGTATATTACACTCAAGGTTTAGAAGAACATTGGGTTCGGCCGGGTTGGTTCAGATACGAAACCAACCGGGCCCTCAGAGTGGAAACGAATATATCATGAGCTCCGGACTTCTGATTGATGTTCCATAGACATTGTTGTATTCCTCTTGATGATATAGAACTTTTGGCATGCTTCTCTTGAGTTTTGGTTGCTGTTGGATAGTGGTCGGGTTGGATTGTACCTGAAATCCAACCGGGTCCCTAGAACGGAAAAACTGATAACTTTTAGACCTGACGTCTGTTTGACGAACCGTCAGCGGCGTTGGTGATCACATTGAAAAAAAGTCCCTATGAGTATAACCTATGATATTTCGGGGTACAGTTGAGATACGGCCGGGTTGGTTCACACATGAAATCAATCGGGCCCCTCGGATAAAAAGGCTAATAACTCACAGACCGGGTGTCTGATTGACGCGCCGTCTGTTGCGTTGAGTCCCCTATGACGAGGAGGTCCTTTGAAATACTTCTTCTTGGAAAATTGAGATAACTGGAGTATCAAACTGTAGCTCGTGGAGCAGACCTTCTCGGAGACGAGCGTGCGGAGTACGGAGACCGTGTAGCCGACTGAGACCTGACGACTGCTTGACCGACGAGACTTGGAGTGAGTCGACTAGCCCAGTGGATAGAGAACTACTTTTTTTGGGTGCAGACCCATGGCGGACAGAGTACTACCTGTGTGACAATGGATACCTGCAGTACTCATCCGGAGAGTACCTATATAGGCTATTAGGGGTTGTGCACTACTATGTTTGGGTGGTATACCCTGGAGGGAAGCACTACAGTGTTTGGGTGGCTGACCTGCGGTACTCGACAGGAGAAGTTCCTCAGCAGTCTTAGGTTAGTGAGCATTACCTCGGAGTAGTGACAGGATCACTGTACACTCCAGAGACGGGGCTCTTCCGTAGTTATAGTTTCGATAATGAAAATCCTGGTTTCAGCTGAGTCTATGACCATTGTGTTTACTCATGATTGAGATGGGTCATTTGATAACATAGGTATATGTATGGGCATATACCTGGGTAGTAGTTATCCGTTGATTTCATTATCTTGGTTTTTACTGATGATTGAGAAGGGTCACCTGATAACATAGGATTATGCATGGGCATATACCTATGTAGAGGTTTCTGTTGAGATCTTCTTTGTGGTTATCCTTGTAGGTTTTAGAGAGACCTTGAGGGTCTCGGGGTCCCTAATGAGAATCGTTATACTCACCCCTGCACGGGCTATGCCCGCACCTCATTGTGTTGGTTGTAGACGACGGTCAGTGCTGATGGAGGTCGAGTGTTTGAGGACTAGTCGGTACCCAATGGTGGACCACACGATGAGTCAGTACCCGGAGGTGGACCATATGACGAGTCAGTATCTGGAGGTGGACATCACGACGAGATGACACACGGTGGAGGTTGACGGGTGAGAGCGTTGTGATGGCTATCTGTACCTACCCTTCAGGTCGGATCCGTGGTGGACGATCCAAGAGTTGTTCCATCTATACCTACCCTTCAGGTGGGATCCGAGGAGGACGAACCAGGAGCCACATCCATTCTTCCAGCTGTTGTCTTTTTCAGTTGTAATTTAGTTTAGCTGAAGCTCTACTTTCGGTTGTGTTTGTATTCTAGCACATTTACTTTTCAGCACTTTCTTTTATTCATAGTTTTTTACTTTTGATTGTACTTTGTGGTATTTTCTTTACTTTTATAAAGGAAATTCCTTCCCAGTTATCGGGATTTACGCATTTGGTGCTAGTCGCCAGCCCCTGGCCTATGGAAGGCGTGCTTGGGGTAGTCACGAAATGGGCCCCGAGGACAGGTCATGAAAAATTGGTATCAAAGGAGTCGGTTCTACTGAAGAACATATAACTCTGATATTTTATTTCTGTGAAGCAATAGTGTTAAGGGTACCGAGTGTGGTCTTTAGTTCATGGATTCTAGTGTTGGCACGAGCGGCCGACATATCCATACACCAGGACCCAGAGAACTGATTTCCAACATTGTGCACGAAAACATTGATTGCGTGTGTGTTTCCAGAAGTTTTTTTTAAAAAAAGTCAGATCAAACCAGGTCAGCTCACCGGGTATAATCGTTTAACTGTGTCATGTTGTTTCTTTCAAGATTCATATTCATGGACGACCAGCTAGAGCCCAGAGGGATGTGCGTACTGACATCCTGCCATGAGACGAGGCTTCGATATAGGGACCTATTATAGTTGAGGCACCAGGGGTACTACCATATGTTGGGCCACCTATGCCACCAGCCCCAGCAGCAGGCGATGCACGCCACTTGAGCACACTGCATGAGTTCCAATGCCAGAGGCCACCCAGGTTCTGGGGAGAGATGGACCCGCAGGCGTCTGAGGTTTGGCTGGAGGCTATGGTGAGAGTCTTCAGGCTAGTGCGGATGCCAGTAGTCTTCATGGTGATCTTTTCTTCCAGCCTTTTTCAGGAAGCAGCAGGCAGGTGGTGGAGCCACTTGTTCCAGTTTTTCGACGAGATGACCTTCACATGGGAAGACATCGATACCTTCTTCAGGGTGGATTTTGTGCTAGTAGCTATACACCCCATGTGTGTACAGGAGCTGATTCATTTGCCGCAGGTTATTCGATCAGTATATGAGTCATATGTGGGTAGTATACAAATGATGCAGAGGTCCAAGTGGACCAGATCCAGCCTTACGAGGAGCAGGAAGTGTTACAAATGCTGCAGGAAGGGTCACCTAGCACGTGACTGTCCGACCCCCGACACAGTCGATCTGCAGGCATTGGAGGAGACACCGAGGCAGAAGCAGCAGTGGGTGCTTGAGCAACATCCAGACAATAGACAAGGCATTAGAGATCCGGGAGCAGGTGGACAGGAGCGGAACTAGTGGATACATCCCTTGTACTTCTAGTTCCATATTGTTTTTGTATTCTTGTCTTTGTACTATGAGATGCAATAATGAAAATACAATTATCTTTGTGATGTTTGAATTCTTGTCCTTTTGTTTGGTTCATACTGAGAGGTTACGGTTAAAAAAACTGTTGACTTGACCCTCACCTTCGAGATTTATACTGGAGGAGACCTAGTGATCTCACACTGATTCTGACAGCGTGACCTGACCCTTGGAGGCGAGAGTGACGGTTGGATCTCTTGGTAGTTACGTTGAGGCCTTATGACGTCATCCATGGAATGAAAGCATCATTCATGTCAAGATTGACTGTTTTAGCCAATGTGCGTGGTTCATCCGGGTGATGAGACCGAGTTTCTCTTTTCGGCATGGGATAAATCTTAGCAGCTCTTCAGATCGTAGGCAAAGAAGGTGAAGATCATCCAGGAGCGGATGAAGACTACACAGTGCAGTTAAAACATGAATTCGGTGCCCGTCTTATAGACTCGAGCGTGTTAAATGTTTCAAGAAGAGGAAGCATTAAGGGGAGATGAGTCTACGAAGCAGCAGACATGGAGGCAGAGCTAGGAGAGTAGCATGATGTGGTGTACATTTCATCATGCTACAACCACCCGCCATAGTTATCCCTACTAGGCTCAGGGAGCTGGAGGGCGGAGGAAGAGTGTAGTTGCTTGCGATCAATGAGTGTGACCCAATGGCTCTATGAATGATTCAAGGAACAGTCTGTGTCCACTACTAGCTATCGTAGTAACAGACATTGATATGAATCATTCCTTCCTTCCACGAATCTTGTCCCAGACCTAGAGTTTTCAGTAAGCCGTAGACTTGACCCTCACGTCGGGAGACACCTTGGGAGGAGACTCGATAATCACACTTACGCTGACGGTGTGGTCAGACCCTCGAGGTGAGAGTTTCGGTTGGAATCTCTTGGTGGCAGCGTCGAGGCCTTACGATGTTGGTTTGAGTATGGACTAGGAAATCACAGATCGTATGAAAATTATCAGTATTATGCAAAAAGGTGGTGGTTTAACTACGACGTCGGGATGGGTTTTCCTTGGTCAGAGAAAAGGATAACCCAGGCAGCCCCGGATAAACTCATGTACAGGAGGGTGTGACCGATCACTCTTGAGTCGGTCAACCTTACCCTTGTGGTAGCAGTCGTTTTGAGTTTCAGTTCTAATAGGAATTGAATACCTCTAGAGTTTGAGGATGACGATCGCGTCCTTATACGAGTCTCACCTCGATGAAGTTTACAGAGATGTGGCCAAGGCTGCAAGTTATCTCCGAGGATCAGTGGACCTTATTACGTCCTCAGATGGGTAGGCGTGATGGTTTACCGCTTGACCCATCCACCTCAGTTGCACCTGGTGAACGAAGATTTCCATGTATCTCAATTGAAGAGATACGTGCTCGACCTTCGCATATCATCGACCATGGGGAGCTGACTATAGAGATGGGGTGACATTCTTGGAGGTTCCAGTGGGGAGAGAGGATCGACAGGAGCGGATCCTATAAGGAAAGTAGATTCCTCGGGTGCACTTTCTTTCTCAGTACGGGAAACTCCACGTAAGCACATGAGAGCGGCAGGCTCAAATGCGTACTCAATACCGCTTTGTATCCCTAGTCTATGTTAAAGCATTACAAGGACATAAAACCCTGATGTGGGAGTAATGTAAAGACTCGTAAAATTCAAGGGAAATTTTTTCTAAATTTTCTTTGATATTTAACTAGAATGCAGTTTCTAACGGCGCCTGATTCCGAGGCCCGGTGTGCCCGGAATTAATTTTCGATGTTTAGCTCGGGTACGTTCAGTGAACGAGCGAGTATATTTTTCTATCTTTTGAACCGGTGCCCAGAATCAATATACGAAGGCACCGATGGAATCACAACGCCGGTAATTTCTTAGAAACACCTTTTCCGGAGTTTGTGTTTGCTCGGGGGTGGTTTTTCATTTTTGGGGTATAGTTATGGAATAAAATAAAAGTGGTGCAACTGATCTTTTATTTTATTTAAGTCGCTTAACCTATGTTAAGTGGATGATGTGGGTCCCAAAATATCCTACCCACTTGGTAAGATATTTTGTGAGGTGGGACCCACATGAGCCACTATTTCTTTTCTTCTTAAGTAACGCACCCACACCCCCTATTAATGAAGTCAAACCATGCGTTAATTCTGGTCACGAAACACCTCATTAATTTGGACGGTTAAATCGTTACAATTAATTTATTGAATTTATTGTTTCTTTTGAATTTCAAAGGTTGTCTTTTGCGTTAATAAAATAAGACTATTCTTATTTTTTTCTATTGGAACATGATGCGTGGAGAGGATTCGGAGGAAAGCGTTCTTCTTCGACGAAGAACGTGAAGAACGCGAAGAACGCGAAGAATGCATCGATCTCCGACGAAGAACGCCAAATCCTTGGAAATCAATGACGCTTCTTCCGCGACGCTCCTTCTGCGATGCGACAATCCCCCTTCCACAACATCTTCTTTCATGACGTACCTTTCTGCGACATATCTTGTTCGATGAAAATTCTTGAGGTGGGGAATTAATTTGAGAATGATTTTATTCCCTTGATTCTTTCATTCTAAAGAAAACGAAGAACCCGGATCAACCTATTATCAAGTTGATCCGCGAATTTTTTTCCATGTGGGTTGGGAATAAATTGTTGTTGTATGTTGTGGGGGTTTATTTTATTGTTGAACCTGATTTCATCTTTCGCCTTTCTTGGTTTCAATTGGGCCGCCTGTTATCATAATAATGAGAGGAGGTCGGACCGCACGAACAAGGACAACCCTCCTCACCCCTTTTTTGTTTGAATTTTTTTGTGTCATGTGAAAGGAGGCACGGTGTGGTTGCACCGCACAGAAACTATGAGAATGGGCGAAGAAGTGCGGTGCCGTCACGCCGCGCCGTTGAAGTCGAACAAGCCGTGGTGCAGTCGCGCCGCGCCAGAATACCACGAAGAGGCTGCGTTATGATTTTTGAACGTTGAGCGCGGATTGACAGGCGATGACAAACGGGGCCGCAAGGTAATTTTGAAGCTCCAACAGTATTATTCGGGACCTTAGATGAACGTCGACGAAGACGGTTTTGAAAACGGACCATCGGAGCAACTCCGGTGGCCTGTGGAATCCCTCGAGTCGCGGGTCGCAGGAGCCGTCCGACCGCAAGGAGGAGGCGGCACCCTAGAGTGCCGCCGAAAGAAAAAACCCTCGTGTCTTGCCGCGACGGTGTGGCATGGGGGATCCCGTGGCCACGCGAGATCCCGAAGGAATGGCGGTGGCGCAAACCGCCCCCGGCTTCAGTCAGCGGCGATAGGGGCCGCGCGAACACCCCCCCCCCCCCATCCGCGGCTTCCGCTCGGCCACGCTGGCCGAGCCGCGACTTCCCATTCAGCCAGATCTCACCGGTCGGGCCAGGCCGGGCCACGACCTGATGGGCCGGACCCGGACCTAGGTCGGGTCAACCCGGTTCGGGCCGACCCATGGGGTTGGGTAGGGCCGGGCCGTGCCCAGTCCCCCCATTTCGGATTGTTTCTATTCGAAGGACCATAACATGGACTACAGGCCTCATATCGACGCACCATCAGTTGCGATGCGATTCATGGATCGAGACGGTAGTTTCTGTATATTACACTCAAGGTTTCGGAGAACTTTGGGTTTGTCCAGCGGTACTCGTCCGGAGAGTACCTCTGCAGGCTATTAGGGGGTGTGAACTACTATGTTTGGGTGGCATACCCTGGCGGGAAGAACTGCTGTGTTTGGGTGGCTGACCAGCGGTTCTCAACAAGAGGAGAACCTCAGCAGTCTTAGGTCAGTGAGCAGTACCTCGGAGTCATGACAAGATCACTGTACACTCTAGAGATGGGTCTCTTCAGCAGTTACAGATTCGATAATGAAAATCCCAGTTTGAGCTGAGTCTATGACCTTTGTGTTTCCTCATGATTGCGATGGGTCACTTGATAACATAGGTATATTTATGGGCATATACCTGGGTAGTGGTTATCCATTGATTTTATAATCTTTCTGTTTCCTCGTGATTGAGAAGGGTCACATGATAACTTTGGTATATGCATGGGAATATACCTCGGTAGTGGTTATCCTTTGATTTCATAATCTTTGTGTTTCCTCATGATTCAGATGGGTTACTTGATAACTTAGTTATATGTATGGGCATATTACTAAGTAGTGGATTTTGTTGAGATCTTCTTTGTGGTTATCCTTGTTGGTTTTAGAGAGACCTTGAGGGTCTCGGAGACCCTACTGAGTATCGTTATACTCACCCCTGCACGGGATATGCCCGCACCTCGTTGTGTTGGTTGCAGATGACGGGCAGTGCTGACGGAGGCCGAGTGTTCGAGGACTGGATGGTACCCGAAAATGGACCACACGACGAGTCAGTACCCGGAGGTGGACCACACGAAGAGTTAGTATCCAGAGGTGGACTTCACGATGAGACGACACACGGAGGAGGTTGACGGGCGAGAGCATTGTGAATGCTATCTGTACCTCCCCTTCAGGTAGGATCTGTGGTGGACGATCCAGGAGCTGCGCCATCCGTACCTACCATTCAGGTAGGATCTGAGGAGGACGACCCATGAGTTGCTTCTGTTCTTCCAGCTGTTTCCTTTTTCTATTGTACTTTTGTTTAGTTGTAGTTGTACTTTCGGTTGGGTTTGTATTCTGACCCATTTACTTTTCAGCACATTCTTCTGTACTTAGTGTTTTACTTCCTCTTGTACTATGTGGTATTGTGTTTACTTCTATATAGGCAATGAATTCCCAGTTATTGGGATTTACGCCTTTGGTGCTAGTCTCCAGCCCTTGGCCTATGGAAGGCGGGCTTTGGGTAGTCACGACACGGGCCCCGAGGATGGGTCGTGACAATAAGAAGTTTTATATAATACCAAAACAAACAGATCATAGCTATTATAAAATTCAAATTACATTAAAATATAAAAATGATGATATAGAAAAAATATATTATAATTTTATATTTGATACATAAATGATCCATTGTACCCAAAAGAAACCAAAAATAACAACCTAGTATCCCCCACATGGCCCAAGGTCACCATCCTTCTCACCCACTGAAACATATACCAATAGGGTGAGATCCTAAAGATAGAGATTCTGAGAACATGAACCTAAACCTATAAAAACTACTCAAATTATAGAGATTGAGTGGTGTATGATTGGTGAGAGAAAATATATTCTTGGATGTTCTAGAATTTAATTTTTAAAAACATTCCATGAATGATATTTTAAAATAAAGTATAAAAAAGTGATTTTTTATAGTTATTTATGAAAAAATCTCAATGTCATTAATAAATTCATTTTTATATATTAAATAATGGTTAAAAACAAAAACATTTATTTTCCTTTTTTAAACCCAATTACAAAATTCACTTCCCTTCAACCATATTGAATCCATTATTAGAAAAAAGACTCCCAGAAACAACCCAACTAACCCAAATACAACAAAAATCACAATAATACTACAATGATGAGGGACTGAAAAATTTGGAACCAAATGAATAAAGATCAATAATTTCATAAATAATATAGATAATCAGTAAATAACTATCAAATAATATATATAACTAATTTAAAATATATATATATATAAACAAATAGAATATAACATGTAGAATAACAATATATTTAATATGGAAAAATAACAATAAAGTATAACAAGAATTATTCATGGAAACTAGTATAGAATCATGGTAAGCTCAAAATCTTTTAGTATGGGGATTTTAGGTGTAATTGAGTGGAACGATCTTCTAGAATGATAGATAATGTTCCTAGAAACTACCCACTTGTATTTCTCCGACCAGTATCCATACCTTGTACTGGTTTTAACACAAAAATAGTGGATTTTATTCTATGAATGAACATAAATCGAATAGATAACATCTCTTAATCTCTCACTATGCTGCCTATGATCCCCATAAAATTATTATAAGAGGTTAAGAAATGTTATATAACATATCATAAACACATCAATAATGAAATTCAAGGAAATACATTCCCATTACATAACATAACAAATACAATCAATTTTCACTAAAACCCTTATAAAAATTTACCTAAATATCAACAAAAACCCTGATCTTCCAATAAACTCATATTAAATCACATTGCATGGGGATGAATTCAAGGGTGTCACTCAACTATATGAAAACCATTTATATAATGTGTGAACCAATACATCAGAAAACTAGTACTACTATTTTGAAACATTCTTTTAAAATCATGGGAAACCAATAATAATCATAAATTCATTTTACAAAGTACAAATTACACATCTATTTAATACATTAGAATCCACATTTTAAAAATACATATTAAAAACTAATTTTATATCAACTGGAATTCAAAATCCTTCTAAAACGGAGTATAATTCCTATATTAAAACTACAAAATTCAAGTACCCTTAAAATAAATAAGTTATAACCAATCAATAAAATTATACAAGGATTATAAAAAAGTATAATTAAAAAATAAGTAATAGAAATAAATGAAACAAATATAATTGAATTAAAAAAATTGAAATTAATAACCCATAAAACCAATAATTTTCCCCATATAATTAATTGTTGAAGTATCTTTAAAAATTACAATTACATTAAGGGAACCCCAATATAAATTTTTAAATCAATAAAATCTATAATATTTAATGACAATATTTTATAAACCCCAACTATAATGTATATAATTTTTTAAAATATAAAATCAAGGAGACAACTACAATGTTCAAGTGTTGTTGATGTGAAGGCCTATAATATGAAGAGATAAGGTTATAAGGGGGAATCAACACAGTCTAGGAATACAAAATTATTTTGTAAAAACACATCCAATGGTTTATTCAATAATACCAAGAAAAAAATGAAAATGATAGAATAATAAGTAATGAGTTGGGAAGAGTGAAGAGAAGGATAAACTATTAGAAACACAATGAAATTCATTGGAAATGAGAAAACCGCCAAGGAGTAAAAATGGAGGTTTCTTAGGCACCCCTCTATTTATTTCCAATGAATAGGGATTATAAATAATCCCAAATGGTATAAAATGGAGGGGTAAACCATTGAAATTTCTAATATTTAATGTTCTTTGTATGTAGAATGGTTTGTTCCCATGGTTTTCCAAACCATGTTCCAACCATTAACCACTCAATAAATATTATTATAATACATTACATGGTTTGGTTGCATAGTTATGAAAACCATTTATCGGCCATGTGAATTTGTCTACAATTGGTTATATGTCTGATATGGATTGGCTACATGGTTAGAACTAAACATGTTTCAACCATTCATTGAATTCTACAAACTCATTTTTTAAAAAATTTAGTGAATACAACCCAAGACTCAAGATTCCAAAAAATAAAGAATAAATTAATAACACAATTAATGAAATTAATGTATGGATTGTGACAGTTCATATCACCAAAACACTTTATTCCCCCCAAATGTCACTAAATTTCCATTGAAATTAATGTACATAAAGTTTAAAATCAAATGAGAGGGTCGAATAAAATAGAGGAGAATAATTTTCTAAGGAAATACCAAAAATGATCTAGTGTAAAGGAAGTTGAAACAGAATGAGACATCTCACTTGAGAAATAATAATACCCGAAGGACTCAAATCATAGTCAAAACAATATCTTGTGTATGAAAATATCGAGGAAAACAATAAAATAAAAAATTAAAAAGGAAGAACTCAAGAGAAAATACATTCATAGGGCCTCCCCCTATATAGGCTTCCACTTATCATTGTGGGTAATCAAGGATTAATGGTTCTTGGGATACACCACAAATAAATATATATCCCAAAACAAAGGTACCCTAATAATTGAAAAGTAAGTAAGATGTCAGTTAAAAAATTCCATTGTCTATTTAAAGTATCACAATCATTCAAAATACTCAATGAAAAACCCCTAACAACAAAATAAATAAATCTTAAAATATTTAGGGAGAACAGGATAAATACATTGAAAATTCATTTTTGTAATATAACTAATATCTCATCTAACATATCTATTCGATCATTAATTACCGAACCTGCCCTACTTATGATGATGACTCTATCAGTCATAATTTTCATAGATCATTGGGACTCTTCAACATGAGGTTTTTTAGTGACAAAATTGACCACACTGATCACATATGGGGGGAACACATATTTAATGGTGGAATGAAAAAATAATTTGATAATTACACAGAAACAAAATGATTTCATATCTTAGGTTCATCCATATTTTTCTTCTTCCATGATTTTTATCCTTCATCCCCATTTCTTTTTCCATTAACCATCATGTACAATTTAACAACATTTTTAAAAAACTGAGTTTCTAATAAAAAACTATTAAAAATAATGGAACCTCTAGTAAATAATTGAACACAATTTTAGGAAATAATTAAATCAAGTTATTAAATTTTTTTAATTAATCCTTCGTTGTTTAATCACCCATATAGTGGTCCATGAACTCCTACATCCTCTCCACATCCACTTTCTCAATATTTCTCGAATGAATGAATGCTATATTAAATTACTCAAATGAAATTTTTCTAGGAAGAGGAGGTGTAATGAAGGTTTTCCATCATTCTATAATAAATAATTTGCAAAAGATCAAGATGATTTTAACTTTCAAGAGTTTTGGAGTTTTCATTTAATTAAAACTCTTAAAAAATTATCCACAATATAGAATATTAATGTCCCGTATCAGCACATAATATGGGTGAATGTTGATAATGGTTTATCTCCACAAATATTACTGGATTCTAGGTATGTCTGAAAACATGAATGACTATATTTGAGGCCTAATAGACACTATGATGAAGAATTCTACCCAATATAGTATTTCAAAAACCCCTTAAGAATTTAGTAGGTTTTTTTATCTAAATAATAAATCCTATAATAAATCTCAATCAAAAAATATAAATTAAAACTCACTCAAATTCAAATAACCCACACAATGAAATTATAAACAACTCTTTAAAAACACAACTCAAATAATGATTTTGAAATTCACTATAAAACACTTTTCATAATCATGAAAATTTTAGTACGAAATTAAAATAACAAGATAATCAGTGAAATTATTTTAAAAATTAAACACATGAAACATGTTTTAAAATAATTTGAAATTTGTTTTACAAATTTCCAAAAAAAAAGTCATCACCATTTTTAATACTTTTTTCTACTATAATATTTCATCAATATATTACAAATATAATAAGTATACCAAGAAACTCTTTATCATACAACTCAAATATAAATATCATCAGACTAAAATCTATCAAAGATAAATTTTATTTAAAAAACATTTAAATGGGTTTGTGTATTTCCACAGTTCAGCCACATGTTTTGAAAAAATGTGCACAAACTGTATAGCTATGACATGGAGAACCAAAGAACCATACGTAAAGGTTGCATGTAGTTTCTCGAGTCATATAAGATAAATATTATCCTCTAGTTATTATACTGCTTTAACCCAAAAATATTAAATACCATAAATAATTCCCATAACATGAAAATAACTCAAAAAATCATCTATTCAATTTTAAATACACCAAAAAAAGTTATTTTGAAATTAATTACACCAAACCTCAAATCATAAGTTGACTCATGTTTTTTTAGTGAATGTTGGTGATCAAGAACATACTCTTGACCAACCTCTTTTTTTGGATGATTATATATCCCATCTACCAAACTAAAAATATTTAATGGCACTCCAATAACATTTTAGTCTGAACTAATAAGATTCATCCATAATTTGAACACCTAATATTACCCATAGCAATGCCTGAAGGGAATTCCCAATCCCCATGGACTATAAAAAGTTCATAAGAAACATATTTTTTAATTAAGAAAACTTTTTCATAGATAAATTATATTAAGAAATTAATAAAATTCTAACAATCATATTAAGAATTCATGAATGAACACAATATTATGTTTCCAAAAAACAAATCAAAACTTTAAAAAACATGAAAATAACTTTAAAATATTACAGATCTGACTTGTGATCTAAAATATGAGAATATACAAAATTGTTGATATATAAATTTACTAAAATACCATAATTATCCAAAAATAATAACCAATGGTTCCATAACTCCCACATTCCCCATTCATAACACACACTCTAGTAGTTAAATATAGAAAGAGATATCCACAAAATTTAGAATTTGTGAACCTGAACCTAAAAAATTAAAATACATAATCTATAGACACAATTTTTTGTAATAATTTCATGACATAATAGCCCAATAGGATTTCACAAATGAGTCTATAAATTTAAAATTTTAATACATTGTTATAATTTTAGTTCCAAAAATGATATTAAAAATAGGTTTTATAATTACATATTTAAATAATTCAATATATTCTCATAAATTATTATTTAAAAACTAAATATAGATTAAAAATAAAAAATTAACTTTCCATCTTATGGCCCATATCAAAATGAATATTATAAATAATTGAAAATACTTTTAGAGAAATTCCATGGAAATAACCCTTCATAAAAATGACTCAACATTTTTATACATTGATAATACTTCTATTTAGATGAATATTCGATATATTAATTTCAATAATAAAAGCCTGGGGACTATAAATGTTTATTGGCATTAGAGACTAGGAAAACAACCATCGTATTTTATAAAATATCTTATACATATCTCATAAGGCTATTCCCAAATAGTAAACATCATAGACATTCCGTACATAAACCATTATTCATTAAAAAAGTAAAGAAAAAATAGTGGTTCACATATATTCTTAGTAAGGATAAACATGGATGATATCTATTGATGACAAAATGAAATCATAATATAATAATTTGGAAATGAGATTATGAACATAACTTAAAAATTTCATACTCAATATATCACGGATTATAAACATGGTCCATGGAATTAAACATCATCATTTTATATTTCAAAAACTATTAGAGTGATAAATCATCATAAATCAATCATGATACACATGTTAATGTCATATAAGATTGGCACCACCCTAAATATATATATATATATATTTGCATATATGAAAGTGAACATATGAGACCATCAAATCAAAAGGGATCAAGAATCAATACACATTTACCATTTCATAATTGATCATGCATCATAAACTATATTCCATTGTAGATCATGAATATTGTCCTATTTTTCATAGAGGATCAATACTATTGGCTTGTTTCCCATTATTATCTCAAAAGATATAAATCTTTACATAATGAATTAGATGGGGATATGGCCTAATCCATAAAATAATTCATACACTTCTATGACACAAGATAAAAAAACATTCCTCATACCATAACCTAAGAAAAAGGAAAAGGTTTTTATAAACATTTAATCATAACATAATCTGGTGAAAAGAAATTGGATTCATCATACATTTCATCATATTATCATATCATAACCTAGGGGAAAGGATTGGTATTCATAAAAATATTTCCATCATAATCATAGAAATAAAACACCCAAATATAAAAATTATGGTACCACTAGGCCATATCTCGAGTAAAACATAAGAAAAATCTAAGATTACAGTCATCAATGAATAAAAAATTCAAAAAATATCAATAAAACATTCATAATGAAAACTACCTTTTCATTTAAAATAAATTATAAGAAAAATATGAAACTAGAAAATAATAAATTAAATCATTTTATATGAAAATAACCTTGAAAATTTATAAATAAATATTCAATTAATTTACTGGTTATGAATTCAGTGTCTATATTTTGTCATACATGTTAAAATGAAGATTCCATTTACATTTTCAGTAAAAGATCAAAAGAGATATGTTCAAAAAACAAAAAAAAAATATTCTTTTAAAAATATTTAAAAAGGTATACAATTTGTTAAAAAATTCATTACAAATCATTGGAGAATATTAAACTCATTCTTTAATATATTTTTAGAAATCATAGACATAAAAAAAGAATTTTTTTACCGTAGTGAGAAAGGTAGTTCGTTTTCATTATAAACATTAATTATTGTTTTTAGTTATTAAATAGAGTAAAAATAATTGAAAATATTTATTCTATATAAAATTACATATTATAATAATATTTTTGAGTTTATTGAAATTTATATAATAATATTTCACCATTATGAAATGATCTCGATAAATGTGGGATATTTACTTAAAAACTATTACCACATTGGTAACTATTGAATCCTAATCCCAATGAATGAAATAAATTCATATGGTTATATAAATAGACTATAAATTCATAATAATAATCACAAAATAAATTAATTTTTTAATATACAAGACATAAAATAAATAATTGGTGAATATGTCTTGTGCGTCTTAGAGATAAAAGTGAGATGGATATTACTTACGTTAAGTATTGACTTCATTAAAAATCATTCAATCATCATTTATAATAAATATAGGTTTATTATAAATATATTACATATTTATAATATATTATTTAATTCCATATTTTATTTAATTATGACATTATATTACCCTTTTATTAATAATTCATTGTTAAAATTTCATTTCTGGTAATAAATGATTTGTATTTCATTTATATTTTGGATTGGTATTTTCAGTCCTTTTATATTGACCATGGATAAATCCTATCCATAGTGTGGAAAATGATATAAATATCATTTATATTAATTATATATGTATTTATAGTGATAGATAAATGTTAAATATAGAAAATTAATTAAACTTTTTAAGGAGATGATAGGTCGTATATTCACATGAATGTTGTTTTCGGAGTCTCAAAGGATGTAATGAGTGTATGGTAAATAATATATCACCTTTATTTGTTCATAATGATTTCATATATATCAGAAATATTCATTAAATTTATTTTTATAAGCGTCCATTTAAATTATATGTTAAAATCTAATCACATCGCTTCTTAAGACGGTAGTCTGCAATACACACGAGCAGTGTTATCGTATTCCTATAGATTGGGAAGTAAGAAATAATACTAGATACTATAATACATAATTATAATTATATTATGAATATAATATATATAATTTATAAACATCATTATTTTCATTTATTAAAGGTAGTAATGGAAAATGAATTACATCATTTTTCATTTTTTTTGTTCACCGTACACAGGTTCAATAATTTTGTTTCACATTTGATGGAAGAGGAAATATATGTGGGTTATTCCATTATTATAATAAAATATCAGTTTATGGTGTATTTTTTTATTATATCATCATAATTGAAGAAAATTTGAAGGATGTGGGGGAGAAAATAAAATTTAAATGATCAGTTGAGAAAGATATATCTTCTCTAGATAAATCTCCTTAGGTTAAAAACAAAAGCCATCTAGGATGCCTTTGAAATCGCAGAAGGAATATATGATGTATGGAATGATGTAATTAAATGAATTTCGTATGTAATGGCTTAACTAATAGTTTTTTAAATAGTTAATTGAATTGGATAAGGGGGTTTCATTTTATATTTGACGGAGATGACACACATAGAATTTTTTAAAAGAATAATGTTTACCCATTTTTTTCACATGCAAAATATAAATCCTACATTTTTCATAGAATGTAATTTTCAAATGAATTTAATATATTACACTGGGGTATGGGTATCAATAAATTTTTGCAACTATTGGAAGGTTCTGAGTGACTGAACATCAATAAATAGTGTTTTCGGATATTTTTTATGTTTTAGTGGAAGACTCTGAGGATTGGGAAAACTCTAGTAGAACAATGGATTACCAAGATGATATAAATAGAAAATCCACATTTTTAACATCATGAAAAAATTTTAATCTTTGTTTAATGGTTTTAAATGTTTAGGTTTGGTAAATTCATGATGCACATGATCAGGAGATTTCCCCATGGAATTAATAATGTGTACCTATTACATGCTGTGAAACTGTTACATACTTTGTAACACTCACACATCAAGTAATATCTATAAAAAAAATTTAAAAAGGGGAAGAAAGGGATAAACCCATCATTTATTCATATATAGGAGGGAACCCACTCAACAACCCCTCCTCTAATCTCCTAGGGTCTTATGGATCTCATGAATTGGGTTTCTTATTCATGTGTTGTTAGATTTATTGCAAATATCCCGTGAAGTGCTTCACCACTCTTATAATGTTTTCTATTTACTCCTCCACCTTCAGTGTTATTTTTTTGTGAGCAGATACATCCAATTTTAAGTTATTTAAAAAATAGTTTTATCTCATGTCATATGAATTCATCCCTTGATATTGGACGATTGCAGCATACTGAGTATGAGTTAGGTGGTATATAACTTTTCCCTAAATGTTTTTTTATTAATAAATTACTTCATTGGGCTACCTACTAGTATTTCTAGGACACAAATATTATATATGAAATTTAATCTTTAGAATATAATTCCCTAATTATTGTAACCCTTTTATAATAAATTGGAATCATTGATGGTTATGTTTCATGAATATTAACCACCCTCAATGGTGAATTTCTTGAATGTTATGTTTAATCAGTTTTTATCCTAAAACCATTTGTAGAGGTGAACTTCTTCAGAAAATGTTAATGGATTCATTAAATATATTACATGATATATGGAATATATATAATTCTCTACCCTATTACTCCCATGTGTCCAAGACACTAATTAAGGGGTTTTGGATAGGGATACATTTAAATATAATAATTCCAATAATAAAAATTGAAATGTAAGACCTTGTCACATGGAATTTTTCAAAATTTGAATTAATCATTGGGGTAATAGTTGAATATGATAAATTATATATACCATGATTAAATACATGTAATTTAGTTTTCTTTATTTGAATTGGTAAATGGGTGTGACATCATAAAAGATATATGACTAGTGATTCGACTTGTTTATAAATATATACATCAAATAATGTCATCCTAGAAGTATAATTATTTTAAATGATAAATCCATTGGAATATTTATTGAGGAAGATATATTTTATTTAATTTTATTTAATATAAAATATCTTAAAACAAATTGCAAATCATTTTATATTAAAATATATTTGAACAACTAATAATTGAATATTTGAAAGAATCATTGAAAATAATTCATGGAGAAAATAACTTTTCGACATTGAGAAAAAAATTAAAAACATAAAATACATTAAAAATAATTTCATATGAAAATAACCATGGGAAATTATTAACGAATATTTAAATATAACATAAAATATTTATTAAGTAAAATATCATTACCAATTTCATAAACATTTTCATACATTTTCAAAATAATTTTTTCGTTTAAATTATTTATTTAAAATCTAAAAAATTTCTATATAATAATGAAAAATTTATATTAAAAATAAATTTTAAAATATGTAATGAAATATTGAAATTATCGAGTGGTCTTGATAGAATTAAATATATCTCATGTCATTCATGCTAAAACCAAATATTCTTCTATCTTTTTAAATAAAATCCCAGTGGGAGTTGTTTTGAAAATGACATGAAGACTAATTCCAAAATTATTTGTAAAAATGAATATACGGTTTAAAATTTCACTAAAAAATAATTTTTAAAATGTGGAAGATACTTTCGAAAAAAAATTATAGCTCATATTTTTGTAAGATAAGGGTGATTTCATCAAAAGATAAAAATAGTGGAGATTTTCATAAAAAAATAAATTCTTTTAAACTATTGAGTATATAGAGAGATAAAATGAAGGGAAACATATATTATAATGTAATAACTAAAATATAAGAAATTTCATGAGTTTGAAAAAGTTAAATATCAAAATAATTCATCATTTTAATCCAGATCATAACCAATCATAATAAATAATGACATTGTAATGTAAAACTCCTACCAATTTTGTAACATTGAATTGTAATCCCTATTAAGAAATAAAATTAAATGGAACATAAAATAATATCATAGTAAAATAATTTGATTATATTACATTTAAAAAGGAATTTATATAACCCTAATAATATAATATAGTTTTATAACATAACATATGTCTTGACGACGGAAAATTGAGACACAAATCACTTACAACTTTGGTATCTTTTAAACCGTAATCCACATGAAATATGTATTCTCATATAAATATTTATATACCCTTAATTTTGTTGATAATAATCATAAAATTATTTCATGGTAAGTATATACAACACATGAAATAAATAGGAATGTGTCTCACATAAGAAAAAGAAAAATGAAAATCCTTTATTAAATAATGTATTCCTTTATACACATTCAAACTTCATTTATAATAAATATAAGTATATTATAAATCTATAATTGAACCATAATTTTTGTAAAATATTATATATGTTTTATTTATTACTATTTATTACCCACTTATTAATTATTCCATGTTAAAATCACATTTCTGGTAATAACTGCTTTGTTTTTCAGACATGTTTTGATTTGTTATTTTAGGTTGTATTACTTTTATAAATGTTAAATAATATAATTAATAATGAATTAATTATCAAATTTATAGTTCTATTATACTTTTAATACCAATCATGTAATATGGTTTTGAGAAACAGATCACTTTATGTTCATGGTAACGGTAAGACGTACATACACATGAGTATGTTTCCATTTTATGGTGATCATTATAGAAATGAGTCAATTAATATTTTATCTTTCGATAATTAAAATAAAATAATAAATAACATACTTTTACTCTAAATATACATATAAATAACATTAATTTGGTGTTGTTATGAAAATAGAGTCACATGGTTTCGGGAAGGCAGTAGTCCACTCATTAACGAACGATGGTAACAATTTTGAGTGAATGAAATTATAAGAACTACTATTTGTAATGATAAAAAGTGCATTATTACATAATTATGTCATAAATAAAACATATATTCACTAAAATTATACTCATTAGATTTCATGTAAATAATTTGTGAAAAATAAATCATGTCACACTGTGAGACAGTTCTCCATCGTACACACGAGTGGCATTATCATATCCCCTAAAAATGGAAATTAAAAATTTTTCTATGATATAATGAATCTAGAGATACATGATTTTATAAATATCATATATTTATACTTTATATCCATCATCATAGACCACAGTGAGAGGTGGAAATTGAAATATGAATGTCATATGTTCGTAATTTGGCAGTCTGTGGTACAAACTAATGATGATTATGTAACCCGTTTTATGGAAGTGGGGAAAACTGTTTGTAAAAAATTAACATAAAAGAAAATCCATATATATAATATTCTGATTTTTTTATAAACTCAGTAAATAAAAAAAATTATGGTGGTGGAGCAATAAAATAATTCACAATTCCCTTTGAAAATGTTTCCTCTTCGTCGGGTAGCCTTCTTATCTTTGCACAAAAATACATCATATGTTTCATTTATTTACTAATATAAGGCTTGTATAATTATAGTATATAATTTTTTAATTTATATTAGTATTTTTTTTGGTGAAAAACGGTTTTTATGGTGTGAATAAGAGAGAATAGATGGTTTCCTTTTATAAGTGAGGTGAGTGACACACCTATAATTTTTTTGAAAAAAAGAGTGTACCCAAATTTTTAAATTCACACAAAGGTCGGTATTGGAGTATTATAGAGACTTATAAATTAAATAATATTAATATTATTATAAAATATATTTTAGACAAATTTTAGTTCATTTTAACCCATATCTTTTTCACTTAACACCTTATAACCCCTTTTTTAACTTAACTCTCAAAAATAATTCTCAATGTTTTTAATATTAATTATGGAAAAAATCAAATTTAAAATAATTAAATAATATAAATTATTATTATTAAAAATATATATTCCATTTTAAAAAATAGTATTCATATATGTGATAACATTTAAATGAAAATTAGGCTCGCATACGTGATGAGAAAGCAGGGTTTCAAAGAGAAAATGCTTAAAAGTTTGCAAGATTTTTATAATTAAATTCAACATCAAAATAATTAAAATGACATAAATTTGATTAATAGATATATAATTTATGTAATTATAATTTAAAACCAAAAATTATTATTATATATCTTTATAAATAATTTAAACTAAAAATAATTATTAAATTAAAATACAATATTTTCACAGATCATCAAAAAAATAATCGTTGTAGAAATTACTCAAAAAATCACAATATTATAATTTAAACATAATGATTTAAAAAATGAACATTACTTTTTAAAATAAAATTTATTAAAGTGTTACAATTATTTTACCAATATGTATGAAAAAGGAAGAAAAACTACTTTATAAAAAAGAACTTTTTTGAAGCACAAAATTGACTTTTTTATCTTATCTATTATTTAGAAGATTCGTTATATGAATGAAAAAATTGGATTTGATAATATATATATATATATATATATATGAACACTCACCAAATGTTTTTCAATATTTATATAATTAAAATGTTCTATTTTTAAGAATTAGTTTCTTCAAAAGTTGATTTCATTTATTTTCAAGGTTTTTTGTTTTAATTTTAAATTTATTTGTCACAAAAGAATTAATTTTATATAGATATGTAAACCATATATTTAAATATTTTAGTTACTCTTAATAATACCAACCATTCAACCATATTTTATGTAACTATCATTTTAAATAATAATATTTTAATAGAAAATCAGATATCATTTATACTCAGTGATGTTTGTAACAAATGTTGAACTCAATATCATGTGTAACACAGATTGATCTCAATTTTCTATGTATCAAAAAATATCAAATAGATTAAATTTATTTGAAATATATATATATATATCACACATTTTCATGGGGTTATATTCACACCTTGAAGTGGGTGGTGCACCCCATCTTAACCAAAATATAACATTACCTTAATATATTGTATCAGTTGTTTAATGTAAAGAGGGAGAAAATATATTTCATTATTTAATTCTACACACATCAATAACTAATGTATGAGAATCAGAGACCTTCTTGACATTTATAGTTAATTATCATTCCAAAATGGACCATGGATGATGCTATAATTAATTTTTTGTGGGATAACTGAGGACTCATATGATGAGTGATGTGAGGTGTGTTATTTTAGATTGGTTGAAATTTTTATAATATTTCAAACTAATTAGGGATAAATTAACTATTTATCAGTTTGGTAAAATGTATATTCATGATATTCTGTGTTTTCAAGGGGTGGCTCAGAGTATTATTTCAAATAGTGATCCTCATTTTACTTCACACTTCTAGTAAGGATTACAAAAGGAATTAGGTACCCAGGTAATTTTTAGTAGATATTTTCACCCACTCAAGAATGGGAATCTATAATGGATCATCCATGTAATAGATTTAATGCTGAGATCGTGCATCCTATGTTTTGGTGGAACATAGGAGAATCACCTATCACTTTTTGAATTCACCAATAACAATAGTGCTCAGGAAATTATATAGATGGAACCATTTAATGCACTCTATGGTAATCTGTTATGATCACATTTATGTTTGATGAATGGGGTATAATGAAATTTGTTACGACTATTTCGTATATGAGATATGTAAGAGAATGTTTAGTTAATCAGCAAATACATTACAAAGTCACATAGTATATATATAACTTATATTGGAAAACATATTCAAACTCTTGAGTTTGGAGTGGGTGAAGACATAATAAGATAATTATTCCCAAGAGTAGGGATGATCGTGGGCATGAATTAGTAGTCTGGGACCAGGAAAGAGGGATTAAGGTGCCAAATAATACATGGAGGATGGTTAGGGAATTGTTAATACTAACTATGTTCTAGGATTTTACATCCTGGATAAGTGAGGTGAGAGGTTATTTAACCACACAATGAGACTCCATAAAAATTGTATCCATGTACATATCTCACCAAAAGGCATATATAAATTATGGAATACCATGGGGGATCACTATAAAACATTAAAAAATGTTCCTCCCATAGACATTGTAGACCACATGGTTGGCACATAGTTCTCCAAACAATGTAGCCAAACCATGTGTCACTTTAAGAGTGTATATCTAATGATTATTATCTCCCAACCATTATATGATTTCACCTGATTTATTTCCTCATATCTTCTTGTGTTCCTATGTGTGTGAACCATAATCTCTACTATCTTTTGAGGATAAATGTCATTCTATTTTAGGACATTTAATTACTATTGAGTGAAAATAAAATACCAATTTATTTCAGTTAGTCTCATTTAATTTATATTATAGTATATACATTTTTGGTTTTTTTTCTCTTCATATTAATCATATAAACCATTTTCTAGGTAGTTTTTGACCTTGGACTTTATGGTCATTTTATCTTGAATCAAGGTTCAATATACGTATGATTTTATTTCTATGGTATTTATATTTTTGGTATTAATTCTTTCTCACATACTATTAATGTTACTACAATGTATATATAGTGTATTTATGAATCCTTGTTAGATTTTTTATCCCTACTGATAAAATGTAAATTGGGCATTAAATTATTTTGTGAGGCCCTTTATAGACCATTTTAGGCTTATTGATTATGAATTGAATGGGATTAAGATCACCCATTTTGTGTGCCACTCCCTTGGGAATGGTAAGTGTGTTATAAAAGATTGAAATTGAGAATTATGAGGATAAATAGTTCATGCTTATTCTATTAAAATTTTTCACACCATAAGGGGTTTTTTGACTTATCATGGAAAAAATTAAGTGTATGATGTTGTGATAAATAAATAAAAGTGGAATTATTAATGTTACATGGTTGTGTTTTTAATTTTTTTAATGAAAAAATAATGTTTTTTAAATTAATAAATGGTCAATTAGCATAATTTTTGGATGGGATAAAGATATTTAATGTAATAAACCATATAAATATTTATACATGAAAAAAATATTACCCATGATTCTTTAACATGATAACATCCCATGGATGTTGAATCATGAAAGGTGAACATCAATGAAATGGTTATGTGTATTGGTTATGGTCTTCCACACTATAATAATGATGTTGTTTCTTTTGGCCCACATTGAGGAATGGGTGTTGGTTAAGGAATTCCACACTACAATCATGATGATGGTAATCGTAATCCACATCAGAGTTTGGGATTTTTTGATATTGTGTTCTACATAATAGATTTATATACATTAAATAATTCTCCAAGTATAATAATGTTTTACCCTAAGTTATATGGTTCAGATGAATAGCATGGGATGAAGCCTGTATGATTTCGTCGGGTTTCACATTGAACATAATAGAATTTGTGGTTATATAAAATATTTTTTAATGATGAAACCTATTTTATTTAATAATTTTTCTATAGTTTACCATACTTCTATATACATTGTTAATAGAATGGTTGTTACTTTAGACACCATTGGTGGTTCCCTGCAGAGTTATAATCACACCCTACTGAGGATAATGATAATACTCAAGAATAATTCATATTTACATAATAACATAAGGTAAACATCCCTTTAATAGATGGTAACCTAGGACAGACCATGGATGAGGGGATAAGACTCTATGTCTGGAACTGACCTGGGAGATTATCAGTGTGTCTTCATTTGGAATTCCTTTGATTCAATAAAATCTCATGATATGGAATATTGATTGTTTTAGTTTGTGGGATTTTTTCCATTATCAAGATCTTGATATGTGGTGCATGTATGTTGTTTGTTCTTTAATGTTATTGTTTGTTCCAATTTCCACTATTGGTTTACTATGATAATTATATTATAGTCTCCCAGTGTATCCCTTTAGACCCTCACTACTTGTCTGTCACCTTTGGTGTATGGGGTTATTCATGTGGTTTATTAATGAACTATATTGGGGTATTGGTTTAGTTAATCATAGGGTGGTTCATTATAGAAAATCAAATGAATGATTTTTAAGAGTGTTTTTTTATTCATGAAACACTTTTTTTAATGATAAATGATTTCCATGGTTACAGAGTGATATATATTGGGAGTGAAAAAGTGAAATTATTTTCCATAATTTTATGAAAAAATAAACAATCCAAGAGATTATAATTTCATCAAACTATCAGTTTTTTCGATATAATTTTTTTTACATCTGAACATTCCATAGAGAGAAATTATTGACAATTTATTAAAGTTTTAATTGAATAATTCATATCAAAACATTTATCAAGGTATTGTATCTTTAATTAACATTAAGGAATGAATTTTTTTCACTAAAATTATAATGTAAATTATATGAAAATATGTAATTTTGGATAAAATTAAAACACATAATTGTTGAGAGATAAAAAATTAAACTTCATTCTTATAACTCTAATAAGTTGAATTATTTATTTTATGTAATGTCTATAGAGAAAATTTTTGTGTGAAAATTTCCTTAAAACTCACTTAAATGTTAAAGGGAAAACGAAATATATATATATACTCTCAACATAAGTTAATTTATTAGGGTATTAGGGTCATTATTCATCAAGAGTTAATTGGGAGTAATAAGTAAAAATTTAATTATAATATTTTTTTGAGGAAAAATATTTTAATATATAACGATCTGGAAAATTACATGTAAAAGTTTTTTTAATTAATTGGGATTATTACATGTCTACAAAAATTTATAGCGCATGATTACGAGGCTCGGTGTGCCCAAAATGAATTTTGAAATTTTTCTAAGGTAGGTTCCGTTAACACGTGTGTGGCATTTTCTATCTCTAGAACCAGTGCTCAGATTAAAAAATATGAGGGCACCATTGAATCTGGATTGCTAGGATTCACCTAGAAATGACTTAACATTGGCCTACGAGGGTTGAGCTGAACCATTAATTTTTGGACTTTTCATTAAAAATATTAAATTATTTTAAAATAATTATTTTATTATTTTCTCTTAGTTGCCTAGAGGATGGAAATTCTGACGGGAAATAATGATGCAGTGATGGGGAACATTAATGAAACACTTGGATGACCCATATTCTGCAATGTGACAGTGAATTTAATGGTTCCAAACCACAATGTTGATTCATAAATGAAAAAGTTTACAGACGGGATGTCATGTCATTATTTAAATGATGTAGTGTGGTTCTATAAATAGTTCAATATGTCGAAAAAAATAAGGAAGAAGGAATTGGATGATTAACGGGCGAATCTCTAACGAACATTCTAACCTAGTGAAGAATGACAAATGATGAAGAAAACGTTTGATGGCTGGAACAGTGAAGCGTTTTCAAGTCCATAAACCCTTGAATACGAATGCACATCAACAAATGTCATAAAAGGTACGTGTTTATGTGATTTAATGTCCCCTCTATTACTATTTATAAAAAATACAATGAACAAAAACCATCAAACAAACAGGTTGATCCGCATCTCATCAAATCAATCGGTTGATGGTTTGTGGATCACAAACTCAAGGATTATTTTCTTCCTTTTGTTTTATTAAAATTTCATCATGTTTAAAATGGTAATGCGGAGGGTGATTGATGAAACCAACAAATTCAAGTCCCTCTGCTAATCTTTTCCATGCTGTGTTATTTATAGAGGAACAATTAACGTGGAAGAAAAGTGTTTGAGGGCCGAAAAATGACGGTGGAATTCTAGTGTCCCTTGGAAACAACCGATGGCACGTCATGTCGGTGGTAGCCAGTGATGGCTGGAGGAGACCCACTATAACCGGTTGTGGGTGGTGGGATGGTAGTGTGCCGGTGCACGTCATGACAATCAGAGGCAACTGGCCCAAGGCAGCCGCACGGGTGATTGGAGGTGCCTGCAGGCGCCACCTGTGGTTAGAGGGGGCGGCAGGGACACTACACCACGCCGTGTTGCACTATACGAAATGGCTCAACATCAACGAGGCCAGGTATCCCTCGGGACCTGTTACGTCAGGTCGACCTGAATGACTCGGACCAGGCCATGACCCAAACGGTCCCTGAATAAATAAATGCCTATATATGTTGAACCATGTTTCCTTTTGACATGCCATCAGTGGAATTGTGACTCCTTCTGGGATGGTCTCTCTTTGGATTATTTCGGTGGGTCTGACCTAGCTAGGACGGACCGAGTTGTGATTACCCCAATTTCATGGAAATGGGTGTAACTAATAGACCGAGAATCTGAACGATGCACCATCTATGTAATAAGAATCCTAGTGAAAAGCCTATTTTATAGGAGATACTCGAAGTGAGTTTTTACAGAGTTTGATGTGCGACCTTGGTAGGATGAGACCTGAATCCAACTTGGCCCTTTTTACAAAAGTTCCCATATCTCACAGACTGGCCTTCCGATCGATGTGTCGTCAGTCATGTTGCAACCCCTTTGATGGGTAGGTCCCTTGGGTATGATTTTTTCCGGACATTGTACCGGTTGAAAGTGGATGGATGGCATGAGGATAAGATTCTTCTAGAGTTTAGGCGTGCTTCGTGAAAGAATCTAGGGGCAGCCTATGAAATGAAGAAGAAGAGAGAACAATACGGGTCAGCATAAGAAACTCTAGAGTTGGATGATCTAGAACTACGACTAATCATGTCTACCACTATACTAGTGACCAATATGACTCCGTACCAGTTACCAATACATGTCATCACTAGCACCCAATACGGTTAATCACGATCGACCAATACACATAATCACCAACAACCAATACAGGTCAGCACCAGTGACAGATACATGTCAACATACAGTGACCAATATGGGTTAGTAAGAGAGTTACGAGGGATATGATGATCTTCCATTATGACTAGTCAGATCTATCCTAGTATCCTGGAAGTTATAATGTTAGATTGATTTGTATCTTTTTCATTGTGATTCATGATTTATATCATTGTTGTGATATTACCTTTGTGATATTTCTTGTGATGTTTTATTTTGTGGATTACTAAGAGACCTTCTGTGGTCTCAAGGTCTGAACTAGGTATTGTTTTACTCACCCCTGCACAATCTAAGCCCTCACGTGTGTGTTTGGGGTGCACTACTAATGCATTGAGGTAGACTCTCGAGGATCGGGACTCAGTGGAGCTTGGTGTGACGAGAGCAATCGACATCCTCTTCATCACCTTCAGACATATATTTACTACCATTAAGGTAGAGCTCCATGTTAGATGCAACAACAGTTTATATTATCTTCGGTTTCTAGGGCTTTTATTCTGGCCCACTATTTTCAGTTTATAGTGGTACGTGTGGTTGTACTCTACTCTCAGGGTTATAAGATTTTTTTGTCTGTTTTACTCTAGTTTCACTTTTGAGTGTGTACTGATCTCTAAGCCAATGCCTTCCCTATCTGGGAAAAGCCTTAATGTGCTATTCACCAGCACCTGGCCTATAGTAGGCTAGCATGGGGTAGTCACGTCTGAGCCCTATGAGAAGGGTCGTGACATTATTAATCATTCATTCATGTTTTCGATTGTCTTGTGGCTCTAAAATATTATTCATTAAATATTTACAAATTGTTGTGTTCAAAATAAGTAAAATTAAAATCTCTAAATATATATGATTATCATTTCTTGTAACCTGAGTTGATCCATCTATCCATTCTTTATTTACTCAAAAATATTTTGACGGTAGTTGTGATTTTTATATGTACTTTTTATAGATACATTTTCCCTAAATATTTGGTTATGAATATTGACAATAAATTGTAAAAAAACTCACTTCCCATTCATTGTTACATGGAAAAAATTCTTTTTTTATTTTCCAAATGTATGCCACATTTCACTATGTATCTTCCCACTAAGATTATTCTTATTAGTCCTGTTTCATTTTAGTGGATGTATCTGATAGAAGTAATCATGTCTGTAATGAAATATTATGTGAAAATTTGAATTGTCTAAAATGTTCTATAGTGAAGGGGTTTTTAGTATAATAATTATTTTATTTATACTCATTATATATTAGTAATTTATCTATAATGATTAATTGATCAATGTAAAATTAATATGTGTTACATGATCCCATTAAACCTATATTTTCAACATAAGACCAATTATGTTGATAATTATAAAGTAATGATTGTGTACATTCAACATTTAAAAGTGTTAGATGGTTCATCCCATAGTACTGATCAATTGTTTTGTGATTTATTATTAACTCATATAAGTAAATATAATATTATGATTCAATATCATCTATAATCTAGAATATAACATCGTATATATCAGCTTTTTGAGATGTATAAAAAACATATGGAATGAAATTATTAATTCAAAATTATATTTCTGTTAATATAAGAGTTTAGTTTCAAATACAATAGTTTCATCTCTAAGAAAAAATATTTTATAAATTTTTTAATTGACTTAAATATAAATTTAAAAATTATACTATGATATTGATGTATTTTATATATTGAATTTACCAGAAAATTTAGAATCCCTCGTGATAAGAGAATTGTCTTTTGGTTTAGGTAATGTGGCATATGTGTGTAAATCAATAACTGTAAATTGTTATAAAAATATTATAAAAAGTTACATTTAAAAGTTGATAAAATAACATAATGGTGTATCATTTCATGAAATGAAAATGGATTAGATAATATATCATATTATGGGGTTTTCATGAAAATATTCATATTGGATAATTATGCACATGGAAGTGATTCAGTGGTGAAATTAAGGTTATTTAAATTGATGAAATGATTGGGAAATAATATATATAATTATGAATTTATGTAGATTTTCCAAAATTTAAAACATCATATTGATGAGCCTTACATTCTTTAAACAATAATAAAAATGTATTCTATGCCCCTAATCCAATAAAAGCATGTTTTTTTACTATTCTAAATGTTATTCTAAGAAATGTTTTTTATGGAAACTTTGACATTTTGATGAACCCGTTGGTATTCACACTATCATTGAATATAAAAGGTTGGGGGGGTCAAATTTTAGAATAGATTTTGAATAACAACTTAAAATATGGAATTCATATCTCCCACATAAGTTATGTATCTATATTTTTATAAAAAAAAATTACTCCTGGGATATTCTTCATTATTATTTATTTTCAATATTTTTTCATTGACTCATAAAAAAATTATTATCTCTTACTCATAAACCTGTTCAATTTTATTTCATTACTTACTTCCTCTATTTAAATATGAAATTACTTTCAATATCATGATTTAGAATCTAAACTATACCTTTTGATTCATAGATGATGTTAAATTATGTGGTCCTAGAGGTTATAAATAATTTTTCTTTAATTAATTTATATTTTGATAAAATAATTTTTATTATAGATTTAAAGAGTTATATATGTTATTATTTTGACATTATTTTAAAACGTATATACTTTTAAATTTTATTATATTAAATATGGTTTCTATATGTATTGAAATAAATTTTATGGACAAGTTAAAATGATTGTCTTTTATGGTAATTGATCATACATTTATCGTAAATGAATAATATTATAAAAAGAACATTAAATAAAAAATATCATGAATACTATAAAAAATTGTGATGTGTGCTATATTTAAATCAAATATAGTGCATGTAGAGTTTTATATATTCTTCATTGGGGTGAATAATTTAACTTTTTTCTTATAATGGATACTAATTTATTCATAAGTTTAAAATTATGAAGATAAATAAAATTATTTAGAGTGGTTTTTCAAATTTTATATAATTAATTCATTTTTCTATTGATATTTACTTGGTATTTTAATACATATTTTATTTTTTATATATATTCATAAATTTCACATTACTTCATTTATTTTATGTCTATATATATCCTATGTAGATGTTTATAGAAGTAAACAAGAAGAATTTTTTGACCAATTTAGATATGTATGAAATATTAATATGATTGTTCCTATGTTTACCTTGTTTATTTATTGACTATATATATATTTTAAAAAATCAGGTTTATTAAGGATAAGAATTTTCCAGGAGGCAACTATATTTCACATACGGAAATTATTGTAGTCCAAAGTATAAGACTGTCCTTACATGATTTCTCTTACATATCTAGTTAATTCACATACCATAGATCTATATTACTGAGGATCCCCCACCCCCCACATTTCTTCACATTATATTTGTAATCGTTCATCATTGATTAAAATTTTTTTCTATATTCCACAACTATCATGAAAGATAGGTCCAAACATTATATCTGTTGGCATCTTTATAGGTAATTACTTCACCATTCATGCCTCATATACTTTTTTACCATCCTAAACTCCTTCAGTATCCACAGTCTACTACATAATATTTCCCTCTAGTTATTATCCAAAAAGATAAAAATTATAAAATGGAATCAAATAGTGCTTCACATAAATTTTTAAATATTAATTATCTTAATAAATATTTAAAATTACTATAATATATATGTTAAAAATATTTTGTTATCCCTCTACGGATATCTTCTATAAAAATGTTTTAGTCTGACAAAGATTCATTATGTTTGGAATATTCATAATTAAGGAATTCATAAATAGAGTGAAGGATTGAATATTATAATAACTATGAAGCTTTATGTGAACACAAACCAAATTCAAATAACACAATTCATGTTGTAGTGATCCCATGGGGGAAAATATAAAATTGATAAAAGGAAATTCTTATGCAGAAATATGGATAATATATTTTTTAATATTTTTTATAATTTCATTTTAAATGTTTATTAATATTTGTTTATACATTCCTCTGATACAACTTCCTTAATAGTCATCTTATAAAAATATTTTGTTTATTTTTAATTATAGTTACGTTTTGGTCCATGGGAAATACTCCAAAATATTATGATAATGAAGAAGAGGTAATGATGTTGAGAATATAAAAATCATTAATGAAAGTTTAGTTACAGAATAAATAGAGCTAATTCCATACTGGAAAAATTCTTTTTTTATGGTATTTTACTAAAATGTAAATATAAATTTGTTTTTGTAGTCATGATTCATTACTTAGTTATGAAATTTATGTTCTTTTGTTCTATTTAAGATATAGTTATTTTATAACCAATCATATTAATTTGAAAATTCTTATATTGATTATTATACACATGATAAGATTGGTTTATATAAACATTGAGAGATATCTATATATATATACACCTTAGTGAAGATAGTTTTATAATCAATTTAGTAAATCTATTAATGTTTTTAACTTATTATAATTATATGGATTAATTGTCTAAATATTTTTTATGTCATTTTCAATAGTTCTTTTGTAAATTTACTTTTTTTTTCTTTTTATCCATATTTTATTTTTAAAGAGCATATTTTTCTAAAATTATTTAGTTTTATATTATTAATAGAAAAATTTCGATACATTATATTTTTTCAAGCTCTATTATGGAGGAATTTTCTTGTAAATAAAATACTTTAAGTGTGCAGATGTGATCAAATAATTTTTTTTCCCCATAATTCTGTTAATATAAATATATAATTGTATTTATTAATTAATCATATTTATTTAGGATCCTAGTTTCAATTAATTTTTATTATATTATTTTGATTGGATGTACTGAACAATATATATGCTTTTATAGTAGAAAAAGATGTTTGGTTTTAATAATTTAGAGGTTTAAGACATAAAAGTTATGGAATGAGATTATTCATAAGTGTTATAGCTATGAAACCTATAATATTAAATGAAATATTTGATTCTCAATATTTAATAACATTAAATTATCATTTTCTTATATAATAGACAATACATTAAATTTTTTCTATTATAAATCTCTAGATGTTATCAAATTTCATCATGCATTTAAAGAGTAATAATTTTTCTAATGTCAAATAATATCATAAATCATGGATTATAACAATGTTAGAACTGTTGTGCCAATCATAATTTAGAAATATATAAAAATTAATACAAGAGGGAATATATAACCCCATTACATATCTTTTAGTTCTGAAATCCAAATTATTTACAAAAATCATGGAAAAAAATTTATTTTCATGTTTATTATTACACTAAAAACTGATTATAATTATTTTAAAATTTATATAATTATAAGATATATATTCCATGACACCGATAAGAGATGGTTACATTGGCATATTTCAAATTTTCATGATAACTATTTTTTATAGTTTTTCACATTGAGAACTTGTACCTACGATTACAATAGTTGTAAAAATGTTACAATAATTATTATCCATCAAATTTATATTCACGGTGCATGGATTAAAATATTAAAATAATGTACTAATGAAAACAATTTTCTAACACATTGATGAGTTTGTAATTATGATTTATATTCTACAGATAAAAATTAAAAATTATATTTAATTATATGGATTCATTTTTAATTTCTATATATATGAATTACGTGTATATTCATTATATATTCACTCTTCCTTAATAAGTATAGGTGATAATATTGTTTTTAAAACCCACAATGTGTGATATCATATATCAATTACAATTATTGATTCACTCTAGCTCGGTTTTTACTCTCTGGTTTGAATAAAATGTGTTATGTTCCCTAAAAATAATTTATTTCACAACATCATAGCACGGATCGGAACGGAAAAAATTCATACTAGTTATCTCAAACATTCTAACCAATATCTATCTCGCCTCTTTTATTAAATAAACATAGAACATTAAACCATCAAATAGCAATGCACCAAATATTTGACTTACAATATAACATCACAACAATTAAAACTCATGTAAATAGATAGTAATGGATCAAACTAATAATCTAGATACCGTAATCCCAAGATCTTATCTCATACCATATTCCATCTCATGAACCAGAACTAAATCCAAAGAAAACTAAAACATACCCTACTTTCACTTAGATTCAAAATTTCAACACAAATTGACAAACCCATGATTTATGTATTTTATATGAAGAACATGTATGGAATCAAATAAGATTATAGGGCGTTTATTTATAAATTAACTCAAATTTTTACTCCCATGTACTGCTCTAAGTAAATCACCTCATTTTACATTAAAATGATTATGTCCTATAGTGGCCCGAAAATGCCTATAATACATAATGTCAACCATCGTAATTATCCTACTTGATTCCACATATAGACAAATCATTATATCAGTCATTGATCAAATAATATGTCTACAAATAAGTATTACCTACAATTATCAAATATGAAATACAATTAGTCAGTAAAAATATTAAATTAAAATGAAAAAATATTTTTTTACAAAATTATTATTCATTATCATTCCAAATATTAAATAATATGGATTCAAATATATTTTATGAAAATATAATCTCCAATATTATTTTTAAAAATTAAAAATAACAAATAAATATTGAAATATACTAAAATATATGCTATTAATATATAATTTAAATTTAAAATTTATTTCTAACATGAAAATATATTTTAAAAATATTTTTAAAACAATAAAATCAACTAATATATAAAAATTCATGAAAAAATATATTATAATGTCGAACATGGAACCATATAAAATATATAAATTTAATTTAATATTACAAATACTGATTTTTAATTAATCCATAATCAAACACATTTTTGGAAAGTAGTAACACATATTAATTACAATTATTTTTTAAAAACATATTAAAAATCCCAAGGGAAGGTTAATTGTAAAACATATTAAATTCATAAATACTTAAGTCCAAACATAAATGTCGTATAAAATTTCAATATAGCCCCTTTCAAAAAAAATGAATGAATCATCCCTCATTTTTTCATCAATATATTCATGAATATAATTATAAATACCTACTTATATTCATGTATAATTGAGTTTTTAGAAATAAATAATAATACTAGAATAATGAAACCAACATTAAAACATAAGAAACCATGTTCGATAAAATCATAGGTAATTAAAATAAACCATAAGAATCATGTCCAAATTATACACACAGTTAGTTGTATCAGTATTTGATTATCAATTAGAATACAATTTTTAATATCTTACATGAAAACTATAAATTATATAAAATGCAAAGAAACATTATCACTTACAAAATAATTCTATTTGAATCTAAAAATAAAATTATATTTTACACTAAATATGAGTCATTATAATTTTGTAAACAAAAAAAAGTATTTTTCCATTATTTTTATTTAGAGATCATTTATTATTTTTTTCATGTTTTTTTTCGAAGTATTATTTTTTTTCTCCAAATTGCAATATAAATTAAATAAAATTGTTTTTTAAAAATGATTTATTTTATATGTAGATATAATGATTAATATTGAAAAAATATATAGTTTTTATACAATTTTTTATTATGTAGGGATGAATTTTCTAATTTTAATTGGAACATAATATGAAAATGATATTTTTGATTAGAAATAAATAGGTGGTATGTAATTTTTATTTTAATTTAGTGATTATGAATGTGTTTGGTTTTCTATGATTTTTAATACCTGATTGTTTTAGTTTTTCAAAAAAAAATAAATGATTTTGTATGTTTAAATAGAAATTTTTCATCCATTATGACTTTTTTTATAATATCACAGTATTTTTTATGTATTAATGTTGAAATAATTTTTTAGTATTGAATATCTTTCCATACATGAAATAATAAGGCTAAATGAACTATGATATAATATCTTATTATAACATATTCATTGGCTTGATAAGTATTTACAAGATTTAACAGAATATAAAAACATCTATAATTATTTTACTTAATAAAAATTTATAAATTAATTCATAATTAATAATTAAAATTTTATGTAAAGTCATTTTATTAAGTAAAATATGATTTTTTTTCAAAATGGTTTTTATTGTATTTTCATTGTAGATACTATAATTAATTTCCTCCACTTTTAGATATCAATTTTTCAAAAATATAATATCGTTTTTCAAAATAAAATAGAAAATTTATCTTAAGGTGACAAATTTTTATTTCTTTAAAAATATTAATTTTTCAATGTATATTAAAAAATACTGAATGTATAAAAATTAGCCATTTAAATTCTTTTGTTTACAATGTCTCATTTTAATTTCGGTTAATTTTCATATTTAACTAATTAATTTTAATTAAACATCTTCCCATTAATTTAATTTTAACTAAAAATCTGCTTAATTTGGATATAATAGCATTTTTTCATAAAAATTCATGTTTTGGGAAAATCATTTTTGACGTGTTTTACAGTTCATTTTAAAAATAATTCATTAATATTATATTGATTTAATTTAAAATTGATATAAATATTTAAAATCTTTATAATATCTATTATATAGTAATTCTACATTAATATTTCATCATTATTAATAGTAATTGATGTAAAAATTTGTTACAACGGTTAATGATAAAATGGGTTAACTAAGGGGTTAACCAAAGTAATAAGTGGGATATTACAAATTAAACATTGCTTAATCCTATTTTATATCCATATTTTGAAACTATATTATAAAAACTTTTAATCCATTTCTATTTCAAATCATTTGGCTTGAGTATTACTATTATATTTTATTCTTATGAAAAATTCCAAATGTGTACTCCTCTTCCTTTATAAAATATCACCCTCATATCACTTATTTACACCACATTGAGATACCTAGATCCAAAAAACCTAAACAATAATCCTATTAAATTCCCTATCCATGAATTATATTTTATTTTATTCTTAAAATTTCCTTCCAATGGTCTTAAAGATGGGACATAAAGGTGGTCTTTATAAGATAAGTAAATCATCCTATGAAAACACATTAAATTTACTTATTAATTATACGAATTTATACTCTGTGGTTTTCATCATAAAATAATAAATTCAGTATAAAAAATACAATATTATGTTATTATGATTATGAAAGCTCCACTATCATCCCCTTTTCCATCAATTGGTAAATGAAAGTATCGCTCATGCAAACATGTGAACTACCGCCTTTGCGCAGTGATATGATTAATTCCCCATCAACATAATTCATAATGGTTAATTTTGATGTTTTTAATGTTTATATGATATATTAATGAAATATTTAAACATATATAATTATATTATATCATATACCGTCTTTCCTTACCATCCACTGAAAAACTATAATATCGGTCGTGCATATCCATGAAATGATCTCATTCATTTTTTATTTTTTTCCTTCACATAGATGATGGTAATAATATTTTAATTGAATATATAAGATATATATGATATAATAATGATTTTGTAAGGTTAAATATAATTTTTATTTTTTTATTCCAACCATCGAAAATTGAAAACAACAGTCATGTGTGCATACATACTACCATCTCAACGAAGTGATGTAATTTTGGTCATTACTACTTCATATTAATAATTATAATATTATATATGATGAATAGTTATGATAATTATTTAATGATTAAAATACAATATTATATCAAATCAGGACCAAGTATTATGTTCTAGAACCATCTAACAAAAACATACATGGAAAAATTAGTATTTATCACATCAAATAGTAGTTTAATGGTGAATTGTTAGTAAAAATGGATAAAGATCATATAAAAAAACTAATATTTGTTATGATATTTATGAATATGGATATAAAAATTATTATAAATAAATTTTTTTTATTTTATATGAGGTTATTTCCCTTACAAAGAAAGTCAATCTTATAGTAATGGGTTAATGTTTCAACATATTTTTAATTCGGATTGTTTATCCTTGAATTTTCATTGATGGAAGTAATATGTTCTATATATTATAAAATAAATTAATTTTATCATAATTTTTTCATTTAATTTTCATTTTTATACCATATTCATTTATTTATTATAAAATTATAGGTGAAACTATTTCAAGAAAAACATACTTTATTACCTCTATCATCAGGAATCTTTTCTTCGTTGTGCATGTTTCTAAAAATTATTTCAAGAATTTTATTACATTTATAAAATTATTTTTTAAAATTTATTTTTAACCATGTTTGATTGTTTATTTAAAGTAAAAGAAATATTGTTAACGTTTTTCGAATGAAGTATTTTTTCATTTTTACTGAAAATATGAAATGAATCATTTTTTAAGGAAATCTACACAAATAAAATTTCTAACTATCATAAATGATTTATAATTTGATGTTTCCATTATGTTTTAATATTTTTATTTTAAAAGAATATGGGTTCATTTATATTTTTATTAAAATTTAATTTTAAATAGGTGACTTTAAAATGAAATGTGTATCGTCCTCAAAATAAATTGAAAAATATTTTTTAAAAGGTATTTTCATCTAGGATGAAATCCATTGATATTACATATGCTTCACTAGGGATATGATCTAATATTACCATTCTTATTATTTATCTCTATTATTTATGATTATGATGAATATATGTTTATGAAAATTGTTTATTTACAATGGGTTACGCAATGATGATGTGTTGAATGTTTTATGATATTATGGCATACATAAGAATGGATTATAATTACATGACATATAGGACAAGAATTATATATACCTCTAATACATTGAGTAGATATTTAATTTTTATGATCTCAAATTCTACAAGATATGTTATCCCACTCCCAAAATATTATACACGTGAGGTTATTCCAATCCATAAATAAGGTACATAAGAGGTTATCTAAAGACTAAAATTTGGAAAAAATGAGAATATCCCAAGGCCAAAGAAAGAGCACTGGTGGTTATTCTAATATTAATATTTTATTAATGTCTTAGTTGTTGTACTTGACATAATATTTCATTGATTTTGAATATGACACACTTTATTAGACACTTTTATGACATGATCTAATGCCAATGTTATATGTTCATGGATTCCATTATGAATCATGTATTAGTAACTTCTGTGCATTATGAAATTATCCCGGATTATTTTCTATTAATTTTTTATTATATATTTAAAATTTGAAGATCATATTATCTTTTTCTTATGATCATATTATTGTAACTCCTTGACATAAAACATTGGGTCTAAGCTGAGGTTCCACATAACGTTATGTGCACCTCCCCATATGCAAGTGGCATACATCTAGTAGAAAGGGTCTGAAGTACGTCTATGGTGAGAAAATGTGCTCAATATCCTATCATAGATCTAATTATAATATAAAAATGTATAATAACAATATATTAATAATAGAAAACATGATGAGACTATTTATATGGACAATCGTTCGTATAAATAAGTCAATAGGGATATTGTTTTAGTAATTCAAAAATAAATAAAAGAAAAAATATGTTAAATAAAATAAAATAAGAAGTGGATTCCTAGGGAGTATGACCTGTTATTTATCTAAGATCGGTGATCCTTTGGTCAAATTGTTTCTACAGGCCCCTTTCCCATTCATGGATCCCTACACATGAATTTTATTTTTGCGTCCAAATTTCAATATAGTGTGTGAGTAATAAAATCAAATAGAAAACCACTAATTTTCCCATAAAAATGATCACAAGTATAATAGGTGTATTTCATGATTATAATAAATTTTATGGAAATAATAACATATATATAATCATGTACTAATTGTTAATGCACTAGAAAAGCCTCCACAAACCCTTGACCATTCCTCCTTCAGCTCTATTCTAATAAAATCACGACTAGTTATCGAAATGGATAATGTAATATTCACAAGTCTAGATACATGTCTCTCATCCATATCATGGTATCACGACAATCATATCACTTAGTAATTAAGAGGCATCATGTTATGGATTATTCATGAATAACATCAAGGCATCATGTTCTTTCTAGGTCAGAAGGACTTCATGATCCTTCCCAATGTTGGGGTCCACCATTTTCATCATCATATATTTTGTTTCCTCCCCCTCTTAGGCATAATGATACCACGATAGTCCAAAGACATGTGTACCTAGATCCAAACCACCCATGATTATATATTAAATAATAAGGTATATCATAATAAAAAAAATTGATAGAATCATGATAAATCTATTATCATCATATTAGCACATGTGAACAATCCTCGGGATTCATAAAAAACATACTATTATAATTCTCATAGAACCAAGGATCATAAATGGGTATCACGATGAAATTCATATATATAAGAAGTTATCATCCATAAATGTAAAACACCATGCCCACACATGAATTATACGACAATAATAAGTTTATATGTGATACCTATATGGTAAATAATATCATACATCAATGTTGTAAAGGACGAGGTCTAGTGTTCATCTATAAAATTATGAATGAATTCATATCACACCTATGGTGAATGGATAACACATAAATTATATATAGATATTGTTCTGGATCTGATATAAAATATTTATAGTAGAGACTCAATAAAATCTCCAGTTAATAATGTTGTTCTAAAATTACATACTTTGAGGTATCCATCAACGAGATCATTTCTAGGGTATGCTAAGGAAGTAATTCCAAAATCAAAAAAATCTATCATTTGTGTATGTCCTTGTTGTGAATTCATTTTTGACTCTTTAAGAGGTCCTTGGATATCGACAATGTGCATTGATCTATCACTAATTTGTCAATGGAAAAGAAAATCAAGATCATAATCAAGAAGAGGAATAAGATCTCATGATGATCATTATATATAAGAATGATTTTAATATTAACTAATCTTAATGAATTAATCTTCAATAAAGACTTCCTTTCATTGAAAAATTTATATCACCATAAATCAATCATGAATAAATCATTTTATTAATGTTCAATTATCAATCCAGCATTAAGAAGATATCAAGGATGATGACTCAAAAAGGTTTACTAGGTGAATGATCATTTCCAAAGGTAGATCTGAGTTTAATAAATTAATGAAATAAATAAACTAGATATTCTACTTATATATAATGAAAATATGAATTCATCTTTGTATCGTCAAGTAAGACACATATGCAATATAGATCGATGAAAATATCTCAACGGGAAGAATAATTTAGCACATGTCTTGATAAAAGACTAACCATTCATACTACTAGGCTATTAAAAGGATGTAGAGACATAAAAAGATATTAGAGAGTATATGGACTAACGTGATGGTCTCAGAGTCAGATTACATATAATAGGATCATAATTGTATATTAATTAATGTGGTTAAATGTGTGATATTTTGACCTATGCGTTGTTCTTAATTCACCTCCAAAATGGGGCCACCTGTTATTTTGTTGACCTCACTAATCGGACTATGGCCCCACCAACTCATTAGTGTGATTTGTTAATCCACCTAGGTTCTCCCACCACCACTAGTGATCTGTAGGGGTATTTATGTATCTCTTCTAATACTAGAATCCCAACGGATGGTTACTGGGTGGAACTAGAAAGTTGTTGTTTTTTTCCCACACCCACATTACTTATCCCTTCCTTAAATATTCAACCATAAAATATCATACCCTTTTCCCCCAACAATTAACCTCTAAAAAACCATAATATAGATAAATTATAGTGAAATGAAAATTTTATAACCTTGAACATCTAATACATTTAAATCATGAATGGATGTTATATGTATCCCCCATTATTGAATTCTCATCCTTAAGAGGTATCCTTAAAGGTTAGTTACTAAAAATATGGTCATACATCATTATCTTAATCCCAAGTCTCGACATGGATACAACTATGAATCCATAGAATTTAAAATAGTGATATTATGTTCTATCAAATGACTATCTCTATTTTACCCTAGGATATACATCGAGTGACCCATGTAAGATGCATTTGGATCCATATCAATCTCCTTGAAGTCAATGACATGTGTGTGATCTACAAAGTACATATGGATAAATTCCACATGAATCAAATTATAAAAGCATCATTAGGGAAATGGATGATCAATATTATATGACACATTCCTAATCTTATTTATGATCTTTAGAACTCCAATATAGTATTGTACTAATTTCCTATACTTTCTCAAATGTGTGTTGACCAACTAATGATTAAATCTCAAAAATACTTTATTTCCTATAAGAAACTCCAAATTTATTCTCAATTGGTTAGCATAAAATTTCCTATATCTCTAAGATATGACAAATAACTTTTAAATAACATGAACTCTCTCTACGGTCTCATGTTTTAAGATGTTCCTCAGAATTATTTATTCACAAGACTCGTTATAAAAAAATAAATGAATGAAATAGCCTCCTATAAATATTGGCATAATTTTTCATATGAATTGAAACATGAAAAAAAATTTATACACTCAACCAAGAATATGTGATCATATCAAGATCCACTAATGTTCAAGGCATAAACGTGAAGTATATCCTTTAGTATAAAAATCACTTTCTCGAACTATCCATCAGTATGGGGATGTTATGATGGACTTAATCACATTTGAGTCCGTAAGAAATTCAATAAAACATTTCAAAATTTTTCAATGAAACATCTATCAATTTTGGATAAAAATCATAGGTAATGTCTTTTTATGTATATGATCAGAGGAAAATACAATTTTCCAAGTAATTCAATAGAGAAAGTCTCATTAATCCTTGGTAAATGAGAAACAATAATTAACCAATATGAAATCACCCATACAGTTTAATGATAACTCAGGTTCTTGGGTAACCCAATTTAAAACTCTGTCATTACATCTTTCCACTTCCACATGGTAAACTTATGTTTTTGATGCAAGAAAATATGATGTTGGGATTTTCCACTACCCTCTAAAAACTAAGGCATCAGAAAACCAAACCAGTGATGTCCCTATTTTATCCCTTGCTATGATAAATATTTCTTAATGTTGTGGCACATCTTTGTCACTATATTTTTTATAGCCCTCGTCAGTGTATATGATTTTATCATTAACTCTAAACTAGAAGAAGTAGGTAAAAAAATCTCCCATATGAAAGGATTAAATTATCATTATTCAATGACCACCCAAGAATATGTTCACCACATTCTAGTTGTTCCTAAATCATAGAAAATTATAGGTTATTATATTATCAAGACATGATATGGTCTACCAAATAATATGTAACCACCAAGGTAGTGCATGCGACCCTTCCCTGATCATTTGAAGTATTTATCCTCTAATCATCCAACAAGCTCATAAATTTACACTTCTCCCTAAAATTCCACTCACTAATCTTCTATGTTATATTAAGGATATAAGAATCAATAATAATTTTTCCATTGATGTTCCCAGTCAGTATCCATGTATCACAGAAAGGGGGAGGGGTGAATCAATTATATCTTTTTTTATTTATGATTCTTTATTTTTGAAACAACCTTTTCCTCCATTATAAAATTTCCTTCCCTGAGGAACACACACAACCAAAGGAACACAAGATTTACATGGTTTACTACTCAACTAGAGTTTCTACATACTTGTTCTAGTACGAAAACAATATAGTACCACACAATCCACTAGAAAATAACATTTTAACGTTGAATACAATGAGTAGGATATTCCCTTACACTCATGTAACACTTTCAAGAAAATACAATAGTATGTGTGATCCCCCTTATTAGAAATAGGTTAATGCGATGTTTCTGTGCTTCTTGATGAACATTCAAAATTAAAATATCTCCAAATAGTTCTTTACTTTACTACCTAGAAGCTGGTATAAACCTCATGGTGCAAATAGCTTGTGTGTCACTCACTTTTTGCGTGCCTCCCTACTTGTGTGCCATTAACTATTTGCACACCACTATTGTTAACAACTCACAGTTTGTGTGCCGCTTTGGCCTATACACAACACAATTCCTGCAAAAATCTCCCTTCCTACACACAGCTACCAACATGCATGCCACTTCTCCTTGCAAGCCACATTTTGGCATAACACATAACATGGGCGACACATCATCTCGTGCACCACTTTCTACTACTTGTGCAATCAAGGATCACAAAATCTCTTAAGTGTTAATCACATTAAAATGTGGAGTGTATCCATATATTTATATTAATATTGGTGACCCTATACGTGAGGCATGAAACTCATCTTTCATGCCACTCCATGACTTGTCTGCCACTACATGATTTGTGAAGCACATACACTTGTGTTCCAATACTACTTGCACGCCACTTATACTTTTATACCACATCCAACTTTTGTTCCAATAATTAACTTATGCGCCAATTTATTTCCATTTTCATATTTTTATGTGACGATTTTGAAATATGACTTGCACAAAAAATAAACATTCACTCCACTTATACTTGTGTTCCATTGTTTAACTTTCATGCCACTTTCTATTTGTTACCAAAAAACACTTCATTACTCCCACTATACTTTATAGGGATTTCATTTCAAGTTATGAAAACATATGATAATTGGAATATACAAATAAAAAATGAATTATCCTAGTTTCTATGACATTTTATAATGTGAATTGATTCATCTCATTTGTTAACAAAAGACAAAACCCTCTATAGACAACTTGGTCCAAAAAATATCCCCCTTTAGATCTAGTTGTCAACAATGATTCAGAATTAAATGAACTTTTAAATATCATGAAATGAATTAATTGTCGAAAATTCTATTCTGATATGTGATAAATCATTATAAGAAACATGAATTATTAAGAGAAACACTATGTTATCGAAAATTAGAATCTACACTACCTCTTGAGCTTTTATTTCCTGGCCTTCAACCTTCCCCAAAACAGAAAGGTAATTTTTTATCCTTTTCCTGCAAATTTATTTCTCTACCTTCCCCACTACTTCAAAATTATAAGAATAGAAAAAAATAATTACTAAAACCGCGCAGACTAACAATAAGAATAGTTCACACACATACATGATGGAATCATAGATTACCCACAACTCCAACTTTATGCATGCTTCCATAATGATATATTTATAAAAAAATTCCTCCACCTGAAAAACTATCAAAATGTTAGATGAAATAGGGGACCAACACGTGTACCTCAACCTTCATAAGAAGATGGTTGGACACCCATGTACAACCTCATTTTAAAAAATGGTTCCTTTGTTAAATGTTTTGTTAATATGTCAGCAACTTGTTCAAATGTAGGAAGACACTCCAACATCATTTCATTCTTCTCCACCTTCTCTTTGATAATGTTGTACTTTATGTCAATGTGTTCTGAACAATAATGTTGTATTGTATTCCTTGTAAGATTATTTTCACTCTGATTATCACATCAAAAGAGTAAGGGTATCTTCACTTCAATAAGTAGATATTCCAAACTAAGTCTTCATCCACATAAGTTGGGTAGCATCTTCAGTTCTGGAAATTTCCTCAACATCAGTCATGCTAAGAATCCCTAAATTATGTTTTTTTATATCCCACCTAACACAAAATTTCCTTATAAATAAAACTCCACCATATGTTGATCTTCTATCATGAACATTTCATTCCCAGTCATCATTTGAATACCCAAAAAATTAATATTTTCTACACCATCATACCTGATTCCAGTTTTTTTTACCTTTGATATATATGAGCCTCACCTTTATTAAAATTAAATGTGATTATTTTAGAGCACTCTGAAACCTTTCACACAAGTTAACTGCAAAATCAATGTTGAGACTTGAGGTAGTCGGATATAATAATCTTCTAATGATATTTATAAACTCTCCCTGACCAACTTCCGTACCATCTATATATTTTTACAATTTCTCTCCCAATATGATTGGTGTGGAAACTAGTTTAAAATTTTATATTCCTAACTTTTTTAGAAGTTCCTTATTATAATTTTCTTGAGAAACAAAAATGTAGTTCCTCTTCTGTAAAATTTTTATCCCACGAAATTATTTCATTTCTCCCATCATGGACATCTCAAATGACTTCCTCATCTCCTTATAAAATATTTCACAGGATCATCATCATTTCTAGCAAAGATAATTTCATTGACATAAACAATTACTATGATGGAAAAATCCTGACATTCCATGATGTAAATGTTGTTGTCAACTCTACCGTTCCTGAAATTCATCTTCCTCAAGCAAGGACCGAATTTAGAATACCATGCCCTTAGAGCCTATTTTAGGCTATACAAATCATTCTTCATCCTAGACACATATATTTCATCATCCCCGATGACAATTCAACAAGATTGATCAATGAAAGCATCCTCATTAAGATCACCATTCAAGAATGTGTATTTCACATCCATTTGAAAAAATTTGTGACCTTGTAGTGCAGAAATAGGAAGAAAGATTATGATTATTCCTAATCATTCCACTAGGGAAAAGGATTCATCAAAATAAATGCCTACTATTTTTTATTACCCTTTATGACCCAATTTTCTTTGTTTCCTATCACATAACCTTATTCATTCGTCTAGTTACAAAAAACCCACTTTGTACAAAAAATGTTCTTGTTCTCCGACTTGGGTACAAGTCTCCATGTATCATTATTTTCTATCTGTTCATGTTCTTTATTCATAGCCTAAACCCATTATGGATGATAAAAATCTCAATCCACATCATTCATATCGATATTTTAATACAATTATGTTTTTTTTAACTTTTTATTTTCATCTTATTTGTACCATCTGATGTTGATCACCAATAATGTTATGAGATTCCTCTTGCTTCCTTAGCCTAGGATGAGATTTTCGAACTTCTTCCTCATAACACGAAATTTCATAGTCTATTTATTATTCTTTATTAGGATAACCACTTTATACATCATTTTAATAATTCATAACAAAACATTCTTTATCCTTCTCATCATACACATCAACATAATCCTACTTTTCCTAATCAATATTATAAAAAACATTCACATCATCAAAGTCAATAATTCTACATTTTTCGTTATTGAGACACCTATAACCTCTTAAATATACAGCATACAAATTAAAAAATACATCATATCCTCTTTTTTCAAACATACCGAGGGTTCCACCCTTCTTTTTTGTAATCAACGAACTCCCAAAACTATTATGTTTTTCAGACTTGGATTGTTTCCATAGAACATTTTGTGTGGAGCCATATATGAATTTTCCATATAGATGCATTGGTTCTAAATATATACAATAGTAATCATGGCTTACCTCTAATAATAATGTGAAATAGTATGCTCATATAACATATTACTCCTTATTTCCACCATACTTATATTCATTATTTCAGCAACCCCTTTTTTTAGGTTTGTCTGGTGAACTGAACTCCTGTCGAATTACATGATTCTAAAGATAATATTCCAACTATTAATTCTTATACTCTTCGCTATTATCAGTTCTCAACTTCTTCATAGAATAATCTCATTATTTCTCATCATTCCACTAAAAATTCATAAACATTTTCATAGTATCAGACTTTTATCTCATAAACATAACACACGTAATGTGATTATAGTCATTAATTAATCCAATGAAGTACTTATCTATATTTTTTTATTGATTTATAATTTGTTCCACATATATAAGAATGTATAAGTTCGAAGGGTAATTTTAAATGAATGTCAACTCTCTTATGTATAGAGTTTGTAATCTTCCCTTTTTCACAAATACTGAAACACAAATATCATCTTCTAGATAAATCCGGTATATCTCAGACACTGACTCATGTTGATTACATGAATACTTCTCTATAACACATATGTCCCAGAAGTTTATTCCATAACTAATTTCCATCCACTATACCCATGTAATAAGAGTTATGTACTTAACTAACATGGAACAAGTTCCCTTTTGTACATTGGCCTCTTGTAGGTACCCTTACATCATTTTCACTTTTCACAACAAAACCATATTTTGGGAAGATAAATTTTTTCATCATCACAATGTTCTGAAACACTCAACATATTTTGTTTCATCCCAAAAACATATAATGTTTTCCTGGATTTCATTTTTTCTTCACCGAAGAATGTTCATCCAACACCTTTGATTCGGAGAGATTAGTAATTTCCAAATGTCATTGTTCCTTCTTTGATTTCTTTCACATTCTTCATCAATGTTATGTATAATGTCATATGAGAAGAACACCCAATATCAAGAATCCATGGGTATTCCATTCTTGTAGGATTCAAAGCGATTTCGACAATAATATATTTTTTTCATCATTTTCATTCTTCACATCCAACTTATGATTTTCTTAAGAATATTTTGTTTTTATAAAAATAAAACAAGACATACCATAGAAAGATGACTAGGCTATTGAAATATTTCGCAAATATTTTCCAATAGTTTGAACCCATTTTAAACTCTCACACCACCCTTCTCATATTTCTTATTGAACATATATCTCGTAATTTATCATTTGAATGAATTGACTCCCCCTCAAACCTTGTCTTCTATAAAATGAGGAATAGTATTATTGTTTCTAGTTGAACCCACACATATTTTCCATGTGTCTGAATCCTCTACAATACCAGCAATAGCCATAGAATGAATATTTACCTCTAAATCTTCAATACTGATCGGAATTGTGAAAACGATTCTCAACACTCTTCTTCAAAGAACTATGATGCCCATTAGTCTTCATATTTTCAATCTTAAATATATTCTTCAGCTCATATGTTTTTTCATTCTTATGGGCCATCTATCATCATCATCACTATATTATTCTTTCTTCTTGTGTGGACAGTTAGTCGCAAACTGACCAACGGCTCCACATTCAAAATAGTTCAAGTGATTTTCCATTTTATTTCCCTATGACTCTTTTCAGATTCTTTGAAAACAAGGACAAAATTTCATCACATTTATTACATACCTCATATTCAGAATTGAACTACTGGAAAAACGACCTATACCCATGCTTTAAAACCATGGGTATAGCCCCCAAAACCGTGGGTACAGCCTATACCCACAGTTTTGGGATCCATTGGCTGGAATGACGTGTGTATAGGGGTCTCAGCCTATACCCACGATTTGGAGAACTGTGGGAATAGGGGAGTCAAATTTTGCACACAATGTTCCAGTGTCACACACAACAGGTGCCACGTTTTGAAAGCGTGGGGTATCTAAATTAAAAAAAAAACTCTCAGCGGGTTTTGAACATTGTACTCGCGCTCAGCCTCGTGGACGCACCCCACCTTCACACCAACCTATCTGGGATTGTCATCTGTTATATATACATACATCCACCTATATGTATATATATAAATGTAAGGTATTTAAATTCAAAAAAAGTTCTTGTGGGGTTTCGAACCTGTAACTCACGCAGAGCATCGATGCCGTACCCCACCAACGGACCAACCGAGGTATAATTTATATTTGCTATATATACACAAATATGATTATATATATTAATATGATCAATGGAAGTATTTAACTTAAAAAATTTTGGCAATGGGGATTTGAACAGGAGACCTACAGAAACCATGGAGAATGGTTTACCAACCGAGCTAAGGTAATTTTGAATGTATATATTTATATGTATATAAATATATTAATCTAAACCGTTAAAAAATGTCTTCCCACAAAATTTTTTTCGTGTCCCGCCTAATTTTCTTTCCCAACTATAATGTGGGAAAGCTATACCCACGGTTCGAGAGAACCTTGGGTATATGTCATAAAAAAATCACAATACCTACGGTTTTCAAGAACCGTCGGTATAGGTCTTTAAAAAATACCCTATTCCCACGATTTTCTACAAAACCGTGGGTATAGGAATTAAAAAAACTATACCCATGATTTTTGGTACAACCATGGGTATAGGTGGCATATACCCATGGTTTTGGAATACCATGGGTATAGGTTCAAATACTAACACTATACCCATAGTTTTTTGCAAAACCGTGGGTATAGGTCATTTTTTTAATACTGTCTGATTCGCCTGCTTCATCTTGAATAAGAGTTTAATTTGACTTCTCTCTAATTTCCTACGGGAATGACATTTCTCTATTAGCTTTTTCCCGTTTTATAGTCTTCCCCCTTCACATTTCATATGTAATGAGAGTTCATCGCAAATCAACCAGAGATAATATTTTAGAGTCTTTGTCTTCAAATGAAAAACATTAGCTTCAAACATATTGGGATTAACTCTAAAAATCATTTCAACAACTATAGAATCCTATAACATTTCACCAAGACATCTGATTGTACTATAAATTTTATTTACCATAGTAAATTAGTCCCCATTAAATCAGAATCACCCATTTTCAATTCTTCATACTTCAGCCACTAAATTTTTAGTTTTTCCTTCTTCACATTGGTATTTCCATCGTATATGTTCTTCAACATATCCCAGATGCCTTTAGCAATAGTGGCACCATTCACTATTAAAAACACACTTTCATAAAGAGATAATATTAATTCATTTTTAGATCTTCCATCATTCTCTTAAGTCTTCTTATCAGTAGGAGTAAGAGGTACGATGTCATCAATAAGGGGAGAGAAATTTGATTTAGTTTCAAGAAAATTACACCCAAGAGACATTCGATATGGTAGTGTTATATATTTCTATATTGGATAGATATTTATATAAAATATCGTAATACCCTCACTATTAATGCAATTCAGATTCTCTATCAAAACAACATTAAAGAACAAACAAGGGGAACCAGTCGCTCAAATACGAACTGATGGTCCCACTCAGGATCCATGTATCACTGAGAGGGGGAGGGCTGAATCAGTGATATCATTATTCTTTTTATGTTTCCTTATTTTTAAAAACAACCTTCACCTCTTGATAAAGAGTTCCTTACTTATTCAATAAACACAACCATAAGAACACAATATTTTCAAGGATTAATGCTCAAGAAGAGTAGCTACGTAATTCTTATGATATTGAATCAATCCAGTAACACAAAATCCACAAGAAAATAATTCTTTGATGTGGAATAAAATGATTAAGTTATTCCCTTAAACTCGTTTTGAACTTTGAAAACAATCCAATAGTGTATGTCATTAAATTTAGCACAAATAGGGTAATACTATTTTTCTGTGACTCTTGATGAACTTTCAAATTTAAAATATATTAAAAAAAATTCTTCAATTTCCTACCAAGAAGGTGGTAAAATCCTCCTCGTGCAAACAGATTGTGTGTCTCTCTTTGCTTGTGCGCCTCTCTGCTTGCATGCCTCCCTAATTGCGGGCTACTCTTCGTGTGCACCTCCCAGCTTTTGAGCCACTCTACTTGAGCGCCTCCCTCCTTGCATTCCAGTAAATAATTTTTCCCCACTATTGTGAAAAACTCACACTTTTCATGCCACTTTAGTCTAATACAAAACACACTTCTTTCACACAACTCCCATCTTTCATGCAACTTACAACTTTTTCTCCACTTCTACTTACATATTACGTTTGTGCATAAAACACAAATTTCGTGACACCTCAAGTTGCACACCACATTCTACTACATCCATGATTAGAGATAATGTTATCTCTTAAGTGATGAGCATAATAAAATGAGGTGGGTATCCATCTATTTATAGTCATTTTGGTGTCCCGGTGTGTGAGGCATGAAACTCATCATACGTGACACTCCATGAATTTCACTCTACTCCATGACTTGGGCACCACATACACTTGATTTATAATCCACCTTGCACCCCACTTATACATATGTGTGACTTCCTACTTGTGCACCACTCTTTAATATGAGCACCACTTTCATTCCTTTTTTTGATATGATTATTTTCAAATATGACTTGCATGCAACATACACTTGTGTTCCACTTATACTAGTTTTCCACATTCTTTATTTTTCCAAAAACACTTATTTACTCCCCATATCCTTCATAAGGCTTGAATAACTAGTCCTCCAAACATATAAAATTTGTGAAATACAAATCAGAATTGAATCATCTTAGTTTCTATGACCTTTTACAAAGTGAATTGAATTATTTGCATTCAAAACAAAATAAAAAACCTTCTCTTGCCATTTTGGTCCCAAAAAACCTTACTATTTGTATAACCCATCTCACTGTAAAAGATTTCCAGCTATTATACTAAGTGTCCATGCCTCATGATTAGGTGTCTCTATGTGAAGTTATGGTGATGTATTTTGTGGTCTTAATTTAAAAAAACCCTTTATAAAAGTGATAATTTCACTAAAACCCCACAATGTTGATTATTGATGCCATCTCTAATTCTTTAGTAGAATAAGTCTTTTCATAGGTCACTAGCTAACATGACCCTTGAGATAACAAATGCTCTCTCAAAATTATAACCACTCCAATGCCAATACTAGAAGCATCATAGTATAGAAAATAAATAATCCTTTGGTTTGGAAGAATTATGAATGGATCTATGGTAAAACTCTTTTTTATCTCAAGAAATGATCATTCATAATCATCTAACAACTATAAATTTACTCAATTATTCATCAGTGTAGTTATTATTTCTGATAGAGAATATAATTCTTGGATAAAATAAAATTAGTATCCATCTAAATATAAAACATTATTAATATTGAACACATTCTAGAGAAAAGTCCATGAAATCAATTCCTCCATTTTCTCAAGGACCAAAAATACTCCCATATCATTCACCACATGCCCCAAAAATAACCTTCTAAATATATGTGTTACAATAAAAATGATCGATGTTAAATGATGAGTTTAAAGCATACTCAGTGCTATCTCAAAAAAATAGGAATTATTTCTTGGAGTTATTGATTATATGAGTATGGATTCTAGGAACACCATGACAATCAATTATAGATTTCGGTGTAATATATTGTTCATAAGATCTATGAACACTACAAGTTCATTTTTCAGTCCAAATAAAATCACCAACTACTTATATAGACCATACCCACTATGAATTTTTTTTTTGTATTTTAATCCCTTTAACCCATTGAAAGTGATATAACGATCAATGATCAATATTGGAGAACCGCTAGGATCATAATAAATGATATAAATGGTCACAGATATTATACAATTATATCTATTTTTCACTATCATCCCATATATATTTCAGTAGTCATTGAATATTTGAAGACGGTTTTCCACATTCATGAAAGAAAAAACTGGTGCACCACATTGTAAAGTACATATCATGAAAAATCTATTATTCTTCAAGTCCTTGAGTAGTGCTCTGAGATTATTTAACTCATCCAACTACATGTGATAAGGGGTATCAAACTGTTCTGCACACCCTATATGAGCCCTCTCTCTAATTAAAATCCTCTATCTTGGTGAAACCTATAAAATTCATCCAAAATTAATTCTTATCGAATATCCACAATTTGAGGAAAGTATGAGGTGGATTTCAAAAATTATTTTGAATGATCAATTCCATTAAATTATGTCATGATTTTGATGAGCTTTCTCAATTATTGACTATCAATTACTACAGTTGTTTCCAATTCAATGGTTATCACATACCTCTCTCCCTTGGCTGAGTTAAAAGATACTCATCTCTAACATAAATTGTTGTGATATGGAAAGATGGTTAGTAATTGTATACCTAGAATTACAATAAATATCATTGGCCTATTTTTTTAATGGAAAATTGGATAATAGGACTACTTTTAAAGTGGCCTATAAGACAAATGGACTACAAGACTAATGTACAATTGACCTATATCCCTAATAAGAAATTTGCCTATAGGCCATTAAAACTAATGGGCAATTAGACATCAGGACAAATGGGAAATTGGTCTATAAGGCCTAGTGGAATAATTTCCAATTGGCCTATAGTACAAATGGTCAATTATCTTATATTCCAAATGACCAATTGGCCTATAGTCCTACTATGAAATCTTCCTATTAGACCTAATGGCCAATAAGCCTATAGGCCTAATGACCATTCATCCAATGAGCCAAAATCCAATGGCATATAGGCCTAATGTCCAATTAGACTACAAGACTAATGGCCATATGGAATATATGCATAATATTCAATTGTACTTTTAGGCCTAAAGGCCAATTGGCCTATTAGGCTTAATGTCATAATGTCCAAATGGACTATGGGACTAATAGAGATTTTTCCTATAGTTATAATGTCCAATGTTTTTATAAAACTAATGGGAAATTAAACTATAGGAATTTAGGACTAATGGCCACTTGTCCTTCAAGCATAATGGCCAATTGGCTTATAGATATAATGGAAAATTTTCCATTAGGCCTCTAGAATAATTGGTCATTTTTCCTCATCAACATTTTCCCATTAGTACATATGTAATAACTTCCAATTGTCCTATAGGCCAAATTTTATACATTATAAGAGTCCTATAGGACTAATGGACAATTGTCCTATATGCCAAAATTCCATATGGCAACGAATGCTTATCACATTAATTATAAATTTTTCATTTATTTGAAATTTAATAAATTTTATTAATATTCGTGATTTTAAAATGTTTACATTGTTAACATGTGTATACAAATCAATGTCATTTTCAGCAATCTATATTGGGCATAAGAGGTCATCTACCTCGAAATAAATTATTTTCCTCAAGTATGAAGAAAAAATATTAATGTGTAGTTAATGAATAAACACAATAAAATATTATAGTTTTTTAAATATATTTTATATATTTATATGAAATTCCAAATTAAATATCGCCTTTATATTTTCAACAGACTTCCATAGATACTATTGATGATAAAGAAGGTGATAACGTTGGGTTGAATGATCATTTCTGTCAGGTTTTAGGTTACGAACATTAGGAGAAATTCCAATGTCTATACAAGAAAAACATCATTCCCTCCAGGTATTTTACATTATGGGCCTCCTAATAAGGCTCTCATACCACTGAGATGCAAATTTCTCATTTATAAGTACTATAATTAAAAAAACTTACTTTATAGAAGTGTGAGAAAAGTGAATAAGGGCACGAATTAATTATAATGGTCACCATGAATTTCCTAAAAGTTATTTTTGTTATCATCCAATGACTTACATAAAAATATTATAGTACTATTGATTCATAAATTCAATCAATGCATTCATTATATAATTCCCTGAGTGGTGCCAATGATTATCCTGGTAGTGATCAATCTAAAGTTGATGTTAATGCTATTGTTGATGATGTTGCTACTCCAAATGATGGTGCTGGTGAGGATACTGCAAATGATGATGATGATGATGTGTCTTATGGTGAGGAGGAAGATTAATTAAATGAGGAAGATATTGATCCCATTTAATTTTGACTTATTAGGAAGGATACTTTTTAGTTTTGTAATAACATAAATAGATTTTTTTTATGGTTAAATATATATATTTTATTATTTTATATGTTTTGAAAATTATTAAAACAAATTTATTGGTTGATATATGTTGAAAATATATACTGTATAGAATGTATATTTTTAGTTTTATTTGATTTATAGTTTATAAATTTGTGTATGAAGTTAACTGATTTATGTTTCTCCCCCATTTTAATTGTGATTTTTCATTTTAAATATTTTTGAGGGAATTATATGCTTCTTATATAATAGAACAATTTAATTTTTATAAATAATTATTTTTAATTTAATTCTCATTTATTCACAATATTTTCCTTTCATTAGAGCTTAAAAATATTAGGAAAATGTTTTTATGAAAAAAACCTTACTTTTTCTTTGGTTGGGGAATTTTTTCTTCCATTTAAATATTTTAGTTAAAGTATTTTCAAAAATGATTTTACCATTATAAAATTATTGATAATATTTAGTTTACCTATGTTTTATAATTAATGAAAATGATTAAAATTATTAATCTTGTCCATTTTCTAGTATGGCCCTTATTACATTTTATCCAAACTTTTTAAGGTGTCTTTGTTTTAATGTACACAAAATAAACATAATTTCCTACTATGATGACCAATAAATAATTTTGAATTTTCCATTATAATTTACCACTATTATTTTCCAAAAATGTTTTTCCTATAATATTTTTAAAATTATTAGATTTTAAATAAGTGATTTTAATTTTAACATTTAATTTCCCAATGGAAATTTTTCAAGAGACCTTTAAAATAAAAATTCATCTAATATAACAACATTTGATGTTATTATTATTTACTGAAGAAATAATCTAATCATATCATCCTTATTCATTAACTATAAGTGTTATGATTATAATTATGAGACATTTAAAAACCCTATTTATTTTCCATGGGTTATGGTAGGATGATATTTTTTTTTTTTATGACCTTGTTGCATAAAAATGAAGCGATTATGATTGTGTTACAGATGAGCCTTGAATTATGTAGCTCTATAATTTATTGGGTAATGATTAATGTAATATTATATATAAGGGTACTCTATAGGTTATCCCAACACTAAAATACAATACATAATATTTTACTCCAAGACTAAAAGTGAGTACAGTAGAGGTTATCAATACGGACCTGAAATTTTAAAAATAAAACTCTGATTGAGACTGAATTAAATGCTCTATTAAGGTTATAGAAAATACATGAAATGATTTTGTTTTATCCAATTAAATTTAAAATAACATTAATAATCATAACCATTGATAATATAGACATTGAATTGTGATTATATTATTAGTATAAATATATGGTCATGATAAATCTTATTGGCTTAAAAAATAGAATCAACGACCTCAAACAGAAGAATCGTGCACTATGAATCTCATTTATCAGAGCGTCAGTGGGAGATAATATCACTGAGCATTTTACCTGAAAAATCCCAATACAAGATACAATAACTAAAGCATTATGAAAACTATTTATGGTATATGTTCAATATCATCAAGATCACGGCCCAAACCATGTCCACGAAACCGCCCCAAAAAAATAATCATACACCATTCCCTCATGGTTTTTTCTAGTGTAATAAATGTATATGTATCAAGAACCTAATAATAAGAGTATGAATATTATATATAATAATGAATAAATTTTTTTTTATTATATCTATTTTTTAAATTATTTTAAGTTTTTATATGATTAAAAACAATTTTTTTTCTTATTTGAAAATTTACATAAAATATTCCTTCTTAATAATTTATAAAAAATTAAAAGAATATTTTTATAAAATAATAAAACTATATAATTTTTATTAGATATTTTTAATATAATAAACAGTAAATAATTCGTTAAAAATAAATGTTTGTATAACTTTAATGAATCCAAATGTAATTTTCATAAGGGTTCGAAAGCCTTTATTATTAATTAAAACCTTCATTTCTAAATATATGTCAATTATTTTTTTAATAGTAAACAATTAAATATTTATAAAATTATTTTGATAAAATAAAAATTATTTTTGGAATCAAAAATTGAGAAATATTAAATGGTGACTTTTTCATAATTTTCTAAGACAATCTTGTTTTCAGGTAATAATTAAATAGTCTATAAAATATAGTGTGTATTATAACCTAATGATGATCCAAATGTTATATAATAAATTATATAAATAGTATAAATAACCAAATATATTTTATAATTTAAAATAATATTTTTTCAGGTTATTTTATTTATTTTTAAATGCCTTTTGAAATTCTCGAAAAAATATTTTTTATTTAAATGTTTTGAAATGAATTATTTGTAAACATGACCCCCTTTCAAATCACCAAGGGTAATATTTTATTTACATCATCCATTGGGCTTAAAAACTAATGAAAACTATTATGAATTTTCCAAAACCATGGGGTGTACTTGGGTATGGTTTGTGGTTTTGATTACACTATAATATATTCTTTAAAACCATTATTTGGGAAATAATTAAGAACTCCTCCACTTTTTCCTATATAATCCCACAGAATCTCCCATTAATATTCCATAGAAAACCTTGAATATAATAATTAATCTAACCTACATTCATCAGATTCCTACCATGGTGCCTCCAGTATCTCAGGATGCTACTCCCAATCTTTTCGAATCTCCCCCTCAATGGAAGGGACCACACCCTCTAATTTTCAATTCAAGTACCTTTTTTTATCCTTTTGAATAAATTTTGGTTTTATTTTAAATATTTTATAAAGATAAAAATAATTTAAATATTATTTCTTATAATTATAGATCATTTATCCCTTCTCATTATAGAATTTAATTAAGTAATTATTATACGAAAATTTAGTATGAGATCATCTCTTTCTCCTCTTTATTCAAGCACCTTATTTCTGTAATGAACATTGTATTCTAATTAATATTGATGTTATATTATTTTAAAAATCCCTATTCTGTTCCTTATGTTTTATAACTGATTATTAATCCCTTTCAAATTCATTAATTATTTCCAGGATTCATAATGTACCACCATTATTTAGCCAAAATTATCCTACATTTTTTCCATTAAAAGTATTTATTCAAGAACCATGCTTTTATTATTCCTATTAATTCACAAATTTTCATGTTGTGTTATATTATTAAAAATACCTCATAATTTTATTTTTACATAAAAGTTATTACATGCCCATTTCTCTCTTATTGGACGATTTTTTTAATCTTGATATATATCCATTATGCTTTCAAACATGGAACTACGGTTTTCCAAGTCGAAAATTTGTGAGGTGTATACCCATACCCAATTATAATAAAATGTATACACTTAGTTATACCTATAATTCATTGGTTTTTTAATTTAATATATATAAACCAAAATCTTATAATATTTTTTTAGTTGTGATGAAAAATGTTCTTTTGTTATATGATCTATGTGTCAAACTTATGCATCTATATGATATTATTATGATGGGTGCACCAAGATAGTGATCCAGTGTCTTGAGTAATATTTTATTCTCATGATATTCCATGTATGGTACATGGAAGGTTAATCTAATCACATTGGGTTATTATGTGTTGTTGGTTAACCGTGACATATAATTATGATGTCTTGTTTAAATTTGTTTCCACATTCCCATGTTTCATTTTTGTTATAATGATACATCACACCTCTTTAGTCATGTTTATGAATCTCACAAATTTTATGTTTTATTTAAATACATATTTACTAAATTCTAATACTATTTTTATGATATGATTTGTTTATTCCCTTACTGAACTTATATCTCACCCTTTCTTGTGTATCTCCCCAAGTAATCCCATGCAGTTTTAGGAATGATGAAATACTATGAACATGATAATAGTTTTTTCAATAATATAGATGTACCAATTGATTTTAAGTTGTTATGTATAAGTCACCAGCCTTAAACCTTGCTTAATCTTGAGTTATTACAAGATTACACATTGAGGATCTTTTCGGGTTTAGAGTTTTAGAGAATTAGATCATAAAACTTGCATTACATTCCACAAATAAACAAAGTGGTTACATGAAGATAGTATTCTTCATTCCCATTAATGGAGACACATTTAAAATAAAACATGGATTATTTCTTGACACAACCTTGACTCTATCATCTTATCATGTACCTTTCCCTTGACCTGTGAAAAACATTTCAAAAACTTGGGATGAGCATAAAAACTCAGTATGGGTTATAAAAAAACATGGGAAGGAAACATGAGTTCATATATACATAAGAATGAATTCATACATTACCTATAAAACATAGGCACTTTAACATACCTCATAAAATCATGAATAAATCATAGAAATCATAAGACATAAAGGTAACTTGAGGCATTCATAACATTCTTACATAGGGAGTAACCCTCTTGGTTACGTTTGGAATACCCATCACAGTATATTCCCTAAATCTCTTCAGAGAAACCTTAACTTTTCACTCCTTCGTGTTACCTAATGCATTGGAGAGCTATAACGGGCTCACCCGCCCTTAGTTTATCACGGAACCACCCGTCTTCATAATAATGCCCAAGAACCATAACTTAATCATATCACATAAAACATGCATAAAGAAAACATAACATTTCCACATTTCAATCACGAGATATCAATACAACACATTGATATAATAAAAACATTATGAAAACCATTTTCAATACCAATGTGAAACATGGTATTTATTTTTCATTTTAAAAAAAGGTATGGCTTGTAGAGGAAGCCGAAACTCAAATAACAGTCACGACGGCGGAGAAGTCGTTGTCGCCGCATACGTACGACAAAAACATTCCATTTTTTCTTTTAGTAAACGCTTCGTATAAAAAAGAATCCTTTTTAATAAACGTAAAAGTCAAAGGGGTTTATACACCGTATAAAAGAAAGTTGTGTATGAAATAAAATATGCCTCAATGAAAGGAGATTGAGACGAAGTCCCATACCTCGTATCCGACTTGAACCGACCGTTCATTAATCTCTTGAATAATAAGAATGAGTTAATTTATACTTTCTTAATAACCTTTTTCATGTTCATTATTCATTTTATACCATGTTATGAACATCTTGTAATCATTTAAGTTAATAATGTTCATTTTGTCGGTATTTGGTTCTTAAGTCAAAAATAGACTTCTTACACTTACATGTTGTTTATTTGGAAAAAGGATCATTATATCCAGAATGGTATTCATGATGTAGATATCATATATGTCATATATATCCAGTACATACATGCATTTATAATATTACAAAATCATTTATAGGTAAGAAATGAAATGCACCGTTCATGGAGACGGTAAGCCGTACGTACGCATGAACGCTACTTTCATTTCTATTTCTTATTTTATAGAATGGAATCATAATGATATAAAGGTATATTATAATTCCAGTATAATATCATATATAATATCATAGTTTTATCCTTTATATGTCCCACATATGGTATTTAACGAATCAAATCACTTTGAGGGGGCGGTAGTCCGCACATCCTAAAATGAAGATATCGTGTTTACCCATAATGGAAACCATAAAGGTATGCCCAAAATGAAAAAAAACAGAAGCTTAAGGAAAACATAAACATATTATATATCATATATAAAAATAGTGACATCATAATGGCCACCATTGAAGGTGTTAAATGAGTATTGAACAATCATCGTTTCGGGAGGCAGAATTTCGCCATCCACGGAAACCGTATGTTCTTTGACCATTTGATGTAGTTGTGTGAGAGTTTAGCTCAAATAAATATTATAACAACATACTTTTATATTTACGATACTGGTGTAGTTAAAAAATAAGTAAATAAAAACATTTTAGGGGGTTGGAGAAGCAAAATAAAACAAATGAACATGAGAGAATGAATTACCTTTAAAAGTGTAACTCCTTTTGATTTGAGACTAAAGGCTTCCTTTGAAAGGATTATGCCCAAAGGGAATCCTCTAGGAAGAGGAGAGGGATGTGGAGAGAGTAAATGGTCAGGGGTTGGCCGAGCCAAAGGCTTGAGGAGTGTTTGAAATGAGATAGAGGTGGGGGCCTTTTATAAGAGGAGAGGAGGGGCACTTTTGGAATGTAAATAAATATTACTTTATTTGAAAATGTGTTTCGGTTTTAAAAGGTCCCAAATTAATATAATTCGTGGATAAGGTGATAAGGGTTCTAAATCCACTCATCCAATTGGTTTTGTCCATGTGTAGTTTATATATTTTACATTGTCTTTCCATTTTATTTAAATCGTCAAATAATGATGTCATCGCTGCATCATTATTATGTCATACATAATTTAATTTATTTAATGTCTAAAAATCATAAAAAAAATACTATTATGTAGGAAATCTTTTTAGCTTTCCAATTACTATTTATAATCAAATATCTGATCTTTATAACCCCATGTAAAAATTGTTTTTGTAAAACATATTATGTTTGTGTCATTTTTACTTTTACATTAAATAAAAAGTTATTTATGTCATTTCCCAACCAAAATGTCCCCATGGGGTCCCCAAGTTGACCCATGGCTTTTATGGGTCGGCCATGACACAAAAAATAATGTTGGGACATGTTTCTAGGTCATTTCATATTATTAAAGCATTATTTATTCCTTAAACTACACTAATTACCACTAATCGCGATTAAAAACTTAATAAGTTACTATTCACCAAAAAAATTATTTTAATCTCATTGAACCACATTTTACTTCTTAATTACAACCATGTATGTCATATTTTAAAAATTCAATACACATTAGTGGTAAACTTTCACTTAACTGAAAAATCAGTTTGCTTGATTACCACTTAGTGGTTTCACTATTCATCAAAAATTGAAGTTTTTCAGAAAATTACCAAAAATTCACCCTAAGCTATATTTGATATTCCGAATTCAAAAATGAAGTCTATTTTAAAAAATTCAAATCATATATGTCACATTAATTAATTTAATAATTAATTCCCGCTGCCAGAGAAAATAGCATGTTTTTACAAAACAATAAGTATCAAAAGATTGACACCAGTTTAAGTCTAATTTCAAAGTGAAATTGATTCCAATGACCACCATTGGATAAAATGGTAAATATATATTCTAATTTCACTTCAAAACCAATTCAAAACATAATCTAATCATATAAATAAATTAGATTAAAAATCAGTTTTGATGTAAAATGCAGTATTTTTCACTATTCATTAAAAAATGAACATTATCAGAAAAATACCAAAAATTCACACAAAGTAAATTTTGATGTCCCAATAATAAAGGATAAGTTTATTTTGACAAACATAGTTTATTAAATTGTCAAAATATAGATTCAAAAATTGTTTTCCATCAAAAGGCAGTAAAACAATCTTTTAATAATATTAGTGTATTCCATGCATAAGATTGTATTTATTTTCATTTTTAGCCTCCATAACACTATCTTAATCGTTAATAGACATAGATAAAAATATCTATTATTCATTACTTACTTTGGATGTTACATCCTTCCCCCCTTTAGAAAATTGCGTCCCCGCAATTTATTTACTTATCGAATAAATGGGGGTACTTATCCCTCATTGCATTTTCAGATTCCCATGTTGCCTCTTCAATCATGTGGTTTTTCCACAAAACCTTTACCTGATGAATCACCTTATTCTGTAACACTTGCTCCATGTGCTCAAGAATCTGGACCGGTTGTTCCTCATAAGATAGGTTCTCTTCCAGCTGAACTACCTCTGGACTCAAAACATGAGATGGATCTGACATATACTTTCTAAACATCGAAATGTGAAAAACATTGTGTACCTAAGATAAACTCGGAGGTAAAGCCACTCGGTACGCAACTGATCCAACTTTCTCAAGAATTTCGTATGGTTCAATGAACCTTGGACTCAACATTCCTTTCTTACCAAACCTCATCACACTTTTCCAAGGAGAAACCTTGAGAAAAACATGATCACCTACCTCGAAAGATAGATCCTTCCTCCGATTATCCGCATAACTCTTCTGCCTGCTCTGAGCTGTTCTCATGTGTTTCTGAATCATCTGAACTTTTTCTTCCATCTCTTCTACCAATTCTTGTCCCATCAACTTCCTTTCACCCACTTCATCCCAGAAAGATGGAGTTCGACACCGCATCCCATATAATGCCTGAAATGGTGCCATCTGTATACTGGAATGAAAACTGTTATTATATGAAAACTCAACCAAAGAACGATGTTGGCCCCAACTTCCCTGATAATCCATAGAACAAGCTCGTAGCATATCCTCCAATGTCTGAATTGTTCGTTCTGACTGCCCATCTGATCGAGGATGAAAAGCTGTACTAAAATTTAATTCAGTACCCAACGACTTCTGAAGGCCTTTCCAAAAGTTAGAAGTAAACCTGGGATCACGATCCGATACAATGGAGAGAGTAACTCCATGTAACCTGACTATCTCTTTAAGATACAAACGGGAAAGTTGATCAAGAGATAAAGTATCTCGTATAGCAAAGAAATGAGCAGATTTGGTCAAGCAATCAACAATAACCCAGATTGCATTATTACCTCGAGAAGTCTTCGGTAATCCAGCAACAAAGTCCATGTATATATTCTCCCATTTCCACTCTGGCACTGGTAAAGGCTGAAGCATCCCTTTCGGTAACTGCCGCTCTGCTTTAACCTGCTGACAAGTCAAACACTTCACAGTAAAATCAGCAATATCTCTTTTCATTCCATCCCACCAGTAATACTCCCGCAGATCTCTATACATCTTAGTACTACTCGGATGAAATGAAAACGGAGAACTATGAGCTTCACATAACAAATCTCTCTTTAATTGTTAATCACAAGGCACACACAATCTCTTCCCAAATCTCAAAACGCAATCATTATCAATGTTGAATTCAGGCAACTTACCTTTCTGAACCAGCTCTACCTTTTTCTGCAACTCACTGTCTTGCTTCTGTGATTGCTTGATTCTATCTGATAGAGATGATCTCACTGATACCTGAAACAAAACAGAAGGACTTCCTGCACCAACAACTTCTATGCCAAAGTTCATCAAATCCTTAACCAAAGGATCACGTTCCAAATGAAACATTGTTAATGAAGCATTAATTTTTCGACTCAAAGCATCAGCCACTTTATTTGCTTTTCCCGGATGGTAATGAATTGTACAATCATAATCCTTGATTAATTCCAGCCATCTCCTTTGTCTCATGTTTAACACTTTCTGAGTGAATATATACTTTAAACTTTTGTGATCGGTATATATTTCACAATTTACTCCATACAAATGATGCCTCCAAATTTTTAAAGCAAAAACAACAGCAGCTAATTCCAAATCATTTGTAAGGTAATTTACCTCATGGGTTTTCAACTATCATGTAGCATAAGCAATTACCTGATCATTCTGCATTAGGACGCAACCAAGTCCTTTCATTGAAGCATCACTGTATATAACAAACTCACCATTCCTGGAAGGTAGTGCCAAAACTGGAGCATTCACGAATCTTCTTTTTAAATCCTGAAAACAATCATCACATTCTTTTGTCCAGATAAACTTAACACCCTTCCGAGTTAGCTTAGTCATTGGACTAGATAACCGTGAAAAATTTCTAACAAACTTTCGGTAATAGCCCTCCAAACCAAGGAAGCTACGAATCTCGGTTAAATTTTTGGGTCTTGGCCATTCTTCCACAACTTTTGTTTTTGCAGGATCAACCGTTATTCCATCTTTAGAAACAATGTGACCAAGGAAAGAAATTTTTTGCAACCAAAACTAACACTTGCTGAATTTCCCATACCGTTTCTTTTCATTTATGGTTTGCAAGATAACCCTTAAATGTTTTTGATGCTCCTCTTTACTTTTAGAAAACACCAAAATATCATCAATGAAAACCACCACAAACTTATCCAAGAACTCATGGAAAATTCTATTCATTAAGTCCATGAATACAGCAGGTGCATTGGTTAGCCCAAAAGGCATTACTACAAATTCATAATGGCATATCTCATACGGAACGCGGTCTTCGGAATATCTGCCTCCTTTACCTTCAGCTGATGGTACCCCGATCTCAAGTCAATCTTTGAAAAAAACTGAGCACCCTGGAGCTGATCAAACAAATCATCGATATGTGGCAAAGGATATTTGATCTTAACAGTGATATTATTCAAGGCTCTATAATCAATGCAAAGTCTCATAGAACCATATTTATTTTTAACAAATAAAACAGGAGCACCCCATGGTGATGTTCTAGGTCTAATGAAACATTTCTGTAATAAATCTTGCAATTGCTCCTTCTACTCTAAAAGTTCAATTTGTGCCATTCGATAAGGGGGTTTTGAAATTGGCTTAGCATCAGGAACTAAGTCAACAGTAAACTCAACTTCCCGATATGGTATTATTCCAGGCAACTCATCAGGAAAAACATCAGGATACTCATTTACCACTAGCACATCATTAATCTGAACAGTTCCTCTATTTTCAACGACGTGTGAGAGGTAACATTCATATCCATATTTTACATGTTTCTTGGCCTCTTGATATGTTATCAAAAGTAAGGGTTCATTCTTGTAAACAAACTGAAAGTCTTTCTGAAAATAAACTTCTTTAGCTCTACAGTCAATCTTAGCATTGTAAATAGAGAGCCAATCCCTACCCAGGATAACATCAAACTCTACTAGAGGTAGAACAATAAGGTTTGCAAGTAGGTTCTTTCCACAGATAAGGATAGGAAGATTCTTATAAATTCTTTTTGCCTCGACACTTCCCCCAGGTGTTTTTACCAAATGTTCAGGAGTCATTTATTGAGATGGTATTCCCATTTTACTAGAAAAGGTTTCAGAGATGAAAGAATGTGTAGACCCCGAATCAAACAACACACTGACATAATCTAAAAAAACAAACAAAGTACCTGATACAACTTCATTTGATGGCCCGACATCTGCTGAAGTAGTTACAAAGGATTTCACCACCCCTTTCTGCTTGTAGTCTAACTGCTTCCCATCACTCAAGCTCCTTGTCGGACACTCGTTTTCATAGTGACCCATCTCATTGCACTTATAACATTTCACTAACTGTAAATCAAATTTGTTCTTACCTTCACCTTGATCCTTTTCAGTACAATCACGAGCCTTATGTCCCATCTTACCACATCGGTAGCACTTCCCAGAATTCAGAAGACATTCCCCAGCATGCCTTTTGCCACATTTATCACAAACTGGAAACTTAGTTCTCTTACCATCATACTTTTTTGAAGAATTCTTACCTTTCTCCTGCCACCTCGGTCTCTTCTTATGCTGGTTGTTATAGAAAACTTGGTCATCAGCAAACTCCATTTCCACCTTCTCAGCACATCGAACAAGATTTTCATAACTTTTAAACTCACGAGAAGCTAATTCCCTTCGATATTTTGGCTTTAATCCTGAGTAAAAATGATTGATTTTACTATCAAGGTCTCGGATAAAATTTGGAGCATAACTTGCCAATCGAGTGAACCGTTCTTCATAGGCAGCCACTGAGTCTTCCTCATGCCTCAATTCCAAGAATTGATTTTCCATCCTAAGTCGAACAGACTTAGGAAAATACTTCTCAAGAAACATAACTTTAAATTCATCCCAGTCAAGAGCATCAATCTCATCGGCGTCCCTGATATTTTTAACCATAGACCACCACTGATCTGCTTCACCCTCCAAACGGTAAATAGCAAGACTAACCTTTTGATTGTCTGAACACCCCATGACATCAAAAATCATCTCCAGGTCTTTAATCCACCCTTCAGCTAGCACAGGGTCAGATGATCCTCTGAATGATGGTGGATGTTGCCTCATGAAATGTTCCACCACTGACATGTTCCTCTGCGGTTGATCTGGCTGATCTCATGCATGGATACCACCTCCATTTATCGCTTGAGTCAACTGCGCCATTACTGCAACAAACTGTTCAGTTCCAATTCAGACCATTTCTGGATGCTGATTCGGAAGGTCATTTCCTTCTGTATGCCTTCCTAGCACTTCTTCCCTGTTTCCTCTGCGGAAAACCATTCTGAACAAACATGTCTTAGATGAAGCAACATGGTAATCTTTTAATGCTATATCATTTCGAAAAAAAATATTTTTGGATAGTCATTTAATATAATTCTAACTCCTAAAGTTATCTAAACCAACCTTTGATACCAACTATAAGGCCCCAGCCTTAAACCTTACATAATCTTGAGTTATTACAAGATTACACATTGAGGATCTTTTCGGGTTTAGAGTTTTAGAGAATTAGATCATAAAACATGCATTACATTCCACATATAAACAAAGTGGTTACATAAAGATAGTATTCTTCATTCCCATCAATGGAAACACATTTAAAATAAAACATGGATTTTTTCTTGACACATCCTTAACTCTATCATCTTATCATGTACCTTTCCCTTGACCTGTGAAAAACATTTCAAAAACATGGGATGAGCATAAAAACTCATTATGCGTTATAAAAAAAACATGGGAAGGAAACATGAGTTTATATATACATAAGAATGAAATCATACATTACCCATAAAACATAGGCACTTTAACATACCTCATAAAATCATGAATAAATCATAGAAATAATAAGACATAAAGGTAACTTGAGGCATTCATAACATTCTTACGTAGGGAGTAACCCTCTTGGTTATGTTTGGAATACCCATCACAGTATATTCCCTAAATCTCTTCGTAGAAACCTTAACGTTTCACTCCTTCGCGTTACCCAATGCATTGGAGAGCTATAACGGGCTCACCCGCCCTTAGTTTATCACGGAACCACCCGTCTTCATAATAATGCCCAAAAAACCATAACATAATCATATCACATAAAATATGCATAAAGGAAACATAACATTTCCACATTTCAATCACGAGATATCAATACAACACATTGATATAATAAAAACATTATGAAAACCATTTTCAATACCAATGTAATACATGGTATTTATTTTTCGTTTTAAAAAAATGGTATGGCTTGTAGAGGAAGTTGAAACTCAAATAACGGTCACGACGGCGGAGAATTCGTTGTCGCCGCATACGTACGACAAAAACATTCCCTTTTGTCGTTTAGTAAACGCTTCGTATAAAAAAGAATCTTTTTGAATAAACGTAAAAGTCAAAGGGGTTTATACACCGTATAAAAGAAAGTTGTGTATAAAATAAAATATGCCTCAATGAAAGGAGATTGAGACGAAGTCCCATACCTCATATCCGACATGACCCAACCATTCTTTAATCTCCTGAATAATAAACTTGAGTTAATATATACTTTCTTAAGAACCTTTTTCAAGTTCATTATTCCTTTTATACCATGTTATGAACATCATGTAATCATTTAATTTAATAATGTTCATTTTGTCGGTATTTGGTTCTTAAGTCAAAAATAGACTTCTTACACTTACATGTTGTTAATTTGGTCAAAGGTTAATTATATCCAGAATGGTATTCATGATGTAGATATCATATATGTCATATATATCCAGTAAATACATGCATTTATAATATTACATAATCATTTAGAGGTAAGAAATCAAATGCACCGTTCATGGAGACGGTAAGCCGTACGTAGGCATGAACGCTACTTTCATTTCTATTTCGTATTTTATAGAATGGAATCATAATGATATAAAGGTATATTATAATTCCAGTATAATATCATATATAATATCATAGTTACATCCTTTATATGTCCCACATATGGTATTTAACGAATCAAATCACTTTGAGGGGGCGGTAGTCCGCACTTCCTAAAATGAAGATATCGTGTTTACCCATAATGGAAACCATAAAGGTATGCCCAAAATGAAAAAAACAGAAGCTTAAGGAAAACATAAACATATTATATATCATATATAATAATAGTGACATCATAATGGCCACCTTTGAAGGTGTTAAATGAGTATTGAACAATCATTGTTTCGGGAGGCAGAATTTCTCCATCCACGGAAACCGTATGTTCTTTAACCATTTGATGTTGTTGTGTGAGATTGTAGCTCAAATAAATGTTATAACAACATCCTTTTATATTTAAGATACTGTTTTTGTTACAAAATAAGTAAATAAAAAGAGTTTAGGGGGTTGGAGAGGCAAAATAAAACAAATGAACATGAGAGAATGAATTACCTTTAAAAGTGTAACTTCTTTTGATTTGAGCCTAAAGGATTCCTTTGAAAGGATTATTCCCAAAAAGGAATCCTCTAGGATGAGGAGAGGGATGTGGAGAGAGTAAATGGGTAGGGTTTGGACGATCCAAAGGCTTGAGGAGTGTGTGAAATGAGGTAGAGGTGGGGGCCTTTTATAAGAGGAGAGGAGGGGCACTTTTGGAAAGTAAATAAATATTACTTTATTTGAAAATGTGTTTAGGTTTTTATAAGGTCCCAAATTGATATAATTCTTGGATAAGGTGATAAGGGTTCTAAATCCACTCATCCAATTGGTTTTGGCCATGTGTAGTTCATATATTATACATTGTATTTCCATTTTATTTAAATCGTCAAATAATGATATCATCGCTGCATCATTATTATGTAATAAATAATTTAATTTATTTAATGTCTAAAAATCATAAAAAAATACTATGATGTAGGAAATCTTTTTTGCTTTCCAATTACTATTTATAATAAAATATCTGATCTTTATAACCCCATGTAAAAATTGTTTTCGTAAAACATATTATGTTTGTGTCATTTTTACTTTTACATTAAATAAAAAGTTATTTATGTCATTTCCCAACCAAAATGTCCCCATGGGGTCCCCAAGTTGACACATGGCTTTTCTTGGTCTTCCATGACACAACCAATAAGGGTGGGACATGTGTCTAGGTCATTTCATATTATTAAAGCATTATTTATACCTTAAACTACACTAATTACCACTAATCACGATTAAAAACATAATAAGTTACTATTCACCAAAAAAATTATTTTAATCTCATTGAACCACATTTTACTTATTAATGACCGCCATGTATGTCTGATTTTCAAAATTCAATACACATTAGTGGTAAACTTTCATTTAACTGAAAAATCAGTTTGCTTGATTACCACTTAGTGGTTTCACTATTCATCAAAAATTGAAGTTTTTCAGAAAATTAGCAAAAATTCACCCTAAGCTATATTTGATATTACGAATTTAAAAATGAAGTCTATTTTACAAAAATCAAATCATATAAGTCACATTAATTATTTTAATAATTAATTCCCGCTGCCAGAGCAAATAGCGTGTTTTAACAAAACAATAAGTATCAAAAGATTGACACCAGTTTAAGTCTAATTTAAAAGTGAAATTGATTCCAATGACCACCATTGGATAAAATGGTAAAAATATATACTAATTTAACTTCAAAACCAATTCAAAACATAATCTAATCATATAAATAAATTAGATTAAAAAGCAGTTTTGATGTAAAATGCAGTATTTTTCACTATTCATTAAAAAATGAACATTGTCAGAAAAATACCAAAAATTCACACAAAGTAAATTTTGATGTCCCAATAATAAAGGATAAGTTTATTTTGACAAACATAGTTTATAAAATTGTCAAAATATAGATTCAAAAATGGTTTGCCATCAAAAGGCAGTAAAACAATCTTTTAAGAATATTAGTGTATTCCATGCATAAGATTGTATTTATTTTCATTTTAAGGCTCTATAACACTATCTTAATCATTAATAGACATAAATAAAAATATCTATTATTCATTACTTACTTGGGATGTTACATTATCTAATGTACTTAATTACCCAAAGACCATAGATTTATGAGTTTTTTGGGTTGTATTATCTATATTCTTTTGTAACAAATCATGAATTAATGTGTAATAAAGACAAGGGTTGTCATAGTTGGTAATAGTGGAATGTTTAGTTATTTTTGGGATTATGATTGTGAAAATATAGAGAAATACATATTCATATGAATAAACATTATAAAACATCCATAAATACTTTCAATGTATTGATTAAGTGGTTCTCAATAAAATTCATCTTGATCAGTACACAACATGTGGATGTGGATCTAGACTAGAGGTAACTCGGATAAAAATCCTGAAAAGGGAGATTAAAATGGATTAAATTATCATGTGGTTAATGAAAATGGGGTTTACAACATACCGGTTTTGACACTCCATGGGGATATGCTTGGTAAATTCACAAAGTCATTATGAACCATTAATAAGTGAATAAAAATTCCAAAAAGAGTCTATGTTAAGAAATAAATTATGGATAACATAGATTGAACCAAAAAAAATACATATGTTAAGGAATAAACATCTTTTATAAGTTATCCTAGTAATTTTATTGGACATTTTTTGTTTAAAAGTATAATAGTCCACATTCCTATTTTTTCCTTCATTCTTTCCAATGGTAGGAAATTGGAGAAACAAATTAAGAAACCAATGAATATTATAATTTGATAACTACCTGAACAATATGGTTTTCTTAATGAAAGAAGTAATTATGAACTTTGGGATAATACTCTCTTATTTGACTCATGTATTAAATAGAAATCTATATTAGGAGGAACAACCAAATACCCCCAAGAATGAGCATGGTGTAATTAAGAACATTATATGATAAATGCCTCTAAAATAAAATGGATTATCTGATCCCTTAATGATGGAACAAAGGATCAATTCTATTGAAATTATATTCTCCATCCTTCAATGTTCCATGAAAGATAAGGCTATATTGGTTGAAATTCTTATGGAGGGAGAATTTGATTAGTGGTGGACATTGATTCAAAATATGAAGCCTTAGGAATATATTGAAGGTATGCGGTGGAAGGAATTCTATAAAAAAATTCAAAAAATATTTTCCAGATCCTCTCTGAATTAAAATGCAATGGGTTTTATTTACCCTCATGAAATAAGATTATGAATTCATTAGGGCATATGATGAAAACATCCCATGACTTTCACAAAACATCTCGATCATTTTCAGTAACACCAAATGATAAGATAACCGTTTATTTGATAGGATAAAACTGAGTCTAATAAATTCAATGGGGATTGTGGACTTTTAATACTATGATGGAAATGTCTGATGTTCCATAAAATATGAATAGATATTAGAAAATATCAAGGGTCACATTGGTAAAATAAGAGGAAAGTGTGTCATAATTTTCATGGTACAATGGAGAATCCTAATGGTGGTAATAAATTTCAACATCCCACTTGTAAAAGTATTGAATGATTCAAATTGAAAATTTCCTAAAAGGGATGAAGAAATCATTTAGTTATGTATATTAAGGGATCCTAAGGAGTGATTGTTCACAGGATAAACACACCAATGTAATCGACGATCATTTTTCTCCAGTCAACACTTAAACTATATTCCAATGTTTGAACTATAATAAACAATGATAATATGTGAACTGCTACCCTAATCTAAGGGATATCAAATACAATTAATTCTAAAAACCTTTAAGGATGAATGTATGAGCATATTCTATCATACCTTCTGAGTAGGATCATGGCCATGATTCGGTGATAGGTACGCTAGTTATTCATTCATGAATAGATATTTTACTTTTTGATTATACTTCTACACATTCATTCATATCAGACAAGATTCATAGAACTATTCAAACACCCCCACTGATTATTGATGTATAATTATTAATGCAAATAAAAAATTAATCAATTATTTCATCCCAAGTATATGACTCATCCAATATCAAAATTTGTGGGCTAAACATACCATCTATCCTTTTGGTACTCACTTATGTGTAATTTGATGAAAATCTGGGTATGGATGGTCTTACCTTACATAGATACATATTAAATTTCTATGATAAATAAATCACTCTTTGTATCCTGAATCATCTTATGATTCAATATAAGTGTAAGGAGGATGATGAATCTTCATTTAGACTAACATCGCAAGCATGGATATAATTTCTATATGTAAAATCATATCCTGATAAAAATATTAAGTCTAAGGAAAAGATCATCCTTGAATACATCCCATTATGAGGGATAGACTAAGGTTTTTCTCAAAGAATTGTCTAGTCTTACTCCTAGATGTGAGGTTGAATTTTCAATCAATCTTATACCTTAGATGTTTCCATTATCTAATAATTCATATAGAATGGTTTTCATGGAACTTGAGTAATAGAGTAAACAGCCTCTAGATATCATAGATAAAGGATTGATATTCCCAGGTGCTTCACCATTGGTTATACTAGTCCTCTTCATCAAGAAGAGATATGGTTCAAAATGCCTTTGTATTAATAATAATAAATATAATAATATTATGATAAAAAATAATCCTCCATCATAGATTAGTGTTCTGTTTTATTAAATATATGGAGAAAAATACTTCTTCAATGTGGATATTCAGTCATGGTATTGTCATGTAATTTTTAAAAAGGTGGATATCCCCAAAAATTCATTCTGTACAAGGTACATGTACAGTGAGTTCATTGAAATTCCATTCAAAACCAGTAATGATTCAATAATCATCAGGGAATTAATGAAGAGAGTTTTTAGATATTACATAAAATCATTTAGGGTTTTTTAGAGTTGATATTCTAATATACTCCAATAGTATAGAGGAACATGAATATCATATGATCACTATTCTAAATACCGTATGAAAGGAGAACCTTCATGAAAATTATAGAAATTAAGAGTTCTGGTTGAATAAATTATCATTCTTGTCGAATGATATCACATAAAAGGGGATATAGGTTTCCCCTTCTATGAAATCCATGCACTTTAATACACACATAATCATGAATTATTATATAAATTATTCACTTGATACAAAATGGAAATTTGAGAGTTCCAGTTTATTTGGGATTTAGGAATATTATATAACAACTGAAAACATAAAACTCACAACATATTTATTGAACAATTCCTTTACATAATGATGACATTCCCTCATAAATTTCATTTCATGGGATTACCTGAGCACATACATGTGAAAAGGATGAGCTATAAATCCCATTGAAAGAGTAAACAAGGCATAACATTAATAATACAATACATTTTACGAAATAGGAATATCAATGGAGCATAAAAGAAAATGAATATAAAAGAATGATATTGAAAGTTTATCATAACATGGAAATGTGAAAACAACACTTAATATGGAATTAGCATGAGCCAAGTCTAATTGAACATGGGGCATGAGTAAACCCTCATTGCAATTGAATTATCATGAGTAAATCATAATTTCACTTGAATTATCATTTGTAAATCCTCATTTCACTTGACTTGTCATGATACTAATTTTTACCCAATACAATGGTGGGATATCAGGGTGCACCCTTCTTAATCATTTCATTTCATGCATAAGGGGTTCATGTGGATCATAAAACATGGATTTATCATCATGAATTCCAAAATAAAGTAGTATGGAATTCATACATGAAAATCTATAATAAATAAGTAAATGTTCCGAAAGTCGAATACCCTTGATAGAGAAATGGGTATGGTATTCACTACACAATTACATTTGCTTGGAATAACGTGGTGCAATTTCAGCAGCATAGCGGAGTGACATAAGAATTCATAAAATTTTTATGAGAGAGAAAAGAGTGTATCATTACAATAATTCCCCCTTAAAAAACCTAGTCCTCAAAATTTCCTTCTCACACACTAAAACAGATGTGGGTACCTCTGCTTCATCACTTCATCTGATTCCCATGTCTCTTTTCAAACAAGTATTTTTACCACAACACATTGATGAGGGGTATTGTCTTATTTCATAGATCATATTCTCTATGAACTAAGAACATTACCGGTTGCTCCTCATAATAATTATCATCCTCTAATAGTACTACCTCTGAAGAGAGTGCATGTGAAGGGTCTATTATTTACTTTGTTAAGAGGGATTCATGAATGACATCGTGTACATTAGAAATGGAAGGTGGATGTGGTAGTGGATAGCCAATAGCCCCAACATGATCAAGAATCTAGAAGTGTACAATGTACATAGGACTTACCTTCCCTTTATTTCCAAACCTCAAGAGCTTCTTCCATGGAGATATGTATAGAAATACCATGTCTCCAAATTTTAACTCATTGTCTTGTCCATGGTTATTTGTATAACTCTTTAGAAAACTTTGGGATACCTTGATATGTTTCTGAATGGTTTTCACCTTATCTATCATTTCATCAACCATTTCAGGTTCTAGAAAATTACGCTCACCGACTTCATCCGAACACAACTATGTTTTACACCTTTTTCTCAAAAAGGGATTCATATGGTTCCATTCAGATGCTCGAGTGGGAACTATTATTGTATGAAAATTAATCAAGTGGAAGATGCGGGTCTCGTCCACCTTTGAAGTCCATAGAACAAGATCCTAACATATCTTCTAGTGTCTGAATAGTTCAATTAGATTTCCAATACGTTTGGGGATGATAGGTCGTACTGAAGTTCAGATCAATGCTTACAGCATATTGGAGACTTTTCCATAACATCAAGGTGAATCTAGGATCACAATCGGATATTATAGATAATGGTACTCTATACAGACTTACCACTTCTTTGATGTAAATTCGTGCAATTTGATCCAATGAGAATTCCTCTTGAATCATGATAAAGTGATCGGTCTTCATAAGGCGATCCAAAATGACCCATATAGAATTGTTTCCTCTAGATTCCCTTGGAAGTCTACTGGCAATGTCCATGGTAATGTTCTCCCACTTCAATGTTGGTATTGGTAGTGGTTACATCACCCTCTTATAGTTTTTCATCTCAGCCTTAACTAGCTGATAGACCAGGCACATTTATGTATATTCAGATATATCACTTTTCATATTGTCCCTCCAAAATTTTTCTCATACATCTCGATACATCGTTGTGCTCCCCGGGTGAATAGAGAATGTTGAGAAATTTGCGTCATTCAAAAGCTCCTTATTTATCTCTATATCATATTTTCCACATAATCGTGACCGAAATCTCACAATTCCATCCTTGTCAACCATGAACTCTGAGTATTTCACATTTTTTGTAGCTTCCAACGATTTTAGAATTTCCACATCCTTTTTTTGAGGATCCTTTGTTTTCTCTAGGATGGATGGTTTAGCAATCATATGTGAAAAAATTTATGATGTTCCACCCTTAATAATTCCCATGTCCACCCTCTACAAATTTAATAATATTGGATCCTTATCAATTATCATCATTGAAAACGATGTAGGATCCTTTCTTATTAGAGAATCTTCCACCGTGTTTGCCTTACTGGGATGGTAGTCGATTCAGAAGTCATATTCCTTGATGATTTTTATCCATCATCATTGGAACATATTAATATCTTTTTGTGTGAATATATATTTGAGGCTCTCGTGATCATTATATATCTCACACTTCTCCCCATAGAGATAATGCCGCTAGATATCAAAAAAATGATCACAGCTGCCAACTCCAGATCGTGCATGGGATAGTTTTCCGCATTGATTTTCATCGGCCTAGAGGCATATTCTATCAATTTATTATTCTTAATTAACACACAACCAAATCCCTACTTTGATGCATCACTAAATTCAACAAATGTTCTCCACTCGTGGGTAATGTGAACACGAGCACAGGGATAAGCCTCATTTTCATATTCCTAAATATTTATTCACATTCATAACTCCATGAAAACATTACTCCCATCTGAGTTAGCATTGTAAGAGGGATTGACAATCATGAGAAATTTCTCACAAATCGGTGAAATGAACCAGATAACCCCTTGAATCTACGGATATCTGTTATAGATGTTGTCATAATCCATCACTCAATTGTAGTTGTCTGGGAGGGATCCATATATATCCAGTTTATTATAATGATGTGACCCAAGAATGAGACCTCCTTCAACCAAAACTCACACTTTTTGTAATTTTCATAGAAATTCTCTTTTCACAAGGTCTCTAGTACAGTTCTTAAATTCTCCTCATGATCCTCCTGGATTTCGATGTATATTAGATTATCATCTATAAATACAACCACAAATTTGACGATATAATATCTAAAGAGTTTATTCATCATGTCCATGAATATTGATGGAGAATTTGTGAGTCTGGAAGGAATTAATATGAATTCACAGTTCCTGTATCTAGTATATAATGAACTCTAGGGAATATCGTCCTTCTTCACCTAACTTTATAATATCCTGACCGCAAATATAGCTTAGAGGAGTATTTCATCCATACAGATGATAGAATAATTCACCAATTCGGGGAAGAGGATACTTGTTCTTTATCGTGATTTTTTATGCTCAAAATAATCGATAAAAAGGCGTAGTGACTGTTCTTACTTCTTGACGAAGAGGACTAGTGAACCCCACAGTGAAGCACTTGGGTGTATAAACACTTCTTCCAGATTCTCCTATAGCTATTTCTTCATCTCCTCAAGATCCAAAACAACCATTCTATATAGATTCCTGGATATTGGAAACTCCCTAGGAATTAATCCAATTGATAATTCAATATCTCTACTAGGAGGAAGATCAGAAAATTCATCGGGATACACTTTAGTGAATTCCCTCACAATAAGCATGTATTAAAAAATGGTTTCCTCCTTAGACTCAATCCTCTATGCTAGACAAGTGCCCTCATAGGGTAGTAATATCCATGATTGAGATGATGTTGCTAAATAATATTCATCCTCTTCTATGAAATTGTTTATAACTGGGGGTCAATTATCCATATGGATAGTGATTTCCCTCTCACGTCAATTTATGTTGGCTCTATATAAGAAAATCAAATCCAAGACAAAAATTGCATCAAATAACACTATAGGAAGTATGACGAGGTTCACCGCAAAGTTCAATCCACTGATTATGATAGGGGGAGATATATTCATTAGATTCAATGATTTCCACATTTTCCGTACACACCGACATCTTTACATACAATATTTTAAGTTGTGTTGTGATTTTTCTATTAAACATTCGAGATACAAAAGACTGAATAACACAATAATCGTAAAGTATGATTTCTATTATTGAATGAATAACTAGTGTACATATCACCACATTGTTTTCATAGTTCACTTTAGCAGTAGTGATGGAAGATTCTCCTCTTTTATTCCTTGGAGGTTATTGGTTGCCTCAAAAAACCCTTGCCTATATGTAATGTTTTTCATGGTTCCCTAGTTCTTTGTAGGTGAAGCAATGAAAAATTTGGTGAGGTTCTAATAGATTATTCCCCTCCTCTGTTACAGCTATGGGATTTTATTTTTGGTAGTTAACATCTACATTCTCTTATCTTCCACACCTAAAGAATTTCATCATCCTCTTCAAGAAATTTCCAGGGTGCTTCTTTCCACAGCTTTGGGACGTGGTCGACAATGCAATTGCAGTTAATGACAATGTCAGAGGCATATTGTGAAATCATTCTAATGTTTTCTTCACACGCTCTGCTGGATTCATCATCTTATTTCATTAGGGCATGGAAGTCCCTTTCTATCATTAGTTGGAGGGTGCGAGGAAAATATTTTTTGAAAAACATTTTCTGGAAATTCATCAATTCTAGTGCCTCGATCTCCTCCTCGGGTAATATATTTTTGATCCATGTCCATCACTGATCAGATTACCCTTTCATAAGATAATCATCTAAAATAACCTTCTCTTTTTCAGAACATTGAAGGATGGGGATGATCTTTTCAATGGATTTGATCTATTGTTCGGCGATTGAGGGATCAGATGACCCATGAAATTTAGGAGGCCTTTGTCTCATGAAGCTCTCGATTGCGACTTGTTATTTATTGGGGGGAGGGTTGAAAATTCCTCTTGACCACTGCTTCCATTAAAATATTGTGTTAACAAAGTGATTATCGGGACAAAGTTCACAATTCCCACAACCATTGGATTGGGAGTCTCATTAGAACAACCATCACATTGATCTTCAAATCAGTTGTTAGCTCGAGTCCTCCTATTACCAAACATTGGCTAGAATAAAAGGAAATACAGGGGTGACACATAAAGGGTAATCCATTGTCAAAAACAAAAGACATAAAAATAACTTTTATTTTTATAACATGTCAATCTATAGGATTCAATAAATTTTATCCATGATCTACCTCCCAACATATATTCTTAAGAGCATTTGTTTATTCCCAAAAAAATGGTTCATAATAATCTTGTGAATTTACCCAAGAATATCCCCTGGGAGTATCGTTACCAAGAGTGCAGCAAGGCCCTTTTTCATGTACCAGGAAACTCCAGGTCAAGCCTGAATCTCCTTTTCAGAGTTTTTACTCCTAGGAACATATGTTCCAGACCCACCTCTACCAACCCGTTTCAAGATTGGGATTTATTTTATTGATAAACTACGTACTCAATACTCACCAAATTTTTGGATATTTTTATTATACTTATTCTCGTCTCTAAGTATTATCTAGGGTTTTTTAATCCTAATCCCAAAAATAAATAAACCTAGCCTCTGATACCAACTATAAGAACCCTTCTCTATATTAGACACTTAATCCTGATTTATTCCATAAACTCTTCACTAGATAAAACATGGAAGATCAATGGGTATACTGTCTTTGGGGATACGAAAAATTACAAAACAACATAAAACCTAAAACACAGAACATCTTTATTGAAAATTTTTGTTACAGAACCATGAAATTTCCTCGTACTTAGCATTGTATTGGATAACCTGAGGACATACATGTGAAATGGGTGATTTATAAAGCCCACAAAGGGATTAAACATGGAAAAACATTAAAAATACAATAAATGTAAGGAAATAGGATTATCAATGGATTATAAAATAATATGAACTTAAATGCATGATATAGCATGATTATCATAACATGGAAATGTGACACCAACACTTAACATGGAATTAGCCTGATCCAAGTCTCATTGTACATAGAGCATGAGTAAACCCACTTTTCACTTGAATTGGAATGAGTAAATCCTCATTACACTTGAATTATAATGAGTCAATCTTCATTTCACTTGATGTATCATGATATTAATCATTACCCTATGCATTGGAGCGCTATCAGGATACACCCTTCTTAATCATTTCATTTCATGCATAAGTGTGCCACATGGATCATAAAACATGGATTCATCATTATTTATTCAATGATAAAGGAATGTGTAATTTATACCTGAAACTATATAATCAATAAGTAAATGTGCAAATAGTTGAATACCCTTGATAGAGAAATGGGCATGGTATTCAGTACACAATGAATTTGTCTTGGAAAAATGCATTCCAATTTTGGCAGCATAACGGCATGAGATAAGAATTCATAAAAATGGATGATGATAGAGAAAGTGGTGTCTCATCAAATTTACATGAAATGGAAAGTAAGGGGGCATATAGTTACATGGTCCAACATATGTAATGGAATTTTTATTTATAATACAAAATAATTGCTTGAATGTAAATGAGGATAGAGAAATTCGTTTTGGAATTTCGGTATGGAAACAGGTGCACATGGGAGGCATTAATAGGAGGTAAATGGGTCTCTCATTATTCAAAAATATATAGGGATGTATGGGGGAGAATATAAATGATACTCCAACATTTATAATTGAAAATAAAATGGAATAACAATGTTATGAAACGTGGATAAAATGAGAAAGGAAGGAATACCTTACTTGGAAGAGTGATCCCAAAGGCTTGGGAGAGACTTGAGAGAGTATTCTTGGGAGCTTGGGGTTCCTTGGGAAGATTATAAAGAGAGGAGGGAAGAGGTTAGATGAACTCCAAATTCTTTAAGTGAAGAGTATGTTAGAGCTTTGTTGGGTTTATATATGAAAGGAGAGTGAACTATTTATTATTTAGGTTTGGGACACCACACATTAAACAAATCAATACCACAAACAGGCCCATGGTTTTTACCCATTTTATTCACCAAAAGGGAGTATAAAACCATATTTTAGTATGAAAATGGCCTAAATTCTTAAAATAATAGAGTTTCGTAAGTGGATCTGATTCACACACTCAGGTGAATCTATTTAAAAAGATAAAATGTTTTATAAGTCTTGGATGTTTCATTAAGGCTTTGTAAAATAAATAAAAAAACCCAAAATCACATTATATTTGTTGTAAAACATATATTATCAAAACCTAATGTTTATATTATTTTATTACATCACTATTGATTCGTCACGATGTCATAAAACACATTATATATTATAACGGTTTTTGATTTTTACCCACAAATTCGATTGTCTTAAAAATTTATGAAAAATTTACCATTGGATAATTATGACCTCATATATCCAAAAATAATATTAATTTTATCCAAATAATTTCCTAAATATTTGAATTTTCAGTTTTAAAATTATAATTGACATTTATCGAAAATTCATGGGCTTTGACAAAAGCAACTTTCATTCCATAATAAAAATTACAATTATATTCATAAAAATTATATGATCATTTATACACAATATAAAGTAATATAATAATAAAAATAATGTATTAAAATAATATGTAATTCAAAAATAAATTAATGTTTAAAAATAGATTTCTATGTTGAATATTATCTAAAAATTATACGTGTTCTTTAAAAACTATTTAGAAAGTAACCATAATAAAATGAATTTGTATTCATTATTATATAAAATGAAATGCAAATAATTATAGTGCTAAGGTATTGTTAAATTACCCTTTATAACACCCAGATAAGACTGAAGGGTATGGTGTGTGATGGTGACAGACTCTAGGTGTGGCTCAGATAACATCGTTCGGGTGGTAATCTCTACCGACTTCCACTTCTCCCGTCAGCAGTTTTTTTAAATCATAACAGGTTAAAGATCTACTTGGGCTAGGTCAAGAGTGATTCCCAATGAAGCCACCTCTTTTACGATATCTAACAAATGGGCTTTTTATGGGGAAAGTATAATGGGTGAGGCCATCACATCCTTTGTTTGAGTAAATTGGATTTGTTAATGCAATATATTTTCACTAATCATGTGATCGCTGTTCAACGATTATATTAGAAACGGTCACAATTCATAATGGTATTTTAAAAATCCAAAATCATAATACCAAATAAGTTCATATGTTATATAACCATTAACATAATAAGACATTTAATTAGATCAAAGGGAATTTCCATTTTAAAAATTATTGGTCGTTAAACATTCTAAAACAATATCCATTTAAGGATGAACAAGGTTAACATCTATGACAGATGTCAATTGTTTCCATATACTTGGTGGGTATTTTCAATAATTACTATTAAATTAATCACATTCTTAAAACCCTATAACCAAGATAAATCAGACAGAATTAATGTTCTTATGGATTAATAAATGTGAATATATCTTCATGGAGTTGAATAAGGGGCTTATCACTTCACTTTTACCCTGCTACCCATATGCGGGGAACAATTTGTTATATAAAATGATTATTTGAATAAGTAATTTGGCTACGTGCTAATTCGTAATTAATATTCACTAGCATATTCCCTTTATGTTTATGAAAATAAATAATCAATGAAATATTTGGAGTTGGCTATAGAGATATTCATGATGAAAATATAGTGGAATTATATCTTTAGGGAGAATTATGATATATATACAGATCATAAGATACTCAATTATATATTCACATAGAATGATCTGAATATTATATAGAAAATATGACTAGAGCTATGTAAGTATGATTAATGCTCAATCCCCGACCGTCTTATGAAAGAAAAAGAATTATAGGACACTATAATTCTTACGGATCCAATAATTTCATCATTATTGATAATGAAGAAGGATATGATCTTATTATAGATGAAAATGATGGATATATAATCATAAAGGAACAACATTGTCAATCCTTTAAAAAACTATTTCTCAACCATCCATTCTAGGGAAGATGAATAATTCAAAAAGATACTCTGTGTAAATTAAAAAGAAGGTATAATCAATGAGAATATGGAAATCATTATAGTTCAAAATAAATGAAAATGGATTTGTACGATTTGGGTCATGAATATGAGAATAATAAAATATTAAGTTAAATACAGAGCTATTGGATGATGCACAATGCCCTACATTCTCCATCCATATAGATAGCTTGAAGAGTGTTGATATATCATAGAGAACCATTTCTTAAGCAGTATTAATATAGATAACATGCTACATACATTAGGTATTATTATATGTTATCATGTGTGGGATAAATGGAAAAAACCTAAGGGGATGATTCATCTATTACCCATACCTACATGTAAAATGGGAAACCATAACCATAGAATTTCTCACTAGTCCACTAAATAAATCAAGATAAAATAATGCTTTATGGTTTTTGGTAGGACATATTACAAATGATTCTCACTTAATTACAATTTTTTAAGACATATCACATGATCAACTTGCAATGTTTTACATTAGGGAAGTGGTGATGCTACGTGGAACACTAATTTTGATTTTATATAATAGAGACCCATGATTATACCGCCATGTTCTAGAAGATTCTACATAATTCTTTCAATACTGTGTTGAAATATATAATGGATTATGACCCTCAAACTAATAGACAATATAATTGGACTATAAAGACACTTTTCGATATGTTGAGACCATGATCGATGGACTTCAGTGTAGGATGATATCATCATCTTTCTCTCGTAATGTTCTAATACAATAATAGTTTCCACTAATGAATCTAAATGGGTACCTATGAATCATTTTTACATTAATAGATTTAGAACAACTTTATTTTCAGATAAAGTTGGTGAACACAAACTACTATATCCAGAAATTGTCAAATAAATGGGGGAAAGGTCAACAACATAATGTTGCAGACCAGGTCTTCTCAGAGTCAATAGAACAGTTATGATGAGAATATTATATGAGACCTTGAGTTTGAGGTTGGAGAAAATTTATTCCTCTGTATATCACCATGGAAGAAAGTGATGGTATTCTGGAATAATGGAAATATTTTTTCAAGACACATCTACCAATTTGTAATTCTCAAACGCTTCATAGTGGTGGTCTACCGACAAGAACTCCCATATAACCTGTCTCAAGTTCCTGATATGTTCCATGTATACCTCTTAAGTAAATATATACCATACCCCTCAAATGTGGTGAATCCATAGGTGGAACTATTGTAAAATGGTATTCAATTTGAGGATCATTTTTTAATGATTTAATATCATAGAAAAAATTTCTATGTTATAAAACAGTACACCTAGTCAAAGTGCTATGGAGAAACCAATATTTTGTAGAAGTTATGTTGGAACCAATAGAGGTGATGGAATATAATTACCCTCATCTGCTTTATTTTTTGGATTGAAAAATCAATGGAAAAATTTATAAATGGGGTAATATTTTAACAACCCGAACATTTATATGTTAAAGTCTATATGGAACTGAAAAGAATTCTTAATTAGTGTTATATAAAAAACATGGAGATATTTGGTTTAATGGTATCAAATTTAAAATGTAGTTAATTATCATAACCTTTTATGACATAATTGTTGACAAGTGATTATATAATTATTATTAATATAGGGTTATAATACATCCAATTGAGATGATGAAAGATTCAATGGCCCCAACTCATAAGCTCGTTTCCTATGAAACCCATTTATTCGAGCTTCCGAAACAGATAAAATCACTTTTATATACCAATAACCAATCCCAATATTGAGATCCAATAACTAATTATTGAGTGAACCCATTTATGATATAAGTTAAATCTCATTGAGATCACGGCCAAAACCATGTTCACTAAACCACCCCATCAAAATCTCATCATCATGTATCTTACCCTCAATGAAATCACTACTTTGATAAAGGATCGTGTATTAAAACCCAAATATTATTATTTTTTATTTTGTATATAATGATGAATATATTTACTTATTATTTCTGTTACATTGGAATTGATTTTAATTTTGATACGATAAAACAAAACTCATATTTTTTTAATATAAAATTTTAATTAATTTATTTTTGATGAATTTGAAAATTTTAAAAATAAATGATATTTTTATAAAAAAAACACACCGAATTATATTTATTTAAAATAAATTATAATATAATTTTTTAGTAAGTCAAATGTAATTTTGATAAGGGTTTGAAACCATTAATTTTCCATTAACCAAACTTTCTCAATAACTATTTGTTCTTGTTTTAAAACAAAAAATAAAAAAATTTAGAAAATTATTTCGATAAAATAAATACCTTTTTTATAATCATAGAATACAAAATATCCATAGTAGAATTTTTAAAATATTCATAAATAGTCTAATTTGTGGGTAAAAATTATATACTATATAAAATAAAGAGTTTATGATGACATCTTCATGACCCAAAAGTGATGTCATAAATTATATAAAGGTTGTACATTACCACATCTATTTTTATCCTTCAAAGTAATGTGTTTTTATGTTATTTTATTAATTTTATAAATCCATTATTAGTTCCCAAAAACCAATATTATATTTTAATGTTTTAAAATAAATATTTTAAAAAACATGAATTACTTCTACATCATCAAGGGTAATATTTTATTGAGTTAATTCATTATACTTATAAACTAATTAAAATAACTCCATTGTGGAAGAAACTATATGAAAAACATGGGATGTTATATGGGTTTTATTGCTTTATTATATAGTTTCCAAAACCTATGTGTGGGAAATAATGAAGTACTCCCCTCTCTTACCATATATAAACCCACCCATTCTCTCTTTACTCTTCACTAAAAAAACTTAGTGCACATCCTTTCTCTGACCCCCCTTCTCTATATTTATCCAAATGTACCCCCATTCTCTCAAGAATATCACTTGAATATTTTTTAATCACCCTCCCAAGTTAAGGGATATAACAACCCAATAAATATACATCTTTTGTTAAAGGATATCTTGTCTCAATAGTGTAGAAAATGTTTTTTAAAACGGTTATTATTTTGTTTTTACATCGGATTTTGGTCAAATTATGACCAAATAAATTATAAATATTGTTTTTTACATTATTTATTTTAAACCCGACGTAAAAAACAAAAAACTGAAGTGTTTTTCACGTCGGTTACGAAAAAATGGACGTGGAAAACACTTCGGAGTCATGATGTATTATTTAGGTTATTTAAAAACCAAGTTTGAATATAATTTATCACGTTAGTTATTATATAACTAATGTCCTAAATCACGCCTCTGAGGCATTTATCACATCAGTTATGCAAATAATCGATGTGATAAAGTAGTATGCCTAGCGTTTTTCCATGTCGGTTAAATAATAATCGACTTGAGAAAATATATACTACCTCTGTTATAAAAAAACCGACATAAAAACCCATTCCATTCCATTTATTATTTAGGTTATGAAATAACTAACGTAATAGACATTCCCATGCATATGTTACATAGATTTTCAAATAACGGAGGTTAAAACAAATGTTGGCGCATTTTTTAGGTCGGTTATAAAATAACCGACGTAAAAAACCAAATTTTCATTTTAATTAAACCATTAAACCAAAAATATTCCCAGCAAAAAGAATACGTAAAACATAACAAAAATAGACCATCCCCGCTGGCCCACTGGATAGCCCCCCCCCCCCCCACTAGACACCCCTCACACCCCTAGAATACCCCCCTACCCCACCCTCATAGACATCCCCCAAACCACTGGACACCCAACCCCCCAAAAACTATGTGGAACCAAAAGAATACTGAAACAGAACAAAAACAAACCAACTCCCCCCCCCACCCCCACCCCACCCCACATAACAGCCTTCCCACAACCTTGGACACACTTCCACCCTCCTGGACAGCCCCCACACCCCTGGACTATAGCGACCCGTCATTTTCTTACATTACTATTACATCATTTCCAATATAAACAACATTATAGTATTACACATAGAGGATCCAAAGGCTAGGTGTCTTGGGAAAACTAGGACCACACATAACAAATACAACATCTAGCATAAACATTCATTTAATTTCTTCTTCTCTAGCTTCTTATTGGAACTTTTCCTCTCCTTAGTACATGTTTCCACCAGAGGATATACATCAAAAGGGGTGATATATAATCCCAATAAGATGATATATAAGAAAAATATATCATGGGGTGAGAATTGTCATAGCATAGAAAAAATATCATGAACATGAGAGGAGCATAAATAAAAGACATGAAATGTGGGAAAGCATAAAAATGAAACATCATGTCATAGTGGTTAACTACCACACATACTTGGGAACCAATCTAGCTTCATGTTCCCACATCATTTCACATTTACAAATTAGATTCATCACTTTACCCAGGGCATTGGAGCGCTGTATAATTCTGGGGGTACCCATCACTTTGAAACATTCATAATTGCGCCATACAATTCTGGGCGCACCTGTCACATCATAACATTATCATCATCATGCCTAACACATAGAACACCTATAAAAAATTTACATAACTAACCCATGGAATGTAATTGGTTTCATCTCATAAGAATACATTCATAAGATTTGGGTTCCCAATAGAAATTGGGAACAATATACTTGATGCAAGAACTATCAACCATGAATGAGAGGTAAAAGTTGAGTTCTTAAGAGAAGAGTTATTTCGAAAAACATTTGCATTGTCATAAACTTCATTAGTAGAAATTTATATCCCAGAAAAGTAAATACAGATATTAAAAAATGATCTTTAAGAGTGACCATATCAATATTGGAGTGAATGAGGTAGAACCTGAAGGTTGAATGTTGGGTTCGAGAATTTCCCCTTACCTTGTACCTGAATGATTCCTTCTCATTAATGTCCTATATAATTACATTATATTAATTAATTAGAAATAAAAAACCATTTTTACATTAATTGGGTTCATTATGGATTCATTATGAAATATTATGTTCCTTTGGATGACTTATATTGTTTAAAAACATTGTTCAGAGATATTCGTTTTTATGGTTTTTCTTGGGTGGTTCAGCTGTATTCTTAAATTGACGTTTGGGTAGTACATGGGTAAACATCCAAAAATGATATTACATGATATTAATGATATTAAAGGATCATTAATTATTTTATAATGAATTATATTAGATCCATGTGGATGAATCATTAGATAATAATTAAATGATGATTATTTGGGTTAATTTGGTCGGTTTTTGGATCACAACGAACTTGTTTTAACTTTTCACATTGTAAAATGTCCATAGGTTATTTCCAGAACATTAAATAGAACATAATACAAATATAAAATATTTTTTTCAACCATTAAAATGGTTTCATGACCATATCTGAGGGTAGAAATGGAAGAAGAAAGCATGTCATTCTTGAAGGTGATAAATTAACACCTCACAAACAACATTCCCTTTAATGAAATAAAAGCAAGAGGGAATGGGGTTAGGATGATATAATATCCCATTATAATCATATATATTATATAATATGTATAATAATGGAGTTACAATACAATTTGGATGATGATAGGTGGGGAGATATCAATAAATGAACTAGAACTTCAAAGGAAATTAAAGGATGAGATGGAGGGAAATTACCTCTTAAATCCTTCTCTTGAGAACCTCCTTAAGGGCCTAATCTTGGACATTTGATGAGACAAGAAGCTCTTGGACGTGGGGGAGGGGATATTAATGTTGTTTGGGAAGAGTTTAGAGAAGTCTTGGAGCTTGAGAGGTGTGAGGAAATAATGGTGTGACGGGTGGCTTTTATAGTGGAGGAGAGAGGGGTTTCCTTAATATAAAATTCATTAGATTATTATTTACCCACAAGACAAGTAATAGTGAGTATGTAATGATAAATAATAGAAATTTTGTAATTTAATCCCTAACCAAGTGGGCTTGTATCATCATAACATAACACATGACCCTATAATTAGCTTATTTAGCTTATTTTGTAAATTAAGGTATTTAACTATTCATAAAAAATGCAAGTATCTCAGGAAAATCCCAAAACGTTACCCCAACCATTTTTCAATGTTTAGAATCCAAAAATGTAGTCCATTTTTCAAAAATAATTTTCTAAATATTACTAATTTAATATTTAATTAAATTCATATTTTACTTAAAAAACAGTTTTTAAGATTAAAACTAATTTTATAGTGCATTAAGAAATTGCATAGGGTCTAATAAAATTATCTAAAAAGTATAAAACATTTATTAAATAATTTATAAATAAATATTAGGGAAATAAATATTCTTTTAAATTAATTAATTAATTATAATTATTTATTTATTACTTACAAAATACCAAAACATTTACTTATGTCAAATTGTCACTTTCTAAGATGTCTAAATGTTATTTTATTATTCATAGATAATTTTGATCTTATGTTGGATGATTTACTATTCATAAGGGTCATATTACTATTCATAAGGGTATGTTACTATTCCTATGGGTACGTTACTATTCAATAAAAATTATTTTTGTTTCATTAGACTCCAAAATCATCTTGAACACAATTGTGTATTTCGGATTTTTAAAATTCCAAACATATGAGTGAAAAACTTATGATTAAAGGTCACTTATCACTTAGTAGTTCATTATTTTGTGTTTTCAGTTTATTTTATGGCATAAATATAACAAGGTAATTTTCCATTGAATATCATTGTGTCGTTACATTCTTCCCCCCTTAAGAATTTCGCCCACGAAATTTCACTTTAGATAAACAAGTGAGGGTATTTCTCCTTAATTGCCTCTTCTGGTTCCCAAGTTGCTTCCTCAATCTTATGGTTCCTCCACAACACTTTGACAAGATGGGTTGTCTTCTTGCGTAGAACCTTATCTATCTTATCCATAATCTTTACTAGTTTCTTCTCATATGAGATATCATCTTCCAACTGCACCACCTCTGAGTTTAGTACATGAGAGGGGTCTGGTATGTACATCCTCAGTAGTGATACATGAAACACATCATAAACATGAGCCATATTCAGTGGAAGTGATAGACGATAATCCACAGATCCTATGCAGTAAAGGATCTCAAAGGGGCCAATATACCTTGGGCTTAGCTTCCCTTTCTTCCTGAATCGCATGACTCTCTTCCATGGAGATATTCAAAGGAAGACTTTATCTCCAATGTCAAACTCCAAGTCCCTTCAACTGTTGTCAACATAGATATTTTTCCAACTTTGATCTTCTTTGAGGTGTTTCTGGATGACTTGAACCTTCTCTTTCATCTATTGAATAAGATCGGGTCCAAGTAGCTTCGTTTCTCCAACTTCATCCCAATAGGTTGGAGTTCTACATCGTTTCCATACAGAGCTTCATATGGAGCCATCTGGATACTCAAGTGGAATATATTTTTGTATGAGATCTCAACCAATGGGAGATGCTAATCCCAACCACCTTTTAATTCAAGAGAGCTTGCTCTTAGCATATATTCATGTGTATGAATAGTCCTTTCAGACTGGATATCAATTTGGCGGTGATAGGCCGTGCTGAAATTAAATTCAGTACTCAATGCATGTTGAAGGATCCTCCAGAACATAGATGTGAATCTTGGGTCACTATCAAATACAATTTATAGTGGAACACCATGGAATCTCACCACTTCCTTTACATATATCTTTGCATGTTGATCAAGTGAGAGAACTTCACAAAATAGAGATAAAATGGGCAGTCTTGATGAGTCGATCAACCACAACCCATATCGCATTATTCCCCTTTGACGTCTTCGGGATACCGATAAAATATCCCATAGTAATGTTTTTCTATTTCCACATTGGTATAGGAAACGTCTTAATCATACCTTTGGACCATTGTCACTCAAATTTGAATTTCTGACATATCAAGCACATTGATATATATTCCGCAATTTCCTTCTTAATGTTATTCCACCAGAAGTGTTCATGGAGATCACGATACATCTTGGTACTCCCATGATGGATAGAGAAATTTGAGCTATGTGCATTATCCAATAGCTTCTTCTTTATCCCTAGTGATGAATGCACACAAATCTGTGTTCCAAACCGAATCACACCATCATCATTGATATGGAACTCTTGCAGCTTCCCTTCCATTACTGCATTCACCCTCTTTTGTATCTCCACATAATCCCTTTTTGGCTTCCTTAATCTTCTCTTGGATGGATAGTTGCGTAATAATTTGGTCAAGGTAAGATGTATCCCCTCTCCCTTATTATTTTCAAATCCATCCTTTTCATATCCAAGAAGATAGGGTATTTCTAAATCCTCAACATGGAAAGAGTTGCAGGTTCTTTTCTGCTTAGAGCATAGAAATCTTGTTTGCCATTCTAGAATGATAGTGAATAGAGCAATAATAATCCTTGATTAGCTCCAACCATCTCCTTTTACACATGTTGAGCTCCTTTTGGGTGAATATATACTTTCAGCTCTTATGTTTGGTGTATATGTCACACTTTTCACCATAAAGGTATTGCTGCCAGATTATCAATGCAAAAATCACGGCTGCCAGCTCTAGATCATGTGTCGGGTAGTTCTTCTCATTGATCTTCAACTGTCATGAGGCATAGGCTATCACATTATCATTTTGCATGAGTAAACAACCTAATCCTTTCTTTGAAGCATCATTGTATATCAAAAAACATTCTCCACTTTTCGGTAGTGTGAGTACAGGTGCAATGATCAGCCTTTTATTTTTCTACATGAAGCTTCCCTCACATTCTTCTGTCAAGACATACATTAACCCTTTCCTTATAAAATTAGTTAGAGGGCTTGACAATCGTGAGAAGTTTCTCACAAAACGTCGGTAGTCCCCAGCTAATCCATGAAATCTACGGATTTCTGTGACACTAGAGGTCTTGGACCATTCCTCAATCACCTTTTTCATGGAAGGATACAAATAAATTCCCTCACTTGTGATCACATGTCCCATGAACGTGACATGCTTCATCCAAAAGTCACACTTTCTGAACATGGCGTACAACATTTCCTTTCATAATGTCGCCAAAAGAAGTCTTATATGTTCTTCATGTTCCTCCTTTCTCTTAGAGTAGATGAGAATATCATTGATAAACACTACCACAAATTTGTCGATGTAATGTCTAAATACTTTATTCATCAAATCCATGAATATTGTAGGGGCATTAGTATGTCCAAAAGGCATCACCAAAAACTCGTAGTTCCCATACCTTTTTCGGAATTCAGTCATCTGAATATCTTCCTTCTTCACATTTACTAGATGATATCGAGAATGAAGATCCACCTTTGAGTAGTAATGGGCTCCTCTTAACTGGTCTAACAATTCATCAATCCTTGGGAGAGGATACTTGTTCTTTATGGTTATCTTTTGGAGTTCCTGATAATTGATACACAATGGCATGGTTCCATCCTTCTTCTTCACAAAAGATCACTGGCGCACCCCAAGGCGATGCCTAGGGCATATGAACCGTTTGTCTTGATGCTCTTGTAGCAGCTTCTTTAACTCCTCCAGTTCAATAGGAGCCATCCTATAGGGTAACATCGAGATAGGAGTTTCTCAAGCTATGAGTTTAATTGAGATCTCTACCTCATGATCCGGGGGAATTCTGGGTAACTCTTCGGGAAATGCATCGCAGTATTCCCACACGATGGGCATTTCTTGAAGGTTGGAACTTTACATCAACACAACCATTTGGGCGAGGTATGCTTCTTCATAGGGAATCAACACCCACACCATTGAATGATTTTTCAAAGGAGATTCATGATCTTCCTTGCATTTTTAGATGATCAGGGGATGTTTCAGAATATGAAAAGATATTTCCTTTTCCCAACAGTTGATATGCACTCTATATAACGAGAGCGAGTCCATTCCCATTATAGCGTCGAATTCCACCAAGGGAAGTATTATGAAATTTTCCGGAAGAATATTCCCACATACGCCAATAGGAGAAAAGTCAACCACATGGATTTCAATGATTTCACCACTTGGTGTTTTTATAGATATCTCTACTTTAAGGTTTCAGGGCTTTGATTCTATTGTTCTAGAAGACTTGCAAGGTATAAAGGAATGTGTAAAGCCAGAATCAAATCAGACTTTTTCAATTATTGAGTGAATAAGAAGTGTACCTTGTATGACTTCATTATCATGATTAACCTCTACAGTAGTGATGGAATAATCCTTCCCTTGTTCCTTTGGCTTTGGTGGCTGCAAACGCTGATTCCCCCCGAGAACTCGAGGTTTAGTGCACTGGTTTGTATAGTTCCGTAGCTTCTGAAAATAGTAGCATTGAACCATGAGTGGTTCTCTCCTTCCATAGGCAACATTCTCCTTCCTTTTTGTGTATTTTTGAGACTCTTGAGCATGGTTTCCTTCATTCCCACACTTGAAGCATTTCCCCATCCCTTTGAGGTAGTTCCCATGGTGTAACATTCCACATTTTTGGCATGTGGGTCGTTGATTTTTCTTCCCACCTATGTCACTAGATCCACCAGTGTGAAACTCCATATTTCGTTTCTTATCCCCATATCCATGGGTAAATTCTACAAACTCTATATCCACATTGAGAGCACACCGAACAACTTCTTCATTACTCCCAAATTCTCGAATTGCAATAGCGTTTTGAAGGTGGGGTTTTAATCCACAAAAGAATCTATCAATTTTTCTATCATTGTTGATAACAAAACCTGAAGCATACCTTACGAGCCTTGTGAAATTTTCTTTCATAGGTTGTGACAGATTCTCCTTATTTTTTCGTGAGCTATATGAATTCTCTCTCCAACTTCGTGCGAAGAGTTCATGGTAAATACATATTAATAAACATTCTCTTAATGTCTTCCCATTCCATCTCTTTAATTTCCTCTATTGGCATGGTGTTCATAATCAAATCCCACCATTGATCAGCTTCTCCATATAGATGATAAATTGCTAGAGTCACCTTCTCCATCTCAGAATAGTGAATCAAAGAAAATATCTTCGCCATAGAGTTGACCCACTGTTCTGCAACTAGTGGATTGGAAGATCCACAAAACATTTGTGGTCGTTGCCACATAAAAAATTCGATAGCCAGTTTCTCCCTCTTTGGTGAAGGAGGACGTTCCCCATTATTATGGTTATTATTCATAACCTGAGATAATTGGGTAAGTATCACCATGAAGTTTTGAACTCCACCTCCCAAATCATTGGGTATGTCATTTGGGAAATTGTTGAATCGACCCTCGAATGAGTTGTTGGCCTGATTTCTCCAGGTTCCCACCATTTTTATAAATAGAAAATGATAGAACAAAACATAACTAAACATGTCCTGAATAAATTATTCATTTAAAAAATTATACCAAATACATAACATATGGGATCCCTAGGTAAATATTCTTGTGTGCATATTTGTTCTTAGTCTCCTGTTGTAGGTTTTCCCTATGGTTAACAAATCCTAATTCCTAAATTAACTAAACCTTGCCGCTGATACCAACTACAGTAACCCAAAATTTTCATACATTACTATTAAATCATTTCAATGATAAAAAAATAATAGTATTACAGATAGAGGATGCAAAGATTTACTGGCTTGGGCAAACTAGGACCACACATAACAAATACAACATCTAGCAGAAACATTCATTTAATTTCTTCATCGCTAGCTTCTTATTGGCAGTTTTCCTCTCCTTAGTACATGTAGACACCAGAGGATATACATCAAAAGTGGTGAGCTATAATCCCAGTAAGAGGATATATAATAACAATATATCATGGGGTGAGAATTATCATAACATAGGCAAAAGATCATGAATATGAGATTAGCATAACTAAAAGACTTGAAATGTGGCAAATCAGAAAAAAGAAACATCATGTCTTAGTGGTTAACTACCACACATACATGTCAACCAAGATAGCATCATGTTCGCACATCATTTTAAATTTACTCATGAGATTCATTTCTTTACCCAATGCATTGGAGCATTGTATAATTTTGGGTGCAACCGTCACTTTGAAACATTCATAATTACGCTATATAATTCTGGGTGCACCCGTCACATAATAACATTATAATCATCATGAATTCCACATAGAACACATATAAAAAATGTACATAACTTAAACATGGAATGGAATGGGTTCTATCTCATAATAATACATTCATATGTTTTGGGATCCCAAAAGATAGAGGGAACAACATACTTGATGCAAGAACCAGCAACCATGAATGAGAGGTAAAACTTGAGTTCATAAAAAAAGATTTATTTCAGAAAACATTTGGATTGAAATAAACATCATTAAAAGAGATGTATATCCCTGAAAAAAAAATACAATGATGGAAAAATTATCTTTAAGGAGTTACTATATCAAAAATGGAGTGAAAGAGGTAGAACCCGAAGGATGAAAGTTGGGTTCGAGAATTTTCCCTTACCTTGTACCCGAATGATTCCTTCTCTTTAATGTCCACTATAATGACATTATATTAATTAATTATAAATACAGAACCATGTGTACATTAATAGGGGTCATTCTGTATTCATTATGTCATATAATGTACCATTGGATGACTTATATAGTTTGAAAACATTGTTCAGTGATGTTCGTTTTTATGGATTTTCGTGGGTGGTTCAATTGTATTCCTAAATTGATGTTTGTGTAGAACATGGGTAAACATTCAGGAATTATATTAAATGTTATTAATGATATTACATGATCTTTAATTATTTTATAATTAATTTAATTTGATCCATGTGGAAGAATCATTAGATAAGAATTAAATGATGATTATTTGGGTTATTTTGAGTAGTTTTTGGATCCCAGCGAATTTTTTTAACATTTCACATAGTAAAATGTCCATAGGTTATTTCCATAAAATTAAATAGAACATAATAAACATATAAAATATTCTGGATCAACCATAAAAATGGTTTAATGACCAGACCTTATGGTAGAAATGGAAGAAGAAAGCATGTCGTTCTTGAAGGTGATAAATTTACACCTCACGAACAACGTTCTCTTTAATAAAATAAAAGGAAGATGGAAATGTTAATGAATGATATAATATACTTTTAGAATCATAAAATTATATTATATTTATAATACTGTAGTTTCAATAAAATTTGGATGAAGATAGGTGGGGATAGATCATGAAATGAACTTGAACTTGAAAGGAAATTAAAGGAGAAGAGGGAGGGAAATTACCTCTTGAATCCTTCTCTTGAGAACCTCCTTAAGGGCCTATTATTGGTCTTTTTATTTAACCATCTGCTCCTAGACGTGGGTTATGGTCTAGGGAAGGTGTTTGGGCAGATTTTAGATATGGATTGGAGCTTTAGAGGTGTGAGGAAATGAGGGTGTGAAGGGTGGATTTTATAGTGGAGAGGAGAGGGGTTTCCTTAATATAAAATTCATTAGTTTATTATATACCCAATATACAAAGAATAGAGAGTCTCGAATGACCAATAATAGTAATTTTATAATGTAATCCCGATCCTAGTGGGCTTACATAAGCAGAACATCACACATGACCCTATAATTAGCATATTTAGCTTATTTTTTAAATTACTTTATTTCACTATTCATCCAAAATTCAAGTATCTCAGAACAATCCCAAAATTTACCCGAAACACTTTTTGACGTGTAGAATCCCAAAATAAATTTAATTTTTCAAGAATAATTTTATAAATATTATTAATTTAAATTTTAATGAAAATAATAATTTACTTAAAAAACAATTTTAAAGATTAGAATAGATTTTATAGTGCTTTCAAAAATTACGTAGGGTCTTATAAAATTATCTAAAAATTGTAAGACATTTATTCAATAATTTATGAATATATTTTAGTAAAATAAACAATATTTTAAATTAATTAATTAAATATAATTAATTATTTATGACTTACAAAATACAAAAACGTTTAATAAGGTCAGATTGTCACTTTCTAAGATGTATAAGTTTTATTTTATTATCCACTAGTAATGTTACACTTATTTTGGATGATTTATTATTTATAAGGGTCATATTACTATTCATAAGGGTATGTTACTATTCTTAAGGGTATGTTACTATTCACCAAAAATTATTTTTGGATCATTACACTCTAAAATCATCTGGAACAAAACTGTGTATGTCATATTTTCAAATTTTCAAACATAGGAGAGGAAAACTTATGTTTAAAGGTCACTTCTCACATAGTAGTTCATTATTTTGTGTTTTCATGTTATTTTATGACATAAATATAAGAAGGTAATTTTCCATTGAAAAACATTGGGTTGTTACATGGACAGCCCTCCCAAACGCCTGGACACCCCCACCCCAACAGACATCCTAGACCCCCCCCCCCACACACACACATGGAAACACACCTCTGGACACCCCCTGTACTGCCCCCACCCTCATGGACACCTCCACCCCACTGTATAGCCCCCCCACACCACTGGAAAGCCCCCACCCCACTAGACTACCCTCCCGAAACCCCTAAACATGCATCCCACACACCTTGAACCCCCCCCCCCACACACACACACACCCCTAGACGCACCCTGGATTTCCCCCCACCATCATGGACACCCTGAACACCCCCACCCCCTAGACAGCCCTCCCACACACCTGGAAAACTCATGACCCCACAAGGCACCCCCCCAACAGATAGAAACACCACTGGACTACCCCCCCCCCCAAACCTCCTAGACATCCCCCACACCCCAAGAAACACCCCAAAACTATGCCTGGACAAAGGAATACTTGAAACAGAACAAAAACAGACCCCCCCCCCACTGGAAATCCCTCCCCACCCCCTAGATAGCCCTCTCACACCCCTAGAAACCCCTCACCCCACTAATATACCTTCCGAAAACACTGGACCCCCCCCCCCCACCCCACACTACTGGACAACAACACCCCCTCGAATATCCCTCCCATCCTTCTGGACACCACCACCCCCATGGACACCCCAGACAACCCCCCCCCCCCCCTCTCCCCTATACTGCACTCCCACACCCCTAGAAACCTCCCCACACACATGGACACGCCCTAAACTACCCTCTACCCTCATGGACACTCTGGAAACCCCCCCACCCCACTGGACAGCCCTACCACACCCCTATAAATCTCCCACTCCACTAGAAAGCCCTCACCAAACCCATGTATTCCCATCCCAAATCCCTATACCCCCCCCAAAACCCCTGGACACTCCCTGGACTGCCCCCCCCCCCCCACCACCACACTCATGAACCCCCCCTGGGACTGCCCTCCCACACCAGTAGAAAGCCCTCTGACCCCACTGGGAACCCCCACCCACCCATGGGCACCCCCTCAACGACCCTCCCACCCTCATGCCCCCCCCCACCACCACACTAGACAACCCTCCGCCACCCCCTGGATTTCCCTCCCACACCCCCTGGATAGCCTAGCCCACCCTTGGACAGCCCTCCAACACCCTTGGAAACCCTCCCCCACACCCTGGATAGCCTTCCCACAACCCTGAACACCCCCACCCCTGGACAGCCCCCACCCACTGGACAGCCCTCCCACCCTCTTGCACACCCCCACCCCCGTGGACACCCTAGGCACCCCCCACACCCCCTGGACACCCCCTGGACACCCCCTAGACTACCCCCACCCATAAACACACACACCCTTGGACACACCCTGGACTTCCCCACACCCTCATGGACACTATAGACACCCCCACCGCCAACCCCCTAGACTGCCCTCACACACCCCTAGAAATCCTCTTGACCCCACTGGGCACCCCCCCCCCCCCCCCCCACCGCAACCCCCCCCCCCCAAACACACCCCTGAACTCCCCTTGGACAATCCTCACATCCTCCTGGACACCCACCGCCCCACCCCACTGGACTGCCCTCCCCCACCCCCTGGACCGCCCTCCCGCACCCCCTGGATAGCCCACCCACACCATTGGAAACCCCCCACACCCCCCATGACAGCCTACCCACAACCTTGTACACCCCCTTGGACAACCCCCACCCCATGGACAACCCTCCCACCATCCTGGACACCCCCTCTCCAACACCCATATATCGCCATACCACACCCCTAGAACCCCCCCCCCCCCCACACACACACACATACACCTCCTGGACAGCTCTGTCACCATTTTGGACACCCCACCCCCCGGACAACCCTCTCACACCCTTCGAAACACCCCCACCCCACAAAATAGACTGTCCACAACCATGGCCAGCCCCCACCCTCTTGGACAGCCCCCACACACTAGACAGCCCTCCCACCCTCTCAGACACCCCCCCCCCCTCCCCCACCCCCATGGACACCCGGGACACCCCCCCCCCCCCCCACAAACACACAGACCCCTAGACAGCCCCTGGACTGCCTGCACCCTTATGGACACCCTGGATACCCCCACCCCACTGGACATCCCTCCCACACCCCTGAAAAGCCCCCTGACCACAATGGGCACCCCCATACACCCCTGGACACCCCCTGGACAGCCATCCCGCCCTTCTGGACACCCCCCACACTAAACTAGAACTCCCTCCCACACCCATATGAACCCCCCCCCCCCCACCCCTGAAACCCCCCCAGACTAGAATCCATTTCAGAAAAACTATCAGAACTAGACCAAAACAAGAAGTACTGTAAAATTAAATAGTCAGATATATAACATTCATAACATACAATGTACACAAAAAAACATTAATCCAACCTAAAAAAACTACCAAATACACAATTATAATGACAATATTGAAATTACATTATACACTACAAAAAAACTAAAACCCAATCAAACCTGTAACACAATTTGACCATTCGACATGTAAGTGTTTGACCTCTTGATCACTATAGGGTTGATGGCCATCAAATAGCTACAAATTCAAAAGATAGTAGTTAACATGTATAATGAATATATAAATTGAAATATTACGGAAAGGTTTAAAAGGAAATCGTACAATGTCAAATTTTAAAAGGAAATCATACCATTTAAATATTCACAAGAGTTCTAGTTGTAATTATTTAATACATAAATCTTATCATATAATTTCTGCATTCAACGACTCCTTGTTTTTCCTGAAAATTATATTTGAATGATTGTAAATTAAAAATATTATTTTTATTTAATACATCAAAAAGTAAAAATTATAAATGAATATTTACCTTTAGTTGTACATATTATATCTTGGCCCTCCTTTTTTGTGTTTTTTCAAAAGTAGACCCATCCCATATTAATAAATAATATGAATAAAGTAAATTTATATTTCTTTATAATATATACAAAAATAAATAAATTGAAACTTACTTTTCCAACATATTCAAAATACTTTCCCGCACATCGCCATGGACAGAGCATATCCAATAAAGTGTTTTCTCCCTTCCGAAAAAAAAACTAACATCCAATGATCACTGATAAAATATAATTTATGGTTAGTTGTTTTTTATGTTAAATGATAATGAACTCTTTATGAATGATATGTTTCATACTTCTTACAAAAAGGCATCATTCAACACTGTGTGATTATATTCTGTTCAAATCACTCATCAATATAAATCTTTCATTATTTCTCATCCAATGCAGTTTCTTCAGGGCAATCAAATGCACGTCCATAATTCCATATACATATGTCCTCTCATTTTTCTCCCACATGTTATAAATATACCTAATACAAAATAGACATATGTATATATTTTTCATAAATATAACACAGGGAAATGGTGTTAATAATTACAAGGAAAAAATTTTCACCACGTTGATGCCCAAATTATCTCTACTAACATGCTCTATGATATCGGTTTTCATAATCCCTACATTTATTGCATGTCCACAAACCTGAAATTCCATTGGAAACTCATAATCATTCTACATCAAATTTGAATATCTTGAAAATCATTCAATACAACTAGAATCTGTATCTGATGTCATATCCATTTTTCTTTGTAGTTTTCTATAGAGTATTTTTTTACCTTTGAAGAATTCCTTTAAAATTAAATAGAAAAATATATGAGTTTTCATATTTTAAAATAAAATTTAATATTAAAATAATATATAAGATATAACATACATAATTTTATGGTAATGAGTCACAGATGTCTGGATGGAAAAATTAAAAGTGGTTGATATTATGTCCAACTATTATCACATCATCTGTAGGTAATGGTATATGAGCTTATCTATCTATAATATCTTATACAGTGACCCAATGATTCTCTACCACTAACTGTTAATGATGAGTTATATCTCCTATAAAATATACCCACCCATATGCAACTATATGATGCTGAGGGTCATCAACATACTAATTGCAATAATTAGGAATCATCGGTGGAGTAGTAGGATAAGAAATGGGGTCCGCAGGCTGAGGTGGTGGAGTGAGATCTATTAGAATAGGTGTAGGATAGATAATGGGGTCTGCATGGGGAGGTGGAGGAGTGGGAGCCACTGTCTAAAATTGTCTTTCCATGTCTGTAAACATAGACTGTACCGACGCTCTAATATTTTCATCCATCATCTCATAAATATTATGAACTTCCGCCTCCAAGGATTCTATTTTATTTTATAAAAACCCTCAATTGAAGAAGTAGAAGAACGTGATAACACTTTTCTTACCGATACACCTGTCGAATATCCTTATACACGACAAGGATGTTATGGCTTTCCCAATGTTATAGATAAAATATATTTCTTCCCAACTGCATTAAATAACCCATGTGAGCTCTAATCCTCAAGATAATCCTGTATTAATTAATTGAGCATTTATGTAATGAATTAAATTATATGAAAAATATAGTAATCCTAAATAAATAAAATAAATATATTACAATCCTCTCAGATTATATTCTTGAATTGTTTGAAATATATTTCCCCTTTTTTCACATCCTATCTCCATTCCATTTTGCATTTCTAGATGGAGGGTATGGAGGGGAAACCACTCTAGATCTTGAAGACTCAGCTCCCTGTTTTTTTAAATTTTTTTCCATCATTTTCTCTTCCAATAATGTATACCGTCCCCGAGATTAACTATGATGGTATACATTTTTATATTAGATACCCTGATGAGATTTTCTTGTTTTCAATAAATTCTGAATAAGAAATCATTAACAAAGAATTGATAAGATCATTTATAGAAGAAATCTTATAAATGTTTACATTTCCCTAACAAAAAATGAATGTTTTATTTTACACTCAACAAACTATCTCCATGTGTCTTAATCTATGAAATGATATATATGACATGGATTTTCATGACTCCTATGATAGGAAAATGAAATAAGATGTGAGGGTTTATTTGAAATCCCTCCAACTCCATGCTCTCATCGATAGGTATTTCTTCCTAACTCCTCCAGTGTCATGAATATCAAATTCCATCTAATGAAGAAGAGTTAAAACATATTATACTAGATAAATTTTAAGAATAGGCACATAGTAAAAAAATAACATACCAAAATCCTCTCCCACAACTGAGATATTATCACATTGTCTGCACTTCTCCAAACATCATACAAAATGTTTACTTTTCTCTTACCTTGAGTTGATACAGAAAACCTAAAATATTTTGCATTTGGACCTCTAGGAATATCATTCTCATCAAACTCAACGTTATCCAATGGTCTTGGGTACGGGAAAGTGATAATTATGGTAAATGTGTGTCCCCACAGTTACCAACTCCTGAACTCCTTGTCGTTATGGGAGAACATGAGGATGATTGGGGAACATCAAGAAGAGCATGTGAATGTTCCTCCCCATAGGTATGATCATTATGATCATTTCCAGAATTGTGGGGTCAATCGACTGATTGACATATCATTATCTTTCAAATCAAAAAAAAATTAGTTCACAAATAAAAAAATTCAAATATTACAATACTAATGTAAACAAAAAATGGAAAAATGAACTAAGTTACGTAATAGTAATCATGGTTAATATGGTAATCTTGTTAAACAGTGGTCATGATTATAAATGTAGTACCTCGGGTTTGAGGTATGTGACCCCTGTTTTGGTTCGTTTGTGCTTCTGAAGTGGTTGGATGATGTTTGGACAATTCTGGGAAAAACTTTTAATGTTGTGGAGGTTGTATAGGGGAGCATGGTTGGTGAACGGTCTGAACAAACCATCCATCCAGCCTAGGAAACCATGCTCCCTTGATAGTGGGCTTGTCATGGTCGTTTCACCATTTTTTAGACAGTGTGGGCAAGCTGTGTGACATCCCTAGGTGAGACAATGGCAACTGCATGGTTACCGCATAGTTTTCCATACTGTGTGGGTAACCGTGCAGCCACTTAATGTTTGGGTTATTAAGTCCCAGGACACCTGGGATTTCCCATTTTTTCAACATCCATCCTCCCACTCATGGATCACGCGAGAGTTCTAGATTTCAAAGGTTTAGGGAGCTACTTATCTTGTTTTGAAAGTAAATCGAAAGGGTTTCTTGGTGGGTCGAAGGTGGTACTCCTCGGGTAAGTCCCTCTTTTCGTTGTTTGAGGTTTTGGTTAGGGTTAGCCCTATCCCACTCCTAGTTTCATTGATCTACAAGGGTTACATGTAGATCTAGGGTTTGGTTCCTTTTTGTGTTAAATGTTGAGCTTTTTTATGTCTGGTTAGGGTTTTTGATGTGGTTTTGAGGAGGCTTTCACCTATTTTGAAGTGCATTTGGGTTAAGGGTCAATTTAACCAAACCCTAAGAGGTAGGTGGATTCACTTTTGACTCCACTAGGTTGAACTGTGGAGTTTATTTACAATTAATTTTTTTGCATTACTTTAATTGTAAGCATGTCGTGTAAATTTTGTTGGAAAATCAAATGGGTGATTATTTGGGGGTTTTGGAATGAAATTGTGGTTTTTTTGAAATGGCCTCAATTGGTTAATTTTAAATTGGTGATTTTAAAATGGTAATTATTGTGGGTATGAGTATTGATTTAAATGAACATTTGATATTGAAATGTGTTTGGATTGGAAATGGTATTTGTTGGTATTGACAATAATGCATGATTATTGTTGTGTCTTGTTTGGAAATGGGTGAAATCATTGGGTGGATGATGATGGGATGTGGTGGAGTGGATAAGAATGTGACACTATAAAAAGTAGATAGACAGTGGATGGAAGGGACACCATCAATAGCAAGTGGGAGGGACGTAAAAATTGAGTGGATTGGTAATAAATGGGTTGGATGGGAAGTGCCACCATGTTTTCTTGTGTGCTTTGTTGGTGATGATTGTAGATGGGGCTTGTTAGTGAAATAGGAAAATGTTAATCGGCTTCTGGAATGTTTCAATTGGCTTTCATGCATGTCATGGGTGATTTTTCATCCATGTGTGGCATGTTTGGCTTATGTAATGTTTGGTTTATAAACAATTGGTATATTGGTTTTGTTTTATATAGAATGTTTTATATAAATGTGATAACGGTTTTATCCTAGTAGCATTTGTAGGTATGTTAGTTGGGGAAATCTTTCTGAGTGGTTGTAATCACCACCTGGTTTTTCAATTTGGTATCTTTGCTGATGTTGTGTACCATGATGTAGGAATAGTTAAGGCCTAACCCTCTTTTAGTGGTGCATTGTGATGTATTGGTGGATCTTGGAGCATGGAGCTTGGTGTGGAGCTGTGGTGGTGTCATGGCTCATGGTGTTTTTTTGTTTAGTTTCCACTTTGTACTCTAATGTTTTGTGGACATGTCTAGTTGAATGTTTTTGGGGTGTTTGGTGGAATCTTTAGGATCACATGGTTGGGTTTTAAAGTTCATTCATCTTAAGTTATTGGTTGGTTTATTTGGGTTATCTTTTTAAGGGAAAAATGTTCCCCACTATTCCTTGAATCCCTCAGCATTTATTGCCTGCGTTGGGCTGCTTAGGAATGTCCCTTAAGGCCAAGTAACCCTCACCGCCTCATCAAGACAATGAGGTGGGGATGGGGTGTTACAGTAATCATGGTATACATGGTAGTGTAATTTTCATTCAACAAAATCGATAAATATATAAAATTACATAATGGTAAACTATGGAAAACAATGGTAAACTATAGTAAATATGGTAAACTACACTAAAAAAATTGAAATAATCAAAAATTCTACTTATTTGTTTTAATATTCATTTTAATAAAGACAAAATAACAATATCTAATAGTTTATGAAAATAATAAATGTAAATAAGAAATAAACATATGTCACTTGTAATATTAGGAATATACAAATGGATTGTTTTCCCAAATTCCTTCATCATGATCTTTCCTTATGGCACAAACCATGTCTTCAACATGATCATCATTATATTTTTCTAATCTTTCCATGGAATTAGGGATCTCACATAAATCATCATCTTCATCAATTTGATCGTCACCAACATATTGTTTTTTACCGTGTAAAACAACAGACCACTACATATCTGATTGATCAACTACATAGAAAATTTGTTTTGCATGTTTTGCAATTATAAAAGAATCAGATGTATCTTGAAATCTATTCAGATTAACAACTGTCATTCCAAATTCATCGTGTCTTGCACTAATGTTATTGATAAACTATTTATAGTTAAAATCAAGATGTTTAATGTTAATGTAATCAAACTCCCATATTTCTTCAATAACTCCATAATGTGCACTTGATGTAGAAATTGGGGTTTTGTCATTAAAACTCGAAAAATTAATTGCTTCTACAAACACAAATACACCACTATTCTGAATTGCACTTCTGTTGACCTGATATTTTGTATAAAATGTATAGCCATTAATGTCATAATCGGACCATGTTATCACATTTAAACATGGACCAACCACTATCCATCCTAATGTCTATGATACATCTGATCTACCAAGAAAGGACTTTTTAATCCATGAAAAAAAATGTTTTGTTGTGCTCATTAAAAATCCACATTTCTTTCTTCTTTGGATGACATTGTTTCAACTCATTAATAAGCAATGTGATATATGGTTTAGCATCAAATATGTTAACTAGGATTTATAATTCTAACTTATTCATCTATTCAGCTGTCAACGATTTGACTTTCAAGACAAGAATCCTCTTTCCCTCATTAATTACTCGTTCATGGCGAGATTGAGGCAAACCAATGTGCTCTGTCTTAGCCAAGTAGCTTGTACAAAACTCAACAACCTCCTAAAAATATACTCTCACTAATAGAGGCTTCGTGTATATATCGATTCTAAACATACCCCTTCAATATTTTCATCTACCTCTCAAAAGGATACATCCAATGAAGATATAAAGGTTCACAAAGTATTATTTCTCGAACCAGATGAATCACTAAATGCATCATTATATCAAAGTATTATAGAGTAAAATAAATTTCCAATTGAAATTGTATAGATATTACATCCTTTTCCAAAATTTTCAAAGCATTCACATCATTCACCGGATTAAAAATTGAGTTGAAAAAATAACACAACATCATTATAATCTTTCTGACACAGATGGTCTATATTCCACGCAATGAAACTGGTGGAAGTGTTTGCATCATGACATGAAATTCATGAGATTTCATACCTATAATCTTCAAATATTTCAATGAGAAGTTTTTTTACATATGAATAATAACCTTTAGGAAGTTTTATATCATGAAAACACTGGAAAAATTTACATTTCTCCCTCTTGGATAATGTACGAAAATATGGGGGAATAAATGTTTGTCTTACATTAAGAGTGGGAGATAACTCCAAATGTATTCCCATTTATAGTAAGTCTAATCTTTCATTCAACCCATCTTTTTTCTTTCCATTAATATCAAACAATGTTCCAATCAAAGTATCACAGATATTCTTCTCCACATGCATTTTATCAATATTATGTTTTACTTCATGATATCTCGAATATGGTTGCTCAAAAAATATTGACCTTTTCTCCTAAATATGTCTATCATTACTAGATTCTTGTGTCTTTCCCAATCTCACATCAATGTTTTCCACCCTCTCAAAATACACATTAGTGGATAATGTTTTTGGAGAAATATCAAATTCATCAAAGCCATTTAATGGATTTTTCAGTCTTCTATAAGATTGATCCATAGGCAAAAGATTTGGATGACCCATGTACACTGTTTTCCTCCCATGATGAAATTGACAATATGAAGTATCTTGTTCATAAATTGGAGATGCTTTATTCCGCTTGACACTATATACAGAAAATTTTCCATATGCTAGGAAGTCATTTATAGTGAAAATAAGCACTGCATATAGCTAAAAATATTCCATTTTATAATAATCATACACATTAATACCATCCTCCAATATAATTTTCAAATAATCAATCAATGGTGACAAGAAAATATCAATATTATTTTCGGGTTGCTTCGGACCAGAGATCATTATACTCAACATGACATATTTGCGTTTAATACAAACTTCAAGAGAGAGGTTGCAAATTACCAATCAACCATTCCATGAATTATGTATGCTACCGAGTGTTCTGTATGGACTCATTCCATCTGTGCACAACCCTAATCTATGATTTCTAATTTCATTTCCAAATGTGGGATACTTCTCATCAATTTTCTTTCATTGTGGACAATAATTTGGATGACGTATTTTTCCATCACATATCCGCTCATCATCAGGCCATATTGACCTTTTTGCATCATGTGAATTACAAAATAAACATTTCAAACAATTAATTATTGGATGATACCAAAAGATCTTGGAATGTATCTTTGTAATCTCTACACCAGCTTGTGATTTTTCATTCAACTTATACCGTGATGTCCCGCATTTTGGACACTCTGATAGAAATTAATATTCCTTCATATATATCATACATTCATTCTGATAGGCATATATTTTCTTGTATCCCAATCACATCGGGCATAATATTTTCTTGGCCTTATAATGTGAATCTTGAATATCGCTATCTTTTAGAAGAATGCCTTTCATCAATTATAGCATGTATTTAAATCTTCTGTCACTCCATCCAGGTTTTTCCTTCATGTTAATCAATCATAACACCGTCAAGAAAACCATAAAATCCATACAACCAGGATACAGTGGGTTTTCAGCATCACTATATAGATGTGAAACTGTCAGTTCAATAAAAAATTTCTTCATCTACAATATCATGAATCATTTCTTCAATTCTAATGAAGTTACCATCTTTCGAATCATCATCATCAGTAGATCATACATTCTATCCAGTTTTACTATACCAAATCCAAGGTCTGTAACTCGGAATAAAACCATGACAAATTAGATGATCTTTGATCTCTCTACTTTTCAACTTCTTCATATTCAAACATTTCAGGCATGGAAAAATTGTCACTTCTTGGACCATTTCATTTATAAAATTCCCAAAAATCATCGACACCATCCACATATTCATTACTCATTCGATGGGCCGTAATCCAACTTTTACAGGATAAGAAAAGTATATATTTATATGAGAAATAACAAAATTTTAATGAAAAAACAATATTGAAATATAAAACAAATCGATATGTATTTGAATAAAATATTCCTAAATATCATTTAAAAATAAAATATAGTTATATATAAAATTTTTAAATTCATCTTGGATCATTTCTTCTTATGTTCATAAATAATATGTCCCAGTGTAACTAGATACCAAATTCACCCTTCCGTAAAAAAGAAATATGAAGTATAAATATTAAAATATGTATACATTCACTACAAAACATTACAAAGATCCCAATGATTTGAAACCATTGGGATAACCTATGAAACTGATGGGGTATCCAACAGTTTCACAAACTATTGGCATGATGGTCATTGTAATATCCCTATACCAATGATTCTACAAGAACAGTGTGTATAGACTATTTGAAGTTAAAATATTCCAATGGTTTCAATGAAACCATTGGGATATATATATATACCAAGAGGTTGTGCAAGGGTGTTGGGGCTATCTAAGGGGGATGTCCAAGGGGGTCGGGGCTATCCACGGTGGTAGGGGTTGTCCAAGGTGTCTATTGGGTGGGGTGTTTAGGGGGTGGGGCCTGTCTAGGGGGTGGGGTGATTTCCATGGGGGTGGGCGGTGTACATGGGGTGTGGGAGTGGTGTCTATGGGGTGAGGGGGCAGTCCAACTCCCTACCCCATTGGACACCCACACCCCTAGACACCACCTCCCCCTAGACAGCCCCCACCCCCTAAACAGCACCACCACCCCTCTGGACAGCACTCCCCACCATCTGGAAAACCCCCCTGCCACCCCCTTGGATAGCCCACTCACCACTATAAACACCCCCACCCCCTTGGACACTCACACCCCCTTGAACATCCCCTGTACTCCCTGGAAACCACCCCAACCCCTTTGACACCCCCTAGACACCCCCACCCATATGGACATCCCCCCACCCACTGGATAGCCCCACCCCTCATGACAGCCCCCCCCCTGACACCCCCACCCACTGGATACCCCTTACCCCCATGGACAACCCCCCACCCAGGACACCACCCACCCTCACCCCCCAGACACCCATACCCACTTGGAACGCCACATCACCCCCCAGGACACCCCCCCCCCCAGGACACCACAACCCGCTTGGACAGCCCACGCACCCCCTGGGCACCACCCCCCCACAACCTTTGACACCCCCAGGACACCCCCACCACTCTAGACTGCCCCCAACCCCCTGGATAGCCCCACCCCTCTTGACAGCCCCCTTGGCCACCCCCACCCCTCCAAGACACCCACTACCCCCCTGGACAACCCCCTCACCCTTGTGGACACCCCCCCCCCCCCCCCCCGCACCCCCTTGGACAACACCTTCACTGACCCGGGAAACCACCCCCACCCCATTTGACAACCCATGTACACCCCAACCCCATTGGACACCCCAGAGACATCCCCCACCCCATTGAACACCCCCTACCCCATGGACACCCCCAACCCCTTGGATAGACCACTCATCCCCCTGGACACCCCCACCACGTGGACACCCCCACCCCTCTAGACAGCCCCCACCCTGGACACCCCCCACACCCTGGACACCCCTACCCCATTGGACAGCCCACTCACCCCTTGGACATCACCCCTGGACATCCCTACCCCCATGGATATTCCACCACACCCTGGACACCCTTCACCCCACCCCCATGGACACCCCAACCCCCTTGGACAACCGCTGCACCCCCCTGGACACCCCCACCCCATCCATGATAAAGCTAATCTCAATATTTTTTACGTCGTTTATAAAATATCAGACGTAAAAAATGGATTCATATCGACTTATCATGTTGGTTATATCAAATCGATGTGAAAAATGCTGACATGTTAAACGTTTTTTTCATTAGTTCCTCTAAATATTTTTTTAATGTCTTAAAATTAAATAACATAATAAAAAATTTCATTTCATGAAAACTTCACACAACATACATAAATGTGGAGTAGTAAAACTATGAACAACAATAAGATATATGAATTTAATAATTGTACATTCACTACAAAAAATATATAGGCTTGAAATCCTCTAATAATATCTCCCAAAACATAAAGATCATAAAAATTAAAACAAGATTTATAAAAAAATCGACATTATAAAAGGATGTGTAAGAACATTTATAAGATAGGTTTTGAGTAATTATGAAAGAATAAAAGGATTTTTATAAAGAAATCTATACATTCAACATGAGGTACATTGGCCAATTATGTTAATGGTAATTATTACAAATAATTAAAACATATGATGGTCAATATATATATTGTTAGAAAAATAAAGTGACCATTGGGATTAATTTATTGAAACTGTTTAAATATTTTATTTCATCTAAATGTATATAATATGATAAAATAAATGTTATTTTCTTATAATTTTTCATTGAAACACTTTCAGATGATAATATAAATTAACGAAGTCCAATGTAATTTTTATAACGGTCAAAAAATTATTTTAGTCATAAATTTTTTTAAAATTAAAAAAATAAGGATATATATTTAAAATAAAATTTTAACATATTTAGATAATTATTTTGATAAAATAAGTGTCATTTTTATATCTCATTGTTATTATAATTGGATGAATTTATGGTGATTATCTAAAAAATTATTTTTGGGTTAAAAATTGAAAATACTATTTTTTACGAAATATGATAATTATTATGATATAATTAGGAAGTGAAAAAGATTTAAATTTTTAATCCTTAATATTAATAAAATATTATATATGTAAAAACATTATATATAATGTTTTACATTTAGAAACCTATTCTTGGAATTTTAAAAAAACCCTTATTTTTACCCACCAAGAAATTATTTTTATGAGTTATACATGTATCCTATAAGAAATTATTTTTTAAAAATTTATAAATTTAATAAATTAACATGAATTATATTTTCGGAATCATTAGTTTTAAATTATTTAACATGGTAAATTTAATTTTTAGAAATAAAAAAGTAATCGTATTAAAATAGAGTTTCCATGGTATTAGTAAAATTATGTAGCATGATAAAGTTAAAAGGTAAAAGATTGAAATACCTAAAACAATGAAATTAAATGGGTGGTTTTTTTTTTCATCAACGTAATAATAATTTAAAAAATTAATCTTGAAAAAAATTATAGAATTAATTCCACCATGTAGAGGTTAACCATGAATACAAAATAATCATTTTTTATTTACTTAAAGTCACCACTCTGCAAGTACAAATACCCCCTTCCAATCCCCACTCTCCACTAATAATTCAAAATACACAATGGTATGCAATTTTCCTTCCAAAATAGTCCCTACAAGGATCCCATGCTTTCTATAAAGTCCAAGGGTTTCCCCCTCCCTGATTTAGGAATAAAATCTTAATGATAAGGGAATCTTACTCCTATCATTTTCCCATCAAGTACATCCTTAAAATTTTTCTTCTACGATTCCTGATTCTTTATTTTTATTCATTATATTTTATTATTCCCTGTAACTTTAAAAATGGTATACCTCTAATATTTCTTAATAATCTATTCTGATAATCCATGTTTTCTACCATTATGTCGCTCAAATCATTTCATGAATTTTTTTCTTTTCCATGAAATATTTTATTATTGTGAATGGCCAAACCACATCCATTTCCATAAGAATTCTCATAAACGTAAAAATATATTATTGATTCTAGAATATATGTATATTTAACCAACATTCCATTTTATTGTGTTAAAAATGATTTATTTATCAAAAAAATTAATCACTTTTTACACAATGATTTTTATATGAAATAAGTTGTTCATTTCTATAAGTTATTGATTAAATGATTTCTTTTCTTCTAAATGTGGATCATGTAATTTAAGACATTTAAAGGTTTGTCCTGATTATAAATCCAATGTACTAGGTAAATAATTAATCTCTATAAATGACATTCATACGATGCCAAGGTGGATAACATTGGTAATTATGATTTATGTCACCGTGGTGATAAACCTTGGTGATATGCTTATGAATGTTCTATTTTTATATTATAGCCACATTTTAATGTTATGGATCATGTTATATAATCTAAGACATGAAACATATTTATATCATCATTCTTTGTTAATATGCCTCTTTCTCACATGTTTATTGTTTCCTTTACTTATTACCTTTTATGGGTTTACTCCCACCACTTTCTTCGATGTATTTCCCCAGGATATGAGATACATTAAGAGTATCCTAGGAAGGTCCTATAAAGATATCAGGAAAGTGTATTATTAGATTGTTTATTTTTATTCCTTTTTCAAGTAATATGTACCGTTTTTTCAAGACACTAAACCTAAAAATATCATCCGAGTTCATTAATTTAATATTTTGAAAAGGATTTTTGTAAATGTAATTTAATAGAATGGTGGGTCATCAAAAGGTATATGTCCCTATTATTTTCCACTCAGGTGCCTTATTTTTATTTGTCCATTTCAACCTAAATTATATATATTTTCATAACATTATAAATACCCCTCTATAGTTAATTTTATGTCCTCATAGTTGTTGAAAAATAAATTCCCGCTCATTATATCATTTAACTAAGTCCTTACCATTCAGAAATTTAGTAAGGGGTTATATCGTTATATTTTTAATTCAATTACCTTATTTATGTAATGAACATTTTCTTAAAAATTTTAATTGATGGGATTTGATATTACACTTACCTCTTATAGCCCCTATTATCACCAAGTTATTAGTGATAGATCTTACTCTCATTATTCCCATACATTATTCATATTGTACCCCCTATGCATCCACGATTTTCATGCAATTTTTTCATGCCAAGTTTGTATTCAATAAACCTACATTTCTTATTCCCATTAACTCCAAAATACATCATTTTGGATAATGTTATTATATATACCTCATAATTTCCTCTTGAAATATATGTGATTAGGTACATATTTCTCACTCATTGAACCATTTTATGTAATATCATGTATTGTCGTTATTTTTCCAAAATTTCATATGGATTTTCTATGTTGCAATTTTTTTTGTGTATACCCATACCCATTTCCACTCAAGGGAATTATTCTAGTATTACATATAAATCATTGTTTTGGTGCATCCGTTTTTGTAACCCACAATCCTTAATCATGAGATTAAATTTGTTGAAAAATTTGCTTATGTAATACGAACTATGTCAAACCCTTATGTATTTACATGATATGATTATGATTAGTGTGCCCATATACTGCTCCAATGTAGTGGGTAATGTTTTGGACTCATGATATTCCATTTATGGTGCATGATAGGTTTTAATAAAAAAATTATGTTATGATGTCTTGGTCGATAACCTTGACATTTTTTCAAGATGTCATGTTTTAGGTTGTTTCCACATTCCCATGTTGCCTTAATGTTATCATAATTCAGCCTGCCTCATTGTCCTTGTTTATGATTATCACCCCTTTAATGTACCATTTAGATGCATATTTTCTTATATGAAAAACTTTCTTAATGTTATTTTTTTCTCTTATTAGGCTTATAGCTCACCCATTTCTTTTGATTCTCCCTATGTTATACCATGGAGTTTTAAAAATGATGGAATATTATGTGCATGTTTAGTATGTTCTCAATAATACCAATATACCAACTTATTTTTTCTTGTTATTTAATGTACCTAATTACCCAAATACACTATAATTCTTGATCATATAGGTTGTAATGTATGTATTATTATGTAATAAATCATAAATTAATGTGTAATAAATACAAGGGTTTTCTTATTACCCCAAGCCAGAAAGAGGGTACACGGGATGTTGTCCCAATCAAAAATAAAGTACATGGGATGTTATCCAAAGCCTAATATGGGATAAATTTATTGTTATATGTCCTTGAAATATTATGTTTATGATTATGATTATTCCACACTTTATTCCACTCTTTTATGTCGGTGTATAAACATAATTTTATATGTTCTTTGATTCCATTATGACTCATGTCTTATTAACTAAAAATAATTATGTCATGACTCATACTTATGATCTATGATATACTGGGTATTGTTTTCAAATTTATATCTCATGTTATCATTCTTGTATTCTCATGTTATCCTCAAATGATCATTTATATCTCCTTATTTCACCATTAATGAGCATCTGAGATAAACCATTTCTATATATCCTTTAAACTAGGATATGAAAGGCATTTTTATGTGTGATATGTTCATGATGGGTTCTAGTATTTAATAACATAATGGGAGATTATGAAGACCATTTACGTACAAATTTTTTTATGTATCCATGTTTTTAAATTCAATAAACATTTACAATTATTTCTTGGATCAGTATGTATTATAATGAATATTCATTTAATAGGATGTAACATTTGTTTAAAAATTTATGGGTTTCAATATTTAATTATTATATATATCATTTTAAATATAGTATTAAATGGAACACCAAAAATGCAATCACCTCGAAATATACTCATACTTTAGTGTGCTCATCGATATTATATCACGAACAATCATAAGTAATATATAATTTATCCTTGAATATATATTTATTTTATTATTTATATATTTTATATTTCCATAAAAAATATGATTTTTTTGGATGTTTTCCTAGATCATCCTTATTCTTTAGTATTCAAAAAAGTAAAATTAAACCGCAATAAATTGTGAAAAAAATGAGAAAATTGTAACACGAATATAAAATTTTTATTTCTTTATTTCATAAGTTCTATAAATTTTTTATATTATTTACAATTTTATCTAATTAAATGGTAAAACCTTATTTAGAGTATTCTTCATAAGATATATCAAATAATTTAGTATACACATTTATAAAATATGATCATTTACATCTAGTCTTTGTTGATGAGAACTATGGGAAAGAAAATCGTAGTTCAAGAAAAAAATTAAACAATATAGATATTGTTTTTTAGGTTGTGAATCATCTTGGAATATTTCATTTATAGTTAAAAAAAGATAGTTCGATTCATTCATTGAGGTAACATATCAACAAGTTTGACAAGGATCTCGATAGAAGTAAAATAAACTGAATAAATAACTAGTAAATGAGATATCATCTATATACTCATCACTTATGATAGAGATTTCATAATAGTTGATGTTTTTTCAATCAATTATGAACAGGATTTATAATGATGGTAATGATTTTATATATTTTGTTTTTATTATATTGGTATGAATGATGGTTGTGGTGAGGGTGTTGGTGGTGAAAATGGTGATGCTGGTGGTAATCATGTCAATACTGATGATGGTATTATTGATATTAGTGCTGGAAACATCTTCATTGGTGTTGGTTAATATGGGAGTTATGATGGGTGATATTATTGATAGAATCTATATATATGTTTTAGTATTTATCTATTTCTATTTATTTTCATTGAATATAACATGGAAGATTTATATGTGTTATTATTTTGGTTGAAAAAAAAATAGTTTTTTGAAGAAAAATTGATGATTTTTATAAAAAGGGTTTTTTAACAATAGAAAAAGTATTGATCAAGCTTGTAGATTATGTATAGACATAATCAAAATTGTATCTATATAGGTTCTATATCAACGATCAAGATAGTGGTTAGATAGAAATTATTTCGATTGTGGTAATACCCCTATTACAACTACATTATAGGTTATAGTCTATAAAATTTTTGCTGAAGGATATTTCCATGGTTTCTTAACATAATACCAAGGTTTTACACCATGGTAGTATGTTACTTTTTTATTATTTCGCACATCATATATAGGTACCTATTAGTTAGCGTCTCATGTACTATTTGTTCCTTATACAATAAAATTCAAGGTTTCCAAATTGTTAGGGTCAAACATACAAAATAAGAAAGGTATTAAAAAGTACTGAATTTAGAATGAATCTTAGACATGATATTTTAATGGTTTTTCTTTGTCTCATCAATTGTAAATTAATCTTATTCATATCATTTTTTGATATTGCATCATGTATAATATTTCCATATCATTTAATTATTATTTGTATACATGATTTTAATGGTTTAGTTTTTAATAATACATATTCACAAAATTAATATGACTCCAACAAATTAAAGTGTAAAATGTTACAAAATACATTATTTTTGTCACTTACCCATTAAAAAAGACAATTGAATTTAAGGATATCAATATTTAGCTCATGGTTAAGGTAAATCAGTCTCAAATATAGAATGGATTTGAAGTACATGAATCATAAATCTTAGAAAGAGAGAGTATAGTTTGATTGATAGTCAATACAAAATTTTATTAATATAGACAAAATTTCCATCCCAAGGAGAAATTTTACCCAAACTCCTACAAAAAATACATCTACACTCAAGATTTACTTAAATTACACTAAAAGTTTAATACCTACTATGTATAAATTATAATAAACCATTATTATAGAATTTCAAACTGTAATAAGAAATATTTTTCATGAATAAATGAATATAAATCATTTTCATACCAACAATGTGACACTTATATACATTGGATGAAAATTTCAAGAAACATTTTCAATAATTTATACAAAATAATACCAAAAAGATGATATAAATAATTTATATATAAGTATATTAATTAGTTAATTCATAAAAAATTAAATAATTCAACTATTTTCCCTGATATATATAAATTTTAGACGTATATGAATACAAAACCTCTTCTCATTGGTCTTATGTCACATTGATTTGGTGGGGGACAAAGGAGTTTCACTAGATATTGTTTTTAGAATCATTTCTTAAATATTCAAAAAAATGTTCACATTGAATGTTGATGTGGTTATATAAACTGTTTTATGGTCATTAAAAAATTGATTTAATTTAATTCCTAGATATTCAAGTTATTTATTCCTCACTGTCACAAACTTTAATACAAGAGAAGAATTTTATAGTGCATATCTAAGTACAATTCATAATGAAATTAAATAGAAAACTCATATAAAAATATATAAAAAGAAATGATTTAATCAAATAAAAACATAAAATAATGGGTACATCACTATCCATGTATAATATTTTTGGAAATTGGATTTTATTATGATACCCTGGTTATAATTAAATGAAACCCTCCTCAATAGCTTTCCACCATCCATAACAGGATCACTAAATGCATTGGTATCATCTATTATCATTAAATTGTGTGATATAATCACCTCCGAAAAGTCAAATAGGGAGAATATATGAGGAAAATTTATCACTAGAGAGTAATCTCCACTACCTAAAATTAATTCTATATTCTGTAATATAAGATGTTACTTCATAAAATGAAGGATACATTTAGAGTTTTAACGTTATATATATTTTGAAATGCACAAACCATTATCTTACTACTATCATGATTGTGGAGTGTAATGAAGGATTGACCTCTTAGAGGGGTAAATAAGTGGTTTAATTTTATAAATTTATTCCTTTTAATTCTTCCACATGAACTTGTTAAGGTTCTAGATCCACTAAAAAATATCTCATAGTCTTAACTTATATGCAGAAATAATAATAGAGATATCCACACATGGTATTTACAAGGTTAATTAAAATTTCCTACTAATTTCTATATTTGTTATCCCCCCCCCCCAACATGAAATATTTAATAAATTATTTCCAGATTACAAATAAACTAGCAGAAAGTTGTTATACAACAAAGTAAATATTACACATGTTAACCCTATTTATAATCCAAAGAAATCAACTATTCTTTCATAATTGTTTATACCCACTTAATTTTCCTCCTAGTTTCATCTTCCTTCTTGACTAGTTAGACACCACATCCATGTGCCTTTTAAGTAAACGGTTAGTCACCCCAATCACAAGTTCCTAATGTATCTCTATGTTATTGATACTAGAAACTGAAATATAGGTCTTCTTTATTTAGAGTTTTCTTACTCTATTATACTGTAAGATCATGGTTTATCATATACACTATCAAGATCACCAACAGTTTTATGAAAAACGTCATGTTGGGCTTGAAAATCATTAACAATAGATACTAAATGTGATTTTTTCTAATATCAATGGATGTTCTAAAATGTAATTATTGTTTTAAAAGTATCTTTAGTATTTAAAATCTATCCATTCGCAACACTGTGATGTATTGTTATCCTTAGTATTTTATAATTTAAATAACTCATATACTTCATGAAATCATGAGTAATTCATAGACTTCTTTCCTATGATCTCGAATCCTCCTATTCCTCTCCAGTATATATTCCATAAATAGTTCATGAAATTACTCCCATGCACATCATACGAATCTATCATAGAATACATAAATTATCATGTATTATTAGTTCACTTCATTGATGCTTCATGTACCAATGTTTCAATAAAAACTAAATATTTTCATGTAATATATATTACGTGATACAATATTTAAAATTTTAAATTTTCTATATCATCTATATAGAACATAAATTCATATAGAATAACCCTTACAATGTGTTTTCCTTTATAAAGACTATCACTTTCTTTTCATCACGAAATTTTATCATCAAAAAAATCAATACTTGATTTGTGGAAATCCACCAGGAAAAAATAAATTATATTTCTCTCGATGATTAATTCTCCCAAAATATGTAAAAAAATTATCTAATATATTAAACAATATTTAAAGGCTACTATGATCCTGGTTAACACTTTATTATCTAATAAATTAAATTAATCCATTAAATTTCTTTTCATTCCGAATAATACATCATCTCTCACTAAAAATAAAATGGCATCCGCATACTGCATGCACTAAATATAATTTACATTTATGTAGCAAGTAACACATACCATTACCTTAAATTGGTTCTGAATATAATTATTGATAATCATTAGGAGAATCTAAAACCCAAATTTTTTTGTCATTCCTATCCACAAACAAAATTCTATAATTAGAAACCTTGTTATGAAAAAAAAACTATACATGGATGATTTTATATCAAACCATTGATCTCATGATAAATTATGAGGACTATTGGTATATATTAGGAAACCAATATCACATTTAATATATTTCTCTAAAATTTCATATAATCTATATTTTTATTCTGGTATTCTCATGGTAATCCATTTTTTATATTTTTTTTGAAATCCATAACTAAATAATATTTAATATTCCTTCAAATTTATAATGTTCTTGTATTTAATTAGAACTGAAATGTGGTAAATCGATCATGAAAACCAAATATTTTAGAATTATTCATACATCATGGTGAAGATGATGATCATTTATTTGCTCAAATGGTTTTGATTCACTTGATGAGAAGGCTTGTACAATATTCAAATAATTTTGAGCATGTGAACAGTCCCCACATAGGGATCATGTCCCATATAGATCCTATATGAAAGTTATATCTACAATATAGGGGAATATATTCCAATAATAGGTTAGCTACAAGTGAGAGGATCCACTCTTGGTTCGGCTAGGACTGACCCATGTTGGCACCCTCCCCCACCATGCATCCACAAATGGTAGTGCCACTGCTCCAGTGTGAATGTTTTTCTTGTTATTCATGTCAATAATATTTCACTACATATAAACATTGGATAACAATGTAATTGTTTTCTACTATATGGTTTATCCTTATACCATATATTATTGAGCCTTCCCTCCATTAGTGGCTAAGGTATAACTTTTTTTATATGTCCAATTCCAAATATATTTTAAAAACTAAGTATGGACAATAAAATAAAAATTACATCCCATTATCTCAATTCTTCATCAATAAAACTCAGATCATCATGAAAGTAATTTATTTTTTTCTCATCTTCATAATTTCATTGATTCTAAAAATTATTCAAGAAAAATAATATTATTCATGGTCATCATAACGAAACTCCTCATGTAACAATATAATATTTCATTTAATTTTTTTTTCATTCTTCCCCATATGTAAAAAATGTGCATACACTAATCAAAATTATAACATGACTTATGCATTAAAGACAAATTAAAAAAATCATAACTAATATTCCACAATATTTTGAACATCTCTATTCAAATGAATTCTCTTATATAGCATCCTCAATTTCCACTTTATATTCATATGTAATACTTTTCATGAATGATAACATTTGATTTTCACTATCATCTTTTAATTTATATCCTCCCCATATATTGATTTTTTGATATATTAAAAAAACATTCATTCCTAAATCATAAACATATTCCCATTAATATATCCATTTGAATTTGTTTTCAATACTGTATTACATTATAAATTCAACATTTTTACCCCATATATATAATAAATAAACTAATACAATAATTATTTACTAATATTATTACTTTTATCATTCGATTTGGATGTACTCTTATTCTTTATTTATTTAAATCATTATCTTTGGCCACTTTTGAGAGAGGGATGACATTTAATGTTTCTTCTCTAGTATAGATCCATTAGCAAGACTACACTAAGTATGTGTTCCAAAACAATTTGTAAAAATAAATACTATAAAACCAAGGTGATAAATCTTTTCTGTATGTTATTTATCATGTGATATCAAGCATATATTAGTCACTTATTCATGTTTTGGGGTTACCCAAAAACTTAAATCATAAAATATAATTTTTCCTACATATATCTCAACAAACGCATCAAAACATTCAGGTGAGAAAAATATGACTCCCCATTTCATATATTAATATCAACTCCCCTATTATAATAATTTTAAATTCTCTCTAAGTATTGATATGGGAGTTATTTTTATATATCATCCTTTAATATTCCAATTTTGTTCAAAATATCCACAGTCACCATATAGTGAATATTTAATAACTTTGAATCTTCATTGGTCCCCCCAAGGGATGCATCCATCACCCTAAATTGAATTTATATCAGTACAAAAAAATATAAATATATATATTGGGTAATTTAAAGGTACTATAATTTTCCACGATAACAAAATTCTAGTAGAGTTCTTTGTCTCAACCTGGGATATTCTTTTCTGCTAAAATTATCATGGGAATTTTTATTTGGTCTATTCCCTCAATTTTTTGTTTCGGTTAGTTGATTTAATTGTTTCTTCCCTTGAACTTAACCTTTGAATGGAATACCCTTTTCTACTATATTATTCTGAAACATTATGTATCGAGTTATAGAAAACTTTTCATCAACTTTAAACTCAATTTATAAAGCCACTTTATTTCTTCAGCTTTAGATACTTTTTTTCTTCCTTCAATAGGCTAGATGATTTTGGTTGAACTGGAAAAATTAACAAACATCCCTTCATGGTATGGTAATACATTTTTGGTATATCATATTTCTTATTAGATGTACATGACATCCTCTCTTATTTATTCTGATTTTTTTTTCTTTAATATTAAATATAACCTCTCTAGGTTTTTGTTTATGCGTACCTTAGCTCTATAGCTATAAAATTATCAACTACTACGTAATGATTTGAAGCATTCATACCAGTTTTGTATTGAATTCTTAGATGTATTTACGGTTACTTATTTTCTTATTTGTTAATATTTTATCATATTTTTATAATAAATCCTTTTTCATTCATGTATTTTTTCTATAATCAATATTTTAAACCAATAAGAGTAGTATTTTTGTCCATAACTTTTAAATCATAGGCAAAAACCTCAAAACATTGAACTTCTACCTTGATATGTAATTTTTCTACAAATTTTTATCATTTAAATTAATTAAACTAAGACTTAGTTTTCCACGTGGAATGTTATTTTATTTATATATTTTTACTTCCCTTTTATGTTGGAATGAATCTATCACTTTTTTAATTGTCCTACGTAGGTATATAATTATTATTTTCACCCATATAATTTCCCTTTTCTTTTTTCCCCAGTTTGTGTTCAATATATTTTTTATTTTATTTATAATTTCCCCTAATTTATTGTTGAATTATATTATTTTCATAAAATTCGATGTTATTCCAACATTTCAATTCTTTGTACCAAACATTACAACATCATAAATAATAGATTATTTATCTTACTCTTAATTTTTTTTAGTATAGTCTATTCAGATGCAACAAGTTGTGAACATATTTGTATTTGAGGGAAACCCCAACACATTTGGAAACATATTATGTAATATATCTTTATAATCATTTCAAATTCACCACTTATGTGGTGTATTTATTTGAATTTTTTCATATCCATAAATTCTCAAAATTTAGATTGAAAAGTGAATCAGAAATAAAAATAGTATTAGTACAAAAAGTGTTTCAGGTTATAGTAAACCTTATTATTAGAGGATGATTCCATTATATTAGACATTTATCTCATGGTCTTATTATATTCATTAATCTCAATGATAACATGTGTGGTATAATTTCTAATTCAAGTAATATGTGATGTTACAACATGTGGTGATTTTTGATTCTTTAATCTCACCTCCAACTCAAAACACTTACTATTGTAGGAGTTATTCTCAATATCAAATGATCTCGAACTATCTTTTCAATCCTCCTTTATCTTATTTATTTATTCATAATTCATTTTTGATTATTGTAAATAACAATCATGATCCTTTGTCCATGTTTCTTTATATTCAAATTGAGTATATATTACAACCCTAGAATAATTGAGTAATATTTCAAGTGCATGAAATATTCTATAAAAAAATCTCAAAGAAGTAGTTCTCATAAATATTATATTGTAATTATTCAATATATTCAGCATATCTTTTACTACAAAGAGATATTGTTTCATCCTTTGTACTCACTTGATTTTTGAGAGTGTTTCATACATGATCATTTTTATCTAATGACACATTCATTGAATTATCATCTTTTTCAGTCGAAAATTTTTTATCTTAAAGACCCTCAATAGTTCTGAAAATAAATTTTACAACATATTGGGGAATTTTCCCTAGATTTTCATTTATTTCAGAATGAATATCAATATGTTATGTATCATCATTACAAATTTAGCAAGATTTGTTAGAAAAATCCTATTCAAAATAATTATTGAAACAAATACCAATATAATTACAATTATATAAGTATTTACCTGTATTTAATATATGATTATTCTTTAGATTAATTGAATTTATTTTCTATCAATTTTTTATGACATGATCAAATATCTATATTTTTATCCTTAGGTATAAAATCAATTTTCTCTATATGAGGTTGCTCAAACATTTCTTGGATTTTTCACTACATAAATTCTATAATAGATCTTTAGATGTATCCTTCTCTAATACCAACTGTATATCCCTATAGTGGGTTGAAAGTAGATAGGGGGATGAATCAATGGTTTAATTTTAGGAATTTTTTTTCATTTAATTAAAACTATTGATCGTTTTATGGTTCATTATAAAATCATAAATATATCAATATATTACCTTTTATGAATAAATAATAAGATAGAGAACAAAAGAAGGAATTTATAAGGATTGATAAAAAATACCAACTCCTTTCCATGATGGTTATATACCCCCAGAATGGATTCTTTAAAATATTTTTTATTATACTAAAGGCATAGGCTATTATTGTTTTTACACCCCATTAATCATTCCACCAATTTCTAATCCCCATAAATTAACTCTCCTAACAAATTTTGTAACCCCCCTTCCTTTTATATCTTCTTCCTTTATGATGAGTTTAACACCCCTACCACGAGCTACTTCAGTAACTGGTTAAACACCCCAATCATAAGTTCCATATCCTTATCTATGTTATCCATATTTGTAATATAAATTTTTATTACATATTTAGAGTGATATTTCTCAATGATATTATAGAATCAAAATTTATATTGTATGCCTTTATAGACGTCAATAAATTTTTTGAATTAGCCAGTCGGTCATGAAACTCATTAACACAATAACTAAAATGATCTGGTTCTTCTCATATGACAGAATACTCAAGGATGAAAACATTCTCTTAAAATCATCTTATAGATTAGGTCTCTTCTCACTTATTAATACAGATATGTATCAATATCCTCAGTATTTTTAATTTTCTTAAACTCATATACATCATTCATTCTTGAATATTTCATTGAATTTTCTATTATGTTTTGTGAAACTACGTATCTTCTATATTGTATATTCCATAATGTTTATATGAAATTGTTCTAATTCATATCATTTAATTATATAATAGAATATATATATTAACATGTACTATTATCTCCCTTCATTAATACTTTTAATGCTTATTCATCAAGACAATTTAACATTTTTCATGCAAAAGATAATGTGTTGGACTCTATTTATACAATTACAAAAATAATGTCATCAGCATAGAAACTCACATATCATATAAAAATGATCAAAAAAATTTATACTTATAGATTACTGGCACATTATGTTCATCTCAAAATTTTATCCTTTATGAAAATAAAAACATTCATTGTGGAAATAAACCCAATAAAATGTTGATCCTTCACTCTCGATAAAGTCTTCTCCTAAAATTATTTTATAAAATTAATCAAGAGTTAACTAGGTATTTATTGGAAAATTTTCACTTTGTTGACATATAATAATCCTATAAATTATGAAAAACCACTCAATTATATATTGGGAACAAACATTTATCCCCTCTCTCTGAATATGGCATGGCTTTCAAATTTTTCATGAACAGGATAACATTCAAAATAAAATAGAATTTATCACATTCCACTACCTCACATTGTTTCTCTATATAATTATATCAAAACATTTTGAAAAATTGAAACCCTCATTCACATGGAACTCATTTATGAAAACTGCATTTTCCTCATAGCATCCTTAGTTTGAAAAATTCAATAGTGAATATTGTATTAAATAAACAAGAACATAAAATCTTCATGTGTAAATTATTATGATTTTTTATATTTTTGTGGATTCACATACTATTATCTACAAACAAATAGAATTTATAGTTTCATTATAGTATTCACATATAAATCCATATAAATTTTTTATGTAAATACATAATTAATCAAATTTCAAATTCCATCATGCTTCTAATTATTTCATGTACTATTTGAACTCATATGCGGTTGCCCAGCCATGGAAACCCTACATCATAGAAGGATTCAAATGCCGAGATGAAGAATATGAACATTTCTTCTATTGAAGGGATTAGATTCATATGATCATAAGGAAATTTTAATATATATATTTTATTAGTTGATGAACAATTCTAATATAGAGTTCATATCCAACATAATTACATTTTGTGGGTTCCATATGAAATAAATGGGGATCAATTACAATATCTGTTCACTATGAGTAATGGGTCCACCCCTAGTTCTATGGGTACTAAAACCGTCTTTCATTATTCCACCCTTCATGGTGGAAACACCGCTACATTATGGGATTTTTTCCATATTATTCATACCCATGAAGGTGAACACCTCTTCCACCATGGCTTCCCATCAATGGGATGGCTCACACATGATCATGCATTATCCCATATGTGGTTGAGATTGCCTTTCATTGTTAGATTAGTTCCATCTTTTTTAAGGGAATCTATAAATAAATAGTAAAAACAAGTCATAAACTCCAAAATAAATATTTCATCCCATTCTCTCAATTCCTCATAAATAAATTAAAACTAGTTACATAGGTAATTTAATTTTTCACCATCATCATATTTTCATTTTTTCTCAAAACTATTCATCTGAAATAATATTTTTTATCTTATTCGATAAAAAACAACTCATATAATTATAAAATATTACATGGGATTTAGTTCAAATACTCAATTTATTTGTACATTAAAGAATCTATAGTCACAACTAGTACATGTGTTTAGAATTAAATACTTATTCAAAAATAATCACAATTAATTATCCATTACAACTTGAACTTGTCTCTTCACTTAAATTTTTAAGGTATAATCCGTTGTTTCCACAGTAGACTTAACTGGATGATTTTTCAAGAATTAAATATAGTTCATTTGCACCATCACCTCATCATTCAAGTCTTACACATATATTTACTTTACAATATATGTATTACAAATACAAAATTCACTCTTAAATCATGTATATACTCTATTTAAGGATTAGAATACATCCTCATATAATAATTTTATTGTTAAACTTATTTAAAAATCTATAAACAATCTAATCATCATAGACATGATTTTTCCTAAGATAAAATAACATGAAAATAATTTTTGGAATGCTATCCAAATGATATACCATGACATTCATCATGAATACTATTTGATTGAAAAAAAACAAATAATTAACAAAAACCATGGTGTAGTGACTCCCACTATATAATGTTTTTTTATTTAATTAATATTTTCATTATTATATAGAATATATATATTTTCACATATATAATGAATATAATATATACAACATACCAACCGCAATACATATCCACTATATTCAAAGATGATTTCCACAAACCGAGGGCATTTTCATGATCATTCTTGTCTAGAACAAGTTCCAAGGGTATAACCCATGTAATGGTAATGATTAAATTTTGTTACATAATAATTAATAAATTATACTAATATAAACCAAATAAATTAATAACCATACACATTTATAATAAATAATATATAATATGTGAATCGAATAATAGGATAATGTTTACATATAAAACCCCAAAAATATTGACAATTATAATGTAAAGAACCTGTTTATCTCAGCATAACACATGATCCTTCATATGTATCCACCATTATTAACTCTATATTCGAGAAAGTAGTCCACTACTAAATATTATCAATGATCAAACCTAAAAAATAAACCAAGAGATTATAAGGTCATATACAGACCAAGGTGTGTATGTAGGATGTGTGGTAATGCCGTGTAAGAAACCCCAAAAAATATATGTAATGTATTTTATAATAAAAAACTTGTGGTGAATATATGAAATTAAATTAGAAAATAATATTGATTATTAAAAAAATTGAGGTATACCAATCACATTTTACGTTTCTTTTATACCATTTTTTGTTTGATAATGAGACCAACCACACAAAAAATATTGTAAAAAAATATCAAAATATGTAAATAATAATAATGATAATGAAATAAATTAAATAACTTTATAAAATAAGTCATAACATAACAAAAAATTACACATGGGATAATATATATTTGAGGTCCGGTTTTTTCTACTAAGTGGGTTGTACTTCAATGATAGAATTTTATAAATTTAATCATTTTAATTCCACCAATTTGATTGATCATGATCCTGATCCAGTCTCTTTTGAACTACTTATTTCCACCTGAATATAGAAAGAATAAATAACATATGAACAACATAATTTACAAGGTTTATCATTAAAAACAAACTTTTTCTCATGATTTTTAGGCACCCAAATAATAGGTTCTTAATTATATGCCCATTTTGTTAATCCTAAGATATTCACAATCTCATTATCCTAGAAGAACACTTTGATCCTATGTCACGAACCTTCCTCAGGCCCATGTATTGATGAACCAATGATCGACTCTGATAGGCCAGGGGTAATATACTCTCACCAAAGGAAATAACCTAAATGTGGGATGTATCTTTCGAGTAACTATACACATGAAAACTCATAACCCCAACCCATATATTTGAAAGGAATAACATGTATGCCACTAATCCAACCTATGAAAGTATAAATTACAAGATGAAAGTATAGGGGATAGATTACAGGCCCAGTAAAGACATGTTAAAAACAAGAAAGTACAATGGTCTCTGAAAATTTATTCGAGGAAAACCCAACCTGAAGGGTAACTGTAGATTAGCTACAAGAAGCCATAATAGTATGCCTCATATATGCGATCTCACTGGGAACTGGAAAGTTATGGACCACTCAGGTCTCTATCAAAGCATCGGTCATCTGCAAAAGATAGGACACGTGCGGGCGAAGCCTTTTTAGGGGTGGGTAACACAATACTATGTAGAGACCCCAAACCATAATGTAAAACTAAAAAGGTAAATTAAACATGATGTAATGGAGAACTCACCCAGGTATAACATTAAATATAAAAATCATGATCATCAGTCATAAAGATGAATAATTTTTAATGCAGAGGGGCTCATCCTCGATAAGTCTCTAATGTTTGTTGGATAACTAGGGTCCGCACATATGCCAAGCCACCGGGGTCCACACAGTTACTCGCCTTGTGGGCCACACAAGTATGCATGACTATTCAATTTTTGGGCCACATAGGTCTACACGGCTGCTCGTATGTCAGGCCACTAAGGTCCATTCGTCTACTCATCTATCGGGCCATTGGGGTATGTTGGTCTACTAATCTTATGATCCATAGAGGTCTATATGGATACCCATCTTCTAGGAAACTGAGTTCCACTTGAAACTTACACCTCATTATAGACAATCACATGATTCCCATTTGTAACACACTTGATTTCGGGAAAATATACTCCTCAATGCATCATTCACATCTCAAACTCCTAGAGATACACTTTGAGTATGGAAAAAAATGCCTCATCGTAAGGGTCCCAACTATGAAAAAGGGTTGTCAATCGAACATTCGGTTTGAAAGTTGTGACCATTTTACTGAGAAACACCTTGTTGGGTTTGGGTCTGGTCCGACTAGGTACACCGACCAGACCCAACCCACCTTGGGGTCCAATGACCCGAGTTGGGTCTGAACCGACCTGAACCTGACCTAGTCTGAGTCCAGCCTGTACCGGATGAGTTTTGGTTCTATCCCACATCATTCATGGCCCGTTATGACTGGGCCTCCATGGCTGGCTGAGATGCAGCTAGTGCTCCGTGTACCCCCTCCACCCCGTGGGTCACTGCGAGGTCACCAATCCCACAATCCAGATGGACTGCTTCCTTCCGACTGTGTGACATGGCATGGCCACCGTTGGCCCACTAGAGGTGGCCTGATTTACATCATGTATCCAATATTGCAGGCCTCCTTTCCATCGTGGCGCACCAACAGTGTCTTCCGTGGGCAACCGAGTCCGCTCCAGTGGTCTGATTCCTGAACCGCAAGCACCCTCCAAATTCTCGAGTTGCCGTCATCCATACTACAGACTCAATGTTTTCTTTTTTTTTTTGATCTGTTGGTTTGGTCAAAAAGAAGCTATGAACACCCATGGTGGAGGAATCCAGGCCTTGTTTTTGTCTCCCCAAACCATCCGCATTAAAATTCAAAACAAGAGGAGCAGAGATTTATATAAATTCTAACATGGAGAATCCAAATTCATAGACCCAAATCAAACCCCTCCTATAAACGCCAGCATGAATCGTGAGTCATTCTGTTTGTCGAATGTTTCATGTTCATCAGGGATATTAAAAATCAGGGAATTAAAGTTAATCAAGACACAATACCCAAAGTTGGATTGATCATTGACGATGATCGATGTCACATGGTTATTCATTCCATGATCCATCATTAGGGGTCGTTCGTTGATCATCATTTTTCAGCACCAAAGCCCCAATGGTTCAGATTTATTCTAAAACATGCCAACTATCTTGTAATCGATTAACCCATTAAATATGGAAATGTGTTTTAATGTTTCTATTATGATGTGTCATAGCGTCGTTATGTTGATTCATTGATGAAACAGTTTTTCTGTTACACTACAATGAAATTCAAATAAAATAAAATGAATGTTTATCTTATTTTATTCTACATAAGAAAATAACTTTATTATATTCTATTGAAAATTATACCAATAAAAATTATACCTCAGGCCATTCCAGTCAATGTTAGGTTCTTTCTTGGGTATTGTCATCATTCCAAAACCAACGGTTCCCTCAGGGTTTTAATCTGGTCTCACATTTAGATGCTTCTAAAACGGTGCATGTGTTCTATTTTAATTATCATAAAAAAGTTCAAAAAACTAATCTGGGCTCTTAAAGCCTCAGAATAAAATGTCTTATGAGCACCTAATCACAAAATAATCCCATAAAATTAAAAACACACATTGAATTATGGGACATTACATTACCCCCACATTTAGGGATTTACATCCTCATAGGCCAAAACAAGGCCTAAAAACAAATGGGGGTACTAAACATGTATATGAGCCTCTAACTCCTAAGTTATCTCATGAGGATTCATGTGATTCCATCTAACACGCACCATATGAATCGACAATCCATTAAGGATCTACTCCTATCGATCCTAAATCTTTACTGGTAACTTTAGAAACGTCGCCCAATCGTCAATGTCCAAATCGAACTAGTTGATGATGTGTGATGGATCATGTATGTAACTCCTCATCTACGATACATGGAAGACATTATAAACCTTGTGCATAATTGGGGGTATATTTAGTTGGTACAACAACTTGATAACATAGCTCAAAATCTGAAAAGGGTCGATGAATGTCAGAGATAGCTTGCCACCCTGGCCATATCTCTATAATCCCTATCGAGGTGAGACCCAAAAAATACCCATTATATCCCACCGAAAACTCCGAGGTATATCATCCCATATTATAATAATATGTTTTCCTTCTTTATGAAGTCATCATCCATTCCTATATGACAAGCACATTCTCAGCGGTAGCTCGTACCAACTCTGGACAGATGAGTGCTAACTCTCCAGGGTCTATCCAGCATTACGGTGATCGACATGGCCACTCATAGAGTGCCTCAAAAAGTGAAATACCAATGGTGGAGTTATAGTTTTTATTGTATATAAACTCAACCAGTGGTAGTTGATCCTCCCAACTACAACCTATGTCTATGATACAAGAACAATTCATGTCCTCCAAAACCTAGATAGTCCTCTCTGTTTGACTATATGTCTGAGGGTGGAAGTTTGTGCTCAAGCGAAGCTGAGTCCTAAATGCCTCCTTCCAAACCTTCCATAGCTAGAATTTAAAGCATGTGTATCAATCATATACTATCATTTATGTTACCCCATGGATTTAAAATTTCTCTTACATGTAGAGGCATCCCATGCTCTCTACTAACCCCTGCTCCAGGATGGGTAAAAAGTGGTCCGACTTGGTGAGTCGGTCAAAAATCACCAGGAAGGTATAATTTCTCCAGGATATACAAGGAATACCACTAACAAATTCCTTCAACATACATTCCCACTTCCACTTCAGTACCTCAAGTGGCTGAGTCCATCCAACAAGGACCTAATGCTTTTCCTTCACATGCTAACTAGTGAGGCACCGTGAAATGAACTCTTCCACTTCCTTTTTTATCCCCGACCACAAGTATTGACTATGTAGGTCCTAGTTAACCTTCACCTCTCCTTGATGTAGGACCAAGAGTGAGATGTGGAACTCTTTTAGAACTTCCTCACATGACACCATTAGAACAACTATGTTTCCTTTAAAAAGGATGGTTGTGCTCCCCGCCTATCGAATATCCATCAGAAGCTTGTCCTGAAGATAACTGAGCAGGTCGATCCTCACAATCAACATCTAGAAGTTGTGCCTCCCTAACTAACCTTATTATTCTGGAGTGATAGAAATAGACTGAATATGACCTGCTCTATCATCTCCAAAGAAGGATATCTACATCACAGCTAACTACTCTGATTCCTTACTAAAAAATTTCAAATTAGATCTCCTATTGAGTGCATCTGATACCGTAATACCCTTCCCAAGAGTATTTATTGTCTCTAATTCATATTCCTAGTGGAACACTATCCATACCCACTACCTCATGTTTATTTCCTTATAATAGATGTTATACTTGAGACATTCGTGAATTGAGTAGACTCTAAAAAGCTCTCCCATAAAGTACTGTTGCCACATCTTCAAAGAAAAGACAAATTCTTCTAGCTCTAGGTCCTGTGTCATGAAGTTCTTCTCATGCTTCCTCAACTTTCATGAGCCTTATGTGATAACAATTTACCCCTACATCAGAAAAAATCCCAGTTCGGACCCTGATGCATCACAGAAAACAACATACCCATTCCCCTCCTCTAGTCGACTCAATATGGGGGCACTCATCAGTCTCCACCTCAGCTCTGGAAAACATTTTTGTAATCTCCAAGACCACACAAAGGGTTGTACATTCAGTTTCAATGATTTTAAGGGTGAAGCTGCCCTAGAAAAGTCTGGCACGTCCCTTTGGTAGTATCCCTCCAAAACCAAGAATCTTTTTACCTTAGTCATGTTCCTAGGTGGCCCCCAAGCCGGCACCACCTCTTTATTTTCTAGATCCACTAAAACTCTAGCTTCTAAAATGATGTTTACTAGAAATTGGACCTCCCAAATATAGAACTAACAATTAAAGAGTTTCTCAAAAATCGGGTGCTCTCAAATTTTATCCAGGACTATCTGCAGGTGTGTAGCATGCCCTTCCGAGGATCCTGAGTACACTAGGATTTCATCATTGAAGTAAACGAAAAACCGGTCAAGGTATGGGTGGAAGATAGTTTTCATGAGTCCCATGAAAACTGATGGAGCATTGGTCCTGACTAAAGGCATCACCATCAACTCATAGTGGTCATACTAACATCTGAAGGCTATCTTCATTATATACACATCTTGTACATTAAGGTGATGATAGCCATATCTGAGGTCTATCTTCAAGAACCATATTACCCCCTTCATCTGATCATATAGATCATAAATCCTCATCATTGGATACTTTTTCTTCATGTTCACCTGGATGGGGAATTTTAAGTCCATGCACAACCTCAAAATCCTTTCTACCTTCTTGGAAAACAAAACTATAGTTGGCCATAGTGAAATGTTGGATCTCACGAAGCCCATCTCCTACACATCCACGAACTGCACCCTCAACTCTCAAAGCTCTTTGGGAGCCATTAGATATGCTGGTGTGGATATTAATATCATCTTGGGGTATATATCAATGTATAATTATACCTATAGGTGTGGATTTAATCCCAGAATATTTATACAAAGACAACTTTGTACTCATCCACCATTATAGGAATGTTGGGACTCTTCTCGTCCACCATATTGTGGGTGAGTCTATCCAACTGGTGAGTGATTGGTTACACACACTTCTATGAAATTCCATTTCATCATGAAAGAGATTACTTCTAGCTGGTGAAGGAAATCCTGGTCCCATCCTTGAGGATACACCGCACTATGTGCCTAAGATATTTGATCTGAGCATGAACTATGGATAACAAATCCATACCAAGGATGACATCGTAAGGCCTCGGTGTCATGACTAGGACATCCCAGCAGAATATCTCACCTCCTAGAGTAATCTCATGTTGCCAGAACCAGGTTTTATTCGTTGATTCCTCTCTTGTATGAGTCTCTAACTGGAAGGATCGAGCCAATGGCTCCACTAGAATCTCTGAGCTCTAAATAAGTTTTATGGTAAGGAATGAGTTACTTAAACCTATGCCTATAAGAACTATAGATAATATGGATGAGGCACATATGATACCTCTAATCATATCTAGATCACCTTGGTCATAGGCCTCCATCACCTACAGCAAACCTCACCCCTTTCCACCAGCTCTCAAGGCCCATTTTAGACAACTTGGTGGTGGTGGTAGTAGTACATCAACCTCCATCCACAATCTACTACTCTGTAATATCCCTTGCAATGTATTCTACCCTTTTGTCCACCTCACTCGAACCTCTACCTTTTCCTTGGCGGTCCCTCGACCGTCATCCAGTTGTATGAGCAACGAGTCGGGTAATCAAGAGCCATGTGCCCTTGAATTCCATATGATTAGAACATCGTGTCCATCTAATGACTCCATCATGGGGGCCTTGTACCACCGATCATGTATCCAAGGGTCACCCCTCAAAACACCATCCCCACTTGGGCCCCCCGTGTCTGTTTCCTGCTACCCATATCTTAAGAATCCACCGCCCATGGTCTACCGGAAGCTCCAACTACAGGCACATTCTCTGTAAGGAACCATTCTTCAAGTAGGTCTCTCTCTAACACCCCATCCTTAGTAGGGATTCTAATCCATTAGGAGGATTCACTGGTCTATCGGCGTAGTCCATCCTCAAAATCCAGATCCTAGATGAATGGGTATCATACCATATCTATTGTGTAGCGAGAAAGATTAGTGAATCTTGCTATGTAATATGTTACTATCATGCCTCCATGGTGTAGGTGCAACAGCTCATGTATGTGCACTGAGATCAAAGTCACTAGAAAAAACTCTTCTCTAATGATGTGAAAGAAGTATATCCAGGAGGGGGTATCCTCTTCATGTGTCTATATATTCATGCAACTCTCTCTCCCTGCAATTCCCTGAATAATGTTCATGTCTAATACCAATATATAGTTGAGAGGCATCCTCACCAGACGAAAGACTCGTGTAACTGCCTTGCACCAATCATCAGCTGCCCAGAGGGTCAGTCTCACCAATGGAAAGGGGGGGGCTCTACCTATGGAACCCATGTATGTTATTGAGCCTCCATGTGCCCTCTAAATGTAATGCTAGTAGAAAATGTTGATGAGAAAGTGGTTGGAACACTGGTGCACCACCCGGTGGGGCCATCTCCAGTACTGGTCCCTGAACTGACGCCTCATTACTTGGAGTGGTCGTGTACTAGAATAATGGCTACTTTTATGTGAGGAGGCATCCTAAAATAGATCATGATGACCCACATTCAATAGATTATATTTAGTGAGCTAACTCTGACTAAAAATCACAAGATAACACTCTCAATTCCTATATGATGTATGAAACAAGTGTTTTAATGTAACGAGTTAAAAGGACGAAATTAGGGTCACAGTGTATGGACACATTGATCACCTCACCAACACTATACCTCCTCTGTTTGAAAGTTGAACTCGAAATATTCAACACTTTCTCCCAAAAACAAAACAACAGACTCTCAGTATTTAAGGTAGAAATGACCACCTTAGATACCAATTTGTCACGACCCATCCCCCAGAGCCCATGACCTGACTACACAAACCCCACCTCCCAATGGCTAGGGGCTATCTACTAGTTTCAAAGGTAGTAACCTGCAAGTGGAGGGATTTTATGAGTAACTGTACACTTGCACACTTATAACCCAAACCCATGAAGCTGAAAGGAAAATCATGTATGCCACTAAGACAACCACTGCGAGTATAATGTACAATATGAATGTAATGGGGCTAGAATATAGACCCAATAAAGATAAGATGAAAATAATAAAGTAAAATGGTCTCTAAAAATCCATCCACAGAAAACCATACATGATTTTTTGGTGTAGAGTGCCAGTTAGAAATCATAAGAGTATGCCTCATCTGTGTGATCTCACTAGGCATCGCCTGGTCTTGGACCACCAAGGTCTCTGTAAAATAATCAGTCATATGTATAAGACATGACAAGTGAAGGTGTAGCCCATATAAGGTTGAGTAACACACTAATCAGTAGGGAACTAAAACTAAAAATAAATACCACAAAGGGAAAGTACACACAAATTAATGGATAGATCACACATGTATATATTAAAATATAGAATGCATTTTTGTCAGTTGTAAAGATGATAAATTTTTACAATTTAGGGGCCCATCCCAATGAGTCTCTAAATTCTTTCAGGCCACTGAGGTCTGCTCATCCGTCAGGCCACTGAGATCTTCTCAGCTGCTCGTTTTCCGGGACACATAGGTCTACATGGTTATTCATTTTTCGGGCCACACAAATCTCCACAGCTACACATTTTTTGGACCATTAAAGTATTATTGTCCTCTCATTTTTTGGACCAATAATTATCGCTCGGATATTCTCCTATAGGGTCACAATTTTCTACATGGCTACTCCTCTACCAGGCCACGAAGGTTTGCTTGACACTTCCTTCTCATCACAACCAGTCAAAAAATTCCAGGACGAATCCAGTTTGATTCTGGGAGAATATAGTCCCCATATCATGGTTTATAACTCAAACTCAATGTAAAATCACTTAGATTATCTCAATATGACCAACTCATTTCAAGGGTTACAAGGCCACAAACAGCTCATCAATAGGACATACGGTTTTCATGTTATTATTATTTTACTGAGAATGGTCAGGTTGGGTCCGAGTCTAGTCCGACCTATTCAGATCATCCTCACGCAACCTGGCCCAGGGTGCACCACCCTGAGCTGGGTCTGACCCATACCAGATATGACCTAATCCAAGTCCCTCCCGAATAGGCAGGTCTACAGTTTCGGACTGCTAGGTGTCCTAGCCTAGTAGGTTTCCAGGGGTCCAACTCACCGAGAGTGTGCCGACCTGCCTCTCCAAGACACGGGTCGTGCACCGCATCCCACACACACCCCATGGGTGGCCGCGGGGTCACCACCATCATGGTGCAGCTGGAAAACAACCTTCTATTTATGTGATGTTGTGCAGCTGGTGGTGGTCTGATTCTTAAACTGCAAGCCCCCTCGGAAATCTCGGGTTTTCGTCATCCCGGGTACAGCCTCATGGTTGTACTTTCTTCAATCCATGGATTTGGTCATGAAGAACCCCCAAACACCATAGTGGAGGAATCCATACCATGTTTTTGTCAGCCCAACCTTCTGCGTATAATTCGAAACAGGTGGGGAGGATATTTTTAATAATTCTTAACCCAGATAATCCCAATTCAATTCCTCAAATCAAAACCCTCCTAGAAATGCACACATAATTTTTGAATCATTCCATTCATCATATGATTCATGTTCTAGATGGATATTACAAAATGGGGTACAAATATTTATCTAGACACCCTACCTGATGTTAGATTTTTCATTGGTGATGATCAATGTTGTTGCATTCATCATTCCACGACCCATTGTTGGCGGTCGTTCGTCGATCATCATTTTCCAATGCGAGAGTGCCAATGCTTTAGTTTCATCTATTATGTTCCAATGATCCTGTAACCGATTAACCCATTAAATAGGGAAAATGTGTCTCAGCATTTTTGTTACGCAGCGTCACCGCTTTATTACACTATTTTATTTATGAAACTGTGTTTCTGTTACACTACAAAGAAAATCAAAATTAAATCAAAATAAACATAAAGTTTATTTTATTTTATTTCCCATAATAAACTTCATTTCTTAAATTCTCATAAAAAATACAAAAATAAACTTTTTCCCTCAACCTGTGTCGGTCGGGGTCTGGTCTATTCTTATGTAATGACTTCATTCTGACTGTAATGGTGCCCTTGAATTTTTAATCCAGACACCTGTTTAGATGCTATAAAAACCAAGAATGTGTGATATTTTAATTAACATAAAAAAAGTTCAAAAAATTATTATGGGCTCACCGAGCCTCAAAATCATGTGCCATCTGAGCACTTGGTCTCGAAAAAATCCCAAATAATTAAAAAATACATTGAATTCTAGGACTTTAAATCAAATTTTCATTGTCCTACTCAAAATTTTAGATCTCACAACCCACTGGATAAGTTTCCAACCCAAATATTAAATGTCGACTTTTCCCCCTCAGGTACTTCAGTGCAACTTAAAATTTATCTTTTTTATCAAGCCATCTTGATCAATAATTAATCACATGTGACTTCATAATGATTATTAGTAGTCAATCATGATGATCATACTTGTTTTTATTTCTCACCTTCTCTATATATTCAATTATTTGGGTATTCTTATGTTCATAGATTTTTTAGTCACATGATTCTTATCCCTTTTGAATGGCTCCTATCATTCGATTCTCACATTTCTCACCAAAAAATATATGTATCAAGTTCTCAGTTCTCATCTCTATCCTATTATTCATTTTTCTATGGTCAATAATCCTAGAATATTATCATATAATATTATTATAATATTAAAAATATAAAATTCATCTATAATTTCTTGTTTTAAAATATATTCATTAAAATGTTCAATATTTTTCTTAATTTAAATTAGCTTCTGAATCTCACAAAAAAAATAAATGAAATTTTTTATTCCTAATTAAATCCATAAGGATCATGGGTAAAATTTATCTTAAAAAATATAGAAAAAATATAATTCTTTAATTCTTTTCAAATCCTCATCCACATGTCCATAGACCCATTCATTGTTATATAGTACTGTTGATTTTAGACTAAATTTCCTATAAGGTCATTATCAATTGAATAATGATCCATTTGGATGATTACATTGATTAATACATGAATATAAACTTCAACATAATATCTAATTTAATCACATTCATCCAAATAATTTAATCAATAATATTTTTGATATTTTTCAAATAAGTTATTCCTAAAAATTTCAGTATTTTATGACTAAAACAAAGTCAATGAATCTTACATAGTCTTCAACAACTCATATTAATCCATCAGGTGACTCATGTGAAATATTTGGAATAGAGATTATATAGATTTCCTTAGACAGAAATTAATAATACCTTTTCAATCATATGACTCATATACAATCATATATGACACATAATAATCTCATGGTTGGTCTTACATATAGTCCAAATGACTCAAACATGGTATTAATTGACATGTGTGTTTCACTAATGACTCATATGCCAGAATAATTAATCATATGCGGCTTCAATGACTCATAAATAAAACCTAAAATCACATTTACACATCTTCTATTACACATAAAAATATTTAAAATCGCTCATAAAAATCATCCATCAAAATAAATGACTCCAATGACATCTGAAATAACTCATACATTGTCTGATAATTTCTCACATTATTAATTAAATATTTAATTATGAATTCTATAATTTAATCTAATTATCTCATAGCCTCTGTTAATCATTATAAGTATTTATTAAATAATTTAAATAGGCTTTCTTTAATTTATAATGAATCCTCAATATTCACATTTTCCATCTACTCAAAACATAATCCAAACTATTGTGGTTAGTGTCTACCCTATTTGAGAATATATTAAACATGAAAAATTGATCAACAATAATTATATATAATTTAAACCATCATGAATCTATCTATCCTGGTACTCTAGAATAGAAGCTTCTCTTGCCTTTGTTTGTACTCAACTCAGCTACATATAGAGAAATTTTGTTCCTAATGGGAGACTCCCTTCATTGTAACATAAACAATATAAAATTGGTAAATTCAATTTTCACATTTGTACATGTTGTTAAAAACATGAATCCACAATGTTAATATATTTTTCATATTATTTATTTCATTTTTGAGAATAAATAAATATAAAATTTTGATGGATTTATTTTCATCTCATCTCAAATCCTCTTCATCATTTCTAAAATAAAATTATAATCCCGTTTGTTCACAAAATTATATCTTTATCCACTTCGATGAGGTATGTATAAAATCACATGTGCCTTGGTAATGAGTCATTATTATTCAAAATTAAGTCAACTTGTGCTAAATCAGTGTATAAAACAAGAGTGAATAATTCGACATGGTAGGATATTTCAATAATTGATTAATCTTTTGAAGGAACATTCACATTCTAATATTGGAGGTTATATATGGAGCTTTTTTATGACTTCCTTAAATCTATAAATCATTTCAAAAAACACATAAAACAATTCCAAAAAAAATAATCCATCATTCTCTCAAAAACCACCACTCTCTGTCACGAACCGGATCTGGTCGCCATCAATCCGGCACCAAACCCAGCCCTTGCGAAGGCCCGAAGGGTGTTCCCTACCCCCATGGGCTGGAACAAGTGCCCGGGTATCATATCATGATAATTGGGAATGATTTACCCGATTTTATAAACATTAAACAACAAACAAACTCAATAAAACAAATCTGAATTTGTTCAAATAAAACCATCTTTTACAAAATTTCAGAACTGAAATAACTAAGTTAAAACTATGTTTAAAGACCATTAAAAAGGTACAAAACCAAATAAGGGCATCCCAAGAACCTTTACATGGAAAGAGGAACCACCCTCAAGCCATCTCCATGACACTGCATCCCAATGGACAACTAAAAACCTGAACCAATGGCATAAAACCTATACCCAAACCTGTGACATAAAAGTAGAGAGTCTACTTACACCCAAAGGTGTAAGTAGGGTGTGAGTGAAATCCCAGTATGATACCACCTGAAAGAGATTCCATGTGATAAACATTTCATGACAAAAATCATTGCAAGGTTTGTAAATAAGAAAGGGTAGTAACAATTTTCTAAATGATGCAATAATAAATGAAAACAGTTTTAATGTTGGATAATTTTAAAGGACCAAAAATTTTAAAATAAATAAGAAAGCTACTGAATTAAACCGCAAACAATACCGTATAACAACGGTAAGTAAAAAGGATCTAATGAGAACAAGTAATAGGAAATAACCCCTAGGCACTAGCTAGGTGTGGGACTAAGGTACCCCGTATCTCGGTGAGAGTAACCACAAAAAATATTTGTTCTCATGAACGATCCACTAGTTGGGATCATACCCATAACCAAGTGGTCCCCAATCATCATTATCATAGTTTAGGTAGAGTTGTAAGCGTCAATCTTGCTATGTGAAACTGAGGCCAAACCCCACGGATTCACTAGCATACTAGTACACGTGCACCCACCTAGATACTTGGGTTTTCCCTTTGTTCTCAAACAAGTTCAACAAAACAAGAAGTATAGTTTTCACATGAAAATATCTCTTCTACATCACAAATTAACCAAACAGACCCATGTACATCACACAAGTCCAAAATTCCACTTTTCATTCAAATGCATTTTGAAATCAAACTCACACCAAAATTTCTTACAAAATATTTCACATTTCTTTAACACTACCACAAATCCTTTAGAAAATTTTATAAAATCATTAAAATATATTCAACTCACATAACAGCCCACACACATGTCACATAATACCCTTCTCATCTTCACAATTCATTTTATCAATAAACTCAAACGAAACAACCCACAACTATGTTTCAAACAAAAAACACAATTTAGTAAAATATTTCGGCAATTTATAAAACATTCAAAAAATGTTTGAAATCTCAAATAACCACTTTACCATTCAAAAACCCACATTAGGTGAACACACTCACCCAAATAGTACATATACACCCTTTCCCAACATTGTTTAACCAAATAAAACATTTACAATTTTTATAAAACAAACCAAAGAGGTATAACCATTGTTTTCACACTAAACCCATTTCAAACCCCTCATTAGAAACCAAAATCATACAAATAACAATCCAAAACAGAATTTTCAGCCCTAAAACAATTATTAAACCACCCCCAAGTGTTTTAAAAATACATCAAATAATACCACAATGATACACATGAAAAACACACATTTTTATAAATCACCTTCAAGAAGTACAATACAGTTATACACCTTAAACTCAATAAAAAACCACTTTTCAAGGCCCACATGATAATAAGGAATTAACAGACCAGAATTGGAAGCCCCTTTCAAGACTAATAAATCACTTTCATATGTTATAAACTAAACCCAAACATTACCTCAAGAGTCACACATGAAATGTACCAAAATTTCAAGCTAAAATACAACTAAAAATTATCTGTTGAACCAAATTCATCAAAAATAGTTTTCACACCACACAAAACAGATTATAAACATACTAAATTAATAAACCAAACAAGAAAACTCATCATAAAATGGTTACACATGGAATCACCTACCTTTCGAGTCGAAACCCTCAAAACTTTGGGCGAAACCTTAAGCGCCCCACCGCCACACCACAAGGAATATAAATCCAGAACTATACCACCAAAACATGACCCCAAATATACCAAATCAGACCTTAGGATCGAATCCTAACTTTTGTACATTTTAGAACATAATGAAAGAGGGAGGAAACCGTAAGGACAATGAAAAATTGAAGATAGAAACACTTACTCAAAACAATCTTGAATAAAATGACCCAAAATCCACCAGAATATGAATTTAAAAACATCCAAACATTCAAGTTCTGTTCTAAAAAGGATTATTAGATCAGTTAGGAACTGTAATGGGAGAAAAGGAGTAATAATTGAGAGAGTTATGATGGAAATAACTTACCTCCTCAAATCTGCTCGATTTTAGAAACCCTAAGAATTTCAGCACTCCATCGCGATTCAAACGAGCTCCAAAGAGGGGGGAAAGGAATAGGGGAGTTCTTGGGATTCTTAGGGTCTAGGTGTATGTCTAATCATAGAAATATTCATTATAATGAATATGATATTAAAAAATTAATGAAACAATTTATAACTGGAAAATGGGCTTTCGGGTTGGCCCAATTCTCAAATAAAAACCAACATCTCCCATGATTATGGATTTATAAAGGCTCAACATTTACATGTGGTGTTAATATATCAGGGGAGGAAATTTAGGAGTTGGAATGACTGAAAAATATTAAAAAATGATAATGTTATAAAAGAAAGAAAATTTATTTTTAAATCTGGAATTGGGCTCACAGTTTGGCCCAATTAATGAAAACTCACATATTCTGCATAAAACCTTTGGAAACCCCCAAAACAAAGAATGAATGGAAAATAAATTAAAAAGAAATTTAAAATAATTTATTTATATGAAAATTATCCCCACCTTGAAAACATTATGCCCTGTAAAGTTAGAGCAAGTTTAAAGCAACAACCAAACCCCACTGAGAAACCAATAGGTACTCCCTTGCGAGGTTTCACCCCCAAAGGCCAAAACACCTCCAGTGATCAATTAAGGAAATATTACTCTCACAACCAAAAAATACACCACTATACTGAAAGGATCGATAACATTCATACTTTATCCAACTCTTAAAACACTATTTGAACAAAACTCAAGCAATTCACCCAAACGAACAACAACTTTGAACAAGGTTACACTTACCTTACTTTAACTAAACCATTGGGCACTCTCTAGTCCCATAGTTTACTCAAGTAAGATGTTGTTAGAATGATATATCTTAATGATACTATCTACACCAAGCCAAAACCATATATAAATCTAAGTTACTGGTACAGGGGGACACTAATATGATCCCCACCATAAGAGACAACCAATATTTTTTTCGAGCTAGAATCAGGACACTAATAGGGGGAGGCCTGAATGGAATCCCTGGTATCTAGGGTATAATTCCATTCATAATTTCCTAAGTAACATACATGAGAATTATAGTTGTTATCCCCACCATAAGAACCAACTATCTTAATCGACCAGCATGAGTCGACACAGAAAGACCCAAAAAATTTCAAGATTTGGGAAGGTCACATGGTTAGTCCGCACAATTTGTGAAACCGTGAACTAAGGGTGCTGATCAATATTCTTGCATGGCTTCCAGGCCCAAAGTCTCTCTTAGACATTCACAAACTATGTGCTCATCATTTCTATCCAAATTTCCAACCATTCTCCAAATACTCAATGGAAACTAAAGGGGGGGGAATGACATTGGGCGATGTCATGGGTACAAGGCCCTCCATCTATTTCCACCAAACGTGACCAAAATAAGAAATATAATGATACCAGAGGATTAAAATCATCCTATCATTCATATATAGTATAGGACTTCTTACAAGGGTTTAAATGACCCTATGATTTCCCCTGACTACGAGCCAGCTTCTCTCCGAGACCTAAGGTTGGAGCTCAAATGATTGAAGCATCTTTAGCCTCACAGTTAGTCTTCGAAAACCCCCTGAATGAGAATTATTCTTTCGGTGCCACCAAAAACTACACCACAACACAAGATAAGTTTTACAAACATAAAAAATTCCATACTCACTTTACCCTATCCCGATATTTCACTAAAACAATGCCTAAAAAGATTCACACACATCACACCTTATTTCTTCAAGTGAGAAACAATAGATGTAAAGAACACATACACTCACCTTATTCTAAAATAGAAAAATTTGAAGTTTTTCCAAGGGATAAATTCACCCAACACAATAGGGACTCTCAAAGGATTTCATGACATTCACCTATATGGTCAGTCAAGCACATGACATCATAAGGCATCACCGAACATGGCCATTGTGACTGATATAAACAATGCATGGAGAGTGACCTTATACAACATCCCAAAACAACACACAATTCTAGAAAGTGGCCACAATATCCTATATTGAACATATTTCCCACACTGGTGGTCTAACATGAACTCATGCTTCAAAGAAACTTTTAAGTACCCCAAAGGCCCTCTTAGACACCATTGAGTCACTCATCCACACAAACAACCCTAGACCACATCCACCTTCGACGAATCAGGAAACATAAAAAACTATTGTCTATTTCAACCTTCCACAAGCACTCTCCCGTTATAAGAGGAACTAAAAATCAAAGAAAGGAATGGGTGTAGACTCAATATAAAAATCTCAAGAAAAATATTCCTTATATTGAACAACTGGAGGGTCTTCAAACGGATAAATAATCCTGGTTGCACTTTAGTTGTGCACTAACCTTTAATGGGGGTGTACCTTATCCAACGATTAAACCCAAGGACCCATCCAAGATGGTCCATTATTCAAGATATACCATAAACCATATCCAAACACATTAAGGGAACCATAATAAAGGCATCCCATAGCATTTTTCAAAAGAGACCACTAACTGTCCCTATAACACAACTTACTGACCAAACCCAAACCCAAAACACAGTTCAAACTGGAGGGGTTCTTGGACTCAAAACATCCCAAAACATCAACATTTTCCAAAAACACATAATATAAACCATTCCAAAAAATTCATCAAGCCTTCATGTTTCTCTTTAAAAACATTTCATTGAAAACAAATGGTTCAGCGGTTAGTGCATCCACCAATGGCACCCCATGGGCCTTACACATGCATGTTTTTGTGCCACACCAGGAACACTCCTCATATCCATCTCAACACTCATCCAGTCATGCCATCAACCATCCATATTCCCATATAACCCCTTTCATGTGGTTTCTCACGAAAATACCGAAGGTTAAAACAAAAATTCTTTCCACTTTTCAAAACCAAAACGGTCAACCAACACATCCTTTTTTCCTCAAAACTGCTACCCACGAGATCAAAATCCCAACTCACATCTTACAAAAATACTCATAAGTCACAACCATTTAGAAAATAACTCACTTTCAATATATTCACATCAATTTCAAAAACATATCATCCCATTAAAACCCACTCTGATAGTTTAGAAAACTCTATTGAAAACACTTTTCAAAACCAACTTCAATATAGTTTCTGCTTTCAAAGAGGTGTAAGCACACCATTTTACATTTCAAAAAAATTCTGAAAATTCAGTTCCTCCATTTCGTAAACCAATCCATTCCATATTTATTTGAAAACTAGTTAATAAAAACTTTACGCTTATTAAAACCAAGTCACCTAAAAACCAAAGTGCCAAGATTCCAAAACTAAAGAACAAAACAATGCGGGAAGAAACTAGTTTCAGTGGGTGACTTGTAAATATGGTTGGCGGCCATATTCCAATGACTTCACTGTAACAGAGAGTGTTCTAGGGAATATCCCTGGTTTCACATGGCTTGCCAGGCCCTGCGAGCTCACTGAGACCATTAACCCAACTCTCTTTTCATTTCCCCTAATCATCATCAAACCAAGAAAACCAAAGGAATTAGATAAATCCCGACATCCCCTAGCGACTCGAATCCTATCATGAGGTGTGGTGATCAGGAACACTACCCATAATTGAACTACCATGTCCCAACAATACTAACTTTATAATATCCCGATTGTTCCCTAAATAACGTGACCCAAAGAGTTAACCAGAATCTCCTCTGATACCATTTTTTCACGAACCGGATCTGGTCACCATCAAACCGGCACCAAACCCGACCCGTGCCAAGGCCTGAAGGGCGTTCCCGATCTCCACGAGCTGACACAAGTTCCCGAGTATCATATCATGATAATTGGGAACGATTTACCGAATTTTATAAACATTAAACAACAAACAAACTCAATAAAACAAATCTGGATTTTTTTCAACTAAAACTATCTTTTACAAAATTTCATAACTGAAATACATAAGTTAAAACTATGTTTAAATACAATTGAAAAGGTAAAAAACCATATAAGGACATCCCATGAACCTTCACATGGAAAGAGGCACCGCCCTCAAGCCATCTCCACGACACTACATCCCAATGGATAGCTAAAAACCTGAACCAATGGCATAAAACCTATACCCAAACCTATGACATAAAACAAGAAAGTATAATTACTCCCAAAGGTGTAAGTAGGGTGTGAGCGAAAGCCCAGTAGGATACCACCTCAAAGAGATTCCATGTGATAAACATTTCGTGACAAAAAGCATTTCAAGTTTTGTAAATAATAAATGCTAGTTACAATTTTCTAAAGGATGCAATAATAAATGAAAACAGTTTTCATGTGGGATAATTTTAAAGGACCAAAAATTTTAAGATAAATAAGAAAGCTACATAATTTTCCAGAAAACAATACCATATACAGATGGTATGTACAAAGTATCTAATGAGCACATTTAATAGTAAATAACCCCTAGGCACTAGCTAGCTGTGGGTCTCAGGTACCTCGTATCTCGGTGAGAGTAACCACAAAAAATATTTGTTCTTGTGCACGAGCCACTAGTAGGGATCGTACACATAACCTAGTGGTCCCCAATAATCATCATCATAGTTTAGTTAGAGTTGTAAGAATCAATATTTCTATGTGAAACTGAGGCCAAACCCCACAGATTCACTAGAAAACTAGTACACGTCCACCCACCTAGATACCCGGGTTTTCCCTTTGTGCTCAAACAAGTTCAACAATACGAGAAGTATATTTTTAACATGAAAATATAAATTCCACATTACACATTAACCAAACAGCCCCATGTACATCACACAAGTCAAAAATTAAACTTTTCATTCAAATTCATTTTGAAATCAAACTCACACCAAAATTGCCTACAACACTTTTCACATTTCTTTAACACTACCAAAAATCCTTTAATTTATTTTATAAAACCATTAAAAGATATTAAACTCACATAACAGCCCACACACATGTCACATAATACCCTTCTCACCTTCATAATACATTTTATCAATAAACTCACCTGAAAAATCCCACACCTATGTTTCGCACACAAAACACAATTTAGTAAAATATTTCGACAATTTATTAACCATTCTAAAAAATTTTGACATCTCAAATCACCACTATACCATTAAAAACCCACATTAGTTGAACACACTCACCCAAACAGTACATACACACCCTTTCCCAACTTTTTTTAACCAAATAAAACATTTGCAATTTTTATAAAACAAACCGAAGAGGTATAACCATTGTTTCTACACTAAACCCATTTCAAACCCCTCATTCAAAACCCAAATCATACAAATAACAATCCAAAACAGAATTTTCAGCCCTAAAAAAATTATTAAACCACCCCCAAGTATTATAAAAATACATCAAATAATACCACAAAGATACACATGAAAAACACACACTTTCATAAATCACCTTCAAGAAGTACAACACAGTTTTACACATTAAAATCAATCAAAAACCTCTTTTCAAGGCCCAAATGATAATAAAGAATTAACAAACCAGAATTTGAAGCCCCTTTCAAGACTAATAAATCACTTTCATATGTTATAAATTAAACCCAAACATTACCCTAAGAGTCACACATGAAAAGTACCAAATTTCAAACTAAAATACAACTAACAATTAAATGATTTACCAAATTCATCAAAAATAGTTTTCACACCACACAAAACAGATTATAAACATACTAAATTAATAAAACAAACAATCTAACTCATCATAAAATGGTTACACATAGAATCACCTACCTTTTGAGTCGAAACCCACAAAACATGGTGCGGAACCTTAAGTGCACCACCGCCGCACCACAAGGAATATAAATCCAGAACAATACCACCAAAAATTGACCCAAAATATACCAAATCATACCTTAGGATCTAAACCTAACTTTTTTACATTTTAGAACATAATGAAAGAGGGAGGAAACCTTATGGATAAATGAAAAATTGAAGAGAGAAACACTTATTCAAAACAATCTTGAATAAAGTGACCCAAAATCCACCGGAATATGAATTTGAAAACATCAAAACATTCATTAGATGTTCAAAAAAGGATTATTAGATCATGTAGGAACTGTAATGGGGAAAAAAGAGTAATAATTGAGAGAGTTATGATGGAAATAACATACCTCCTCAAATCTGCTCGATTTTAGAAACACTAAGCATTTCAACACTCCATCGCGATGCAAACGAGCTCCAAAGAGGGGATAAAGGAATGGGAGCGTGCCTAGGCTTTTTAGGGCCTAGGTGGTTGTATAATCACCTAAATATTAATTATAATGAATAATATATTAAAAAATTAAATAAACAATTTAAACCTGGAAAATGGGCTTTCGGGCTGGCCCAATTCTCAAATAAAAACCAAAATCCCCCATGATTATGGATTTATAAAGGCACAAAATTTACATGTGGTATTAATATATCAGGGGAGGAAATTTAGGAGTTGGAATGACTGAAAAATATTAAAAAATGAAAAATTTATAAAAGAAACAAATGTTATTTTTAAATCTGGAATTGGGCTCACGGTTTGGCCCAATTAATGAAAACTCACATATTTTCTGTAAAACCTTTTTAAACCCCCCAAACAAAGCATGAATGGAAAATAAATTAGAAATAACTTTAAAATAAGTTATTTATATGAAAATTCTCCCCACCTTGAAATCTTTCCTTCCTGTAAAGTCAGATCAAGGTTAAAGAAACAACCAAACCCCACTGAGAAACCAATAGGTACTCCCTTGCGAGGTTTCACCCCCAAAGGCCAAAACACCTCCAGTGATCAATTAAGGAAGGATTACTCTCACAACCAAATCTTACACCACTTTACTGAAAATATCAATAACATACATACTTTATCCAAAAATAAAACTCTTCGAACACTACCTGAACAAGACTCGACCAATTCACCCAAACGAACAACAACATTGAACAAGGTTACACTTACCTTACTTTAACTAAACCATTGGGCACTCTCCAGTCCCAACATTTACTCAAGGAGGATGTTGAAAGCAAGATATCTCCGAATGATACTATATACACCAAGCCAAAACCATAGATAAATCTAAGTTACTGGTATGGGGGGACACTAATATGCTCCCCACCATAAGAGACAACCAATATTTTTTTCGAACTAGAATCAGGACAGTAATAGGGGGAGGCCTGAACGGAATCCCTGGTACCTAGGGTAGAATTCCATTAAAATTTCCTAAGGAATTTACATGAGAATTATTGGTGTTCTCCCCACCATAAGAACCAACCATCTTAATCGACCAGCATGAGCCGGCATAGAAAGACCCAAAAAATTTCAGGATTTGGGAAGGTCGCACGGTTAGTCCGCACAGTTTGTGAAACCATGAACTAACTGTACTGATCAATCTTCCTGCATGGCTGCTAGGCACATAGTCTCTCTTAGTCATTCACAAACCATGTGCTCATCATGTATAGAAAAATTTCCAACCATTATCCAAAGACTCAATGGAAACCAAAGGGGGAGGGAATGACATTGGGCAATGTCATGGGTACAAGGCCCTCCATCTATTTCCACCAAATGTGAACAAAAGAAGAAATATAATGATACCAGAGATTTAAAATCATCATATCATTCATATTTATGATAGGACATTGTACAAGGGTTTAAATGACCCTATGTTTTCCCCTGACTACAAGCCATCTTCTCTCCGTGACCAATGGTTGGAGCTCAAATCATTGAAGCAACTTTGGCCTCGCAGTTAGTCTTTGAAAACCCACTGAATGAGAATTTTTCTTTTGATGCCACCAACAACAACACTGCAACACAAGATAAGTTTTCAAGACATAAAAAATTCCATACTCACTTTACCCTATCCTAATATTACACTGAAACAAGGGCTAAGAAGATGCACATACATCACACCTTATTTCTTCAGGTGAGAAACAATACAAGTAAAGAACACCAACTGTCACCTTCCTCTAAAATATATTATTTTGAAGTTTTTCCAAGGGAGACATTCACCCAACACAACAGGGTATCTCGGAGGATTTCATGACTTTCACCTATAAGGTCAATCGAGCACATGACAACATAAGGCATCACTGAACATGTCCATTGCGACTGATATAAACAATTCATGGATAGTGACCTTATACAACATCCCCAAACAACACACAATTCTAGAAAGTGGCCATAATATCCTATAGTGACCATATTTCCCACACTGGTGGTTTAACATGAACTCATACGTCAGAGAAACTTTGAAGAACCCCAAAGGCCTCTTAGAAACTATCGAGACACTCATCCACACAATCAACCCAAAACCACATCCACCTTCGACAAATCAGAACACATAAGAAAGTATGGTCTCTTTCAACATTCCACGATAAATCTCCCGTTACAAGAGGATCTACAAATCAATTAAAGGAATAGGTGTAGACTCAATCTAAAAATCTCAAGAAAAATATTCCTTATATTGATCAACTGAAGTGTCTACAAACGGAGATATAATCCTGGATGCACTTCAGTTGTGCAATAAACATTAATGGGGTTGTACCTTATCCAATGATTGAACCCAAGGACCCAACCACGATAGTCCATTAGTCAAGATATACCACAAACTAGATCCAAACACATGAAGGGAACCATCATAAAGGTGTCCCAAAACATTTCTCAGAAGAGACCACTAATTGTCCCTATAACACAACTTACTGACCAAACCCAAACTCAAAACACAGTTCAAACAAGAGGGGTTCATGGACTCAAAACATCCCACAACATCAACATTTTCAAAAAACACATAATATAAACAATTCAAAACAATTAATCAAGTCTTCATGTTTCTCTTTAAAAACATTTCTTTGAAAACAAATGGTTCAACGGTTAGCGCATCCACCAATGGTACCCCATGGGCCTTACACATGCATGTTCCTGTCCCACACCGGGCACCCTTATCATATCCATCTCGAAACTCATCCAGTCATGTCATCAACCATCCATATTCCCATATAACCCCATGCATGTGGTTTCTCACAAAAATACCAAAGGTTAAAACAAAAATTCTTTCCACTTTTCAAAACCAAAACGGTCAACCAACACATCCTTTTTTCTCAAAACTGCTAACCACGAGAGAAAAATCCCAACTCACATCTTACAAAAAATTTCAGAAAGTCACAACCATTTAGAAAGTAACTCACTTTCAAGATATTCAATTCAATTTCAAAACATATCTTCCCATTAAAACACATTCTGATTATTTAGAAAACCTTATTGGAAACACTTTTAAAAACCAACTTCAATATAGTTTCTGCTTTCAAAGAGGTGTAAGCACACCATTTTACATTTCAAAAAAATCTGAAAATTCAGTTCCCCCATTTCATAAACCAAACCATTCCCTCTTTATTTGAAAATCATTTTATAAAAACGTTATTCTTATAAAAACCAAATCACCTGGAAACCAAAGTGCCAAGATTTCAAAACTAAAGCACAAAACAATGCGAGAGAAACTAGTTTTAGTGGGTGACTTGGAAATATGGTTGGTGGCCATATTCTAATCACTTCACTATAACAGATAGTGTTCTAAGGAATATCCCCGACTTCAAATGGCTTTCTAGGCCCTGCGAGCTCACTGAGACAATTAACCCAACTCTCTTTTAATTTCCCTTAATCATCATCAAACAAAGAAAACCAAAGGAATTAGATAAATCCCGACTTTCCATGGCGACTTGAATCCTGTCATGAGGTGTGGTGATCAGGCACACTACCCATAACCAAACTACCAAGTCTCAAAAATCTTAACTTTAAACTATCCTGACTGTTCCCTAAATAACGTGACCCAAAGAGTTAACCAGAACCTCCTCTGATACCATTTTGTCACGAACCGGATCTGGTTGCCATCAAATCGGCACCAAACCCGGCACGTTCCAATGCCCGAAGGGCGTTCCCGATCCCCATAGTCTGGAATAATTGCTCGAGTATCATATCATGATAATGGGGAATGATTTACCTGATTTTATAAACATTAAACAACAAACAAACTCAATAAAACAAATTTGGATTTTTTCAACTAAAACCGTCTTTTACAGAATTTCAGAACTGAAATACATAAGTTAAAACTATGTTTAAAGACCATTAAAAAGGTACAAATCCAAATAAGGACAGCCCAAGAACCTCTACATGGAAAGAGGCACCACCCTCAAGCCATCTCCATGACACTGGATCCCAATGGACCGCTAAAACCATGAACCAATGGCATAAAACCTATACCCAAACCTGTGACATAAAATAAGAAAGTCTACTTACACCCAAAGGTGTACGTAGGGTGCGAGCAAAATCCCAGTAGGATACCACCTCAAAGAGATTCCATGTGATAAGCATTTCATGACAAAAATCATTGCCGGTTTTGTAAATAAGAAATGCTAGTTACAATTTTCTAAAGGATGCAATAATCAATGAAAATAGTTTTCATGTGGGATTTTTTAAATTACCAAAAAATTTAAAATAAATAAGAAAGCTACTGAATTTTCCAGCAAAAAATATCGTATACTGACGGTAAGTACAAAGGATCTAATGAGCACAAGTAATAGGAAATAACCCCTAGGCACTAACTACCTATGGGTCCCAGGTACCTCGTATCTTAGTGAGAGTAACCACAAAAAATATTTGTTCTCATGCACGAGCCACTAGTTGGGATCATACCCAAAACCAAGTTGTCCCCAATCATCATCCTCATAGTTTAGTTAGAGTTGTAAGCGTCAATCTTACTAAGTGAAACTGAGGCCAAACCCCACGGATTCACTATCATACTAGTATACGTCCACCCACCTAGATACCTGGGTTTTCCCTTTGTGCTCATACAAGTTCAAAAATACCAGAAGTATTGTTTTCACATGAAAATATCATTTCCACATCACACATTAACCAAAAATCCCCATGTACATAACATAAGTCAAAAATTCCACATTTCCTTCAAATGCATTTTGAAATCAACCTCACACCAAAATTGCCTACAACACATTTCACATTTCTTTAACACTACCACAAATCCTATAGATGATTTTATAAAACCATTACAAGATATTCAACTCACATAACAGACCACACACATGTCACAAAATACCCTTCTCACCTTCACAATTCATTTTATCAATAAACTCACACGGAACATCCCAAAACCGTGTTTCGCACACAAAACACAATTTAGTAAAACATTTCGGCAATTTATAAAACATTCTAAAAATGTTTGACATCTAAAATTACCACTTTACCATTCAAAAAACCCACATTAGGTGAACACACTTACCCAAACAGTACATATACACCCTTTCCCAACATTTTTTAACCAAATAAAACATTTGCAATTTTTATAAAATAAACCCAAGAAGTATAACAATTGTTTGCACACTAAACCCATTTCAAACCCCTCATTAAAAACCAAAATCATACCAATAACAATCCAAAACAGAATTTTCAGCCCTAAAATAATTATTAAACCACCCCCAAGTGTTATAAAAATACATCAAATAATACCACAAAGATACACATGAAAAACACACGTTTTCATAAATTACCTTCAAAAAGTACAACACAGTTTTACACCTTAAACTCAATCGAAAACCTCTTTTCAAGGCGCACATGATAATAAGTAATTTACAAACCAAAATTGGAAGCCCCTTTCAAAACTAATAAATCACTTTAATATGTTATAAACTAAACCCAAACATTACCCCCAGAGTCACACATGAAAAGTTCAAAATTTCAAGCTAAAATACAACTAAAAATTAAATGTTTAACCAAATTCATCAAAAACAGTTTTTACACCACAAAATACAGATTATAAACATACTAAATTAATAAACCAAACAAACTAAATCATCATAAAATGGTTACACATGGAATCACCTACCTTTTGAGTCGAAACCCTCAAAACTTGGTGCGAAACCTTAAGTGCACCACCGCCGCACCAAAAGGAATACAAATCCATACCTAGACCACCAAATATTGACCCACAATATACCAAATCAGACTTTAGGATCGAACCCTAACTTCTGTACATTTTAGAACATAACGAAAGAGGGAGAAAACCCTAAGGAGAATGAAAAATTTAAGAGAGAACCACTTACACAAAACAATATTGAATAAAACGACCCAAAATCCACCAGAATCTGAATTTTAAAGAATTCAAACATTCTAGGGATGTTCTAACATGTATTATGAGATCATTTAGGAACTGGAATGGGGGAAAAAGAGTAATAATTGAGAGAGTTATGAGGGAAATAACTTACCTCCTCAAATATGCTCGATTTTAGAAACCCTAAGCATTTCAGCACTCAATCGCGATGCAAACGAACTCCAAAGAGGGGGAAAAGGAATGTTAGTGTGCATGGGCTTCTTATTGTCTAGGTGGAGGTGAAATCACCGAAATATTCATTATAATTAATAAGATATTAAAAAATTAAAGAAACAATTTAAAACTAAAAAATAGGCTTTCGGGTTGGCCCAATTCTCAAATAAAAACCAAAATCCACCATGATTATGGATTTATAAAGGCTCAAAATTTACATGTGGTGTTAATATATTAGGGGAGGAGATTTAAGAGTTGGAATTACTGAAAAATATTAAAAAATGAAAAAGTTATAAAAGAAACAAAATTTATTTTTAAATCTGGAATTGGGCTCACGTTTTGACCCAATTCATGAAAACTCACCTATTCTCCGTAAAACCTTTGGAAACCCCCAAAACAAAGAATTAAGGGAAAATAAATTAAAAATAACTTTAAAATAGGTTAATTATATGACACTCTCCCGTTAATCTATGTATTTTATATAATCAATGTGAGATATATAAGTGTGATTGGAATGACACTTTATTCAGGATTATAAATCTATCCATAAATTAAAGATTCACTTCATAATGATAAATAGACCATTTCTATTAACATATTCTCCCCATAAATGGATTTAATCATTTAATCATTATCACAATAGTTATTAAACACTATGATGGGATCCTATTTCCCTATATAGTGAATAAGACACTCATCTAGCTCCTCTTTTCCATTACTCTATCAATTCCCTACATTATAATAAAAATAAAAAAGTATAGTGAATAATGTTGAACCTATTTACTGATCAGCTGAAACAACTTAGCTAAGAGTTTCCTCTAAACCAATACCCTTCTTTATATCCAATCTCATCATATAATAAATTATTAATATTATTTTTACTATCATTATCCTTTATATATGGACCCATAATTTTCTCCTCTTTAACCCATTTCTTTTTTATAGTTTGAATATACACCACATCCATAAAAGAGATTTAATTAATTGATACCTAAATCATTTACATCATTAATTATACTTTGGATGGTAAGATGGTTACAGAATTTATCATATCACATCAATCTTTATCATATCTTCAACAGATATTTTATTGAAATTTTAGGATTTCGCATTTGGAAAATCTATCATGGTCATGGATATATTCTTTTTAGATAACCATATTTCCTTCACAATTGGAACTCATTTTTTCTTTCAATATACTTCTATCCACATCCAATTAGTTTAACCAAACTATTAATCACTCGTTTTTATTTTTCATAGCTTATTGGGAGTTTTCACATGAATTCTTATTAGTCTCGTTAAACATGACTTTTATAATTTTGTTTTTTTAATTTCCTTCCCTTCTCGCATTGGGAAGCCTTTTTTATATTATTGTAATGCACTCCTGAAATCTATAACCCTATAATCTATATATACCAAATACCTCTTCCATGTATCCCAAAATATTTAGGGTTATAGAATGTAATGAATTTATATTCATGGGTTTTGATCTTAGAAAACTCATCTTCATTTAAAAAATAAAGATCCCATAGTAGTTAAATACTTGAAACATTATTCCTAATAATTTATATTAATTATATCCAGAAAAATATTTTTTCAAGTATGGATAAAACATTCGGATAAATTTCCCTAAGGAAATTGGACTTAATTATATATTTCTCACTTTATTTGTTTTGAAACACTGTGTGTGACTTGAATTATTTGTCTCAATAGATTTAAAGTATATTTTATAACCTGTACAATTAAGAAAATCATATTTTTCTAGAGACTGTTTGAGATCTGATTTCACCTATATGATTGAAAACTTCTTCCCATCGTCTTGATAATACGCGACATTAACTTAAATATACCGTTTTATGTCTTATTTAATGTTCTTCAAATGATATTGATGTATAGGAAATATTGATTACGTATCAGATATAAATTATTGTTTCAAATTCCATTATTCTTCATGATATATCATCATCCTTTCACGAACACATACTTTTACACAATTTTTCTTGATCTCCTCAATGTATGTAACATTTTTCTTAACATACTCATTATTCCCCTCACTAATATTATATTTCTCAACTATCAGCTTCCACTTTTCCTTGTTAAGTTGTTTGTTATATAGAATAAAATATTCTAACTCATCCCTTGAACTATATGCCAATTTCATCATTTCAACATAATCCTCAATTATTCAAGTATCAAAACGTTTTTAGAAAGTGTTGTAAAATTTACATCATCCTATGATAGGATAATTGATGATGAGTTATATTTTTCCCTTATTTCTCTTAAAATTCCCTATATTGATAGAAATTTTATCATACTTTCTCATTCCTCATTTATATTTTTTGGTATATCATATTCTTTATCTATTTCTGATCCAATCGCCTTCTTATTTTTCCAATTAATATCAAAATATCCAATTCCATTACAATTATATAACATTATTCGTTTCTTTCCATTTTTATTCCTTTTTTCCCTATTTAAACATTTTTATATAAGAGAAAAAAATCTATTTACATCTTCAACATGTTCTGCATCAAAATAATCACTTGATTTTTTAACTTCTTCATCTCTAATATTAGCCATTCTCAGCATCTCAAAGTTCACATGGTATTTTGATTTAATCGTGAAATTTGGTTTCATTCACATTTTATAATATATGAGAGTATTATGTATCTAATCTACAAAAAATAATTCACTATATTTCAAATATTATATTTTATTATCAATCCTATATGGAAAGTTACTCATCTATTTTTTTTGAAATTGTATAATCATCTATATTCTCACCAAATCTCTAGGTATTTATAAAAATATCATTGACACTTACAGATTAGAAATAAATATACTTTCATCATTATTTTTAAAATAAAAATATCTTCTCCCCTAAACAAGAATGTTTTATTTCATAACCATTATATTTCACTGAAAAATTCTCTCTAATTGGTTTAAATTTTGTTGCTGTTTAAATCCTGATAAATTTGTTTAAATTTTTTTAAGGCTTTACATTAATTTGAATTTTTATCAAAAACAATATAGGATATACCTAATAAATGGGTGTAAATACCACTATTATTTCATCTCATTAATCCAAGAGTAGAGATAAGAAGTGAGGAAAAATACTACTCCTCTAAACACGATAGTTATTTCCCTTGAAATGAAGTACAACATTTTAATTCATATAATTTATATTCACCATATACATTGAATTATTGTATCTTTAAAATGGTTTAAATATTATATCTCATTTAACTTTTATAGAACACTACATGAAGGATCCATTGAGCTAGGGTAAATCATTGGTGTACTTTTAAAATATTTATTCAATCTAATTAAACCTTGTTTATCAAAAACAATCTCAATACACACTATCTATAATGACCTGTCCTCACATAAATTTAGTAGGACATAAATAAAAGGGTAAAACTATTATTTTCATGGTTTGGCATTAAAATCTTACTCCTTATAATGATTTATTAGTCAACTAAATCATAGATTATCCACTATAAACATAAGTGGTTACATGAGGAATCTTCTTAATCCAACCATCATAGAGTCCCAAAATGTCCATGTTTCACGATGCACAATATAAATACTACATTCCCACTTCCCAATAAAATTTTGTTTAAAAATATAATAATTTTCTCCTCTTTCTACTAGTTTCTTTAGTAGCACATGGAGGTAATATACATTCCCAAGTTGTCTTGATCAATATTTGAACACATGCTACAGCTTTATGATCATCAATAACTAATGATAGAGAGTAGATATTCTTGACATGTTCACCATATATTGATAATAAATTATCATAATCTTCCTCAATATTTGAAATATTGGTTCGACAATTCTTCTTCCTTCTGATTGGATACCAGGTTTAGACACTCACTTTGTCTCTTCGACATAGTAGTCCATCTGGTTATTAGAAATTATCCCATGCTACTAATTTTTTTCACTCATTATATTCACCAAATAATTTGATAGACTATTATTCTCATAATCAAAATATTTAATTCCTGTATAATTATTAAAATCTCAATATTTTCATTTCAACCTGGAAGATATTTTTTAGTTTGATTTCACTTATTAATCTCATAAATAATACATTAAATTATTAGACACTGTTATTTGAATGTTTATGAATCGCAAGATGAATTTATATTCAAAATCATCCACAAAATAAATTGGATGGAATATTTTGAATTCCTCATCCATCTGTCAATGGACCCATGCATTGTGACATGGCACAATGACATACATATTAGAGTTCTTCTCTAATAATTCTACGATTGAACTGTGATTCATTTTTATGATAATTTAGTTTAATACACGTCGAACAACTTAAACACATCACCTAATTCAATATATTTTTTATAATATTTTTTTGGAATTATTTTATATTTATAAAATAATTCATACATTATACAAATATACAATTTCTAACTCATATAGAGTAAATTAATCTTATAAAATCATCAATCCCTCATACAAATCAATGATATGACTTTTATACAATATTAGAAAAAAATTATTGATAGGGTTGTTACTCACAAAAAACTCTTTTTTTCCTCAAATGACTCCTAGGAAACTTATAATGACACTTATTTAGATTCCAAAAGACTGATACCCAATATCAATTGACTAATATTTTGTTTCAATGATTTAGAAAAATGTGAACCGATTGATACATAGACATTAAATAACTCATGCGTATCTTCCATGACATGTCCAATGATATAAAATAACTCATACATAACTTTATTCACTCAAAAAGTACTCATACAAATTCCAAAATAGCTCATATTCAATCATTTATTATATAACATATTTTATTCCATGATTAATTGAGAATTAAAAAATTTACATTGACTACCTCATTATCTCTTCTAATGATCATTTGGTTTTTTCAAACACATGAATTATCTTTCTTTTATTGATCATCGGTATTCAACAACACATGCATCTGAATACTCAAAACTCGATATGAAATATTATATATTGTGTATTATCTATCAATAAAAGTATTTACCATTAATATCATGTCTCTAATTATCACATTCATGGGTTTCCATCATGAATATATCTAACCATATATTCTATAATAGTACTATATCATTCTTAAATCTTCACTCAACTGAAATCTAAATTAATAGTTTACCTTCATATTGAAAACCTCACTTATCAACAAAAAATACAATCTATTCTTGGTTGCATCAAATAATAACAACAAACAAATTTATATAATCTAGGACATGTCTCATGGAATAAGCTATCGACCTATAATGTAAACCAACTGATATAGACCTTAACATTCCCTCATAGCCACATATGGAGGAAACACATTAGCTAGATGAAAATGATAGTTATAGAATACTAGTTATATAAAAATAGTAACTACTATATAACTCATCTTATATTTTTTACACAGATACCCAAGGCTCACATTTAGACCACCAAGCTCAAATAATAACCCCTTTGGCACATCAATATTTTAAAATTAAAAAATAATTTCATCCATTATATTAATATCATCAAGAGGAATAATAATACAACTATTATAACATAAATTAAAATATAAACATGTCAATCATGTTTATGAAATTTTTTTGATGGAAAATCCAACAGAACCCAATCATTATCTATAATTTATTTTGAATTAAAACAGGACTCAAGAAAATTTTATCGAATACTATTCATGCATAAAGTATATATTTTAGAGGCTAAAAATTGATATACATTTAAATTCCCTTATATAAAAATCAGTCTTCATTCAAAACATTCTATATAAAACCCCTTTGAATAAAAATCGATATTCAGTTCAATTTATCAAATACGTTGAGGGAAGGAAATATAGAGATGGAAATTTTACACATGGAAGGCAATAAGAACTCCTTTTTTCACTCATTAAAATCATAAGGATGTTGAGATGAATTATTAATTTAACATAAGTTACAATATATAGTCACTAACATTATATGGAAATAATTTAGTAATCCCCAGAACAATGTATTAGTAAAAAAATATAATTATATGAATATACCTACCTAGATGTTGACGAAATCATAATACCCACTATAACCAAATTTGAATCAAGGTTTAAAATGATTCTTACACACTATTAGAATGGAAATATCTATAAAAAATGGGGCTTCCATAACATGGAAAACACCTTTTTTCTATTTACCATATCTGAGATATTTGATTAAAAGGAAAATGAGGATAATGAATAAAAGATAAAACATAAATAGAATCATACCCAGCATCATAATTTTGGATCTCTCGTGGAGTATCATAAAGAAGGGTGGAGGAGAGGATGGGTTTCCCTACCCTGCGTAGGTGTTTAATGAACTAGAGGATGAATATAGGGTTTCAACCTTTTATTTGTTGTTTTGTCATAATAATGATATAAATAATCAGAATACTTTGAGTCCTTGACTAAATGATCTACGTCCCATTAAAAAAATGTAATGAAATGATTATATGATTCTAAAAGTGGGGGTCTTATAATGACATCTTTCATAAATAAATTTTAATTAATATGGAATTACATTAACATAGATAAAATCAGTATATGAAACTTCGTAATAATAAATATCACCCTCCATAGTAATATCCTTCTAATATATCATAGTAAAGAAAAAATTCATTGTGGCAACAAAAAAACTAATCCATCATGTGTCATTATCCATTAAATATGAATAGTGTTTATTATAATGTGTTCAACACGATTTTGGATCACACTCCGTCCGTAGGCTGGAACACCTCAATGTTTGGAAACAACTACAACATTGATGACAACAAACATTTCAGCTTCAAGAAAAAGTGAATGAGAACAAGGCCCATAAAAGCACCCAATAAAACACCCTTTGTGATATCTATAGATAGAATGAAATCCTTAAGGAATTTTATTCACCTTTAATACCCCATCTAAATTTTCTATTATCTATCCTTTAAATAGTGGTTTTGAAATTGAATTATTTATCAGTAGGTTATATTCACTAACCAGTAGTCACATGACACTTATTTATAAATAATTATTGAAAAATATTATAAAAAACAATGTTGTACTTTTTTATACTCATGGAATGAGGTAATAATCATTAAAAATGTATCTTAAAGGATGGATTGAGTTGATTACTGCATTAATCTATTAGAGGAATCCTAAATCAGGTGTAAAAGATCCATAGAAAAAAAGTTAAAATATTAAAGTGCCTAAAGAATGAGTGATTGTATGTATAAAAATGATGAATATAAGTGAAATTAGTATTCTACAATTGATGTTATTAAAATATATTAAACATATCCTTTAAAATATCTTAATCTGTCACTCAATAAATGAAAAAATAATTTATATATTCCGTATATTGATTAAAATTAACACATGTAGAGTAGAGTGGGATTTCAAAAATCCTAAAATATGAATTAGTTTTGATAATATCACATGAAATTCACTAAATAAGGACCATATTAAAAATCCAAATCCAAGGATTGTTGAATTAAGTCATATAACATAAGTCAATAGATGAGGGGATAAAAATAAAATGGTAAAAATATTATGGTGTGAAATTTCAAATTACAAGGAGGTTCTTAAAGCATATGTGCATCATGTAGAGAAAAGATTTAGGTTATAATGATATTATTAATTATAAAAATAAGAGAATAAGTTTTTCAAAATAGATTTTATTTAATTTTTATAATAATTTCATAGGGGAAACATCATTACATAGAGAAATATAGAGTGGATACTCATCCAATTATCAATCCGGAATTTGAGATAATAATCCCTACTAGATATCAAAATCGAGTGAGATAAGATATATTATTATTTAATAAAGATATGATACATGAATATAAATCTTTAAGTGTTATCTATATAAAAGAATCACTACAATTAAAGTATTTATATTTTAGTATCCTCAAAAAGATATTCCTAAATAAACTCAATTCCTTATATTATATCATTGATATGTATTTATAAGAAATGGTCTTCAAATGAGTCATTAATGTTTATTAAATTAGTTTTTCCCAGGTCTCTAACCTTAATATGATTACAATGATGATTTCAATGTGAGATTCCATTTTCCTCACAAAAATACTTACACTTAAAAAAATATAAAAAATTATATATATGATACATTCAATTATATTTAAAGGATTTAAATAAACTACAAATGAATAAATCAATTTAAAAAAAAATAATTTTACATGGATAATTATTTTATCAACATACATGGATTTTTTCTTCAAATAATCATTTTTTATTTCCACCTGAAATGAAATTACTAGAGCATAGGTTTCACCCAAAACATGCGATCACCTATAAACACAATGTGTAGATGTAATATCCCAGACCCTCATGGTCCATTACTTTGTAAAAATACAGTTCTTGGGGTTTCATGGATGCCATGAGTGTGTGAGGATGGTGTTAATGTTGGTGGCATGGCGTCATCATGGTGTTACCTATCGGTGACACTGATCGGTGTGTCACCAAACAGTCTCACCAAGCGGTGGACCACCCAATCGGTGCCCCATGAGGGGGGGGGGGGGTTCGGGGTTTCATTCCCCAGTTATCCCTATAACAACTCGTTTAAGTTTTAATACCACTTTAAAGAGGTTTAATACCATTTTAAAGGCAGTAATAGATGTTTTAAACCCCCATTACTTGCGAAACCTTTAAAGTTACCAAAATATGTGGCCTCCTTCCTCAGTGTCACATGTCCCTATTACTTGTTTTCTGGAAACCCTTTAACTCACATCCCTTATAACCACCTCTCCGATAAGAATTATTAAATAATAATTAATTACATCATTTTTAACCTCCCCACCATGGGGAGAAACAATGATCAGCATTTAAGGTCGTTCAAGGTAACATATCTCGTAACTCCAGGATCTCTCCTTTTATCCCACGAAGTTTCATTCTCCATCTAGGATGGTCTATTTTCCTTTAATTTGTGCGTTTGGACTCCCTCTTCCTGAGGCTAGTTGTGCAACCGTGCTACAGCCTTTCTTACTCACTCTTGGAGTCCTTGGATTTTGTCCCCTATAATTCGTGCATCCCTAGTTCCTGGCGTTAGAATAAAACATAGATTATTTATTATCTAGGTAGGAATTTATCTTCGTCTATCTTTACTGTGTATCATGTGGGGCGGGTATTATAATGTTTCCATAGGGTGTGGCTGAAACAGAACTTTAACGAAAATAATAAACAAACCTCTAAATAATGAATGGTTTGGGATGATGATGTTGTTTCCCTATGATACCTCTGTTGTTATGTTGTGAACCGTATGGTCTATTGTACACTGAAAATCTTGGTTTGTGGTGGTCCTTCCTTGCATAATAATGATCTTCTATTTTTCTAGTTAATATCATGATTGAATGATTGTAACAAGAAAACTGATAAATCACATTATCATGTCCGATTAAATGGATACCAGATGACCTAGAATACCTATGTGATCCCCCCAGGATAGAGGAACTTAAATAATGGTGTGTCTAAAATCTAAAAACTACCTTGCACTATTCTGGTGATATGTATGGTCATTATGCCTAATGCTTGTGAATTTACATAGATGTGGATGGGATCCTCTATTGTGCAGTTGTTAGTTTTTGGATTTGGGGTTGTTTGGGGTCGTATGTTTGGGTTTGGATTGGTTCCAGTACTTCGATTTATCTCAGGGATCCCATTTTTTGTTGTGACACTAAAAGAGAACCAGGTGTGAATGCTTAAATTACTTATTTTGTGTTCTTCCTTCCTAGTCTTGTGGATATGCATGTTAGTTTCCTGATAGTGAAGATTCATTTAAATGTAATCACTTGAATATTATAACAAGAATGTGTTTAATGGGGAATCGTTTTCTAGGAATGAGTTGTACACTAGTTGGGGCAGTTGAACTTTTGTATAAATGAATAGTAATGTGTGTATTCGTGGATGGGATGGTTTTGGAAGCCTTAGGTTGGGATGAGTTCTTGTTTACCAGGATGTACAAATTTAGTTTTATGTGTCTTATTCATACCCTAACCAAGTTGATCACTTCATTCCGAACACCACAAATTCATGGGGGAGGGTGTTTTTCACAACATCATACTAGGTGGCTGGTTATTAGCTCCTTTTTTATCCCACTCTCGAGTATCCCAAGACTCTTTGGGTAGGTTGTGATTTCATGAGTTACATTATTTCAAAATATTATTTGGGTAGGGTGGTTTTGGTGGTTGGACAAGGTGTGTGCAGGTGGGTTAGTTTCCCAAGAGTCTTCCTGATGAGGACCATATTTCTTCGGGCGTGGTAGTGGTTGTTCTGGCCTTGGTTTCTATGGGAATTGTTTCATATGATCATGGTGTCCCAAGCGTCTACAGGAAAAATTTATGGTCATTGTGGCCTAGGTTACTGTGTGCGGGATGTGTGGTTTTGCTGGCCTAGGTTTTTGCGGGCAGGATACGTGGTTATGGTGGCCCATAAGGTTGTTGTTGGGGTGGTAGTAGAACTGCTATGAAAATGGAGGGGGACGTCTAACGCATAGGATTTCCTCAATAATCAGTGGAAGAGTGTTGTGGGGAACCCAAACATTGGTGTTCTATTAATATTATTTTACCTTACTTGTGCTATTTGATGAGAATTCTTTGGTGAAGTTGGGTGGATATTTTCCATGTGGGGTTATTTGGTTATCTCTTTTTTCTCATGGGGAATTATAATTAATCCCCACTATTTCACGAGAGCTTCTGGTTTATCCCTAATGAGTATACTCATATACTCAACCTATATATATAAAACTGCTTTCAGGTTTCTAGTAGGACTTCAAGGACCATGCAAGACTGTACAAGCTCAGACGTCATGATAGTGGTCGTTGGTATTTTAATTATTTTGGTACTTTCCTTTTGGATTTTTATTGTACTTTGATGGGTTTATCATTGAAAATTAATATGGGTATTGGTTTTGGATTTACTTTTACCATTAGTTTTTAGAGTGTTTGGGTTTTTAACATCGTATCTCCTGATCCTACTAAATAAATTAGGGTAATGCCTTCTATATTATGTGTTTTTCTATAAACATTGTGTTAGTCTCCAATCTGGTTCTTATTGAGGGCGGGGCATGGGAGTCATTATCAATCCTTCAAGTTGAGGAAGGAAGGGTTCAGTCATTTAGTATACCTTTCATCATCTTGGTGAAAGAGGGTCATGACAGAATTATATCGAAGGTGATGGTTGAGAGATAGGATGGAGCTCTTGGTTAATCAAAGTAAGGATTGCATGGGATGTTAGGGAAACAGTTTTAGGAAATATTGGTGTGTTAAAATGGCCATGGAAGATCGGTTAGGACATAGGATTTTAAGGCCCCGCATGATCTGATGCAAGGACCCTGGACCTACCAAATGAAAAAGTGTGGCTACATTGATCGTTGGGTAGAGATAGTAGGAAAGGAACATGAATCATAATTAAATATGAGCTTGTGTGTCTTGGGTGTTGTGGGAATTTATATAAATAAACATGATTATGAAAAAAATTTAAAATGAAATCTTCTACACTACTCAGGCATAGGAACTCCCTATATACACTACAGCTATGGCACCCAGACGATGACCACGAGTGGTGAGGTTGATCAAGGCCCAAGTGGATGATTTTGATTATTATCATCTGGATGATCAAAATGAGGAGGATGATTATTTTCATAATATGATTCATTCCTTTCAGAGACAGAACCTTGGGAAGTACGAGGGAAGCGTCTCGGACAAGGAGACATAGTGATGGATTAAAGAGTTGTTGATAGCTTTCAACATGATCTTGCCTTAGAAAGACTGTTGGGTTCTTCTGGCTGTAAGCCATAAGTGGGGTGTAACGTGTCAGTGGTGGATGCTCTATCTCAAAGAGAAAAGGGAGGATGAGGTTTCATGTACTGACTTCGAGAGGAAGTTTCACGTGGAATTCCTCTCGTCCATGATGACGGCTGGGAAGACACAGGGTCTACTCTCCCTTTATCTGGGGAGTATGTTAGTAAGGTATTTGGGTATCAAGTTCAAGGATCATCTACATTTTTCTCTCGACCTCTTTTTAGATGAAGAGTCTCGGGAGAGATGTTTATAGGAGGCACTTCAACCATCTCTTCAGTATGTTGTTACACCCTTCACTCTACCTATGTACATGGAGGTATAGAAGAAGGTTGATGTGTTGGAGAGGATGCACACATTGGGTGGTGTACTGCAATAGGGGATCTGATTCGCCTCGTCAAAGGGGATGGCTATCAGAAGCAGGCCTTCTGCATTAGGGCCTTTCACGTTTTTGCCATTGGGGAGCATTCCCCATCAGTTCTAGTTTTGATCTCCCAATACTTTCCCTTTCATGGCAGGCCCAAGACCGAGATGCTTCATCTGTGTTAGTCCTGGGTACCTTTAGAATCATTTCCCAGATTGAGTGTTGTATAGTGGGGGTGGGAATGTTCAGCACCAACCTCAGTAGCAGTAGTTTCCAGCCAAGCCCTTTCATCAAAAACAACTGGGATAGAGAGCTCCCGCTCCACTGAGTGAAAACATTGTAGGAGGAGGCCGATATCAGGCTGATCCATAGGGACCTCGACAAGGGAATGATCGGGGAGGCGGTCGACAACCAAGGGGCAGAGGAGTTGGGAATGGTCAGTTGCACACTACAGAGGTAGTTTTTCTAGCATTTACATAAGTCATTTAAGGTACGATCTTCTTGTTTAGCACTATTTTCATTTCCTTGTTTGATTTAGGAGCTTCACACTCTTTTTTACACCTAGTCTAGACCATGCTCTATGTTAAGATATACAGAGACTTCTTGGGATTTTGGTTTTTATTACGCCAGTTGAAGGATAGACCAGCTTCTCTTCTGATTGATGGGGATACATACTGATGTTGGGGCTATATTAGTCCAGTGGGGACCTTCTTTTGCTACATATGTAGTTTTATGATGCCATTTTAGGAATAAAATGGCCATTCTTGGTGTGTTTAATTAACGACAACATCCTAATAATGGTCATGTCTTACATAATGGGTAGACAACGTGTTACTTTCATCGACAAGTTGGGTTTCCAAGAGGACAACCAGTTAGTGGGGCCGCTTATTTCATTATTAGATGAGCTGTCGATCGAGTCGGGAGATACAAAGATGGTGTAAGACATAGGGATCGTTACTGATTTTCTAGACATCTTCCCTGGAGAGGTGGTGACTCTACCCCCTTTATGTGATTTTGATTTCGGGATAGACATCCAACCTAGTGCTCATCCGATTTCGATGCCTCCCGATTGGATGGAGCCTTCTGAGTTTCGGGAGTTACATATTCAAATTAATGATCTGATGAAGAATGGTATGGTCTGAATGATCGCATCTCCATGCGGTGATCCAGTAATGTTAGCAAGGAAGGATGATGGTAGACAGATGCTTTTTATAGTCTAATGAAGGCTGAAACATGTGACATTTAAGAACCATTATCCCCTCCCGATGATCGATGTCCTTTTTGATCAGTTGAAGGTTGAAGGATGGTTCTCCATGATTGACTTACAGACATGATATCACCAGTTGAGGGTTATGAAGGGTGACATCTCGGAGACTTCCTTCTCGTGTAGATATGGGAACTTTTAGTTCATGGTCATGTCATTCGGTGTTATGAATGCAACATCCGTGTATATGGGGCTCATGATCTCTGTCATCTGGAAACATATGCGCCAGTTTATAGTGGTGTTTATTGACAACATCTTGATCTACTCAGGATTAGATGAGGATCACAGTAAGCATATGTAAAAAGGTTTTTGAGGACCTCCAACATCACTAACTCTATGGGATGTTGTCCAAGTGCATGTTATGTACATGATGGGCACAATTCCTTGGACATGTGGTGTCCAAGAAGGGAATAGTAGTGGACCCATTGAAGTCTTAAGCTATTGTTTCTTGGAAATAACCAAAGAATGTGGAAGAGGTTCATAGTTTCTTTGTTCTAGCAGTTTACTACCATAGATTCATGCCCAACCTCTCCTGAGATACAACTCCTTTGAAAACCTTGATAAAAAAAGACCATCCATTTGAATAGTGTGATAATTTCTAGGAAGCCTTCAGTTATCTGAAGGGAAAGTTGGTTACTTCCCTAGTTTTGAGATTTCCATATGAATAGATGATGTTTAAGGTGTTTTGTGATGCTTTGGTCCAAGGTCTGTGTGTTTACTGATGAAACAGGAGTGGGGTGGTCTCTTTTGGTTCTAGGAAGTTATGCCCCCAGGAGCATTACTATTTCACCCACGATCTGAAGCAGACATCGGTCGTGTTCGCGTAATATTTTTGGAAGAATTGCCTAATTAGGGAATGCTTCTTGGTCTTCACGGATCGCAATAGCTTCAGGTATATCTTCTCCCAATGGAACATGAACTTACGACAGCAGAGGTGGATGGAATTGCTTCAGGACTACAACTTTATGATTTCTTACACCTCAGGAAATGTGAATGAGGTGGTTGATTCCAAGATTCAGAAAGTCCCATAAGTATGTGGTTTGAGAATCAGTAGACTCTTGGAAGGCGATGTAAGTTTTTGCTTCCCTAAACATAATTGAAATTGTGGCGGATGGTAGATGTTATCTGTTCTAGATGATATAGTGGTACTCTCTATTGAAGTAGGTGGAGGAGTCTCAGTTGGGGTGTATAGAGGTTGTATTGATGTGTGATCATGTTAGCTAGGGAAATGCTCTAGAAGGATTGTTAGAAGATTGATTGAATCAGATGATGTTTCATTGAATATTATTTTTCATGGTGTAAATGTGAAAGGGAGTTCTTAGTGACTTCCAAAACTCACCCTTGGAGGTAATCCTATGATTTTACCAAATGTACCAGGGCATGAGGATTCAGGTTTGGTGGCCTAGGTTGATATGGGTTGTGGCAAGGTTTGTGGAAAACTACCTCTTGTGTCAGTAGGTGATGTTTGAGCATCGTGTTCTAGGATTTCTATTACACCATTTAGATGTACCTAAGTAGAAGTGGGATGACGTCATGATGGATTTCATCCCGGGACTACCCAGGGTTCAAGGAGGCTACGCTTCTATCTAGGTTGTGGTGGATCAGCTAATGAAATCATCTCACTTGCTAACAATATGGATTCGAGTTTGGGGGAGTTCTTTGAATAGAGGTATGTGGATTAGGAGGTGTTGTTTCATGGAGTTCCATGGTCTATAGTATTGAATCGGGATACACGGTTTACCTCACGGGTCTAGAAAGGATTTCAACATGCTTTTGGCACCCTGTTATGCCTCAACAATGCTTTCTACCCCCAGACGGATGGTCAGATAGAGTGGACCATCCAGACGTTTTAGGATATGCTACGGGCATGTGTTTTGGACTTCGGGGGATCATGGGTGTGACACGTTCCTCTAGTAGAGTTTTCCTACAACAATAGTTATCACTGTACCATTTTCAAGGCTCTGATCTAATCCTTGAATGAGAGTGTGTGTCCCTTACCCGCGTGCTAGATAAAGGTTGGAAAAGTCGGTGTTCTTGTCCTGGAGGTAGTGCAAAGCATGATAGAGAAGGTTCGACTTATATGGGAGAGGATGAAAGAGGCTCAGGACAGGAAAAAGTTGTATGTTGATCATAGGAGGAGACCCATGGAGTTCACGGTTAGGACCACGTGTTCTTGAAGGGATCCACTTGATGTAGGAAACTAAGTTTTGGAAGGGGAGATAATATTTATCCCAGGTTTATCGGACCCTTCAAGGTGTTCCGACAGGTTGGCGAAGTGTCATATCTGATAGAGATATGCCCGCTACTACTAAGGGTGCACAACTTATTCTATGTGTCTCAACTCCATCAGTATCTACATGATGATTTGCATGCCCTCGACTATGGGAAGAAAGATATCTAAGACGACGCGATGTTCATAGAGAAACTAGGGTGGATCAAGGACCGTGGAGAAAAATTTCTTCTTGGGAAAACTATTCACTTTGTTCGTGTGTTATGGAGTCATGGTGGCATCAAGGAGAGTACCTGGGAATGCGATGAGTAGATGCACGCCCAGTACCTAGATCTGTTTTGAGTTTTGTTATGTGTTGTTTTGTTCTTTACTGTGATGTAATACTTGACATTTTTAACTATGAGATGGGTTGTTTCACTTCTTTTCTAATTCAGTCTGATGATTCTTGAGTGTGGGGAGTGGAGGACTTGATCCCTAATCAAGATTCATTAAGTGGGATGATATTAAACTCATGCGGGCGAGTTATAATTGCCCAAAGAAGATAATATCTTGACATGGAAGAAGGGAATAATTAATCCATATATCGTAGATTTATGAAATTTATATGTTAATGTGGTTACATAGTTTAGGGGTGGTAGTGTGTCTTTATATATTTAGGATATAGATGATGGAGGTGTGTTACTAGAGATTGAGGTTTGGTCTGACTTTCGAAAAACTCTATGGTGGTTTTATCCCTGATAAGTATCTTACAAGTTGGTTGTTCGGACACCTCTCTTTTCTTTGGGTTTACTCATTATTCTCAAGGACTAGAATAGATTGAGAGGTATATTATTTAATATCCCAAACCCTCTTGGTCCATTACTTTCACAAAATCTGCGGCATGGGGTGGACTAGACACCATGGGTGAGTGAGGATGGCATTGGTGTTGGTCGCAGGGCGTCACTGTGGTGTCACCTATCGGTGACATGGATCAGTGGGTCCCCGATCGATGCATCACGATCAATGTTCCCCGATCTGTGGGTCACCGATCTGTCTATCAACCATCGATGCGTCCCAATTTATGTGTCAATGATCAGTTTCACAAACCGGTGGGTCACTCGATCCGTGCCATAGGGGGGGTCGGGGTTTCGTTCCCCAGTATTCCCCCTAACGACCCCTTTAGGTTTTAATACCTCTTTAAAGAGGTTTAAAACTATTTGAAAATTAGTAAAAGATGTTTTATGGCCCCATTAATTGGGGTACCCTTCAAGTTACCAAAATGTGTTGCCTCTTTCTTCAATGTCAAATGCCCCTATTACACTTTTTTGGAAACTCCTTAACTCACAACCCTTATCTCCACTTCTCCTATGAGAATTATTAAATAGAAATTAATCCCATTGTGTGTAACCAGCAGACCACATGGAGAATCCATGATCCTCCTTTAAGTCCATTCACGGTTTCATATCCCATAAGTCCAGGATCATTCCTTTTATCTCATATAGTTTATTTCCCCTTATGGGCTTCTCTCTTTTCCTTTTCTTGGTGTATTTGGAGACTCTCTTAATGAGGCTTGTTGTGCTCCCATGTTGGAGCCTTTTCTACTCACTCTTGGAATCCTTGGAGATCTTCCCCTGCAGGTCTCACATCCCTAGTTCATGGCGCGAGGAGAAAACATCAAACATTGATCATCCAGGTATGGTTATTCCTTTGTTTCTCTTTAATGTGTATCATGTGGGGTATCTATGATAATGTTTCTTCAGGGAGTGGGTGAAACCAAAAATTAAAGAAGATAATAAACAAACCTCTAATGAATAAAGGGGATGGAATGATGTTGTTGTTGCTGTATGAAACCTTTGTTGTATTGTTGTGAATTGTATGGGCTTTTTTCCACTAAAAATCATGGATGTTGGTGTTCCTTCCTTGGTAAATAAATATCCTTAGTTTTTCTTGTTAATCTTGTCATTGAATGGTTGTAACATGGAAAATAATTAATCACTTGAACTCAGTTGATTAAATGGATTCCTAATGAACAATAATCACTATGTGATCACCCCAGAAATGAGAAACATTATGAATGGTGTATCTAAAATTTGAAAACACCATTGCTCTATTATGGTGATATGTATGGTCATTCTGCTTGATGCTTGTGAGGTGACATGGATGTGGATGGGATCCCTTATTGTGCAGTTGTTGGTATTTGTATTTGGGGCTGTGTGGGGCAGTATGTTAATGCTTGGTTTGGTTCTAGTACATCGAGGGATCTCATGGATCCCTTTTGTTGTAGTGACCTTTCAAGTGAACCGGGTGTGAATGAATAAATTACTGCATTGGTGTTCTTCCTTCCTTGGCTTGTGGATATACCTATTAGTTTCCAAATAGTGAACATTTATTTAAATGGAATCCCCGGAATATGATAAATATAATGGGTTCAAAGGGGAATCATTTTCCGGAAATGATTTGTGCTTTGGTTGTGGTTATTATTCTTTTGTATGGATGAATAGTAATGAGGGTTTTTGTTTAAGAGATGGTTTTTGAACTCTTAGGTTGGGATGAGTGATTTTTTACCTATATGTATAAATTTATGTTTTTGTTTTTTAATTGAACCCCTCCAAAGTTGAGCACTTCGTGCCAAACACACCCATTTCATGGGGAAGGTGTTTTTTCCAACAACCAATTGGGATGCAAGTTATTAAATACACTTTTCTACCTATCTCGAGTAGCCACAGAATCTTCGGGTAGGTTGTGATGTCCTGAGGTCCATTATATCCCATGATTAATTGGACATTGTGGTTGTGGTGGTTGTCCCATGTGTGTGCAGGTGGGTTTGATTCCAAAGTGTCTTCAGGATAGGTCTCGTGTGTCTTCAGGCGTGGAGATGGTTGTTTTGGCATAGGTGTCTGCTGGCACGGTTACTTGTGGTCGTGGTGGTCCAGGTGTATGTGGGAAGAATGTATGGGTTTGGTGGCCCAGGTGTTTGTGATTGAGATGTGTGTTTGTGGTGGCCAAGGTGTATGCGGGCGAGATACGTGGTAGTGGTGTCCCGTAAGATTGATGTTGGGGAGGTAGTGGGACTAGTGTGAAAATGGATGAAGAGGTTTGACACATAGGATGTCTTCAATACATAGTGGAAAAGTTGGGCGGGATACCCAAACATCAATGTCCTATTACTATTATTTTACCTGGCTTGTATTATTTGGGGAGTGTGCCTTGGTGCATATGGGTGGATAGTTTTTTTCGAGGTTCTTTGGTTATATCTTTTTTCTCACAGGGAATTAGAATGCCTCCCCACTTTTGCATGAGAGATTTTGGTTTTTCCCTAATGAGTATACCTGTATACCCATCCTATGTTTATAGAAATTATTTTAGGTTTTTATGAGGACGTCGGGGACCATGCGGGACGGTACTAGCTCAGATGTCAGGATAGTTTCCATTGCTGTTTTATTTCTTTTGGTACTTTCCTTTTGGAGTTTTCTTGTACTTGTATGGGTCCATCTTTGAACATCCATTTGGGAATGGGTTTTGGCATTACTTTTACCTTTAGTTTTTGAGTTGTTGGGTTTTTACCATCGTATATCCCAATCCTACTGAATAAAAAGACTACTTCCTTCCATATTATGTGTAATTCTATACCCTGGGTGCTAGTCACCACTCTAGGGCCTATTTAAGGTGCGAGTCGGGAGTAATTATATCTCCTTCAACTTGAGGATGGAAGATTCTGACCATTTTATATCCCTTTCCAAATCTTGTTGAAGGCAGAACGTGAATGTCGAACACCATATATGAGACCCGTATCATTACAAATATTTTCCATTACATCATTAGATATTCATTTTGTAAATTAAACAATATTATTATTATTATGAATTTTCGAACCTTAGAAACTATCATAGCCAGAAACAGTCTACTATAGGTGGTGAATGATTATCTGATCACCCTGAATGAATTAAATTATGGATGTAACATATAAGTGTGGGTAAGGGGTACCAATTCCCTTTACTATATAAATCAACGTTATCTTACGATCGTCAACCATTTTGAGAATGACCCGAAACAAATATTCCTCTATATTAGTGAATATAACTGCTGAGAGGGGATAAAATTGTCAAACATCCTATCATTATTTGATGTAACCCTATGGTGTACCATTTTTTAGCACTAATATGTGAAAATATATGTAATTAAATTTCACCGACTTGGTATAGATATCTTTAAAACAAAATTTCCTCTCAGAAAATTGAACATGTAATCCCAATTCATAGTGTCCAAATTTTTCTTCACATCATGGTCACTAAAATTGTACCACCACTAGTTCACATTCTAATGAATTTAACACATTTATAAGTAGTAACAAGGTAGTATTGAATGGTTTTCCAAATGAAAAAATAAAATATAATTAATTTGATGATCTTATTAATGATAGGTGGACGATGGTTAAATAAAATCATATTGATGAATTTGTAAATAAATTTATCAATGGAAATTATCCTAAAAATATATATTTTTATAGTTTTTTTCAACCATTGGAATTAAGGTAAAACATTGAGATTTGATACCCCCTGGAAGTATACAATGACAATAATATCCTCCTTGGCTGCCAAATCTAAATGATATTTGGTAAGTATTGTATTATCCTCATTTATTTTGAAAAAGATGGAGGCTATGACTCTTTTATTAAAAGAATGTAAAACATAGTAACCAAGGGGAGGGGGAATGGGAAAATCGGGAAAACCCAAAACAAAAGAAACTATTTTCATATCTTTTCCAGCAGTCTCTCGGTTAGCCTTATTTCTTCATCTCTAATTGCATCCAGCTCTGGTCTTCCACGCCCATGACCCCAACCTCTCAATCTCCCTCTGCAAGAATTTTCCCTGCTCGAGAGATCTTTCAGTCTTCCATAAATTCTCTCAGCATCAGTGCTCTCAAAACACAAGTTGTCCTCTGTTTCATCCTTGAATTTTTTAGGAGAAACATCTTTTGTGACTGACGTCTTCATTTCATCTACAATAGGCAGCTCAACCACTATTGGAGAAACAACCGAGGCTGGTGTTTTCTTATAAGAAACAACTTGAAAGCCTTCATTATCTACAATTATATTTAAATTATAATGAGAAGCATTAGACCTAACACTAAGTCTATTAAAAATATTAATATCATATGAAGAAAAAATTATCAAAGATAATTATTCTATTTTAAACAAACTAATTACCCTATTTAAGAAAATACATATACCTACAAAACATTATAGCTCTTTGGATTGTGTTAAATAATTTTTAGTTCATCTCCCCCACCTTGATTCATCAAACCCTAAAGTCATCAGTATGAATTAATTACATCATACTAAGGACAATGTTGAGCATGTTAGTGATACTCGCCTCACAGTTTAGACCCATACTCAAAATCACATTGTGCATTGTGATATTGAAACTGCATGACAATATAATATAGATAATATATATCCCAGTATATAAAAAAATTACTTACTAGTGTACTTTAGCTTTATCTTCAATAATTTTTGTTTCATGACATAAAAAAAGAAACAGTTACACAGTGGATAAAATTTTAGACCCCATAAATAATCTTTCCATGGTTTGGGTGATACACCAAAATATTATTAGATATAAAACTATTTGTAAATATATATTCTCTTTTGGAAAACTAAATTTAATAAGGTGATGATCAAAGTTTTTTCTTGATACATTAGTAAAGGAAATAATATCCAAGATATCCAAGGATTGTTGATTAACAAAATCTCAATCCAGCTTTCAATAAAACAAATTCATTTATAATCATTAAATACTATGTATATTTATTACTAGTAAGGTTTAATTCCATTTTATTATTCAATCCAATACATGGCATGAACTCCCCAAATGAAATAATTAGAGTAAAATAACAAATGTTCTCATCTATTCTAATAACTTAGTTGATGTCTCAAAAAATCAACCATGGTTTCTCAATAATTCTGTTAAGGTAATATAACTCCTTTAAGATTTTCCATCATGCCTAATTATAAATATTAGCACATATGTATAAAACCATATATGATAACCTAGATAGTAAAACTCACATGTAATAGTTTTTGGAAAATAAAAGTGAATGAAAAATTATAAAATCTGGAGTACAAAAAGACCATTATGGTTTTCAAATCATTATAGTTGTTATTTATTCCCAAATTATAGTAACCAATTCATTATAAAATGAAACCCCCATGGGATAAGTGACACATGTGTTCAATTTAAAAAATATTATTATTTATTTTATGATAAGTTCTTATAGATCTAGTAGTTTCAGAATTTTTTAGATGTTGGATATTTCATTCAAATAAAACCAATTTGATTTAGATTTTCAACCCTTTTTATTCCTCGTGTTTTATTTGATCTTTTTTTCATAACTACTAAGGATATCTGGAAGATACCATGATTCCATGTAGAATTGGACTCACATACTAAGGTATAATACTTTTAGGATTCCTTATTATAGTGAACAACTTCCCCCATTTTGATAATACTTTTTTTTTCTTAGAAGTTTCTATAACAATTCTCTAGGAGATGAAGTTTACTTGATTCTTATAAGATATAGAACCAAATACAAATAATAGAAAAATTATGTTCTTTCAAATAAATATTAATATATTCCTAAAATTCTCAATTAGATCCTCCCATTTGAGTAATGATTAAAACATGTCCTTGGGAAACCTCAATAGATTCTAGTACTAGAAATAAACCAGCACCCACTTCCTCCATCTGTAGTAGATCCTCTATAACCCAATCTTTTATAGCAGTAGAAAGATATATTTCATTGTGGGTATGGTTCTCATCATTTACATCATTATCCAAAGAATAAATAATGGATACCACTACATTCCCATCATCAACATTTAAACCTTCATAACTTAGACGATGGAGTGAGTCAGTAAAATCCATTTTAATGCCACCATTATTCCCACTTATACCCCAAAATACATATCGTCATTAACAAAACCGACCCATGATTTTTTTTCACTAGCATAATTAAAACAAGGATTAATTGTTTATATAACCCAAATAAGAGAGGTAGGATATATATAACCATCCAACCCTTTATCAAAGATATTATCAACCTTATTTGAAATATGGATTTTCATTACATTTTCAATCCTAGCCCTATAACCATTACCAAACTCCAGGCCATAGATTTATCTGAATTTAGAGGTTTAAATTTTTTCATAATACCTCAATAATTAGAAATATAATATCATATTATTTAATATTTATTTAAGAATAGTGGATGTTACTCATATTATATTCCCACCTCATATTTATGTGCATTTTTAGTGTGGGATAAAGAATAATGAAATTTAGAAAAAATATTATCATCCACTAGAATGTGATCATTATAATCCAGTTGATATGCCATGGTATATTGATCCTCTTTTAGAATAATCCCCACATATGAATCAATATCATTCAGTATTTTTGTATATCTTTTTTGAGTCTTTAAAATGCAATATTATTTTTATCAGCAATTTTTTTGTGAGTGCAATGATTAAAATCAATATCACATTCATATATCTTGAAAACCTATGGGTTTTTATTTATGTTCCTAATTATAAAATTTTTGTTAAAATACTATATACTATTTAGGTTTAGGTGGAAATATCCCTTCCCAATTGTGATTAAATTAGAATTTATAATACTTATGTTATAAACTAAATTAATATTAAGACCATATTTACCCTAAGTCTTATCACACTTAGTAAATATGATACATCACAGAAAGGATAACTTATATAGATCAACACATTCCTTAAAATCTGTTAGTTATACAACTACTATGAAATTACCATCCTTAGATTTTTTGACCTCGTTTTTGAATTTAGGGTACATCTTCAAGAAAACAGAGACTTTATTTTAATTTAGATATTTAGTGAAAGGAAAACCCATCCCATTAGAGTTATACACACCTCAAAAACTTGATTTTGGGGGGATACATTTCAATAGAATTGATATTTAGTTTTTTATCCTTATTTCCCTTTTACTTAATCAAAATAAAAAATACATCATTAATATAAAAATTCCTATTAGCGTAAAATGAATCCCTGATTCATTAAAAAATCTTGATCATTAGAGATTCATCATCCCCATAAACGCTGGTAACCATTCAGAAATAATAATAATAATATTTATTATTATTATTATTATTATTATTATATAATAATAATAGATTTTATTTTACTATATTATTCCAATAATAAATCATGAAAAAATTACCCTTAATTACATATAATATTTTATAAATAATAACTACACCACCACCAAATTATTTAAATAACCATTATTATTTAATTATAATATATAATAATAAAATACCTAATAACTATTTGTACCTATATCAACTAACATATATTTTTTAAGAAGAAAACTTAAATAATAAAAATAATATTCCTAAATAATATATTCAAAGTAAATATTCAAGCATATTATTATAATATTCCATAAATCCCCTATAATGGGTCTTGGGAGTTTGGTACATGAAAATGGAGTTTTCAGTTGACTAAGGGGAATATATGTGTACCATACATGGTTTCCAAAAATAATTCACTTATATTTCATTATTATTTACCTCATATTTATTAGATTAATAATTTTATATAATTGGTTTCTAAAATAGTTCACAAACTCTCATTCAATAAAACTTTTCTAAAAAAATACATTTCTATAATTTCAATTCTGATATTATTATAATTATTATAACAATTATTAAAAAATATAATGGGTTGTTTCATAATTTATTATGGTGATCCCAAATTGGTATGAGCTGTAACATTAACCTCCCTTTTAAGGGGGAGTGGATTCCTCTAACATAATTATTATTTTTCAAAGGGAGCCTGAGCCCATATCCTTAGAGAAAAAAAACCAATAAGGGTGAGGCCTAATAAGGGGATAATTACATGGTGTGGGTGGACTGGATTGTTAAATATGGTGTCTATGATAGAGCATGTTAATAACTAACCAAGTCCACTCATGATCTAATCACTCAAATCGGTATGTGGTAAGGCTAAATTCTTATTACCAATCCCAATGGACTGAAAACAATTCCAAGGGTATCAAAATATATTTTTTGAGAATTATTTTACCTTAATAAATAATAATAAACAAGTGGAATAATTATATTGAGAACATGGCATGGATCACCCATAAAGTGTACATTCATGTAAAAAAATAAAAATAACTTTCATATAAAAACAAACCAAATAGATAACATCTATAAAAAACTTGAATATCACATTAAAATTAAAAAAATATGATATAAAAAATATGAGAATAACAAATATATGATATATAAATGATCCATAATAACCAAAAGATTCAAAAACTAATAACCAACAATATAGAAATTACCCATGTTCACCATCAATCTCACCAATATAAAGGGAGACCAAGAGATGGAGATACATTAGTTAGATATTTTGAGCACCTGAAGAAAAATCTGTAAACATCCACTACGTTTACAGAGACATAGTGGTGAATGTCGGGTGTGATATAAGATCATGGTATGTTTTTTATGAATTCTATTTTTCAAAACATTCCACAAATTATAATTTGAAATAAAATATTGTAAAATAGGTTTTTATAGTTATTTAGGAAAATAAACTCAAAATATTTCATAAATTCCTTTATAAAAATAAAATAAAGGTTAAAACCAAAAACATTTTTTTTTTGTTTTTAAAACACATTACAAAATTCCCTTCCAAACCCCATTTTGAAATCATTATTATAAAATAATCATATTAACATCCCAACTAACCCAAATAATATGTCAAACACCTTAATACTTCTATATTGTTAGATACACAAATGGGAAACTAAATAAATCAAGATCAACTGGTTAATAAACAATAGAGATAATCAATAAATTACTACCAAAAAAAGATATACATAATTCAACCAAAAAATAGAAATAAGTATATGGAATATAACATTTGGAATAATATTAAATATAATAAATAAAATCACAATCAAGTATAACAAGAATAATTCTGGGAAAATAGTATAGAATCATTTTAATCTCCAAATCTTTCAGTGAGATGGTCTATGGTGTAATTGATTGGAACCATATTCAAGCCTAATCAATCAATTTCATTGAAAATACGCATGTGGATTTTTAAAACTAGTGTCCCTACCTAAGTAGGTATTGTAACTCTAAAATAAGGTTTGTTATTCAGTGCATGAACATTACTGACATAGAGACTATCTATAAATCTCTCCCTATGATGCCTATGATCCCTGTGAAATTAGTAGAAGTGGGTGAGGAAGGATTTAAGACATATCAAAACCACATCAATAATAAAATATATGGAAACCCATTCCCATAACATAACTTAACCATACCTATTATAAACTTTTCATAATAAACTGTTATAAAAATTCACTTAAATATCAATAATATCCATACACTTCTAATGAAATCATATTAAATCAAGTTATATGTAAGGATATAGCCTTAAACGTTACTTAATCTTTAGATAAGTCATTATTTTGACTTTATTTCGCATCGATGATCTTTTTAGGTATATAGATTTAGAGAATTAGGTCATAACTCATACGTAATAACATAAATATTTTATGTATACACTTGTAATCGCTATCCATTTTTATTATAAAACATAATCACTTTAAAAAGAAACATTGTATCATTTCATGTTTTAACAACATAAATTTCTCATGGTCCCATCTATGACTCTATTTTTCATTAATTCACGTGAAAAACATTTCAAAACATGGGATGACCATAAAAATTTTAGTAAGGGATACAGAAAGAGGGAAAAGATTTAGTTTTTTGAAAACAAGATACCATGAATACTTTATCATAATGTAATGCTTTTAACCTTTAAGAAGTAGTAAATATAATTCACTAAATTAAATCTCACTACTTACCATTTTTGTAACCAAAAGCTTACAATAATTCCCACAAAAAGAAACATATTACATATATATATATGTAACTTGGGACATAATCATACTTAAATGAAATAACCATATGGTCAACTTCCATATATAAAATCAAATTGAATATCCATATATTATACATCCATTACTAATTAATTGGAAGCTATAATGTAACCACCCATCATTGGTTTATCATATAACCACCCATGTTTTGTTTATCAGGTAACCACATTCTTTTGGTCATCACATAACCACACATCAAATGTCTAGGTACCAGTATATTATCATAACACATAAAAGATTTCAATTATCAATATTTAGATCATAAAATATCATTTTAAATCACTAGAAATCATTTCCAAATATTGATATAGTATATCCTATTTTAAAACCATTTACAATAACAAAACACACATAAATGGAATATGTAACTCCCCGACCCCAGTTTCCCAAAGTCGATTCATTATTTTTATACATTGGCATGATTACTAGGGATCATGTCCTGAATGACCGATCAGTTTAGTAGTCTTGGAAAATAGATTACATATGTGGATGTCACATTACACTTTCTAACATACAAAAAACATTATCCTTTTAGAATGATCTTTCTCTCTAAGCACAACCCTACATCTCAAACATATAACACTTCTTGGAATCCTGAAAAAATTAAAACATATAAAGGGGTGAGATCAGATCCTAAGTAAGGATAAAAATATAGTATAAACATTCATAAAAAAGGATAAACATTTAATGTAACGTATAAGACTAAAAAAATTTCTTTTAAAGTTAAACTTCATTATAATATAAAAAATATATAATATAATAATTATATTTACTTATTAACATTGACAATCTACTTATCAAATAATCACATGCAATATCAATAGCAACATTCATAATGATGGAATGAAAAATATAGGACTTTAATTTCTGTGTCAAGGCCTCGTGTGAGGACCTAGGGGATAACTGTAACTAGACTCAAACCCAGAGAGCCTCTGTAGCCGGACTCCATCCCAGAGAGCCTTTGTTACTAGACTACAACTCAGAGAGCCTCTGTAACAGGACTCCAATCTGGAGAGCCTCTGTAGCTGGACACCATCCCGACGAGCTTTTGTGACCTGAATTCATCCTGGAGGGTCTTCTATAACCAGAACACAACCTGGAGGGGTTACATTTACTGCTCCCCAACCCATAACATACTAGCCTAATACATTCATCAAAATAAGATGTTGAAATATAAGATAAACATTCGTATTAAAACTAGAATAAAAAATGTCAATACATTATCCACAAACCATGAATGGAATGAAATAACACATCCACAGTCAAACATTTCACAAAACATTCAATACAATATAGATGTTTTTTATCCTAATAAATCAAATTCAAATAATCTTACAATCCATCAAAGGATGTTGACATTTATGAAATCAAAACATTTTTTAGAGAAATATCTCATTATATTTTGAATTCATTTAAGAGTCACATAATTATAAAGGAACCATTTATTTTAACAATATTATTATAAGATACTAATGGAATCTTCGACGATGTTATAATGGTGGAAAATAGCTGCACCCTCCGTATAAGTTAAAAAAAGACATTCTCAGCATAATTTTTTCGAAAAGGTTATAAAGGACCCTGTTTGGAAAATGACGGAACGATTCCCTTATAATAATCTCATTAAAAGTCAAAAAAGGTATTAAAATAATTTCACCCAAAGTCTATAAAATATTAATAATTTTTTGAAATACATTTTTAAGAAACATTGATGTGGATGATCAAGAAGTCCCAGTAGATACTTACGTAAAAACAACCTCTGATAATAAAGAGATTGTGAAATTAACCCTTACCTCATTGTAATCAATCGAGTTGTATGAAAAATAGTCAATAACAACAAATTTAATCACATAATATCATTAATATAAATAGAATCCTAATAATATATATCAAATAGCAGTACAAAATACATAACATGCAATAAATAAGTGGTGAACAATAGAAATCTCACATAATTAAAAGTGAGATAAGAAACCATTGACTGTGCACTTTCCATTGGTAGAGGGTATGTTTAACCTCATGTATAGTGACCATTGTATGTTATTAGAATATACCAGAACCATATTCATATTTATTATATCATAAATTATTCTTTTATTACTTTATAATACCCATTTAATAAGTATTTTCATTTCAAATTATCATTTCGGGTAATAATCGCTTTCTTTATCATACATATTTTAACTTGTTATTTGTAACTATATAATTTAGATCATGATTTAAATAATTCCAGAATAAAAAACATGATTCATATATCATATATATTTAGAATATAGATATTTTTAATTGATAGATATATAAATTCAAAACAACGATTATGGAGATGGTAGGTCGTTCCTATGCATAAATGTTGTTTATGCTTTCATATATTATTGAATGGAAGTAAGTGAATAAGATATATGTATGTACATAAATACATACATATATATATATATATCCAGTAGCATTATTACTTCATATATTACATACTTATTATTAATATATATATTTTTAATCATCGATGAATGGTGAACGTGGAAATTAATCTCATCGCGTCGTAGAGAAGGTAATCCGTACGTACGCACGAGCGACAATATAATTTTCATAAAGGTGTGGAATTAGATGGTATATTAATTTTACAGAGACATTAGCATGTAATTTTTATTATTTATATATATATTACTCATCATTATATCCATCGAAATAACATAGTGTTGAATAAAAAATTACACCACTTTGTGGAGACGGTATGTCTTACGTACACACGCATGGTGAAATTATCATTCATAAGATGGATGGAATAATGAATATAGTTGTGCCATAATTATAATAAAATCATAGTATATAGTAGATACTGGAGTTATTATTTTAGAATGGAACAACATATAAAGAGTAAGTGGAAGAATTAGAGAACGTGAAAGAGGGTGGTGAAATTATTACCTCTTCTTCGGGTTCTTCCTTTTGATTTGATGAAAAGTGCTATTTAGGTTGGCTTTATGACCAAATGAAACCCTCAAAGATGAAGGTAGGATATTTGGGAGGATATTTGGGTAGGTTTTGTCTAAGCCAAATGGCTTTGAAGGTGTGAATTTGGGAGAAGGGGAGTTCCCTTTTATAAGAGGGGTGAGGGCCACCTTAGGAAATGCTAGAAATATTATTTTATAATAAAATAATATTCATTTTATAATAGCTCAAAAATGTATTATTTAAAGGATAATGTTGGGATGGGTCGAAAACCACTCAACCAATTGCTGTTAGATAGGTTTGGGTCACTGTATTAACTTTATTTTTTAGGTTTAACTTTTTGTTAAATAGTATGACATTTACCATGTCCTTCTGTATTTTTTTATTATATGGTCAATAAATTTCATATATACTTCCAATAGAACCAAAATTGATTCATAAATGATAAACCAATAATTATATAATCCTTTTTGCTGAACGTTCGATTTTTTTAATATAATATCAATTAATATTATAATATTTGTTTTAAAAGCTCTTTTATGTCAATTTTGACACTATTTTGAATTTTGTTTTTTTATAAATTCATAACAACATTATTAATTAGAGAAAAATTAATATAAAAAACCTTATTATGTCATATTAACCTATAATATTAGTGTAATTTATAAAAAGTCTCAAATTACATTTATTTTTATATTTATAATATCAATTATTTTAATATTTCATTAATTCGGTAATTACGACATCATCATTTTGTCATAAATAAATTTAATTATTTAATTTCAAAAAATTATAAATAAAATACGTTGGTGTATGAAATATGTTGATCTTTATAAATAATATTTATTGTCGAATTTATCTTATTTATAACCCTATTTTAAAAGGGTTTTAGTTATTAATATTTGATTTTAACTCTTATAACTCTTCTTTGAATTAAATAATTATAAAAGTCCTAATCAAATCCTAGTGAACCAAAAGGATCATATTTTATTCATAAGGTTGTTTTTGGTCGAATTATAATTTTCCAATAGAATTAGGACATGTGTTAGGGTAATAATAATGTCATTTTTACCCTTAATTCCCCTATTTACTTTTAACCGTGGTAAAAAAATGTAAAAAGTTACTATTCAACAAACAAATATCTTATTGAACCACATTTTTCCTGTTTATATCAACAGTGTCTCTTAGATTTTTAAAATTCCACTCACATAAGTGGTAAAATTATGTTTTATGCGAATTTGAAAATTCTCCAAGGAGGTGGGTAAAAGTCGGTGAAATGTTCAATAAAATTTTATATATCTAATATTATTACAAATTAACAGAAATGAATTAAATTGAACATATATAAGTGTTATGTATCTATTTTTACCATAAATAAATATAAATAAGATAAATAATTATTTAAATTAAAAGTTAGTTTTAAAAAATAACTTTGTGTTTTTCACTATTTATCAAAAATTGAATGTTTTCAGAAAAATACCTAAAATTCACAATAAGATAATGTTGATATTCAGAATTCAATAATAAAGACTATTTTACCAAATTAAAAACATATAAGTTTAATTTATTAATTTAAAATTAATTCTCATTGTCAAAACAAAAAGGTGTATTCTTAAGAAACAATAACTATAAAAATATTTACACTTGTTTATGTCCAATCTCAAAGTAAAATGACTTACAATGGCCAGAATTGGATTAAATGGTAAAAATGTAATCTATTTGTACTTAAAAACCATTAAAATGTATAATATAACAATATAAATTATTTTTCTTAAAAAAGTTGATTTCAGTTAAAATATAGTATTTTTCACTATTCACCAAAATATGAAAGTTATCAGATAACACCAAAAATTTAATGAAACTAAATTCCTATGTCCAGATTCTATAACAGAACTGTATTTTTGACAAATTAAATATATAGAATTTTAAAATATTGGATTTAAAAAGGGTTCTCCATTAAAAGGTGGTAAAATATCATTTTTTGAAAAATATTTCTTTTATCTGAAAAAATGAATTTGATCTTACATTATGTCTAAGAAAATTAGAATATGGATTCTAAAATTATAATAATTTTAGAAAGGTCAAAATTCTTTTAATATTATTCATAACCTCTTTTGAACGGCTAGTTTTGTAAGTCGTGGTGCGCTAGAACTCAGTGTTGTGTGTATTGCATGTTATTGAATTACTTTGAAGAAAATAACATACTTTAAAATTTTGGGGTGTTACATTCTTCCCAAATTCAGTAAATTGTGTCCTCGCAATTTTGAAATTTTTATTGAAAATAAATTGTTAAAAATAGAAAATTTCCTTTTGTGGAAAACCCACATCGGAAATAGGGTTAATAAAATTTATTCTTAATAAGAGGGAAAGAGAAATGAAAATGTCACCACCAAATTATGATCAAGGTTAGGAAAACATTGGTAGAAATTAGAGAGAAATAATTTGAGGGAAAATGCAATTATTTATAGGGAGTGATTGAGGTCATGAATCACAAACAAATATAAAATTGAGGGCCTCAAAGCCATCAATCTATGATCATTTAAAATATCATCGGTTCAACAAAAGATAAGGTATTAGGATAACACATTTTTAGTTTTAAGTTCCCATAACTAAAGTTTAAGAATCAATTTCTTCATATAATAAGAGAAGAAAAAAAATATATATATTCTTGACAAGTATAGATCCATCCATTAACAAATTTCTACCAAAAACTCATCTTTCACTACAAAAGACAATAGAACATAAAAAGATTCTATTTATCTTATTCGTATAGGGTTACAAAAAATGAATTTATAATTCATCTACTAGACCTTTTAAAAAAACTACATTATTCAATTCAGGACATCATGTGGGTCAGTGGTAGGTGATACACCCTTGTCACCCTTTGGTTGCGGGTTCAAGTCTCGCGGCCTTGCCAGACGTGATGGGTTGCCGCCCGACCTCTGGGTTGTCCTTTTTATGGAAATCCAAAAACAATATCAAACTAAAATTATCTAAAATAATTTTATCCTAACTCACCATCCAAAATTTATAAGGAAGGTAAACACAATGAAGATCCTTTTTCCACGTAATAACATGTTAGCGCCTTCATCAAGTATTCTTTTAAAACATTGCGACATCCTGAATTATAATAAAACCATATTGATTTCATTCATGCTCCCATATCCTTTATATAATACATGATATATTCCTTATATCCAAAAATTTTGAATATTTCAAAAATCATGAAAAAAACAAACCATTAATCAGTTCTAAGATAGTCAATAATATCCAATACGATTTATCCAAATCAACCTTTCTCTTATTCCAAAATTACCACCTTAGTATCGGAACATATAATCTAAAATTCCCAATGAAATAGTACTGCATTAAATCCTTATTTATTTCAATATGTAATATAACTAGTACATCATTGATTCAACACTCAAATGACACAATACTTTAATAATAACATAAGAACACTTAATCATTCCTCTTCATCTTTGGTAGTATCATAACTTGATTCTTATCCAATAGTAGCATTTGAGGTATACTCTGATGATTTGGACATTATTCTCATAGTGTCCCAACTCTTTGAAAATGAAGCGTTGTACATTTGAAACTTTTTTCTTACCCTTGCAATCACGTACATGGTGCCCTTTATCTCAACACTTATAACCGACTCCCATTCACTTCAATCGTTTACCAAGGTGATTCTTTCCATAGTTATAACATATGGGAATATCATTATTTTCCCACTTCATGTTATCCATCTTTCTATCTTCCATCCTTTTATTCTCTTGCTTCCCTCAATTCCATAGGACTCAGATAATTATTTAATTATCTTATTAACACATGATATTATTTCTTCATATGTTTAGAATACATGGGAGACTATTTCCCTTCAAAATAATAGCTTAATATAGTGAATGATATGATCCTTCATACTCCTTGGATCATATGCATTGTTGGAGTTTGCATTCCTATTATTGGGATCCATTTCTATACAATGGCATACACTAGGTCAGTTTATGAATTGAAATGAATAATTCCAAACTTGTAAAATACCTAATGTAAATTGAATAGTTTATGGATATAATCAATAATCATAATTCATTTTCAGTGAGGATATATATAATCAATAACCCTTCATAATTTTTTGTAATGAAAATGAGAATTATCCAAAGCATATCCCATGAGAGTGTCGTAACCAAAAGTGTAGCAAGTTTCATTGTCAGGCACCAGTTCCCATTCAAGTCTATCTCAAAGAGGTGTTTTTCGGTTTTACCCCTATTTAGATCTGTGCCAGAGCTGCATCTACTTGCTTGTATCCGGATAGGGATTTATTGTTTGAAAAACTCACAGAATCTCTACAGTACCAAAATTCTAGGAAGTTCTTCTATACTAATCTTCAAAGTCTATCTTAGGGTAATGTTTTTAAATCAGAGTTTAACTGAATCTATTTCCAAGGTTGTCGGTAAACACCCTATGATAACAATGGTAATTCCTCGACCCCAGTTACCCAGAGATGGTGATTTATTGTACTACATCTTCATGATTACAAGGAATCAAGTCCTGAAAGACCGATCAGTTTTTCAGTCTTGGAAAATAGATTACATAGATGGATGTTACATTAAACTTTCTAACATACAACCCAAAAAAAATAATCTTTTGACAATGCCGTTACTCCCTAAGCTTAACCCTGCATCTTAAACATAATACACTTCTTAGAATCCGGGGAAAAATAAAACATAGAAAGGGGTGAGCATAGATGTTCAGTAAGGATAACAGTAAAACAAGAACATTCATAAATTAGGATAAACATTTAAGGCAACATATAAGACTAAAACAAAAGCCTTATAAACCTAAACTTCAACATAATATGGAAAAGATATAATAAAATAATTCAATTTACTTATTCACTTGGATATTCTACTAGTCGAATAATCACATGCAATATCAATAGCCACTTTCATAATGATATAATGCATAATGTAGGAAATTAATTTTTTTGTCAAGGACTCGTTCCAAGACCTAGGAAAAAACTGTAATAGGACCCAAACCCGGAGAGCCTCTGTAATCAGACTCCATCCCAAAGAGCCTCTTTAACCTGACTCCAACCTAGAAAGCCTCTGTACCCAGACTCCAACCCGGAGAGCCTCTGTAATCAGACTCCATCCCGGAGAGCCTCTATAATCGAACTCTATCCTGGAGAAATATCTCTTTCTATTTTGAAATAATTTAAGAGTCACATAATTATAAAAGAAAACATTTATTTTGAAAATATTCTTATAATCTTGTAAGGGATGCTTCTATGATTTTAAAATTGTGGAAAATAGCCGCACCTGCCATATAAGTTATAAAATACATTCTTACCTTAATTTTGTCGAAAAGGATATAAAGGACCTTGTTTGGAAAACGATAGGAAGATTCCTTTATAAAAACCTTATAAAATGTCAAAAAATGGTATAAATGACTTTAACATGTAGTCTATAAAATAGTAATAATGTTTTGAAATAAATTTTTAAGAAACATGGATGTGGATGAAAAAGAGGTCCTAGTAGATACTTACATAAAAACAACCTCGGATAATAAATAGATTGTGAAATTAACCCTTACCTCATCGTAATCAATTAAGTCGCTTGAAAAATAGTCAATAACCATGAAATGAATTGCAGAATATCATGAATATAAAGAGAATCATGATAATATATATCAAATGGAAGTACATAATACACCACATGAAATAAATAAGTGGGAACAATGGAAATCTCATGGAATTAAAAGTGAGATAAGAAACCCCTTTCCATGCACTTTCCTTTGGTCGACGGTATATTTAACCTCCGGTATAATGATAATTTTATGTTATTATATTATACCAGAACCATATTCATATTTATTATATCATACGTGATTCATTTATGACTTTATAATAACCATTTAATAATGATTTTCATTTTAAATTATCATTTCAGGTAATAATCGTTTTCTTTATTGTACGTATTTTAACTTGTTGTTCTTGACTGTATCATTTATATCATTATTCAAATACGTACAGAATACAAAACTTTATTCATATATCATAAATATTTAGAATATAAATATTTATAATAGATAGATATATTAAATGGAAAACACCGTTTATGGAGACGGTAGGTCGTTCGAACGCATAAACGTTGTTTCTGTTTCCATATTGTATTGAACGGAAGTAAGGGAATAAGATATATGTAAATAATAAATAAATAAATATATATATATATATCTTTCTCCAGTAGAATTATTATTTCATATATTTCATAATTATTAGTAATATATATTTTAATAATCGTCGATGAATGGTGAACGAGAAAATGAATCTCATCATGTCGTGGAGATGGTAATCCGTACGTACGCATGACCGAAAATATCATTTCATTAATGGTCTGGAATTGAATGGTATATTATTTTTATAGAGACATAATCATGTTATTTTCATTATTTATGTACATATTACTCATCATTATATCCATCCAAATAACATAGTCTTGGATAAAAAATTATACCACTGTGTGGAGATGGTAGGTCATACGTACACACGCATGGTGACATTATCATTCATAAGATGGATTGAATAATGAATATAGTTGTGAAATATTTATAATAATATCACAGTATATAGTATATTCTGGAGATATTTTTTTAGAATGTATCGAAAAAGAAATAGTAAGTGTAAGAATAATAGAACATGAAAGATGGTGGGGAAATCATTACCTCTTCTTCGGGTTCTTCATTATGATTGGATCAAAAGGGATCATTAGGTTGGCTTTCTGACCAAATAAAAGACTCTAGGATGAAGGTAGGATAGTTTATAGGATATTTGGGCAGGGGTTGGCTGAGCCTAATGGATTTGAATGTGTGAATTAAGGAGAAGGGTGAGTACCCTTTTATAAGAGGGGTGAGTGGCACCTTAAGAAATGCTAGAAATATTATTTATATTAAATTCATGTTCAGTTTCTAATGGCCCCAAAATAGATTATTTATGGTATAAGGTGGGTATGTATCGATAAAAACTCAACCAAAAGGTTTTAGATATGTTTGTGTCACAATATTAACGTTATCTTCTAGATTTAACTTTTAGTTAAATTATTTGACATTTACCATGTCTCTTTCTATTTTTATATTATATGGTTAATAAACATACGATATACTTCCAGTAAAACACCAATTGGTTAATTAATTATACTCCTATCAATATATAATCCTTTTTTCTGATCCTTAGATTTTTAGGAATAGAATATCAATTAATAATATAATATTTGTTTTAAAAACTCTATTATGTCAATTTTGACACTATTTGTTATTTTGTTTTTTTCTAAATTCGTAACAGCATTATTACTTAGAAAACAATTCATTTAACCAACAATATTATGACATATTAACCAATAAAATTAATGGAATTCATAATAAGTCTCAAATTACATTTATTTAGATATTTATATTATAAATTATTTTAATATTTCATTAATTCTATAATTACTGCATCATCATTTTGTCATAAATAAATTTAATTATTTAATGTCTAAAAATTATAAATAAAATATCATTGTCTAGGAAATATTTTAAGCCTTATAATTAAGATTTATATTATAATTTATCTTTTGTATAACTCGATATTAAAAAAGTTTCATTTATTAAACTTTGAATTTAACTCTTTTAACTCTTCTTTGAATTAAATAAAAATAAATGTCCTAATCTAATCTAAGTTGACCTAAAGGATCATATATTATTTCTAAGATTGTTTTTGGTTGAATTAAACTTATCCAATAGAATTAAGACAAGTGTTAAGGTAATAATATTATCATTTTTACTGTTAGTTACCCTATTTACTTTTAACCGTGGTAAATAAAATTAAAAAAGTTACTATTCACCAAAAAATTATCTTATTGAACCACATTTTTCTTACTGATATCAACCGTTTCTCTCGTGATTTTGAAATTCCACTCACAGAAGCGGTAAAATTATGTTTTATGCAAATTTGAAAATTCTCCTAGGAGGTGGGTAAATGACGGTGAAATGTTCAATAAAATTATATATATATATATATTATTAAAAATTGACTCCAATGAATTAAATTGAAAATATATAGGTATTATTAATATATTTTATCTTAAAATAAATATAATTAAAATAAATAATTATTTAAATAAACAGTTGGTTTTAAAAAATAACTCTGTGTTTTTCACAATTCATAAAAAAATTTATGTTTTCAGAAAAATAGAAAAAATTCACCCTAATATAATTTCGATATTAAAAACTCAAAAATGAAGTCTATTTTAATAAATTCAAAACAAAGAAGTTGAATTTATTAATTCAAAATTAATTCTCGTTGTCAAAACCTTAAGAAGTATTTTTAATAAATAATAAATATCAAAAGATTGACACTTTTTTATATCCAATCTCAAAGTGAAATTACATAAAATGAACATCATTAAATTAAATGGTAAAAATTTAATATTTTTGTACGTCTAAACCATTAAAATTTACAATTTAACACTATAAATTAGTTTGATTAAAAAAGTTATTTTCTGTTAAAATATAGTATTTTCACTATTCACCAAAATATGAAAGTTATCAGAAAAAACACCAAATATTTATTGAAAATAAATTCATATCATGATTCTAAATAATTAGTTCATTTTGTCAAATTAAATACATAAATGCTACAAATATTGGATTTAAAAAGGGTTTTCCATTAAAATCCAGTAAAATTGCATTTTTAGAAATATTTCTTTTATCTGAAAAAATGTATTTGTTATTATGTTATGTCTAAGAAACTCTTAATATGGATTATAAAATTATAAGGATTATACAATGTTCGAAATTCAGTTAATACTGTTCATAACCACTTTTGAATATCTAGTTTGTTAAGTCGTGGTGCGCTTGAACTCAGTGTTGCGTGTAGTGAATGATATTGAATTACATTGAAGAAATAATATACTATAAAATCATGGGGGATTACAGTATAATGGATTTATTTTCCATTTAAAAAAAATTAATTCTTATAGAGGAATCCAACTATCAAATCATGTTTACAGTGGTAAAGAGGTCCTAGTCGCCGAATATGTTAAAAAATTTCCTTTTGTAATTTAGTAATATGATTCATAGTAAAAGGGTTACCTTTGAATGAAATTAAAATTAAAAGGATTTTATTTTACACCATATAAAAGAAGGTTGTGTGCATTACAAAAGTATGCCACAATGAAAAGAGATTGAGATGAAGTTCCACACCTTGAGTATGACTTGTCTCACTCATTTGTTATATTCCAGAATAATAAACATTTATTAATTTATAATTCCTTAATAACCTTTATGAATTTTTTTATTATTTTTATATTACTTAGTATAATTTCATAAAAATTATATATTTATTTAAGTTCATATGTGTCATTTTTTCAATGTACGGTTCATGAGTCGAAAATGAACTCATATTGATGTAAATTATCAATGTAGTCAAAATTTCATCATCTAAAAAATATTATTAATGATATAAATATCATATATTTCCAGTATATATTTATTTATAATTTCTATAATATTTTTAGATATGAAATGAAATGCACCATTCATGGAGATGGTAGGTCGTACGTATGCTTGAACACTGCATTCATTTAGTTTTCGTATTAAATGAATAAAAATATAATGATAAAAATATATATTATATTACAAGTATTATCTTTATATCATTTATGTCTCATAGGTTTAATAAAACTATCTTTTATACATTCCATGTATATTATGGATGATTCGTATCACTTTTAGGGGACGACAGTATACACTTCCTCAATAGGAATTATCGTATTTACACATCATGCAAAGAATAAAGGTATGTTGTAAAAAAAATTACATAAAAATGGAGAAAAAAATAAATATAAAACATATCATATATAAATACATTTCCATCATAATTTCTACCATGATATGTGGTAGGAGACAACTGAACAATCATCGTTTCCTAATGCAGTAGTTCACCATACTCACAAACAGTATGTTCGTAACCTTTAGATGGAATTGTGTGTAAGTGTAGTTATAATCCTTCTCAAAAAAATCCTAGTATATTTTGAATACTTTTTTTGTTATGTAATGAAATAATAAGGATATCATTGGTAATGTAGAAGTAAAATAATGTAAAGGATCTTGAGAAAATATATTACATCTAAATTTGGTAACATATTTTGATTTGAGAAAAAATGATTTAGTTAATTTCCTTCTACACAAGGAAATGATAATATTAGTAATGTACCAAATTTTTGGAGATTATTTCATCTGATTTTGGAGTATCCAAGGGGATTGAGAGTTAGGAGTAACTGGGTAGAGGTGGTGGCCTTTAATCAGAGGGAGGGGCACTTTACAAAAGTCTAGAAATATTATATTATTATAAAATTCTTTTCTAATTATAATAGTTCCAAAGTGATATATTTTTATTATATAATGATTATGGGTAGAAATACTCTCAACCAATAGTTTTTAGACAAGTTTAGTTCACAAATGTAACCTTATATTTAAAATTTAGCCATTATTTAAAAACATTAACTCTTACCATTTCTTATTGTATTTTAATAATATATTGTTACTATAATTACTATAAAATTACAAGATAACAAAAATTTGATCATTAATTTCATTTATAAAATTTTATAAGTTTTTTTAGAATATTAGATTTTTAGGACAATTATAGAATTTAATAAAATAGTATTTTTTTTAAACTCATTTATGTCAATTTTGACCCTATTTAGAAATTGATTTTTGTTAATGTCCGAAAAACGTGATTCCTTAGAATAAAAAGTAATAACACAAATATAATATATCATAATAATCCAAAAAAAATTATATCATCAAAATGTTGAAATTATATTTATTTTAATATTCATAACATCAATGATTTTAATATATCATAAATAATGTAATAACTACATCCTCACTGTGTCATAAATAAATTTATTTATATTAATATAGAAATTATAAATAAAATACCATTATTTAAGAAAAAAAATTATATTTTTAATGACTATTTATAGTGAAATATATTAGTTATATAACCCAATATTAAAATTGTTTTAGTAAAAAGATTCATGGTTATGTTATATTTCTCTTAACTTTGAATTAATTATTATAATATGTAATTTTTAAACCCAAGTAGATCCCAAATGGAAAGATTTCTGCGTAAAAATTATCATAGTCATAAATATATCATAAAATATAATTTGGACACATTTTAAGGTAGTTTTATACTATTATAAAATTATTTTTTACCTTTATTTACCCGATTTACACTTTAACCATGTAAATAAAAATAATTACAGAAGTTACTATTCATAATTTATAAAAAACAAAAGGATCCTATTTTTGAAATTTAAATCTTATTATTACGAATATATAATCCATTTTTCCAAATTCAAAATAATTGGAAGAAATTATTTTAAAATTAATTCTCGATGTCCAAACCAGAAAGTGGGTTCTTAATAAATGAAAACTATCAAACGATTGAAATGTGTTTATGACTAATTTCAATGCGAAATTAATTAAACAGACCCAAATTTGACTAAATGAAAAAATTAATCCAATTAAAATTTAAAACCAACTAAAAAACAATATAAATATTTAAATAAATTATATGAAAATACAATTTTGAATTAAAAAGTTGTATTTTTTACTATTCATTAAAATATGATTTTCATCAGAAAAATACCAAAATTTCAATAAAAGTAAATTTTGATGTTCATATTATAAATAAGAATTTTATTTAGTCAAATATAAATTATAAAAATGAACAAAACTAGACTTAAAAATGGTTCTCTATCAAAAGGTAGTAAAAGACCTTTTAAAAATATTAGAGTATTTTTTTCTTAAAATTAGATTCATTCTAATTTTAATCCACTAAAATTTAATGGATAAATGTAAAAAAATTTAAAAAAATGTATAATCATATTTTAGTTAGTTTTTTTCATTCCTTCCAATACATTTACTAGGAATTAACTACCATTTAAAATAATAGTAATATTATCAGATTAATTTTCAGTATAACTAACTTTTGTGTGAAATGTAAGATTTCAGAGAAACAATTTGTTGTTTGTTTAGTATTCTATCGGATAAAGTATCTATTTTAATGAAAAATTTATATCTTTTTCATAAATATTAATATATATTAATGGATATTATTCTATAAATACCTATGATGCTACACCATTCCCCCTTTTAGAAATTTCGTCCCTGCAATTTTATTTACTTATCAAATAATTCGGGATATTTATCCCTCATAGAATTTTAAGATTCCAAAATTTCCTCTTTAACCATATGATTTTACACAAAGCCTTTACCTAATGAATCAACTTATTCTGCAACAATTTCTCTCTACCATTAAGAATTTGTATTGGTTGTTCCTCATAAGGATGATTTACTTCCAACTGAACTACCTATAGACTCAAAACATGTTATGGATCTAGAATATACACTGTCAATATTGGAACCTAAAAAAAATTCTATAATTGTGATAATCTATGAGATAAATCCACCCAATAGGCAACTGATCCAACATTATTCGAGATTTCGTCGGGTCCATTGAACCACTTACTCATCTTCCACTTCTTAACAAAATGTATCACACTTTTCCATAGAGAAACTTTTAGAAAGACATGATCACCTACCTCGAAAGAAATATCCTTAATTTGGGTATCCTCATTACTTTTTTACCTACCATGTGCTATCCTCATGTGCTTCTGAATCAACCAAACGTGTTCTTCCATGTCTTCTACCAATTATGGTCCCATCAACAACCCTTCACCAACATCATCCAAAAAAGATAGAGTTTGAAACCACTTTCCATATAATGCCTCCAATGTTGACATCTATAAACTGGAATTAAAACTGTTATTATAAGAAAACTCATCCAAATAAATATGTTGATCCCAACATCCTTGATAATCCATTGAAAAAACACATAGCATATCCTCCAAGTTCATAATTTTTCATTTTGACTTCCCAAACTAATTGTGGATGAAACGCTATACTAAAATTTAGTCCATTTCCTAATGACTTTTGAAGGACTTTTTAAAAGTTAAAAGTGAACTTGGGATCATGATTAGAAAAATTAAAAGGTAAACACCCTGTAACCTGACTATATCATTAAGATACAACCAAGAAAGTTTATCAAGAGACAATGTATCTATAATAGAAAGCAGATGATTATATTTAGTCAATCGATCAACAATTACCTTGATTTTATTGTTACCTCGACAAGTTTTTTGTAATCCTAGTACAAAGTCCATGGACACATTTTCCCATTTTCACTATGGTACAGGATAAGGTTGATGCATCCCTTTTAGTGAATTTTTTTTACTTTAACCTCTTTACAAAATCAAACACTTCACTATAATTTCAACAATATCTCTTTTAATTCCATCCCACTAAAATCATTCCATCCCGCATTAAATACTCTTGAATGACTCTGTACATATTAGTACTACCAGGATGAATTGAAAATGAAGAACTATAAGCTTTCAATAGAAAAATATTTCTCTAACTCTGAATCACAAGGCAATCATAATCTCATTCCAATCCTCAAACAAAAATCTTTTTCATGGTTAAATTCAAGTAAAATACCATTATGAACTAATTCTACCTTTTCCTGCAACTCAAAATCTCTATTCTTCACAAGCTTAATTCAATTTGATAGAGATGATTTCACATACACCTAAAACCAAACAGAAGAATTCCCTTCACCAAAAAATTCCCAACCAAAATTCATAAAATCAAAAACCAAAGCATCTACTTCCAAATATACCATATTAAATGTAACAATACACATTCGACTCAAAGAATCAACCACTTTATCTTCCATTCCTGTATGGTATTGAATTGTGAAATCATAATCCTTGGTTAATTATGGGAATCTACTTTGTCTTATTGTTTCTGATGCTTTTGTCGGGGTGCGCATCCATATGTCGATGACACACTATTTTTTTTCATGCATTACCACTTTCTAAAGGCGGGTGGCATCCGTCACTTGTTCAAGGATGTTTTCTCCTTGATCGAAATAGGATTATGGGATATAGGTTCCTCTATCGAAGGATTCCTCCTCTGAATTTGTTAACTAATCTGGGTCTCCCTTTTAAATTTAAGACTATTTTCATGATAATTTTCTCAGTTCCAAGTCTTTATGGATACCAGTTAGTAATACTACTTCTGTCAAGACATTCAAAGGGTTCTGGTCAAGGCAGCAACCCATGGTCAACGGAGTTGTCCAATTGTACATCAGTAGTGTTTCTGGACACTAGAACATTGGTGTGCCAAGGTTTCTTCCCCTTATGACAGGGCTTCTCGAGGGAACAAAAGCCTGAGGCATCCCATGTGGAATGTATGGAATTATATGCCATTGGGATGCCTCTAAGGTTTTCCTCAGCTTCCCATTTTTAACATAGGGTATTCCTTGAGTTTAACATCAATAAGGGACAAATAATAATGATCATAACATTGACAAGAGTGGATCAGGTGGGTTCAACCCCTGGAGGGAACACTGATGCTAGGAATAACAGGTTGTTAGTTACCTAGTTTCATCTAAGACATTGAGAAAGTGGATAACATGATTTCACCTGGATGTGTCTGTCTGGATATGAATTGGGATGGATGATGAAGATTTTAAAGAAGTGTAATGAGATGTATCCTTCATGAAGGTGATGTTAGTGTTGGGTTTGGGCCTCAAAGATACTTCCTATATATCTCCATGGTGGGTAATCAATGTTGGCGTAGTTTGTGGGGCGATGGGACACTTGAGGAGGTGACCCATATGGATGAGACCCGAAGGAATTAGAACCTCTTGGTTGTGCAATGACCTTTCCAAAACACATAGGCTCAAGGGAAATGTCAGGATGAGAAATGGGTGATGGTCTTGAACCTTTGAGAGGCATTCTATGTACCTTGCCTTGATGAACATCAATGTGTATGTAGTTCCGGAGGGGGGGCAAATAATCTAGGTGTATACAGTGGACAATGACCCGATGACATGTTGTGGCTTACGCATGGTCAGTTTCCTGAGGTTGGTCTGATGCTCAAGGGGAGGAATAGATATGTGGGTCCCATCAAAGGGGACTACAATGGCTTTTTGTCGAGTGGAAAACACAACAGTTTACCACTAGATGGGGTTGAAAACGCCTTACCATCAATCGGGGTACATAACCGCTTACCATCAGTTGGAAAACACAACGACTTATCATAGATAGGGGAACACATTGTCTTACCATCGATTGTGATTGGACCTCAAGAAGGCTTCCTGTGTACCTTGTCTAGGATACAAGCATCAAAACCCACATAGTTAGAATGGGTGATGTATAACGTCTTGTGGGATGAAAATGGATGTACATTTTAACATCATGCAAGATGAGGGTGGACTGTCATTGAATGGTCGTGACTGATAGGTGTCTGTATTGAACCTTAGGGAGGCTTCCTACATACCTTTCATTGGAATGTATCAAGGACCACGTAGTTCAGGAGTGTTTGGTGAACCGATATGAATGGGGTTGGGTCTAATAGGTGTTGGGATTGAACCTCAGGGAGGCTTCCTACATACCTTGCATTGGCAATGATCATAGTCCATGTAGTTTAGGAGTGTCTGGTGAACAGATGTGAAGGGGGTCAACACCAATAATGGTTGGTCTTTTACATCAGGGTTGCATCCTACGCACGTTTCCTTGGAAATGTTTAAAGTCCACATAGTTCAAGAGTGTTTGGTGAACCAACATGAATGGGGTCAGGACCAATAGCTGATGAGATTGAACCATAGTGGGGATTCCTATGTACCTTTCCTTGGAATGGATCAATTTCCATGTAGTTCAAGAGTGTTTGGCGAACTGACGTGAAGGGGGATGGGAAAATAGGTGTTGGGCTTGAACCTCATGGAATCTTCCTATGTACCTTGCCTTGGAAAAGATCAAGATCCACGTAGTTCGAGAGAGGTGTTTGGGGATTAAACTCGAGGGCGTCCCAGAGAGGATGTCTTGGACAATTCTTAGTCTAAGCCCACGTGATTCATTATCGGTGTGACAAACAAGAGGTGGCAAAGAACTAATGATCATGTCACGAAAGGGCTTTCCATGGGAAGTGAAATGGGGCTTAAACGTGGTTAGCAGCCCAAAGAGAAAACAAGGGCTTATGCGTGGTTAGTAGCCTAGATAGGAAACATGGGCTTATGTGTGGTTAGTATCCTAGAGAGTTGGAGATTAGTACTTACTCTCGGATGGAGTCCCAGGGGTGACAAAACCCATAAGGAGAGGGAAGGGTTAACAAAGGTCCTAGTGCCCATCACTCATCTGGATTTTTCCATAGAAGAAGAGAGGAGGTGTAGGAATGCTACATCCTACAACAATTTCTAGTGACATACACCATGGTGGTTACCCTTCCCTATGTTTAGGAACCACTCTATAAAATAAAATCTCATTCGATGTGAGGAAGATCTCACTCCCGCGGATATGAGCGGGTGTTGAGAATATCCAAGACGGCGCACCATGCGTAAAGTTCATGGGGTGAGGTCACAGTTTAATGTTGTGTGCTAAGGATGGTGTTTCTTGGCTGTTTAAAATCATTCAGATAAGATGTTGTGGGTTCACTCCACACCCATAGGACATACATAACCGGCACGCTTTCACCCTTGGTGAAGGGAAGGCGTCGACAGTGCCATGGCATGGGGGCGTCATGGATTGATCCATTGAATGGTCCATGATAGAGTGGCTATTGGAAGAAGTAATAGCTATTATTGTGCCTATGCACTACCAAAGAGTTGCAATGGTCAGTGGGTCTTACACTTGGAAGCTTCCCGGGGGCCGCTATGGAGCATAAATGGTGAATGGGTATTACGCATGGAAGCAACCCAGTGTTGCTAAGGGGCAACAATAATGAATGTGGATTATGCAAAGAAGATGTATGGGTGTTGCTATGATGTGGAAATGGTGAATGGGGATTGCATATGGATGCTGCCCGGGTGGTGCTAAAGAGCATAAATGGTGGATGACGATTTCACATGGTAGCTGCCTGGGGTCCACTAAGGAGCAGCAATGGCGGATATGGCTTGCGCATGGATGAAATCCATGTTCTACTAATGAGTGGGGAGGGTGGATGTGTACTATGCATGGAAGCAGCCTAGATGCCAATAATGAGCAGAAATGGTGATTGGATCTTATACATGGATGCTCCTGGCTACCGTTAAGGAGCGTCAATGGTGGATGGGGCATATGTGAGAAAGTTTCCCATATGATTCTAAGGAGTGGCGAAGGAGGATGGGGCTTTCACATGCATGCTACCCATATTTTCCTCATTATGTCTGGCCATTAGGTCATCCAAACTCATTGGTGGGTTGAGGCATATAAATAAAGCCTATAACTATGCACTAGTGCTCTAGAGGGACAACACCAAGGGGCATTTGAATATGTCTGAACAAATGTCAATGAAAAGAGTGAATCACATGAAGTAAATTCAGAACATAGTGAGGGTGGTGTGACGATGGAGGATAATGGTTGACCATATTTCAAACAAAGCATCCATACCGTGTTAGCCTAAAATGGGGAAAACAAATGAGGGTCGACTGTTGACCATGTTGGAAACACATGACCCGACTCAATGTGTCGTCTAAAGTCATACAGGGCATTGGACCAGAATGGTAGGTGAGCCGATGCAGCATAGGACCAACCTGTTAGGGGGTCCTTTTAGATGTGAAAGAGGATAGAGATTTAAATAAAGGACACACGAATCATGAGGTGGAGTGGTGGAATGTTTGAACATATTTCAATGCTCATGAAATTACTCCTCTATAATCATTGCATGAGGATTATTGTACATAACACATAAGGGATCTTTCATTTGGAACAAAGGCATCCTATTATTGAATGATAAAGAATAATACAGTTTAGAGTCATTTAGAGAGGACTATTGGAATCATATGCATGGGGCATAAGGCATATCTTTCTTGGATCAAGAGGCATCCTGTGTTTGGCACAGAGGGTGTGCTTACAGTTTATTGTCATGTAGAGAGTACTATTGGTATCATATGATTGGTGCATAAGGCATCATTTTCATTGATTAAGTGGAATCCTATGTTTTTAACATAGGGTGTTCTATAGATTACAGTCATGTAGAGAGGACTATTGGTATATTTTGCTTGGCACATATGGCATCTCTTTCTTGGAGCAAGAGGAATCATATGTTTGGCACATAGGGTGTTCTATAGTTTATAGTCATTTAGAGAGGACTATTGGCATCTTATTCATGGAAAATAAGGCATATCTTATTTGGAGAAAGTGGCATCCTATGTTTGGCACATAGGGTGTGCAACAGTTCATAGTCTTGTAGAGAATACTATTTGAATCATATACTTGGAGCATAAGGCATCTTTTATATTAGGTCCACTAGGAATAATACACTTAGAGGGGGGTGAATCATGGTATGAAATATTAAAACAACTGCCTCTTTTGATCTTGTTTTTCTGTTAAACAAAGCCCTCCTCTCTCTCTCTCCTTCCCGTTGCAGAGTATAAATAAACCTTAAAGCATTCACATGACACATCAATTTTTACTTGGTTCACAATCACTGGGCTACGTCCAAGGAGAATACACCGACAGTGTGTCGATTTACCAATTCCACTATAAGGGTACTGTTGTTTACATGATCGATGCAGACTCATTGTCCCTCTTATTTTACAATAACTCACAATTTGAGAACTCACTGCTCTCTCAACTGAAGTAAGCTCACTGCTTCTTCAGAAGGTCCACTCATAGTTTATAGACATGTAGGTCTCTATTTTACCAATAATGTATGAATCCTCCATTGTATGTATATGTTCTATTTAAGTCCAAATTACATCCACAGATGAATACCCCTTTTCAAATGAACAATGGGAATTTAATGTTCAAATACCTTTGCAAAAAACCATACTTCGCGAAGCTCCCAATTTTGCGAAGCTCAAATAAGCCTTGGTGAAGCTTCTACCTTTTCATGAATCACCGTCATGAAGCACTCTCGTGAAGCTCAAGCCTTCATAAAGAATAGTCAATAATGGACCTCAAGTCATCGTAGTGTGACATCCCTCATGAATCTCGCTGAGGTAACGTAGAGCTCGAAACTTTCGCAGAGCTAGATTAGCCACTGCTAAGCACTTCTTTCGCAAAGCACACTACCTTCGTGAACAACCTTCATGAACCAAGAGAAAAATATTTTCTTATGAAATTTTCTCTACTTTGCTTGAGGGGTTTTAAGTCTATTTATAGGCAATTTCACCAACCTTGAACTTTCCACGTGAAGTCAAGGCCACATCAGCTCAAATCACGAAGCTCCAAAGTTCCCGCAGAAATTATCTCAAAATCCTGAAGCACCACTGCAATTTTCTGATCACAGAGATCATTGTAATCATAGACCGCTCTGTCATTTACTTTTATCCTTCTCCACAAATCTCCAATCGCAAAGCCTTTCACTTCCGCAATGCTCTTAAACTCTTCTGTTCATGAATCTCGTCGTAATTGTGAAGCATCACAATTCCTTGTTCAACCTTCTCCATTATTAAATGACAATTTATCTCATAGTTATTTTTATTCATGTGATGGATGGTATTTTTTATGGGATTCAAAGCACTTGATTTGTCGTGTTAGATTCCGATCAGAGACTTCATTTCAACGCCCATACCATCAAGATGTTGTTTCATCCCAAATAACTGTGTGAAAGCTTGAGTGGTGGAAATATACTCACCTTCTGCGATGCTCAAAGAAATAAAATATTCCATCATGCTTAGCCAATAAACACACAAGCCACCAAGATAGAATGCACCTCTTGACATTGATTTCCTGTCATCCGCCGAACCAGCCCAATCTGCATCAGTATATCCTAGTAATTCTAAATGAGATTTTTCACTATATATCAAACTCCAATCCATCATTCCATTGATATACCAAATTATTCTTCTCACTGAAAGGATATGGATTTCGTTGGGATTAATCTGATATCTCACTGCTTGGAATGTGGCGATATCAATGTCAGGGCTTTTCACGGTTAAGTACAATAAAATTTCAACTATTTGCCTATATTATATGATATTAACTACCTATTCATCGTTATCTTTGGACAGTTACATCCGTGTAGCAACCAGAGTGTTCATCTCTTTGGAATTTTCCTTTTCAAATTTCTCAAAACCTCCTTGGCTTATTTGAATTGATAAATTATTGTTCCTTTCCTTCCTTGTGAAACCTGTAGACCCATGAAAAATGTCAGCTCTCCAATAATTGTTATTTCTAACTCACTTTTCATGAATTCGGAGAAATTTATACACTATGATTCATCTGATCCACCAAACATTATGTTGTCAACATAAACCTGGAACATCATCCTTTGATTACTATTTTGGTTGAAATAGATATTGTAATCAACTCCCCCATGCTGGAAACCACGATTCTTCAAGTACTGATCAGGCCTTGAGTACCATGCTCTCAGTTCTTATTTCTGCCCACACAACACCTTCTTTAGTATACAAAACTTTTTATCATTCACAAGAATGAGAAAGACATTTGGATGCTCAATATAAACCACTTCCTCTAAAATCCCATTAAAGAATGTAGATTTGATGTCCATCTAGAAAACTTTGAACATCCATTGCACTGAAATGGATAGGAATAATCTGATTGTCTATAGTCTTACAACTAGTGAAAATGTCTCATCAACATATATTCCTTCTATCTGAGAGTATCCTTTGAATACTAGTCGTGATTTGTTCCGAATCACTATGAAATCTGCATTCATCTTGTTGTGATAGACCCATTTAGTCCCAGTTACATTTTCCTCTAATAGGCGTGAAACAATCTCCCATGTCTGATTCTTCTCAATCTGATCTAGCTCTTCATTCCTGGCCTGAAACAAGTTTTCATCTTCAGCTACATCAGAAAATCATTAAGGCTATACCTGCGGAAAAAATATCTATATGTTGTAGTGAATTAATTTTTCTTTTCTGAACTGGAGCTGATTGGTCTCCAATGATATTTTTCCTATCAATTTCATCTCGACTCCTCGAATTCTGTGCAGATACAGATTTTTCTTCTTCAGGCTCATCATCAATATCTTTTTCTGAATCAACATAATCCACTTCTACTTCTCCTATGTTACTTTCCTTCTAATCGCTTTAATCCTAAAACTGTTCACTGTGCTGTTGAATATGCTCTTCATTCACTATAACAGTGACATCATTTCTCTTAACTACTTTTCCTAGCCTTTTGATAAAGAATTTTTATGCTTTGATTTTTATTAATTAGCCAAGGAATATCACCTCATCTCCATGCGACTCAAATTTCCTATGTTTCTCCTTGTTGAGGAAGAAGCATTACATCCAAATATTTGAAAGTATTTCAGTTTTAATTCTTTACATAACACATATCATATATAGTCTTTCCTTCATTTGGACACAATAGAGCCCTGTTAGAAATTTATACCGATGTCAAAATTGATTCCTTCCAAAATTTCTCTGTTAGATCTTTTTCTATGAGCATCATTATGACCATGTGGTTGATGATCTGATTTCTCCTTTCAATAACTATATTCTATTGTGGAGCTCTCACTTGGGAGAATTGATTCCTTTTCCCATGTTTCTCAAAATATTCTTCCACCTGACTGTTTGTGAATCCCATACCATTATCAGTACGATACTTTAGAATTTTCCGTCCAAGAATCCTTTCGCACTCCCTTGGATATTGTTGTAAATCGCTTAACACATCGGACTAATGGGAAATAAAAAATACCAATTCCATTAAGATATATTCATCAATGAAAAGAACGTTTTACCTCTTTCCATCATTTTCTCTTGGTGTGATAGGCCCATATACATCATCATGCACTAATTTGAGCACTCTTGTTGAATTCTTTTCCATTTCCTTATACGTATTTCGGATGATCATCCCTTGTTGGCATGAATCGCACATGTGATTACAATCACATGATAGCTTAGGGAGATCTCTTGCTGCATCACACATTACCAGATCCTTCAGGGATGGTTGGGATAGATGACCAATTCTTTTATACCACAACTTGTTTTCTTCCACTCTGGACAGAAAGAACGTATCTTCTTCAGCACTTACCAGGTAGAGATTTCCCTTTTCTCTTTTTCCCTATAGAACCACAACCCCGTCACTTCCTTTTAAGATACACACCTTTTTATTAAACCTTACTGAATGTCTTGAGTAACATAGTTGACTGACGCTGAGAAAATTTTGACTGAGTCCTTCTAATACTAAGACATCAGCACATCTCATCACTTTTCCCCCAAACATGGCCTTTCCGAAGCCAATAATCTTCAGGCCTTCATCCTATCCAAACATGAAAACTCATTCTTTTTCATATTTTTCACATGTAACAAGATCCTTATTACCTGTCATGTAAGATGTGAAACCGCTATCAATGATCCACACACCAGAGTGATCTGATTCTTTAAGGGCAATTTCTACCACAACCGCCTTATCATCCCTTTTCTTCTTGGTCTATAATATTTCCTTCACACTTTTCATGGATTGTGACTTCTGATATTTCTCAGAGTGTGATGGAATATCTTCAACTTGCAAAGAAGAAAATCTATTTTTCATTTTTAGCTCACATGTTGGTTCATTGATCTACTTCATGTAATCATTTTGATTCTCTTTTGGCACATTCTTCTTTATGGTCGAAGTACAATACCTAGAAATTTTCCTAAATCCTTCACACCAAAAACAGTGTCAATTGAAATATATTCTAGAGAACTTATCTCTTTTGGGCTGCCACCTCTATTCCTGTGCCCTTCGATATCTCTTGGTTATGAAAGACACATACTGTGAATGTACCATCTTTCTACAACAGTAGCACCTAATATAATGTGTATTCTTTCATGACACTTTTGCACATCTAGTTTACCCTTGAGATCTCTGGATATTCTAAATATGCTTTATGCCCAAATCAACCTTCAGTCTTAGAATGGGTGTTTGTGGTCAGACTTCAATTTTCACAGCTTTTTGTTTTTAATCAAGCCCTCCATCGGCCTTAGCATCTGAATATAATTGATGCTTCTTCTCATCTGATCCACTATTCTCCACTTTCATCTTCTCGGTTTTATGAGTGATCTTCTATCCTGATGTCTCGGCGGGAGTCAAGAGTTTTTCTTGATCCTTGACTTGATTTCAAAAATCGACAACTTCTCCTACAAGTTCTTCAATAAGATGACTTAATCTTTCCTTGTGTTATTCAACCTATTGATGTCCCTTTTACGTTCTTCAGTTTTTATTTTATAAACAGTAACCAATTCTTATTTCATTGGTTTTGATTACTTCAATTTCTCAAATTCTTCCATCAACTCAGACTTCTCTTCTTCCTGTTGCTGCATATAGATTTTGGCATCATGAATAACCTTTTTGGCTTTCATTGTTTTGTCTCTCCAAACATCTATATTTTCAAGAGTATCCTCTAACTTAGCTTGAAAATCATCTCTTAAAATACTTCTTCTTATTCATTATCTTCAGTTTCATTCTTATTCTCAGAACTACTGACAACTAACACCATAGCATTTTATCCACGATCACTACAATTCTCTATCTCTTCAACCACCTCAACCTCATACTCATCTAAAATTTCATATTTTTTTGAAAGAAGGTTCTTCTTATTAAAGAAATTTCTCTTGAACGGTTTCTTGTCTTTATCATAGTATGGAGACTTCTTATAGGGAATTTTGATTTCATCGACATCATTATCCTCTTGGAACATTTTAGGGTACCTTGCCGCAAGATGTCTAACCTTTCCACATCAAAAACAAGTAGGTGGAAGCTTCCCTTAAAATTTTCCTTTTCCTAGTGAAGGTTTGAGGATAGTATTGTCATCACCTCAGATACCTCTTCTTCTTCCCGAGAATCATCAATGGTGAGCTTCTTCATGGACTTGAATTCAACCTCTTTGTATTTCCCCTTTTCCACAACATCGTTATCATCATTTCTCATTTCATATGCAACAAGGGTGATGTTCAGGTTATCAAATGTCAGCTCTTTCGGATATTTACCTTCCAAAACCAAAACTTTCAGATTAAACCGAGGTGATATTTTCCACAAGATTATATTCAAAATCTTTATGTCATCAATAACTTCTCCATGAACTAGAATCTATTCCACCACCACATTTTACCTTTTGATGAATGAATTAACAAACTCATTCGGGTCTATTTTCAGATATTCATACTTATTCCACAACACTTTTAGCTCTGCATCTTTTTCCTTTGTTTACCCTTCATATATATTCAATAGCTTTTCCCACATGGCATGTGATGTTTTGAATGACATGAACTTTGTATAGATAGCATTGAATAGGGCTCCCCCTGAGGCATTAATTCCTTTTGAATCAGCATCGAACTCTCTATTCTCATCTTCTAATAATGCACCACTTTTAATATCTGCTGTAATTCCATGATTTTTTTTTGTGAACACATCCATTCCTAATGATCAGATGTAGTGTTGAATCTGATTCTTCCATAGCTATAAATTGTTCCCGTCAATGATCAGAATCCCTTTCTGATTGGTCAGCTCCATTTGAGATAGAAACACTGATATCAACCTTTCTCTTTGATACCAATTACTAGGTCTAGATGGATAGATACCCTGAGTGGGGGGTGAATCATGGTATGATAGATTAAAAAAAATACCCCTTTCGATCATGTTTTTCTATTAGACAAAACCCCCATCTCTGTCTCCTTCCCATTGCAGATTATAAATAATCCTTAAAGCATGCCCAAGATACAAAATATTTTACTTGTTTCACTCTAACAGGGCTACGTCCAAGGAGAATACAACAGAAATATGCCGTTTTACCAATTCCACTATAAGCGCACCGCTGTTTAAAAGTTCAAAGTAGACTCACTGTCCCTCATAGTTTACAACCAACCAAAATTTGAGAACTCACTTCTCTCTCAAATGAAGTGAATTCACTACTTTTTTCAGATGATCCACTCACAGTTTATAGACCTGTATATCTCTTCATCACCAACAATTAATGTATCCTCCACTATATGTAGATGCTATATTGAAGTCTAAATTTCATCCACTGATGAATAACCCTTTCCCACAAAACACTAGGAAATTCTAATGTAAATAATTTTCCAAAGAACAATACTTCGCGAGGCTCCCAATTTTTCAAAGCTCAAGAAGGCCTTCGAAAAGCTCTTGCATTTTGCGAAGCACCCTCGCGAAGCACTCTCGCGAAGCTCAAGCCTTCGTAAAGATTATTCTTTCATGGATCTCAATTCTTCGTAGAGAGACTTCCCCTATAAAGCACACTGAGATAACGTGGAGCTCTCAACTTTTGCGGAGCTAGATTAGTTGTCGCGAAGCTCTTCTTTCGCGAAGCACACTGCCTTTGCGAACTACCTTCGCTAATTGAGAGAAAAACATTTTCATCTAAAATTCACTCCACTTCGCTCGAGGGGGTCGAAATCTATTTATAGGAAATTTCACCGATCCTCAAAATTTCCACGCAAAGTCAAAGGCACGTCGGCTCAAATCGCGAAGCTCCAAAGTTACCGCCTAAATTCACTCAAAATCGTGAAGCACCACAATAATTTTCCAATCATGGAGCTCGTCGTAATCGCGGATTATTCTATAATTTACATCGTGCCTTCACCGCGAAGCTTCACTTTTAATTCCCTTCACCGCCACAATTATTTTCAATTCTTATGTTCACGAAGCTCGTCGTAATCACAAAGAATCATTGTCCACATTTTTCATGTCTTCGGGAAATCCAATACATGAAGCCTATCTTCCCGAAATTCTCTTCTTTTGTACTGCCTCAAGGTCATCCATTCATTTTTCATGGTTCTTTGTCAACATGAATTGTCATCAACATCCTTGGAACTCGAAAATTCACCATGGAAACCTGTATTGTCAACAAACACAAGTAACCCAAAAATGCTGCAATGATACCTTCAGGTGTGTTTTCCCAATATCTTGTTTGAATCAAGTGGCATCCTATATTTGAAACATATGGTGTGATATAGTTTATAGTCATGTATAGAGGACTTTTGGCATCTTATTCATAGAGCATAAGGAGTTTCTTGTTTAGAGAAATAGGCATCCTATGTTTGGAAAATAGGGTGTGCTACAGTTTATAATCATGTAGATAGGATTATTAGGCATAAAGTGCCTAGAAATGGCGGGTGTTGGGGATTAAGAAAGAGTGAACATTTATGGTTCAATATGGTATTGAATTCAGGTGATGGGGTTTGGATGTGTTGTTTGAGAATGGTTCAACTCAAGGTACCTGGGGAATTGATGATCAGAATCTCAAATCATGACCTGGGAAATGAACCAAGAGGAATACTTCGACTAAAGGTGTTTGTTGGTGTTTGTAGAAGTGTCTAAAATCATATTATTCCAAATGTGGAAGGTGGGTATGTATAAGGGCACAATGGAAAATGTAAAAGTCTCAGCATGAAAAGTTTTTGGTGCGACTCTCCATTTTTAAAATGTGTCAGTGAAGAAAGGGAAGGGAACGACCCTCTAGGTCGCCACCGTAATGAGACAGTGTACGAAAGTAGGGGTGCGAGGGAAAATATCCCTTGGTATGGACCGGTGGGTGAAGGCCTAGATACCATTTCCCATAAAAGGCACCACATGAAGGATGGGTTGTGCGCAAGAATGCATTCTGCAGCATAGGAGCACGCATGATTGGGCACAATGTCACTCTTGCAGGCATGGTTGTATGTTTTTCAGGAAATAGGGAAGTTGCACATACAATAGGAAAGGATTGATAAAAATAGGGAAGGATGAGTTCAATATGGATGGATTGTGCACAATAGGGGAGGTGTGTGCACAATTGAACCGGTGTGGCACTTGTGCATGTAAAATTGGGCATAGTGGAACTGTTGCACGCAGAATTTGTCAGGTTGGAACCTTTATGTGGAAAAATTATGTTTTTCATGAAAAATGGGGGGTTTCAAACACAGGCATGGATGATGAGGTCATACATTCATTAGAGCATTGGTAGACCTTTGGGGGACTTTCGGGAAGAAGTGGGTGCACATTTATTAATAGGCGAAATCTTGAACAGCAGTGCGTGTAAAATTCCCTACCAATTTTTCTTGAAAAGCCATTTGGCGGGAATGATTCTTTTTTTCGTGGGCAATATTTAATTTTTTCTTGCAAGATACCATTTTTGTGCACAAATCCATACTTTTCCCCCAAATCGTCTTGTATGGCCATTTTCAGTAGTATGCCTTCGAATGACCATAACTTCTGATCTATAACTCTATTTGGGCAATATGACCAGTCAAATCAAAGCTTGTAGAACGATATTTGATATGATATCATGTATTGCATCATTAAGAAAATTATATAGAAAATTATTCCAGTGCCAACAAATTACCCCCTAAGAATGGGGTCCAACATGGTTGAGGAGGGTGAGGCAGACCACATTCTCAGAGGACTACTAGGGAAAATGTCTTCCCTGGGGGCCTCAGTATCTTAATCATATTGTGGGAATAACCAACTGTGTCTCTAATCCCATGTGAGTCACACTCGATGTTGGAAAAAAGAGATAATAGAAGGCCATTCACTTATACGAGAGTCGAAAACAATGGAATATGTTTTGGGGTCAGAATGGGACATTGATCACCATTGGGAGAATTCTGCGTGAGTGGGATTGCGACTAGAGAGACAAGGTTCTCAAAACATCCTACTTCTCCAAACATGATATGGTGTACGAGAAGGGTAAAGTTCGGGGTGTTTAAATCGATCTAAACACAAAAGAGTGGGTAATGTGAATCACGATACCCAAAATTCATAACACTATTGGGGTGGCATGACAATTAAGGATTACCATTGACCATGTTAAAAACAAAATATCCTCTTTGTGTTATCCTAAAATGGGAATAACAAAGGTTGGTTGACCATTGAAAATGTTTGAAACATGGGGCTGGACTAAAAATGCCATCCATTAGTCTTCCAAAACGTTATCCCAGGACAGTAGGCAAGCCATGGGCCGAGCATCCGTACTATTAGGGGGTTCCTTTCAAATTTAAAGAGGATTAGGGTCCAAATAAAGGGAAACCAAAGTATGGGGGTGGATTGATTGGTTGTTCTAATGGAGTCCAACACTCTTGAAATTACACCACCATGGTGGAGAGAATATGTGGGCGCATCAGTCTGATTAGAAATCATACCTAGTTCTGAACAAGACCTCTCAGGTACAGACCTGGAATTACTTTTAGTTTTACGCTATAACATTGAGGATTATAGACATGTATTTTAATGCCATACAGTTAGGATGATTCACATAGTTTTAGGTCATATTCCTGACCCGTGATTAGGGCCGAGGGGATAGGAGGGTTAATGACCCTAGGGCTGGGCCAGAGGCGAAAGGCGCATACGTCGCTACGTATCCCATGAGAATTAGAATCAATAAAAATGTACTTCTTAAAGCATGGTGTGGTCAAAGGCCAATAATTTTAGGGGAAAACCTCTCTGTTAAGGAATCTGGCACATCCCATAATTAACATAGGGCATCTTGAAATTTTTCTGGGTAGAACCGCTGTTTAGATCAATGCGTCTAGGACATATGGACTCAAGAAATTTAAAATCATATAATAGGAAAAGAAGTGAAGGGGGGATCCTAAAAGGGATTATGTGATGTCGTAGCTATAAACTTGATGTTAATGAAGACCTAAAGATTCTGCACCACACAACGTATCCTCGGAAGAAGTTTTTTAGGTCATTGGGCCAAAAGTAAAAGTTAGGTTGGGCCTGAGGCAACGTTCTTTGGTGTTCCAACGTACGCCATAAGGATTGGAATCAAGCCACATGTATTTCTAGAATTACTGTTTAATTTCATTCAAGACGAAGGGCCCATGTGGCATGGAGCACCAGTACACACCCCACCAACACTACTAATCCCACATGGGTTGTGCTCGATGTGTGAAATAAGCATTAGTGGTGAGATTTCCTAGTACCATAAAGCACACATTAAGGGAAATGAGACACTAGGTGACTGAAGCTCCACTATTACTGACCCACCTTATTAATACACCTACATGTGCAGGGGGAATAGATCCAAGTGTTCTGGGATTCAACTTTAATATTAGGCGGTGGAAATATGTGAATCATGATGCCCGAGATCTGGATCACAATGATGGTGGAATGATGATAGAGGATAACTACTCAAAACGTTCAAAACCCAGTATCCGCTTCACATTAGACTTGAATGGGGACAAAAAATTAGGGTTGACTAATGACCATGTTCAAAACATAGGACCTATCACAAATGTTGTCTCAGGTCTTTAGGGGTGTTGGCCCATGATTTTTTGTATGACAATGTGGCAAGAGAGCAGGTATTAAATGGGGTCCCTTTTAGAAATGGAAGAGGATGGGGATCCAAATAATGGTCTCATGAAGCGTGGACATGAAACAAGGGGATGTTTCTGTAAAAACTCAACACCATGCGAACTTTTCAATGCCGTATTCTATTAAGCTAATGAGACATGTCAGAAAGAGGAAGTTGAATCCCTTTCTGAGGGGAAGGGTCATGGGGTTGCATGATCCTATCATAAGGTTATAGAGTGGACCATTAAGTGGGGACTTGGATTAATGGACTCTGTGCAGGGCGAAGATGTATCCAAACCCGACACATAGATCCAATATGGATATCTTAGTTTAGGGTCATAAAACTCAGACTATGTTGTGGAAATACAAGGGTTCCACATGGTGCGGATGTTGAAAAACCCAACATGAATGAGAACCCAAGAGGTAATCATCACAGTACATGTTTCCAAACGAATTCAGGCCAAGGGGCCAAAAAAGTGGGGTAGGATTTAAGATTCCTAGGGTTCGATCGGCAGATGGAATGTCTGGGCATTCCTGTGTATCCCAAAAAGATAAGAATCAAGACACACGTAGTTCTAGGAGTTTCTTGCAGTTTTAAATTTTTCATTAAGGATGTGGAGAGATCATAGTTTTATGGTCTTAGAGCTCGGACCATTGAGAAGCAAGACTCTTCCAAACAGGCCCAAACCTCGATGAAATCCTTAAGCCCATATAAGATATCCTTGGTGTGGGAAACAAGGGTGGAGAATTTCTTTGCAACGTGTGGAATATGTGAAAAAGGGAAAATGGTGTGGAGCATCGAATGAAACCTTAATGTGGCTTTTTCCTCCTAACGCACAAACGTGCACTGAGGGATAGCACCCAAAGTGTCGAAGTTCCACTATGATATGATGGAGTGAAAAAGGATGTTAATCACTCCACCAAAATTTATGGCATGATGGGGCTGGTGTTACTATGGAGGATAACTATTGACTGTGTTCGACACATAGATTCCATGTCATGTATCCTAAAATGGGAATTACAAATGAGTGTCAACTACTGACAATTTTCACAATGTGGGACTTGTATCAATTTGTCATTCGAGATCCTGGAGGACATTGGCCCGAAATGATAGGAGAGCCCTTAGGCTGAACATCCGTATCGTTCGAGGGGTCCATTTGAACAAGAAATATTATGTAAGCCCATATTAAGGTAGATGTGAAGCATGATTATGGTAGATAACTAGTCTATGTAGAATCTTACACTCTAGGTGCAGAACCAGAGTGCTCCTGGGCACAATGATGAACTACCAAAAAGGGCCGAGGGGCTGAATTCAAGAGAAGATGAATCTAGGAGATGAGTGTATAATTTGGGAAGGAGGAGATATTTGGAGGAAGAGTTACCTGGCATGGTTGTCACAAACCTGACATGAATGATGACATCATCCCATACAACACTACATACCCTCCCTTGTGGAGGACACAAGCAATGGTGCCAATGAGATGAGGTGGTTTCCAAGAAACATGGATGGACTCAAAGTGAAAATGTCTAGGTGGTTCTATGTATCCCATGAGGATGGGAATCAATCCAAACGTAGTTTAGGAATATTATTTACGGTTTTATGTCAAGCAACAAAGATGTAGATAGGGGCAAGTTATCTCAATGAGGGATGTGTGTGGCACGACGAGAAACCCGACATGAATGTGAACATAAGCCCATGCCATAGAGTATGATACCAAATGAGGACATGGGCCATGGAGCCGAATATTTTGATGGATCCAAGATGGGAAGTCCCACCTATTTCATAGTTTTACATCAGGCATTGAAGATTTTGGTGATATTTGATTAAGGTCATAGAACACAGACCCTAGACACCTTGTTTAATGTAATGTGCATGGGAAATAAGGGTAGAAATGGAGAATAAACATGCCTATAATGTGGGAGACCATAATATTGAAACAATGCTCGAGGATAAATAATAATCATGCTTGCAAAATAGTATCTTTTTTTTGTGACCAGGGTGATCGGAAATCAATTTGAGCATCGACGATTGACCATATTCGCAACAAGAGATTTGTATCAAATTTGCGTCCAAAATCCTCAAGGATGTTGACTAGAAATGGTAGGATATCCCTTAGGCCAATCATTCATACTATTTGGGTGTACTTTTGGATGTGAATGATTATGGAAATCCAAATGATGGGACGCGCGATGAATGGTGGAACTTGTGTTGTTTAACATCGTGAAGCAAGAAAGATGGTTGGAGGGGTGTCTCAAGGGGATGAATGCGTCATGGAAAAATGAGTATGGAATGAATGAGGAAAAAGTGTCCACACCACTCCACACGATCCTAGGTGAGAACTTGGGCCAGGGTCCCAAAAAGGTTGTGGGACCTGAGGCTGTTCCATGGACGGAATTTCACAACTAGTATGAAATTTATCATCATGCAGGATGATTGGTGAGTGGTCTTACCTCCCTAAGTGATAAAAATATTATGCAGTTTAACATCGTGCGATGATGATGGGGGTGATCTTAGTTTATGTTCATAGAGATGAGACCATTTTGTAGTTTATTGTCATGTGAGACGAGTGGTGGGTAGTTTTACGTCCATCAGCCTAAACAGATCATGCAGTTTAACATCGTGCAGTGAGGACATGATATTTTACTGTCATGGGTGACCATATAAAATTTAACGTCAACTGGGATGAAGATGACGAGTTTAAAGTTGTGTAAAACGACAATGAGCAGTTCAACATCATGAAGGACAAAGATAAGAAATTTAAAGTCATGTAGGATGAAAATGAAGTTTAATGTCATGTGGGGTGAAGATGATCATTTTAAAGTCATTCAAGATGATAATGATGAGATTAATGTCATGAAGGATGATAACGCAGCTTAACATCATTCAGGACGAAGATGACCATTTTAAAGTCGTGGTGGATGATAATGAATAGTTAAACATTGTGATGGATGATAATTCAGTTTAATGTCATGTAGGATGAAGATGAGAAGATTAAAGTCATGCAAGATGATAATGAGAATTTCAATTCATGGCGGAAGATAATGCAGTTTAACATCATTCAGGATGAAGATGAGAAGTTTAACGTCATGCATGAAAATAATAAAGTTTAACTTCATCCAGGACGATAATGTAGTTTAATGTCATGCAGGGCAAAGATGATCAGTTAAACATCATGATGTACAATAATGCAGTTTCACATCATGATGGACGAAGATGTCAATTTAATTTCATGGAAGACAATAATGAAGTTTAACATCATATGGGGAGATGATGGGCAGTTTAATGTCATGCAGTAGGATAATGCAGTTTAACATCAAGTGGGATGAATATTAGCAGTTTAAAGTCATGCATGATGATAATGATGATTAACGTCATGTGGTATTATGATGTCTTTGTCAATCAAACATATTCGTACACATCCCACCAAAAGTACTAAGCCCACATGATCCATGCTTGGTATGGGAAATAAGAAGTAATGATGGGATTTTCCGAACACATAGAAGTAGACAGAAAGGGGAATGGATGTTTTAGTCTTGGAATATCCTAGCGACACTATCCCACATAATCAACATGAATAGATTCACAGAAGGGTAACACCAAGGGTGTTGTTGTTCCATATAAACACAGAGAGGTGAAAAAAACAGTTTCATTCACGACATTTGATATCTGGATCACAATGGTGGTGGTGTAACAATAAAGGATAAATATTAACCATGTATTAAACACAACATCCACATCATGTTACATGGAATGAGGATGGACAAATGAGGGTCGATCGATGACCATGTTCGAAGCACGAGACCTGTCACAAAATCTCATCTAAATTATTCTGGGGCATTGGCCCAAGATGATAGGTGATAAAAGGTGACATGAGACTACGCTATTAGGGGGGATATTCATACATCATGGAAGGATTGAATTCAAATAAAATGGGTTCTATAAGCCATGGAGATGGATTGGGATTATGTCCATTTGGAGCCCAATACTTTGGGTTCTACACTACAACGCATCAGAGTGTGTAAATGGGAAGACATGGATGCAGTCATAGTAATATACCATGGTGTTTCAAATAGTTTACATTAATATTTCTTGGACCAATGGTTTGTAGATTATGGTCAGAGAATTTGGACCTGGTGCATAATTGAACGTTCTGTACCTAGGAAGAGTGGGGGATGGCATTTAAGGTCACATAGATCTGACCATGGTTGTTGTAGTTTTACGTCACATAGATTTGACCAACATGTGGTACTCTTTCATGTCATGTGACCAGTATGTTGCCCCGTATTTTAACGTCATGCGATCGAGATGATGGTTGTTATGCAATTTAAGGTCATGCAACATTGATGTGGTTGTTATATAGTTTATCGTCATGCAACTGGTACATGAAACCACAAGGATTGTTTGGGTAGAGGGATGGTAATATCTAACCCATTCATGGATTTTGGGATATGGGGGAATGTATGTGATGGTATTTCCCTAAAATTCACCCATTGTAACCATGGATGTTCTACATGCATGATCTGGTCTACCTCACGGTGTACATCCCACAAATTGGTGTTGAATCCATTAGGAGGACATTTATGGTAGATGTAATGCCAAAGTCGGGATGGCATAGAGTGTCGTAAGGGTGGTAGGGTTGATAGCTTGCCCTCAGTCTTTAATGGATACGGATCCTAGAAGGTGTGGAAGTCTGGAGCATTGGTACGATGGGGAAATGGATCCCAGAAGGCATGGAAGCCTGGAGTGTCTTTACGATGAGGTGATGGAGCACAGAAGGTGTGGATGTCAGAAGCGTCGGTACGACGGGTTGATGGAGCCCGGAAGGTGTGGAATCCTAGGTCGTCGGTATGATGGGGCGATGGATCCAGAAAATATTTGAAGCATGGATCGTAGGTACGATGTATGGATGGAGCATAGAAGGCATGGAAGCCTAGATCGTTCGTACAATGGGGGCTATGGAGCCAGGAATGTGAGGAAGCTAGGGTTTTCATCTCATAAGGGAGTGGAACTGTAGTAGGTATACGATTGAAATACTCCTAGTATTGGCTATTCATATAAATGCATGGACTTGACATGGGGAGATCCTCTGTGATGGATTTTGTAGATTCATGGGTAGGACCTGCATACTTGTTGATGTTGGGGATGGGGAGGACCTACCGTGCCTAATGATAACAGTGTAGGGAGGACATCCACAGTGGATTTTGGTTCTATTGGATATGCTCCATTAGATGGGGGGTCCCCCTATACGGCCTATGTGTGCAGTGGAGTCGGAGTGGATGCACCATGTATGACCTATGAAGACTGTAGAGTCCGTGAGGAGATAATTGAGTCTAGGGGGGAAGCCCCCTATGCATCCTATTAAGGTGGTGAATTTGGTGAAGAGATGATGGTGTGTGGGTGGATTCCCCCCATGTGCAATCTCTTCAGATGGAGGGGTCAGAGAGGAGCTGATGGAGTTTTTGGGCGGATGCCCCATGCATGGTATCTAATTGCAGCGGGGTTGGCGAGGAGCCAATAAGGTAGGGGGAGAAATTCCCATACATGTCCTCTTAAGATGGCGGTGTCAGCGAGGAGCTGATGGAGTTGGGGGAAGATTCCCCATGCATACCTCTTAAGGGGGAAGGGTCTGCGAGGATCCAATGGAGTCAGGGGGTGAATGCCCCCTGCATGGCCTCTTAAGGCAGTGGCGTTGGAAAGGAGCCAATGGAGTCAAGGGTGGATGCCCCCAGTGCGGACTCTTAATGCAGCGACAGCGAGGAGCTAATGGATTCAGTGGGAATATTCCCCTTGCACGAACACTTAAGGTGGTGGGGTTAGAGAGAAGCCAATGGAGACAGGGGTGGCTGCCCCTACGTGACCTCTTAAGGTGGCCATAATGGTGAGGAGCCGATGGAGGTGGGGGCGGACACCCCCAGTGCAGACTCTTAGGGCTGCTGTGTCAACGAGGAGCTAATGGAGTCCTGGGGAGAATTCCCCCTACAAGGCCTCTTAAGCCAGCGGCGTGGACAATGGGTCGATGGAGTCAGGGGAGGATTCCCCTTACGCTGCCTCTTAAGGTAGTGGCGGTGTGTAGCCGATAGACCATAGTCTCTACACACATGATGGTACACATCCTCTCACAAATGAAGAAAAGCGGATTCACATGGGTGATACCTCAATTTTCTCAATACATTAGGACTACTCACTGTTGAAGGAGAAGAGATTCACATCGGGTTCATTATTTCTTTTTTTGACATTTTTTTGGGGCATGCATCCGAATGTAGAGGATTCACTATTTGTGGCATCTCATTCCTGATTTCCATAGGTGGGCGGCATCCATCACTTGTTCAGGGATGTTTTCTCCTTGATCGAAATAGGATGATGGAATGTTGGTTCCTCTTTCTGTGGATTCCTCTTGGGAATTCATTACCTATTCCAAGTCTCCCTCATAGACTTAGAACGTTTTTCATGAAATTCTTTCCAGTTTCATGTCTTCATCGATGCTAGTTAATTTCACTGCTTCTATCCAGTCATTCCAAGTTTTCTGGTCAGGTTAGCAACCATTAGTCGAGGGAATAGTCACGTTGGACATCACTGGCATATCTGGAGCCTAGTATACTGGTGTGTTTGGGTCTCTTCCCCTTACGTTAGGGCTTCTCGAGGGTGCAGAAGCCCGATAAATCACACATATAATGTGGGGAATTATATTCCATAGGCATGTCTGTGAGGTTTTCCTCATTTTCCCATGTTTAACACAGGATGTGCCACATGTTTGATGTCTACCGGAGACAGATCAGACTGATAAGAACACTGATGAGACTGGATCAGGTGGGTGAAACACCTAGAGGGAACACTATTGTTGGGACTGACTAGTGGTTAGTTAGCTGGTTGTTTCATGGAGCAGTGAGAAATTGGGTAACCTGATTTCACTGAGATGTTGTGTCCCAGGTAAGAATTAAGATGGATTATGGAGAGTTGAATTTAGTGGTGCGGGAATGAAATGGAACCATTGTGAAGTTGACAATAGTGTTGGGATTTATCCTTGATGAGACATCTTACGTATCCCCATGGCAGGGAATCAAATCCAGCATAGTTCGTTGGCCCATGATACACCTGAGGAGGTGACCGATATTGATGAGACTCAAAGTATGTGTAACCTCTAGGTTGGATCATGAAGTTCTTGAAACACATAGGCTCGAGGGAAAAACCAGGATGATACATGGGCGATGGGTTTGAACCTCAGAGACACATCCTACGTACCTTGCCTTGGCGAGGATCAAAGTCCACAAAGTTCAGGATGGGGGGCATAGAATCATGGTGTACATAGGGGACAGAGACCCGATGACATGATAGGGCTTATGCATGGTTAGAAACACAAGGTTGTCCTGATACTTGAGCGGCATACCAGATATTTGGGTCCCAACAATGGTTACTACAATGACTAATCATTGAGTGGGAAACACAATGGCGTACCTCTGATGGGGTTGATAATGACTTTTCGTCAATTGGGGTACACAACGACATACCATCATTTGGGAAAGATAATGTCTTACCATCGATAGGGGAACCCAATGGCTTACCATCGATTGGGTTTGGACCTTAGGGATTCTTCCTACGCACTCTGTCTTGGAGACAAGGATCAAACCAACATACATTGACTGGGTACAGTTTAACATTGTGCAGGATGAAAATGGACATATAGTTAAACATCATTCAGAATGATGAGGGTATGAAATCGAATGGTTGGGACTGATAGGTGTTGTGATAGATCCTCAAGGAGGCTTTCTATGTTCAATGTCTTGGAAAGGATCAAATTCCAGGTATTTTAGGAGTGTTTTGTGAACTTACGTAAAGGGGGTCAAGACCAGTAGGTGTTGGACATGAACCTTAGGGGGAATTCATATGTAGCATTCCATGGAAATTATCAACGTCCATGTAGTTCAGGAGTGTTTTGTGAACTAACCTGAAGGTGGTCGGGACCAATAGGTGTTGGGATTTAACCTCATTGAGGCTTCTTACATACCATTCCTTGGAAAGGGTCAAAGTCCAAAAATTTCAGCAGTATTTTTTGAACTGATATAAAGGGGGGCGGCACCAATAGGTGATGCGATTTAACCTCAGGGAGGATTCATATATACCATTCCTTGGAAATGATCCAAGTCCATGTAGTTCAGGAGTGTATGGTGAACTAAAGTGAAGTGGGTTGGGACCAATTTGAGTTGGGCTTGAACCACACCGAGGCTTCCTATTAACCTTTCCTTGGAAAAGATCAATCTCCATGTATATCGAGAGAGGAGGTTGGGGATTACATTCTACTTCATCCCAGAGAGGATTTCATGGTCAATGCATACACTGATACCATGTCAGTCATGCTCGGTGTGAGAAAAAAGTGGTAGAAAATACCTGATGATCACATCATGGAAGGCGCATCTCTGGGATGTGAAGTGGGGCTTACACATGGTTAGTGGACCAAAGATGAAATATGAGATTATTTGTGGCTAGAATCCAAGAAATAAATCATGGGCTTATGCATGGATATTATCCCATAGAGATGGAGATACGGGCTTACTCTACCATAGAGGTCCGGTGGGTGACAAAGCCCAATGGGAGAGGGATGAGAAAAAGAAGGTCATGGTGCCCATTTCTCCTTTGGTATTTTTCTCCAAAGAAGAGAGGAGGACCAGTAATAATACCTTATACAAGAAATTCTAGAGGATTACACCAAGGTGATTGTCCTTTACTATAGATAGGTTCTTCTCTAGCAAAGAGAATCACAATTCATGTGAGGAAGATCTCACTCATGTAGAGATGAGTGGGCGTAGAGAATGTCCAAGACGGGGCACCCAATATAAAGTGCACGAGGTCTGGCCATAGTTTAACATCATGTGCTAAGTACAATGGTTCTTGGAATATTATGGTCATTCCACTCGGACGAGGTGGGATAACTTTGCATCCCTAGGAGTTACAACCCCTATTTAAGGGAAGGCATCGACAATGTCGTGGCATTGGGGAGTCATGGAGTGATCCATTGAGGGGCCCACATTAGCCTGGCTATGAGAAGAAGAAGTAGTCATTAGAATGTTTGTGTTCCACTAAGGAGTATAAATAGTGAATGAGGCATACACATGGAAGCTGCCCGGGTGCCGCTACGGATTGGCCTTGGTGAATGGGGATTACGCATGGAAGCTACCCAGTGTTGCTAAGGAGTAGAAATTGTGAAATGGGATTACACAAAGAAGCTACTCGGGTTCCACTACAATGTGGAAATGGTGAATGGGGATTACATAGGGATGATTCTTGGGTACCGCTAAAGAGTGGAAACGGTGGATGGGGGTTACGTCTAGAAGTTTCTTAGGTGTCGCTAAGGAGCAGCAAAAGGTGAATGGGGATTATGGGTGGAAGAAACCCAGGTGCCACTAAGGAGCGGTGACGGTGGATGGGGATTATGCATGGAAGCATGCTGTTTTCTGCTAAGGAGAGGCAATATTGAATGGGTCTTACGCATGGAAGATTCCCAGGTGCCGCTATGGAGTGGAAACGGTGGATCGTGCTTACCCATGGAAGCTACACAAGTGCCTCTAAGGAGCGGCGACTGTGGATGGGGCTTACACATGAAACGATCCTGCAATGTCTTCCTAATGTCTATCCATTTGGTCATCCCAACTTTCTTGTGTGTTGAGGCATATAAATGGAGCCTACAGGTATGCACTAGTGCTCAATAATGACAACACAGTGGGGCATTGGAATTACTCTGAATAAAGGAGGATGATAAGTCTGAATCACATGCCCAACATTTGAAATATAGTGAGGGTGGCATGAAGATGGAGGATAACTGTTGACTGTGTTCGAAAAACAACATCCATACCACATTAGCCTGAAATGGGGACAAACAAATGAGGGTTGACTACTAACTATGTTCGAAAAATAGGAACTTACTTGATGTGTTGTCCAAAGTCTTCTGGTGTGTTGGCCAAGAACGATAGGTGAGACGATGCGGCATGAGACCATGCCATTAGGGGATCCCTCAGAAATGAAAGTGGATGAAGATCCAAATTAAGAACGCATGAAGCATGAGGTGGAGTGGTGGAATTATTGAACGAATTTCACTGTTCATGAAATTATGCCACTGTAATCATGGTATGAAGCATCATATGCATAACACATAATTCATATCTTAATTGGAACAAGAGGAATTATATTATTGGATGATAGGGAATTATATATTTTATAGTCATGTAGAGAGTATTATTGGCATCTTATACTTGGTGCATAAGACATCTCATTCTTGGATCAAGAGGCAACCAATGTTTGGAACATATGGTGTTCTATTGTTTATAGTCTTGAAGAGAGGACTATTGCCATCTTATGATTGGCATATAAGGTATCTCTTTCTTGGAGAAATAGGTATCCTATGTTTGGAACATAGGGTTTCCGGTCGTTTATAGTCTTTTATAGAGGACTATTGGAATTTTATGATTGACACATAAGGAATATCTTGATTGGAGCAAGTGGAATCCTATGTTTGGAACATAGGGTGTGCTACAGTTTATTGTCATGTAGAGTGAACTGTTGGATTTTTATGATTGGTATATTGGGAATATCATGTTTGGAGCAGGAAGCATCCTATGATGGCACATAGGGTGTGCTATCGTTTATAGTCATGTATAGAGGACAATTGGAATCTTATTATTGGAGCATAAGGCATCACTTGTTTGGAGAAAGAGCAAAAATATGTTTGGTATATAGGGTGTGATACATTTTATAGTCATGTAGAGAGGACTATTGGAATCTTATTCTTGGAGCATAAGGAATGTCTTGTTTAGAGAAAAAGGCATCCTATGTTTTCCACATAGGGTGAGATATATTTTATAGTCATTTTGAGATTAATATTTGGAATAATTCACCTAGAAAAGGATCGTGTTGGGGATTATGCAAGAGCATCCCTTTTTGGTTTATCCTGGTATAAATGTTAGGTGATGGGGTTTGAATGATTTTCTTGGGGAAGGGTTCAACTAAAGTTACTCAGGGAATTGGTGAAGAGAATATAAACTCATGACATGAGAAATGAACCAAGAGGAATATTTAAACTCAAGCTATATCATGGTATGTGGAGCCGTTTCTCAAATCATTGTATTCCATAGGTGGAAGGTGGGTATGCATAAGGTCACAATGGAAAATTTCAATGTCCCAGACCGAAATGTTGGTAGTGTGACTCTCCATTTTTCCTATGGGTCAGTGATGGAAGAAAAGGGACTGACATGGAGGGGTGGGACCACAACCAAATATTGAACCGAAGTGGGGGTGTAAGGGAATAGCCACCATAGTATGGACCGAGGGGCACATGACTGGTTACTATTGAATGTAAAATGTGCCACATGTGTGATGGGTTGCGCGCAAGATTGCACTATTTAGCACGGTGCATACATGATTGGGCACCGTGGAACTATTTTTCACAAGATTGTATGATTTTTACGCAATAGGGATGTTTAGAGAATAATAGGGAAGTATTTCATGAAATAGAGAAGGGTGGCATGCAATAGGGAAGGATTTCATGCAATAGGGTAGGTGCTCATGAAATTGAACAGGTGCAACATTAGTGATTGAAAAATTTGTCACAATGGAACTGTTGCCCAAAAAAATGATGTTTTGTGTGAAAAATTGTGAAGGTTGTAACCTTTACGTGAAATAGTTATGTTTTTTATGCAATATGGGGGGTTTTGTGCCCATGCATGGAAGATGTGGGCTTATTCACATTAGAGCAGTGGCCGACCTATGGGGTCCTTCTTATAAGAATGGGGAGAACTTCTATTTATATGCAAAATATTGAATGGTGGTGTGTGTAAAATTCCATTCCAATTTTGTGTGAAAAGACATTTTGCATGTAATATTCCATTTTTTGTGTACATGATTCCATTTTTTTAATGAAAGATTCTATTTTTGCACGCAAATTCATACTTTCTCCCAAAATCATCATGGATGGCCATTTCCATTAGTTTTCCATCAAACAGTTGTAACTTCTGATCCATAACTTCATTCGGGCTCCACGACCAGTCAAATCGAAGCCTTCAAAATGATCATTGATCTGAGATCATGTATTATAGAATTTTTTAAACTAGATTTACACATCATAGGATGCCAAAACTCATGTTTAATTCTTTCTGAGTGAATATTTAATTCAAACTTTTGTTATCAGTATAATTTTCACACTTTATGTCAAACAAATGATGTCTCAAATTTTTTAATGAAAAAAAAACAATATCTAATTCCAAATCATGTGTAGGGTAATTTAACTCATGAGGATTCATCTGATGTGAATTGTAAGAATTTACCAGAATTTCATGAATTAGGACACAACCAAGCACTTTCATTATGAATCATTGTAGATAAAAAATTCATCATTTCTTGAAGGAATGTCCAAATCTAGATTATTTACTAATCTTATTTACAAATATTAAATTCATTCATCACATTATTTTTTCCAGATGAATCTAAATCCTTTACTTGTTATCTTGGATCGTGGGCTAGATAACTGAGAAAAGTTTTCGACAAGCCATTGGTAATAACCCACTAATCCAAACAAACTAAAAATATTTGTGATATATGATGTCATTGGCCACTCTTCTACAAATTTTTTTAGGAGGGACAAAATTTATTCCATCTATAGAAATAATATAACCAAGGAACTAAATTTTTTTCCAACCAAAATTCACACTTTTTAAACATTATATGTAGTTTATTTTCATTTATGGTTTTCAAAATAGTCTTTATGTAACATTAATGTTCCTACCAGTTTTTAAAATATTCCAAAATGTCATCTATAAACAAAACCACAAACTGATCCAGAAACTAATGAAAGACTATTTTGATACATTCTAATCACATCGGACATGTTTCTCAAAGATATTTAACTCTCGTAAAGCTAACACCATTTTATAATTTGTATTCAATCCTGAGTAAAACTTATTTGTATTACTATAAATATCCCAGATAAAATTTGGGATTAACCTTTACAAATGGGTGAAATTTTCTTCTTATGAAGCCACAAAATCATCCTTCATTTGTATCAATTCCAATAACTGTTTTTCCATCCTATGTCGAATAGCCATCAGAAAATATTTTTCAAGGAAGATATTCTTAAATTCATCCTATGGCATGGAATCAATCTCTTCACTTCCTATAATATTTTTAATCATTGACCACCACTGGTCAACTTCACCTTAATAATAATATATATAAATACTTACCTATTGATTCTATAAAAACCCCATTACATCAAAAATATTTTAAAATTATTTAATCCATACTTCAGATTTCACAGGGTCAGATAATCCTATGAATGATGGGGGGGATGCCTCATCCTCCAATGGCCCGAAGGCCTTCATTTGTTTTTTATTTTTATAATCCACCTTTCATGTTTTTATGTGGAACCCTTACAAGGCCTGTAGGCATAAGTATTAATGGCATGTAGGCCATAGAGGAACTCAATTCCCATAGACTTCAAGAATTACCTATATCTTATAATAGCTACTTGGAACTCCTCCTCCCCATCATCTTCACCATGAAATCAACTCTTCATCTTTGCATGGCAATTCGGATAGGCATTTCTATCCATGCACAAGCTTGTCCCGATGGTAGGTTCCATACCCACTCATTCTTGCAATTAGTTTAGTTTCTTCTACGCTGAAAGATACTTGATCATCCTCTTACTGGAGCTTGTTCCTTGTAGGTTGTCTCGTTTTTATCTTCACATATGGTGGCCTGAAGTCCTTGAGGTTTCCTGATGGCCTTACTGACCTGAAGGCCTGGGTTGCTCGAAAGCCTTAAAGGACTTGTGGACCAAATCAGTGGCTCGATGGCCCAAACGGGGGAACAGTCCCAGCTTCTAATGTGCCGAATAGTAACTGCGATAATATTGCTATAGTACCTGAAATATGCCTCCACTTGGATTTTATCCCAGGTCACTTGGATGCACTTAAGGAGTCCTCACCAACCGGTCTGAGGCTCATGTGCATGATTCCTCATGAAATGATCTATGATCGACATATGCCTTTATGGTTAGTCTTGTTTACCTTGTTCATGGACACCACCACCATTTATCGCCTGAGTAATTGGATCCATAACTGTAACAAATAGTTGAGTTTTGATTCTAACCATATTAGGTTGTTTAATTGAATGGTTAATTCCCTCGTTTGACTTCTCAGCACTTCTTCCATGTTTATTCTACGGAAACCCATTCTAAACAGACATATATTAGATGAAGCAATGTGGAAATCATCAAATTCTATATATATTCAATTTTAACGTAAAGTGAAAAATATTTTATTTATATTCTATAAAAAATATTCTAACTCTTAATGTAATCCAAACCAACCTCTCATACCAACTATAACTCCCCTACCTTAAACATTACTTAATCTTGAGATAAGTCATTAATTTGACTTGTATTAACATTGAGGATATTTTTGAGTATAGATATTTATAAAATTAATTCCTAACTCATACATAAAAGATTAAGTATTATAGGTATACACTTATGCTGATAATAAATTTTTTTATAAAACAAAAAACTCTTTAAAAAACATGGTATCATTTCATGTTTTAAAAACATAAATTTTCCATTATCTGATCCTTAAATATATTATTCTTTAATTCCATTGAAAAACATTTCAAAACATGGGGTGAGTATAAAAATATATGTTAGGGATACACAAATAAGAAAAAAATTTAGTTTTGGGAAAACATGATAACCATGAATACTTGATTATAAAGTAATACTTTTCACCTTTAAGTAGTTGTAAATATAATTCTATGAATATATGCTTATTTCTTAACCATTTTGTAACCATGATATTAACATATATTTCATATAACAAAACATATGACATGTATATAGGTATCCTAGGACATAAACATACTTAAATTGAATAACCATACAATCAAATTCCACACATATCACCAAGTGGAATAGTCGTACGACCGACTTCCATGCACAATGCATTAGAATTTATAACATAACCACCAGTCATAGGTTTATCATGGAACCACCTGACTATTTTTATCATGTATACACCCATATATGGTTTATAATGTAACCACATGTCAAATGCCAAAGTACCATTATATAATCATAACATGTAAAATATTTCAATTATCAATATTTTAGTCATAAAATTTCATTTTTAATCACAAAAAATCATTTCAAGATATTGAAATTGTAAATACACTTTCAAAATCATTTTCAATACCAAAACACACAAAAATTGAACAACGGATTTATTTTGATTTTAAAATACATTAAGGCTTATAGTGGAATCTGGATATCAAATAACAATTATGGCGGTGAATATGTCATTTCAACGCATACATTAAAAACAATCACTTTGTTGTTTAGTAAAGTTCATTGTAGAAAAAAGATTCCATTTTAATTAAATTAAAAGTAAAAGGGGTTTATGTTACACTGTATAAAATAAGGAGGTGTACATTGTCAAAATATTCCTCAATGAAGAGAGATTGAGACGGAATCCCTTTCCTTTATTCTGCCATCTCTTGTTCGTTCTTTATATTCCAGAATAATAAAGTTAGATTAATTTATACATGCTTCAGAACCTTTTACAAGTTTATTATTAATTTTATATTACATATTATCATGTTACAAAATTATCAAATTATTTATGTTTAAATGGATTGTTTTTTGGATGTGTAGTACATGAGTCAAAAATGAACTCATTTTGATGTAAATATTCCATGTAGTCAAAATTCAATATCTCAAGAATATTATTAATCAACTAAATATCATATATATCATTTATATATGTATTTATAATTTTTATAAAAATTTTTAATTATAAATTAAATGCACCATTCAGGGCGATCGTAGGTCGTACATACATATGAATTCTACTTTCATATCTTTGTCATATAAAAAAATCCAATGATAAAAAATTTATATTGTAATACTAGTATTATTTTTTTCCATGTATGTATCATAGGTTTAATAAAACCATCCCTTATACGTTCCATGTATAGAATGAACTCGACATATCACTTTGAGGGGGTGGTAGTCCATACTTCCACAAATGAAATTGTCAAATTTTCACATCATGGAAAGCATAAAGGTATGTGAAAAATAAAAATTAGAGAAGAGTAGAGAAAAAATAAATATAATATATAATATTTATAAATATAGTTCCATAATTATTTCTACCATGATAGTAGGTTGTAAAAAATTGAGCAATCATCGTTTCGTGAGACAGTAGTTTATCGTACACAAAAATAGTTGGTTTGTATCCATTAGACGGAAGTATGTGTAAGTGTAGTTAGAATTATTCTCATAATAACATCCTAGTATATTTAAGATACTTGGTTATTTAATCCCATAATAATAAGATTATAGGGTGTATATAATGAAAATAATGGAAAGGAAATTTAGAGAACAATAACCTTTAAATCAGGTATTTTTGTTTGAGCCAAAAGGCTTTCTTGAATTGCCTTCTTCCAACGTTAGGGATTCTAAGGGTAATGGAGGGATTATGGATGATTATTTGAGTATAATTTTTCTTATCCAAGGGTCTTGAGAGGTGTGAGTATGTGGGCAGAGGTGGTAGTATTTTATAAGAGGGACAAGGGACATTTCAGGAACGTCTTGAAATGTTATTTTGTAATAAAATTATTTTAGAATTATAATAGTTTCAATGTGATATATTTCTATGATAATATGATTATGGGTATAAATAATCTTAACCAATATGTTTTAAACATGTTTATGTCACAAAATTAACCTTATATTTTAACTTTAACCCACAGTTAAAAACATTAACTCTTACCATGACTTCTTGTATTTTTAAAATATATGGTTACTATAGTAACAATAAAATTCCAATAGAACCACAAGAAGATCATTAATGAAATTTTCAACATTATATAATCATTTTGAAAGAATAATGGATTTTTAAAATTATTATGTCATTTAATAAAATAGTATTCATTTAAAAAATGCATTTATGTCAATTTTGAGACTATTTAGTAATTGATGTTTGTGAAAGTCTTAATAACTTTATTCCTTTGAACTAAAAGTATTAACTCAAATATAGTATTCCATAATAATCCATAAAGTTATTTTATGGTATCAAAATGTTCAATTTATATTTATTTTAATATTTATAATATCAATTATTTGAATCTTTCATTAATAAGTTAATCATTGTATCATCATTATGTCATAAATAAATTAATTTATTTGATATCTAAAAATTATAAAAAAAATACCATTATTTATTAAATATTTATATCTTTATAATTATTATTTATAATCAAATATATCAGTTATATAACCATATATTAAAAAAATTTAGTAAACATATACATGTTTCTGTTATATTTCTCTTTAATTTAAATTAATTATTATAATTTGTCCTTTTCACACCCAACTGTCACCCAAATGACAAATGTTCATCATAAGTGGGATCTGAGTCGGAAATATTTCATAAAATATGATTAGGACATATTTTATGGCAGATACATACTATTATAATATTATTTTTTACCCTTATTTACCTGATTTACCCTTTGACTATAGAAAATAAAAATAGTTACTAAAGTTACTATGCATAATGTCCAAAAATAAAAGGTACTAATTTACACAATTTGGACCTTATAATTTAATATATGGAATCTATTTTTTTCCAATTCAAGACGTATAATTGGAAAAAATTAATTTAAAATTAATTATCGTTGTCAAAACAAAAAAGTCGGTTTTTAAGAAGTAAAAACTATCAAATGATTGACAAGTGTTTATGACCAATTTCAATGTGAAATTACATAAAATGACCAGAAATGGATTAAATTATAAAAATTTAATCCAATTAAACATTATAACCAATTAAAATAACAATATATATATATATATATATATAAATTAGATGAAATGGCAGTTTTGAATTAAAAAGAAAAATCTCCCACTATTCATTAAAATAATAATTTCATCAGAAAAATACCATAACATTAAAAAATATATTGATGTTTTTATTCCGAATAATAAGATTAATTTTAAAAATATAACATATAAAGGTGAAAAATACCCTATATTTAAAAAGGGTTCACTATCAAAAGACGGTAAGATGACCTTTTAAAAATATTAGAGTATTTTATGCTTTAAATTGGATTCATTCTCATTTTAACCCTCTAAAATTAATGGGATAAATATAAAAACATTTAACAATCATGTGTAATCATATTTTTTTGTAGTTATGTTTAATTATACCAATACAATTACTATGTGTTAACTACCATTTAAAATAACAATATTATTATTTTATTATTTTTCAGTATAACCCACTATTGTGTGCAATGTAAGATTTTAGAGAAACCCGTTGTTGTGTGTCATGTACGATATTAGAAAATGTGTCCCCTTAAATATAAAATTAATATCCTATTCATTAATATTGATAGTTATGAAAAAATTTTATTCTATAAAAACAATATACGCGACTTTGTATGGGGATTAGTTTAAAGGTGTAGTTAAAATGAGTAGAAACTATTTATATAATGTATGAACAAATCCATGGGTGGAAAAATATTATTTCCATTTCTCAACATTATTTTTAAACATTTTGTTAAAAAAGTTATTCATTTTTTCATTTTAAAAAGTACAAAAAAAAATCTATGTCATACTTTAGAAATCATATTTTAAAAACACATATTGAAAACAAATTTGATGTCAAATGGAATTCTAAAACCTTTTAAAACAAAGTTGAAGTCCCACATTAAAACTAAAAAAATAAATTTCACTTAAAAGAGATATGTTATAACCAGTATAAAAAATTACACAATGATTATAATATTTTTTAATAAATAAATAAATAATAACAAATTCAAGACACAGATATAAGCGTAAAATAAAATTCCAAAATAATAACCCCTAAAAATCGATAAAATTCCCCATATAAAATCAATTAAATGTTGAAACATCTTTATAAATGGTAATTATTTTGAGAAAACCCAATTATAAATTTCCTAATCTATAAAATATATAACTTTTAAGGAAATAAATTTATAAAACCCATTCATAATGTATGTTTTCTTGAAAAAGAGAATGTAATCGAAACACCAATCAAAGTATGGCACGGTGGAAACAAAACCATAAAAGTGAAAAGATAAGGTTCTAAGGATAAATTTAGACACTCTAGGAATAAAAAATAAGTTACTTAGAAAAACACCCCACTAAGGGTTTTTTCAATATTATCCCACAATAATATGAGAAGGATATAAAAAAAATAGTATGGTATAGTGAAAATAATGATAAACCATAAGAAAAACATTGAAATTCGAAGAAAGTGAGAAAAAATAAAATGGAGTAAGAGGGGTGGATTCCTGGGAACCTTTCGGTCTATTTATCATGAATATGGGGGATAATAAGTCCCTATGGGTTTAAAATTGAGCGATAAACCATGGAAATTCAAAATATTTAATGTTTTGGTTAAGTAGAATGTTTTGGACCCCTGATTTTCCAAACTGGGTGTCCACCATACAAACATCCCTAGATATTCGTAGGAGAAAATTCATGGTATGGTTGTAAAGTTAATAGAACCCTGCATCAAATATTTGAATTTATCTACACCTAGTTATATTTTTTAGAAGGATATTCTATATGGTTAGAACAATCCATTTTCCAACCATTCCTTGAATGCCAAAAACTCTAAATATTGAAATTTTAGTGAATCAAACCCCAGACTCAAGTTCAATAATAACAATAATAAATAAACAAATAAATAAATAATAAATTAAAGGTTTGGATTGTAATATTTCCTCCCACCACAACACTTTATTCCTTTAAAAATTCACTTAAGTTCAAAAGAAGGATTTTTACATGATGTAATGAAATAAAATAGAATATATAATAAAAGAGAGAAGATGAATTATCTATGTAAATACCTAAAATGACCTAGGGTAAATGAATTTGAAACATAAGGATACACCTCACTAGAGAACAAATAATACCCAAAAGTCTCAAATAATAGTCATAACCATATCTCGGGTATAAAAATATCTAGAAAAAAATATAAGGGAAAATTCAAAAGGAATAACTCAATATCTATTACCTTCATAGGGTTACCCTCATATTGGATTCTGCTTATTATTGTGGGATAAATAAGGACTAACTGTTCATGATAAAACACCAAAAACTACTATATATCCCTCTATCAAATTGACACTAAAAAAAGAGCATTATGTAAAATTTATCATAAAAAGTCCATTGAATCTCTTTAAAATAGCACAAACAATCATAATACTCAAAGAGAAAAACATATCATGAAACAAATAAATCTCAAAATAGTTAGTGAGAATAGGATAATACCATTAAAATTAATTACTAAACTATAACCAAGATCTGTGCTAAGATATATATTCCTTTTTTACATCATTAACTTAAAAAAATTCTAATGATGACCCAATCAGTCATATTTATCGTGGATATTTGGGACACTTCAAAATGATGAATTTTAGTAATCAATTTTACCACACTAATCACATATATGAGTATATATATTTAATGAGGAATGGAATACGAATAGGAATTTTCCTGAAAAATGATTTGATATCCCAGGTTCATCCATCTTCTTCATCTTCCATGATTTTGAACCTTCATTGATTTGAAATGGAATATGGTTACTAGCCCCACCTATTTGTCCTTTACACAAAAACTACACTATCATGGACTTATTAAACAAATCCTAAAAATTATGTAGGATATAAAAAAGTAATTCCAAAACTAGATCTGGGATGAAAAACATTTACAAATTATTTATCCTCCAATCAATCATTAAATTCTATTTCAGGATAGAATGGAATTAACTTTTTAAAATGGGTTATTTAATTATTTGTTGTGTAATAACCCATAAGATGGTTCATTAACTCCTTTAATTCTCCAAATTACCCTTATAAATAAATATTTAATTAATTAATGTTATATTAAATTATTCCAAAGAAATGTTTCTATTATGATTAAGTGTAATAAAGTCATCCACCATTATAGAATAAATCATTTTTTCAAGTCTGATATGCTTCTCAATTTAAAGACTTCTATAATTTTAATTGAATTAAATAAACTCAAAAAAAATATCAACAATATAGCATATTAATGTCCATGATACCACATAATATGAGTGAACGTTGATAAGTTATTAGATCTACAACTCTACATAGAGTCTTGGTATGTCCAACAACAATAAGGACTACATCTAAGGCTTAAGAGACACTATTATGAGGAATTATCCCTAATATTGTACTTCTATAATTCCTTAATAATTTTGTACGTGTAAAATTCTAAATAATAAAACATAACATAACACTTAATCAAAACATATAAATTAAATCTCTCTCAAATTAAAATAATTCACAAAATCAAATTATAAAAACACTTTTAATGAAGCACAACTCATAATAAAATTTTGAAGATCACTATAAAAATATTTTAACAATCATAATATTTTAATTAAAATTTTAAAATCAAAACATCATGATTTAATTTATTTTCAAAATTAAAAACAAGAAAAAAAATTTAAATTCATTTAGAAAAGGGTTTTATAAATTTACAAAACATTTTCTTCACTATTTTAAATAAGTATTTCCACTACAAAATGTCATCAAAATCTAACAAGTAGATCATGTATAACATGATTTTTTTTAATAAATATCAAATAGAAATGACATAATACAAAAAATCTATCAATGATAAAATGTAGTTAAAAACAATTAAATGGGTTAGTGGATTCACACATTTTTTGCCGCATGGTTTGATAAACCATTCAAAAACTATGAAATTTCCACTAGAAGCTTTAAAAAACCATATGCATGGGCTACATACAGTTTCTTTGGTCATATGGGAAAAATATGATCCTCCAGTTATTCTTCTATTTTCACCCTAAAAACATGAATAAACCATAAATAATTCACATAACATCTAAATAACTCAAAAATCCATCAATTAATGTTTAAATAAACTAATAAAAAAAGGATGTTTGGAATTCATGGCCCTAAAACTGGGATCCCAACATAACATATATATTTTTTTTGAGTGTTGGTGATCAAGAACCTACTCATGAATTTCCACTTGAGATTGATTATTATATAAACCATCTACTAGACTCCCCAAATATAAAGAGAACTCTAATAAAAGTTTATTGTGAACCAACAAGGGACACCCCTAATCCAAGCACTTGAGATGACGCATATCAAGTCCCGAAGGGAATTCCCAATCCCCATAGTATAGAAAATTTATTTATAATTTCAATTTGTTTATTAGGAAGAATTTTTCATTGATAAATTATATTAAAATAATAATAGAATTCTATAATGATTTTGGTATTATGAGTTCATGAATTAACATAATAAGAATATTTTGATAAAAAACAAAAAAAATTATAACTATAAAAAGCATGAAAATCACTTTAAAATATAATAATGATGGGTTAGGAACTAAAATATGATAATATCAAACTTTTATAATACATAAATGATAAAAAATACAAAAAATCAACCCATATTCTCCCCATAATACCCAATGACATCATCTGTCACACCTACTCTAAGAGTGACCAAGAGAGAGAGATCCTCAAGGTAGAGCATCCATGAACCAAAACATAAACATATAAAAAACACTCGGTCTATAAACACCATGTGGTGTAAGTTGGTAATTACATAACAACCCAATAGGATTTCTCCAATGAGTATATAAATTTATAATTTTTTAAATTATAGAAATTTTAGTTTTAACAATGATATTAAAAATAGTTGTGAAGAAATTAAAAATAATCGCCTAAATACATTTTTAAAAAGTCAATAACGATTAAAAACATAAAATTTAGATTTCTATTTTAAGACCTATTTCAAAATCCACTTCCTATAAACATTTTGAAAATATTTTTTGAAAAAGTACATTAAAATAACATAAATTCATAATTTCCCAAGACTTTCGTAAATTGATATTATATCTATATAGATGAATATTCAATACATTCCACAAATACATACCTGAGGACCTTAAAATATTAGTGTATTTGGATACTAGAAACACAGACATATTATTTTTTGAAATTTTTTTAACATATACCTTAAATATCCTCCCATTTAGTACACTTCATATGCATTCCATACATAAACCTTTCTTTGTAAACTATTTAAATAAAACATATATAAGGGTGAGCTTAGATCCTTAGTAAGGGTGAACGTAGAACATATATACTGATGATCAAATGGAAGCATAAGATAGTCATTAGGGTATGAGATTATGAATATAAAATAAAAAGATAATACACAATCTATCATATATTATAAACTTGATCCAAGGTATAAAAAATCATCATTTCTAAATTCATGTACCATATGGGTGTTAAATCATCATAAATCAATCATGATCAATATGTTCATGTAATATAACTATGGTACCACCCTATGTATATAAATAATTACATAAGTTAATGATAACATGTGATAACATCAAATCATAATAGATCAAGAATCAAATCATATTTTTCATCTCATAAAATTTCATGAATCATCAATTACTTCCCATACTGGATCAAGATCATCGGGCTATTTCCCAAATAGGATCAAGAAAATAATATTTTTTCCCGTCATTATCACATGATATATAAATCATTATATAATGAGTTTGAGGGTGATATATTTACCATACGTCATAGAACCCATATAATCTTGTTCCAAAATATCAAAAAACATTCATCATATCATAACCTATAAAAATGAAATGGTTTTTATAAACATTTCATCATAAATTAATGTGAGGAAAATAAATGGATTTCCAAAAAATTTCATCATTTCATCATATCACAGGACTTAGAAAATGAATGGGTTTCATAAAAATCATTTAATCATAATCATAGACATAAACCATCCAAATTAAAATGATGTTTGTACCATTGGTTCATATTTCCTGTAAAACAAAAGAACCATGGAATATTGATGTAATTAATGAACATAAATTCCATAAAAGTACACTAAAACATTCATAAGTAAAATATAATTTTAATTTGAAATAACTTTTTTAAAATGCAATAAATTCAAAAATATAATGGAATATAATTTGTTTGAAAATACCCTTGGAAAATTAAAATTTAAGATTCAAATAATTGAGTCGTTATGACTATGAAAAATTATGTTCATTTCGTACATGTTAAAACAAACAATACTTTTACATTTTTAGTAAAAGGTCAGAATTGACATGATCATAAAAAAAGAATATTCTATTTAAACCTTTTTAAAAATAAATAAAAATGGGTACAAATGATTTCAAACTATCATTGGATAATATCAAACTCATTACTTAATACATTTTTAGAAAACATCGGCATGGAAGAAAAAGATTTATCGATCGAAGAGATAAATAAAGATGATTTTTCATTAAACAAATCTCTTGAAGAAATTAGTTATTAAAGAGACAAAAATTAAATGGAGACATGTATTCTCTACAAATATCTATATCAGAATAATATTCACGAGATTCATTAAATTTAGATTATAATATTTGTATGGACCCCCACTTCCTGGGTGCCTTATGAGACATGATGAACCAAAATTACATTTCAAACAATTACAAGTATTACATCATATCCCATCATTATAGAGGATCGTGAGGTTTGGGTTCTGGGAAACCAGCTGCTTCTGAAAAACTTCTTTATTAATAACCCATTCCAGAAAAAAAAAATTAAAACAAAAACGTAGCGTGATAAACATATGCCCAGTAAGGGGTTTATAAACAACTTGAAAATAATCATTCTTTACTGAAAAGAAAAACAGTATTCTTGAGATTAAACATAAATCATTGGTATATTAATTATCATGAAATAAATAAAACTAATAACATAACATCTAATCATGATCATAGTTCGTAGTTCCAATTAGGTAAATTAAATTCCTGTATAATACATGACCATTAACCACACGCATGGTAATGAATACTACTAGCAAGGCAGTTCCGAGTGTAGAAGAAATAAATAAAAAAATGATAAACTTAACTAGTGCACATATAATGATGTCTATATCCATATGTTTTCATAGGTAATAACATAAATCATTTGTGAGAGGGATAATGTCCATAACTACTGTGGTATATCATGTCTTTCCATTAATTCATTTTGTGCCTACAAAATGCTCTGAACCAGGGATAGCCTACTAGTTGGAAAATCCCATGGTTGGTCGTTACTAAAACATTAAAAGGTGGATATAATGATATACTATGCCAAAGACTCATTCCAAGACCATAATAATCTATGTCCCGGAATTTCACGTGAACCATCTATGTCCATGAATTTCACCTGAACCTTCTATGTCCAGGAATTTCACCTGAACCGTAACTATTGTTAGGTCTTGTTCCATGACTTTGTTTTGTCTCATTAGACCTACCGATGCATCGAGGGGCTATATAGGGCCCCACCCATCATATAATCGGTCCAATACATTCCTCTTATGTCTTAGTGGGATGTGTATCCAATATATCCCATACCGCTTTGGATACCCATTTTAATGTGATGTTATTCTGGGTGTCCCATACCACTCCAAATAAGGGGTTCTTAGATTCTTTATTTTTATATTGTGCTTTATCAACAAAATAAAGAAATATGAAATGACATTTGAGGAAGAAATACATGCATTAAATATGACATTATAACATGCATCATTTATTTGTTGATAAGAGCTAAGTTTCAAATTTTTTAATCAACATTATTAATTCCTGGTACATGATTCCATTAATTTAGCACATAAAATGATTGATGATTAGGGTTTTCTACATGAGGTGATAAATGATGACATCTTTAAAATTATTATATCATGTAAATGAAATACTCAAGGAAAAACTTTTTCCATTAATTATTGCGATTAACATGTCATCGAATTTGAAAATAAATTAAACCATAACTTGATTGGATACTAACATCCACCGTAGAAGGTTTATCATAAACCAATACATTCATAGAACATGATAACATGATCCCATAAATCCCTAATCGTCTAATATATCTTAATCAAGCAAAAATACATCTTTTTAATTCATAAAACACAAAAAGGGTGCAATTAAATTAAACAATATCATTAGTGAAACATACATATTGGCACAACAACCACCAAAATTATTAAAATCTTAAATGTATCAAAGTATAAACTAAGTCCTGATAATTAAAAATTGAAATTAGGGTTTGGTAAAATAAACTTATAAATACATTTTACATAGCGCAAAGTGTATATATGGTTTTTTACACAATTTAATCAAAGAAAATTAAATTTCCTTAAGATTAGAATACCTCTAACCAACATCAATTTATTTTCTTAATACCAAAACATATAGGATTGATTATCCATGAAACCGTATAATCATAACTATATAAAAATGATGGTTTTATAATATAACATAATCTTAGTATACAATAATGAAATAATTGGAAATCTTATAAATAGATTTGGAAAGGGGAATATATATACACATAAATAATTAACACCAAATTACAGCTAATATATATATATATATATATATATGTAAACTGTATACATGTATAGCTATATGAAAAAATGGGGTTTGTAAACTAAAAACATAACATGATATCCTATTTCACAAGAATGCGTGTATATATATATATTTATATATATATATACATAAAACCGTATATACTGACTATATATGTATATACGGGGTGTTGTAAATTAAAAACTAAAGAAAACTAAAGCTCTTAATGATTTTATTAATCTCTAAAATAGAGGCAAAAGAGGCGATCAGGATCATAATACAGTTGAGAACATCTGTGTATGTGTTATATATATATTTAACTTGTATATAGACCTATACATATATAAATGGGTTTTAATAGGTAAAGGAGAGAAAAAAGGAAATACCATTACCCCCTGGTTCGATCCTCTTGGAGTTGAGGAGAAGGATCACGTGAGGTCGTCACGACTAGATGGATATTCTGGGGAGAAACACGAAGGAATCGTGCAACGCTTCGGTGAAACATGAGGCTTAAAAGGAAAATATAACGTCCGACCTAATGTGAAGTGGCGTCGAGGGGATTTTAAAACGAGTATAAAATGAGCGGTGCCAACTCTGTGGAAAGAGGGTGCGAGGATGGGTCCACTGCCAGCCTAGGAAAAAAATGGGAGATAGGTTACTAGTGCAGTGCGGGGAGAAGAAGAAGAAGAAATGAGGGGGAAGAAGAGATCCAAAAAGGAAAGGACGGCCAGGATTGAATTGGGGATTGATCGGACGACCGAAGACTGGCTCGGTTTGTAAAAAAACAACGGGCGAGTACGATTAGAAGTGCTGGATCACACGACCACATTTGAAGCGGTGTTTTAAAAAAACACGTGCCCCAGTTTATCATTTTTTTCTTAATAATATTATTGTTTTTTTCCTTTATGACACTTATTATAATATAGTTATTATTATTAACATAAAAATATTATTATTCTATTATTATCATTATTATCTTAAGATAAGCCAAAAGTTATATATATACATATATGTTAAACTAATAATTCCTTATCTAGCTAATATATCATAAATTATATTATTATTTCTCTCTCATTATTTATTTATATAAATTAATTATCTTAATATATATAAAGATCCATATTCTTATATTTATAAAGTTTTTATTATAATTTATTATTTAACCCATAATTTACATAATTTCAAAACTATTAATTATAATAAGATCAAATTATAAAACACTTGTATTATCATTATTGTGATATCATTACTTATATTTAATTTAATGGTATGTATAATATATTTAACTTAATGTATGACATAATAGATATAATCCATGAGTTTATATACATATTTTCGTAAAGCAAAAAGTAAAACCCAACTATGTTCGATATAGTCATTCATGTGTAAGATTAAATAAGTATTTATTTTCTCAAGTTAAAGCGTGTATATTTAATAGTGGAAAATAATATTAATTCTAAATTTCATGCATTATAATTTTATGATAGCATCTTCATATTATTCAAAACTGATACACACTTATATATTTACATTTTGGAAAAGAAACAATAAATTAGTTATATTATCATTATTATTGTTATCATCATTTAAACATTAATGCAAATAACATAATTAACCATTTTGAACCTTTTGGGGTATTCAAATCGTAGATTCTACATTTCTGTTTGAAGGTAAAAAGTTATAAGATATTTGATCATCCGGGAGCCAACAGATATAATTAAAGCCTTTAGTGTCTAGCAGTTAGATAGTGCTCTATAAAACCTGGTCTCGGGGTGTCCTATAGTCAAGGTGGTTAAAGAAGGAGAATATGGTTCAACTCATTCCTTTGGAGCTCAGTGTGGCTAGAGTGGCATCAGTCATTCATATGTTTGTTTTGATGGATGATAAAGACCCCTATCGTTCAATCGGGGTTCTTGTTGTTTTGAGTGGTCTCCCAGTAATATTAAGAGGGTTGTTAATTTTAATCTTTGGTTAGCTATGTTTCCTATTTGATCACAGTGTATTGTAGTTACTATTTTGTTCCCTATTTGAATAAATTTCCTTCCATTCATTTTGTGTGTTTACTCTTTTTCATTGTTATTTGTTTCATAAGAATCTAGTTTGTTCGATTAATGGGTGATATTGCAATATAAAATTTACCATTACATAAAACACAAATTCTCGGGATGTAACATTATTCCTCCCATCAAAGAATTGCATCCTCGTAATTCTTTTTATAAAAAGAAAACGCACAGTTGATCAAAATTTCCAAAACGGGAGATTTGTCTTGGTCAACGGAATACCCAAGTAGGTACTTAGTTCCTTTACTTCACTAGACCAGATGCACCTTGATATGTTTGTCATGGAATCCTGCTCATGTGTTCTACACACAGGATTCCATATGGAGGATCGTGCTGTAAAAGTCTCAGAAATGTCCGAATGGAAAAAATCCTTGATGACCATCCAGTCTACACCACGCTAGAGATATTCGAGGGGGATGATGAAATTGAATATACTAAGATTTAAGATCTGGAACATATAGCCTGCCCTGAGGTGGCCATCTTCGGCATCTATAAGGAATCATGCTCTTGCAGAAACTTTTTGCGCCAGAGTAAAACACTAAAAAATGCCTTCATGGTATCTCCCCCATCGCCGATAGTAGGGGAGTTGGGCAGTGGAAATGAGATGGGAAATATGGTCAGTCTCTGGACATGAACAAATAATTTCAGGGCTGTTTGACATGTCAAGCAGACGTTGACATGATCCTCACAGTTTGAGGAAAGATGTATAGTCCACCATGCATGTTCTGATCAAAATTACCTCTACTATCTCATCCGGTAGAGAGGAGATGTTTTTTATCTAGCCATCTGAGAAATAAATTCACGAGAGTTCACTTAATAGTATATGTAAAGTAGAGGCATGAAAGAAAAACATGTAATATTTCAATAACAAAAAAATTGATACATCAAAGCATGAGTCTCCATTAATGACCAACTATATGAATTCTACATAGAGAATCAAAACTCCCTAACTCTTCAAACCAAACACAGGATGAGAAGATGGGGTTAAACTTATCAGAACACATGTGAAGTCTCCTAAGTTAAGCATGAGGGGTATGAAGTTGGGAAACGTCATTATACACCTGTTTCCTATAAGAAAATCGGGTGGACTCATATTCTAACATCCCAAAGTCCGTCAACTGGCCCTAAAAGTTGTAGTTCAAAATCTGACAAAGGTCGGCCACTCAGAGGACTACGGCAGCAGCAACTTCTTGAAAAGGGTTAAGGATCATAGTTCCATATTCTTCACCTGATGTGAATACTCGGAAGTGTCCCTCATATAGCTTCCCCGACGTGCATACGATGGGAATTGGGTCATCATCATAAGGAGTTAATCCATCCCCAAACCCCAATGTAGACTAAGCACCTGAGGTGAGTTTGACACTTCATACATGTGCTTGCATGACATACATATATGTGCATAATTACAGAAATACTCTCGGATAGCTAGAGACACAATTGTCTCATGGGCCTCATTGGGAAGTGACAGTATATTGGTAGGTATGTTTCTATATGACATCTGAAAGTTATAATATAATTTATTAGTGATCCTCTGTCATATATTTATACTACGTGGATTTCAAAAGTTATATGAACCTATCCTCTGATATCAAATGTATGGACCACTACTTCCCAGGTTCCTTATGAGACATGATGTAAAAAAATTACATTTCAAACATTTATAAGTATTACATCATGTCCCATCATTATTGAGGGTCATGAGGTTCAGGTTATGGGAAACAAGTTACTTCTGATAAAATTCTTTAGTAAAAACCCATTATTGGAAAAAATTTAAAACAAAAACGTAGGGTGAGCAAAGTATGCCAAGGGGTTAGAAAACAACTTGAAAATAATCTTTCATTAATGAAAAGAAAAACAGTATTATTGAGATTAAACATAAAACAATGGAATATTAATTATCATGGAATAAAGAAAACTAATAACATAACATTTAATCATGATCATAGTACGCACTTCCAATTAGGGAAATTTAATTCTTGTATAATACATGACCATTAACAACACGTAGGGTAATGAACACAACTAGCAAGGCAGTTCTTTGTGTACGAGACTTAAAAAAATGATGAGCATAACTAGTGAACATATCATTATGGCCATATCCGTATCTTTTCATATGTAATAACTTAAAGCTATGGTTAAATGGATAATGTCCAGAACTACTGCGTCATATTATGTCATTCCTTTAATTCATTCTGTGCATACAAAAGGCTTTGAACCTGGAATATCCTTGTAGTCGCATTATCCCATGGTTGGTCAATTACTAAAACATTAAGAGGAGGGTATAATGACAAACACTGTGAAGTCCTCGTTCCAAGACCATAATCATCTATGTCCTAGAATTTCACCTGAACTGTCTATGTCCATGAATTTCACCTGAACCGTCTATGTCTAGGAATTTCACCTGAATCGTAACTGTTGTCAGGCCTTGTTCCATGACTCTGTTTTGTCTCATGAGACCTACTGATTAATCGAGGGGCTATAGAGGGACCCACCCATCACATAATCAGTCCAATACAATCCTCTTATGTCTTAGGGGGACATGTATCCAAGGCGTCCCATATCGCTTTGGATACCCATTTTAAAGTGATGTTATTCTGGGTGTCCCATACCACTCCAAATAACTGGTTCTTAGATTCTTTATTATTATTTGGTGTTCAATCAATCAAACAAAATTATGAAATGACATTTGCAGATGAAATACATGACTTAAATATGACATTACAGCATGCATCATTTCTACGTTGATAAGAGATAAGATTCAAATATGTGAATCTACGTTATTATTTCCAGGTACATGATTCCATTAATTTAGCACATAAAATGATAGATGATTAGGGTTTGACACTTGGGGTGATAAATTATAACATCTTAAAAATTATTATATCATGAAAATGAAATACTCATGGAAAAACATTTTCCATTAATTATTACTATTAACATGTCATCGAAATTGCAAATAAATTAAAGAATAACCTGATTGGCTAATAACATCCACCGTAGCAGTTTTATAATAAAACAATAAATTCACAGAACATGATAACATGATCCCATAAATCCCTAATCATCTAATAAATCTTAATCATGCCAAAATACATCTTTTTGATTCATAAAACACAACAAGGGTGAAAGTAAATTAAACAATCTCATTAGTGAAACATACATATTGGCTTAGCAACCACCAAAATTATTAAAATCTTACATGTATCAAAGTATAATCTAAGTCCTGATAATTATTAATTGAAATTAGTGTTTTAGAAAATAAACATATAAATACATTTTACATAGTGAAATGTGTATATATGGGTTTTTACACAATTTAATCAAATACTATTAAATTTCCTTATGATTAGAATACCTCTAACCAACATCCATTTATTTGCATAAAACCAAAACATATAAGATTTATTATCCATGAAACCGTATGTTCATAACTATATAAATATAATGGTATTATACTATAACATATTCTTAGTATACAATAATGAAGTAATTGGAAATTTTAGAAATAGATTTGGAAAAGGGAATATATATACACATAAATACTTAACACCCGATTACACCTATTATATATATATTATTATATGTTTACCGTATACACGTATAGCTATATAAAAAAATGGGTTTTGTAAACTAAAAACATAACATGATATCCTCTTTCACAAGAGTGCATATATATATATGCATATATATATAACCATATATACTGAATATATATTTATATACGGGGTTTTGAAAATTAAAACCTAAAGAAAACTAAAGCCACAATAGATTTTATTAACATCTAAACAAGGAGGTAATGGAGGAGATCAGTATCTTAATCCAGTTGAAAACATATGTGTATGTGTTATATATATATAACCAATATACATACCTATACATATATAAATGGGTTTTCATAGGAAGAGGATAAAAAAATGAAAAAACCTTACCCCACTGGTTCGATCCGCCTTGGAGAGGAAGAGAAGGATCAAGTGTGGTCGTTGCGACTGGTCTGAAATTCTGGGGAGAAAACCCGAAGGAATTGTGCCACACTTTGGTGAAACACGAGGCATAAAAGAAAAATGTAATGTCCAACATAATGTAAAGGGGCGTCGAGGGGATCTGAGGCCGAGTATTAAATGAGTGGTGCCAGCTCCGTGGAAAGAGGGGGCGAGGATGGGTCCACTTCCATCCTAGGTAATGAAAAATGGGAGATAGGTTATTGTTGCAGTGAGGGGAGGAAAATTAGAAGAAACACGGGGAAAGAAGAGATACGAAAAGAAAATGAAGGCCATGATTGAACTAGGGATTGATCGGACGACCGATGACTAATGCGGTTGGTAAAAAGCAACGGGCAACTTCGAATAGAAGCACTGGATCGGACGGCCACATCTGAAGCAGTGTTTTAAAAAAAACGTGGTCCCTAGTTTATCATTTTTATCATAATACTATTTTTTTCCTTTATGACACATTTTATAATATAGTTATTATTATTAACATAACATTATTATTAATCTATTATTATCATTATTATCTTAAGATAAGTCAAAATTAATATATATACATATATGTCAAACAATTAATTCTTTATCTAGCTAATATATCAAAAATTATATTATTATTTCTCTCCCATTATTTATTTATATAAATAAATTATCTTAATATATATATACAGATCCATATTCATTTCTTTTTTATGTTTTTATTATAATTTATTATTTCATCCATAATTGACATAATTTCAAAACTATTAATTATAATAAGATCAAATTATAAAGCATTTGTGTTATCATTATTGTGTTATCATTACATTTATTTAATTTAAAGGTATGTATAATATATTTAACTTAATGTTTGATGTAATAGATATAATCCATGACTTTATACACTTATTTTTGTAAACCAAAAAGTTAAACCCAACTAAATTCGATACAGTCATTCATGTGTTAGATTAAATAAATATTTCTTGGCTCAAGTTAAAGCATGTATATTTTGTAGTAGAAAATAATATTAATTATCAATGTCATGAATTAGAATTTTATGATAGCATTTTCATATAATTCAAAAGTGATACACACATATATAATTCTTATTTTGGAAAACAAACACTAAATTTGTTATATTATCATTATTATTGTTATCATCATTTAAACATTAAATCAAATAACATAATAAACCATTTTGAACCTTTTTGGGTATTCAACTCTTAGCTTCAACGTTTCTGTTTGAAGCTAAAACATTATAAGATATTGGATCAACGGGGAGCCAACAACTATAATTGTAGTCGTTGGTGTCTAGCAGTCGGATAGTTGCTCTATAAAACCTGGTCTCGTAGTGTCCTAAACTCATGGTGATTGAAGAAGGAGAATATGGTTCAAGTCATTCCTCTGGTGCTCAGTGTGGCTGCAGTGGCTTCAGCCATTCGTATGTTTGTTTTGATGGAATCTAGAGACCCCTATCATTCACATTGTAACACCCCAAGATTTCATAGTGTGTTATTTCTTCAAAATAATTAAATAACTTGCACTACACGCAACACCGAGTTCAATCACACCATGACTTACAAAAATAAGCCATTCAAAAGCGGTTATGAATAGTATTATCTAAATTTTAAACTTTATATAATCCTTATAATTTTAGAATCCATATTATGAGTTTCTTTGATATAATGCAAGAACAAATTCATTTTCAGTATTGCACTTTTATCAACTTTTAATAGTGAACCCTTTTTAAATACAATATTTTAAACATATTGACTAAATGGGGACATCAAAAAAATTTAAAATGAAACATCCCAAGCTTCCACGGTACGCTTTCCTTTGAATAATACAGTAGCGTGTGTTATACGCAACTTCGAGTTTTAACACACACCACAACCGATTAAACTAGCCGTTGTGAATAGTAATACCTAATTTTTGAAATCATATATATTTTATATTTCAAAATGGACTTCATTTTTGGATTCAGAATATCGAAATTAGCCTAGGGTGAAATTTTGGTACATTTCGGATAACTTTCATATTTTGATGAATAGTGAAAATTACTAAATTTTAATTAAAAACAACTTTTTTAATCAAAATAATTAATAGTGATAAATTGTGAATTTGAGTGGTTTTAAAGTATATTTAGAATATATTTTTACCAATTAATATAATCTTGGTCATTGGACATAATTTTACAATTAAACCGAACATAAACAAGTGTCAATCTTTTGATAGTAATTATCTCTTAAAAACACGCTTTTTGTTTTGACAGCGGGAATTAATTTTAAATTAATTTCTGCCACTTCTGTGTTTTGAATTTAGGAAAATGGATTCCATATTTGGAATCAGGATGTTCAAATTGTGTAAATAGGTAACTTTTATTTTTAGACATTTTGAATAATTACTGCGGTAAATATTTTATTTACCATGGTTAAAGGGTAAATCCAGTAAATAAGGGTTAAAAAATAATATTATAATAATACTAAATTACCCTAAAACGTGTCCTAAACTTATTGGTGGACACATACCCGACCATGAGCATCCTTGGGTCAATTTGGGGACCCCTTGGAGCCACTTGTATGTGGTAGGGACACATTATATTAATAAAGTTAAAATAAAAATAAAAATGGCATAAGCTTACATCTTTTAGAAGAACAATTTTTACATAGGGTTATACATGTTTGATTTTCGATTATAAATATTCATTAGAAATCTAAAAAGATTTCCTACATAATGATATTTTATTTATAATTTGTAGACATTATATAATGTATTTTATTTATGACACAATGATGATGCAGTAATTACTAAAATAGTGAAAAATAAAAATAATTGATCTTATAAATACCCAAATAATTATAATATGAAACTTTTAATGAATTAAACTAATTTTCTATGCTAATATGATATATTAGGATTGATTTAATTAACATTGTTCGAAGTAATCAATCTGTTAGGAGTTTCAAAAAAATCAACTATTGAATAGTGTCAAAATTGACATAAAAGAGTTCTTAAAACAAATATTATATTATTAATTGATATTAAATTCCTAAAAATCTAAGGTTCGGCCAAGAGACTTATATTATGATAGGTTAATCATTAATGGACCACTTGGGGGTATCTTGGATGTATATAGTAAGTTTATTAACCATATTATATAAAAATACAAAGAGACATTGTAAAAGTGAAACTAATTAACTTAGAGTTAATACTTAAAGATAAGGTTAATATAAGTACCCAAACCTGTCTAAATTCTATTGGATGAGTTGTTTTCGACCTATCCCCACCTCATACTTTGAATAGTCAACTTTGGAGCCTTTGTAAACCGAATATGAATTTATTATAAATTAATATTTCTAACTTTTCCAAAGGTGCCCCTCACCCCTCTTATAAAAGGGCACTCCTCCTTCTCTTTTCCTCACACCTCTCAAGCCACTTGGCTCATCCAAACTCTGCCCAACTAAGCTCCCCACATCCCTCTCCTCCTCCTTGAAGCTTCCCCTTAGGCAGAAAGCATTTCAAGAAGTCCTTTGGTTCCAACCAAAGTGAGTTACCTAAATTAAAGGTAACAATTTCTCTTAAAGTATTTTCATTTATTTTGCTTCTCCAACCCCCAAAATCTTTTTATTTCCTTTCTTTTGTAACAACACCAGTATCCTAAATATACTAGGATGTTGTTATAAGAAGGATTCAAACTACACATACACACAACTCCATCTAATGGATGATGAACATAATGTTTCTGTGGATGGCAAACTAACGCCTCACGAAACGATGATTGTTCAAATACATCTTACCACCTCTCATGGTGGCCATTATGATGGCACTGTAATTAAATATGATATTAATGATATATATTTTATATATAAGCTTCTGTAATTCCATTTTATTTCATTCCATTATTCGTTTCATGTTGTATATACATACGATAATTTCATTTGAGGAAGTGCGGACTACCGCCCCCTTAAAATGATATGACTCGTTCATACCACACATGGAACGTATAAAGGATGGTGTTAATGAACTTAAGTAACATATATAAAATATTATATTATACTGGAATAGTAATATACCTATGTATCATTTGGATTTGATTCTTTTAAAATAAAAATTAAATGGAAGTAGCGTTCGTGCGTACGTACGGACTACCGTCTCCACGAACGCGATAAGATTCGTTCTCCATCATATCCATTCAAGTATTATTCTCATTTTAGGGTTAAAAATAATGTTAATATCATTCTGATTATGAATAAGATATAATCTATCCATTACAAACATGTCTTACGTAACCAAACATTTAAGAAGAACGAATCGATTATCACCGAAACAACGATAATACTAAGATATTATTAATAAAGCAATGTTAAAAGATCATATATGATATCATATTAATATATATGATTCTTGTATAATTTAATAACAACTATTTCACCATTATACAGGAGGTTAACCTACCCCAACCAAGGAAAAGTACAAGGTAAGGGTTATTTCACAATCTCTTCATTATCCGAGGTTGTTTATATGTAATAATCTACTGGGATCTCTTTATCATCCACATCCATGTTTCTTAAAAATGTATTTCAAAACATTTTTACTATTTACAAGAATATGGGTTAAAGTCATTTATACCTTTTTTTGACTTTTTATAAGAGGTTTATAAAGGAATCTTTCCGTCGTTTTCAAAATAAGGTCCTTTTTAACCTTTTCGACAGAATTGAGGTAAGAATGTTTTTTTTAACTTATACGGCGGGTGCGGTTATTTTACGCCGTTATAAAATCTTCAAAGCTTTCCTTACAAGCTTATAAGAATATTTTCAAAGAAAATGTTTTATTTTATATGGATCTTAAATGATTTCAAAATAAAAGGAGATATTTCTTTAAAAAGAATTTTGATTTCATCTATGTCAACATCCTTTGATGGATTTTAAGATTATTTGAAGTTGATTTATTATGATACAAAACTTCTATATTGTATTGAAAGTTTTGTGATATGTTTGACTGTGGATGTGCTATTTTTATACCATTCATAGTTTATTGTGAAAGTATTGACATTTCGTATGCTAATTTTAATACGAATGTTTATGTTATGTTTAAACCTTTTCATATGGGAATGCATTGGACTTAATAAGTGACGGGTGGAGCCCGCTATAGCTCCTCGATGCATCGGTAGGTCTCATGAGACAAACTAGTGTCTTGGCACAAGGCCTTGACAAAATCTTATTTGTAGTCTTGGCACGAGGCCTTGGCTATGTGGTTATGATAGTCTGGCATTATGCATTCCAACATTATGAAAGTGGTTATTTATTTTTGCATGTGATTATTCGATTAGTGGAATATCCATGTGAATAAGTAAATGGCATTATTTAATTTTATTTATGCCATACCATGTTGAAAGTTCATGTTTAAAAGGCTTTTGTTTTAGTTATACATTGCCTTAAATGTTTATTCTTATTGATGAAAGTTTCCGCTATATTGTTATCCTTACTGGGCATTTGAGCTCACCCCTTTTCTATGTTTTATTTTTCCCAGGTAGTGAAGAAGTAATTTATGAATGACTTGCAGGGATATTATGAGGGGTTAATAGTGTGGATATGAAGACTTTGTTGTTGTAGTAGTTTTTCACTTTGAAATGTAATGTAAAACTTTATGATTATATCTAGTATTTCCAAGGCTACTAAACCAATCGGTCTTTCGAGATTTGATCTTTCTTGTGATCATGCCAATGTTATGTAATAATGCACCGACTCTGGGTAGCTGGGGTCGGGGCATTACAGTTGGTATCAGAGGAAGTTTAGTACAAACCTTGGAAGCTAGATTTAGATAAACTCTGATTAGAGCACGTAGACCTAAGATGAACTTTGAGGATTAGTATAGAAGAACTTCCTAGAATTTTGGTATTGTAGAGACTTTGTGAGTTTTCCGAGCAATACATCCCTGTCTGGATACGAGCAGGTAGAGGCGGCTCTGGCACAGATGTACCTAGGGGTAAAACCCGAAAACACCGCTTTGAGCTAGACTCGAACGGGAACTGGTGCACGACAACGGGCCTTGCTGCACTCTTGGTTACGACACTCCCAGGGGATATGCTTAGGATAACTCTCATTTTCTTTACAAATCATTATGAAGGGTTTATGAGTATATACTTCCTCAAAGAAAACATTTTTATGATTATGGATTATATCCATAAATAGTTCAATTTATGTTAAGTGTTTTATAAGTATGGGATTATGTATTTTGATTCATAAACTGATCTAGTATATTCCATTGTTTAGAAATGGCGCCCAGTAGAAGGAATGAGAACTCCAGAAATGCACATGATCCAAAGAGAAGGAAGGATCATATCTTTCATGGTCTTAAGCTAGAATTTATAAGAGAAATAGTCTCCCATGTATTATCATCATATGAAGAAATAATATCATGTGTTGATAAGATAAGTAAAGAGTTTACTGAGTCCTATGGCTTTGAAGGGAATCAAGTGAAAAAAAAGGATGGAAGAGAGAAAGATGGATAAAGGGAAGAGGGAAAAGAAGAATTTTCCCATATGTGGTAACTGTGGAAAGAAACACCCTGGAACTTGCCTGAAAGGAATGGGAGTTTGTTATAAGTGTGGAGGAAAAGGGCACAAAGTACGTGACTGCAAGGGTAAGAAAATGGTTTCAAATGTACAATGCTTCATTTGCAAGGAGTTTGGACACTACGCGAACCTATGTTCCAGTCATCAGACTATGCCGCAAATGATGCTATTGGATAATAATCAAGTTATGATACTACCACAGATGAAGAGGAATGATTAGAGTTATTATGTTTATTATGTCAATTGAGTGTTGTATCAACAATGTACTTGTTATAATGATTATGGAGTATATAAGGATTGTACTGCAGTACTATTTCATTAAGGACTTGAGATTGTGTGGAACAAAGAAAAGTGACTCAATAGCAGGATAAATTTTTGGAAAATATATGGTTGAGAGAAAGATAAACCATAATATGGTTCCGATACCGAGTTAGAGATTTTAGAATAATACATGATTGATTTGGATAAATTATATTGGATATTATTGACTACCTTGAAGCTGATTAATGATTTGTATATTCCATCATTGTTGGGGTTTAAAACATTTTTGGATTAATGAAGTATATCCAGCATTCTATATGGAATAAGGGAACATGAATGTAATCAATAAGGAATATGGTAGTACATGATGAAGGTATTCATATGCTATTACGGGGTAAAAAGGATCTATATTATGTTTACCTTCCTTATAAATGTTGGACTGTGAGTTTGGATAGAAGTATTTTGGATAGTTCTAGTTTGGATTATTTTGGATTTCCATAAAAGGACAACCCGGAGGTCGGGCGGCAACCTGTCACGTCCGGCAAGGCTGCGAGACTTGAACCCGCAACCGAAGGGCGACAAGGGTGTATCACCTACCACTGGCCCACGAGATGTCCTGGATTAAATAATGTAGTTTTTTTTTTAAAAAGATCTGGTAGATGAATTATAAATTCGTTTATTTTGGAACCCTGTACGAATAGTATAAATAGAATTTTTTTTATGAGTGAAAGATGAGTTTGTGGTAGAAATTTATTAAGTAAGTATCTCTCCTTATGATCTTAGCCAATCTCATAAATAAATTCCTCAACATTAAGAAAAGGAACTTAGAACAAAAATGTTGTCCTAGATGGTACCTTAAATCATCACTAATTTATGGCTTTGGGATTTTTGACCTTTTCATAGCCATGTTCTCTACCACTCTCCATCAGATAATTGATGGTTAGATTTCTCCTCCATATCCATATTTTCCTACATGGAACCCTAGTATGTGTTATGTTCGGTAATCTTCATACTTTCCACTCCTTGTTTTAAATAGAGGCCTCATTAATTCATTTTTCGATGTGGGATTTCAACTAAGATATTTTGAAATGTCAAAAATGTGTTATCCCAATACCCTATGTTTTGTTGAACCGATGGTATTTCAAATCATCATAGATTGATGAGTTTAAAGACCTCAATTTTACACTTGTTTGTGATTGATGACCTCAATCACTACCTATAAATATTTACGTTTTTCCTCCAATTATATGTCTCTAATTGCCACCAATGTTCTCCTAATCGAGATCATAATTTGGTGGTGAACCTTTCATTTCTCTTTTCCTCATATTAAGACTAAATTTTAGTAACCCAATTTCCGATGTGGGTTTTCCCACAAATATATTTTCGATTTTCAACCTTTTATTTTTGAAGAACAATTTCAAATTGCGAGTACGCAATTTATTGATGGAGGGGAGAATGTAACACCCCAAGATTTCATAGTGTGTTATTTCTTCAAAATAATTAAATAACTTGCACTACACGCAACACCGAGTTCAATCACACCATGACTTACAAAAATAAGCCATTCAAAAGCGGTTATGAATAGTATTATCTAAATTTTAAACTTTATATAATCCTTATAATTTTAGAATCCATATTATGAGTTTCTTTGATATAATGCAAGAACAAATTCATTTTCAGTATTGCACTTTTATCAACTTTTAATAGTGAACCCTTTTTAAATACAATATTTTAAACATATTGACTAAATGGGGACATCAAAAAAATTTAAAATGAAACATCCCAAGCTTCCACGGTACGCTTTCCTTTGAATAATACAGTAGCGTGTGTTATACGCAACTTCGAGTTTTAACACACACCACAACCGATTAAACTAGCCGTTGTGAATAGTAATACCTAATTTTTGAAATCATGTATATTTTATATTTCAAAATGGACTTCATTTTTGGATTCAGAATATCGAAATTAGACTAGGGTGAAATTTTGGTACATTTCGGATAACTTTCATATTTTGATGAATAGTGAAAATTACAAAATTTTAATTAAAAACAACTTTTTTAATCAAAATAATTAATAGTGATAAATTGTGAATTTGAGTGGTTTTAAAGTATATTTAGAATATATTTTTACCATTTAATATAATCTTGGTCATTGGACATAATTTTACAATTAAACCGAACATAAACAAGTGTCAATCTTTTGATAGTAATTATCTCTTAAAAACACGCTTTTTGTTTTGACAGCGGGAATTAATTTTAAATTAATTTCTGCCACTTCTGTGTTTTGAATTTAGGAAAATGGATTCCATATTTGGAATCATGATGTTCAAATTGTGTAAATAGGTAACTTTTATTTTTAGACATTTTGAATAATTACTGCGGTAAATATTTTATTTACCATGGTTAAAGGGTAAATCCGGTAAATAAGGGTTAAAAAATAATATTATAATAATACTAAATTACCCTAAAACGTGTCCTAACCTTATTGGTGGACACATAACCGACCATGAGCATCCTTGGGTCAATTTGGGGACCCCTTGGAGCCACTTGTATGTGGTAGGGACACATTATATTAATAAAGTTAAAATAAAAAAAAATGGCATAAGCTTACATCTTTTAGAAGAACAATTTTTACATAGGGTTATACATGTTGGATTTTCGATTATAATTATTCATTAGAAAGCTAAAACGATTTCCTACATAATGATATTTTATTTATAATTTTTAGACATTATATAATTTATTTTATTTATGACACAATGATGATGCAGTAATTACTAAAATAGTGAAAAATAAAAATAATTGATCTTATAAATACCCAAATAATTATAATATGAAACTTTTAATGAATTAAACTAATTTTCTATGATAATATGATATATTAGGATTTATTTAATTGACTTTGTTCGAAGTAATCAATCTGTTAGGAGTTTCACAAAAACCAACTATTGAATAGTGTCAAAATTGACATAAAAGAGTTCTTAAAACAAATATTATATTATTAATTGATATTAAATTCCTAAAAATCTAAGGTTCGGCCAAGAGACTTATATTATGATAGGTTAATCATTAATGGACCACTTGGGGGTCGATTGGATGTATATAGTAAGTTTATTAACCATATTATATAAAAATACAAAGAGACATTGTAAAAGTGAAACTAATTAACTTAGAGTTAATACTTAAAGATAAGGTTAATATAAGTACCCAAACCTGTCTAAATTCTATTGGATGAGTTGTTTTCGACCTATCCCCACCTCATCCTTTGAATAGTCAACTTTGGAGCCTTTGTAAACCGAATATGAATTTATTATAAATTAATATTTCTAACTTTTCCAAAGGTGCCCCTCACCCCTCTTATAAAAGGGCACTCCTCCTTCTCTTTTCCTCACACCTCTCAAGCCACTTGGCTCGTCCAAACTCTGCCCAACTAAGCTCCCCACATCCCTCTACTCCTCCTTGAAGCTTCCCCTTAGGCAGAAAGCATTTCAAGAAGTCCTTTGGTTCCAACCAAAGTGAGTTACCTAAATTAAAGGTAACAATTTCTCTTAAAGTATTTTCATTTATTTTGCTTCTCCAACCCCCAAAATCTTTTTATTTCCTTTCTTTTGTAACAACACCAGTATCCTAAATATACTAGGATGTTGTTATAAGAAGGATTCAAACTACACATACACACAACTCCATCTAATGGATGATGAACATAATGTTTCTGTGGATGGCAAACTAACGCCTCACGAAACGATGATTGTTCAAATACATCTTACCACCTCTCATGGTGGCCATTATGATGGCACTGTAATTAAATATGATATTAATGATATATATTTTATATATAAGCTTCTGTAATTCCATTTTATTTCATTCCATTATTCGTTTCATGTTGTATATACATACGATAATTTCATTTGAGGAAGTGCGGACTACCGCCCCCTTAAAATGATATGACTCGTTCATACCACACATGGAACGTATAAAGGATGGTGTTAATGAACTTAAGTAACATATATAAAATATTATATTATACTGGAATAGTAATATACCTATGTATCATTTGGATTTGATTCTTTTAAAATAAAAATTAAATGGAAGTAGCGTTCGTGCGTACGTACGGACTACCGTCTCCACGAACGCGATAAGATTCGTTCTCCATCATATCCATTCAAGTATTATTCTCATTTTAGGGTTAAAAATAATGTTAATATCATTCTGATTATGAATAAGATATAATCTATCCATTACAAACATGTCTTACGTAACCAAACATTTAAGAAGAACGAATCGATTATCACCGAAACAACGATAATACTAAGATATTATTAATAAAGCAATGTTAAAAGATCATATATGATATCATATTAATATATATGATTCTTGTATAATTTAATAACAACTATTTCACCATTATACAGGAGGTTAACCTACCCCAACCAAGGAAAAGTACAAGGTAAGGGTTATTTCACAATCTCTTCATTATCCGAGGTTGTTTATATGTAATAATCTACTGGGATCTCTTTATCATCCACATCCATGTTTCTTAAAAATGTATTTCAAAACATTTTTACTATTTACAAGAATATGGGTTAAAGTCATTTATACCTTTTTTTGACTTTTTATAAGAGGTTTATAAAGGAATCTTTCCGTCGTTTTCAAAACAAGGTCCTTTTTAACCTTTTCGACAGAATTGAGGTAAGAATGTTTTTTTTAACTTATACGGCGGGTGCGGTTATTTTATGCCGTTATAAAATCTTCAAAGCTTTCCTTACAAGCTTATAAGAATATTTTCAAAGAAAATGTTTTATTTTATATGGATCTTAAATGATTTCAAAATAAAAGGAGATATTTCTTTAAAAAGAATTTTGATTTCATTTATGTCAACATCCTTTGATGGATTTTAAGATTATTTGAAGTTGATTTATTATGATACAAAACTTCTATATTGTATTGAAAGTTTTGTGATATGTTTGACTGTGGATGTGCTATTTTTATACCATTCATAGTTTATTGTGAAAGTATTGACATTTCGTATGCTAGTTTTAATACGAATGTTTATGTTATGTTTAAACCTTTTCATATGGGAATGCATTGGACTTAATAAGTGACGGGTGGAGCCCGCTATAGCTCCTCGATGCATCGGTAGGTCTCATGAGACAAACTAGTGTCTTGGCACAAGGCCTTGACAAAATCTTATTTGTAGTCTTGGCACGAGGCCTTGGCTATGTGGTTATGATAGTCTGGCATTATGCATTCCAACATTATGAAAGTGGTTATTTATTTTTTCATGTGATTATTCGATTAGTGGAATATCCATGTGAATAAGTAAATGGCATTATTTCATTTTATTTATGCCATACCATGTTGAAAGTTCATGTTTAAAAGGCTTTTGTTTTAGTTATACATTGCCTTAAATTTTTATTCTTATTGATGAAAGTTTCCGCTATATTGTTATCCTTACTGGGCATTTGAGCTCACCCCTTTTCTATGTTTTATTTTTCCCAGGTAGTGAAAAAGTAATTTATGAATGACTTGCAGGGATATTATGAGGGGTTAATAGTGTGGATATGAAGACTTTGTTGTTGTAGTAGTTTTTCACTTTGAAATGTAATGTAAAACTTTATGATTATATCTAGTATTTCCAAGGCTACTAAACCAATCGGTCTTTCGAGATTTGATCTTTCTTGTGATCATGCCAATGTTATGTAATAATGCACCGACTCTGGGTAGCTGGGGTCGGGGCATTACACACATGGGGTTCTCTTTGTTTTGAGTGGTCTCCCAGTAATCATAATAGGGTTTTTAATTTGTATATTTGTTTATATATGTTTCTTGTTTGATCACAATGTATTGTCGTTACTATAGTGTTCCCTATTTGAATAAAGAGCATTTCGTTCATTTTGTGCGTTTAATCTATTTCATTGTTATTTGTTTCAAAATAAGCGAGTTTGTTAGATTAATGGGTGACATAGAAATATAAAATTTACCATTATATAAAACACAGATTCATGGGCTGTTACAATATTTCCCCATCGGAATTGTAATCATAAACGATCCTGATAAACAATGGGATAATAATATAAAAATCGTTACCACATTGGTAACATTTAAATCCTAATAACAATGAATGAAATAAATTTATATGGATATATAAATCCTCATAATATTAATAATAAACATCATAATGTATATTCATTTGTTTTATATACACTATAAAAATGAAAAAAAGTGGTGAATATGTCTTGTTCCTCACAGAGATAAAAGTGAGATGGAAATTACTTACCTTGAGTCTTGAATTCCATCATACTCATTCAATCATCATGTATAATAAATATCATTTTTATAAATCTATTCCATAACTATATTATTATATATAATCCCATATATTATTTACATATGACCTTCTATTAACCATTTATTTACAATTCCTTATTAAAATAATATTTTGAGTAATAATTGCTGCATTTTTCATGTAGGTTTTGGTTTGTTATTTTAAATAATTTTAAATTTATCATGATAAAATAAAATCCGTAATGTTAAAAATTATTTAAATATAATATATTTTGATTATATATGTATTTATAGTGACCATATAATTTAAATATATAAAAGGAATTACATTGTTCATGGAGATGATACATCGTACTTGCTGGTGAACATGGTTTTCATTTTCTCAAAGTATTGAAGAAGAGGATGGTAAAAAATATATCAACATAATATATTAATTATGATTTTGTATATAGGAAAATCATTCATTAAATTTTTTGTTATTACCTTCCATGTAAAGCATAAGTGAAAAAAGAATCACATCTTTTCATGAGGCGGTAGTCCACCGTACACACGAGCGGTCTTATCGTATTCCTACATAATGTGAATGAAGAAGGTATATGTGATATTATAATTACATAAATATGATTATGTTTTTTATATCATATATAATCATTATATACATAATTATATCCTTTTATGGGATGTGGTGATTTGAAACAAATTACATCTGTTTTTTATGTCATTTTCTGTTTTACAGTCACTCATCGTTTTTATTTCCTATTTGATGGAAGAGGACATAGATGTATATTATTCCATTAATATATTAAAATATTTGTATATAGTTTATTTTTTTATTATTATATCATCATATCGGAATAATATTTGAAGGACATGGAAGAATAAATAAAATATAAACAATCAGTTATGAATGATACATCTTCTTTAGATAACCTCCTAGGTTTAAACCAAAATCCTTATAAGGTTGCATTTTTAATTAAAAAAGTCATATTAGATTTGATTAAGGAAGTGATAAATCAGTTTGGGTACGTCTAGGTTGATCTAGGAGGTTCTAAATGTGTGAAAATGATTGGATAGGGAGTTTCCTTTTATAAGTGGGGGAGAAAACACAAATAGAATTTTGGAAAAGAATAATGTGTAACCATGTTACTCACAAGCCAAATGTAGAAACCAACATTTTTTATAGGATATAATTTCCAAATGAATTAAAAAATTTTCTTTATTTGATGTGTCTTATTATATTTAGGGAACCATAGTAAAGTAATGAGGGATCGAACATCTAAGAAATTGTGTTTTCATAAGTAGTTTATGGTTTAGTGGAAGACATGGGGGTTTGGGAAAACTATTGAAAAAGAATAGATGGCCAAGATGCTAAAAATTGTATCTTTAGGTTTTAAACATCATGTAAAACATTTAAACTACATGTTTTGTTTTAATGGGGTTCGGTTTGTTGGATTCCTGACGTGAAATATTTGGGGATTTCCCCAAGGAATGTATAATGTGTATCTGTTACATGTCCTAAAACTTTAAAACAATGTGTAATACATACACATCATGTAATATGAGGTAATAATTTTTAACGACTTGAATATAATTTATAATCCCTTCATTTCCTCATGCATAGGTGGGAACACATTCAACAGTTCATCCTCTCCTACCCTATGGTCTTGTAGATCACCTACTTCAAGTGTTTGAATCAAGTTTCATTAGATGTGTTGGAATCATCCCAAAACGTGATTCAATAATACATTATTTTCTATTTACCTCTCAATCTTCATCATTATTTTGGCGATATCTAATAGGCCCTATTATCAGGAATTTTGAAAATATTTTCTATTCTCTAGAATCAGATCAATTCAAGCCTCAATAATAGATGAGTGTTTCATACTAAGAGTGATTTATGTGCTCTATATCATTCCCTGAAAGTTTCATTGATTTATAAAGTACATCACTAGGTCACAAACAAGTATTTCAGTGAGATTCCTCTTAAATATGAAAATAAATATGTAGAATCTAACACCCTAATTTTCATTGAGACAACTATTCCATCATTGGGTAAAACACTAGTATTTTCATCATTTGGTCATGCACTAGTATCCCTTATATATTAAATTGTCATCATTGAATGTTGTTGTCCATGAATTTTAACAACACCATCAAAGGTGTGTTCCTTGAATGCCTTTTTAAATTCTTTTTTTCTTACAAAAATACTTTTTAAGGTGTTCTATTTGATAAAATGTGAATGGAGTCATTAAATGATTTTCTTGAAGTATGGAATGGATATAATTCTCTAACTTATTTCTCCCATGTGGCCAAACCACCAATTAATGGGTTTTTGTGTCGGTTATGTTTAAATTGTATGCTTCCAATTAAATATAAAGTGAATGTTAAGAACGTATCATGTCGGATTTTCTAATTGTGAATTAATCCATGGGATAGTAAATGAATTAAATAAATTGTGCATGGCATGATTAGGTACATATACTTTAATATTATTTAATTGAAATGGTAAATGGGTGTGGACCTCTTAAAGGATAAATGACTATTTATTTGGATTGTTTGTAAATATGGAATTACTCTTTGTTTATATTAAAATAAATAAATGAATTATGAATTCATTGAGGGATACTCATATTCCTCTTTATGGAAAGCCTTTTATGGTCTCATAGGCTATTGATATTGTATCATTCCTTTAGAGTTAAATAGGTTTCATTTTTATGCAATGCCATGGACAATCTTATAGGTTACTTTTTTAACATTATCTTGGGAGAGGTAATTTGATATTTTGAGGGTTCCTTGTATGGGATCACTAGGTGGATGTTTTATTTACCCATGACTGATACTAGTTCCCTACGGGTGTTACCTTGGATGTTCTCGGTGAGCGTTATGGTTATACCAGGTCATATGCAATACATGGTACCATATGTGGTATACCTGGGATGGGCTTAGAGGGTCATGCTTTACACAATTACAAGAGTGATACATGGGATTCCTTTTACTGATCGACTCGGATAGACTCTTACAGTTATTGGTATTCATAGTGATCTTGGAGTGATAATTGGGTTTCTCTTTATATATCATCTTTGAAGGGATCAAGATACCATCTATATTAAATTCTCATAATGCCTTTTTCTATGAACCATAGTGTTTCTTGTGAAAAGATACAAGGAGTGCTATTGTACTAGATTTTAAAATATTTCCATCCAAGAAAAATGAACTTCTTGGTTTTAGTGCATCATTTTATTATAAACTTATTTAATATTATCAGAAACCTATCATTATTATGAGTAGTATTATGTATGGACGCATGAGTTACACCTTGGATACAAGCTGATGTTGTGTATCAATATATATAAATATAAGGCTACACATATTACCAAATTTATAGTATATATATATATATATGAATATATATATATATATATATATATATATATATATATATATAATTATGTTCAGAGACATTACTACTTAGGTACAAGAAGGTATGGTTATCTAGGTTTCCTTGTGAAACTAGACACCGACTTGTTATGTTTATTTATTTATAATATGTTTATTTATAATACCTACACATTTTAGCATTTTATATTCATGGAATGTATTATTATTTAGAAACCATTGGTGGGGCCCAAGTGAGTATCTATTAGGCCCTTTTGGACTGTCGTTGCACTAGGGTACCCGAATAGACCTCATGTTAGTAGGTTCAAATCTGTGGATTTATGCATGATTTATGACTCTTGTACAAGGGATCTTAGGAGAACTTGATTAATTCAATGATCAAGATGCTCATGTGGATAAACCTTGGGAATTTTGTGTTTTATTTATATATTTTCCATTTATTTACTGTTTTATGTATTCTAGTTTTATTTTTTTGTCATATGGACATGCATTAATAGTAACATATTTGGATTGTTCGCTTTTATCAGCCTATATTTATATTCCACCACTTTTACATTTATGTATACATTTTTTCTGAATGTTTATTCATATCTAATTTACAATGTTCTACTATAATTATGAGCATATATTCTCCCCCAACATACCTCCATTATACCCTCTCTTCTATTTAGTATCCTCTGGCATACAAGTAGGCACGCTTGGGTCCATGTGAGCAACTAGATCGGAGATCCATTTCATCGGATCCTAGGTTAAGATCTTACAAATTGGTATTAGAACCTTATGTTTATTTTTATCTTACTATTTTCAGAGCATAGACAAAATACTATGAATTTGTCAGTGTGTGGTAAATAGCCACATATTAGAGTGATCAACCCAGATAAAAAGAAAAGACCAATGTGCATAGGGATGGATTTTTTGTTCACATTGTTCATTATTATGGTTTATTGTGTGTTCACCTTGATTTATTGATGTAAATTCTAGAATAAATAAATTTTTAGATCTATATCATTTTACCCTTGGCCCGATATGGATATTAAGTGGAATTACATGCATCATTATAGGCACATAGAGATTCACATTCCATGAATATGATGTTCCATGTAGGTTTCATTCTTAGACTACATGAAATTGCGATATGTCCCATGAGTGTTATGTCATGATTATATGATTTTAATAGCCTACAATGATTATATAATACAGTCATATGATTTATTTAGAATGATTATATATTTACCATGATTAGATAATTACATTCCATGCTTTTTTGATAATTAGTATATTGATTGTGTACCCCGGTTGGGTATTTTCCCTGCTTAAGTAGTATCTTGACATGTTAATTATATATGATTTTGTTCATATTTACATGTTTATTGTAATTATCATTCATATAGAATTTTTATCTTCTTACCCAAGTTAGGTAATTATTTACCCTTTTTGGTATTTATTTCATGTTATTGTATTCCTAGTTATAATTTTAATATATAATTAGTTTTTAATGTTCCATTATCAACCTAGGAAGTATTTTACGTTATAGATTGATGGTGAAACCATAATGAGCCAATCATGGCATGTCTGAGTCATGTACCATTGGTTTCATGGGATTAATAATATTGTTTGTGATTAAATGAAATCCAATTTTCAATTTAAAATTTGTGTGGGTACTTCATAAAATGTAAAACTATGACCCATATAATCTAACCAAATTTTATGAGCTTCACATACCTTGTGACCATTCTAAAAATTTTAAATCTATTACTTTTGTTTTTATATGATATGGTTTCCTATATAAAGGATTGTAACTCAATTTCATGGGAATGATGACCTTTATGAATATATTACAAAACTAAAAAAGGGACCCATGTAGGATAATTGTATAATATTTGTTATAAAATAACCCACTAAGGGTGTTGCAAAATTATTAATTACATTTTTTTTAATTTTGTCCCCTTGATGGATGTTAGTAGAACCATTTTATGTATTCATTCTTTTTATCTGATTATGTTTTAACCCTATAGGGGTATGTTTATGTTATATAGGGATGGTTATCTAATGTTTCTAAATTCTCTTATATGGGTTCACAAATAGATGATTGGTGTAATATTACTTGAACATTCCCTCCTTAATTTATAACAAACCTATTATCTTCTTTTGATTGGTACTTATATAAGGCAATAGTTAATAACAAATCAAATTTCATCGAAAAGTGTAAAATCCTATTAAGATTGGAATTAATCAGTTATTTAAATAAGCTCATATAGGATAACCTTATTGATAAAAAATGGATAAAGGGAATGTATGTGAAAAATATCCAAATTATGAGAGGTTGAAAGTAAAATAATAATGTTTGAAATGAATATTAATATAACATGCCCATGTTACTGTGTGGTATTTCCTAAATAAATTACCAAATCACACATTCCATATAATGGGTAAATTTTGTTTTAAAAATTAGCCTTTAAAATGTTTAAAGTTATAATATAAGTAAATGAATTTGTTCAAATAAAACTATGAAGTGGTGTTTTAGTTACACCATTATTTAAGGGAAATCTAAATGTTTTTCTGAGGTAGGTAGAAATCATAGAACAAAAAAAAATTTGATTCTGTGATGGGATTTCTAATTTGTGGTACAATTTGAATGTCATTTTTTCATGTAGGAATATTATATTCAAAACAAATATTGTTCCTTGACTTGTGCATGTTTGGTAATTTGACACTCATTATAGGTGTGGGCATTGTGTTATGTTTAGTTTAAGCAGGTTAGGAACGCCTAGGGCATGGTCAACAACCTATTATGTTGTGTGGACATTATTATTCATTATTTTAGTATTATATAACTCCAGAGTTCATCTGTATGTTTTATAGTCATATGGGATGATATGAATCTAGACATAAAACCCTTGTATAGACCATTTGATATTGGGAGGAATAGGGATAATAAGCCTTTGGATAATTTGAAGAAGGTTCCAGTTTTCTTGTTAACGTCCAGGGTAGTATGTATTGATACACATGGAACCTATCAAGATACTAAAATAATATAGAGAATATTATGAGTTTGGGGGTAATCATTAAAGTCTTAAGTTGTTATGCTACATCTATAGTTTATCTATGGGGTAGAGTGGCCTAGGATTTATCGGAGTTAGACTCATCCCAATGATCAAGATATTTTCATAAAATGATTAGGTGTTATAACACACTAGACAGTTGGTTTCGTATTTTACACCTAATTCTATTGATGTACATGAATGTGGCTTGAGAGAGCATCTTTCAAGCTTTTGGAGAAATTTAGGTCTAGCATTGTTGTGAGTAGCTAGGTTTTCTATTCACTTGATGATTAGAAAACTCCAACGGTGGGGAGAATCATGTAGAATGTGTTTAATCTTGAACTATGGGTAAAGGGAAGAATCCCATGGAGGACCAAATGAAAATGGATAGTGATACTTTTGAGTTCTCATGGGTTTAGTAAGTTTTGATTTGTGTTTGTTCTTATAAAGAAACATGATGATGAAATGGATGGTTGTGTATGCATCCTTAGAAAACATAGATGGACAAGGATGTACATTGTTTGTTATTTTTGATTGATCACGGGATGCCTTATTATTGAGGTATTCATTTTCATGTTATAAATACATGTCGATAGGTGCAGTCACGCTTCTCCAAAATAGTCGGCCAGAAGTGGTCCGACTATATTTTCCTTTGTATAGTTGGATATGTTTGGTATGAAACCATACAAAGAAATTAATATTGGATATAACAAGATTATATTAGGCATTATTGGTAATTCTTGATATCCTGTTAGTGTAAAATTTCTTTAGTGATGATCATGTCCCCATCTTGACATCATCTAGGATACCATAAGAGAGCAATGGTTATTTGCTGAGCTAAAAACTAAAAATTCATTAAAGTTCAATGAATATAATTTGTGGGAGTTGTGATAGAGAATCATGGTTTTTTATGAAGCCATGTTTAGTCCAAATTGATTCTTGAATTCCCATGAATGAATTTGTTGGATGGACTCACATAAAGCATCTATTCACCTTTTACTTGACCTCTAGGAGGATGTCTCTTTGGGCTCAGTCATTATTAATGAGTAGTGGACAGTTTATATTTTTTCCAACATCTTACCCATAAAAATGGACTAGATGCTATATATTATTATCTCCTTATACTCTCATTGAGGATTTTGAGGTTACCTAGGTTATCATTCGGGATCAGATAAGATGATTTGAGGGTAATAATCAAAGTGGGTTGGGTCGGGTATACACCATGTTCATACTAAGGAATGAAAACCAAAATGATTAAGTGATGGTTCTACTAGGATAAGTAACTGGAAGTTAGTTATGGAAATTGATGATCATTCTCAACATAAATATGTGGTTCCTTAGTAAAATGTTTCTTGTTTGGGGTTTTGATACACCAAATGTCTATGTCAAAAGTTTTTAAGAATAGTTGGAAAAAAGTGGATCAACATGTTTCCTTTTGTTCACTGAATGTGGTTGGTGAGGAACTGTATTTAGAACATCATTTTCATGAGACAAATATAGTTCAAGGTAGTCTAGGGATTATTGAGAAATTTAATAGGAAAAGGATAATTTATGGTTGACTAGGAATCAATTGTTCATCCAGCTGAATCATGGAAGGATCATCCTTAAATAAAAAGGGCATGATTACATAATCAATTCCAATTGTGGATGTACTATTGGTTAGAAATTGTCATTCATTTTGGAAACTATAGAGGCTAACACTAGGTATTTTTTGATTAAACCTATAATTATGTGATCATATATCATGTTATATGTGCTCAGATAAGCATTGTCTCGGTGTTTTAGTTTTTTAACTTTAGTATTGGATCATGTTTTTATGGCTTATGTACATTATAATTATATGTATGATTGGTCATTCATTGGGAATTATAAATTCAATGAAGCTTTTTAAAAAACTCAAAACCAAAGTAGGTCGGAATTTATTTTCATTTTTCCCATAGGCTTCTCAATGATAATATGTTTTATAGTGCGGGAGATTTTACCATCCCACATTATTAGACCGGGAAGAATTTTAAAAAGAATTTAAAATTTTCCCTTAGGGGTGGATTGTTTTAAATTTCATGAACCAGTGTTAGGTTCTAAGGGTTAAAACATCTATAAATGGTGTTTTGATGTATTTTATGTTTTGTTTCAAATAGTGTGGGTTTGGGCGAAAAATGGATAAAGACCAAATGGCTAGGATACTAAAAATTGAAGATATGATTTTTAAACATTGTGTAATAGTTTCATGAAGTGCATACTAGTTGATAAATGATGTGAAAGATCAAGGTCTTATGTCGAGGAATTAGCTAAAAGTATCTATTACACATCATGAAACATTTACACAATGTGTAAGAATTAATGATTTTCTAATATGTAGGAAACTATTTCTAAAAAGTGGAATTAGGGGCTCGGCTCCTCATTTATTCAAACACAAGAGGAAACATGCTCAGCAGTTCCCCCTCTCCCCTCCTAGGGTCTTATGGATATCCTATATCAGGTGTCTGATTCAAGTTTCATCGAATGAATTTGAAACATCTTGGTATGTTATATGATCATATTGCATTGTTTTCTTGTTTTCCTCTCCATATTCGACACTAATTTGGTGAAATCAAATATTTCAAATTTTTAGGGTGTTTTCCAAATAATTTATTTTCTCTCAAACTTCCAAGATTCAATCCTCGATAATTGAAGGCAGTAGTTTCCTGTGAATTAGGTAGGTGTTCTATAGCTTTTACCCCAATGTTTTTTTATTTATAAAGTACCTCATTGTTCCATGTGAAGTTATTTCCTTGAGACAAATCTTAAATATGAAATTTAATATGTAAAATATAACACATTAATACTAGTGTACCATATATATTAAATCGGAATCATTGAATTTCATAGACATTGAATTTAACCACCCCTCGAGGTTGAATTCCTTGAATGCATTGTTTAATTATTTGTATTCTCATAAAACAACCTATTTAGATGTGTTGTTTTATGAAAAGTGAATGGATTAATTAAATGGATTGCTTGAGTTATAGAATATATAGACTTCAATACCCAATTAATCATATGTGGCTTAAAAATAACTTATGGGGTTTTGGATTGGGATATGTTTAGACTGTATAATTCTAAATAAATAAAAAGTAAATGGAACGATGATTTCACATCACATTTTTATAATTAGGATTTATGCCTTGGTATACTATGTGACTTTGATAAATTGTATATGAAATTCTTAGGTATATGCAATTTATTTTTATTTAATTGAAATAGTAAATGGGTGTGGCCCTCTTAATGTATACATGACCATTGCTGTGGACTATTTGAAAATACTGCCATCAAGTTTTTTTACATTTAAATGAATAAATGAATTATTAATGCCTAGAGCAATAATCAATTTCCTCCTTACGAAACACCTTGGACGGTATAATAGGATATTGAAATTGTATCATTCCAGAATAGATACATTGGTTTATTTTTCATGGAATTCCATGGATGGGTTCATAAGTTAATTGTATTACCATGAATTGGGAGGGATACTTGGATAGTTTAGAGGGTGTCTTGGATGGGCTCACCAAGAAGAAGTTTTACTTACCCATGAGTGATACTAGTTCCATAGGGGAGTTACCTTTGATAGGACATAAGAGTGTTATGGTTATACGAGGCCACAAACGATACTTGTTTCTTCATGTGGTATGCATGGGATGGTCTTATAGGGTAATACTTTATAACATTCCAAGAGTGATACTTGGGATTCATTTTACGGATCACCATGGAAGGGGTCTTAAAATTATTGGTATTCACAATTCTCCTAGAGTGATATTGTGGTTCCTATTTAGGGATATCCTTTCACAGTCTTAGGATTCCATATACATTAAAATATGAAGATTCCTTTATGAAGAACCTTAGTGTATCTTATTAAAAGAACCAAGGAGTGCTAGTTTATCAAAATTTTAAGGGCGCGTCCTCCTAGCCAAAAAACGTGATTAGGTTCATTCCATGGTTGTATTTTAGCATTATTTAATATAATGATACTCCTATCATTATTATGAGTAGTATTAAGTGTGGATGGATGAGTTTCACCTCAGTTCATGGATGAAACTTTGTATATATATATAGATATAAATGTAACCATGTGCACAGTTTATATAAATATACATATCATTGTAGATATATATAAATATATAATTATATTTAGACACATTATAGATTATGAAAAAGTTGGTATGGTCAGGTAGGTGTTCTTGAGAAACATTTTCCTGAATTATTAGTTTTATTTATTTATATTCTATTTATTTTCTAAACCTACACACAACCGTTTTTTATATTCAATAATAAGATTGTGAATTTGACACCATTGTTGGTGGCTTACTGAGTTTATCTCACTCCTTTTAATGCTTCCATTATGCTGGGGTACTCGAACAGACCTCATGTTTGAAGGTTTGAGTTAATGGATTTATTCTACTGTAGTAACTCATGTACATTGAAACATAGGATCACATGACTATGCTGGATTTTAGGATGATCAAGGGGATATACCTTGGGTATTTTATATTTTAATTATGCACTATTAATTTATTACATATTTTATTAATTCTTATTTTATTTTTTTAGTCATGTGGACATGCATGTAGTGTTTTATATTTATCATGGCCACTTTTATGAGTCTATTTTAATATTTTGTTGCTTTTTCATTTATTTATACTATTTTCGCTACTTGTTAATTCATATTTGATTATTTTTATGGTACTCTAATTATGGGGGTATAATCTCCCCATCATATCATCATTATACCCTAGCTTCTTGTCAACATCTTCTGGTATATGGGGAGGTGTTCTTGAAAGAATGTGACCAACCAGCTCATGGCACAGTTTCAGTGGCTCTTGAGTTGGGACATTACACCAAAAGGCTCCAAAATGGATAATTCATAAACATTATATGATATATGGACTAAATATGTCCATAAAATGGGATTTGAGCAAGTTTTTTGGTTATTTTACCCCATATACATTTATTTTACCCCCACCCCAGAAATCCATTTTTAACATTAAGCACAGTAAATAATTTTTAATATTTTAACTATTCATTTTATTAAAAAATTATGAAAAAAAATTTATATAAAATTAATTTTGACTATTATAAATATTAAATCCATTTTTACATATTGAATTTAAATAATTTGAAAGTTTTAATTTAAAATTAAACCCATAGAAGAGACGAATAAGATGTTTTACATGTAATTTTTTTTATAAATACATACATTTTTTCTATAATAATTCAACATGAATTTGGTTCGGATGACCTAAATTGGTCTTATAATAACATAATTAAATAAGTTTTATTTGATAACTGTTTTAAATAATAATATTATTTTTATATTATTAACAAGCAAAGATCAATTTAAAAAAATAGTCTTTTCAATATTCACCAAGAAATTAATGTTATTCAAACAAATCTACAAAAAACTCAACCAATAAAAAATTGACATTTAAATTTCAGAAATATAGTTTATTTTTTCAAAATAATTTAGTATAATTGAAAAAAATTACTTTTATATTTTTCCCAAAACGAAATAATAACATATTTCGATAAAATGTAATTTTTTAAACATATAAAGACTTTATTACAAATTAAATACTTTTATGTAAATATGATTTCATTATATAAATACATTATATATAATTTTAAAAATTCCTTTATTCATATATTTACCTCTATGTTTAATGGCTAGGTTATAACAGTCATGTTAAAATAATAATATTAATTGTATATTATGGTTCTTTAAAACTCGAAGCTTCCCGTAACTCATGATATCAAATAAATTATATTTTTTAAATATATAAATTTCATAAAAAATATGGGGGTTACATTATACCACCCTTAAAATGATTTTATCCATTAAAATAAATAGATATGATTTAAATAAATTATGATAACTTTTCTTCATCATAACCAAAACTTCCCACATTATTTTATAAAATTTTTTGTTTCACTACTAAACATTGACCAAGTGAGTTATCTTGTTTCAATGAAAATTATCTATATGATCCAAAATATCCTCCAGTTTTTTCTTATAATAAATATCATTCTCCAATGGTATGACATCTGAATTTATTACATGTGAAAGATTGGGTATGTACTTCTTTAAGAGTGATAAAAGGAACACTTCGTGGAATTTATTGATGTTCTCTTGAAGAAAAAATTGGTAAGTTACCATCTAGATACAATAAAAAAAATCAATAAACTGAAATACCAAGGGATTATTTTTAACTTATTTCCAAATCACTTTGCCTTTTTCTATTTATACATTCTTATATTCACCTTATCACCATCTTCGAATTCTAGATCATGCCTGAGGACTCTAAAATATTATTGTCTTTAGCGTGTAGACACAAAAAATTATTATTTCTTAAATGATATTAAAAATATCACAATAATATCATCCCACATAATAAACTTCATTGACATGCACTACAAAAACCTTTAGTCATTTACTAAGGAATGAAACATAAGAAAGGGTGTGATCAGATGCTCAATAAGGGTATACAAGGGACATATCAACCAATGATCAAATTAAATCATAATATAGTAATTATGGTATGAGAATATGAATATAGCTTAAATATTTTATACTAAATATATCATGGGTTGTTTAAAATTATTCATGGTATAAAACATTATAAATGCAATATATATGAACCATAAGAGTTAGAAATCCTCCGAAACAAAGCATGAACCATATGTTTAGGTCATTCAAGTGTTAGACCAACATAGGTATGAAAATAATTTCATAAGTCAATATTAAAATATAAGACCATAAAATAATAATGGGAAAGTAATTAACACAAGTTTACCATTTCATAACATACAAAATAGCATCACCTGTTTCACATAGTAGATCAAGAACATCGGCCTTTTTCACATAACTGATCAAGCACATCAGTTTGTTTCTCATCATTATCTTATGTGATATAAATCTGTACCCAATGCATTAGAGGGTAAAAAAATCCCATCCATTTCTCCATATATACATTTTTATTCCACAAAATATTAAAACATTCATCGTATCATAACCCATGATAAATGAAATCACTTTTATAAACATTTTATCATAACATAGCCCAAGGAATGAAAACAATTATCATAAAAATTTCACATAATAATCAAATCATAACCCATAGTGAAGGAATAGTTTTAATGAATATCATTTCATCATACTCATAATCATAAAACATTCAAATAAATAATTGAGTTATTACCATCGGGTCATATCCCCGGTAAAATATAAGAAATTATTGATTTTGTTGTTGACGATAAACAGAAATTCTATAAAATATCATTAAAACATTCTTGATAAAAATATTATTTTCCTTTGAAATCAATTAATTAAAATATTAAAAATTCCAAAATATCATGTAAAAAATTTTATTTCATAATAACCATGAAAACATGTAAATTAATCTTCAAATAATTGATTGGTCATGATAGTGGAAAATTATGTTCATTTCAAACTAGCTTAAATGATTATTCCTTTCACATTTTAAGTAAAAGGATAGAAGATTCTTGTTTGGAAAAATAAAATAAGATTACATTTAGAATATTTTTAAAAAAATTAATTAATGGGTAAAAATTTCATCAAAAATAATATCATAATATTAAAAAATTCTACAAAACATTTTTAGAAAACCGAGAAATGGAAGAAAAAGAGTTTTTGAGGGAAGAGAGAAATAATGTCGATTTTTTTTAAAGACATTACAATGGTATCAATAGTTTTTAATGAGAATAAAATAATATAGAAACACATATTACACATAAATAAAAATACAATAATAAAATTAATGATTTTCATTATATTTATATCATAATATTTCATCATCAGAATCAGAATCATAAACAAGTTCGATAAACAATCGGATAGTAACATAAAAAGATTTATCACTATGGTAAATTTTGAATCATAATCCCCATGAAATAAATAACCATATATGGATATGTAAATCACCTCAAAATTAATAATAATAATCATGAAAAAAATTCATGTGTAGTATATGCACCACACAAAAGAAATAAGTGGTGAATATGTATTGTGCCACATATAGATAAATGTGAGATGGAAATATCTTACCTTGAGTCTATAATTACTTGGTAATAATTATAAATTCCTATATAATACATATAATATTGTTATTAATATATTATATGACCATAATATTAAATATAATACCATATATTATTTTTGTATGACCTTTAATTTCCCGTTTATTAACAATTCCTTATTAAAGTCATGTTTCGGGTAATAACTACTTCATTTTACATGTATTTTTTGGTTTTGTATATTTTATAATTTTACATTGATCATGGTTCCATAATCTATATAATTTTAAATATTTTATTAATATAATATATATTATTTATTTATTTATTTAAAGTTATCCATATAAGTGATAGATAGAAAATCTATTACACTAGTCATGGAGACAGTAGGTCATACGTATGCATGAACATTGTTTCCATATTCTCGATAGATAGAATAAAAGTTATTTAGTTAATATATAAAAATTATATATTCATTAATATTTCTTATATCTCATATATATAAATTAAATTTATCATTATTACCATTCTTTTAAATCATAGGTGATAAGCTAATCACATCCCTCTGTGATGTGGTAGTCCATTGTACACACAAGTGTCGTTATTGAATTCCAATGGAATGAAAAGTAAGAAGTATTATGTGATATTATAATTTAAGAAGCATTATTATATTATGAATATCCTATATATTATTAATATACATTATTATATCCTTTCTTTATATTCATTGATAGAAAATGATTTTCATTGGTTCGTGAGGTTGTAGTTCATCTTACACATAATTGATTTTATCATTTCCCATTTGATGGAAGTGGTAATAAATGTATTTTATTACACTAATATAATAAAATATAAGTATATTTTATATAATTTTATTATAAAAACATAACAATTTAATAATATTTTAATGAATAGGAACATTAAATTAAATAGAAACTCTTATTTAAGAGTGATATCTCTTCTTAGGAAAACCTCATTTGGTTTTCACAAAAATACATCCTAGGTTGTCTTATTGATCAATATAAGTCATCTAGGATTTTATTAATGGATTAATTAAAGGGTTTTCATAGGTAATTTCCTAATCAATGTGTTTTATAATTGTGAAAAAAATATGATAGGTTTTCCCTTTTATGAGTGGGGGAGAGGTCACTCATGGAATTTTATAATGAAAATGTTTACCCAAATTTTTCACATTACACAAGAATCAAAAGTTTACCATTATTATATTAGAAAAGAATAAAATATGGCCATAAATTCGGATTTAAATAAAATGGTCATTTTACTCTTTATCTTTTTAGTTTAGCTCGCTGGTAAACCCATTTTCACAATAACCACTATAATTAATTTTTATTGTCTTTAATATTCATTTTCCTGAAAAAATAATTTGATCCAATTATATAATATTAATAATACTTAATCCAAATATAAAATCCATTTTAATTTATTCTATTCCTATAAGTGAAAAAATTTACATTAAAACTATACTCACATATGGGACAAAGAAGCGGTTTTCCAAAGTGAAAATTTTCATAAGTATGGAAAAGATTTATATCAAATTTAAACATCAATTTGATTCCAATAAAATATATTCATTTAATAATTACATAAATATACTAAAATTACATTTAAAATATTTTTAGAAAACATGGAACATTTTAAATTCTTTAAATGAAATGTAAATTTTTAATAATAATAAGTATTTTCCACGACTCACTAAAAATAAATCTCTTATAAAATTATCCTAAATCTACTCAAACAGAATTTTGACATGTAAATTTCAAAAATAAATATTATTTTTCTAAATTAAATTTTATAATATTGAAAGAGAATTATCGTATTTTTATAAAAAGGAATGAAAAATAGTTTTTGACAAAATATTATTTTGAAAAAATAAAAAGACTTTACAAAAAACTAAGTTCCTTTTTTATCAATATGATTTATTTGTATAAACCCATTATACTAAATTTTAAAACTAGGATGTTACTATTAATTCCAATAACTTCAATTGTTAGATTATTAGGGTCATGTTTAAATAATAATATTAATAGTATATTATGGTAAGTTAAAACTCGGTGTCACGTATAACCAACGATAGTGAAGAAATTAAATTTATTAAAAAAATAATTTCATAAAAATAATAGGGTGTTACAAAAATATTAAAAAAAATTAAACACATAAATAAAACTAAGAAACAGGATATGTAAATAGGAAACTAAATATATAAATATAAAACAGTTATAAAATATCTAGTAGAATCAATAAATAAATAATAAAAAAATATAAACTTATATAAACTATAAAAGAGATTGAAATAAATGGAATATAACATGTCAGATAATAATATATCTAATAAATGAGAATCATAGTCAATTATAATAAAATATAAATCAAGGTAATGGAAATATAATCATGGGATTATTCTAAACATCCAATAAGATGATCCCAAACATACTCATGAGGAACCATCTACCATCCATATTGAAGAAGTTGTTAGAAATTACGCACCCAGTTTTCTCCAACCATCCTCACTAGTGAAACTGGCCTAGTAGGGGATCTAACACACAACTAAGGCCCTCCGTTATATACATAAACATGACATTCATAGAAACTATCTTTTAAAATATCATTACAACACATATGTTCCCCATGATATCAATATAATATGGTTAATAAATATGTGTGATGTATCAGACATGCATAAATAATAAACCACAAGGAACCTCATTCCAATAACACACTTTAACTACACATCCTTCTCACTAAATTCCCTCAAGTTTTCATTAAAATATGATCAATAATCACACTCATCCAATAAAATCATATTAAATTAGGTTCCATGGGAATTAAGTCAATTGTGTATCTAAAATTATGAAACCCTATTTATAAAAGGACAAATTAGGCCTTTGGTTTCAAACTAGTATTACCATTTCAAAAACATCCTTTTCACAACATGTTTTTTTTCTTAAAATCATTTTTTATTATTAAAATGATCCTCTAAATTATACAATAGTAACAATGTTTTAAAATTTCATTTTAAAAACTAATTTGAAGTCAAAATTTATTTTAAAACCTATTATAACTATGTATAATTCCCATACTAGAACCATCAAAATCAATAATCAATTAAATCATCAAGGGATAACATTTATAAATAATGATATAACCACAATAAACATATATATTCAATAAAAACATAATAACCTATTAAATTTACTCATTAAAGTTGTATCAACCTAAAATTATAAATGTAGAATATTTTATTTGATAAAATATATCTAATCAAACACCAATATTAAAAAAAATCTAAAAATATAAATTCATTATATTTATCATCTTCGATATCTTGCGAGACATGCATCCTCAAGTCTAAAGGAACCATAAAATAGAATACTATTATAAACTAGCCATTAAAAATGTGGGATGAAATATTACTAACTAAATAATTAAAATTATATAGTTTATACATGTATAAAATAGTTTCAGTATATATCTACTGATTATAAATAAAATAACAATCATTTGAAAGAAAAAGAAATGTTTTTTGCCAAACATATTTTTCAAACAAAAAAGTTTCATCGTGTTTTGAGAAATTAATTTAATCATAATTATTAACAATTTTAGAAAATATAATTATGAAAATAAATCTATTTTTTAAATCATCATATAAAAATTATCATAGTGTTTATTTTTGGTATTTATTTGAAATTTTTAATTTTTTTATAAATAGTGAAAAATAATTTTAACACCCGAGATTTTATGAGAAATATTTTGTATTTATGTATTATGTTATATAAAAAAATATTTCACTAAACATATCATTGTCTTGGCTTGTGTTACACGCAAGAGAATCCTTCCTCGATAGCTTGTGTTATACGCAATACCGAGTTTCACTAAACAACGATATGTTATTAAAATATTTTATAAACTAGCCATTATGAATAGTAAAACCCATTTTTTAAAATTTTATAAATTTTAACAATCAAAAATGGACTTCATTTTTGGATTTGGAATATCTAAATTAGCCTATGGTGAATTTTTGGTATTTTTATGAAAACTATAATTTTTTTATGAATAGTGAAAAAACATGGTTACTATTTAAAACCCGACTTTTTATTTATTAATTATTTATTTTATGTAAATTTTTTTAGGTAATAGTTGATACATAATACCTATATATGTTCAATTTAATTCATTGGAGTCATTTTATAATAATTTTATATATATAAAAATTTTAATAAACTTTTCAACGTCTTTTATCTACCTCCTAGGAGATTTTTTCGGATTGACATAAAACATAATTTTACCGCTTCTGTGAGTGTAATTTAAAAAATTTGAGAGACACGATTAGTATCAAAGATTAAAATGTGGTTCAATAAGTTAAAAATAATTTTTGATGAATAGTAACTTTTAAATTTTTATTATCATTGTTAAAAGTAAATAGGGTAATTAAGGGTAAAAATGATATTATTATTACCCTAAAACATGTCCTAATTCTATTGGATAAGTTTAATTCGACCAAAAACAACCTTAGGAATAAAATATGACCATTTAGGTCAACTTGGATTAGATTAGGACATTTAATATTATTTTATTTAAAGAATTGTTTAAATAGTTAAAATAAAAGTTTAATAACTAAAACATTTTTAATATAGGCTTATATGTAAGATAAAATTAAATATAAATATTCTTTTGAAATTTAAAAAGATTTCATACATAATGGTATTTTATTTGTAATTTTTAGACATTAAATAAGTTAGTTTATTTAAGACACAATGATGATGTAGTAATTACCTTATTAATGAAATATTAATATAATTAATGTTATAAATACACAAATAAATTTAATTTGGGACTTTTTATAAATTCCACTAATTGTTTAGTTTAATATTACATGTTATTATTGATTAAATTAAATTTTTTCAAACTAATCGTGATGTTATTATTTTCACAAAAAATCAATTACCAAATAGTTTCCAAATTGACATAAAATAGTTTTTAAAACAAATATTATATTATTAATTGTTCTTATAATCCTAAGAATCTAAGGTTCGGCCAAAGGACAAAGATAAGGTTATATATATAAATAATTAACAACTTGGGGTTCTTTTGTCTTGTAATAGTAATTTTATTAACTATATAGTGTAAGAAATCATGAAGACACCGTAAAAGATAAATTATTTAACATAGAGTTAAATCTAAATGATAATGTTAAAATAGTAACCTAAACTTTTCTAAAATATATTTTAAGATATTTTTTCTATATATCCCCACCTTATATTTTATATAAATTAATTTGGAGCTATTAAAAACAGAATATGACTTTATAATAAAATAATATTATAAGTTTTTTCTAAGGGGCCCCTCTCCTCAATTATAAATGGGAACCTTCTCCAACTCCACTTTACACAACATTGAGCCTTCAAGATCGGCCAAACCCTGCCAATTTATCTTCTCCACTTCCCTATGATATTTTAGAGGTCCTGGTCTTCTTCAAAGACCAATTTTAGTTTCCTAAGAGGAAGTTTAAAAGAGGCGTGTCGAAGAAGACGTAATATTCATTACCGATTCATTCAAATTTATTTCTTCTTATACTTCCTCTTCTTTTATTGTTTCATATTGAAGTAATAAAATCAGTATCACTCATATACGGATATGTTATTATAAATATGAAACCACCCTATTTCACCTTCTATCCATTCTACGGAAAATGAAATCATTGTGCGTGCATACGTACGGAATACCGTCTCCACGTCATGGTGTAATATGTTTTCCATCACCACCTTACTTGGATGGGTATAATGGTTTAAAGAATAACTATATATGATTATCGTAAAGTTATATTGATTCTGAAATAGTATACATACACTCCAATACAATTCCACGATAATGGGAACAAAATCATCGCTCGTGGGTACGTACGGCCTACCGTCTCCACGATGTGATGTGACTCGTTCTACATGATCTTCATTGAATAATGATTATATAAATGAGTTTAATGAATAAATATGATATATATTATACTAATACCATTCTTTAAATTAGTTATATATAACCTAAAAAGAAGAATAAGAATTTATTCGATCAAACACGCATAAGAACAAAGAGAAAAAAAACACCCGAATAACAACTAGGAATGAAATATTACTAATAAGAATATAAGAATATGAAAATATATTATATCATAACAATGTGTATGATTCTAGAATAAGACAATGACATTATTTAAATCCTTATATAGTAGTTTCGCACACTTATGAAGAAAATCGGACCTAAGGTAAGGGAAAATCTCACAATCTAATTTTTATCCGAGATTGTTTATACTTCAGAGATTACTGGGGCATATTTATCATCCACATCCAGGTTTCCTCAATATGTAATATTACTTCCATCCACCTACAATTTTTTAAATCCAATTTTACCCATTTGTGAGTTTTTAGTAAATGATATGAAAGGAATCTTTTTCCGTTTTTAGTACGAGGTACTTTTTGACCTTTCTAGCCAAAGTATGAGAAGAATGTTATTCATTAACTTATACGGAATGAATGAATATTTAGAACATTATTTCTATGAAGCTTCCTTTACAATTTTTCATGTTTATTTTTAATTATCTTCTTTTAGTTTAAAATTTCATGACATGTTAAGAAAAGAAAATTGTTTTTGAAGAAGAAAGGATATTTTCCTCAAAAATGGAGTTCAATTGTTTTATCAAAATTATTTTCCATCTAAGATAATATAGGGTTCTATTTCTATACCTATTTTTACATTGATTTTATTATGATGGAATTATTTTTATGAAGTCATTTTATCTTATATAGTTTATGATGGCATGATGTTTAAGAATCCCATTTTTATTACATGGGTTATGCTATGATATATGATTTATTATTTTGTGTCACACATAAGAATGGTATCATTATTAGATGGGTGGGACCTATATCTCCATCCAAATTATTGTGTAAAGATTAATATCTCATGAGATAAACATGGCTAGAATGACAGGTTAATCTGGTTCAGTGATACAGGACTGAAATGAGGAGTGAACTTGGTTCATAAATGGACATTGTCCGCTAAGATAGTTTTAGAAATGTGTCTTGACTATAGAGAAATGATTCTCTATGATTATGTGTGTATACCACGAAGTTTCATGATTTATGTTATCATTATTGGGATTAAATTTCACTACAATTATTTATCCCAAGTTATGATATTATGATCTCTTTTGTAGGTTAAGTTTTTCAAAATTTTATGTTCTTATGAATATGATATGATTGATATTTCTTTTGTTTACCCTTGCTAAACATTTGAGCTCACCCTTTTGTATGTTTTCTTTTCCCCAAGTTATGAACATGGGTATTACGTATGATATGCCAAAAGGGACTCTAGATATGATAAAATAAATGGGAGACGATGTAGTTGATTTATGACCAAGTTGTTTATGTTTCCCAGTTTCTAGAGACATTATACCTTTACATTCCTTTCATGGTTTTCTTATATATTGCAATAAGTGTGCTTAAATTTTGATGTAATAACAATTTATGTAATGTATGGGTCATTATAGTTGGTATCAGAGTAAGGGTATAGTCAACCTTTGGAAACTAGGATGTGAATGTCGTAGTAAGAACCCTAAGGATATTTCCTTGAATAGAACACAATATTAGTGTTTTAGAAATGTCCATGAATCGCCTACGATAAGACCTAAATCAAGAAATTTTATTCTTGATTATGTGGTTTTACTATTATGATTAGTGTTTCTCACCCTATGCTTATTGGTTTTAGTCAATGTCTGGAACCCTAAGGAACTGTGTTAATGCTTAATGCGACGTGCAATGCAATGATTGTCACCCGGAGAAACCAAACATTATGGGAGATGGAATGAAAAATCTTGTATCCATGCTCACACAAATTTCACAAGCTATGAATCCAGCAGGACTTCCAAACGAGCAAAGGAAGGAGGAACATTCTTTTATATCCTTTATGAGGTAGCGTCCACCATCATTCAGTGGGTCTACTGATCCATTAGTGGCTGAACAATGGATCATTACCACTGAAAATATATTTTCAGTTCTTCAATGTTCTTAACATGATAAAGTCCTCTTATCAGTATATCATTTGGAAGGTGAATCTGATCAATGGTGGAATCTTATCAAGAATATGAGGCCACGAGATGAAATTGAGTCCATGGAATGTGACGAGTTCAAGAACATATTTCTCAATAAGTACTTCCCTCATATTCTTCGAACAGAGATGGAGAAGGAGTTTCTTGAACTAAAGGAAAAGGATGATGAATCTATTGGTACCTACAAAGAAAATTTTACATGACATGCAAGGTACACTTATGGTATTATTATCCAAAATTAGAGTAAGACTGATAGATTCTCTATTGGCTTACAACCAAGTCTTCGAAGGGTGTTAGCCATAACGGACTTCAATAGCTATGTGGAAATCGTTCGATGTCCTCTCATGGTTGAGATGGAGATTGGAGTAACATATCAGTCATATGTGTTTGATAAAAAGAGGAAAATGGAATTCAAAGGAAAATCTAAAGATCACACTGAAAAGAAGAAGTGTTTCCCCTTATTATCAAAGTAGGGAAAGAAACATGGAGGGAGTTGTCTTAATTTGACATGTAAATGTTTCAAATGTAGAAAATAAGGTCATCGGGAATTTGAATGACACAATCATGGGAAGAAGATGTCTACTGATGCGAACAAAGAAAAGGCTACATAGAGTGCACCTCCTACACTTCAGTGTTGTAAGTGCAAAGAAATGTGGGCATTATGCTAATCAATGCCCTAATTCAAGGGTGGTTGATGATGATCGACATCAACAAACTCTTAAGGATAAAGACAAAGGAATGTCTCATGGAATTTCTATCAGTGATGTGGAGTACGATAACGAAGTGGTGAAAGGTACACTTACCATCCACTATAAAGTAGCAAATGTTTAATTTGATTCTGGATCCACCCAATCTTTTATTTCAGAAGAATTTTCAAAGGGTATCACTGTATTACCTCAACAATTAGATGTTGAGTTATCTGTGACAACCCCTAATGGCCCAACGGTCTCATCAAAATTTTACAATTCCTCTCCGACTGAAGTTTGTGGGAAAGTGCTTATTTTAAATCTTTTGATACTTCCTATAGTGGAATTTGATGTGATTTGTGGAATGGATTGGTTTTCATTATATGGATCTCATATCAATTGAGATCTGACCTTTTATAAGGAAATAGAAAGATGGTCGAGACCAGAAACAGTAACTGAGATCCGAAGTTTTCATGGTTTGGCTGGATAGTATTGATGTTTTGTGAAATATTTGTCACGATTATCTTTTCCACTCACCAGGTTTACTCAAAAGGAGTTAAGTTCGTTTGGATAGAGGAGTGTGAAGAGAATTTCAAAGAGTTAAAAAGAAGTTTATATAGTTCACATGTGCTCACACTGGCTTGTAGTGGAGAAAGGTTTGTGATCTACAGTGATACATCCAAGAAAGGGCTAGGGTGTGTTCTCATGAAAAATGAAATGGTGATAGATTATGCCTCATGAAATTTGAAATTCCATGAGAAAAAATACCCAACTCATGATTTGGTGTTAGCTGCGGTAATCTTTCCATTATAGGTATGTAGGCATTATCTTTATGGTGAAAGGTGTGATATTTATACTGATCATAAATGGTTAATATATATATTCACACAAAAGGAGATGAATATGCACCAATGAAGATGGTTGGAACTGATTAAGTATTATGACTTATCAATTAATTATCACCCTGGGAAAGAAAACAAGGTGGCAGACGCATTAAGCCTACAAGAAAATGTAATCTTATCCAGGAGGAGGATCACAAAAGATCCAATATTTATGGATTTACAAAGGATGGATCTTGGAATTATAATGGAAGGGAAGAAATATTATCTTTCTCAAATGAATGTTCAACCATATATACATGCGAAGATTAAAGAGGCACAGAATGAAGATGTAGAGTTACAAAAAAAGCTGAAAAATGTTCCTGAATTCATCCTTGATTGTGATGGGATAATAAGGATTAGGAATCGAGTTTGTTTTCTTTCCATCCCAGAATTAAAGAAGGAGCAGCTGGATGAGGCTCATAGTTCTTCATTCTCTATTCATCTTGGAATCACGAAGATGTATAGGGACCTGAAAGAGTACTTCTGGTGGGATGGAATGAAAAGAGATATTGCTGAATATAACTCTCGATGCTTGGTTTGTCAACAAGTTAAAGCTGAGAGACAGAAGTATAATGGGATGTTACAACCATTACCCATACCCGAATGGAAATGGGAAAACATCACTATGGACTTTGTCACTAGACTTCCAAAAACTTCCAAATGCAATAATGCTATCTGGGTTATAGTTTATCGTCTTACAAAGTCGGCACACTTCATTGCAATTAAAGAGGATTTCTCTCTTGAACAACTTGCCAGGATATATGTAAAGGAAGTGGTAAGATTGCATGGAGTACCACATTATATTATATCTGATCGGGATCCGTGGTTGACCGCAATGTTTTGTTGAATACTTCTGCATACTCGGGATACAGAGTTGAGTTTCAGCACTGCTTATCATCCTCAGCCAGACGGTCAGTCTGAGAGAACAATTCAAACTCTAGAAGATATGTTATGAGCTTTCTCTATGGATTTTTGATGTTTTTGGGATCAACACCTACCTTTGGTGAAATTTTATTATAATAATATCTTTCACTCCAGTATTTAGATGGCTCCTTATGAAGCTCTCTACAGAATGAAATGCCTAACTCCAACTTGCTGGGATGAAGTTGGGGAAAGCAAGCTATTAGGACCAGATCTTGTGGATGAGATTGAATAAAAGGTATGATCTATTCAACATCACATAAATGTAGCTCAGAGTCGAGAAAAATATTATGCCAAAAACCTAATAAAAGACCTAGAGTTTGAAGTGGGTGATAATGTGTTCTTACGAATTCCTCCTTGGAAGAGAGTAAGGTGATTTGGAAAGAAGGGAAATCTAAGCCCTTGATATATTGGTCCTTTTGAAATACTGGATCGTATTGGGATGGTAGCTTACTAATTAGCACTTCCACAAAATATCTCTCATGTTCATGGTGTGTTCCTTGTATCTCTCCTGAGAAATTACATACCTGATCCTTCACATGTACTCCACTTAGAAGTTGTACCATTGGAGCAAGACATTTCTTATGAAGAACAGCCGATAGAGATTCTGGATCGTAGCGAAAAAGTCCTACAGAACAAGACCACTCGCTTGGTTAAAGTTTTATGGAGGAACCACCAATTAGAAGAATCTACATGGGATCTTGAGGATATTATAAGGGAGAGGTATCCTCATTTGTTTGTTACAAATTGATGAATTTCGAGGGTGAAATATATTTTAAGGGGGTAGAATATAACAACTGATATTTTATGTGAAATATTTTGTCTTTATGTATTATGTTATATAAAATAATCTTTCACTACACACAACACGGTCTTCACTTGCGTTACATGCAAGAGAAACCTTCCTCGTTAGCTTGCATTGTACGGAATACCGAGTTTCACTAAACAAAAATATGCTATTAAAATATTATATAAACTAGCTGATATGAATAGTAAAACCCAATTTTATAAATTTTATAAATTTTATCATTTATAATGGACTTCATTTTTTTATTCTGAATATCGTAATTAGCATAGGGTGAATTTTTGGTATTTTTCTGAAAACTATCAATTTTTGATGAATAGTGAATACACTGGGTTACTATTTAAAAACGACTTTTTATTTAATAATTATTTATTTTATTTAAATTTATTTTAGGTAAAAATTTATACATAATACCTATATATTTTCAATGTAATTCATTAGAGTCATTTTATAATAATTTTAAATATATAAAAATTTTATTGAACTTTTCACCGTCTTTTTCCATCCTCTTAGGAGCTTTTTGCAAATTGACATAAAACAAAATTTTACAACATCTGTTAGTGGAATTTCGAAAATCTGAGAGACACGGTTAGTATCAAGGAGTAAAATTTGGTTCAATAAGATAAAAATAATTTTTTTAAATGGTAACTTTTTTCTTTTATTTACCACGGTTAAAAGTAAATTGGGTAATTAAGGGTAAAAATGATATTATTATTATTAACCTGACATATGTACTAATTCTATAGGATAAGTTTAATTAGACCAAAAAAACCATTGGAATACAATATGACCATTTAGGTCCATATGGATTATATTAGGTCATTTAATATTATTTTATTTAAAGAAGAGTTGAAAAAGTTAAAATCAAAGTTAAATAACTTAAAAAAATTAATATAGGGTTATAAAAAAGATAGAATAGACAATAAATATTAATTAGAAATCTAAAATGATTTCTAACATAATGGTATTTTATTTGTAATTTTTATACATTAAATAAGTTAATTGATTTATGACATAATGATGATGCAGTAATTACCTTATTAAAGAAATATTAACACAATTGATGTTATAAATACCCAAATTAATATAATTTGGAACTTTTTATAAATTACACTAATATTTATGTTAATATCACATGCTTGTATTGATTCAATTAACTTTGTTCGAACTAATCATGATGTTATGTTTTCACAAAAAAATCAATTACCAAGTAGGGTCAAAATTGACATAATATAGTTTTTTTAAATATTATATAATTAATTGTTATTATATTCCTAAAAATATATTTTTCTGTAAAATGACTTAGATAAGGTTATATATATTAATAATGAACAACTTGGGGTTCGTTTGTCTTGTTTTATTATGTTTATTAACCATATAGTGTAGGAAAACAAGAAGACACTATAAAAGTTAAATTATTGAACATAGAGTTAAATCTAAATGATAAGGTTAAAATAGTAACCTAGACAGGTCTAAAATCTATTGGTTGAGATTATTTTGGTCCATCCCCATCGTAGCATCACAATAAATCAATTTGGAGCTATTAAAAACCAAATAAGACTTTATAATAAAATAATATTTTAAGTTTTTCCTAAGGTGCCCCTCTCCTCCCATATAAAAGGTCACATCCTCCCTCTTTTCTTTTCACAACATTGATCCTTCATGCTCGGCCAAACCCTACCAATTTCTCTTCTCCAATTCTCTAGTAATATTCTAGAGGTCCTAGTATTCTTCAAAGACCAATTTTAGTCCCCTAAGAGGATGTTTCAAAGAGGCATGTCGAAGAAGAGGTAATATCTGTAACCGATTTTTTAAAATTTATTTCTTCTTCTACATCCTCTTATTTAGATATTTCATTATGAATTAATAACATTAGTATCAATCATATAATTATATGTTATTATATATATTAAACAACCCTATTTCACCTTCTATCCATCATACGGAAAATGAAATCACTGTGCGTGCTTACGTACGGAATACTGTCTCCACGTCGTGGTGTAATATTTTTTCCGTCACCACATTACTTGGATGGGTATAACGGTGTTAGGAATAACTATATATGATTATTGTAAATTTATATTGATTATGAAATAGTATACATACACTCCAATACAATTCCACGATCATGGGATTGATATCATCGCTCGTGCGTACGTACGGCCTACCGTCTCCACGATGTGATGAGACTCATCCTTCATGATCTTCATTGAATAATGATAATATAAATTAATTGAATGAATATATATGATCTATATTATAATAATACAATTCTGGAAGAAAGGTATCTATAACCTAAAAAGTTGAATAAGAATTTATTCGACAAAATATGCATAAGAACAAAAAGCAACAAACAGCCGAATAACAAGTATCAATAAAATATTACTAATAAGAAGCTAAGAATATGACCATATATATTATCATAAAAATAAGTATGATTATAGAATAAGTCAATGAAATTATTTAAATCATTATACAGGAGGTTTAGACACCTATAAAGCAAATCAGACCTAAGGTAAGGGAAAATCTCAGAATTTCATTTTTATCCGAGATTGTATATATTCCAACATTTACTAGGGCATATTTATCATACAAATCCATGTTTCATCAATATTTAATATTATTTCCATCCACCTACAATTGTTTAAATCCAATTTTACCCATTGGTGAGTTTTTAGTAAAATATATGAAAAGAATCTTTTGTCGTTTTTAGTACGAGTTACTTTTTGACTTTTCCGGCCAAAGTACGAGAAGAATGTTTTTATTTAACTTATACGGTATGAGTGGATTTTTAGAACATTATTTCCATAAAGATTTTTGTACAAGATTTCATGTTTATTTTTAATTATCTTCTTTTAAATTAAAATATTATGACATGTTAATAATGGAAAAATATTTTTGAATTAGAAAGGATATTTTTCTAAAGAATGGAGTTCAAGTGTTTTATCAAAATTATTTTCCATCTAAGATAATATAGGGTTCTGTTTCTATACCTATTTTTACATTGATTATAGTATGATGAAATTATTTTTATGAATTCCTCTTATCTTATATGATTTATGATGGCATGATGTTTATGAATCCGATTTTAATTAATGGGAAATGCTATGATATATGATTTATGATTTTGTGGCACACAATAGAATGTTATTATTATGATATGGGTGGGACCTATATCTCCCTCCAATGCACTGGGTAAAAATTTATTTCTCATGAGATAGACATGGATGGAATGGAAAGTTAATCTGGTTCAGTGATATAGGACTGAAACAAGGAGTGAACTCGGTTCAGAAATGGAATTTTTCTGCTAAAATGTCTTGGAAATGAGTCTTGACTACTAAGAAATGATTCTCTATGATTATGTGTGTATGCCACAATGTTTATTGTTTTATGTTATTATTATTGGGATAACATTTCACTACTATGATTTATCCAATGTTATGATATTATGATATGTTTTTCATGTTAAGATTTTAAAAATTTTATGTTCTTATGAATATGATATGGTTGATATTTATTTTGGTTACCCTTACTGAGCATTTGAGCTCACCCTTTTGTATGTTTTCTTTTCCCTAGGTCATGAAGAAGTTTATTTAGTATGATATACCAAAATGGACTCAAGATATGATAAAATAAAAGGGAGATGATGTAGATGATTTATGAACCGGTTGTTTATTTTTCCCAGTTTCTAATGACTCTATACCTATATGGTCCTTTCATGGTTTTGTTATATGTGGTAATAAGTGTGCCTAAATTTTGAAGTAATAACAATTTTTTTAATGTATGGGTCGTTATAATAATGGATTTTATTGAAATTATCTTTTTCAATTAATACAAGGTTAAATTAAATTTTAAATTCGCATTCAAGTAAAATTATCCCAATTAAATTTAAATTTACCTAATTTATGAAATTAGAATTAATTTCATATTAAATTTTGATATTAAAATCTTCAATACTGAAGATAATTTTCTATTTGAAATCCAGATTTTTCATCGCATATGTGGGTGTAATTTTAAATTGGATACTTTAACTTTTTTAAATATCATTACAAAAAATGGATTCAATATTTTAAATCATAATAATTTATATTATCAAAATATTTATAACTAATTTTTGACCATTATGAATAGTAAAAGATGTAAAAATTAATTATCATGGTTAAGGTAAAAACTAATTTACTATGGTATAAACAAAAATTATAATGTTTAAAAAGAAATAAAAACCTTTAAAATACCTTTTTTAAAATAATGTATATAATTTATCCTCTATAAGGGTCGATAATGACCCATTTTTTAGGATTTTTACAAAATAAAAACATCGGCCTAATTGATTCTTTTAAGAAATTCTATTTGTGTGCTCTCTCCCACTTATAAAAGGTCACCCACTCTCCTCCCATCTTCACACTTATAATACCTTTTTTACAATCCATTATAAAATCTCTTCTTTACTCCAATAAAAATATCCTAATTTCCATAGATTTATTATAAATTTATCCTTGGGAGGATTTTTGTAAAAACTAAAGAGGTCATCTCCACTTCCATTAAATGGGAAATAAAACCATCAATCGTGTGTACGATGGACTACCGCCCCACAAACAGATGTAATTAATTTTCTATAACCACCTTCAAATTATAGATATAATGATGGATAAAAAACATTTAAAATATATTTATGAAATTATTATAATTATTTAATTATACAATCACATATCCCTTCTAACATTTTATATCATTTAAAATATGATAATGTCACTCGTGTTCACGACGGCCAACCGCCTCGTGAAGCGATGTGATTTGTTTTTCATAAACAAATTTCATGGAAAGTAATAAGGATAAATTTAATGAACATATGTGATATATATTTGTGGTTATTTATTCATTAAAATTAATATATCTCCCACATCCTTACACTTTCACTCTTTAATTCAATTACATCATCACTCGTTGGTATGAATGGCCTACCATATCCACGAAGCGATGTGATCCATTGTTCATGTTAAAATATAAATAATGATGATAAAATTATATTTAATGAAGAAAAATTATATTTATAACATTAATATAATTTTTTATATGATGGACCAATATAAATTTCAAAATAACCAAAAAATTCATGTTAAAACACGCATGATAAAACATGGTATTTATCACTCAAAGCAATAATAAAAATGAATGATTATTAATTAAAAAGTTATTATATGTTATAATATGACAATATATGTTATTAGAAATTTTAATATGGTTTATTTATTAATTAATTACAAGCTTAAAACCATCATACAATATGTAAAATCACCTACAACCAAAAGGAAGCACGAGGCAAGGGATATTGTCTCAATTTCCCTTCATTAAGGAATAATATTTTTTGGGAACCTAATTTAGTTTTTATAGCATACCTACTACCCATTTTTCCATTAATATTATGAATAATTCATACATCATGATTATGTATGTTTCAATTTTATTAATTTCATCAAATAAATTTGTAAATGATAATTACAAAGTGGTAAAAAAAATTGGAACTAAATTCTATTTTATTGTGTAATATTACTTATTCATTTTTTAATATTTTATTCTTTTATATGAAATTAATTTTAATTATATAATCTTTTATATCAATTTTTTATTTAATTTTATATTTTATACACATAATTTAATTATTGATTAATTGGCACTTCAATATTTTGATTATTTTATGGGATTTCATCTCAATTTTCATTTCATTGAGACATATTTGTTAATATGCACATATTAAATTTTATGTGGTCTATATAAATACCCTTTGAGGTATTTAACATGAAATTATATTTTTCCATGATGATTTATGTCTCTTTTCTAGTTTAATTATCATGTTTTTTCAATTTAAAAGTTACCAAATAGGTTCAAAATTTATTTTTCAACCTCGATTTCTTTTTTTATTGTTTACTTTCTCTTGAAAAAATAACTATCTTGTGCTGATTTTTCATTAAATATTACAATTATCTTTAATATACATATTATTATTTATGGATACCATTATATCTTAATCCATATTCCATTTTTTACCTATGGTATTTAATTTCAAATTCATTTGATTTAATAGGGAAATATTGATAAATATATATCCTTAATAGATATAGAAATTTGATCATAAGGAATATTGTTGAAAAAATAAATAAATCATTAAATGTCTGATTAATTATTTTTACATGAATATATAGTTGGGTTCAGGTTATCAATTTCCCTTCGAAACATAGTTAGTCTTGTGAGATGAAATAGTTGTCTAGCATTAGTTAAATGGGATTCTAATTTATACATACCCATTAGTTTTAAATTGTTTCGTGAAAGTTATTAATAGTAGTGGTATCATGATTATTGAGATCATAACATCCAATAATTAATAATTTCCTTCATTTATAATTTATTTATTATTATAGATGATATTTTCACAATAATATTATCTTTGGATGCATTTTCATTCCTAGTTTATCGATTAAGTGACATGGGTTTTTAGTTATTTACCGTTCCATAATGATTATGCATTATTTAATAATAATTGTAAAGTTATTTAAATTCATTTTGTGTTTATTTATTTACTATTACATATTAATTAATTATTATCTATTCATGAGAGTCAAATTATTTAAATGTAATGTGAATTCAGTTGTTTACCTTTCCATGTTGATTATACATTTTTATTTAAGTTAGATTCTAATGTACATAACCCTTACTTAGATTTTGATCTCAGGATTATATTGTTTCTTTTTATTGAAATCTACTAAGTATAATAATAATTATATAAATAATTTTATATATAGAATAAGTATATCCCTGAAAATAAATTTAGTTTTAATTTTTTGTTTAAAATGTAATATGGGAATCAGGTATGTATCTAGTTTACCAATAATAATAAATGTTTTAGTCATTCTGGATGTGATTCCTTGTATGGTATATCAATGTAATAATGTAAAAACTAGATCAAGGATAAAAGGGTAAGGTACATTATTTTTTGTAAATATTGTCGCTGAAATATGCATGTCATGGTAATGGTTTTGGAAGATATGGTCTATTTGAATCAAATCCAAGACAAAATGGCCCAAAATCCCTCTTAATGGTCTAGTTCATGAAGATATGATTCATCGTGAATGTATGGATCTTTTGAATATCCCAAAAAATATGTTACCTTCAGAAACACTAAAACAAATGATGGTGTTCCTCCTTGAGTCCAACATTTAGTGTTTTGGAGTGCTTCATGAATGGATGAATGTTTTATGGTGTTAGTACAAGTCTGACATCTGGACTCACGAAGCCGCCCCATTCATGAAGCCCCCATTTCTTCAGGATAGCCACCAATATTCATGAAATAACATTCCTATAAATACCCCCTTCATTCCAAATATTTTAACAATGGTTACTAGACCTTTCAGCTTCTAAATTACTACTGATTCAAAAACATCCTATGCATTGCAAACTAAAGAGAAAATAGATCATCCAAGGTATCCAAGATTCATGAAAGAATCTTCCATGTGTTTTTTAATTTCTCTATGATATGTGGGGATGAATTTCATTAATTTATACTCTTTTCATAGAAAGGATTCCCACTTTGGCAGTTGAGGCTTTGTGAATCATCCAGCCTTCACGAATAAATCTTTTCGGGAATCAGTGCCTCCCTATGAGTCAAGAAACCCTGTTTCGTGAAGCATAACCCTTTGGAAAGTAAATTTTCTCTATGAAGAACTTTAGATTAAAAAATAACCTCTCTAAATGACCTTAATATTCAAAAAATACTATCTTGGGACTCTCTATTTTTTCCTATTTTGTTAACCCTATATTGTGAAGGTTGAGTACTCAAGGCCCCCACACCCATCTAGGACCAGTAAAGCTAAACCTTCAGTCCCTATGGGGCCTATTCCACCCACTCCTATGACCACACACATAATTTCATGTTTTTATTGATCCTACCTCCTACATTTTACATCTCTACATCGGTACCTCAGTCCCTTTTTCTTTTAAGAAATGGGATTGTATTATAGACCTCATGATTGGCCACTCCTCTAATCGTTTTACCATGGTAGTTCTAAAGTCATAGACCTCCTGATGTCACATGAGTGGTGGTCACATAATCAAAACGGTTTAGGAGTGATTCCACATACATCCAAGCTTCAGGAAATGAAAAATTCCTAGCTCCACATCCTAGTCATATGACATTAAATTTCATGGAAACATCCTTAGTACATGTTGTAGAAATATTTTCTTACCTTGTGTGATAAGCACATGATGCTCCATGTATGAGTAGAATGGGATGGTCCCCAAACCTATAACAATAAAATTTAATGATATCCTCTTAGGATTATTCAATTCACAATCCCCAAACCATCCATTTTTTACACTCCTTTCGTGGCATGACCATCTTTACTCTATGATATTAAAATGCATGGATCGGTCTAGTCACATGACCTTAAACTACAACATCAAAATACATGGGTTTTGAATCAATTATTTTAAACAATGTACATAGGAATACCCCTTGTTGTTTAATCTCATAAAATTTCAATCTTTTGTTCTCCATTGTAGAGACACACCACCTAGTCTAGCTTAATAGGTGTTCTGATCCATCCATTTAGGGTTCTCTTTATGGGGTGTTCCCACCCAAAAAATTATGTTCTACATCCTAGGGACAAACCTATATGATCTAATTCACAATAAATTATAATTAACCTTTTAGACTCATCTCAAGGGGTTTTCTGACCCCCGGTCAAGGGGAATTTCTACTATTGAGGGTTCTCACCAAGCCACATCAATGCCATAAATGACTAGTCTTTCTAGATGATGATCTTTTGGCATTTACCCCTACTCCACCAGCCCCGATATGAACCATTATCCACTAAATTTGGGGGAAGGTATAAGAGAATTCCTAATAAGGGGAATCATCATCAATGACTTCAGTGGGACCTACCCAAATTTGTGCGTTAAACTAGATCCATAATACAAGAGATTAGATATGTGTCTTCATCTGACTGGGATAATAGCCCAGGCTACCTCCTAGGAAGCCCATGATCACTATTTAAATCATTGGCACCACCAAAATTCTTTATTAGAGAACTCATAAGGATGATGTGTATCATTCGGTTTCTCCCTATTCCCTTACCAGATTAAATGAAGGTCTTCCCTACTCCATCACCACCAGTGGGGAGTGTATTCTCTATACTCCCACTTATTTTTATAGAGGTCCTCCTTCTGACCATTTCAGCTATCTTGATGATCTTATTCATACTCTAACTAACCATTTTAGGCCTTTCCCCATGCCAAATAGGTCCCCAACCCTAAAGAACCATCCCATGACATAAGGGGGAACAACTACCATTGTAGAAATAATATAGGGAAACACCAAGTCATCATTGATTACATTTGTCTTTCTCACTCTAAACACGTATATGAATTAATGATGGTGTTACCACCCCAAATAAAAGAGACTTTTTAATGATCCAAATTGGTGAAAATTTCTATATTGGATGGTGAAATCCTAAGGATCCTGAGATCCTACCTTAGGTACATGTAGGTGGATGCATATTTTGGTCCCTTCTAGGGGCTCACCATGTAGTCATCTCAATCACTGTTGGTATCCCTCTCAATATCTACCAAATATATTGGAGATATATTCCAGTCTAGGATGGGTCTTTCAGATGTTGTATAGATTTCTGATCCATAGACATCTAAGCTACAACTAGATTACATTGTCCTTTCACATAATCAAGTACTGAGTAATCCATCCAATATTGATGTGATGATGTGATTAGAACTAACATCAATGGATTCCCCAATGTGAAATTAGCATATGCCTCTAATAGTGGCTCCTCCACCATCTATCAGATTTTACAACTGATCCACGTTGATGTTTCCACCTATCTCTTTTCAATCACCGATCGGAGATTAGGCCAACCAAGAAAATAGCTTTCACTAATAAGGCCTATGGGAGGTTATTTCCACTGATGAGTTGTCATTAATGTTATGTACATCTGAAAACCCCATCTTTGACATCCTAATGTCACCCATCGACATCCATGCTATGTGTTTCCACTAGTCCATCTTGTAGATGCTTCATCACCACCGTGTCCATTAGTTATTGTGTCTAGGAATCCAAGTGAAACTCAAAAATATAAATTAATAGTGCCAATAATTTTATTTGGCATCACATTCAGTGGATCAACTACCTGAGTCACCCAGCTACCTTAAAACCCTTGAATTATATTTCATCAACATGCTCATAATACTATAATGAATTATGGTGGACGAGCATGTACATATATTGAATAGGGGATTGGGATAGTCAGTTTCTCTCCAATTCAGCCCTATCCTATGATATCCATACTTACTATTCAATGACAACAATTATCCTCCATGTAAATTAAAGGTACACATTGTTGATCCTGAGTATCCAGGGAGCAGGGGAATCAATGCAAAGTCTGAAAGTGTTGAAGTTCCCAAAGGGGAAGCACAGTACTAGACCAACCCTCTTACATGGGTTGAAACATACCAACATAGGTAGGCACTTGACCATGAGGATCTCTCTGATTCATTGCCATCCCACAAAAACATAAAAAAGGGTAGTAAGCATGTTGGACCCCATGATCCATCCTGGTTTTAAACAAAGACATAGTCGAATAATATGATGGATGCCCTTCTCCAGAAGGTGGTGGAACAGAAACGTATATTTGATGAGATAATTAATTATTAGGGACCAAAATATTGTATCTCCCGATGAGATCCTATTTATCTCCAAATGGGACAGTAAGTCTTCCTTGTCCAGTTTACCCTAGTCAAGATAATTAATCATGCTCATCTAAACAGAGAGGAGGTAGGTGATTAATGAAATAGACTAAGATATGAGTCACCAAACCCTCTTGAGAAGAATTATTATTCTCTTCGGGATCTAGGTCATGCAGAACCATGAACTATTGTTCATTCTTATCAAGTTGACAAGCCTGTCAACATATTGGTGCATAGGAATCCTTATCATGACAGAGATATTATACATGATGATTTGATAGCCGCTCTCACCACTCACTTTGATTCCCAAGAGACATGAAAGGTTGTGATCCTGAAAGTAATACCTAGCATGGGTGGATGACATGCGAGCAACAATATATTTTGAGAACCCCATATTTGCCCTTTTCAATTCAATCAGCGAACCACTAAAATATTTGGCGCACAACATCTCTTGTTTTGGACCCGTGTTGGGAACACCATAGTAGTATAAGGCTATTAAGATATGTTTATTCATCCATACATTTCAAGGACCTACATTCCTATGGTACATCCACCATCCAATAGGGTTTATCACTAGTTGGGAATATCTATACAAACAGTTCCTCTACAATTTCGGCTCCAACACATTCTAGACATGTATTTTTGACCTCATCGAGTGCATGTAAAATCCTAATGAGGGATTCATATATATGTACTTCAACTTTAAGGGACTCACTTACTCACTCAACATGTCACTAACTAATGATAATATGCTAACTACATGTGTGGGGAATGTAAATGATGAGTTGGTTTCCACCCTCATCATGTAGAATTTACCAGATGGGTTTTAGGATTTTTTTTTATATGTCCATGCATCTGGAGGAATCCATATAGAATTCCAAGAAATCAAGCTCTCTACCTCTTCTAACACATGTAAGAGGATCTATAAAAGTAGAGACTCTAGCCTCCATAAAGGTAGATGCCTCAAAGATTCTTGAGTTATTGGCAATGTTACCTAAATAAAATGATTGAGTGCATAGACTCTCCTAGTGCACAATCTTCAAGCTCTTCATCTCCAAGCACATCCATTTCCTAGATTAGGTAATGTGGATATAGCACCTCAATAAGGTCATTATCCCAAAGAAATATTTCTAGGAAAAATACATCATACCTACTCCTTCAAGTTTGTGTAGGTACTAGGTTATTTACTATGTTCCCTAGAAAAAGAAATTAAGAATCTTCTAGTGTGCACAAGGCCTTAAAAAGCTGAATGCATTGATCACAATATAACATTCTCTTACCACTATATTTTTTGACATACCATCATTGAATTATATGTGTTGAAGGATTTATCCCATGACCTAGTGTATAATGGTTTGATAAAGCTATTAAATGTCTTGACTTAGGTAATACATATATTCACAAATCCTTAAGGTGATAGTGATGGTTCATATTAATTCCATAGAGCTTCTAGATATTGAACATAGTATTATGATGACTGATTGGCCCGTAAAGCAGTCTCTCATTCCCAAGTTGTCATTCATTTTCACCTAGGTATAAAAAATCCTATTGAAGTTATCATACCTTCTATGGACATTTCCTCTGTATCTGCATCAGTGTCTTCCAAATATCAAAAGATTAGGTGCTAATGATGAATGGTTAATAAAATTCATCATCTAATGCAGAATTCATCCTGCTATTTCGAATAATTCATCCATCTAGAGTTGAGAATCACACCGAAGGACCACCCAACACTAGAAGACCACTCTAATGAAGAGAAAAATTAGTCTTCTATGAATAAAGTTATGTTGTTAGATTTCTTCACATTTCCTAACGATGATGAATTTTAGAAAAAAAAACATCATGGTAATTTGGCCAATGCCATTGAAAGAGAATTAGAGGACATAAAGACCTCCAGAATACTCAGGATAACTCCTCAACAAATATTTGCATGCTACTAAGACTAGGCTACTGATTTTTCATAGAGTGTAGAAATCACAAACCCACCAAAATACTCTGTTAGACAGACTACTGAATTAGACCTTACTAACAAACCAAATAGAGAAGTCGTAATTTTACTATGATCAGCTGTGTCTATCTCGATCTAAGCCTCAGCTATCCAATAGTTTAAAGATAGTGGTCCTAGTCGAGTCAACTAGTCATCTGTAGGATACTCTTAGAACCTTCCAGAACATTGTAGAACATCTAGTTCCATCAATAATTCCCCCATCAACGGAACATCCCATAAGGTAAATACAATATATCATGGAAGTACAATGTATGAATTGTTGAATAACATTTCCATCATACCTTCAAGGCACTCAATCCTTAATGGACTCTACATTTCGATAGAAATTCATGAGGCACTCATAGAAGCCTTGAGAATCCCCTTCTAGTTTTACGTAGAGTTGGATGTCATAGAACTCTACTATGAAGTGGAATTTGAGTAAAAGGAAATTCATGCCATTATCTTTCCCTCTAATGAGTAAGAAGGAACCCTCATGTAGGGTTAAATATTCATGGTGTACATATCAATCTAGTTCAATGGCATACAATTTCATCAATTCCTAGTTGACATAAATTCTAGGATCAATAACATATCTAAAAGGATTCTCTGCATGTTTGGATTACCTAAGCAGACCAGACTAATTCAGATTTAAAGAGTTACTGTTATGAAAAAATCAATTAAATATCATGTGGAAAGATTTAGTTGAAGATCCAGTTTGGATACATGATCTCAACTATTCAATTATTGGTTTTCTCACATGATATTTCATACTAAATGCTACTAGGTAGGCCATGGATTCATCTTCATGAAGTACTTCCCACCTCAGATTACTAGTGCTTCAAATAATCCCCTAACGGTCAAGTAGAGTTACTCTAGGGTGATTTGTCTCCCTTCTACCCTTGTAAATCACTATATCTGGATGATGGTTATTATAAGATGGAAGGAATACATGTTCAAACTAATGAGGTTGAGTGAATAATCATCATGTCCAGTATATGGATATATATGGATGATGCTTTCAATATCCCAATCGATAGGTTGGGACCCACAATGGTGGATCTGGGAGGCTATTTTTTCAACTCTAAGAAAAAGGGATGTTGTATCCTTTAAAGGAAACAGAATCCTTAATTACATTTCAGTCATTCATATGAAAAGATTACATGATAACAGAATCTCCCACTCATGTGAGGTACCAATATGCTCACCGTATGCCCACCATCTCACAACATGATCACATGTTTCACAGGGTAGATTTTAATCAAAATCCAACTCACCACAATTTAATTGAAATCATGAATATTATTTATAGTCAAAGTCCATATGGAATTGGTTAGATAGCCTCTGTCACCATGGTATCAGTAGAGCAGGATCCCCTCACTAAGGGTTTTCTATCTGCTCATGTAGGCACCAGTGTTCCCACTAATTCAACCATCCTGGAGGTGACACCTCCACATACAGTTTCACTTAGTTTAAATGTTGAAGTGGATTTAAAAGTTTCCCCCACAGTAATTTAATATGGTATATCCACTTTCATCTATGATATTATTTTGGGGGTCATATATACCAAGGAAGATACAATTCTAACACTGTTCATTGATTTTATAACCCAGATGAGCAACAGTTGTATATGGATTTATTTAAACATCACTAAAATTTCTTCGTATAGAGAAATGATGAAATTCTAGGACTAGACTCTTAAGAAACCTTCCATCATCATCGTCTCCTGGGGAATCAACATGGGTTCAGGAAACCTCCACAAAAAAATTTCCCCTCTCAAGGTTCCTTTTTCAGGGTCGACGTTGAAAATCATATCAAATCAAACTTTATCGAGGAATTACATTACCCAAAATTAATGGTCAAAATCATCTATGTCATGAAAAAGAACAAATAAATCAGAGTATGTATTGACTTTTGGGATCTTAACATTCATTTTTTGAAGGATGATTCTCCGCATAAAATAACATAGATATTGATTGATGTTATATTCGAGTTCTATTACCTTTCTATTATGGATGGATTCTACGAGTAAAATAAAATCTGGATGGCCCCTTATGTTAAGGATTATACAACGTTTATTATTCTATAATGAACAATTTTTATCAATTAATTCTCTACAAACTAAATAATGTAGAATCTTCATATCAGTGGGTCATGCAAAAAATCTTGAAACCAATTCTCAGGATGTTGGTGGAATTTTATGTGGATTAATTTTCGGTAAAATCTCTCCAGCATCAAGACCATATAAAATATCTTGAATTTTTTTCTTCCTTCACTCATAAAATTTTTTGATGAACCCCATGAAGTTTGTATCTGGGGTTACCTATGGGATGTTTCATAGCATCATTTTATGATATAGAGGCATCGAGATCAACCACGAGAATATCAAGGCCATCGTCCAGATGCCTCCCCTGAGTAACCTCTAAAAGATCTAAGACCTCCAAGGCCACTTAGCCTATATACAATAGTTTATCAAATATCTATCTTGAAAATGGGATCCCTTTTTTAGGATCATTATGAAAGACACCATCTACCAGTGTGGTGATGAATTCTATGACTCCTTTGATAAAATCAAGAACTATCATAAAAAAACATCGATCATGATACCACCTATATTAGGGAATCATGTGGTCCTTTATGTGACCACACTATAATGGTTCCTCGGTGCCCATATCAATGAGAAAAACAATGATGGAATAAATAAAATTTTATACAATCATTGTTTCATGCTCCTCGAAAAATTGAACATATATTCCTCCATCGAGAAGAGCTACATTAAAATGGTTTTTAGTGCATAATTTTTATTACTCTCTACAACATCCTAATATACAGCTGGTGTCCAGAGTTCCTAAACGAAAGTATATTCTAAATATCCCAATAATGACAGGATGAATGGAATATTGAATAGTGATCCTTTAGCAGTTCGACATCATGTTTTTTTATATAAGTTTATAATGGTTCAGATGTTAGAATACATCCTAGCTTCCCATCTAGCCCCTGAATAGCTACCTATAGATGTTGACTTCGGAGATAACCTAATAATCTCAATGTACTAGGCTATTACTTATTGGAATATCCACATTGATAGTTCTTCATAGAGCCCAACTAGTAGGAATATCAACAGAGAAGGCCTATGGATCATCTTAACCTCCCCTACATATGATTCCAATCAATATTTGTTCTTGTAGTTAGAAGGTTTAACCAACATTGAGGAAAAGTATTATGCTCCCATCCCTATTCTCTATCTGGACCCCGATATAGATGTTCACCTCTTTCTTGTGACGAGAGACTCTGATTTGATCACCCAATAGATTATCGTTGACTACATCATAATAAATATAAATTGCATGCCCCTATTGGAGCGTACTCTCTAGTTGATCGATAAATTCCCTTATTAGTCATATATGGATCATATACCTTGGTCATAGAATGGTTGATATGATGTCTGGGCCATATTAGATAGATCTCTTTTAGAACCTAGCCTGGATGACTTTTGTATTCACATGGAAAGTCATAGATTCATTGCACTCGTCATTATAGATAATGAATAAACGTAAAAGGAAATCTAGTGGGCTTCTTGTGCTTCAATGTCAAGAACCTAGGGTTCCCCTATAATAGAGGAAATTCCTTATTGGACAACTCCTTTAATGGTGTATTTTCATAATGGTGTTTTCCCACTAGATCAAGCTATGTGTGATCGAGTACACTGGCACACATCATAATTTACCCTCTAGAGTGGGCCTAAACTTGAATTATACCTATATAAAAGTGGGTTTGATGTATTTATTCTATTTTGTATCAAAGGATATGAGATTCCATAAGTTATGATATAATTTTATGTCAGTTCCAGTGGTACTCACCAGGTAGGATTGATGATCTACCACAAGATTCAGTGGTTGGGAAACTTTTGGCCCACCAGGGTCAATTTCTATATCATGTATTCCAGAAGTTGTCATATATTTTAGATCCATGTCAACTTTTTTCATCAATTCCTATATCTTCTCCACACCAGTAATTATTCATGTCCCTTTGTGGTATGGGTAATCAATGTTATTGTCCTATAACCTCCAGTGATAGATCATCAGTGTTGGTTAATTATGACCATGATATACATCTTCTCCAAATGGGAAGAAGCAATTATTCTCAAGGAAGTCAAGGCCTGATCTATGGTAAAATTCATGATATCCTATATCATCCATCTATTTGGAGTCACATGTGTCATTGTCACAAAAAAATGGCACTAAATTTCGGGGTATCGAACTAAAAATATTTTACGCATAGTACATTATTCATTCAAACAATACTTCTAGCTATCATGTGCAGGTTAATGGATATATTGAAGCATTCAACAAGAACATGTATAAGAAACAATATATGGTGGTCCAGAATAAGAATTGTTAGATATAAAATCTCCCCAATATCCTCTGGTCCTATCATATGATGTATTATAATTCCACCCACCTGACTCCATATTCCCTGGTGTACGGAATAATGTTAGGCTTACCCATTGAGGTTCAGTTTCCATCACTTCAAATAGCTATCTATAACAATAATAGTCCAGTTAGAAGATAATAACCCCATCTATATAATCTATATTACATCAAAGAGAATAGGATCATTGAATTTGACAATCTAGGGAGGCACCAAGATAGGATGTTTAAGTGAATAATATAAGAAGGTGTGCTTCTACTCATTGTTTTAGGTTGATATGGAATTGGCCCTCAAAATTACAGTGATACCTAGAAAGAAGCCACCAAGGTTGGGACGCAATTAGGATGTACCTTATGTCATTCACATGTCCTATTCTAATGTGGAATAATATTTGATCAGGATGGATGGAGAGCATATCACACATCAAACCAATTCCTAGTATCTCAAGAATTAGATTGAATTAAGATCTTAAACCATATTAGTTGCATGATGTTAAACTATGCAACAACTATTGTACTCATTGGACAACATTACAACTTTTGTATACATCCAAATCACAGGATGAAAAACTATGTGATTTGTTCGAAATCTATGACCTCAAACATTGAGTCTATGTATATGAATCATGACTTTAAACTATGTATGAGTATTCCTTGAGAGTTTTTTATGTGATACAAGAATACTTGGTCCTCATTCACATCAGTTTATAAATATCACTCCATGAACATTCCTTTTGTAAAAAATACCCTTAGGGTCCAAAGTCTATGACCTTAAATTAAAGGATTATAGTCCCAGAATCATGACATTAAACTATGTGTGATCATTCTCAAGAATGCGTTGTGTGGTGTTTGGCTTCCTTGGTTCCAATTCATGTTAGGTTTTTTATTCCATCACATTACACATACCCATTTGATATATTCACCCCCGTGGTATAAGTGATATGACAAACAACTATAATAAATCCCCCATTGAGGGTTGTATGAACTTAATCTATAAATCCCAACATCCTCAGCGCATAATGATAAACTACATTCTTTCCACAGATAGGATACCTTTGATTGAGATATGATTATAACCAGTATTAAACTAGTATTCCCCATATGATAAGCATAGGATGAACCAGTCTCCTCAATGAATGACGTTAAACTATGATCTTAACACATTTTCAACTAGGACGCCTTAGAATAATTCATGATAATTACTCCATGCCTATAAGATGGGATTCCCCATTATAACCATGGGATGCCTCGAATTCGATTTTCAAAGAGTATCTCCCCTACCAAAATTGATCTTTTTGAACACTATGTTCAAGAACTATGTGTGTCTTGATTCCCATCTTCATCGAATATGTAGGGATGCCCAAACTTCTCATCTTTGGGCTCAACTACGAATTTATTAACCCTTTGACCCCTTGGCATTAGACGAGGTTCTTGAATTATGACCTTAAGATGTATTTAGTTAATCACATGATTTGTTTGTGGTGTTTAAGACTCCTTGGATCCTTCACATTAGGTTTTTTTCTTCTATGCCATACATATACCCTTGAAGTGAAAAATCCCCTAATAGTCCAAGCAATAAGACTTTTAAATTTTTTCCATGTTCAGGACCGTATGACTGTAAACTATGTGTGACCACTCTCTATCAGATAGAGATTGTCCCTGAAAAATTCCATGTGGTTATATCCTTCATAAATCAAGATGAATATGTCTTTATATATGGACACATCATACCCTTGTATGTTTCTAGAAGGACAAATTGTGTCATAATCCGAAGCATTTTTGTTGAAAATGTCTCTGGAAGTAACGTCATTCCAGTATGATAACTTCTCTAGATAACTAAAAATGAGGATAACCTAGAACCTACTTCTATAAAAATATAGGGCTATGAGAAAAGTAATTAGAATCCATTATGAGAATTAAATATCAATGTATAAATTGGAGACCTCTTAGAACTCTAGATTTCTAGAGGTTTGGCAGAGAAAGGCCTACAACTTCTTTATAGGTTGGCCCTGGTTGCATTAACATGTGTATGCCCCCTTAACAAATCATAAATGAATCAAAATTTGAATTAATGGTAAAATCAAGATTTTTCAGGAATATAAGGCCCCATTTGAATTAGAAGACTTGTATTTTATTGATGTGGAATTCTATCAAATGTAAGGGAAACAACCCAAAGTTGATTGTGTTTCTTGGATAAATACCCCAAATGGTCTTGAAATGATCTCAACCAAACCCTTATAATAGATCAATAAAGAGTATGTATTTCCAATCAATCAAGTTGAGTATATGAGCTCAAATGCTGGCATATAATTATAAATCATCATTGTTTCAGTCATGACCACTGAGACAAGTAGAGTTGAAAATTTTTCTATCTCTCTAAATAGTGACGAACCTTGGATAAAAATTCCTTCATTCAATCCCAAAATCCCTATGGAATCCCTACCTCAACAGATGAGGAAGAATAGGTTTTATCATCACCTAAATAGGATATAGACACTCATTCTCATTCTCTCATCTCATCCTATCCGGAGTTTCAAAGAAATCCCTCATTGTCTGATGTGTCGTAGGAAGTTGATTTATCTTTAGAATACCATGTTCTCGGCTCCTCCCACCAAATTGGAGAACATATCCCACTAATTTTTACCCCTATAGAAAATAGGAAGAAAATTAATAAGAGTGGGAATAAAATGAGGGGGACCTTAAGTATTCCCCTCCATCATTTGAGGAGGCCATCTCTACCACCATTAATGAACAAAGATATTAAAATTGGTGAATAGAAGAATACCTCCAGCCCACCTTGACCAGTGTAGACATGTATTCTAAAGATCAAGAGATATATATCTTATTTTTAAAGAATCATAGGTATTTTCCATGAAGTGAATAGAATTTTTGGGCCTCAATTTTGAGGTCGACACTCACCATCTAGGCTTATCATAGGTCTACCGGGGCTGTAAATTGGCATCCAAAAGGACACACACGACACATAATTTCATAATATATGTTTAATTTGAAAATATCATCATAAAAAAATTAATTAATGATTTCCAATATCCCAAATGAGTGGAAAATATCATTTCCTTCTAGAAAAACAATAGGAAAATCAAATACTGCATTGGTATTATCAATCTCAACTGACACAACCTGAAGGATTATTTCCCAATCTTTGTCATAGAATTAAGAATCAATGAAATATCCAGATTCTAGGCTCTCACCTTCATGGATGGAATTTATTGATACAATGAAATCCAAATGGTCCAAGAAGATGAATAAGATACCACCTTCATGGCCCCATATGGATTATTTTTCATTTGGATAATGACATTTCTCTTGAAGAATGTAGGCCCCTAAAACCAACACACCATTCAATGCATATTTAAACCCTTCTTGGGAATGTTTGGAAAATGCTATGTTGGTGTCCTAGTTGTTAAATCTTGACAAAACTATGAACACTTAGAGGATCATGAAACAATATTCCACAATCATCATTATATTCCATTGTTGCATCGAAGTAGACCTTATGAAGACAAATACCATTATTTTCACATCACCTCCTAAAAACCTTATAGAGTTGAGATGAATTTAAGGAAAAATGGCCTACTTCTAGTTATTTATAGCCAACATTGTGTGAAAATTTATTCCCTTCACCGGGTTAATGAAAAATGCGTCACATATCTGTGGACTAGAAATTGTTTTGAGTGATTTTATAGTTTCAAATAAAATCTAGTGATCCCACTAATGTTGATGCGTCCATACAAATGATGGACACTTATTTTTCATGTGTCATCCTTGGAGAGATCTCTATGTGACTTCCTCATGAAAAATAATGATTCTAGTAGAGAAAAGAACCTTTATTACCTTAGAAATGTCCACAAAATAGTAAAACCTCAGTGTGTAAACCCAATCATTAGCATAAATAACCCCCTAATATAAGGTTTTCCACCTCAGGGAAAGTCACAAGGGCATGATTGAACTATGATAAAACTATTTCATAAATTGAATAGGATATGTAGGACGCATCCTTAAAGCTCGAGCTCAGTAGTTGGTTTTGAAGTTCCCCATATATGTCCTTTCTATTTGACCTTAAATTGTATGGGTTCAACAAATAACATGGGTTTTGATTCCTATTATAAAGAAGGATTCAAAGAATTCCTCATGATGGATCGTTCACATCATTGAATAATTAACCACCTCCCAATATGACAACAAACTCCAATGTTCTTAGTTGTGTGGCTTTAAAATATAATAAGCTACACACTATTGGGAAATGGATAAAGAACCTAGGATATATAAAAATGTAACAACTAATAATATTCCTCTTTTCATATAAAACGTTTAACCAGTGATCATATTTTTAGGGTAAAAGGTATCATATCGGGATTAGGAAGATATTCATAATAATATACTTAATCTATAAGAGATCCCCACACATGGAAACGATTATCCCCAAAAGGGTGTGATGAGCTCAAATATCATCATCTCAACCAATGTATGTTTCTATGTTCCATTGGGGCTAGAACCCAAATTGACCAACTACCATTAGAAAATAGGTTTCTACCTTATTATCGATTTGGGAACCATTAGAAATTTCAAAGAAAGATAAACATGCATGGTGAACCCGATGAGAATGATTGTATAAAAATTGAATACATAACAATAAAACCATTAGGAAAATCTATTCCATGTATCATTTCGACGAAAAAATGATGTACCTGAAATAATATCATTTTACTACAACATCTACTTCACATAATAAAATATGATATAATGATCAATTATCATTGTACTATTTTTTTTCTTTCATTTGGGTGTTCGTGTTATCATTACAATGGAAAAAACTGATAAACCCGATTTGAAAATCACAATGTATAAAATGATCAGTTTACCATGTGTCTGGACATTTTATTTGCATATACTATAAAAACAAAACTATATAATATGACATGAATCTTTAAAATGGATGGTTGATCCTCTATATCAAGGGTTCACATGAAATAATTCCATCATCACTTTTATAAGTCCATGAGAGTAGAATTTTCGGACCAAAGAAAAGAATATATTATAAGGCCCCAGCCTTAAACCTTACTTAATCTTGAGTTATTACAAGATTACACATTGAGGATCTTTTGGGTTTAGAGTTTTAGACAATTAGATCATAAAACTTGCATTACTTTCCAAATATAAACAAAGTTGTTACATAAAGATAGTATTCTTCATTCCCATCAATGGAAACACATTTAAAATAAAACATGGATTATTTATTGAAAAATCCTTGACTCTATCATCTTATCATGTACCTTTCCCTTGACCTATGAAAAACATTTCAAAAACATGGGATGAGCATAAAAACTCAGTATGGGTTATAAAAAAAACATGGAAAAGAAACATGAGTTCATATATACATAATAATGAAATCATACTTTACCCATAAAACATAGGCACATTAACATACCTCATAAAATCATGAATAAATCATAGAAATCATAAGACATAAAGGTAACTTGAGGCATTCATAACATTCTTACGTATGGAGTAACCCTCTTGGTTATGTTTGGAATACCCATCACAGCATATTCCCTAAAATCTCTTCGGAGAAACCTTAACGTTTCACTCCTTCACGTTACCCAATGCATTGGAGAGCTATAACGGGCTCACCCGCCCTTAGTTTATCACGGAACCACCCGTCATCATAATAATGCCCAAGAACCATAACATAATCATATCACATAAAACATGCATAAAGGAAACATAACATTTCCACATTTCAATCACGAGATATCAATACAACAAATTGATATAATAAAAACATTATGAAAACCATTTTCAATACCAAAGTAAAACATGGTATTTATTTTTCGTTTTTCAAAAAAAGGTCTGGCTTGTAGAGGAAGCCGAAACTCAAATAATGGTCACGGCTGCGGAGAAGTCGTTGTCGCCGCATACGTACGACAAAAACATTCTCTTTTGTCGTTTAGTAAACGCTTCGTATAAAAGAGATTCCTTTTGAATAAACATAAAAGTCAAAGGGGTTTATACACCGTATAAAAGAAAGTCGTGTATAAAATAAAATATGCCTCAATGAAAGGAGATTGAGACAAAGTTCCATACCTCGTATCCGACTTGACCCGACCGTTCTTTAATCTCCTGAATAATAAACTTGAGTTAATCTCCACTTGCTTAAGAATATTTTTCATGTTAATAATTCTTTTTATACCATGTTATGAACTTCATGTAATCATTTAAGTTAATAATGTTCATTTTGTCAGTATTTGGTTCGTAAGTCAAAATAGAATTCTTACACTTACATGTTGTTAATTTGGTCATAGGTTCGTTATATCCAGAATGATATTAATGATTTGGATGACATATATATCATATATATTCATCATATACATGTATTTATAATATTACATCACATTTAGAGGTAAGAAATGAAATGCACCGTTCATGGAGACGGTAAGCCGTACGTACGCATGAATGCTACTTTCATTTCTATTTCGTATTTTATAGAATGGAATCATAATGATATAAAGTTATATTATAATTCCAGTATAATATCATATATAATATCATATTTCCATCCTTTATATGTCCCACATATGGTATTTAACGAATCAAATCACTTTGAGGGGGCGGTAGTCCGCACTTCCTAAAATGAAGATATCGTGTTTACCCATAATGGAAACCATAAAGGTATGCCCAAAATGAAAAAAACAGAAGCTTAAGGAAAACATAAACATATTATATATCATATATAAAAACATTGACATCATAATGTCCACCTTTGAAGGTGTTAAATGAGTGTTGAACAATCATCGTTTCGGGAGGCAGAATTTCGCCATCCACGGAAACCGTATGTTCTTTAACCATTTGATGTAGTTGTGTGAGTGTGTAGCTCAAATATATCTTATAACAACATACTATTATATTCAAAATACTGGTGTTGTTACAAATTAAGTAAATAAAAAGAGTTTATGGGGTTGGAGAAGCAAAATAAAACAAATGAACATGAGAGAATGAATTACCTTAAAAAGTGTAACTCCTTTTGATTTGAGCCTAAAGTCTTCCTTTGAAAGGATTCTGCCTCAAGGGAATCCTCTAGGATGAGGAGATGGAAGTGGAGAGAGTAAATGGGCAGCGGTTGGCCGAGCCAAAGGCTTGAGTAGTGTGTGAAATGAGGTAGAGGTGGGGGCCTTTTATAAGAAGAGAGTAGAGGCACTTTTGGAAAGTAAAGAAATATTACTTTATTTGAAAATGTGTTTCGGTTTTAAAAGGTCCCACATTGATATAATTCGTGGATAAGGTGATAAGGGTTCTAAATCCACTCATCCAATTGGTTTAAGCCATGTTTAGTTCATAGATTTTACATTGTCTTTCTATTTTATTTAAATCCTCAAATAATGATGTCATCGCCGCATCATTATTATGTCATAAATAATTTAATTTATTTAATGTCTAAAAATTATAAAAAAACTACTATGATGTAGGAAATATATTTATATTTCCAATGAATATTTATAATCAAATATCTGATCTTTATAACCCCATGTAAAAATTGTTTTTGTGAAACATATTATGTTTGTGTCATTTTTACTTTTACATTAAATAAAAAGTTATTTGTGTAATTTCCCAACCAAAATGTCTCCATGGGGTCCCCAAGTTTACCCATGGCATGTATTGGTCTGCCATGACACAACCAATATGTTTGGGACATGTGTCTAGGTCATTTCATATTATTAAAGCATTATTTATACATTAAACTACATTAATTACCACTAATCGCGATTAAAAACTTAATAAGTTACTATTCACCAAAAAATTATTTTAATCTCATTGAACCACATTTTACTTCTTAATGACAACCATGTATGTCGGATTTTCAAAATTCAATACACATTAGTGGTAAACTTTCATTTAACTGAAAAATCAGTTTGCTTGATTACCACTTAGTGGTTTCACTATTCATCAAAAATTGAAGTTTTTCAGAAAATTACCAAAAATTCATCCTAAGCTATATTTGATATTCTGAATTCAAAAATGAAGTCTTTTTTACAAAATTCAAATCATATAAGTCACATTAATTAATTTAATAATTAATTCCCGCTGCCAGAGAAAATAGCGTGTTTTTACAAAACAATAAGTATCAAAAGATTGACACCAGTTTAAGTCTAATATCAATGTGAAATTGATTCCAATGACCACCATTGGATAAAATGGTAAAAATATATTCTAATTTCACTTCAAAACCAATTTAAAACATAATCTAATCATATAAATAAATTATATTAAAAAGTAGTTTTGATGTAAAATGCAGTATTTTTCACTATTCATTAAAAAATGAACATTGTCAGAAAAATACCAAAAATTCACACAAGGTAAATTTTGATGTCGCAATCATAAAGGATAAGTTTATTTTGACAAACATAGTTTATAAAATTTTGAAAATATAGAATCAAAAATGGTTTTCCATCAAAAGGGAGTAAAACAATATTTTAAGAATATTAGTGTATTCCATGCATAAGATTGTATTTATTTTTATTTTAAGCCTCTATAACACTATCTTAATCATTAATAGACATAGATAAAAATATCTATTATTCATTACATACTTGGGATGTTATATCCTTCCCCCCTTTAGAAAATTTTGTCCCCGCAATTTATTTACTTATCGAATAAATGGGGGTACTTATCCCTCATTGCATTTTTAGATTCCCATGTTGCCTCTTCAATCATGTGGTTTTTCCACAAAACCTTTACCTGGTGAATCACCTTATTCCGTAACACTTGCTCCCTGTGGTCAAGAATCTGGACCGGTTGTTCCTCATAAGATAGGTTCTCTTCCAGCTGAACTACCTCTGGACTCAAAACATGAGATGGATCTGGCATATACTTTCTCAACGTCGAAATGTGAAAAACATTGTGTACCTGAGATAAACTCGGAGGTAAAGCCACTCGGTATGCAATTGATCCAACTCTCTCAAGAATTTCGTATGGTCTAATGAACCTTGGACTCAACTTTCCTTTCTTATGAAATCTCATCACACTTTTCCAAGGAGAAACCTTGAGAAAAACAAGATCACCTACCTCGAAAGATAGATCCTTCCTCCGGTTATCCGCATAACTCTTCTGCCTGCTCTGAGCTGTTCTCATGTTCTTCTGAATCAGCTGAACCTTTTCTGCCATCTCTTCTACCAATTCTGGTCCCATCAACTTTCATTCACTCACTTCATCCCTGAAAGCTGGAGTTTGACACCGCTTCCCATATAATGCCTGAAATGGTGCCATCTGTATACTGGAATGAAAACTGTTATTATATGAAAACTCAACCAAAGAAAGATGTTGGTCCCAACTTCCCTGATAATCCATAGAACAAGCTCGTAGCATATCCTCCAATGTCTGAATTGTTCGTTCTGACTTCCCATCTGATTGAGGATGAAAAGCTGTAATAAAATTTAATTCAGTACCCAACGACTTCTGAAGGCCTTTCCAAAAGTTAGAAGTAAACCTGGGATCACGATCCGATACAATGGAGAGAGGAACTCCATGTAACCTGACTATCTCTTTAAGATACAAACGGGAAAGTTTATCAAGAGAGAAAGTATCTTGTATAGCAAGGAAATGAGAAGATTTGGTCAAGCGATCAACAATAACCCAGATTTCATTATTATCTCGATATGTCTTCGGTAATCCAACAACAAAGTCCATGGATATATTATCCCATTTCCATTATGGCACTGGTAAAGGCTGAAGCATCCCTTTCGGTAACTGCCGCTCTGCTTTAACCTGCTGACAAGTCAAACACTTCATAGTAAAATCAGCAATATCTCTTTTCATTCCATCCCACCAGTAATAATCCCGCAGATCTCTATACATCTTAGTACTTCCCGGATGAACTGAAAACGGAGAACTATGAGCTTCACATAACAACTCTCTCTTCAACTGTGAATCACAAGGCACACACAATCTCTTCCCAAATCTCAAAACACAATCATTATCAATGTTGAATTCAGGCAACTTACCTTTCTGAACTAGCTCTACCTTTTTCTACAACTCACTGTCTTGCTTCTGTGCTTGCTTGATTCTATCTGATAGAGATGATCTCACTGATACCTGAAACAAAACAGAAGGACTTCCTGCACCAACAACTTCTATGCCAAAGTTCATCAAATCCTTAACCAAAGGATCACGTTCCAAACGCAACATTGTTAATGAAGCATTACATTTTTGACTCAAAGCATCAGCCACTTTATGTGCTTTTCCCGGATGGTAATGAATTGTACAATCATAATCCTTGATTAATTCCAGCCATCTCCTTTGTCTCATGTTTAACTCTTTCTGAGTGAATATATACTTTAAACTTTTGTGATCGGTATATATTTCACACTTTAATCCATACAAATGATGCCTCCAAATTTTTAAAGCAAAAACAATAGCAGCTAGTTCCAAATCATGTGTAGGGTAATTTACCTCATGAGTTTTCAACTGTCGTGAAGCATAAGCAATTACCTGATCATTCTGCATAAGGACGCAACCAAGTCCTTTCAATGAAGCATCACTGTATATTACAAACTCACCATTCCTGGAAGGTAGTGCCAAAACTGGAGCATTCACCAATCTTCTTTTCAATTCCTGAAAACAATCATCACATTCTTTTGTCCAGATAAACTTAACACCCTTCCGAGTTAGCTTAGTCATTGGACTAGATAACCGTGAAAAATTTCTAACAAACCTTCGGTAATAGCCCGCCAAACCAAGGAAGCTACGAATCTCGGTTACATTTGTGGGTCTTGGACATTCTTCCACAACTTTTGTTTTTGCAGGATCAATAGTTATTCCATCTTTAGAAACAATGTGACCAAGGAAAGAAATTTGTTGCAACCAAAACTCACACTTGCTGAATTTCCCATAAAATTTCTTTTCTTTTAAGGTTTGCAAGATAACCCTTAAATGTTTTTCATGCTCCTCTTTACTTTTAGAAAACACCAAAATATCATCAATGAAAACCACCACAAACATATCCAAGAACTCATGGAAAATTCTATTCATTAAGTCCATGAATACAGCAGGGGCATTGGTTAGTCCAAAAGGCATTACTACAAATTCATAATGGCCATATCTCGTACGGAACGCGGTCTTCGTAATATCTGCCTCCTTTACCTTCAGCTGATGGTACCCCGATCTCAAGTCAATCTTTGAAAAAAACTGAGCTCCCTGGAGCTGATCAAACAAATCATCGATATGAGGCAAAGGATATTTGTTCTTAACAGCGATATTATTCAAGGCTCTATAATCAATGCAAAGTCTCATAGAACCATATTTTTTTTTAACAAATAAAACAGGTGCACCCCATGGTGATGTGCTAGGTCTAATGAAACCTTTGTCTAATAAATCTTGCAATTGCTCCTTCAACTCTAAAAGTTCAATTTGTGCCATTCGATAAGGGGGTTTTGAAATTGGCTTAGCATCAGGAACTAAGTCAACAGTAAACTCAACTTCCCGATCTGGTATTACTCCAGGCAACTCATCAGGAAAAACATCAGGATACTCATTTACCACTGGCACAACATTAATCTGAACTGTTCCTTTATTTTCAACGATGTGTTCAAGGTAACATTCATTTCCATCTTTTACAAGTTTCTCGGACTCTTGATATGTTATCAAAAGTAAGGGTTCATTCTTGTAAACAAACTGAAAGTCTTTCTGAAAAGAAACTTCTTTACCTCTACAGTCAATCTTAGCATGGTAAATAGAGAGCCAATCCATACCCAGGATAACATCAAACTCTACTAGAGGTAGAACAATAAGGTTTTCAAGTAGGTTCTTTCCACAGATAAGGATAAGAAGATTCTTATAAATTCTTTTTGCCTCAACATTTCCCCCAGGTGTTTTTACCAAAAGTTCAGGATTCATTTCTTGAGATGGTATTCCCATTTTACTAGAAAAGGTTTTCAGAGATGAAAGAATGTGTAGACCCCGAATCAAACAACACACTGGCATAATCTGAAAAAATAAACAAAGTACCTGATACAACTTCATTTGATGGCCCGACATCTGCTGAAGTAGTTGCAAAGGATTTCACCACCCCTTTCTGCTTGTAGTCTAACTACTTCCCATCACTCAAGCTCCTTGTCGGACACGCGTTTGCACAGTGACCCATCTCATTGCACTTATAACATTTCACTAACTGTAAATCAAATTTGTTCTTACCTTCACCTTGATCCTTTTCAGTGCAATCATGAGACTTATGTCCCATCTTACCACATCGGTAGCACTTCCCAGAATTCAGAAGACATTCCCCAGCATGCCTTTTGCCACATTTATCACAAACTGGAAACTTAGTTCTCTTACCATCAGACTTTTTTGAAGAATTCTTACCTTTCTCCTGACACCTCGGTCTCTTCTTCTGCTGGTTGTTATAGAGAACTTGGTCATCGGCAAACTCCATTTCCACCTTCTCAGCACATCGAACAAGCTTTTCATAACTATTAAACTCACGAGAAGCTAATTCCCTTCGATACTTTGGCTTTAATCCTGAGTAAAAATGATTGATTTTACTATCAAGGTCCCAGATAAAATTTGGAGCATACATTGCCAATCGAGTGAACCTTTCTTCATAGGCAGCAACTGAGTCTTCCTCTTGCCTCAATTCCAAGAATTGTTTTTCCATCCAAAGTCGATCAGCCTTAGGAAAATACTTCCCAAGAAACATACCTTTGAATTCATCCCAGTCAAGAGCATCAATCTCATCGGCGTCCCAGATATTTTTAACCATAGACCACCACTGATCTGCTTCACCCTCCAAACGGTAAATAGCAAGACTAACCTTTTGATTGTCTGAACATCCCATGACATCAAAAATCTTCTCCAGTGCTATAATCCACCCTTCAGCTAGCACAAGGTCAGATGATCCTCTGAATGATGGTGGATGTTGCCTCATGAAATGTTCAACCACTGACATGTTCCTCTGCGGTTGTTCTGGCTGATCTCATGCATGGATACCACCGCCATTTATCGCTTGAGTCAACTGCGCCATTACTGCAACAAAATGTTCAGTTCCAATTTCGACCATTTCTGGATGCTGATTCGGAAGGTTATTTCCTTCTGTATGCCTTCCTAGCACTGCTTCCCTGTTTCCTCTGCGGAAAACCATTCTGAACAAACATGTCTTAGATGAAGCAACATGGTAATCTTTAAATGCTATATCATTTCGAAAAAAATATATATTTTTGGATAATCATTTAATATAATTCTAACTCCTAAAGTTATCTAAACCGACCTTTGATACCAACTATAAGGCCCCAGCCTTAAACCTTACTTAATCTTGAGTTATTACAAGATTACACATTGAGGATATTTTTGGGTTTAGAGTATTGGATAATTAGATCATAAAACATGAATTACATTCCACATATAAACAAAGTGGTTACATAAAGATAGTATTCTTCATTCCCATCAATGGAAACACATTTAAAATAAAACATGGTTTATTTCTTGACAAATCCTTGACTCTATCATCTTATCATGTACCTTTTCGTTGACCTGTGAAAAACATTTCAAAAACATGGGATGAGCATAAAAACTCAGTATGGGTTATAAAAAAACATGGAAAGGAAACATGAGTTCATATATACATAAGAATGAAATCATACTTTACCCATAAAACATAGGCACTTTATCATACCTAATAAAATCATGAATAAATCATAGAAATCATAAGACATAAAGGTAACTTGAGGCATTCATAACATTCTTACGTAGGGAGTAACCCTCTTGGTTACGTTTGGAATACCCATCACAGTATATTCCCTAAAATCTCTTCGGAGAAACCTTAACATTTCACTCCTTCGCGTTACCCAATGCATTGGAGAGCTATAACGGGCTCACCCTCCCTTAGTTTTTCACGGAACCATCCGTCTTCATAATAATGCCCAAGAACCATAACATAATCATATCACATAAAACATGCAAAAAGGAAACATAAAATTTCCACATTTCAATCACGAGATATCAATACAACACATTGATATAATAAAAAAATTATGAAAACCATTTTCAATACCAAAGTAAAACATGGTATTTATTTTTCGTTTTAAAAAAAAAGGTATGTCTTGTAGAGGAAGCCGAAACTCAAATAATGGTCACGGCGGCGGAGAAGTCGTTGTCGCCGCATACGTACGACAAAAACATTCCCTTTTGTCGTTTAGTAAACACTTCGTATAAAAAAGATTCATTTTGAATAAACATAAAAGTCAAAGTGGTTTATACACCGTATAAAAGAAAGTTGTGTATAAAATAAAATATGCCTCAATGAAAGGAGATTGAGACAAAGTCCCATACCTCGTATCTGACTTGACCCGACCGTTCTTTAATCTCCTGAATAATAAACTTGAGTTAATCTCCACTTGCTTAAGAATCTTTTTCAAGTTAATTATTCCTTTTATACCATGTTCTGAACATCATGTAATCATTTAAGTTAATAATGTTCATTTTGTCGGTATTTGGTTCTTAAGTCAAAATAGACTTCTTACACGTACATGTTGTTAATTTGGTCATAGGTTCATTATATCCAGAATGATATTAATGATTTGGATAACATATATATCATATATATTCATCATATACATGTATTTATAATATTACATCACATTTAGAGGTAATAAATGAAATGCACCGTTCATGGAGACGGTAAGCCGTACGTACGCATGAACGCTACATTCATTTCTATTTCGTATTTTATAGAATGGAATCATAATGATATAAAGGTATTTTATAATTCCAGTATAATATCATATATATATATAATATAATAGTTCCATCCTTTATATGTCCCACATATGGTATTTAACGAATCAAATCACTTTGAGGGGGCGGTAGTCCGCACTTCCTAAAATGAAGATATCGTGTTTACCCATAATGGAAACCATAAAGGTATGCCCAAAATGAAAAAAAACAGAAGCTTAAGGAAAACATAAACATATTATATATCATATATAAAAACAGTGACATCATAATGGCCACCTTTGAAGGTGTTAAATTAGTGTTGAACAATCATCGTTTCGGGAGGCAGAATTTCGACATCCACGGAAACCGTATGTTCTTTAACCATTTGATGTAGTATGTTGAGTGTGTAGCTCAAATATATATTATAACAACATCCTGGTATATTGAAGATACTGGTGTGGTTACAAAAGAAGTAAATAAAAAGAGTTTAGGGGGTTGGAGAAGCAAAATAAAACAAATGAACATGAGAGAATGAATTACCTTAAAAAGTGTAACTCCTTTTGATTTGAGCCTAAAGGCTTCCATTGAAAGGATTCTGCCCAAAGTCAATCCTCTAGGATGAGTAGAGGGAAGTGGAGAGAGTAAATGGTCAGGGTTTGGCCGAGCCAAAGGCTTGAGTAGTGTGTGAAATGAGGTAGAGTTGGGGGCCTTTTATAAGAGGAGAGGAGGGGCACTTTTGGAAAGTAAAGAAATATTACATTATTTGAAAATGTGTTTCGGTTTTAAAAGGTCCCACATTGATATAATTAGTGTATAAGGTGATAAGGGTTCGAAATACACTCATCCAATTGGTTTTAGCCATTTGTAGTTCTTAGATTTTACATTGTCTTTCCATTTTATTTAAATCGTCAAATAATGATGTCATCGCTGCATCATTATTATGTCATAAATAATTTAATTTATTTAATGTCTAAAAATTATAAAAAATATTCTATGATGTAGGAAATCTTTTTATCTTTCCAATGACTATTTATAATCAAATATCTTATCTTTATAACCCCATGTAAAAATTGTTTTCGTGAAACATATTATGTTTGTGTCATTTTTACTTTTACATTAAATAAAAAGTTATTTATGTCATTTCCCAACCAAAATGTCTCCATGGTGTCCCCAAGTTGACCCATGGCTTGTATTGGTCGTCCATGACACAACCAGTAAGTTTGGGACATGTTTCTAGGTCATTTCATATTATTAAAGCATTATTTATACCTTAAACTACACTAATTACCACTAATCGCGATTAAAAACTTAATAAGTTACTATTCACCAAAAAAAATTATTTTAATCTCATTGAACCACATTTTACTTCTTAATGACAACCATGTATGTCGGATTTTCAAAATTCAATACACATTAGTGGTAAACTTTCATTTAACTGAAAAATCAGTTTGCTTGATTACCACTTAGTGGTTTCACTATTCATCAAAAATTGAAGTTTTTTCTGAAAATTACCAAAAAATCACCCTAAGATATATTTGATATTCTGAATTCAAAAATGAAGTCTTTTTTAAAAAATTCAAATCATATAAGTCACATTAATTAATTTAATAATTAATTCCCGCTGCCAGAGCAAATAGCGTGTTTTTACAAAACAATAAGTATCAAAAGATTGACACCAGTTTAAGTCTAATTTCAAAGTGAAATTGATTCCAATGACCACCATTGGATAAAATGGTAAAAATATATTCTAATTTCACTTCAAAACCAATTCAAAACATAATATAATAATATAAATAAATTATATTAAAAAGCAGTTTTGATGTAAAATGCAGTATTTTTCACTATTCATTAAAAAATGAACATTGTCAGAAAAATACCAAAAATTCACACAAGGTAAATTTTGATGTCGCAATCATAAAGGATAAGTTTATTTTGACAAACATAGTTTATAAAATTGTCAAAATATAGATTCAAAAATGGTTTTCCATCAAAAGGCAGTAAAACAATCTTTTAAGAATATTAGTGTATTCCATGCATAAGATTGTATTTATTTTCATTTTAAGCCTCTATAACACTATCTTAATCATTAATAGACATAGATAAAAATATCTATTATTCATTACTTACTTGGGATGTTACAAATATAATTGGGTTATTCATGCATATCTGATTATTCACATATCATGTCGAAGATGATGATCTGATCGATGAAATTAATTCTTGTTGTCCTCATGGATGGGGATATTTCTCTGAAAAACAACATGAATCCTAAGATAATGTCTTCATCAAGTGACCATTATGGAAAATCAGCTTTATACGCAACACCCACGAGACTCATAATGACCTCACCTTCCAAAAAAAATTCATCATGATGTGGATAATGAAATGATTTACGAATAAAATTTAAATAGTATGATCTCAAACCTTGAGGCTTCCCAAAAGGGACTCTAAACACTAAAACTGATTATTCTACATCATCTAAAGAATAATGTAGTAAAGCTAGTGTCACTCATTGCCATAGAAAACCTATTTTAAATATTATCCTCAGATCATGATAACAACCTCCTTTAATATCTAATGAATGTGGATTAAGGGGTCAACTATGGGTCCCTTTCAGTTTAGGGTTCATCAGGGATGGATCCTATCAACCACTGTTGTCAGCGTTATACTGTTACTTCCCTTTAGTCTCCTACTTCATTTAACACCCAACACACCACCACCAATAATCTCTATTAATGGGAAAAAACAAAGACAGGTAGGGTGTGAAATGATCTAGATAATCATGAGTGGGAACATATCCCTACTCCGGATGATGATATATACCGACATATTTTGTCGTTAAAATATTATATGGATCACATCCCTGCTTACTCAAAAAATTGTTATGGGAATATTCTTATAATGGGGATGGGAAAAGAGAATATTCATACCCCTTCAAATGAATCCCATTTTCATATTCTGATGGAAGAAAGAGGAAAAAATTGGGCTCATATCCCAACATAAATCGAATATATATTCTAGTACAAAGTGGCGAAAGAAAATATGAAGGCCTACATTCCTGCACACACTTTTATAAATTTTCACTATATCATCGAAAGAGCTGAAGAACTCTACGAACATATTTCAACACCGATTCACATATAGGGATATAAATATACTCTTATCCATATAGCTATGGTATCACAACACTCTGATTAGAATAAACACGTGGTTACATTGGATCAAGTACATATTCATTCTCCCATCTGGGAGGATTTTCAAAATATTTTTGAAAATGATGAGGGTTCGGATCGAGCTCATATTCCCATTCAAACCAGGTCTCACCAAGTGAGAGTGGAACATGCCTTAGTATAGGGGTCCGTTCATATCAAAATATACTAGTAGATTATTCCAAAGGCCCCATATTGGGCCCATATACCCATTCTGGCATGGGCTCACCCAGTGATAGAATCACATTCCTTGAGATATGCTCATGTTCCTATCCAAAAATCAGGTAACACAATCTAAAGGATCAGGATTTGGATCATATACTTATAATGATAGAGGATCACTGGGTGATAGAGGATCATGCCTCAATACATTCTCATATTCTTGTTAGTGAATCTACATGGCATAATCTAGAAGATCATGGAAGCCTAGTGAGTATTCCTACTTTCATCAATGATTGACTACACCAGCATCCTTTAGAGGATATACTGGAGGAGGTAAATATCCCATCTCCAATTTTGGAGTCCCATAAGAATATGTTTTTGGGTAATTAATATTTGGATTGGGAACATATTTGTGTTCCAATATGAGCTCACCTAGTGAGAGTGGAACATTCCTCAGGATAGGCTCATATTTTTGTCACAAAATACTATTGAAATATTTCAATTTCCCAATATTGGGGTCATATCTCTATTATGGACAAGGCACATTTTGTAAGAGAAGAAAATTTCTTATGGAATGATTATATTCCAACAAATAATGAAGAAACTCATTGGAAAACTGCAAGAGCTTTTTAGTAGTAGAATCATATTCTCAAAGCACTAGATGGTTATCAAGAATGTTTTTCATCCATCATAAAATAGAATCATGTCCATGAACAATCCCAAAAGGAAGGTCAATATACTCTATCCCTGACATAGAATGAGGCTCATATCCTTAATATAAACAATTTTATTGTCCTTTATGTTGTTCAAGAAACTTTCTCAAAACCCCATGGGTTTTTTTGACTCTTTAATTGAAGCATAAGGAGATCATTACCGCAATAGACCATTCCATGGTAGTGTTGGGATGGTTAGTATGCCCTATACTCCTAAAATGTATCATGTTCAACCTCTCCATATTGATATCTCCAACATACAAGGAAATCCTTTGAATTTTTATACACATCTATAAAAATAGTTGTTCAAAATGAAGAAACCTCTGTATAAAGAGTTGCATGAAACATCACGGTAAACCATGTATAGTTCCCCCATCAACATCCAGCATCACTCCAACCTGGTGAGTAGGTGACCCCAAAAGCACCATCTATGGTATAACCATATGAAGGTATGTAAGTGTAATGGATAGGAGGATGACATTGATATATGGAGAGATTTTTCTGGAAACGACCTCCCTTCCATGTATGGTGCCCTTTTATCTTCCAACTACGAATTCATAGATGTGATAGAAAAGAATTACATTCTTTATCTATTATACATATGTAGGAAACTCATCAGTGACTAAAAGAAAATACACCTCCCTTATTAGGGATATGGGGGTCACCTTCAGACTGTCAAGATACTCTATTATCAACTAGACCTACTACTATCTCTATAGGTTGTGACTTAATACTTGAAAAGCACAGTGCCAATCTATAGCATGCATGCTGACATTGCATTACCACTATTTGAAAACAGATTTTCAAAGCCTCTTTATGTATTAAAATTCAAGTATGGGGATATTATGGATCATTTAATTTCACCACCCTCTATAATAGTATATTCCCCCATATATGACATCCTCTAAAGTAATAGTTGTTCTTGAGATCATGGGACCGAGTAATACACAAGACAGTCAGTCACTAAAATATAATACCCTCATTTAAATAGTGTTGAGTCTTCATGAACTGAGGGTGAGGATAGGAAAAAGTTCTTTGAACTAATCCCCGTGAAATAAAATCAAGGTATTTCAGACACGGAAGTTTTAGTTTCAATAAACATGATGGATTCCCATAGAAACTCACTCCAGTCATGGGATTCCATTTCACCCAACTGTTACACAATCACAGCTGTACCACATCAAAAAAATCATAATAATATCTTCTATACTATCCATCTAGGATATAAAATCCCCCCATGATGGGGGAATATGTACCACCACATTCACCCCTAGGATCATCAATTCCTGAGTAGATTCTGTATATATCAACAACAATTGCAAATAAACCCTAACCCATTAGGATGGGGGTTATCTCAATCACTATCGCAATGTTCATCATCCCCCAAGAGGTTCCCAGTAAAATCAAAATCAATTCTAGATCAACCCTATCCCACAAGGCTGGGGGAATTTTTATCTCAATTTCTATCCCATGAATCATCTATTCCTCACTGGGAATCATCATATCCTAAACATTATGATAAACCAATGCCAATTGGGGCCTCAGATACTCCCCAACTCATTGGGATGGGGGAATTTTCATCATCATCATCATCGAAAAGGGAATATCGATGGTCGGTATCCCATCAATCCTCTTGCCACATGGAAAACCTATTATATTCGGTTGTCATTCGACAATAATGACCAAACAATCCCGTAAGTTCATTACTCAAAAGATCACATGGGGGAGTAAGATGAATAAAATCAATGCCTATCAGGGTTACAATCCAAAATGGACCAATATGGCATGGTGGATTGAGAAACAAACCTAATGCAGGCTGTACCGAATCATCCTATTGCATTGAAAGTAATGAGACGACTATAATTTCTTGATACACCTCTATGAATGTAATCTACATCAACACAATTGATAATTTGGATCAAGACACAAATGCAGATGGATTCAGTATAAAACATATACCCTGAGATGAGGATATAGATGGACCCATTGAGGCTTCTTATAATCAAAATTTAATGTGGATCCAAAACTCGGCACCTTTGAATATCGAGTTGCCACCATTATGTTGGAAAAATACCAAGGAAAAAAAGAATGATGTGGCTACATCCCAATCACTGCCCCGAAGAGTTAGAATTCCTACCATGGAGGAATGAATGGCATAATATGTGAATGAGAATAAAAATATCAGACATCTAAATGGGGCTCCACTCACATGAAACATTACCACTAGCTATCATATTCAAGATGAGATGAATATACCTGCTCCCATGAATCAAGAAAGAACTGATTCTTCAATAATAGTGGAATCTAACCATCATACAAGATTTAGTTCTTGACAGTTGGTCAACATCAATTAATAAATTTAAAATGATTGTGTTTTCCCTCCATTACGGTGAGAGCCTCTCCTACATATAGGTGATACCTAAGTCTTCGCATGGGTTAACAATTAGTGGAGGATGAAAAGGATTCCACTTATTCAAGACTCCGCACTTCCTATAGATGTTAGGATGCTCAAGAAGCAGTTCCAGAGGAACTCCTCATCACTATCGAGTCGCTAGATACTTTAATGGAATCAATGGAAGGATGACATACACCTGTACAATCTGAGAAGAATCCAAATCTCGAATGGATGGATAAAACATTTCCCACAGCCAGTTTTAGAAATCATAGCATATCAACCTTTTGCAGTATAGGAGCACCCGAACAACATCTCACTCTCCTGGTATCATGATGTGGTCCAATGATGGGCCCTTGAGATCAACAGGAGGTGACCAAGCAAAGGTGTTTTGTTCAATATCTAATAGGGAAATCCTTTTTTGGCACATCATCCTTCTAATAGGTTCAGTTTCTGGATGGGATGGCATGCATCGTCAATTACTTTACTAATTTAGATCTACACTAAGGAATAAGACAATTATTGACTTGATGAACTCCAAGCAACATGAAAATGATAGGGATTTGACTTCAGTGTCATATGGAAGAGATTAACCAATTCAATCAATATCCCTCCCTCATAGGTATAATTGATGGAATTATGTGCTTAAAATCACTTGGATGAGCTTTATATAGCTCTGGTCCGAATAATGTATCTAGGATGGTTCTATGATTTCACAAAAATGGAAAAAAAATTATAATATTTCATTAAATGGGCCCACGATAAATCTTGGATGATGCCTTCAGTAAACACTAAATGATTCATCAAGGTATAGATTGTCATTATTACTCTTAAACTAGTAGCAATGCCTGTCAGAGAACCTAAACTGGTCTTGAATCACAAAGCGCATCTTATCGAGTAGCAGTAACCACAAAATCTCCCTCATCTAGAAGAATCAATAGGATAGGGTCCCATGGGATTTGAGGTATGGATGAATAAAAAATTCTCCTTCTGAAATGAGAATGTCCAAATTTATTTCCTGGAATCCATTGACAATAACATTCTTATGTTTCAACAGCCCAAAAATCCCAATGAGTTCAACCTCACTGATCATCATAACTACTTCCCTTTCCATATAAGGTTGGGTCCCAACAACCAATATTAATTCATCTTTAAGGGTCTCCTCCATATGATGGTCCATGCCTAACTGCTGATGTTGGATAAATCCATAGTGTAGGTGACCTATTTAACTATTTCCCATTCAGAACAAGAAAGTGATTAGACGAAATTTTTGGACATTTTTTTATATAAGTTCGACAACTGGATAAATCAAAAGATAGTTGACCATAATCATGACACCCTGAGAGCTCAAATTTTCATACCCATAATCATTTTTTTAGCCAGGGGTGAAATATAATATGTCTCCTGAGGGGGTACATGACCATCAGACACTGGATGAGATAAAATATTATGAGTTATATTGCTATATGATTCTAGCTAAGGACCTTGTTTATTAATTCCATACAACATTGGAAGCATGGGTACCCTCCCATCAAATTGAACCCACATTAGACAAAGAGATCACATTTGTTTAAGTTAATTTGATAAAATTAGTAGTTTACTTATCTAATTTTGAATATGACATTGAGTAGGATTTCCCCACACCTTCCTAAGAAATATGAGGTTTCTTGCACATAAACCAATGATAAAATTTATAGAACATGAATAGATAGACCCAATATTTCATTCATATTTCCACAAAATGTCATATTTACTACTTATACATATCTTCAAGCACTCCATTGATCCCAACAGAGACGTGGAGGTTTTCCAAATCCCTGCAATGTTCATTCAGACCCTATATTCATCCATTATAGTCTAGTGGTGGTGTAATTATCTGATCATCCCAAACAATGGGGTTGGCCGGCATCACCTGTGCCACTGGAAGCAGGTTCTCCCATGAAATCTGCATAATCACCAGGACCATATTCATAAAATTCCCTATCTCCTTAGAACATAATAATGAGAAACCCCACCTTGGTAAGGATTTCCCTCTAGAAAAATATATTAAATTCTAAAAAAATGGTGTTATTTCCAACCAAGCTTTCAACTATAGATGCAATCCTTCTTTTAAAGGATCTCATAGAGGCACTCATTGAGACCCTCTATATCCCATAAGAGTTTGAGATAGAATCTTCTATTTCTTATGTCTATAATGTGGATACCATGCCATTAGAATTATATGCCATCATTTCATTCAATGATTTGGATCATGAAGAGGTCATACGGGGACACATCATAACCATATATGTTTTTGGTACGCTTGATAATGTCAATATTTGAAGGTATCTGAAGGAAAATTGTTTTGGGATCAACCTCATTTCAATTCATGCCCTTGAATTTTTTTATATATAAAAGTGGCTCTATCTCCCAAAAAGATGAAAATTCAGGGGTTCGATAAGTGAGAGAAAATTCATCTTGCAAAGAACAATCTCAATGATCATTTTGGAGATATCACATCTGACATTGATTTTATGGTTATCCATAGAGACACCACATACACTGTATTTCTCACATGGCCCTAGCATCACAGCCATGTGACGTACCTTCGACATTCAATCAATGCTTTAAATAACCCATTGATTGAAAATTCATCATACTACATGGTGATAGTTCCCCATTTAAAAAATTTGGAGCCACATATGATTAGGTGGGGTTCTATAAAAGGGAAGGAAAACAACCAATGATGGATGACATCAAACACATTTTATCAACAATGGCTTGGGGTCCACCCTTGAAAATCCCATGAGTATGCTCGAAAATAACTATGTTCTTCCCATAAACCTGTTTGAGGTAATAGACCATATCATAGATGTATGAAACCCTCTTTTCCCCAGTGATCGTGTAAAATAAATACAATTCCAGAATCACTCTACAATAACTCTAGAAGTAATGGATGATACTGAATCTCCCCATTACCTCTATCACCATGATAGTGTTAATGATTCCTTATGATTTCCAACATTAAATGAGAATTAATTTACATACTCAAATGAGGAATAATAACTGGATGACCTTTGGAATGCCCCTGCAACATTTGAGGATGGTGTCTCTATCACAATTTGTGAGCCCAGGAAGGTAAATATTGGAATGTAATAAGACCAATGGCCTACATTAACATGCAATTCTACGCCTCTAGAGGAGAGATATATGTACATATGACTTATAATAAAACATTTATATGTGTTCTCTTATGATTATAACAAATGTAATAAATAAATCTGGAATTGGCCACACAAGATATAAGCTTCCCCAATGACCATCGAGGATTCAAGTTTGAATCCAAGAGGATGCGCCCATCACATGATACAAATTTGGTGGAAGAAGTTGAGAAATTGATCAAATCCAATTTTATCTAAGAATTGAAATACCCAATCTAGATCTCAAACATCATCCAAGTCATGAAACATAATTGGAAGATTAGGTTCTGGATCGATTTTGGAGAACTTAATCGACACTAAACAAATAATTATTTCCCATTATCAATCACTGAACTCTTGATCGATGAAACATATATATTACAATATATTTCCTTTATATATGGGTACTTAGGGTACAATAAGATAAAGATAGCCCCTATAGATGAGGATTCAACTACCATCAGAGTACCCTGGGGGGTCTTTTCCTTTCAGGTCATTCCCTTTCTCTTAAAGAATATCAGTTACAATTATCAATGTGCCATTCATCATATCATTAGTAAATTATTGCAAAAAATATCTAAATTTTATGTTTATGAACTAGTTATCAAATCTAAAAAGTGAAGTGATCACATCACAGATCTCCTAATAGTCGTTGACAGGTTTTGGAAACATAGGCTGATGATGAATCCACCAAAATTTTCTTTCTATGTATTTTTAGGGAAGTTCCCTGGATTTGTGGCACGCCACCAGGAAATTGAGTTTGACCTTGATAAGACCAACATAATACTAGAAATTTCATCACCTCATAATCTAAAATATCTATGGGGGATCCATAGGAACCTCACATACTTCTGGAATTTTATTGCAAACTTGGCCTGAATATATCTCCCCTTTACTAATCGAGTGAATATGGGAATCACTATAAATGGGATAAGTACTACCAAGAAGCCCTAAAATGTCTCAAGAAGTATCAGATGCACCCACTAGTCTTGTTTATTCTAGTGGAAGGAAGGCCACTCATCTTATATGTGTCCATCCTAAAATTATAACATGACATCCTCTTTATATAGAAAGATCATTCAGGTAGTGGGAGCAGTTTCTACTAGCTTAGTTTAATGATACTAGGTATTGAGACTCGATACTATGATGTTGAGAATAATCTTGCACACTCTTATTCGTATTGTAAAATATGAGGTGTTGTTTGTAGAATCATGATGTACACATGGTCTCACGTATTGATCTAATCAAGTAAATACATTTCTATCCCATAATGAATTGTCATTTTTACTTATGGGTGACCATTTTTAAATTATACAAAAATTATATTGTGTCACATAAGTCCTTGAAATGGTAGGAACAAGTTGATTTTTTTATAGTACACATCACTCCAGATAAGTCATCAGTGGATAAGAAACTTCTAGATGAGGTGGTTTTCTATGGCTATGAAACCCCCAGACATGGGAGTTTTCTTTTGATAGTACCTACTAAATTCCAATTGTAAATAGACTATAAAACCCTAAAATCGATTATTCTATATTAGGTATTTCATTTTTTCTCTCCAAATAATGAATATATTTCATACTCTTTCTCACAATATGAAGGATACATTAATAATGAGTTAGAATACTAATCCCTCATCGTTGTCATAGAACTGGAGCAATAGATAAAAATAGAATACATAAAAATATAAATGGATTTGGAGATAGTGATAAATCAAATTTATGGAGAATATTCCAATAAAAAAATAATGGACCCCTCTCATTGGATAAATAAGAGAACTAGTGGCAGAATAACCTTTTAATCCCATGTTACATCATGTCCTTGACTGAAAATTACTTTTTTAATTATCATAACACTTTTAATGAAAAAGTTAGAAACCACAAAAATAATCTAAAAATAAGAAAACTACACACGAATAGAGGAATCAAATACAACTACAAGAACTGCTCCACCCCCGCAAATATACCATGACAAGAAGCCTTCACCAACATAGGTCCCTTTGTAAAGCAGTCCCTGTAGAATGCATGGGCACAGTACTGATGGACAAGCCATACCCTCTCAAGCCTCCCAATCCAAAAGGACTACACCGGTGAAGACCTTGCGCTTCGATCCCCATCTGACATAGGTCCAAGAGAGTTGGAATCAATCACCTATCCTCTAAAAAAAGGTAGACAACAGGAAAAACGAAAGGACAATACAACGCACAAAAGAAAACCTCTCAAACCACATGATCAAGGTAGCCAGCTTAGACCGAATCATTAAAGAGAATCTTAATATTACCTGAATTCATCTCCCAAAATTTTTTCCAAGATACCGATGAATGTTTAATGTCACCAACCTCCATTATTCTCTTCTCTAACTCAGAAAAAAGTTGATCTCGGGCCTGTATGTACTCCTCAAAACTGATTTCCCCTCTATTAAAACCCCCAACCAGAATTGTGCTCATATTGGCAATCCATGATAGTTTTTCCTCATTAAGATACACCTCTAGCATCCTCCCCGTCATTTTAGCTGCCTCATCCTCCAATGTGTTGAGCATCAAGATCTACTCAGTCACTTCGTCTTCAAAACTACGTAAGAGAATGAATTATTCCACCTTTTCTCTTGTCCCATAATGGTGTAGAGACTCCATATCTACCTTATTATCATTCAACTTCTTCGCCTAGCGGGTCTTTAAAGGTGGGGGTAGCGAGGATTTTTCCTTCTTCCCCTTCTTTTTTTGAAACTCATGTTCTTATATGGAATTGAGACCTCTTCAGCTGAATGGTCCAATTCATTCAGATTGGATTCCTTCATGCCAACCTCGTCTTCCTCGCCTAGTGTAATGTGTTCCAAATTCACATTATCCTCTAATAAACCTTCGAATATATTACATAGTGGTACTGAGGTCCGAATCAAGACTGGACCCCTTCTCTCGTCCACCTATTTTAGCTCCCTTGCAGGTGTAGAACCACTTCCACCCAAATGCTTATTAGGTGTACCCAATCCAGCCTCATCAACAAGCAATAATCGACTAGCTGCCTCATCCTGGTTGGCCTGTAAGAATCCGCACCCCATGAATTGATGTTGTCTATTAGTGTCCCCCAAATTCACCTCATGGTTTGCACAATCAGTTTTTTCTATAGGCCTTTTCGCGTTGAGATCCAATTGAGAAACACATGCAAGGCTCTCTTGTACAGACCTTCCATTTTCATTATCAATCGAAACAGTTTCTGTCCTGCTCACTCCATTGAGGTCACCTAACAACCTGGAAAAGATGTCTTGTACTTTCGGCCCAGGAGTAAGAGAAAGTGGCTTCTCCAACCTCACCTGATTTCCAGCACCTTCAATAATTGAACCCAAGCCAACCGAATTAACATCTTCCTCTTGTTCATCCTGGACCACACCATCATTATAGACAACTCGAGCAAGGCCTGATAAATCATTGCCATCAGGGTATCTATTGAAGGGCTCTCTATCAGGTTCTTCCACAAACAAATTCACCACCATGTTATTCTCCAAGATGTTGCGATCACCATTTCTCACATTCCCAGAAATTATACAATCACCATTGCTCACATTCCTCTAGGAGCCATCATCCCTTTCCCCCCGCCTGCATTTCTCCAGAGAGTGGCCCAGCCATTTTAAATTGAAACAATAATGAACCCATGATCCATATACAACCAGTTGTTTACACCGGAACTCTTCACCGATGGTGATCCAAATGAAGTCCAACGGGGCCTTCGAGGCGTCCACCTCCACACACACTCAAGGGTTAACCAGATGACAGACATCCATGGTCCGACTACCAGAGCAAAGATATCTTCCCAGTAGATTGCCAAGAATTTTAACAATCGATGGACTTTGAAATGGTAAAGGGAGATTTGGAAAACTAACCCAAATCTCCAAGTATGGTGAATCACGCCACATATGGAAATCATACGACCATCGATACAGATAGAACCGTGATCTGTTACAGTTACAAGGGGCTCTCGACCAAGCCCTTATCAAGTCTTCCTCTAACAAAAACTGAATCAAGATATTTCTATTATCCAACAATCATATGGTTGCCTTCTCTTTAAAATCCTAGGAATAGAAGACAAATCTATCGAGCATATCAACTGGAGGACTTATCTTCGAAAATCGAGAAACCGAGATCAAACTATATAGAGTAGAGGCTTCATTAATCTCTGCAACCGAAATGGGAAGATTAGGTCATCCATCGTGTAGATCAGGAAACATGGTCCTCAGAAAACTTCGGGGAAATGGAGGGTGGAATTATGGATTGGAGAATGGGAGAAGAGGTGCTTCTACTCTTGTGTGCCACGGAGGAAGTCCCTCCCCCGGAGGGGGAAGAACTAGCTCGGAGGCCACCGCTGTCACTGTTTGGGAGTTGGAACCATCAAGAGGGAATCCATTTATTACATCATGTCCTTTAGATCATATAATGTTCATGCTAATGCATTATCTAATGCATACAAAGTCTTGTATGACAATGGTCTAGAGGAATCAATATTCTGCACCATGCTCTAAGGATAATCTCATGAATAATCGTTTGTGACATGGAAGTGATCAATCGGTTCAACACCACTCTAGATTATGATGAACTGATATTCACCCCTTGATGGATAAATCCCATAATTTGTTATCTACAAAATGGGATTCTCCAACTAGAATAATCCAAAAGGGAACAAATTTAGTACCGATCAGTGAAATTTACTATATAGAATGGTACAAATGAATATAAATCCCTATAAAATTAAGGATTTAATGGAATAATCATTAGATTCATAGTACAAAGAGAAATTATTTCCATCATGGAAGAAGTCAGCATAATCTATTACGATAGTCATCAGTCCGGTACCAGGCGTTCCCACTAAATTAAGAGGTTGGGTTACTACTAGAAAACTATGATAATGTATTGTGTGGAATTCACCCGAAAATTTCATGAATTCTAGATTCATCAAAACTCAATCCACATACATTGAGAATTTATACATACAAGAAAATATACCTGGTTGTTCACAATATGGGCAATGGATGTTGTATGGTAATATCCCCCAACCAACGCTAATCATTTCAAGTACATCTTTATGCCTACCAACTTATCTTCAATGTTGGATGAGGCAATAACTCTCAGGGATGTTGGGACAAAGAATATCATCAATTTTGTGATGTCCATCAACACCAGTATTAGAGTCCCGCACACAATATTAATATAAAACCTCAACAACATCTATTATTTGGAGTTGAATAAATTATACAAGAAGTACAACATCGAGTATAATCACTCATCCTATTATCATGTCGTAAAAATGGATATATATAAGCCTTCCAAAAGACTATATCAAATTTATTATAGAATATGGTGAATAAATACATAAAATCCTGATGGGAAAATATTCTCCATGATTTATGGGCCTAACATACCACCACACATACTACTACACAAGAAACCCCATATTTATTAGTGTATGTGAATGAGGTAGCATTTCCCATATAATTTCCATTACCATCACTTCAAATATCCATCTTTGGGAAACTATTGGATGATAACAAATCAAAAAGTGGATGGATGATCTTGAGATGATCATTAAGAATAGGTTATGTACATTGAATAAACACAAAGTCCATAAAAATTTGATTGCAAATCAGTTCAATAAAAATTTCATACTCTATTGCTTCCTTTAAAGATTATACGTATTAGTTCATAGAACCCCAATGATAATAGTTAAGAATCCTCTTAATCTGGAACCCAAATGGGAAGGGCCTTATATCAAAAATGAGCTCTATATCTATGCACCCTACTCACTAGAAACAATGGATGGCGAATGTGTCACACCCCCACCAATGAAAGGTTTCTTAAGAAATATTTGTCATAGCTTCCATAAAGTGTCTATCCTCCGGAAACATGATATTAAACTCTATTGATATCTTCCTGGTAGAAAGATGATAAAATACATAGCATCCTTTGTCCGTACCACATAACATTAAACTAAATATAATATGTGTTCACCTCATGACATTAAACTACTCAAATCCACAACATTCATTTTCTTCCATTTCAGTTGAACCTCATCCTTATCGCAAGATGTTAAATTGCATAGATAATATCCTTTTCGCATGATATTAAAATGCATGGTTTCCCAAAACTATGTGTGGCTTAACCCTTTCCATCATAGGATATATAGTAACACCCAAGTTCCATTATTGGGTCCAGACATAATATTCTTCTACTTTGATTTCAATTTACCTTCATCCTTACTCTATGAAGTTAAACTACTTGGATTATGTCCCCACCACATGATGTTAAAATGTATGGGATTATAGAAGTATGTATGACTTGATTATCATTCCAAATGAAATATATACTGATGCCTAGATCCTATATCTTGTCCCATGAACCACATTATATAAAATACCCCTATCATCTATGTAATTTCCTCTACATGGTGAAAGAATCCTTTTCTATTCCTTATTTCTCACCCCAAACATAACTGGCATGATATTATAAGTTTTACTATTGGATCTCCTCTATGAGTAATAAATAATAGTGCGTAACAAGTTTATCATTGTCTTGAATGAAATAATTTAAAAGGCACACAATGAGTCGTCACCAAATGATGTTAAAATATAATATTGGTGTCCCTTAAATGATATAAAACTATGAATTTTTGAGGATCTCACCTAAGAGGACCATTATAATCAGTTTTAGTCTCATACCACACCTCATTTAAGAACTACATGTGACTTTATTCTTGGTATAATAGAACATGTCGTGATGTTGTGATCATGAACCTTGATTCTAGTCACACAAAAACACATTCCCCCCATCCATACATAGTGGTTAGACCTTTACAGGGATCTCCCATTCAAGAACTATATGTGGATTTATTCATGTGAGCATATGATATATAGTGATGGTTGAATCTATAATCTGGTCCCTATCTACAACAATCAATGGGAACAATGAACCCCTCTATGTATGGGTCATACCTACCTTGAGAATTTCCCATTAAAAAACTATATGTGTCTTCATTCTTGTCCCCACAAGATATGAAGCAACCATTGGATCTATTATTCTTGAATCTATCCAAAATAATAAAACAAATTCCCCACATCCCTATCTATGGGTCAATCTTGTGAAGGGAAAATTCATTCAAAAATCCTTATCACAAGTGTAACACCACAATCTTCCACGGTACGCTTCTCTTTGAATAATGTGATAGCGTGTGTTGTACGCAACACCGAGTTCTAACACACTATAACCAATCAAACTAGCCATTATGAATAGTAATACCTACTTTTTGAAATTATATATATTTTATTTTTTAAAATGGTCTTCATTTTTTGGATTCGGAATATCGAATTTAGCCTAAGGTGAAGTTTTGGTAGTTTTCGGATAACTTTAATATTTTGACGAATAGTGAAAATTACTAAATTTTAATTAAAAACAACTTTTTAATCAAAATAATTAATAGTGAGAAATTATGAATTTGGGTGGTTTTAAAGTATATTTAGAATATATTTTTACCATTTACTATAATTTTTTTCATTGGAAATAATTTTACAATTAAACCAGACATAAACAACTATCAATCTTTTGATAGTTATTATCTCTTAAAAACACGCTTTTTGTTTTAACAACGGAAATTAATTTTAAATTAATTTCTGACACTTCTGTGTTTTGAATTTGGAAAAATGGATTCCATATTTGGAATCAGGATGTTCAAATTGTGTAAATATGTAACTTTTATTTTTAGACATTTTGAATAATTACTTCGGTAAATATTTTATTTACCATGGTTAAGGGTAAATCCGGTAAATAAGGGTTAAAAAATAATATTATAATAACACTAAATTACCCTAAAATGTGTCCTAGCCTTATTGGTTGATACATGTTCGACCATAGAAATCTTTGGGTCGATTTTGGGACCCCATGGAGCCACTTGTAGGTGATAGGGACACTTTATTTTAATTAAGTTAAAATGAATACAACAATGACACAAGCATATATCTTTTAGAAAAACAATTTTTACATAGGGTTATATATGTTGGATTTTCGACTATAAACATTCAATAAAAATATAAAAAGATTTCATAAATAATGATATTTTATTTATAATTTTTAAAGAGTAAATAATTTAATTTATTTATGACACAATGATGATGCAGTAATTACCATAATAGTGAAAATTTAAAATAATTGATATTATTAAAACCCAAATAAATATAATTTGAGACTTTTAATGAATTAAAATAATTTTATAGGATAATATGACATATTAGTATTGATGTAATAAACTTTTTTTGAAGAAATCATTCTGTTATGAGTTTCACAAAACTCAACTATTGAATAGTGTCAAAATTGACATAGAAGAGTTTTTAAAACAAATATTATATTATTAATTGATATTAAATTCTTAAAAAACTAAGGATCAGCCAAGAGACTTATATCATGATATTTGTATCATTAATGGACCACATGGGGGTCGCTTGGATGCATACAGTATGTTTATTAACTATATAATATAAAAATACAAAGTGACATGGTAAATGTCAAACTAATTAACTAAGAGTTAATACTTAAAGATAAGGTTAATATAGTAACCTAAACTAGTCTAAATTCTATTGGTTGAATGGTTTTAGACCTATCACCACCTTAAAATTTAAATAATCAACTTTGGAGCCATTAGAAACCAAATATTAATTTATTATAAATTAATATTTCTAGCTTTTCCAAAGGTACCCCTCACCCCTCTTATAAAAGGGCACTCATCCTTCTCATTTCTTCACACATTAAAAGCCTTTTGGATCAGCCAAACTCTGCCCAAATACTCTCCCGACCTCCCTCACTACAAACTAGAGGCCTTTGTTTGATTATAAAGCCAGCCTAAGGAGCCCTTTTGATCAAATAAAAAGGAAGAACCCGAAGAAGAGGTAATGATTTCACCACCCTTTTCCAAGCTCCTTTCTTCTTCCACTTCTTCTTCCTTTGTTATTACAATTCTAAATTAATAACTCCAGTATCATATATATACTGTTATGTTATTATAAATATGGTACATCAATATCCAGTATTATATCCACCCTTTGAATAACATGTCACCATACGTGCGTACGTACGGCTTACCGTCTCCACGTCGTGGTGTAATTGTTATTCAATATATTATTATTTGGATGGGTATAATAATGATGTGTAACTCATGTAAATAATAAATATAAAATTTTAATGATTTTGTATATATGATATACCATCCATTTATATATTATTTTAATATCAGATGAATGATATTGTCGCTCGTGCGTACGTACGGACTACCATCTCCACGAACGCGATGAGATTCATTCTCCATCGTATCCATCCAAGTGTAATTATCATTTTATGATTTAAAAATAAATTTTAAGGACATGACATAATTATGTATATGAATAATATAAAACATATCCATGAAAAACTTGGCTTATGTAACAAAACATATAAAAGAAAATGAGTAAGTTAACACCCGAAACGACGATAATACTAAGATATTATTAACTAAGCAATGTTAAAAGATCATATATTATATCATATGAATGTATATGATTCCTGTATAATTTAATAACAATTATTTCACTATTGTACAAGAGTTTATCCTACCCAATCCAAGGAAAAGTACAACTTAAGGGTTTATTTTGCAATCTCTTCATTATCCGAGGTTGTTTATACATAATAATCTACTGGGATCTCTTTATCATCCACATCTATGTTTCTTAAAAATGTATTTCAAAACATTTTTAATATTTAAAATAATATGGGTTAAAGTCATTTATACCCTTGTTTGACTTTTTATAAGAGGTTTGTAAAGGAATCTTTCCATCGTTTTCCAAACAAGGTGTTTTTTAACCTTTTCAACAAAATTAAGGTAAAAATGTTTTTTTAACTTATACGGCGGGTGCGGCTATTTTCTACCATTATAAAATTGTTGACGCTTCCCATACAATCTTATAAGAATAATTTCAAAGAAAATGTTTTATTTCATAAATATAAGACTCTTAAATGATTTCAAAATAGAAAGAGATATTTCTCTAAAAAGAGTTTTGATTTCATCTATGTAATATCCTTTGATGGATTTTACGCTTCTTTGAATTTGATTTATTATGATTCAAAACTTCTATATTGTATTGAAGGTTTTGTGATATATTTTACTGTGGATGTGCTATTTTTATACCATTCATAGTTTATGGTGAAAGTATTGACATTTCGTATGATAGTTTTAATACGAATGTTTATGTTATGATTAAACCTTTCCATATGGGAATGCATTGGACTTAATATGTGACGGGTGGAGCCAGCTATAGCTCCTAGATGCATCGGTATGTCTCATGAGACAAACTAGTGTCTTGGCACAAGGCCTTGACAAAATATTATTTGTATTCTTGGCATGAGTCCTTGGCTAAGTGGTTATGATAGTCTGGCATTATGCATTCCATCATTATGAAAGTGGTTATTGATATTGCATGTAATTATTCAATTAGTAGAATATCCATGTGAATAATTAAATGGTATTATTTCATTTTACATTTTCCATACTATGTTGAAGTTCAAGTTTAAAAGGAATTTGTTTTAGTTATACATTGCCTTAAATGATTATTCTATTTTATGAAAGTTTTCGCTATATTGTTATCCCTACTGGGCATTTGGGGTCACCCCTTTTCTATGTTTTATTTTACATAGGAAGTGAAGAAGTAAATTATGTATGACCTGCAGGGATATTATGTTGGGATATGAGTGTGGAATATGGAGATAATAATTTGTTGTAGTAGTTTTTCAGTTTATGATGTAATGTAAGACTTATGAATATATCTAGTGTTTCCAAGGCTTCTAAACCAATCGGTCATTCGAGATTTGATCTTTCTTGTGATCATGTCAATGTTATGTAAAAATGCACCGACTCTAGGTAACTGGGGTCGGGGCGTTATAGTAGGTATCAGATGAAGTTTAGTACAAACCATTGAAGCTAGATTTGTATAAACTCTTATTAGAGCACGTAGACCTAAGATGAAATTTGAGGATTAGTATAGAAGAACTTCCTAGAATTTTGGTATTGTAGAGATTTTGTGAGTTTTCCAAGCAACACATCTTTGTCTGGATACGAGCAGGTAGAGGCAGCTCTGGCACAGATGTACCTAGGGGTAAAACCCGAAAACACTGCTTTGAGCTAGACTCGAATGGGAACTGATGCACGACAATGGGCCTTGCTGCACTCTTGGTTACGACACTCCTGGGGGATTTTCTTAGGATAACTCTAATTTTCATTACAAATCATTATGAAGGGTTTATGAGTATATACTTCTTCAACGAAAACATTTTTTTGATTATGGATTATATCCATAAATAGTTCAATTTATGTTAAGTGTTTTATAAGTATAGGATTATGTATTCTGATTCATATACTGCTCTAGTTTATGCCATTGTTTATAAATGATGCCTAGTGGAAGAAATAAGAACCATATCAATGCACGCACTCCATGTAGGGATTGCCCTCATACTCAAGATAATTATAGTGGATCTGGTGATGCAACTGGTGCCGATCAGCTAATCACCATACTGGGAAAACTCACTCAGGTTATGAATAATAACCTTACCCATATGAAGCACCCTGATCCGCAGTGTGGAGGATCAATGTTAGATCAATTAATGAGGTATCAACCACTAATGTTCAATGGGAGTACAAATCCCTTAGTAGTTGAGAAATGGATAAATTCTCTAGAGAAAATATTTCAGGCTTTGGGGAGTAGTGAAAGGGAAAAAGTTATCATGGCAGTTTACCGCCTCACTGGAGATGCTGATCAATGGTGGTCATTTATTCAAAACACAAAGGAAGATAATGAAGTATCAAATATGGAATGGATGGAGTTCAAAGATCTGTTTTTAGAAAAATAATTTTCTCGCGACCATCATGCAGATATGGAAAGGCAATTTCTGAGTCCGAGACAGAAGGAGGATGAGAATGTCGCAAAGTATGAGGCTAACATTACAAGGTTATCAAGGTATTCTAGAGATTATATATGTAACACAAGAAGTAATATTGATTGTTTCTTTGATGGGTTAAACCATTTCTTCGTCGAGAATTAGTCTCACAATCCTTCTCATCGTACGAAGACATTGTCTCATGTGCTATCAAGACTGAAAAGGAATTCTCTATGTCTTATGACATTAAAGCAATGCAAGAGAAGAAGAGATCTGCTGATCAATTTGGGAATGGAAATAAGGGGAAGAAGGGAATGGATGAATATCCATCCTTTGGTAAATGTGGGAAGAATCACCCTGGTATTTTCTTGAAGGGAATGGGAGTCTGTTACAAGTGTGGTGAAAAAGGCCACCAAGCGTGTGATTGCAAGAGGAAGAAGGAAGCTACAAATGTTCAGTGATACAATTACAGGGAGATGGGGCATTATGCAAATGAATGTCCTATGCGTCAGGAGAACTTTCCTCAGAAAAGGCCAAGGGATCAAGGCCGTGCTTATGCTATCACTACTGCTGAGGTAGAAGCTCTGAAAGATGACGTGGCAGGTTATTTAATGGTTTCCTCAAGTTTAGCAAATGCATTATTTGATTCTGGATCATCACATTGTTTCATATCTTCCCTGTTTGGTAAGAAAATTAGATATTTCCAGTTTGATTTAATAAGGGGGTTGTCAGTAAAAACTCTTAAGGGAATAATCATTGCAACAATGTTTTGTGAATCAGTCCCCATTAGAGCACATAAATGTTCGTTATCTGTTGATCTCGTCATTATACCTGTGATTGAGTTTGATATAATCCTTGGTGTAACACCCCGAGATTTTATGAAAAATATTATTTTAATTTCATTAATGTCTTATGTTCTATTCTACACCAAGATTACCCTGCGCTATACGCAACACCGTATTAGCTTGCAGTATACGCAACACTATTCTTGGACCGTGTTACACACAATTTTGATAATAGTTATTCTACGCAACATTGAGTATATATATATATATATATTAAATGTATAAATGAAATATGGTTGGATTCTGTTATACGAAACAATGAAGGATTCTTTCACAACACGCAACCCTGACTTGGCTTGCATTACACGCAATCGCGACCTTCCTCGACAGCGTGTGTTGTACGCAATACCGGGTTTTAATAAACAATGCTATATTATTATAATATTGTCATGAACTAGCCGTTATGAATAGTATTAACTAAATTTTGAATTTTATAACATTATTATTCATCTTACACATTTCTAGAACATGTTATAAGAACAAAATAAATTTTTCGGGTAAAATAAGTATTTTTCAAAAAATGCAGTTTTACCGCCTTTTGTTGGCGCACCCACTTTAAATATAGTTTTTGACATGTTTATATGTTCAATTTGACAAAATAATATTCTTCTTCTGAATCAGGATGTAAAAATTTACATTAGATAAAGTTTTGATATTTTTCCGACAACATTCATATTTTAATGAATAGTAAAAACACGCTATATTTTAATTAAAAACAACTTTTTTCATCGTAATATCTTATGTGGTTAAATTATAATATTGAATGGTTTTAAAGTATATTTAGAATATATTTTTACCACTTAATATAATGTTGGTCATTGGACACAATTTTGCGATTAAACCGAACATAAACAAGTGTCAATCTTTTGATAGTTATTATCTCTTAAAAACACGCTTTTTGTTTTGACAGCGGGAATTAATTTTAAATTAATTTCTGCCACTTCTGTGTTTTGAATTTAGAAAAATGGATTCCATATTTGGAATCAGGATGTTCAAATTGTGTAAATATATAACTTTTATTTTTAGACATTTTGATTAATTACTGCGGTAAATATTTTATTTACCATGGTTAAGGGTAAATCCGGTAAATAAGGGTTAAAAAATAATATTATAATAATATTAAATTACCCTAAAACGTGTCTTAACCCCATTGGTTGATACATGGTCGACCATGGGCATCTTTGGGTCGATTTTGGGACCCCATTGATCCACTTGTAAGTAATAATGACACTTTATTTTAATTAAGTTAAAATGAATACAAAATTGACACAAGCATATATCTTTTAGAAACACAATTGTTACATAGGGTTATATATGTTGGATTTTAGATTATAAATATTCATTAGAAATATAAAAAGATTTCTTACATAATGGTATTTTATTTGTAATTTTTAGACTTTAAATAATTCAATTTATTAATGACACAATGATGATGCAGTAATTATCTTATTAATGAAATATTGACATAATTGATGTTATAAACACCAAAATAAATGTAATTTGAGATTTTTTATGAATTCCACTAATTTTATAGGTTACTATGATATATTAATGTTTATTTAATCAACTTGGTTAGAACATTTAATTCTGTTATGACTTTCACAAAAATCATATATCAAATAGTGTCAAAATTGACACAAAATAGTTTTTAAATCAAATTTTATATTACTAATTGTTATTTTATTCCTAAAAATCTAAGGTTCGGCCAAATGACTTAGCTAAGGATATATATATTAATAATAAACAATTTGGGGTTCGTTTGGCATGTTATAGTAAGTGTATTAACCATATAGTGAAAGAAAACAAAAAGACACGGTAAAAGTTAAATTATTTAACTTAGAGTTAAATCTAATTGATAAGGTTTACAATAATATCCAAACATGTCTAAATTTGATTGGTTGATGAGATTACAACCCTATCTCATCTAATCTTCGAATATGAGTCAATTTTGGAGGTGTTTAAGTGGGGTTAGATTTATTATAAATTAATATTTTTAAGAATTCCTAAGGTGCCCCTCTCCTCCCCTATAAAAGGACACCTCCTCCCCCTCCTCCTCACACCAATTTGAGCTCTCAAGCTCGGCCAACCCCTGCAAAAATCTCTTCTCCACTTCCCTAGCAACATCCTAGAGGTTCTGGTCTTACTCAAAGACAAATTTTAGTGCCCTAAGAGGAGGTCTCAAAGAGGCACTTCAAAGAAGAGGTAGTTACCGTTACCAATTCTTTCATCTTTATTTCTTCTTCCACTTATTCTTCTTAGGTTGTTTCATTCTGAAGTAATAACATCAGTATAACTCATATACTGATATGTTATTATATGTATGAAACAACCCTATTTCACCATCTATCCATCCTACGGAAAAAGAAATCACCGCGCGTGCGTACGTACGGAATACCGTCTCCACGCCGTGGTGTAATCTATTTTCCACCACCACCTTACATGGATGGGTATAATGGTGTAAAGAATAACTATACATAGTTATTACAACATCATATTGATTCTGATATATTCAATTCAATATTTATAGAAATGATATCATCACTCGTGCGTACGTACGGACTACCGTCTCCACGACACGATGAGATTCATTCTCCATGTTAACCATTTAAGAATGATTATAAAGTATATATAAGAAATAATAATGAAATATATGACATTATAAAGCTACTGGATTTATGTATATATATACATATGTATGTCATCTACTTACTTCCATTTCAAGACAATAAGGAAAGAAAAACAGCGTTCATGCGTACGTACGGACTACCGTCTCCATGAACGGTGTTTTTCATTTTATTTATCTATCTATTATATATATATATATATATAATGAATATATATGATATATAAATCATATTTTATATTCTGGAAGTAAGTAAATCATGAAATAGGTAATAATGATGTCAAGAACAACAAGTCAAAACACCTACGATAAATGAAACGATTTTACCCAAAATGCTTCTTTAACATGGAATTTACAAAAGAACGGGTAATATAATATCATAAGTGAACCATATATGATATCATAACAATGAATATGATTCTGTAATAAGTCAATAACATGATTTAAATCATTATACAGGAGGTTTGGACACTTACAAAGCAAGTCGGACATAAGGTAAGGGAAATATCACAATCTCACTTTTATCCGAGATTGTTTTTACTTTGGTAATTACTATGGTGTATTTTATTATCCACATCCATTTTCCCTCAATGTGTAATATTATTTCCATCATTCTACAATAGTTTATATCCAATTTTACCCTTCGGTAAGTTTTTTTTGTAAAAGATATGAAAGGAATCTTTTGTCGTTTTTCGTACGAGGTACTTTTTGACTTTTCCGACAAAAGTACGAAGAATGTTTTTTTCACTTAAACGGCACGAATGGATTTTTACGGTTTTATAAAGCCTTATTTTCATGAAGCTTCCTCCAAAATATTTCATGACTATTTTTAATAAAATCTCTTTCTTTTAAAATTGCATGATGTTTTGTGAAAATAAATTGATTTTGAAGAAGAAAGGATATTTTCCTCAAGAATTCATTTCAAGTGTTTTATCAAAATTATTTTCCATCTAAGATAATAAAGGGTTCTGTTTCTATCCATATTTTTACATTGATTTGACTATGTTGTGATGGAATTATGTTTATGAATTCCTTTATCTTATATGAATGGTTTTATGATGTCATGTTGTTTAAGAATCCCATTTTTATTACATGGGTTATGCGATGATGTATGATTTATGATTATGTGGCACACATAAGAAAGGATTCATTATAAGATGGGTGGGACCTATATCTCCCTCCAATGCATTGGGTAAAGATTTTATATCTCATGAGATAGACATGGCTGGAATGGTAGGTTATACCGGTTCAGTGAAACAGGACTGAAACGAGGGTTACTCGATTCAGAAAGGGACTTTGTCCACTAAGATAGTCTTGGCAATGAGTCTTGACTAATAAGAAATGATTCTCTATGATTATGTGTGAATGCCACAAAGTTTCATGTTTTATGTTATGATTATTGTGATTTCATTTCACTACTATGATTTATCCCATGTTATGAAATTATGCTCTCTTTTGCAGGTTAAGATTTCCAAAAGTTATGTTCTTATGAATATGATGTGATTGATTTTTCTTTTGTTTACCCTTACTGAGCATTTGAGCTCACCCTTTTATGTTTTCTTTTCCCCAGGATATAAAGAAAGGTTCTAGGTAAAAAAAAGGGGAAGATCTTTATGGGAGATATTGAAGATCTTTCACCACGATTAGAAGATTACGTTCCGAGTTTCCAAATACACTAAACTATTACGATCCTTGTGTGTGTGTTTTTGTTATGTACCAAGTATTCCGCAAAAGTAATGTAATGTCCATGTACGTCAGGATACGGGTCTCTACAGTTGGTATCAGAGGAAAGGTTTAGTCAACCTTTGGAAACTAGGATGCGAAAACGTTAGTGAGATCCCTAGAGATATTTCTAAGGTATGTCTAGGGATGTCTCTAAGGTTAAGTATACGTATAGGTTATAGTCCTAGAATTGCGCTAACGATCTTCAAATTTAACCTAAGATGTTAAATATTGAGGGTACTAACCCTTTATTATGTTGTTTTCCCTAGCATGATTTTTGCCTCTCACACTATTCTTTTGGGGTTTTAGACGATGGCTGGAACCCGAAGGAACCGTGTTAATGCAGAATGTGATGGGCAATGCAATGATTGTCCCCCTGAGCAACCAAACGATATAGGAGCTGGAATGCAAAATCTTGTAGCCATGCTCACACAACTTTCTCAAGCTATGAATCATACAGGACTTCCAAACGAGAAAAGGAAGGAGCAACATTCTGTTGAATCCTTCATGAGGCAGCGTCCACCTTCTTTCAGTGGGTCTACTGATCCATTAGTTGCTGAACAATGGATTAGTACTACTGAAAAGATATTTTCAGTTCTTCAATGTTCTGAACATGATAAAGTCATCCTAGCAGTGTATCGTTTGGAAGGTGAAGCTGATCAATGGTGGAATCTTATCAAGAATACGAGGCCAAGAGATGAAATTGAGTCCATGGAATGGGACGAGTTCAAGAACTTGTTTTTCAGTAAGTACTTCCCTCGAATTCTTCGAACGAAGATGGAAAAGGAGTTTCTTGAGCTGAAACAGAAGGATGATGAATCTGTTGGTATATACGAAGCGAATTTTACAAGACTTGCAAGGTATGCATCTGGCATTATCATCCAACCTGAAAGTAAAGTTGATCGATTTTTCAGTGGCTTAAAACCAAGTCTTCGAAGGGCATTAGCTATAAGAGACTTCAGTTGCTATGAAGAAATTGTTCGTTGTGCTATCAAGGTAGAAATGGAAGTTGGTGTTACATATCCATCTCATGGTTTTGACAAGAAACGAAAGATGGAGTTCAAGGAGAAATCTCAGAATAATGGTGAAAAGAAGATGAATGTTTCCTTATGCACAAAGTGTGGAAAGAAGCATGGTGGAGATTGTCTTAAAGGGACTAGAAAATGTTTTAAGTGTGGAAAAGAAGGTCATCGAGCAGCTGAGTGTCGAAGTAATGGAAAAAGGGTTTCTAATGATGTGAATAAAGCAAACACTGCAGAGAACGCACCACCAACACTTCAATGCTTCAAGTGCAAGGAAATGGGGCATTATGCTAATAATTGCCCTAATCCAAGGGTTAGTGATGATCAACATGGGCAACCACTGAAGGCAAAGGACAAAGGGAAATCACATGCGATCACTATTGGCAATGTTGAATATGACAACGATGTGGTGGAATGATTAAGTGTTTATGTAATGGGATTCCAAAATAATGTTGTATCATTGAGTATTGAAATATTTATTGATGTGGTATTCAAAGTGATTGAGATATTTTTTTGGAAATAAGATGATATGCGCATAATAAAGACGAGAAAATAAAATGTTTAATAGTATTCATGAGCTCATGATTGATATAAGGACTAAGTGATATCATGGTTTGAGTATATAGAATTTTGAGGATTTTGGTATGTGGAAAGTGTTAACTTTTAACTGCACTCATGTTTTCACTAAGGTATTCAAGAGAATACACGATTAAGGACTTTGAATGTTTGGAATGTGACCAACAAGACATATCTTATGATATGTGGGGATCAACGACAGTATTAAATCTCTGGTAATCGTTGTCACTATATTATGAGAATGGACTGCAGTATTATGTATAAGCCTAAAGATTAGACTGGATTATGTTGGACATAAGTTAGTATTGTTTAAGGATAGAAGATTTTCGATATTATTGATGGGACGTTATATAGTTTTGGAAAAAGGACAACCTGCAGGACGGGCGAAAGCCCATCGCTTCGGACAAGGCTGTGGGAATCGAACCCACAACCGATGTGCGACTGGCCTTTATCGCCTACCACTGACCTACATGAAGTCCCTGTTTAGTAGAAACTAGTTTTATTATATTAAGGAGTATGATATATGAAGTATAAGTCCATTTTAGGAACCATATATGATTAATCTCACTATAGATCGATTTATGAATATAATTTTTGCTAACCTTTTGTTTGAGACAGATGGAATGACCCGTCATTCTATCACATGATCTGCTAACACTTCACGAATAACAAATTCAACTTCATTTATTTAAGAGATGAAGTGGAAATTGTTCAAGGCACGAACAACAGTGAGATTGTACCAAAATAAAGTAAGTATTTATTCTAATTCAAATTTTCAACTTTAGGGGAAATGATCTTGAAAACCAAAAATGTTGTCCTAGTGATCTTATACCTGATGAATAAGATGGTACCTTATATCATCACAAATCTATGGATTTGTGATTACTGGCTTTTCCATAGCCATGTTCTCTACCACTCTCCATCAGAACATGATGGTTAGATTTCTCTTCCATATCCATATTTTCACCTATGTGGAAACCCAGGGATTAGTTTATTTGGGTAATCGTTACATTTCATACTTTAGTTTTTAAAGCCAAGTTTTGGTATTCCTTTTTACGATGTGGGTTTCTGTCAAAGAAACTTTCAAATAGTAAACCATTTATAACCCCGACGAATTTCGAGGGCGAAATTCATTTTAAGGGGGGTAGAATGTAACACCCCGAGATTTTATGAAAAATATTATTTTAATTTCATTAATGTCTTATGTTGTATTCTACACCAAGATTACCCTGCGCTATACGCAACACCGTATTAGCTTGCAGTATACGCAACACTATTCTTGGACCGTGTTACACACAATTTTGATAATAGTTATTCTACGCAACATTGAGTATATATATATATATATATTAAATGTATAAATGAAATATGGTTGGATTCTGTTATACGAAACAATGAAGGATTCTTTCACAACACGCAACCCTGACTTGGCTTGCATTACACGCAATCGCGACCTTCCTCGACAGCGTGTGTTGTACGCAATACCGGGTTTTAATAAACAATGCTATATTATTATACTATTGTCATGAACTAGCCGTTATGAATAGTATTAACTAAATTTTGAATTTTATAACATTATTATTCATCTTACACATTTCTAGAACATGTTATAAGAACAAAATAAATTTTTCGGGTAAAATAAGTATTTTTCAAAAAATGCAGTTTTACCGCCTTTTGTTGGCGCACCCACTTTAAATATAGTTTTTGACATGTTTATATGTTCAATTTGACAAAATAATATTCTTCTTCTGAATTAGGATGTAAAAATTTACATTAGATAAAGTTTTGATATTTTTCCGACAACATTCATATTTTAATGAATAGTAAAAACACGCTATATTTTAATTAAAAACAACTTTTTTCATCGTAATATCTTATGTGGTTAAATTATAATATTGAATGGTTTTAAAGTATATTTAGAATATATTTTTACCAATTAATATAATGTTGGTCATTGGACACAATTTTGCGATTAAACCGAACATAAACAAGTGTCAATCTTTTGATAGTTATTATCTCTTAAAAACACGCTTTTTGTTTTGACAACGGGAATTAATTTTAAATTAATTTCTGCCACTTCTGTGTTTTGAATTTAGAAAAATGGATTCCATATTTGGAATCAGGATGTTCAAATTGTGTAAATATATAACTTTTATTTTTAGACATTTTGATTAATTACTGCGGTAAATATTTTATTTACCATGGTTAAGGGTAAATCCGGTAAATAAGGGTTAAAAAATAATATTATAATAATATTAAATTACCCTAAAACGTGTCTTAACCCCATTGGTTGATACATGGTCGACCATGGGCATCTTTGGGTCGATTTTGGGACCCCATTGATCCACTTGTAAGTAATAATGACACTTTATTTTAATTAAGTTAAAATGAATACAAAATTGACACAAGCATATATCTTTTAGAAACACAATTGTTACATAGGGTTATATATGTTGGATTTTAGATTATAAATATTCATTAGAAAGATAAAAAGATTTCTTACATAATGGTATTTTATTTGTTATTTTTAGACTTTAAATAATTCAATTTATTTATGACACAATGATGATGCAGTAATTATCTTATTAATGAAATATTGACATAATTGATGTTATAAACACCAAAATAAATGTAATTTGAGATTTTTTATGAATTCCACTAATTTTATAGGTTACTATGATATATTAATGTTTATTTAATCAACTTGGTTAGAACATTTAATTCTGTTATGACTTTCACAAAAATCATATATCAAATAGTGTCAAAATTGACACAAAATAGTTTTTAAATCAAATATTATATTACTAATTGTTATTTTATTCCTAAAAATCTAAGGTTAGGCCAAATGACTTAGCTAAGGATATATATATTAATAATAAACAATTTGGGGTTCGTTTGGCATGTTATAGTAAGTGTATTAACCATATAGTGAAAGAAAACAAAAAGACACGGTAAAAGTTAAATTATTTAACTTAGAGTTAAATCTAATTGATAAGGTTTAAAATAATATCCAAACATGTCTAAATTTGATTGGTTGATGAGATTACAACCCTATCTCATCTAATCTTCGAATATGAGTCAATTTTGGAGGTGTTTAAGTGGGGTTAGATTTATTATAAATTAATATTTTTAAGAATTCCTAAGGTGCCCCTCTCCTCCCCTATAAAAGGAAACCTCCTCCCCCTCCTCCTCACACCAATTTGAGCTCTCAAGCTCGGCCAACCCCTGCAAAAATCTCTTCTCCACTTCCCTAGCAACATCCTAGAGGTTCTGGTCTTACTCAAAGACAAATTTTAGTGCCCTAAGAGGAGGTCTCAAAGAGGCACTTCAAAGAAGAGGTAGTTACCGTTACCAATTCTTTCATCTTTATTTCTTCTTCCACTTATTCTTCTTAGGTTGTTTCATTCTGAAGTAATAACATCAGTATAACTCATATACTGATATGTTATTATAAGTATGAAACAACCCTATTTCACCATCTATCCATCCTACGGAAAAAGAAATCACCGCGCGTGCGTACGTACGGAATACCGTCTCCACGCCGTGGTGTAATCTATTTTCCACCACCACCTTACATGGATGGGTATAATGGTGTAAAGAATAACTATACATAGTTATTACAACATCATATTGATTCTGATATATTCAATTCAATATTTATAGAAATGATATCATCACTCGTGCGTACGTACGGACTACCGTCTCCACGACACGATGAGATTCATTCTCCATGTTAACCATTTAAGAATGATTATAAAGTATATATAAGAAATAATAATTAAATATATGACATTATAAAGCTACTGGATTTATGTATATATATACATATGTATGTCATCTACTTACTTCCATTTCAAGACAATAAGGAAAGAAAAACAGCGTTCATGCGTACGTACGGACTACCGTCTCCATGAACGGTGTTTTTCATTTTATTTATCTATCTATTATATATATATATATATAATGAATATATATGATATATAAATCATATTTTATATTCTGGAAGTAAGTAAATCATGAAATAGGTAATAATGATGTCAAGAACAACAAGTCAAAACACCTACGATAAATGAAACGATTTTACCCAAAATGATTCTTTAACATGGAATTTACAAAAGAACGGGTAATATAATATCATAAGTGAACCATATATGATATCATAACAATGAATATGATTCTGGAATAAGTCAATAACATGATTTAAATCATTATACAGGAGGTTTGGACACTTACAAAGCAAGTCGGACATAAGGTAAGGGAAATATCACAATCTCACTTTTATCCGAGATTGTTTTTACTTTGGTAATTACTATGGTGTATTTTATTATCCACATCCATTTTCCCTCAATGTGTAATATTATTTCCATCATTCTACAATAGTTTATATCCAATTTTACCCTTCGGTAAGTTTTTTTTGTAAAAGATATGAAAGGAATCTTTTGTCGTTTTTCGTACGAGGTACTTTTTGACTTTTCCGACAAAAGTACGAAGAATGTTTTTTTCACTTAAACGGCACGAATGGATTTTTACGGTTTTATAAAGCCTTATTTTCATGAAGCTTCCTCCAAAATATTTCATGACTATTTTTAATAAAATCTCTTTCTTTTAAAATTGCATGATGTTTTGTGAAAATAAATTGATTTTGAAGAAGAAAGGATATTTTCCTCAAGAATTCATTTCAAGTGTTTTATCAAATTTATTTTCCATCTAAGATAATAAAGGGTTCTGTTTCTATCCATATTTTTACATTGATTTGACTATGTTGTGATGGAATTATGTTTATGAATTCCTTTATCTTATATGAATGGTTTTATGATGTCATGTTGTTTAAGAATCCCATTTTTATTACATGGGTTATGCGATGATGTATGATTTATGATTATGTGGCACACATAAGAAAGGATTCATTATAAGATGGGTGGGACCTATATCTCCCTCCAATTCATTGGGTAAAGATTTTATATCTCATGAGATAGACATGGCTGGAATGGTAGGTTATACCGGTTCAGTGAAACAGGACTGAAACGAGGGTTACTCGATTCAGAAAGGGACTTTGTCCACTAAGATAGTCTTGGCAATGAGTCTTGACTAATAAGAAATGATTCTCTATGATTATGTGTGAATGCCACAAAGTTTCATGTTTTATGTTATGATTATTGTGATTTCATTTCACTACTATGATTTATCCCATGTTATGAAATTATGCTCTCTTTTGCAGGTTAAGATTTCCAAAAGTTATGTTCTTATGAATATGATGTGATTGATTTTTCTTTTGTTTACCCTTACTGAGCATTTGAGCTCACCCTTTTATGTTTTCTTTTCCCCAGGATATAAAGAAAGGTTCTAGGTAAAAAAAAGGGGAAGATCTTTATGGGAGATATTGAAGATCTTTCACCACGATTAGAAGATTACGTTCCGAGTTTCCAAAGACACTAAACTATTACGATCCTTGTGTGTGTGTTTTTGTTATGTACCAAGTATTCCGCAAAAGTAATGTAATGTCCATGTACGTCAGGATACGGGTCTCTACACTTGGCATGGACTGGCTTTCAGACTATGATGTGAAGATTTATTATATGAAGAAAGAGGTTACGGTTCTTGATGGTGATGATAAGGAACACCTTATCTTTAGAGCAGAATCGTCACCACCTAATTCTTATGTAGATCCACGGACAGTAGCTCAACTAAATTCAATTATTGGGGAGGAAGAGAATGACATGACTATGGGTGAGTAAAGTACTGTTCAAATAGAAGATGTACCTGTTGTGAAAGAATATGTAGATGTATTTCCGGAATATTCACATGGACATCCTCTTGAAAGAGAAGTTGAGTTTTCAATTGATTTAATTCCTAGATCAAGGCCTATATCGAAGACCCCTTATAGAATGGCCACTGTAAAATTATTAGAACTAAAGAAACAACTAGAGGAATTGAGTAATAAAGGATTTATTCGCCCTAGTGTTTCTCCATGGGGAGCCCCTGTTATTTTTGTTAAAAACAAAGATGGATTCATGAGGTTATGTATGAAATTTAGGGAGATCAATGCTATAACAATAAAGAACAAGTATCCACTACCTTGAATTGATGATTTATTTGACCAACTTCATGGAGCTCAATACTTTTCAAAGATTGACCTTCGATCTGGATAGCATCAGTTGTGTGTGAAGAATGAAGACATTCCGAAGACAATATTTCAAACCAGGTATGGGCATTACGTGTTTATTGTAATGCCTTTTGGATTGACTAATGCACCCTCTGTATTTATAGATCTGATGAATAGAGTTTTCAAGGAGTATCTTGATTAATTTGTGGTGGTATTTATTGATGATATCTTGGTATACTCCAAAAGCTACAAATATCATGAAAATAAATAGCTCATTATCCTGAAGACTCTGAGAAGACATGAATTATATGGGAAGTTTAGAAAGTGTGAATTCTGTCTTTAGGATATTTCTTTTCTTGGCCATATTGTCTCTAAATATGGAATCTCTGTTGATCCTTCTAAGACCAAGGAAATCCACGAATGTCCACACCTATGAGTATAACTGAAGTATGTAGTTTTATTGGTTTAGCAGGTTATTATTGACGTTTCGTCCAGAATTTTGCCCGATTGGCTAACCCATTAAAGAAGCTCACACGTAAAGGGGTTAAATTTCATTGGACAAAAATGTGTGATGAATGTTTCGAATAACTGAAGAGAAGATTAGTCAATGATCTTATATTGACTCTACCATCAGGGAATGATGGGTTCATTATTTATAGTGATGCATTGAAGAAAGGACTTGGTTGTGTCCTTATACAGAATGATAGGGTTATTGCCTATGCATCACGACAGTTGAAAATTCATGAACAAAACTATCCTACTCATGATCTCGAGTTATCAGCTGTGATCTTTTCTTTGAAGATATGGAGGCACTACCTCTATGGTGAAAAAATGTGAGATTTATACTGATCACAAGAGTTTGAAGTATATTTTCTCACAAAAGGAACTCAACATGAGGCAAAGAGATGGCTTGAATTACTCAAGGATTATGATTGAACAATACACTACCACCCGGGGAAGGTAAACAAGGTGGCCTATTCTTTGAGCTTAAAAGATCAAGGAGTTTTGAACAATATGAGAATTGAAAGGGATCCAATTTTCATGGATCTAGTGAAGATGGACATGGGAATAACCAAGGAAGGAGAAACATCAATGCTTTTTCAAATGGTTGCCAAACCATCTTTACTAGAAAGGATTAAGAGTTCTCAGACTAATGATGGAGAATTTCAAATGAAGATTAAAGCTGTGAATGATGGTAGATTGAGAGATTTTGTGTATGAAAATGGAATTTTGAAATTCGGGAAGAGGCTTTGTGTTCCTGATATACCTGATATAAAAAGGGAATTGATTGATGATGCTCATAGTTCCAATTTCTCTATACACCCTCGGATCACCAAAATTTATAGATATTTGAAGGAACATTTTTGGTGGGACAATATAAAGAGGGACATTGCTGATTTTGTGTCATGATGTATGGTTTTTCAACAAGTGAAAGCTGGAAGGAAACACCCAGGAGGAGTCATGCAACCTCTTCCCATACCGGAGTGGAAATGGGACAATATTACGATGGAATTTCTCATGGGGGTACCAAAGACTCTTAGAAGGAACGATGCAATATGGGTTATTATTGATCGTCATACCATGTCAGCACATTTTCTTGCTATAAGAGAAGATCTGCCACTAGAATGTCTAGAATGACTATATATTAATGATGTCGTGAGACTTCATGGAGTACCCCTATCGATTATTTCTGATCGTGATCCCCGTTTTACTTCATGATTCTGGAAGAGTCTTCAGAAATCCATGGATACTAAACTTCATTTGAGCACTTCCTACCACCCTCAGACAGATGGACAATCAGAACGGACTATTCAGACCTTATAAGACATGTTGAGATCCTGCTCAGATGACTTTCAGGGTATGTGGGATTAGTATTTACCTCTGGTATAATTTTCATATAACAATAGCTTCCATTCGAGTATTCAGATGGCACCATATGAAGCGTTATACGGAAAGCGATGTTGCACACCAACCTGCTGGGATGACATTGGTGAAAAAAAACTTGTAGGTCTAGAACTGGTGGAGGAAACGATAGAAAAGATGAAGGTAATTCAAAATCACATCAAACTAGCTCAACGTAGGCAGAAGAGCTATGCCGATAATCGAAGGATGGATTTGGAATTTCAAGTCGGTAATCATGTTTTCCTGAAGGTATCTCCATGGAAGGGAGTCATACGTTTTGGTAAGAAAGGTAAATTGAGTCCCAGTTACATCGGACCTTTTGATATTCTAGAACGAATTGGGGTTGTAGCTTACCGATTGGCAATGCCGCCAAGTCTCTCCAATGTTCACAATGTGTTTCATGTATCTTTGTTGAGGAAATACATGCCTGGCCCAACGCATGTACTCACCTATGAGGAGTTAGAACTGGAACCTGATCTGTCTTATTGTGAAGAGCCAGTCAGGATTCTTGATATGAGAGAACAATTACTGAGAAACCGGATGACGCGTCTGGTAAGGGTTCTGTGGAGAAACCATAAGATGGAAGAGGCAACATGGGAACCCGAGAAACTTATGATGAAGAACCACCCGAGTCTTTTCATGAGATAATATTCTAGAAATTTCGAGAAACAACTTATTTGAAGGAGGGGAGAATGTAACACCCCAAGCTTCCACGGTACGCTTCTCTTTGAATAATGTGATAGCGTGTGTTGTACGCAACACCGAGTTCTAACACACCATAACCAATAAAACTAGCCAATATGTATAGTAATACCTACTTTTTGAAATTATATATATTTTATTTTTTAAAATGGACTTAATTATTGGATTCGTAATATCGAATTTAGCCTAAGGTGAAATTTTGGTACTTTTCGGATAACTTTAATATTTTTATGAATAGTGAAAATTACTAAATTTTAATTAAAAACAACTTTTTAAATCAAAATAATTAATAGTGATAAATTATGAATTTGAGTGGTTTTAAATTATATTTAGAATATATTTTTACCATTTAATATAATGTTGGTCATTGGACATAATTTTACGATTAAACCGGATCTAAACAAGTGTCAATCTTTTGATAGTTATTATCTCTTAAAAACATTCTTTTTGTTTTAACAACGGGAATTAATTTTAAATTAATTTCTGCCACTTCTATGTTTTGAATTTGGAAAAATGGAATCCATATTTGGAATCAGGATTTTCAAATTGTGTAAATATGTAACTTTTATTTTTAGACATTTTGAATAATTATTTCGGTAAATATTTTATTTACCATGGTTAAGGGTAAATCCGGTAAATAAGGGTTAAAAATAATATTATAATAATACTAAATTACCCTAAAACGTTTCCTAGCCTTATGTTTTGATAAATGATCGATCATAGGCATCTTTGGGACGATTTTGGGACCCCATGGTTCCACTTGTAGGTGATACGGACAATTTATTTTAATTAAGTTAAAATGAATACAAAAATGACGCAAGCATATATCTTTTAGAAAAAAAAAATTTACATAGGGTTATATATTATGGATACTCGACTATAAATATTCAATATAAATCTAAAATGATTTCCTACATAATGGTATTTTATTTATAATTTTTATGGATTATATAATTTAATTTATTTATGACACAATGATGATGCAGTAATTTCCATAATAGTGAAAATTTAAAATAATTGATATTATAAATACCCAAATAAATATAATTTGAGACTTTTAATGAATTAAAATAATTTTCTAGGATAATATGACATATTAGGATTGATTTAATTTACATTGTTTTATTTAATCATTCTGTTATGAGTTTCTCAAAAATCAACTATTGAATAGTGTCAAAATTGACATAAAAGTGTTTTTAAAAAAAATATTATATTATTAATTGATATTAAATTCTAAAAAATCTAAGGTTCTTCCAAGAGACTTATATAATGATATTTTTATAACTAATGGACCACTTGGGGGGTCTCTTGGATTTATATGGTATGTTTATTAACTATATAATATAAAAATACAAACTGACATGGTAAATGTCAAACTAATTAACTAAGAGTTAATACTTGAAGATAAGGTTAATATAGTAACCCAAACAAGTCTAAAATCTATTGTTTGAATTGTTTTCGACCTATCCCCACCTTAAAAATTAAATAATAAACTTTGGAGCCATTAGAAACCTAATATGAATTTATTATAAATTAATATTTCTAGATTTTCCAAAGGTGCCCCTCACCCCTCTTATAAAAGGGCACTCCTCCTTCTCATTTCATCACACCTTCAAAGCCTTTTGGTTCGGCCAAACTCTGCCCAAATACTCTCCCAACCTCCCTAAATACAACCTAGAGGCCTTAGATTGATCAGAAAGTCAACCTAAGGAGCCCTTTTGATCAAATCAATAGGAAGAACCCGAAGAAGAGGTAATGATTTCACCACCCTTTTCCACGTTCCTTTCTTCTTCCACTTATTCTTCCATTGTTATTACCATTCTAAAATAATAACTCCAGTATCATATATATACTGTGATGTTATTTTAAATATGGTACAACCATATTCATTATTCTATCCACCCTTTGAATAACATGTCACCATACGTGTGTATGTATGACTTACCGTCTCCACATCGTGGTGTAATTGTTATTCAATATATTAGTATTTGGATGGGTATAATAATGATGTGTAACTCATGTAAATAATAAATATAACATATTAATTATTCATTATATATTATATACCATCCATTTATATATTATTTTAATATCAAAAGAATGATATTGTCGCTCGTGCGTACGTACGGACTACAGTCTCCACGAACGCGATGAGATTCATTATCCATTGTATCCATTAAAGTATAATTATCATTTGATGATTTAAAAATAATGTTTAAGGACTTGATATCATTATCTATATGAATAATATACAACCTATCCATGAAAAACATGTCTTATGTAACAAAACATATAAATGAAAATGAGTAAGTTAACACCTAAAACGACGATAATACTAAGATATTATTAACAAAGCTATGTTAAAAGATCATATATGATATCATATGAATGTATATGATTCTTGTATAATTTAATAAAAAAATTTCACTATTATATAGGAGGTTAACCTACCCCAACCAAGGAAAAGTAAAAGGTAAGGGTTTATTTCACAATCACTTCATTATTCGAGGTTGTTTATACGTAATAATCTACTGGGATCTCATTATTATCCTCATCTATGTTTCTTAAAAATGTATTTCAAAACATTTTTCTTATTTACAAGATTAAGTTTTAAAGTCATTTATACCCTTGTTTGACTTTTTATAAGAGGATTGTAAAGGAATCATTCCGTCATTTTCCAAACAATGTGTTTTTTAACCTTTTCGACAAAATTAAGGTAAAAATGTTTTTTTAACTTATACAGCGGGTGCGGCTATTTTCCATCGTTATAAAATCGTCGAAGATTCCCTTACAAGATTATAAGAATATTTTCAAGGAAAATGTTTTATTTCATAAATATAAGACTCATAAATGCTTTCAAAATAGAAAGAGATATTTTTCTAAAAAGAGTTTTGATTTCATCTAAGTCAACGTCCTTTGATGGATTTTACGCTTATTTAAAGTTGATTTATTATGATAAAAAACATCAATATTGTATTTAAGGTTTTGTGTTATGTTTGACTGTGGATGTGATATTTTTATACCTTTCAAAGTTTATGTTGAAAGTATTGACATTTCATATGCTAGTTTTAATACGAATGTTTATGTTATGTTTAAACCATTTCATATGGGAATGCATTAGACTTAATATGTGATAGGTGGAGCCCACTATAACTCCTCGATGCATCAGTAGGTCTCATGAGACAAACTAGTGTCTTGGCACAAGGTCTTGGAATAATCTTATTTGTAGTCTTAGCACGAGGCCCTGGCTATGTGGTTATGATAGTCTGGCATTATGCATTCCATCATTATGAAAGTGGTTATTGATTTTTCATGTGATTATTCGATTAGTAGAATATCCATGTGAATAATTAAATGGCATTATTTCATTTTAATTTTTCCATACTATGTTTAAGTTCAAGTTTAAAGGGCTTTTGTTTTAGTAATACATAGCCTTAAATGTTTATTTTTATTTATGAACGTTTCCGCTATATTGTTATCCTTACTGGGCATTTGAGCTCACCCCTTTGGTATGTTTTATTTTTCCCATGAATTGAAGAAGTACATTATGAATAACCTTCAGGGATATTATGTGGGGATATGTGTGTGGAATATGGAGACAATATGTTGTTGTAGTAGTTTTTCACTGTATTATGTAATGTAAGACTTATGAATATATCTAGTGTTTCCAAGGCTACTAAACCAATCGGTCTTTCTAGATTTCATCTTTCTTGTGATCATGCCAATGTTATGTAATAATGGACCGACTCTAGGTAACTGGGGTCGGGGCGTTACAACATGTCGTTAACGTGCAAGGAAAATTTCATAGTTTCATGATATTAAACCAAAATAACAAATTGTTCTCCACCACATGGCATTAAAATGAGCAGAACATCACCAATCATCATCAATTATCAAAGGACCTCAAGAGCCTAACCATAGGCAACTATAGTTTGGGATGCATCTTCCATCCTTTAATCCCCGCATCCCATAAATCACACTTTATGATTAGAGTAACTTAGGATTCTAAAAACCTATTCATGGACCTTGGAACGGAAAATGAATCTCTTCGTTTGAACATGATACTGAAGCACAAGGTTTTTGGCCAACTAACCAAAGACATCTTGGTCCTACGTAAAGGGATTTATTATTCTTGTAAACATGACATCACCATGGAATAACGCAGGACCTTAGGGAATTCTGGGCCATTACCAACATGATTGTCTCTTATCAATACTAATTACTTGAGAACCTAGTGCAATGATTTACAAAACCTTAATCTTCCTCCTTGAATGTATTCAGATTACTCTTAACCCAAGGAATCCTAATCAGGTTCTTATGTAACATTATCCTCATATTAGGTCTATATGTACCCCGAACATAAAATAGTTGCACTTCGGTCGAAGTTATATGACCTTGAACTCTATTCTTAAATGGTCCAAATAGGAATACCTTAAACTAATATTGAATGAGACTTTAAACTTATCAGGTTGAAAACCCTCAATATGAGTCCAGAGTAAAACTAATGTCTCTACTCAGTAAACACTCCATCTCTATAGTTTATAAAAAAATAGTGTGTTAATAAATGAAGAAAAATTGCATAAAAGTCATAATTTGTAGCCATAATAAAAGTTGAATATATTATTAATAGTCCTACTAGTCTAGTAAATAGTTATATTAATCATTTTTCACATTTATTCATCATGATTATGTGTTCATCAGGTGGTGACAAAACCTTTATGGTGATTGAACCCTTCTTGAATATTAGGTTTTACCTAAGTCACACAAAATGATTTGAGATCCTTCTGTCACCACAACCTTACACAACCCTTGGAAAGGGATGAATGGATTAAAAATACCCTTTTATTTAATATGTATGTATTCCAATGTATCCTACATATGAGACTATGGTTATCAAGAAAACATCTCTCTTTGCAAAAAGTAATTTTATATCCTTGTGAGTTCTGACGTCACCATGGAAAAGATGAACACCTTACTATTTTCTAGTAAATTATTATAATTATTTTCCCACACCATCCCCATGAACCGATAACTTTGGATTTTGATTTAAAATCCCCAAAGATAGACTATTCAATCAAATTCTACATCGTCAACATTACTTCATTTTGTTTTGGTACCATTCTCAAAGAAGGGGTGTGACATTCCATTCCAAAACCTTTTGAATGAAAACAAATAATTAATTGAAATCACATGGTGTAAGAATCCGTCTTCATAATATAATAGCTAAACTACCCCAAGATTCCTCAACCTTTCTAGGATATCTTTCTCTCTATATCCAACTTCATCACCTGGACATTTGAGTCTTCAAAAATCATTCATAGACCTCATAAAAGAGTGGATAATCCACTGTTTGACCATATTATTGATGTATAAGTTCTCTGGACTAAAAATCAGAGTTGATTCCTTCTTGTAGGAAAGTAACACCAATCATTGTGAGCCCTGGTAACATTGTGGTAGAACTCGGAACCATAGGGTGTTATGGGTCATCCCGAGCATGTCTTCTACATCTGATATTCCTCAACTTAGTCTTTTTTCTAGCAGTCTTAATACACCTAGTGTTCCTTAATAAACCAATATTACCCCTATAAACCTTCCATGGTCCTTGGAAAAAAATGGAGACACATATTCTAAAAATTCTACTAACGCATAAAGTATTTGGCCTACCATCCCGAGGAATTTCCTCCTTGCAGGAAAGGATTTATAATCCTTCTGATCCCCAGAAATACCACAGTGGAACTCAAACCCTCAATAATTTTTGGTCATTCTTAGCATGTCTTCCCCATATTCTATATTCACCAATGATTTCCTGGTAGAAAAATATTAAAATTCACTGTATTTATTGTCCTAAAAAAAATAATTTGAACTACATTGAATATGTCATTACTGTATAATGATAAAATACATGGAGAATGCTACTTCATAAATGGTATATTCCCAACAATAGATGGTTTGAGTTAAAGAACCTAAAAATATGGGAATATATGGTCCAAACGAAAAACCCAAAACTAAAACAATATAAGGTTTAATATAAAAGACCCTACTCTATAGAAATAGAATTTATGATCTAAAAGGACCTAAACTATAGTGATAAATGGTTTGAGCCAAAATAACATAAATTATAGGAATAGAAGGTCTGAGGTAAAAGACCTTAAAGTATAGTAGTGGAAGGTATGAGCCAAAATTCATTATAATACAATATTAAAAGGTCTGAGTTAAAATACGCTAAACTGAATCACAATTATGATTTAGTTTTGAAGACTAGAAAAAGGCACAAAATCTACTAGGATAAAAACTCAATAAGGGAATACTAGACAAAATTTAAGCCTCTTCCTGCAAAGACATCCCCTGTATGAGTATTCGGAAAAAATTAAGGTGATATAAATAAAAATGTGTAGAGTTTTTATGAATCACCAGATGGACTTAGAGAAAAACATGTTATTCTCACTAAGTCCACTAAAATCAGCCAACGAGAGACCATTCTACCTTCAGAACATATATTCTACCGAGAATATCCATTTTTCAATTAGGTAATCTCAATATAACTAGATCAGATACATTAGTAATGATTCTCATGTTGTTTGGAATTAATGATTATTTCTCGAGGATAACCTCTTCGAATTTAAATATTCAAATGCATGCATTTGGGTTTACCTGATATTAAGAAAATGATGGGTATCAATGAAGATTCATGGAACATCGGAACAAAAAAATGTCATGAAAATCCTAAATGAAATATGATTGTACACTAACATAAAAGGTTCATATTTTTTATTCATTAATATCATGAAAAGGTAGGAATCTCAATATTTTAGAGTTTCTCCAAAAAATTCAACAAAATAAAGTGAAATAATCAATGATAAAACTACAAAAAGTTTGATTGGATAAGTTGAAAAAATCATCAAGAGTTTGGTAGGAAACCTTGATGGAGCACTAATGTATCGCCCACCCCTCTCTATATTCTTCTTACATAAGATAAAGGGCCTCAATAAGAGTAGAAAAATCCTCAAATAATTTATATGTGTTTTCAAATGAGGATGTTGACATTAAAATTTCAGACCTTGAGTGAGCTAAGAAAACCTCATATCTCCATATCTACGTGGTCAACATATCCATTTGGACAAGCAACTCAGACAAGAACATACGGACCTATTCCAAGGCCTCAAAACCCTCTTTCATCTATTTAGATAGGGGAGTATCAGCTTCAATATCATGCAATCATGTCTTTCCAGTAGCCATCTCTTTCCATGTTGAGATAATTGGTTCCATGATTTCATATAATGAATGACGGTCAATGTTATCCACCCCCAAGTCATTAAAAATCTGAAAAAATGTTATTTTTAATCATGAAATGTTTATAAGGTATTTTTGGTGACCAATGTATGGATTGGCCACTATATTGTCTAATTCCTTGTCAGACCGTATTTTGAAATTTCTAGTTTGATGATACTAGAAGGAGGAACAGTTGGATGAGAGGAAAAGCAGAGGAGTAAGCCTCATATATTATTCTCTCAATAAGTGCATCATCTATTACTCCTATCTAAGGGATAACATCATAAATAGATTCTACCACACTAATGTTATGGTCATCGCTAAAAATAAAATGACTCCTCAAATACTCATTCGAATCTTGAATCAGATCCATCATTGCTACAAATAGGGGGTCAGTGAGGAAAATGGTGTTTCCACTTGTTGGACCAGCCTGTCTAGAACATTTCCTAGGTTGGCCTTGACCCAATCTTGAGAATAATAATAAGAAAGGAAGACAAGATCACCAATAGGAAGAAGGATAATCTTATAAATTGTATCCTCACATGCCAATGTCAACAAAAACTAAAGGATAATATCAGGATGTCACTCTCCCCACACGCTAGCCAAGGAAAATAGGGAGACCCTTTATATATAGATAAACTAAATAGAAAACCAAAAAGGGGTATATGACCCAAAAAATGATCATCTAATCCATCTTGTACATAGTAAACCCTTCTCTAAGGTAGATATTGTATGAAATTTCATCAAGAGAACCACTGCATTATCAATAATTGGCTCAATCGGTGTTGGATAAGATATGAAATCAAAGCGATCTAGTCAGCTTAAAATATCAAAAATCTCATTAGGGACTATAAATATGGACTCAACTCTATATTTTTCAAGCAACATTGGATAATACATGGTGCTCGGGATCCTAATAGAGTTGTAGTCTCTGTATCGATGAAAGTGACCCCCTATCCATCCAAATAAAAATGGAAAATGACTGTTGATCTTGTAAATAATGTTACCTTATTGAATGTGACCTAGAATATAGTATAAGACTGAAATATTTAGTAAATCAAGATTGAGAGGTCTTCTCTCTTTTAACTGAGCATCCATTACCGGTGTACTAACTTAGATTACTGAACTCATGTCCCTATCTAGGGAAATACACCCATTAAAAAACATTCCCATAAAACCATCCATACAAAGGTTGATGGATGGTTCTAGTATCACCGGGTATCCCAATGTAGTATGGTATTCGGCTTCCAATATTTCAAAATATAAAGCAGCACTATCACGAACCTACTAGGAAGGGAACTGGTGAGGGCGTATAGTGGTTGGCCGAGCTCTGTTTTGGTAGAATAAAACCTCAATTCAGTATTTTAAGGAGATTAGTGATTAAATATTTATCTCCTTACATGTATTTTCATTCACAATAGTGAGCATATCCCTTTTTAAAACTACATTCTATGTATGGTCATCTGAAACATTCATTGTAAGAAAGAACTCATCATAAATTTTCATACTGGGGTATCCTTCATAGTCGACAGATATCCTAGAGGAAGAGTCTTACCTCACCATTTATAAAATGAAATGAATTCGTACTAGGGAACCAATAGCTATGTAGTTCCCTAATAATATCATACTGATGATAGAAGATGAATTGGGAGACCCATAATTCTTCATAAATATGGATAGAAAGTATCTGGGTAGGAAATTATAAGTAGATCTAACAAACATAGAAAACCCACAACCATTCTTTAAATAGGATTCCACCAGGGTGAAAATCTCATTCTGAGCTGCATCGACCACTAGCTTTTTTCGACGAATAGAAAAATATGCTCTAATAGCATTAAGAGATGGGATGGTGAGAAAATTCACTTCCATTTGGACCTAGATGGGATTTCTCAAGCACATAGGACAACACTAGGGATCATTCTATGAACAGTTTTCCATCTTCATAAACCAACATCTAAATAAAATCAAGGGATGTTGACACACAACATGATGTCTGGTTGTATCATGGAGAAGGGATGTAAATTTCATCCATAAAGAAAATTATATTCAATGGAAATTGGTGTGTTAAATTATAGTTTTAGATTTCAAATTGTATAATCAATTTCAATACCTTGTTTTGAGGATTCACACGATATCAATGGTCTTAATTTCATATCAAAGTAATCATGGACCTCTAGTTAGATATAGTGGAATAATGGGAATTGGAATACGTCAACATAAAATAAAGAATCATATGTCAAACCAATGAAAATCCCTTCAAGATAAATACATAACTTCTACATCACCATGTAAATTGCATGAACCCTGTAAGAATTTGAGATTTCATGACATGATATAGGTATCACGAAAGGAATAATCTGAATGACATCAGGGAAATGCATGATCCAATACAAGACATGTGATCATGTTTTCCTAACATAGCTACATGATCCACATAATTGTTGAGTGATCGTGGGACTGAACTATTGGATCCCACAGAAAATGATACCCTTCATCTGTATGGCCAAAGGATGAAGTAATTACCAAGAGTTTGCTTGTGAAATTCTTGATCAAATATTGGGGTGAAATAAATCATGTGAAATAGTTCTCATAAACTAGACTTGTGAAATGGATAATGCGATCAATTCTCATGAAGAGTTCTTGTGAATTGGTCTCATGATTGGTTTTTTCAAGAGGTTATGAAAAAGGGAAATAAAATTGATGTAGATTAGACGAGTTCTGAGAATTGGGTATTGGTTGAATGAGCCACCCTTCTTTCTCCTATTTATATTTTCTTATATGAAATAACAAATGCCTCTTAGAATACTAAACTTCACCCAAGACACCACATGGTGATATTGGAAAATCCTAAGGAGGTAATTTACTTTCCTTGGAACAAATCCCTTATCCCCAAAGATGTCACTCCTGTGGGGGGGATTTTTTAATAACTGCCAAATGAGTATCAAAAAATATAAGAGATAATAAATACCGAAGTAATTGGAATTATTGTTCTCTATAGAGTAAATAAAGTGATGGTGTACAAGATCACACGGATCGTGTAACCATCTAAAATACATGTGATCGCATGACCTTCTGGAGGTAATGTGAAATGGACATGTGAAACTCATGACCTATGGGTGGTCACGTGGAGCCCCTTTGACAACATTCCATGTTAATGAAGAGGAATCTAAGACCCTCACTAATTTTTTGGTAGCTTGCAGGGGATCTCCCCTAATTCATGTGACTTATTAGGTTGTATGTAGCTTACAACCATCTAAAAAATACTCGTAAAATAAAGAGGAGATTATGAAAAAGTAAAAAGTCTTTCACGATTATAAATATTTTTGAATCATTCCCAAAAGGTTCACAAAACCCCACAGAATCCCTAGAGTCATGTTCACCTTATCGTTCAAGAACTCGTGGTCATGTTACCCTCATCACGTGAAGTGCATCCAACATGTCTAATAGATCCTCTTCTCCAATCTAGATCCAAAGAAAAATAGAAGGGTTGTCTATGAAAATAGTCATGAATCACCATTGAAACCATTATTGGTCATTCGATGAATCACTAATGGGGAATGTTTTTGTCTATAACATCACTCATAAAAACTCATTAGATCCACAACCCTTTTAAAATAAATAAGGAAATAAAAAGGGAAATGATTACAACTTATTGTAATGGAAGTACATTCTTATTTTATTTGAATAGGGTTATACTTATCAGGATATCACCATTGATCATGTGAACCTCCCCCCCCCCCCACAATCCAGCATGGTCCCGAAATACCCCCTTTGAATAAAATCTTGATCTCATGAAGGCCCCCTGGGAAACCACATTTATCTCGTGACTGGTCCTGTACAAAGAATCTCAGATCATGAAAAAGACTTTAAAAATACATACTAATATCAAGAACATCCTTAAAAATGCAACTTGGCATTGTGAAGGATCCATGGAAAGACAACATGATTTGGAAAGACTCTGTTGATTGGAAAGAATCCAGTAAATAGGGAACTGATGAGATGATCTTATAGTCATTGAAAATATGGTAATAACTCTAGTATTAACTGTGGTAAGATTATAAGAAAACACATGACACCAAATCCCTCCACTGACTCCAGCCTAAATATATTTGATAAGCATCACCCAAGTCATCATATAAATAGTGTGGTGATGCCTATAAACCCCCTCCCCCAACACAAAAAAAATCATTCATCCATGATCCCTCATGAACGATAGCTTATGAGTAGACTTCTTGGAGTGGTTGATCATGTGATAACATATACTTCCACAAGGTTAAAAATATGGCGATGACCTAAGAGATCACACAACATGAGTATGTGCTTCATTTGATCACTCATAGTTCACTTGAAGGACTTTTAGCATGTAAAACTAGATTATGTGAAGAATGTCCCGCAAAACAGCTAGGTCACATGAAACCTGAAACAAGCTATCACTGAACAAATAAAAGTTACAGATGCAAAAAATTTATGTAAAAAACACTAACAGATAGGATAATTATGCAAAGAACATATATGATGATCCTCATTAGATTTTCAGGACTTTTCTAGATCATTTGAAATCATTATCACATGTCTCCCAAGTCATGTGAAATCCCTTCCTCATACCATTTAGATCATGTAATTCCATGAAATATGTTAATAAATTCACTAAATAGAATTTAGGAATGCCTCACGGCTCTCAATAAGCCCTTCGGTTCACCATCCAAATCGTATGATGTCCTCTAGACATGCCACAGACGTTATGCAGTGACAACAGTGTATGTCAAATAGGTCTCATGAATCCCTTATAGATTTCCAACAAGATGATTTGACACCCTACAATCATGTAATATAGGTCTCACAATGACACCGGAACAAGTCATCCAGGCCTTGCAACACCCTTCACACATGTTAGCCTTAATCATGCAATGTTTTCTTGAAAAGTCAGACTTGATCATAAAATAGCCTCCATACATGTCATTCAGGTAATGAAACATCCTATAGAAAAGTCAAATATATCATACAATTTTATTTGGACATACACTCCATGAAAATAGGACATTTCCAAAAATCCATAGATATGTTAGACAAACAATCAAAGAATATCAGTCAAACAACCAATACATGTAAAACCAACATCCTTGGACATGACAACCATGTCTAGTGAACATGTTAGGGGAAAAATGTGTAATCCCCGATCAAACTGAACTATGATGAATATGTTACCTACCATAACCAGGATACGTAGGAAACAATCTTATGGCCTAAAATCAATATCTAATATCCAAAGGGACACCTCAATATGTAAGCCCGATCAAACTATACTATGATGTCTCCAATTCCTATCATAAATAGGATTTGTAGGATTTATAAATAAAGGCCTATATCGATTAGTAATATATTTAAATGTAAGCCCCACCATGTATCCAACATTTTAACTATCGGGACCCCATCACTCCTATGGGGTGGTAATTATTCCCCATACATCAGAAGACAGAGAAACCAACTAAACTATGATGACTCTAATTCCTTCCTTAACCATGATATTGTGGGCACCTTCCAAATGACAAAGCTCCATGTTAAAAATCCAAAGGTATTTTTTAACACATAATTATTTCACCCATATTTTGTAAAAATGATTACCTAATATCCCTTATTTCCCATACCATGCATAGATCATGTGGTATTAGGGATTCATAATAATCAAATTATTTGCATCATGAATCGACATGAACCAAGGAATCATAAATGTGTAAACCCCAATCATTGGCATTATATAACACACCCATATCTGTGAATCCACCATGGGGTATGTCCTAAGGGAATGATATAACTATGATCACTTTGATTCCTTCTATGAATAGGATACATATCATGCCTCTTTGAGGATCGATCTTAATAGAAGGTGCTGAAGGTCCCCCATATATGTCCTTTCTATATGATGTTAAACATCAATAGTATAATAAAATACATGGGATTATAAATATGGATATGTGGGATACATCATGATGGATCAATACCATACTTGATATATTAACTTCCTCCCAATATGAAAACAAACTCTAGAGTGCTTGGTTATAAGGATTTAAAATATAATTAGCTTCCAACTAATGATAAATGGATTAAGAACCTTGGATATATACAAATGGATCTACTAATTGGATTCCAAGTTGTGTATAAAATTATTCTCCATATGATAATTTTTTTAGTTTATCCAGTCTCATATCAAGATTCAAAATATATTCCCAAACATCTGTTAAATCTTTAAGAGAGCCTCAAAGTAAGAAACAATTCACTCCAAAATGGTTTTATGACCCAAGCTTATCATCCTCTCAACCAATGTGAGTTTCTATGTTTCATTGTGTTTGAAACACCAATTGACCACCTTCTTTTGGAAAGTATTTATATACCCATCTATGGAAGTGGGAACCATTAAGAGTTTCCATGAAAGATAACCATGAAATGTGAACCCGGTGAGAATGATTGTAGAAACATTGAACCCCCCACAATCAAACCATTGGGCTAAGCTATGACACATATCTATTATATGAATGAAAAATAGTGAATCTGAGGTAAAATAATTTAACTAAAACATATCCTTCTAAAAATAAAAAAGGATTGAATACCCAGATCTCATCGTGCCATTTTGCGCTCGTCATGTGGGTGGTCCAATTATCATTCTAGAAAAATAGCTGGTCCCTTAATATAATGGGAAGACTTTGAGAAAATTACATTTAAATTTACTGACCCCATTGACATTAGGTATTCTTCCAATAGCATGTTTAGATAATGGGTAAAGACTATTTGGTTAGTAACAATTTTTTGTTGGTGGGTGATCATGCATTTTTTGCCTCAACATGTGAGGGATTTTAGGTTGTTGGAAATGATATCACAGGTGGTATATTTTTTATTAGATTGACTTGTTGTGATCATAGTTGTTTGGTTAGCATCATTCAACTATTTTCAATGATATGTGACACATTGGTCATGTGTCATGTTTTTTGATTGGGTGGTATGGGAGCATGCACCAATTACATTGGGTTGCGTTCGAGGTAATATTACTCTCTTACATTTTTTATTAGTGATCAATTTCTTGGAGGTTAAGGATTGGTTATTTCAAGAGATGGAACATGAATGTTTTCTTGATATTTTTTTGAAATAATAAAGATCCCTCCATGGTATAAGAGACATCATAAATGAATTAGATGAAGTAAAATGATGAATTTGATAGTACATTATAGGTAGGTGATGCCTGAGATGAAATGAGTATAATTAGGGCAGAATGATACATGTGTATTGATGGAACCTATTTATTTGGAACTCGAGGAGTGGTATAATGTTATCCCTATGATGGGGATTAAACCATTGGTAGTTGATGGAAAGAACCACATTAATGATGAAATTTAATGGATGTCATGGATATAATTATCATAAGTAGGTAATGTTAGGTGATTGATGGTTTACGATGGTACATGGTTGCATATGGGATGGTTATGTATAGTCATTACATATGATAATGGTTGGAGTGTGGGTTATGGATGTGAAACCACATGTTAGTCATTTTTTAGGAATGTATGGACTGCTCATGAGAAGATGGATGTAGAACATGGATTCTAGTGGGAAATTAAATCAAATTATATCTAGTCCCATTTGATTTCCATAAATTAGATTAAAATGAAATATTAGATGGTAATAGTGCATTGGAATCATTCTTAGGATAGTTTTGGTATGATATAAAGGTGTTTTATGAGGTGAAATATAGTTTTTTTTTGCATTTTCTATCGGTGAATCGGTTTCATCACTTGGTATAGGGGGTGAACAAGTGATTCATGACATATATTAGGGGTAAACTCAATTTTCCACATGATTTAGAAGTGAATTGGGTGATGAGACTCAATGATGTTGTTTTTCATTAAATTAGATGAAATTGGTTACAAACCACATCTGGTATATTGTATTTGGTATGATGGGGTATTCTGAGTATTGGTACTGACCTTTTGAGAATAGGTAAGTATTTGCACGCCCTATTCATGTGTGGTGCTGTAATTTATTGATTATTACCATGTAAAGCATTGAAAGTTTTCCTGATTTATTTCCAGATCCGGCCACAGAGATTGATTGAGATACTAAATCCTAGTATACCAAGATTTTATATTTTCAAAATATTAAATATATTGATATCAAGAAGGAATAATTTTCTTAAAAAAGTGGATAACCCTTGAACAAAGTCTTGAATCATAAATATAATCCCACCATTGAGTTAAGAATATGGGTTTCACCCATGGTTTAACATAACCTATGTAATCATCCTATGTTTGTGAAACAAATCATGGGTGATAAAAATAAATAAAAAAATATATTTATTTTATTCCATTGACTAAGCGACCTAGGTCTCCCCTTTATAAACACCTCATTATGGGTATATCTCATTGTTATCTTTTTAACCAGAGTGATCTAAAGAGGATCCTTTGGAGAGACGTTTTTAATGACATCAGATCTGAGGATCTGACCAGTACTGTATGGACCATCTACACCAATAGAGTTTTTGGATCTTGTCTATAATGACAATGCAAAAAAAAATTCAACAGTGATCGATCCAAAATCCAGGTATGATTTTTGTTTTATATCGAATTATACCATTTGATATATATCATGATAAATATGGATCAATTCCCCAAAAAAATAAATTATTTTCTCATAGAAGGTTGATTTAATTTTTGGTTGATTTATATTTTCATTTGTTGAGTTTTCCTCTTCATTTGTCTATTCTATGTCAAAAAGTAGAGACCAAAAAAAGGTCTAGGTTTATTCCTCATCTTTATGGTTTTCCCCCCTTTTCTTCTCATTTTCATCACAAAAAATTTTCTTGGACTATGTTTTGATGAAAATTGGGTATTTTATCATTTCATGAATGTTCTTCGATGTAATGAATCAATACGATTGGTGTGGTATGTAATCAAGGTGTGACAATGGTGGATATCTGATGGTAGATTGTATTAGTAGTGTGTTCCTTATTCTTACAATTTTTAAGAACAGTACAGACATGTTACAATGATAGCATGGATCAAGGTTTAATTTTCTATGAAAATAGAGGCACATTTTTTAATGAGTGGGGATGGAGATGGTTATCCATCCTTAGATCCAAATTTTAGTGATATAAACTATGGTGGTGATGGATCCAAATGACTCATGAAGTAACCATGAAATCTAAACATTACATCATACATGGAATGTAATATCAAGATACATGTCATATGGGACCCCAGCGATGGTGTTAGGGTTTCTATAGAAGAGATATGGATCACACACCATGTGGTCCCTACCATAAATTTTATTACCCTAGTGTAAGGATTTTCATGAATCCCAGAGGATACATAGGCATGGTTTGAGTACATGAGATAAGATGTGTACTTGATAGGTCTAGGATACAAGGGCTAATCTGTGTACATAGACATGGTCAGTTGTACATGGGAGTGACCCAAGGTACATGGGAATAGGAAGGAGAACATGGGCATAGACATGGGAATGTTGGGATTTTATGGAACACATTGTGTACCCTATGTAAAAATATTGAACTTCCTCATAGATGGATTAAAACACTCCATATCTTCAGTATATACAATGTTCAATTGATCTTGATACCATGGACCTTTAAAAAAGGGTATCATGTGGTATTCCATCCTCTAAATAAAATTATGATCCCTTATATAGGTGTAGTATTTGATAGATTTCGGTGGATCCCCTGTATTGATTGGGTGGGATCCTCTATCATTCCTAGGTGGGGTTCATAGTATCATTATGAACACCATGCATATGGCATTGATACACTATTTATAATTCAAATATAGTAGGTTTTTTTGTGTCCCTTAGTGGCCTTGGGATTGATCCCCAACCTTAATGAAGTAATATTCTAATATCAAGTTAGTGATTCTTAGGTAGGTCCCAGTGATTATGAACCCTTGGATGAGAATCACTATTAATATAATGGATTAAGGAGTGAGTACTATTGGAATGAGCATTACCTTAAATACTTGAGTAGTATCATATAGCTAGCAGGTTTTAGTTGAGACTATTTGTGGTCAGTTGTCTATTATGAGTATATTTGGGTTTATTAATTTATTAATGTTATGATTTAACTACTCTTGATTCATTATGCTTAGTGGTTCCAGGGTGTCATATTGGGTATTATTATACTCACCCCTATAAGGTATCTTCACACACGTTTGATGTCATATGTAGCTGATGGTTCTTCTGATGGTGTCCTAAGAGGACAAGGAGTATGAATAACATAGTTAGTCTTGAAAGAATGACGAGTTATACTAGTAGTTTTATTTGACATTGGACACCTCCTTATGATCTTATTAGACTCTATATAGTATTTTTTTGAGATTTTATTAGACCCCTTTATCATTTTATGTAATTTTTTCATACTCTAGTGTGGGATAAATGTTGTCCATGCATTAATAATACTAGTTTATTTTATTTTATTAATATTTTATGGGCTTAGAGGTGTGTGTGTCTGTTTATGTGGGTGTCCAAGTACAATAGGATAATGACTCCCATGTGTGGGTTATTCCTACTCAATGTTATTTTATAGAACCTATCATAATTGAGGTGGTTTTATCGAAGTCTCACTCAGATTATCACAAACTATGCGGGTCTAGGTGTGTTGGATCATGATAGAGTGGTATCATATGAGTGGTTATACCATAGAATTAATGTTTATATTTTAATATAGATATGATATTGATTTTGGATTTATGGAAACTGTGTTAAAGTGTTCCAATTTTGGCTTTCATAACTAGGACTCTAGTATTGGTGTGCCAAATAATGTATCCATTCACCTGGACTTTGATATCATCCTTGATGACTCGGTACATGTAGACATCAGTTGCCTGAAAAAAATCATTGGTAAATGCAACATATAGGAATGGGTTGTGATTTGAAGGTCATTGTAGTGTGAGATATCATGATATACTCTTTTACTATTGTATATCTCACTTATTTTAGGATTCATCCATGATGAAAACCATCTAAAATTCCACTGTATGATCACAAAGAGGACCTGCTATGTGATAAGACTTCGGTATAGGGACTTGTGTCATAGGTGGTACCTCTGGGATGTTTTCCAGTCATTAAACCTCCCTTTAAGAAGTATTAAGCACTATTATAAACAATATAAGGATAAATGAAGGTTTATTGAACTAAAATAGTCTCATAAGAAGTGAAAACTATGTTTTTGGGGCGAACCAAACCCCCAGTTTACTGTGGAATGGCTATAGGCAGTCACCCAAGTTTCAGCCTCATGAGAAGACCTAGAGATCAGATGGAATTCCTCATAGTTACTCTTTTATAGTGATATTATTGGTATTATTAGAGATTAGTGACTCAGTAACATAATTATACAACTCTCTTCTTGTCATAATTTAAGCGTATCTTTGAGGAGTTTTATTCGGCCACGTTTCCATCAGTGTGCATCCAGAAGCTTCAACATCTAGAGAAGGAAAGTAAGATAGTCGAAGAGTATTTATTAATGTTTAATTATACATTTCTATACTCCCCAAATATGTTGAATGATCAATTCATTTGAGAAAAATCCTTCGATTTGGGAATATACTGAGATATCAGGGATTTAGTAATATCTCTATACATTATCACCTATACTGGAGTGGTTGAGGATATCTTGCTTGGGATTTTTTAACCCAACATATAGATGACATGGTTATGGTGGAGGTACCACATAGGAATAAATATATTTATGATAAGGGAGGCCCCTTTGGTGGAGTTTGTGGCAGAGGATTGGGTAGAGTCTCGGCCACTTTGCTTGGAGACTCCAACCATAGGTGAATCATTTATCACACACTTCATCTAATAGAGTAACCTTACTCTGGGTGGAAATATATTTTTATCCGATATATTTTTATAAATAATGATTCTTTATAATGTCATATAAGGTATTAAGAAGTTATCCAAAGTTCGTTCCAAGATTTTATACTTTGAGAGAAGAATGTGGTGTGTCATGATGATGGTATCGAGTTTTCCATTGAGTGTGAAATGGAAAACCAGGATAATTAGGATGGCCTTATTAATGTGAGATTGTATTAAATTACTCACCATTTGTCAATAATTACTCTTGGATTATTATATTATATGGGATACTAGTGTCCTAGGGTGGTGTTAATGTATGAGGATGTTTTTCCTAAGGATTTTAAAGATTACCTCCTCACGGAGAGATATATTTTTGCATCGAATTAAACACCCTGATGACTGTGATATCTTGTAAAGAATATTGAATAGATCCTATAGAGATTTGGGGTCTGAGGGTGTAGTTTAAGGACTTACAATGGAATGGATTCATGTGACCCAGTGTTTCCCCCTTGTCAACACCAGTGTTATTCACCTAGAATAAATATAGGAACCTGAGGTTGTGTGTGGATTGATATAGCCTAAACCACGTGACTATGAAGAATAATTATTCACTATTGAGTATTGAAAAATTATTCTATTGGTTTACATGGATATGATGGTTCCCAAATACTGAGGTCAGATCATCCTACCACTAGCTATGAGTACGAGTTTAGGATTTAAAAACTATGGATTTGAAATATTTCTATGGTCACTATGAGTACTCTTTCAAGACTTATAGTGTGATGAAATCCCCAGTATTGTTCATGGAACTCATGAAAAATATTATTCATCCACTCATAGTCTAATTTTTTGTGGTCTCCATCAAATATATCCTAGTGTACACAGCATTTGAAAAGGAGCATGTGAGACACTAAAGGATGGTTCATGACACACTTTGAGCGAACTAGATTTATGGAAAGATATCAATGTGTCAATTTAAGATTATGGGGGTCTACTTTTTGGGAAATTTCATCTTGGATAATGTTGTATTAGTTGACCCGTTCATGGTCGAGGTAGTGTTAGCTTGGGATCCCTCTAATATCGAAATGGTGGTACCAAGATTTCTTTAGTTGGAAGACTACTACCAGATATTTGTGCCCAATTTTTCCAGGATATTAGAACAATTGACTTATTATACACATAAGTGGAATCCATTCATTTGGGTATAATTTTTCCAGTAGTGTATTCAAGATTTGATGCAGAGGTTGAAGAGTGCACCCGTCCTTAGATGGCAATAGGTGGGTGTCGATTATGTAGTTCTCTTCGATGCCTCAGGGAATGTACTTGGTTTCATACTAATTCATAAGATGGTTTTGATTACCAATGGGTATAGAAATTTAATAATACATGAGTAGAAATACATGTCCTACAATATTGATTAGGTAGTGGTAGTCCTCTCCCTAATGATGTGGTGACACCATCTTATGGGTGAGCAGTTTATTGTCTACTCTAAGCATAATAGTCTCAAGTATATCTTCTCTAAAAAGGATATTATCATGAGACATAGGATATTTCTAGAGTTACTCTAGTATTATAACTTTGAGATAGTCTATAGTCTTGGGAATGATAAAATGGTTATAGATTCTCTCAGTATGAGATCATCATCTTGGTTGGAGACTGAGGTTTCGAGTTAATTAGACATATTATAATTGTACTTAATATAAAAGGATAGTTATTCATATATTTATTCTAAGGTATTTACCCCACATCATTTAAAACATGTTAGGTAAGATAAGAATTTATATACATATTGTGAGACCTTTAATTCTCATATATCCACTGTTTGTGGTCATGATGGATTTTTTTGGGGTGGGGAGCATGTTATCCTTTTTAGTGGATCAATGATGGTACTTGTGATGTTGTTGCAGTAGGTGATAAGAATTTTTCATAAATCCCTCTTGATGATACATATAGGTTTTTAAAGATGCATCAGGACCTCTAATGTCAATTTTGGGGTCTATTCATGAACAATCATATGGTAGAGTTTTCCAATAAATTCCTCACTTGTTTGTCGGCGAAGGATGAGTACCAGGTTCCATTATGTTTAGAATAACAAATTTATCTGCTATAGTGGAAGTTTGATGGGATATATTCTGAATTTTTATGGGGTTACCATATGTGTCTAGAGGAATCAATGTCATCAAGGTGATCTTAAACTGAATCACCAAGTCATCCTACTTATAATCTATATGACAGTAGTTTTTAATAGAGATATTGGGATGCATTTTTGTACATGAGATATTTTGGATCCATATACTTCCCACAATGATCATTTTATAATATTATGGTCACTTCACTCCATGATTATAAAGAGGATTTCATTAGTCCATTGATAATCTATTGTGTTTGAGCGTAGTGTTTCACCCCTAGACTAATCAATAGACTAAGTGGACAATATAGGTTCTAGAGGACATGTTGTAGGATTTAATGCTCAAATTTTTTTGTAGTTGGTAGGATCACCCATCCTAGGTGGTGTTTTTATATAGTAAAATCTACCATTCCACCATCGGTATGGAACCATTTTAGGCCTTATATGGGTGACCCTATATCACACCACTATATTGTACTAACCCAAAAGTGTCAAAAATCATGGTCCTAAAAATAGTATGAGATATGAAAAGGAAGGTTAGGATCCATAAAGAGAATGTTAGGACTATATAGATCCATTTTGGATCATATACGAACTGATGATAGAGGACTCTGGATTTTGATTCGGGAGACCATTTGTTCTTTTAGGTATCACCTCAATGTGTATTGTGGTGTTTTGGATAGTGTGGTAAGCGTCTCAGAATGAATGGCTCTTTTTTTTCTAGTTTGGGTTCCCTTCCTCCTAATGGTTCCCACTTTTTTTGATTTTATTCTATTGGGTTACATTATTTTATATATCCTTGATTGTTTTCATTGTAATATATTCATCCACATTTCCATTTAATAAGATAAAAAATAATTTGTGGTGGTAGATACAATATAGAGTAGGTGTGGAGGTGTACCACTTGGCTTTACCATCACAATTGTACTGGGTACATGATGTCCTCTACAAATTACATCTATGTAGGTATATGCATGACCTATTATATGTTATTGAATGGAGATAACCAGAAATCAAGGATAGAGATACCTTTGAAGAGTACATAGACGAGATTGATAATCGATAGAAGAGAATCCTTTGAGGGTGATAGGTTCTTTTGGTTGGTTTCTAGTGGTAGCACATGAATCTCGTGGAGGGCACCTGGGAACGGAAGAACAATATGTGATCTCATTACACAAATATTTTTAATTAGTCCTTTTTTCCTTTTAGAATGAAAAAAATAAGGTGGGGAGAATGAAATGTCTCGATCTTTTTCATTTAATGCATTTAAATATACCTAATAATATTTTTTGTGTCAAATGATGAGATGGTGTGAGATCCCAATACCCTGTGAGCCAAGAATTGATATTTGAAAAATATTAATTATTTTTATATAACACATGCACAATTTTCCATAAAAGTTGAATAACCCCTCAATAATGAATTGCTTTAGAAATATGATTCCACAATGGAGTTTAGAATGAAAGTCTTACCCATGCTGTGACATACCATTTCTTGGCATCAGGCATTTTTGAAAAAGTATTCACAAGAAATAAAAATATATAAATACATTATTTTATTTATTTTAATTTGTTGACATTGAGACCCAGGGAAATCCTATATAAATAAAATATTATGGGTAAATATTAGGGTTATCTACAAAAACATGGAGACCTATATAGGATACTTCGGAGAGCTGCTTATGGATGAAATTTGATGAGAGGATCAGGTCGGTACCTAACAAATCATATAAACCAATGCAAATCATGGATCATATAAAATATGAAGAAAAAAAAATTTTCTTAAATAGTGATCAATCAAAAACCCATCTATGATGTTTTATTTATGTGGTTTAATTTTATTTTATTTATCCTATGTCGAACACAGATCAATTCCAAAAAACAAGCATATATTCTTCGATCCATGGTAGTTCTATTTAGCAGTTGATTTTTATTAAATTATAGCATCTTCATTCATATTTTGTAAACTAATGGATTGAGGATGAAAATAAAAAAGGCCAATGTTCATTCCTCATGTTTATTGTTTATTATTTTCTCCCTTGTTCATCACATGTTCATCATAGATAATTTCTTTAGACCCTAGTTTGACAAATACTAGGTATTTGATCTCTGTGTGACCATTATTCGGTAGAACTAATAAATACGATTGCTTCAATTTTCAATCGAGTGTGGATCCAAGTGCAATTAGGGAGGATAACTAGAGTTTTATTAAATCAGACTAATGTTCCTCATTCTTACTGGTTTGACACATAATGATGAAATATGATGGGAATATAAATGCTCAAGGTGTCATTTTCTGAGAAAATATAGGTATGGATTTTAATGATCATGGATGGTGAGGTTCATCAAACCTCAGATCCATGTTTTTTATTGAGATCGATGAAACTAGTGAAAAATCTAGATTACATGTGAAGTGAATGTGGAATCTAGAAAATTTTATGGTGCATGAAATGTAATCTGGAAATACATGTCATGTGGAACCCCCAGCTACGATGCTAGGGTATCTGTGAATGAGATAAGGATCATGTGTGGTGTGGTACCTACCACAATTAGTTTAACCATGGTTGAATTATTTCCATGTCTTTTATAAGATACATGTGAATGATTTGAGTACACGAGCTATGTTGTGTACTCATACAGATCCAATATGCATGGGTTGAGTCGTGTGCCTAGACACGGTCAGGTGTACAAAGGCACAACCCATGTTACATAGGTACGGGCATAGTAACACATGCATGGACATTGGAATGACCAAATTTAGTGGTTCATGTTGTGTAATTCTTTAGAAATGGCATGTATATGTTCATCTCCTAAGTAAAGACCATGTTTAACTGAGTTTGATACATTGTTTATTTACAAATGTGTACTGTGTGGTATTACATCTTTGGTATTGGATTATAATTCCCACTACGGGTGTAGTATTGGAAAGGCTCTAGTGCACCCTCACCCCCCTAGTTGGACCAAGGTGGGATCCTCTATCATTCTTATATGGGATTAGTGGTATTGGAATTACCACAATCCATACAAAATTGATCCCCTACCTAAAAGGAATATACTATCGGGTTTTGGGTGTCCTTGAGTAGCCTTGACTGTGACCCCCTACCTGGATGATGAGATCTTATAAGATTCAAGGAGTACGTCTTGGGTAGGGCCCAATGATCATGCCCTCTTGGATGAGCATCACTAGTGATATCATGGAATGTGGAGTGATTACACTAAGAATAAGACTTTCCTTGAATCCTCGATAAACATCTTGGGGAAAAAAGTTTTTGGTTGACACCATTTAATACTATTTGTCTATTATGGGTATTTATTGTTTTACTATAGTATTACTATTATGAGTCTGCTACTCTTCATGCTTTATACTGATTTATTTTAGGGTGTCCCACTGGAAATTTTTATAATAACCCATGAATGGGATCTTCCCACATGTATCAAGTCTTATAAATATGAATTCAATTTTGATGGTGTTTTGAGTGGAATGGGAGCACTCAGATCATAGTTAATCTAGATAGACCAAGGTGTTTTTAGGCAGTTTCATTTGATAGTGGTCTCCTCCTTTTGAGCAGGTTGGACTCTCTATTGTTTTTTGTTGGTATTTTATTTGGATCATTTATCACTTTTAGTAATTTTTCATACTCTGATGTGGGGTAGTTGTTGATCATGAATTTACAGTATCAATTGATTTTATTTTCTCTATATTTTATGGGATTTGAGACATGTGTATGTACACATATATTAGGATAATTCCTCCCATGTATGAGTTATTCCTACTCGGTGCTAGTCACATGTCCATCTCATATTGGAGGGAGTATTAGTGTACTAATACTTGGATTATCATCAAGTATGTGAGCCCCAATGGTTCATGTCATGACCAAGTGGTATCAAAGGAGTGGTTATATATTAGGACCAGAGCATAGATTTTTTCTATATGTGTGATTGGTTTTAGATTTAGGAAAATAGTGTTACAGTTATTGGATTTGGATTATAGGCCTTGTAATCCATGTTTCGTATAGTGTACAATTTATCTATTCACCAAGACATAGATAACTTTATTTATGGCACAGTACTAATAGATAATGGTTATAGATAAAAACATTGGTATGTGCATCATATAGGAATGATTTGAGGTTTCCATGTCCTTTTTGACTCATCTCCCCTGATATAATCTTTTTCCCTAGTATAACATGTTTATTTCATCATTCCTTCATGACGATACCATCCAAGAATCCATTGTGTGATCATGAATATGACCCACCAATGGATGAGTCTTTACTACAAGGCATGTACAATAGGTTGTACCTATATGTGCTTTCCAATTCATTCCACCACCTGTTTAGTAGTAGATAGTAATATCAGTACTAAATGAGGATGTATTCTAGGTGATTTCACTATATGAGTTCTACAGGATGAGATATCCTAGGTTTCAGGGAATCTCGGACCCCCCAAGTGGGTGAGGACTGACTAGATTTAGTCATCCATGTTTTTTACCTCATGATGATTCCTATAAATTAGATGGAAGTCCCCACTATGAGTGTTCTTTAGGAATCTATTGGGAGATGGTGGAATCTGGTGATTCATTTAATTGATGAGGTAGCTTGATGATGGTTAAAATTTGAGCATCTCTTAAAGGGGGTAATCCAGGAGCTTATTCATATATTGAAGTGAAATATGACCATGGCAGAGTATTCAATGACGTTTACTAATCTCTTGGGATATTCCATTGATATAGTACATGATCTGTTCTTCAGATAATATACCATAGAATGTGGATTTTTTCCAAATATCATTTCTTCAGTGTTATTTCATTGAATTACCACCTTACTAGAGTGATCGAGTGGGATTTAGTTTTTGAGAGACTTTTTGCAGAGAAGATATTAATAGTGGGTTCTAGTGGTGGTCACCCAAGAGAGGAGACCTTGTAAATTGGAATCTAATGACAATATCATGTATACTAGAATTCCAGAAACCTCATAAGATGATTTCCGGATAGAGGATCAATAGTTTATGGATCTTATGATAGATTGAGTCATCTATGTGAGAATTGGTACTTCTCATGTAGTGTTTGGGGACGTCATTGTCAAAATTATCAGACCCATCTTTCAGATGCTAGAGAGGGAGTTGAGGGGACCACACAGAATGAGATAGAGACATTACTAGGGAGCTCCATAGGGTGGAATATGTAGTAGATTTGTGGGTAGAGCATCTCTAGGTGGCAGTTAGATTGACTTATTACCACCATCACCCAGAAGTGGTCAGCACCATGTTTCTAGAGCTAGTGGGTCAGGGTGAGGAAAACCATAGGCAATGTAGTCCTATGAACTTGAGTATCTAGTGATGATATGAGGTATCATATTTGTATTTTCTACCACATTTTTAGAACTGATAGACTCAATTTTAGTTCATTCCTTTCTTTATAATTCTTTGGTTTGATACATATAGATTCTGGTTGATCCCTTGGCATGACATTTTCACCTAGAGACTCTGACTGAAGGTGACTCAGGGATCAAACACTTATTCTAATAATGTGACCCGCCTCTTGGAGGTGATATATTTTTATGGTATCTCTTTTTTTTATCAATGTGGTGTTACGAAGACATATTAGGAATTGACTATTTATCTACAGTTCATGCGTATATTGATTCTTTTAGGTGGAGAATGTGTTGTGTCCATAGTAATGGGATGAGGTTTCACTTTGTGTGTGAAAATAAAATTCTTCTGACTAGGATGGTATTATATATAAATGAGTTTAGACTATTACTCACTAGTTTTCTAGAATGATAGTTAGAGTTGTTTATTTTATCACCAACTAGTTTCCTACAGCGTTATCGGAGTACGAGGATGTATTTCATGAGGATTTTCCAGTCTTACTCCCCCCACTAAGATATATATTTATTAATTTTATTAGATCCCAATAAGACCATAATGATTTAACTAGAATATCAAATGGCTCACATTGAGCTTTGAGAGTTTAGGGTGGAGTTGGTGGACTTGTAGAGAAATGGATTCATGGGACCTAGTGTTCCCCCTGTAGATCCCTAGTGTTATATGCCATGACGGAAAATGGGATATTGAGATTGGGTATAGATTATCATCCCCTGAACTAGGTGACCATGATGAATATGTATACACTACCAATGATCGACAACTTATTCGATCAGTTTATTGGTGTGAGATGTTTCTCTAAAATTGAACATAGATCATGGTATCACTATTTGGAAGTATGGGATGAGGATATACCGAATTTAGAATTTAGTTGTCACTATATTCAATATGAATACTTGGTGAATCCTTTCAGCTTAAATAATTCCCCAGTAATGTTCATCAGACTATTGAACTAGATATTTCCCCCTTTCTTGGACATTTTTTCTATGGTCTTCATCAATGATATCCTGGTGTACTCATTGTCTGAGTAGTATCATGTGAGACACTATAATATGGTTCTAGACACACATTCAGAGAACCATATTAATAGGAACATTATGATAGTTTTGGATTTAGGAGGTCCACATTCTAGGACATGTCATCTCATATAATGGTTCAGATGTGGACCTAGCTATGTTTGAGGTAGTGTAATCACTGAAGGCACCCAATAGAGTGATAGAGGTTTGAAGATTCCCCAGTTTAACATGATAATATAGAATATTTTTTCCGGATTTCTCATGTATATTGTCACATTTGAGTACATTTACCCAAAGGGGGTTCCCTTTGATTTTTATAGAATGACTTCAATATGCTTTCCAGGACACGAGGCTATAGGTTCATGGGTGTAACCATCTTGAGATTACCATAACAGGGTTTCAAGTACATAGGTTTTAAGATGCCTAGGGTAAAATAATTGGTTTTGTACTTATGCATAGGTAGGCTATGATTATCTATGGGTCTTCATAGTTCAGATCGCATTAGTAGAACTACATGACCCTAGATCTTGAGTTAGAAATGGTAGACTTCCCCCTGAATATGTGTTGACACTACCATATGGGTGAGAAAATTATCATATACTCTAACCATAAGAGTCTCATGTATATCTTCTCTATCAACAATCTTAACATGAGATTGAGTTTATTTCTGTAGTTTCTCCAAGATTATGAATTTGAGATAGTCTATAATTCTTTTTTGGGGAACATGGTAGCAGACACTCCCAACATGTGATCTTATTCTCAGTCATTAATTGAGGATTTAGATAATTTTCCTCATTTCAGTTGTACTTAGTTGAAATGGATTGTGGTTTATATCTTTATTCAATTGTTGTTACCCCAATGCTTCTTCGTCATGTTTTGGAATGTCATTATAGAAGTATCTACTATGAGACCTAAGATGTTTTCTAAAGGTGGGTATCATGTTATTCTTTTAAGAGGACGGATGATGGTACCAATTATGTTATAGGAGGAGGTGATGAGGGAGTTTCTTACATCCCCTTGGTGATATATCTAGGTGTGGTAAATATGTACAAGGACCTATGGAATAAGTTCTTATGGATAAGAAAAAATAAGTTAGTATAAATGTTCACCTCTTGATTCCTTACTTGTCAGTTGGTAAAGGTTGAGAACCATGTTTCAGTGAGTTTATCTCAAACCCTTGAGTTCCAAATTACAAATAGTATGGGCATTCTATGAACATTTTGATGGGGTTATGATGTATATAAAAATGACATTATGTTATCTAGGTGATCATAGAACAACTCACTCATTAGGCCTACATCCTAGTTATATGAGAGAAGAACTCAGTAGAGATCCTGGGATTCCATTATGTGCAGGGGATATCTTGACTCCATGAAGTTCTCATGATGATTATTTCATACAGTGATACATTATTCAGCTTTCAATTTTTATGTTATTTAATTAGTCCTTTGGTAATGATTTGTGTTTGAGAATGGTGTTTCACTATAGAAATATAGCCAAACTAAATGGACCATTCTGGTTCTAGAGGACATGGTGTGGGATTTCATGTAGGACTATATCCATAGTTGGGAGTATCACCCAGACTTGTTAGAAGTTACTGTATGGCCTAGTAGAAAAGGATCCCTATAATACTACATTAAATCCCAATATAAAATCATATAGGAACCCCATTCATTAGGGTAGTTGGAATATTGGATCACAGTAGATGTTATAGAACTTAAAAAGGATCCCATCAATGGATGGGGTCTGGATCAATGGTTGATAAAAACATGGAAGGTAGTGAACTAGTCTTCTTTAGTGGCATTATCTAATAGAAAAGAAGTTTTTTAGTTGTTTGGTGGGTCATGACATCATGCAGGGTTTGTCACAATGGTTGCATGGTGAGTATCAAGCATCAACAATGGGTTGGTTCGGCGGTAGTACTCAACAATAAATGGTATGCATCAATGGTGGTTGGTGGTACATATCATTTCTATGGGGTGGATCGTGTCACGAAGAATCTTTCCAAGATAAGGATAGGTTATTAGGGAGTGAAATTATACATAGGAAGAAATCATTGATTGGATAGATATCACAATAATAAACACTGATGGGGTTTTAAAGTAGTTGCATCAACTGTACAAGGGATACAATATTGGGATTGATGAGGGGTTATTGAATCTATTATCAGTTCCAGTAACCTTGCTTTCCTTCAAAAGGAAATTATTTTGGTTATTTAATGTAATACTGGGTGCTGGTAACATTTATTGAATTCTATGATGGGGGATCCATTATATGGTATTGGGTACTTGGGGCCTTTGGGTCATGCACTTATGTCATTTTCCTATTTGGTCTATGGATTATGTAAGGGTTCCCCATAAACCCTCTATAAGGGGGGGGGGGGGGGGTTGACGAAAAATAAATAAATAATATAAATTTATTTTCTCTATTCCATGACCACCTACCCTTGGTGGTTTCTTCATTTCATAACATCTACCCTTCCACTATTATAATGGAACCATTTTATGCCTTGTATGGGTGACCCAATATGTCACCACTATTTTGGACTCACATAGGAGAGTTATCCCTCATGGGTTTAGAGTTGGTGTGAGCTATAAAATGGAAGGTTTAGATCATACAAGAGTGGATTAAAACTATATATATCTATCAAAAACCATTAATGGATAAATATAAATGCATTTGGTGCTTGAGAAGGGAGACTATGTGTTCTAAAATTATCAAATTTATGTGGATTGTGGAGATTTTACTGGGGTAAAATCTATCTATAATATTCCTTATCCACTTCTAGATAGTCCATAGAGTTGGCATAGTGGCATACTTCATACATATACCCCCGTAGTAGGATCGGGTACACAATGTCTTCAATGATTTGCAGTTGAGGAGATATTTGCACAGACTGTTACTTGTTTTAGACTGAGGAATGAAGGGAATACAAGATTTATCTACCTTTGTAGGGTATCTGGTGTATATATAGGATTTGTATGAGGGAATCCTCCATGAAAGACTGATTATTTTAGTGTATGTCTTGTGGAAGCACAAGAATCTATAGGCGATAATATGGGAGCGAGAGACCCATTTGTGATCTAAACCCATACATTTTAGACTAGTCATTTTCACTTTTCTAGATGAAATTCAATAAGTTGGGGAGAATGTATTGTATTGGTTTTTTTAATGTAAATAATTGAAATATAGCTATTATTATTTTTAGAGTCATGAACTTAGATGGAGTGAGATTTTGAGGACCGGTGAGCATGGAATTGATATTTGAAAAGCATTATATATATATATATATCATACACACATTGTTTTTATAAAAAATTGAAATACCTCATGAACTAAGTCTATGATTATAAATATGAGGCTATTTTTGTGTTCGGAATGTGGGTTTCACCCTAGTCATGACATCACCTCTTTCGGTAATCATTTTTTTGTTAAAAATGTTCTCATGGGTGCTATAAATAAATAAATAAATTATTTAATTTATTATATTTCATTAGCATTGTGACTTACGTACCTCTATAAATAACCTATTATCGGTAAATCTCATGGTTATATATGTGTTGCAAGATACCTAGATAGGATCCTTTAGAGAGACATTTGTGGATGACATTAGATCAGAGGATTGAATCACTACCGCATATATAGTCTACACCAACAGAAGTAATGGATTTCTCCAATGAAGACACCAAAAAACCGTTCTTCATCAGTGATTTAGACAAACTACAGGTAAGATGTTTTATTTATGTGGTTTCATCTTGTTTTTTTTATCCTATGTATAATTTTAATCAATTCAAAAAATAATAATTGATTAACACATTTAATGTTGATTTATTTTACTACTGATTCATTTGTTTATTCATAATTATTTCATCATCATTCATCCATTCTATGAAACTAGGTCAATGATGAAATTAATTAAGGATAATTTTTTTACTCATCTTAATGGTTTATAGTTGGGTCCCCCATTATTCACATCTTCATCATAAGAAATTTCTTTTTCTATCAGTTTGACGAATATCAGTTATTTAATCATTGGACGGCCATTATTCGGCAAAATAGATAAATATTGCAGAGTAGGTGAGTGATAAAGGGTTAAATAGAGGTACAATGATAGAGGATGGTTGGAGGTGGATTGGATCATACAAGTATTCCTTGTTATTCTTATATTGATGTGTAGTAATTACATGGTATGGTGATGACATGGATCGATGTAGAATTTTTTGAAAAAATCAAGGCTTGGTTTCTAATGAGTTGGGATGGAAAGGGTCGTCCAACCACATATTTGAGTTTCTAGGTAAGATCAAAAGTGGTAGAAACATATCTGGGCAATTAAAGAAGGAACAATAGAATCTCTAAAATTTCATGGTACATATTGTGTAATCCATATATACACACTGTTTGGTACCCCTAGTTATGATGATAAGTTTTCCACTAAAGATATAAGTTTCACATGTCATTTGATCCCTAACACACATAATGTTACACCAATTGATAGATTTCCATGTATCCTAGAGGATACATAGGCATTTGTTGAGTACACAGTCTAATATTTGTATTTAGACCCAACCAAAATACACAGGAAAAGCTGTTTACTCGAACATGACCATGTGTACAAGGATATGGATCAACGTACATGAACATCGGTAGAGGAAAATATACACAGGAATGGTTAGGTCTAGATTTATAGGTACATGTCGTATACCCTACGTACAATTTGTGTCACCGGTGTATATGTCATGTACTTCCTCAGATATGGCTTAGATCCCTTCGTGTTTTCATCATTTTCCACTTATAGTCGAGCGTGATACATTTTTCCATTATGTGAGGGTATAATGAAGTATAAAATCCTTGGTATAAGACAGTAATTCCCTCAATGGGTATAGTATTGGATAGAGTTCATTGTATCCACATGTGGGACCAGGGTGATTTCCTATATCATTCTGAGGTGGGGTGTGTGGTATCCGTAGGACCACCATGCATAAGGCATCGATACATTATATAGCAGGAAGATTCAGTAGGGTTTCTGATGTACCCTAGTGGTCCTAGGTGTGATCCTATACCTGGATAATGAGTTCTTATGGGATATATATTTTTCTTCTTTGGTGGAGACCAATGATTATGACCTCTTTGATGATGGTCACTAGTGATAGCAAGGCTAATGGAGTGAGTACTATTATAATGAGAGTTATATTGAATCCTTAAGGACTATCCTATGGCTAGTGGGTTTTGGTTGAGTACATTTTAGACCATTTATCTGTGATGAGTATATCTGAGTGTATTATTGTATTAATATAAGAAGATTACCACTCTTAATGCTTTGTGCTAAGTGATTTCAGGGTGTCCTACTGGGTATTGTTGTAATCACCAGTTCATAGCCTCTTCACCCTGATTTCATGCCTTATAGAGGTAACATACCTTTTGATGGTGTCCTAATAGGATAGTGAGTAGGAAAAATAAATGTTGGGATAGATAGAGAGAAGTACTTTCTAGGTGGATATATTTGATAGTAGATCCATACTTTTGATCTGGTAGGACTCTCTATACTATTTGGATGGACTTGTATTTATCCCATTTATCACATTTAGTACTTGTGTCATAATCTGTGGTGGGATAGATGTTGTGAATTCATTAATTGTACCAATTTCTTAAATTTTCTCATTATTTTAACACTTGGAGACATTTCTTTGTGTTTACAAGTACATTAGAATAATGCCTCCCATGAAGATTTTATTTCTACTCAGTTCTAGTATCTATCCCCTAACCTATTGTATCATTTTTGGGGTAGTCACAATCGGCTTATCATCATCTAGATGGGCCTTAGTGGGTTGGGCCATGATATGTGTATACTCATCCAGTTCAATTAGAAATATGATATGATTGGATAGACTAACTTTTTACTTTATTTTTCATATGTAATTAGGTGTTGTGATTTGGAAACCATACCAAGTATGTTTTTGGGTCACTAGAGGACGTGTTATAATAAGTGCTTCTGGTGGTGGGTAGGATCATGGATCAAGATCAATCCTTATGAGTTGAGGATTATGATGGGGTTCCCTATATGATAAATGATGATATGATTGATGTCACAGTGGTGTCTAGGTATGAAAAAAAGTTATAGAGTTTCATATAGATGTATTGGTGATAATTTTACATGGTGGATGCCTTTTTTTTGAGATGTGTGACTTCTATTTATATTTTCATAATGAAGTATCATTCCGTGTTTTGGTGTATAATAAAGATATTTGGTCATGTTTTAATAGTCTTAGTTGTTTGGGTTTTTTAGTTAAAGGATGAAGAGACTTATCTGGGATGAAATGTTATGTTGTGGGGAGATTTTAATTTTCAATATTTAGGTGTGATTTGAATTTCACTATAAGTTTGAATTTTTGATTTGTTGGATTGTTTTTTTAAACAAGATTCTAAATGATGTTTTGAGAGTTTTAGATTTTCTAAATATGTAAGTTTGGATGAGGATTAATGTTTAGTGTATTTTTTAAGTGTTTGAATGAACATAAAATGAGTGGTTGGGGGATCAGAGTATTGAAATGTGAACCTTTATTCCATTCATTTTATGATTATATTATTCTAGAAATGAATAACATTCATACGGTGTGTCTCGGGATTTATCAGTAAAAACATGACTGTGGTAGAATTGGGATGTTTCTAAAAAATCATTGTGTGAACACTATTTATACCCCATGACATAGTATTTTATAGGTTTTTTAAATTAAAAAGGGGTTTGACACAATCTTTATATATTGTCTCATATAGTCATGTAGGGAGGTTATTGGTAAACATACCATCCCCCTTACAACCTATATTTGAGGTGGTCTTTGGTGAGATTCGATACAATTTCTATGTGAAGTACCCTATCTGGATCCAAGTGTCACTGAGAGGGGGAGGTAGTAAATCAGTGATATCATTTTCTTTTTATTTTTCCTTCCTTTTGAATCAACCTTCGCCTCCTTTTAAAAAGTTTCTTCCATGTAGAATACACCCAAAAACAAGAACACAAGATTTACATGGTTCACCACTCAATAACAGTAGTAATGTCCTTGGTATGATACGAAAACAATCTAGTATCACACAATCCACTAGAAAACAATACATTGATATGGAATAAAACAATTTGGATATACCCTTACACTCACTTAGCCCATGGAAAATTATCTGCATTTGTGTGTGCACCCTCTTAGCACAAATACAGAATTACAATATTTTAGTGCTTCTTTACAAAAATCTTCTCATTATTACCCAGAAGCTGATAAGAAATATCATATGCAAAACCAAATATGTACAATGACCCAAATCTTTCATGCACCATTTTATGCGTCTGGCACACAACATTAATTCCACTTGCACAAGGTTTAACCTTTTGTCGCGAAACACCTCTTGCGCGTAACTTCAATCTTGGGTGCAACTATCTTCTTGCGTGAAACATCTCATTCTTGTGTGCAACTCTATGTATTTCCTGCACTCTTATTTTCATTATATATTATCATACCATAGAGATTGGAATTTCTTTAAGTGTTGAGAACTTTAAATATGATGGGGTCACCTCTTATTTATAGACCATGTCGACTCCTACACGAAAGATTCTGACACGTCGTGAAAAACCCCATTTGACATCGCATTGGGCGTGTACGTCTATTTCGCACCAACCTCATCTTCATCTCACTTATTTGAATATTTCTCAAACTTCATTCCTTTGCGATTTTTTGAAGTTTGGACCTCAAATCATGCCTTGCACAAAAGATTCCAAACTCCCTTCAATCTTGCTTTCAAAAACCAATCTTGCGTGCAAAACCAAATATTTTGTACAAGCTTATCCTCTTCCATATTTTGATTTTTGGATCATGGAACTCCACAGGAACGCAACATACCAAACCATCTTCAAACTAGAATGAAACATCATTTTCAAAAAACACATTTCTTCATCTCCCAATTTTCATGCCCTAAACTTTGGTAAACATTGGAAAATGACACCACCATAAAACGTAATTTTGTACCGCCTCCAGATTGTCTGTTCCGTTTTCATTTCACTCTTCACTGCATCCAAAAAACATTCTTCATATATTATCATGAAACTTAATATCGTGATATGTATCCTTTGATTGAACAACTTTATCATCATCATATTTTCAATGGGAAGTACTATACTTCCCTATGTTCCACTACCATCTTTCAATCTAATCAAAAAAAAATATGACTAGAATCACCATGTACTCCCCCATTCATTTATAAGGCTTTCATCACATGTTCTACTAACTTATGATATTTGTGAAATACAAATCCGAAATGCATCATCTAATTTTCATGTACTTTACAAATTGAATTGATTTATCTTCTTTGAAAACAAAAGAAAACACTATATAACAGCAAACACTTCTTACTTCCATATCTATCCAACATGGTCCCAACACTATATAAATTATTCATTCCCCAACCTTAAATGATATTTTCCTTTCATTATCACATATTCTGGGTGATTCTATCTTTGGTATTGGTTCTGAATCCACTGAAGTATAGTGAAATCATTTGTTTGTGTTGTTTTTTCTACTCAGTCTAGCTATAAGAGAACCTCATATGAATTATTCATGTTGTTTCTTGATTTTTCGATGAATGTACATCACTGTTTGGAGTTTTCAATGGTTTTATGTCTAATTTAATTAAGTATGTCATTGAATATATGATAATAATTGGTTATTTCAGGTTTCTTAGGCCGCGGGGTGTGTTAAGAGTTGACTACAACTCATTTCTAGTGGTTTTAGAATGACAACATCACCCTATGAGATGATGGGTAATTGTTTATTTTTAAATTAAATTGTAATTTGTATTTTAAATTGTGTTATTAATTATTAATTTTCCATAATTAATTAAATTGGATGGTTTAACTTAAGATAAGGCCTCTCCAATAGGCTTTGTGTCCCAATGGACTTACACTTGCTTAGGAAGGAGTTTTCAAATTATTCTTAAAAATGGAGTTAAAATTGATTAAGGTAGGTGGTCTCTGATAAATGACACTATGGTAATTGAATTTATTTATTTTTTCATAGAATGTGATATGTTGTCTCACCACTGAGAGTGATGACCCTTATAAAATGAAATGTATTAGTAAAAATGAAATGGATGTGTAATCTAAAAAAAGTGTCAAGGCCATAAGGTACCTTTGACACCTTCTTGATTTCCTCATATACTTATGTTTGAAGAAATTTTTATATTTATATACCTTTATATGATTTAAATAATGTGTAATTAATGGGATTTAGTGGCCCTCGATGACCTCCAACTAGATGTGAGTTGTAACACCCCAAGCTTCTACGGTATGCGTCTCTTTGAATAATGAGATATCGTGTGTTGTACGCAACATCAAGTTCTAACACACCACAACCAATCAAACAAGCCGTTATGAATAGTAATACCTAGTTTTTGAAATTATATATATTTTATATTTCAAAATGGACTTCTTTTTTGGTTTTGGAATATCGAAATTATCCTAAGATTATTTTTTGTTATTTTTCATTAAACTTCCAATTTTTATGAATAGTGAAAAATATTTAAAAACAACTTTTTAAATAAAAATAATTTTATTGATAAATTATATTATTGAGTGGTTTTAAAGTATAATTAGAATATATTTTTACCATTTTTTCCAATGGTGTTCATTAGAATTAATTTCACTTTGAAATTGGACCTAAAAAATTGTCAATCTTTTGGAATATATTGTTTTTTTAACACGCTATTTGTTGTGACGTCGTAAATTAATTATAAAATTAATTAATGCAACTTATATGTTTGGAATTTTGTAAAATAGACATAATTTTTGAATTCGGAAAATCAATTATAGCTTAGGGTGAAATTAAGGCATTGTTCTGAAAAACTTCAATTTTTGATGAATAGTGAAACTACTAAGTGGTAGTTAAAAAAAACTGAATTTTTCATAAAAATTAATTTTACCGCTTCTGTGAATGGAATTTTGAAAATCCGAGAGACACGGTTAATATCAAGAAGTAAAATGTGGTTCAATGAGATGAAAATATTTTTTGGTTATTAGTAACTTTTTACTTTTATTTACCACGGTTAAAAGTAAATAGGGTAATTAAGGGTAAAAATGATATTAATATTACCATAACACATGTACTAATTATATTGGACAAGTTTATCTCGACCAAAAACAACCTTATGAATAAAATATTATCATTTAGGTCCACTTTGATTAGATTAGGACATTTATTATTATTTAATTCAAAGAAGTGTTAAAAGAGTTAAAATCAATGATTATTTACTAAAACATTTTTAATATAGGGTTATACATAAGATATATTCTATTGTAAATATTCATTAGAAATATTAAGATATTTCCTACATAATGATATTTTATTTATAATTTTTAGAAATTAAATAATTTAATTTATTAATGACACAATGATGATGCAGTAATTACCATAATAGTGAAAAATTAAAATAATTGATATTATAAAAACCAAAATAAATATAATTTGAGACTTTTAATGAAATAAAGTAATTTTATAGGATAATATTACATATTAGGATTGATTTAATTAACTTTTTTGGAAGAAATAATTCTGTTATGAGTTTCACAAAAAATAAACTATTGAATAGTGTCAAAATTGATATAAAAGAGTTTTGAAAACAAATATTATATTATTAATTGAAATTAAATTCCTAAAAATCTAAGGTTCGTCCAAAAGACTTATATCATGATATTTATGTCATTAATGGACCACTTGGGGGGGTCTCTTGGATGTATATTGTATGTTTATTAACCATATAATATAAAAATACAAAGAGACATTGTAAAAGTGAAACTAATTAACTTAGAGTTAATACTTAAAGATAAGGTTAATATAGTAACCCAAACCTGTCTAAATTCCATTGGTTTAGTGTTTCTATACCAATACCCACATTATCCTCTAAATAATAAACTTTTTATTCATTAGAAACCGAATATGAATTTATTATAAATTAATATTTCTAGCTTTTCCAAAGGTGCCCCTCACCCCTCTTATAAAAGGGAACTCTTCCTTCTCATTATTTCACACTTTAAAAGACTTTTTGTTTGGCCAAAATCTGCCCAAATACTCTCCCAACATCCCTCACTACAACCTAGAGACCTTATTTTGATCATAAAGCCATCCTAAGGAGCCTTTTTGATCAAATCAAAAGGAAGAACCCGAAGAAGAGATAATGATTTCACCACCCATTTCCAAGTTCCTTTCCTCTTCCAATTATTCTTCCTTTGTTGTTACCATTATAAAATAATAACTCCAGTATCATACATATACTGTGATGTTATTATAAATATGGTATACCATATTCAGTATTCTATCCACCTTTTGAATAACATGTCACTATACGTGCGTACGTACGGCTTACCGTCTCCACGTCGTGGTGTAATTGTTATTCAATATATTATTATTTGGATGGGTATAATAATGATGTGTAACTCATGTAAATAATAAATATAACATAATAATGATTCTTTATATATTATATACTATCCAATTATATATTATTTTAATATCAAAAGAATGACATTGTCGCTCTTGCGTACGTACGGACTAACGTCTCCCCGAATGCGATGAGATTCATTCTCCATCATATCTATTAAAGTATAATTCTCATTTGATGATTAATAATAGTATCTAAGGACTTGATATCATTCTGGATATTATTAAGATACAACCTATCCATTAAAAACATGGCTTACATAACAAATCATATAAAATAAAACGAGTAAATTAACACCCGAAACAACGATAATACTTAGATATTATTAACAAATCAATGTTAAAAGATCTTATATGATATAAAATTAATGTATATGATTCTTGTATAATTTAATAACAATTATTTCACCATTATACAGGAGGTTAACCAACCCCAACCAAGGAAATGTACAAGGTAAGGGTTTATTTCACAATCTCTTCATTATCCGAGGTTGTTTATACGTAATAATCTACTGGGATCTCTTTATCATCCACATCCATGTTTCTTAAAAATGTATTTCAAAACATTTTTACTATTTACAATAATATGGTTTAATGTCATTTATACCCTTTTTTGACTTTTTTTAAGTGGTTTATAAAGGAATCTTTCCGTCTTTTTCCAAACAATGTGCTTTTTAACCTCTTCGACAGAATTAAGGTAAGAATGTGTTTTTAACTTCTACGGCGGGTGCGGTTATTTTCCACCGTTATAAAATCGTCAAAGATTCCCTTAAAAGCTTATAGTAGTATTTTCAAAGAAAATGTTTTATAAATATAATACTCTTAAAAGATTACAAAATAGAAAGAGATATTTTTCTAAAAAGTGTTTTGATTTCATCTATGTCAACATCCTTTGATGTATTTTACGCTTATTTGAAGTTGCTCTATTATGATACAAAAATTCTATATTTTATTGAAGGTTTTGTAATATGTTTGACTATGGATGTGATATTTTTATACCGTTCATAGTTTATGTGGAAAGTATTGACATTTCGTATGCTTGTTTTAATAAGAATGTTTATGTTATGTTTAAACCCTTTCATATGGGAATGCATTGGACTTAATATGTAACGGTTGGAGCTCGCTATAGCTCATCGATGCATCGGTAGTTCTCATGAGACGAACTAGTGTCCTGGCACAAGGCCTTGGAAAAATCTTATTTGCGGTCTTAGAACGAGGCCTTGGCTATGTGGTTATGATAGTCTGACATTATGCATTCCATCATTATGAAAGTGGTTATTGATATTGCTTGTGATTATTCGATTAGTAGAATATCCATGTGAATATGTAAATGGAATTATTTCATTTTATTTTTTCCATACTATGTTGAAGTTAAAGTGTAAAAGGCTTTTGTTTTAGTTATACATTGCCTTAAATGTTTATTCTTATTTAGGAATGTTTCCGCTATATTGGTATCCTTACTGGACATTTGAGCTCACCCCTTTTCTATGTTTTATTTTTCCCAGGGTATGCAGAAGTAAATTATGAATGAACTACAGGGATAGTATGTGGGGATATGAGTGTGGAATATGAAGAAAAGATGTTGTTGTAGTTTTCATTTTTATGATGTAATGTAAGACTTATGAATATATCTATTGTTTTCAAGGCTACTAAACCAATCGGTCTTTAGATATTTGATCTTTCTTGTGATCATTCCAATGTTATGTAATAATGCACTGAATCTAGGTAACTGGGGTTGGGGCGTTACAGTTGGTATCAGAGGAAGTTTAGTACAATCCTTGGAAGCTAGATTTAGACAAACTTTGATTAGAGCACATAGATTTAAGATGGACATTGAGGATTAGTATAGAAGAACTTCCTATAATTTTGGTATTGTAGAGATTTTGTGAGTTTTCAGAGCAATACATCCCTGTCTGGATACGAGCAGGTAGAGGCGGATCTGGCATGGATGTACCTAGGGGTAAAACCCAAAAACACCGCTTTGAGCTAGACTCGAACAGGAACTGGTGCACGATAACGGGCCTTGCTGCACTCTTGGTTACGACACTCCCGGGGGATATGCTTAGGATAACTCTCATTTTCCTTACAAATCATTATGAAGGATTTATGAGTATATACTTCCTCAAAGATAACTTTTTTATGATTATAGATTATATCCATAAATAGTTCAATTTATGTTAAGTGTTTAATAAGTATGGGATTATGTATTTTGATTCATAAACTGATCTAGTTTATGCAATTGTTTATAAATGGCGCCTTGTGGAAGAAATGGAGACCGTATCAATGCACGCACTCCATGTAGGGATTTCCCTCCTACTAGAGAAAATTATAGTGGATCTGGTGATGCAACTGGTGACGATCAGCTAATCAGCATACTGGGACAACTCACTCAGGTTATGAATAATAACCATACCCGTATGGAGCACCCTGATCCACAGCGTGGAGGATCAATGTTAGATCGATTCATGAAGCAACAACAAACAACATTCAATGGGAGTAAAAATCCCTTAGTATCTGAGCCATTGATATTTTCCCTAGAGAAAATATTTCAGGCTTTGGGGAGTAGTGAAAGGGAAAAAGATATTATGGCAGTTTACCGCCTCACTGGAGATGCTGATCAATGGTGGACATTGATTCAAAATATGAAGGAAGATGATGATGTATCAAATATGGAATGGAGGGTGTTCAAAGATCTGTTTTTAGAGAAATACTTTTCTCATGACCACCGAGCAGATATGGAAAGGCAGTTTCTGAGTCTGAGACAAAAGGAGGATGAGAATGTCACAAAGTATGAGGATAGCATTACAAGGTTAGAAAGGTATGCTGGAGATTATATACATAACCCAAGAAGTAATATTGATCATTACTTTGATGGGTTAAAACCATTTCTCCGTCGAGCATTTGTATCACAATCCCTCTCGTCGTATGAAGACATTGTCTCATGTGCCACTACTACAAACACGGCCTTTATGAGTGCTAGAAAAGCGCTGATAAAGCCAGCATAGATAAATGGGGGGTCCCCTTTATCAGTGCTCCGAAAAGTGATGATAAAAGGGATCTTTTATCAGCACTAAAATAAGCACTGATAAAAGAACCCCTTTATCAGTGCTTTTTGTAGTGCGGATAAAGGGGTCCTATATCAGCGCTTCCTTTATCAGTGATTTTGTTTTAGCGCTGATAATGGACCCTTTTATCAGCGCTTTTTTAAAAGTGCTGATAAAAGTTAAAAAAGTTAAAAAATATTATAAAAAAATATAAAAAAAATGCCAATCTGGGGGGATTTTATAGCGCTTGAACCCCCCCCTTTTACAGCGCTTTTCGGCCCCTATACAACACCCCATGCACCCCACGCACCCCCCCCCCCTCCACCCTTAAATAGCGCTTGATTCAATATTCCTCATGCGCGCACACCCCTGCCGCCACCAGGATTTGAACTCGAGACCTCCCCCCTAAGCACCTAAGCCCATACCACTACTCTATTTTGATTTGCTTTCCAATTCATGATATCTCTCTATATATATATATTTATATATTTAGTTATATTTATTCGTACAGTAATATATATTTATATTAATATATATATATATATAGTTATATTATAATATATATATAGTTACATTATAAAATATATAGTAATATTAATATATATATAGTGGTATTAATATATATCTATATATATATATTTAATTATATTTATTCGTATAGTAATATATATTCATATTAATATATATATGTAGTTATATTAACATATATATAGTTATATTAACATATATATAGTTATATTAACATATATATAGTTATATTAACATATATATAGTTATAGTAACATATATATAGTTATATGAATATATATTTATATAGTTATATTAATATATATATAGTGATATTAATATATATATTTATGGTGATATTAATATATATATTTATAGTAATACTAATATATATATATGTAGTTATATTAATATATATATAGTTATTAGATTTATATTTATATAGTTATATTAATATATATATATATTTAGATTAATATATATATATATATAGTTAGATTAATATATAGGTATATAAATATTCATATATTGGTATTTTAAATAAAATGGATATTAGTTATTATTTAGATAAAGCTAATATATTTTATATGTAAATATGTTTAATTATTTATTTAAAAAATTTAATTTTTAGGTGCGAATATATAAAAAATATGTACATATAGTTATATATTTCATTATAAATAGCAGTTCATTATACAAAAGGATGAAATTTCAAAGACATAATATCAATATGAATGTAATACCTTTGAATAAATTCAGTCCCCTCCAAGAAAAGCCAATAATACCCCCTTAAACGAGTTTGAAAATCCACAAAATATTAAAAAATCTGGGTACCCAGACAAAAATCTAAGTTTCGGAGGCCTTCTGGGCCTCTTTTGTCCTCGATAATTAGGATGGTCTTATTAATGTGATATTGTATTAAATTACTCACCATTTTTCAATAATTACTCTTGGATTAGTATATTATATGGGATACTAGTGTCCTAGGGTGGTGTTGAAGTATGAGGATGTTTTTCCTAAGGATTTTAAAGATTACCTCCTCACAGAGAGATATATTTTTGAATCCAATTAAACACCCTGATGACTGTGATATCTTTTAAATAATATTGAATAGATCCTATAGAGATTTGGGATCTGAGGGTGTAGTTTAAGGACTTACAATGGAATGGATTCATGTGACCCAGTGTTTCCCCCTTGTCAACCCCAGTGTTATTCACCTAGAAGAAATATAGGAACCTGAAGTTGTGTGTGGATTGATATAGCCTAAACCACGTGACTGTGAAGAATAATTATTCACTATTGAGTATTGAAAAATTCTTCTATTGGTTTACATGGATATGATGGTTCCCAAAGACTGAGGTCAGATCATCGTACCACCAGCTATGAGTACGAGTTTAGGATAAAAAAAATATGGATTTGAAATATTTCTATGGTCACTATGAGTACTCCTTCAAGACTTATTGTGTGATGAAATCCCTGGTATTGTTCACGGAACTCATGAAAAATATTATTCATCCTTTCATAGTATAATTTTTTGTGGTCTCCATCAAATATATCCTAGTGTACACAGCATTTGAAAAGGAGCATGTGAGACACTAAATGATGGTTCATGACACACTTTGAGTGAACTAGATTTATGGAAAGATATCAATGTGTCAATTTAAGATTATGGGGGTCTACTTTTTGGGAAATTTCATCTTGGATAATATTGTAGTAGTTGACCCGTGCATGGTCGAGGTAGTGTTAGCTTGGGATCCGCCCAATATCGAAATGGTGGTACCAAGATTTCTTTAGTTGGAAGACTACTACCAGATATTTGTGCCCAATATTTCCAGGATATTAGAACAATTGAATTATTCTACACATAAGTGGAACGCATTAATTCGGGTATAATGTTTCCAGTAGGGTATTCAAGAGTTTTTGCAGAGGATGAAGATTGCCCCCGTCCTTAGATGGCAATAGGTGGGTGTCAATTATGTAGTTATCTTCGATGCCTTAGGGAATGTACTTGGTTTCATACTAATTCATAAGATGGTTTTGATTACCTATGGGTATAGAAATTTAATACTACATGAGTATAAATACATGTCCCACAATAATTATTAGGTAGTGGTAGTCCTCTCCCTAATGATGTGGTGACACCATCTTATGGGTTAACAGTTTATTTTCTACTCTAAGCATAATAGTCTCAAGTATATCTTCTCTAAAAAGGATATTATCATGACAAATAGGATATTTCTAGAGTTACTCTATTATTACAACATTGAGATAGTCTATAGTCTTGGGAATGATAAAATGGTTATATATTCTCTCAGTATGAGATCTTCATCTTGGTTGGAGACTGATGTTTCGACTTAATTAGACAAATTATAATTGTACTTAATATAAAAGGATGTTTATTAATATATTTATTCTAAGGTATTTACCCCACATCATTTACAGCATGTTAGGTAAGATAAGAATGGATATACATATTGTCATACCTTTAATGCTCATATATCCACTGTATGTGGTCTTGATGGATTTTTTTGGGGTGGGGAGCATGTTATCCTTTTTAGTGGATCAATGATGGTACATGTGATGTTGTTGTAGTAGGTGATAATAAATTTTCATAAATCCCTCTTGATGATACATATAGGTTTTTAAATATGCATCAGGACCTCTAATGTCAATTTTGGGGTCTATTCATGAACAATCCTATGGTAGAGTTTTCCAATAAATTCCACACTTGTTTGTCGGTGAAGGATGAGTACCAGGTTCCATCATGTTTAGCATAACCAATTTATCTTCTATAGTGGATGTTAGATGGGATATATACTGAATTTTTATGGAGTTACCATATGTTTCTATAGGAATCAATGTCATCAAGGTGATCTTATACTGAATCGCCAAGTCATCCTACTTATAATCTATATGACAGTAGTTTTTAATAGAGATATTGGGATGCATTTTTGTACATGAAATATTTTGGATCCATATACTTCCCATAACGATCATTTTATAATATGTTGGTCACTTCACTTCATGATTATAAAGAGGATTTCATTAGTCCATTGATAATCTATTGTGTTTGAGCATAGTGTTTCACCCATAGACTAATCAATAGACTAAGTGGACTATATAGGTTCTAGAGGACATGTTGTAGGATTTCATGCTCAATTTTTTTGTAGTTGGTAGGATCACCTACCCTAGGTGGTGTTTGTATATAGTAAAATCTACCATTCCACCATTGGTATGGAACCATTTGAGGCCTTATATGGGTGACCCTATATCACACCACTATATTGTACTACCCCAAATGTGTCATCACTCATGCTCCTAGAAATAGTATGAGATATGAAAAGGAAATTTAGGATCCATAAAGAGAATGTTATGACTATATAGATCCATTGTGGATCATATACAAACTGATGATGGAGGCCTCTGGATTTTGATTCGGGAGACCATTTGTTCTTTGAGGTCTCACCTCAATGTATTGTGGTGTTTTGGATAGTGTGGTAAGCGTCTCAGAATGACTGGCTCATTATTTTTCTAGTTTGGGTTCCCTTCCTCTTAATGGTTCCCACTTTTTTGGGTTTATTCTATTGGTTAACATTATTTTATACATCCTTGATTGTTTTCATTGTAGGATATTCATCCACATTTCGATTTAATAAGATAAAAAATAATTTTGTGGTGGTAGATACAATATAGAGTAGGTGAGGAGGTGTACCACTTGGATTTACCATCACAATTGTACTAGGTACATGATGTCCTCTACATATTACATCTATTTAGGTATATGCATGACCTATTATATGTTATTGAATGGAGATAACCAGACATCAAGGATAGAGATACCTTTGAAGAGTACATAGATGATATTGATAATCTATAGAAGAGAATCCTTTGTGGGTGAGAGGTTCCTTTGGTTGGTTTCTAGTGGTAGCACGGGAATCTCTTGGAGGGCACCTGGGAGCGGAAGAACAATTTGTGATCTCGTTACCCACACATTTTTAATTAGTCCTTTTTCCCTTTTAGAATGATAAAAATAAGGTGGGGAGAATGAAATGTCTTGATCTTTTTCATTTAATACATTTAAATATACCTAATAATATTTTTTGAGTCAAATGATGAGATTGTGTGAGATCCCAATACCCTATGAGCCAAGAATTGATATTTGAAAAATATTAATTATATTTATATAACACATGCACAATTTTACATAAAAGTTGAATAACTCCTCAATAAGGAATTGCATTAGAAATATGATTCCACAATGGAGTTTAGAATGAGAGTCTTTCCCATGTTGTGACATACCCTTTCTTGGCATCAGGCATTTGTGAAAAAGTATTCACAAGAGATAAAAAAAATAAATATATTATTTTATTTATTTTAATTTGTTGACATTGAGACCCAGTGAAATCCAATATAAATAAAATATTATGGGTAAATATTAGGGTTATCTACAATAACATGGAGACCTATACATGATACTTCGAAGAGATGTTGATGGATGAAATTTTATGAGAGGATCAGGTCGGTACCGAACAAATCATATACACCAATGGAATTCATTGATCATATAAAATATGAAGAAAAACAAAATTTTCTTAATTAGTGATCAATCAAAAACACATCTATGAGGTTTTATTTATGTGGTTTAATTTTATTTTTTTTATCCTATGTCGAACATAGATAAATTCCAAAAAACAAGCATATATTCTTCAATCAATAGTAGTTCTATTTAGCAGTTGATTTTTATTAAATTATATTATCTTCATTCATATTTTGTATACTAATGGATTGAGGCTGAAAATAAAAAAGGCCAATGTTCCTTCCTCATGTTTATTGTTTATTATTTTCTCCCATGTTCATCACATGTTCATCATAGATAATTTCTATATACCCTAGTTTGAAAAATACTAGGTATTTGATATCTGTGTGACCATTCTTCGGTTGAACTAATCAATACCATTGCTTCAATTTTCAATCGTGTGTGGATCCAAGTGCAATTATGGTGGAAAACTAGAGGTATATTAAATCAGACTAATGTTCCTCTTTCTTACTAGTTTGACACATAATAATGAAATATGATGGGAATATAAATGCTCAAGGTGTCATTTTCTGAGAAAATATAGGCTTGGATTTTAATGATCATGGATGGTGAGATTCATCAAACCTCATATCCATGTTTTTTATTAAGATCGATGAAACTGTTGAAAAATATATATTACATGTGAAGTGACTGTGGAATCAAGGAAATTTTATGGTGCATGAAATGTAATCTGGAAATACATGTCATGTGGAACCCCCAGCTACGATGCTAGGGTATCTGCGAATGACATAAGGATCATGTGTGGTGTGGTACCTACCACAATTAGTTTAACCATGGTTGAATTCTTTCCATGTTTTTTATAGGATACATGTGATTGAGTTGAGTACACAAGCTATGTTGTGTACTCATACAGATCCAATATGCATGGGTTGAGTCATGTGCCTAGACACGGTCAGGTGTACATAGGCACAACCCATGTTACATAGGTGTGGGCATAGTAACACATGCATGGACATGGGAATGACCAAATTTAGTTATTCATGTTGTGTACTTCTTTAGAAATGGCATGTATCTATTCATCTATTAAGTAAAGACCATGTTTAACTGAGTTTGATACATTGTTTATTTCTAAAAGGGTACTGTGTGGTATTACATCTTTGGTATAGGATTATAATTCCCTCTACGGGTGTAGTATTGAAAAGTCTCTAGTGCACCCTCACCCCCCTAGTTGGACCGAGGTGAGATCCTCTATCATTCATATATGGGATTAGTGGTATTGGAATGACCACAATCCATACGAAATTGATCCCCTACCTAAAAGGAATATACTATCGGGTATTGGGTGTCCTTGAGTAGCCTTGACTGTGACCCCCCTACCTGGATGATGAGATCTTCTAAGATTAAAGGAGTACATCTTGGGTAGGGCCCAATGATCTTGACCACTTAGATGAGCATCACTAGTGATATCATGGAATGTGGAGTGATTACACTAAGAATAAGAGTTTCCTTGAATCCTCGATAAACAACTTGGGGAAAGAAGTTTTTGGTTGACACCATTTAATACTAGTTGTCTATTATGAGTATTTATTGTTTTACTATAGTATTACTATTATGAGTCTGCTACTCTTGATGCTTTATACTGAATTATTTTAGGGTGTCCCACTGGATATTTTTATAATAACCCATGAATGGGATCCTCCCACATGTATCAAGTCTTATAAAGATGAATTCAATTTTGATGGTGTTCTGAGTGGAATGGGTGCACTCAGATCATAGTTAATCTAGATAGACCAAGGTGTTTTTTAGGGAGTTTCATTTGATAGTGGTCTCCTCCTATTGAGCAGGTTAGACTCTCTATAGTTTTTTTTTGGTATTTTATTTGGATCTTTTATCACTTTTAGTAATTTTTCATACTCTGATGTGGGTAGTTGTTGATCATGAATTTATAGTATCAATTGATTTTATTTTCTCTATATTTTATGGGATTTGAGACATGTGTATGTACAAATATATTAGGATAATTCCTCCCATGTATGAGTTATTCCTACTTGGTGCTAGTCACATGTCCATCTCATATTGGAGGGAGTATTAGTATACTCATACTTAAATTATCATCAAGTATGTGAGCCCCAATGGTTCATGTCGTGACCAAGTGGTATCAAAGGAGTGGTTCTATATTAGGACGAGAGCATAGATTTTGTCTATATGTGTGATTGGTTTTAGATTTAGGAAAATAGTGTTACAGTTATTAGATTTGGATTTTAGGCCTTGTAATCCATGTTTTGTATAGTGTACAATTTATCTATTCACAAAGACATAGTTAACATTATTTGTGGCACAATACATATATATAATGGTTATAGATAAAAACATTGGTATATGCATCATTTATGAATGAGTTGATGTTTCCATGTCCTTTTTGACTCATCTCCCCTGATATAATCTTTTTCCCTAGTATAACTTGTTTATTTAATCATTCCTTCATGAAGATAGCCATCCAAGAATCCATTATGTGATCATGAATATGATCCAACAATAAATGAGTCTTTACTACAAGGCATGTACTATAGGATGTACCTATATGTGCTTTCCAATTCATTCCACCACCCGTTCAGTAGTAGATAGTAATATCAGTACTAAATGGGGATGTATTCTAGGTGATTTCACTAAACGAGTTCTACAGGAAGAGATATCCTAGGTTTCAGGGAATCTCAGACCCCCCAAGTGGGTGAGGACTGACTAGAGTTAGTCATCCAAGTTTTTTACCTCATGATGATTCCTACAAATTAGATGGAAGTCCCCACTGTGAGTGTTCTTTAGGAATCTATTGGGAGATGGTGGAATCTGGTGATTCATTTAATTGATGAGGTAGCTTGATCATGGTTAAAATTTGAGCATCTCTTAAAGGGGGGGGGGGGGGAATCCAGGAGCTTCTTCATATATAGAAGTGAAATATGACCATGGAAGAGTATTCAATGAGGTTTACTAATCTCTTGGGATATTCCATAGATATAGTACATGATCCGTTCTTCAGATAATATACCATAGAATATGGATTTTTTCCAAATATAATTACTTCAGTGTTATTTCATTGAATTACCACCTTACTAGAGTGATCGAGTGGGATTCAGTTTTTGAGAGACTTTTTGCAGAGAAGATATCAATAGTGGGTTCTGGTAGTGGTCACCCTAGAGAGGAGACCGTGTAATTCTGAATCTAATGACAATATCATGTATCCTAGAATTCCAGAAATGTCATAAGATGATTTCCAGATAGAGGATCAGTAGATTGTGGATCTTATGATAGATCGAGTCATCTATGTGAGATTTGGTACTTCTCATGTAGTGTTTGGGGACATCATTGTCAAAATTATCAGACCCATCATTCAGATGCTAGAGAGGGAGTTGAGGGACCACACAGAATGAGATAGAGACATTAATAGGGAGCTCCATAGGGTGTAATATGTAGTAGAGTTGTGGGTAGAGCATCTCTAGGTGGCAGTTAGATTGACTTATTACCACCATCACCCAGAAGTGGTCAGCACCATGCTTCTAGAGCTAGTGGGTCAGGGTGAGGAAAACCATAGGCAATATATTCCTATGAACTTGAGGATCTAGTGATGATATGAGGTATCATATTTGTATTTTCTACCACATTTTTAGAACTGATAGACTCAATTTCAGTTCATTCCTTTCTTTATAAATCTTTGGTTTGATACATATAGATTCTGGTTGATCCCTTTGCATGACATTTTCAACTAGAGACTCTGACTGAAGGTGACTCAGGGATCAAACACTTCTTCTAATAATGTGACCTGCCTCTTGGAGGTGATATATTTTTATGGTATCTCTTTTTATTATCAATGTGGTGTTACGACGACATCTTAGGAATTGATTATTTATCTACAGTTCATGCGTATATTGATTGTTTTAGGTGGCGAATGTGTTGTGTCCATGGTGATGGGATGAGGTTTCACATTGTGTGTGAAAATAAAATTCTTCTGACTAGGATGTGATTATATGTATGTGAGTTTAGACTATTACTCACTAGTTTTCTAGCATGATAGTTGGAGTTGTTTATTTTATCACCAACTAGTTTCCTACAGCGTTATCGGAGTACGAGGATGCATTTCATGAGGATGTTCCAGTCTTAATCCCCCCACTAAGATATATATTTATTAATTTTATTAGATCCCAATAAGACCATAACGATTTAACTAGAATATCAAATGGCTCCCATATAGCTTTGAGAGTTTAGGGTGGAGTTAGTGGACTTGTAGAGAAATGGATTCATAGTACCTAGTGTTCCCCCTGTAGATCCCTAGTGTTATATGCCATGACGTAAAAATGGGATATTGAGATTGTGTATAAATTATCGTCCCCTGAACTGGGTGACAATGATGAATATGTATACACTACCAATGATCGAAAACTTCTTCGATCAGTTTATTAGTGTGAGATGTTTCTCTAAAATTGAACATAGATCATGGTATCACTATTTGGAAGTATGGGATGAGGATATACCGAATTTAGAATTTAGTTGTCAATATATTCACTATCAATACTTGGTGAATCCTTTCGGCTTAAATAATTCCCCAGTAATGTTCATCAGACTATTGAACTAGATCTTTCCCCCTTTCTTAGACATTTTTTCTATGGTCTTCATCAATGATATCCTTGTGTACTCATTGTCTGAGTAGTATCATGTGAGACACTTTTTGATGGTTCTAGACACACATTGAGAGAACCAGATTAATAGGAACATTGTGATTGTTTTGGATTTAGGAGTTCCACATTCTGGGGCATGTCATCTCAGATAATGGTTCAGATGTGGACCTCGCCATGTATGAGGTACTGTAATCACTGAAGGCACCCAATAGAGTGATAGAGGTATGAAGATTCCCCTGTTTAACATGATAATATAGAATATTTTTTCCTGATTTTTCATGTATATTGTCACATTTGAGTACTTTTACCCAGAGGGGGTTTCCTTTCATTTTTATAGAATGACTTCAATATGCTTTTCAGGACATGAGGTATAGGTTCATGGGTGTAACCATCTTGAGATTACCATAACAGGGTTTCAAGTACATAGGTTTTAAGATGCCTAGGGTAAAAGAATTGGTTTTGTACTTATGCATATGTAGGCTATGATTTTCTATGGGTGTTCATAGTTCAGATCGCATTAGTATAACTACATGACCCAAGATCTTGAGTTAGAAATGGTAGACTTCCCCCTGAATATGTGTTGACACTACCATATGGGTGAGAAAATTATCATATACGCACACCATAAGAGTATCATGTATATCTTCTCTCTCAAGGATCTTAACATGAGATCGAGTTTATTTCTCTAGTTTCTCCAAGATTATGAATTTGAGAGAGTCTATAATTATTTTTTGGGGAACATGGTAGCAGACACTCCCAACATGTGATCTTATTCTCAGTGATTAATTGAGGATTTAGATAATTTATCCTCATTGGAGTTTTACTTAGATGAAATGGATTGTAGATTATATCTTTATTCAATTTTTGTTACCCCAATGCTTCTTCGTCATGTTTTGGAATCTCATTATAGAAGTATCTACTATGAGACCTAAGATATTTTCTAAAGGTGGGTATCATGTTATTCTTTTAAGAGGATGGATGATGATACCAATTACGTTATAGGAGGAGGTGATGAGGGAGTTTCTTACATCCCCTTGGTGATATATCCAGGTGTGGTAAATTTGTACAAGGACCTATTGAATAAGTTCTTGTGGATAAGAAAAAATAAGTTAGTATAAATGTTCATCTCTCGATTCCTTACTTGTCAGTTGGTAAAGGTTGAGCACCATGTTATAGTGAGTTTATCTTCTACCCTTGAGTTCTAAATTACAAATAGTATGGGAAGTCTATGAACATTTTGATGAGGTTATGATGTATATAAAAATGACATGATGTCATCTAGGTGATCATAGAACAAATCACTAACTAGTCCTACATCCTAGTTATATGAGAGAAGATCTTAGTAGAGATCCTAGGATTCCATTATGTGCAGGGGATATCATGACTCCATGAAGTTCTCATGATGATTATTTCATACAGCGATACATTATTCAGCATTCAATTTTTATGTTATTTAATTAGGCCTTTGGTACTCATTTGTGTTTGAGCATGGTGTTTCACTCTAGAAATATGGCCAGACTAAATGGACCATTCCAGTTCTAGAGGACATGGTGTGGGATTTAATGTAGGACTATATCCATAGTTGGGAGTATCACCCAGACTTGTTAGAAGTTACTGTATGGCCTAGTGTAAAAGGATCCCTATAATACTAAATTAAATCCCAATATAAAATCATATAGGAACCCCATTCATTAGGGTAGTTGGAATATTGGATCACAGTAGAGGTTAGGGAACTTAGGAACGATCCCATCAATGGATGGGGTATGGCTCAATGGTTGATAAAAACATGGAAGGTAGTGAACTAGTCTTCTTTAGTGGCATTATCTAATAGCAAATACGTTTTTTTAGTTGTTTGGTGGGTCATGACATCATGCAGGGTTTGTCACAATGGTTGCATGGTGAGTATCAGGCATCAATAATGGGTTGGTTTGGCGGTAGTACTCAACAATAAATTGTATGCATCAATGGTGGTTGTGGAACATATCTTTCTATGGGGTGGATCGTGTCACGGATAATCTTTCCTAGATAGAGATAGGTTATTAGGGAGTGAAATTATACATAGGATGAAATCATTGATTGGATAGATATCACAATAATAAACACTGATGGGGTTTTAATGTAGTTGAATCAACTGTACAAGGGATACAATATTGGGATGGATGAGGGGTTATTGAATCTATTATCAGTTCCAGTAACCATGCATCCCTTCAAAAGGAAATTCTTTTGGTTATTTAATGTAATGTTGGGTGATTGTAACATTTATGGAATTATATGACGGGGGATCCATTATATGGTATTGGGTACTTGGGGCCTTTGGGTCATGCACTTATGTCATTTTCCTATTTGGTCTATGGATTATGTAAGGGTTCCCCATAAACCCTCTATACGGGGGGGGGGGGGGTTGACCAAAAATTAATAAATAATAAAAATTCATTTTCTCCATTCCATGACCACCTACACTTGGTGGTTTCTTCATTTCATAACATCTACCCTTCCACTATTATAATGGAACCATTTGATGCCTTGTATGGGTGACCCAATAGGTCACCACTATTTTGGAATCACATAGGAGAGTTATCCCTCATGGGTTCAGAGTTGGTGTGAGCTATAAAATGGAAGGTTTAGATCATACAGGAGTGGATTAAAACTATTTTTATCTATCAAAAAACTAGTAAGGGATAAATATAAAGGCATTTGGTGCTTGAGAAGGGAGACTATGTGTTCTCAAATTATCAAATTTATGTGGATTGTGGAGATTTTACTGGGGTAAAAATCTATCTATAATATTCCTTATCCACTTCTAGATAGTCCATAGATTTTTCATAGTTTCATACTTATTACCTATACCCCCATAGTAGGATCAGGTACACAATGTCTTCAATGTTTCGCAGTTGAGGAGATATGTGCACGGACTGTTACATGTTTTAGACTGAGGAATTAAGGGAATAATGGATTTATCTACCTTTGTAGGGTATCTGGTGTATATATAGGATTAGTATGCGGGAATCCTCCATGAAAAACTGATTCTTTTAGTGCATGTCTGGTGGATGCACAAGAATCTATAGGTGATAATATGGGAGCGAGAGACCCATATGTGATCTAAACCCATACATTTTAGACTAGTCCTTTTCACTTTTCTAGATGAAATTCCACAAGTTGGGGAGAATGTATTGTATTGGTTTTTTTAATGTAAATAATTGAAATATAGCTATTATTATTTTCAGAGTCATGAACTTAGATGGAGTGAGATTTTGAGGACCGGTGAGCATGGAATTGTTATTTGAAAAGCATTATATATATATATATATATATATATCATACACACATTGTTTTTATAACAAATTGAAATACCTCTTGATCTAAGTCTATGAATATAATTATGAGGCTATTTTTGTGTTCGGAATGTGGGTTTCACCCTAGTCATGACATCACCTCTTTAGGTATTTGGTTTTTTTGTTACAAATGTTCTCATGGGTGCTATAAATAAATAAATAAATAATTTAATTTATTATATTTCATTAGCATTGTGACTTATTTACCTCTATAAATAACCTATTATGGGTAAATCTCATGGTTATATATATGTTGCAAGATACATAGATAGGATCCTTTGGAGAGACATTGGTGGATGACATTAGATCAGAGGATTGAATCACTACCGCATATATAGTCTACACCAACAGAAGTAATGGATTTCTCCAATGAAGACACCAAAAAAACGTTCTTCATTAGTGATTTAAACAAACTACAGGTAAGATGTTTTATTTATGTGGTTTCATCTTGTTTTGTTTATCCTATGTATAATTTTAATCAATTCAAAAAATAAGAATTGATTCACACATTTATTGTTGATTTATTTTACTATTGATTCATTTGTTTATTCATAATTATTTCATCATCATTCATCCTTTCTATGAAACTAGGCCAACGATGAAATTAATTAAGGATAATTTTTTACTCATTTTAATGGTTTATAGTTTGGTCCCCCATTCTTCACATGTTCATCATATGAAATTTCTTTTTCTATCAGTTTGATGAATATCAGTTATTTAATCATTGCACGGCCATTATTCGGAAAAATGGATAAATATTGCAGGGTAGGTGAGTGATAAAGGGTTAAATAGAGGTATAATGATAGAGGATGGTTGGAGGTGGATTGGATCATACATGTATTCATAGTTATTCTTATATTGATATGTAGTAATTACATGGTATGGTGATGACATGGATCGATGTAGAATTTTTTGAAAAAAATCAATGCTTGGTTTCTAATGAGTTGGGATGGAAAGGGTCGTCCAACCACATATTTGAGTTTCTAGGTAAGATCAACAGTGGTAGAAACATATTTGGGCAATGAAAGAAGGAACAATAGAATCTCTAAAATTTCATGGTACATAATGTGTAATCCGAATATACACACTATTTGGTACCCCTAGTTATGATGATAAGTTTTCCACTAAATATATAAGGTTCACATGTCATTTGATCCCTAACACACATAATGTAACACAAATTGATAGATTTCCATGTATCCTAGAGGATACATAGGCATTGGTCGAGTACACAGTCTAATATTTGTATTTAGACCCAACCAAAATAAACAGGCAAAGCTGTTTACTCGAACATGACCATGTGTACAAGGATATGGATCAACATACATGAACATGGGTAGAGGAAAATGGACACAGGAATGGATAGGTCTATATTTAGAGGTACATGTCGTATACCCTATGTACATGTTGTGTCACCGATGTATATGTCATCTACTTCCTCGGATACGGCTTATATCTTTTCGTGTTTTCATCATTTTCCACTTATAGTCGCGCGTGATACCTTTTTCCATTATGTGAGGGTATAATGAAGTATAAAATCCTTGGTATAAGACTGTAATTCCCTCAATGGGTATAGTATTGGATAGAGTTCATTGTATCCACATGTGCGACCAGGGTGATTTCCTATATCATTCCGAGGTGGGGTGTGTGGTATCCGCAGGACCACCATGCATAAGGCATCGATCCTTTATATATCAGGCAGATTCAGTAGGGTTTCTGATGTACCCCAGTGGTCCTAGGTGTGATCCTATACATGGATAATGAGTTCTTATGGGATCTATATTTTTCTTCTTTGGTGGAGACCAATGATTATGACCTCTTTGATGATGGTCACTAGTGATAGCAAGGCTTATTGAGTGAGAACTATTATAACGAGAGTTATATTGAATCGTCCAGGACAATCCTATGGCTGGTGGGTTTTGGTTGAGTAATTTTTAGACCTTTTATCTGTAATGAGTATATCTGGGTTTATTATTGTATTAATATTATTGGATTACCACTCTTAATGCTTTGTGCTTAGTGATTCAAGGGTGTCCTACTGGGTATTGTTATAATGACCACTTCGTAGCCTCTTCACCCTGATTTCATGCCTTATAGAGATAACAGACCTTTTGATGGTGTCCTAATAGGATAGTGAGTAGGAAAAATAAATTTTGGGATAGATAGAGAGAAGTTCTTTCTAGATGGTTATATTTGATAGTTGTTCCATACTTTTGATCTGGTAGGACACTCTATACAATTTGTATGGACTGGTATTTATCCCATTTATCACATTCAGTACATGTGTCATAATATGTGCTGGGATAGATGTTGTGAATTCATTAATTGTACCAATTTCATTTACTTTCTCATTATTTTAACACTTGGAGACATGTCTTGGTGTGTGAAAGTACATTAGAATAATGCCTCCCGTGAAGATGTTATTTCTACTTGGTGCTAGTCTCCAGCCCCTAACCTATTGTATCATTTTTGGGGTAGTCACAATCGTCTTATCATCATCCAGATGGACCTTAGTGGGTTGGGCCATGATATGTGTATACTCATCTAGTTCAGTTATAAATATGATATGATTGGATAGACTAACTTTTTACTTGATTTTTCATATGTAATTAGGTGTTGTGATTTGGAAACCATACCAAGTATGTTTTTGGGTCACTAGAGGACATGTTATAATAAGTGCTTATGGTGGTGGGTAGAATCATCGATCGAGATCAATCCTTATGAGTTGAGGATTATTATGGGGTTCCCTATATGGTAAATGATGATATGACTGATGTCACATTGGTGTCTAGGTATGAAAAAAAGATGTAGAGTTTCATATAGATGTATTGGTGATAATTTTAAATGGTGGATGACTTTTTTTTTGAGATGTGTGACTTCTATTTATATTTTCATAATAAAGTATCATTCTGTGTTTTGGTGTATAATAAATATATTTGGTCATGTTTTAATAGTCTTAGTTGTTTGGTTTTTTTAGTTAAAGGATGAAGAGACTTATCTGGGATGAAATGTGATGTTGTGGGGAGATTTTAATTTTCCATATTCAGGTGTGATTTGAATTTCAGTATAAGTTTGAATTTTTGATTTGTTGGATTGTTTTTTATAAAACAAGATTCTAAATGATGTTTTGAGAGTTTTGATTTTCTAAATATGTAAGTTTGGATGAGGATTAATGTTCAGTGTATTTTTTAAGTGTTTGAATGAACATCAAATGAGTGGTTGGGGGATCAGAGTATTGAAATGTGAATCTTTATGCCATTCATTTTATGGTTATTTTATTCTATAAATTAATAACATTCATAAGTTGTGTCTTGGGATTTATCAGTATAAAAAATAAATGACTGTGGTAGAATTGGGATGTTTCTAAAAAATCATTGGGTGAACACTATTTATACCCCTTGACATAGTATTTTATAGGTTTTTTAAATTAAAAAGGGGTTTGATGCCATCTTTATATATTGGCTCATATAGTCATGCAGGGAGGTTATTGGTAAACATCCCCCCCTTCCAACCTATATTTGAGGTGGTCTTTGGTGAGATTCGATACAATTTCTATGTGAATTACCGTATCTGGATCCAAGTGTCACTGAGAGGGGGAGGTATTAAATCAGTGATATCATTTTCTTTTTATTTTTCCTTCCTTTAGAATCAACCTTCGCCTCCTTTTACAGAGTTTCTTCCATGAAGAACACACCCAAAAACAAGAACACAAGATTTACATGGTTCACCACTCAATAACAGTAGTTATGTCCTTGGTATGATACAAAAACAATCTAGTATCACACAATCCACTAGAAAATAATACTTTGATATGGAATAAATCAATTTGGATATACCCTTACACTCATTTAGCACATGGAAAATTATCTGCATTTGTGTGTGCACCCTCATAGCACAAATACAGAATTACAATATTTTAGTGCTTCTTTACAAAAATCTTCACTTTATTACCCAGAAGCTGATAAGAAATATCATATGCACAACCAAATACGTCCAATGAACCCAAATCTTTCATGCACCATTTTATGTGTCTTGCGCACAACATTAATTCCACTCGCACAAGATTTAACTTTTTGTCGTGAAACACCTCTTGCGCGTAACTTCAATCTTGTGTGCAACTATCTTCTTGCGGGAAACATCTCATTCTTGTGTGAAACTCTATTTATTTCCTGCACTCTAATTTTCGTTATATATTATCATACCATAGAGCTTCTAATTTCTCTCAGTGTTGAGAAATTTAAATATGATGGGGTCACCTCTTATTTATAGACCATGCCGACTCCTACACACAAGATCCTGACACGTCGTGCAAAACCCCATTTGACATTGCATTGGGTGCGTAAGTCTATTTCGCACCAACCTCATCTTCATCTCACTTCTTTGAATCTTTCTCACACTTCATTCATTTGCTATTTTTTGATGTTTGGACCTCAAATCATGCCTTGCACAAAATATTCCAATCTCCCTACAATCTTTCTTGCAAAAACCAATCTTGCGTGAAAACCCAAATATTTTGTACAAGCTTATCCTCTTCCATATTTTGATTTTCAGATCATGGAACTCCACAGGCATGCAACATACCAAACCATCTTCAAAATTGAATGAAAAAACATTTTAAAAAAACACATTTCTTGATCTCCCAATTTTCATGCCCTAAAATTTGGTAAACATAGGAAAACGGTGCCACCATAAAATGTACTTTTGTACCGCCTCCAAATTGTCTGTTCTATTTTCATTTCACTCTTCACTGCATCCAAAAAACATTCTTCATATATTATCATGAAACTTGATATCGTGATATGTATCCTTTGATTGAACTACTTTATCATCATCATATTTTCAATAGGAAGTACTATACTTTCCTATGTTCCACTAGCATCTTTCAATCTAATCAAAACAAAATATGACTAGAATCACCATGTACACCCCCTTTCCATTATAAGGCCTGCATCACATGTTCTACTAACTTATGATATTTGTGAAATACAAATCTGAAATGAATAATCTAATTTTAATGTCCTTTAAAAATTGAATTGATTTATCTTCTTTGACAACAAAAGACAACACTCTGTAACAGCAATCACTTATTACTTCCATATCTATCCAACATGGTCCCAACACTCGATAAATTATTCATTCCCCAACCTTAAATGATATTTTCCTTTCATTATCACATATTCTGGGTGATTCTATCTTTGGTATTGGTTCTGAATCCACTGAATCATAGTGAAATCATTTGTTTGTGTTGTTTTTTCTACTCGGTCTAGCTATAAGAGAACCTCATATGAATTATTCATGTTGTTTCTTGATTTTTCGATGAATGTACATCACTGTTTGTAGTTTTCAATGGTTTTATGTCTAATTTAATTATGTTGGTCATTGAATATATGATAATAATTGGTTATTGCAGGTTTCTTAGGCCTCGGGGTGTGTTAAGAGTTGACCACAACTCATTTCTAGTGGTTTTAGAATGACAGGATCACCCTATGAGATGATGGGTAATTGGTTATTTTTAAATTAAATAGTAATTTGTATTTTAAATTGTTTAATTAAAGATAAATTTTCCATAATTAATTAAATTGGATGGTTTTCCTAAAGATAAGGCCTCTCCAATTGGATTTGTGTCCCAATGTACTTACACTTGCTTAGGAAGGAGTTTTCAAGTTGTTCTTAAAAATGGAGTTAAGATTGATAAAGGTAGGTGGTCTCTGATAAATGACACTATGGTAATTGAATTTATTTATTTGTTCTTATAATGTGATATGTTGTCTCACCACTGATAGTGATGAACCTTATAAAATGAAATGTTTTTGTAAAAATGAAATGGATGTGTAATCTAAAAAAAGTGTCAAGGACATAAGGTACCTTTGGAAACTTCTTGATTTCCTCATATACTTATGTTCGATGAAATATTTATATTTATATACCTTGATAGGATTTAAATAATGTGAAATTAATGGGATTTAGTGGCCCTCGATGACCTCCAACTAGATGTGAGTTGTAACACCCGAAGCTTCTACGGTACGCTTCTCTTTGAATAATGCGATAGCATGTGTTGTACGCAACATCGAGTTATAACACACCACAACCAATAAAACTAGTTGTTATGAATAGTAATACCTACATTTTGAAATTATATATATATTATATTTCAAAATAGACTTCATTTTTGGTTTCGGAATATCGAAATTATCCTAAGATTATTTTTTGGTATTTTTCATTGAACTTCCAATTTTTATGAATAGGGAAAAATATTTAAAAACAACTTTTTTAATCAAAATAATTTGTAGTGATAAATGATATTATTGAGTGGTTTTAAAGTATAATTAGAATATATTTTTTCCATTCTATCCAATTGTGTTTATTATAATTAATTTCACTTTGAAATTGGACCTAAACGATTGTCAATCTTTTGGTATATATTGTTTTTTAAAAACACGCTATTTGTTGTGACATTGGGAATTAATTATAAAATTAATTAATGCAACTTATATGTTTGGAATTTTTTAAAATAGACATAATTTTTGAATTCGGAATATCAATTATATCTTAGGGTGAAATTTTGGCATTGTTCTGAAAAACTTCAATTTTTTATGAATAGTGAAACTACTAAGTGGTAGTTAAAAAAACTAAATTTCTCATAAAAATTAATTTTACCGCTTCTGTGAATGGAATTTCGAAAATCCGAGAGACACAGTTAATATAAAGAAGTAAAATTTTTGTTCAATGAGATGAAAATAATTTTTGGTGATTAGTAACTTTTTACTTTTATTTACCACGGTTAAAAGTAAATAGGGTAATTAAGGGTAAAAATGATATTAATATTACCCTAAAACATGTACTAATTATATTGGACAAGTTTATCTCAACCAAAAACAACCTTATGAATAAAATATTATCATTTAGGTCCACTGTGATTAGATTAGGACATTTATTATTATTTAATTCAAAGAAGAGTTAAAAGAGTTAAAATCAATGGTTATTTACTAAAACATTTTTAATATAGGGTTATACATAAGATATATTAGATTGTAAATATTCATTAGAAATATGAAAAGATTTACTACATAATGATATTTTATTTATAATTTTTAGACATTAAATAATTTAATTTATTAATGACACAATGATGATGCAGTAATTACCATAAGGGTGAAAAATTAAAATAATTGTTATGATAAATACCCAAATAAATATAATTTGAGACTTTTAATGAATTAAACTAATTTTCTAGGATAATATGACATATTAGTATTTATTTAATTAACTTTTTTGGAAGTAATAATTCTGTTATGAGTTTCAAAAAAAATAAACTATTGAATAGTGTCAAAATTTACATAAACGTGTTTTGAAAACAAATATTATATTATTAATTAAAATTAAATTCCTAAAAAACTAAGGATCAGCCAAGAGACTTATATCATGATAGTTGTATCATTAATGGACCACTTGGGGGTCTCTTGGATGTATATGGTATGTTTATTAACCAAATAATATAAAAATACAAAGAGACATTGTAAAAGTGAAACTAATTAACTTAGAGTAAATACTTAAGGATAAGGTTAATATAGTATCCCAAACCTGCCTAAATTCTATTAGTTTAGTGTTTCTCGACCCATATCCATCTTATTCTTTAAATAATCAACTTTGGATCCATTAGAAACCGAATATGAGGTTATTATAAATTAATATTTCTAGCTTCTGCAAAGGTGCCCCTCACCCCTCTTATAAAAGGGCACTCCTCCTTCTCATTTCTTCACACTTTCAAAGCCCTTTGGTTCGGCCAAACTCTGCCCAAATACTCTCCCAACTTCCCTCACTAAAACCTAGTGCCCTTAGTATGATCATAAATCCATCCTAAGGAGCCCTTTTGTTCAAATCAAAAGGAAGAACCCGAAGAAGAGGTAATGATTTCACCACCCTTTTCCAAGTTCTTTTCCTCTTCCACTTCTTCTTCCTTTGATGTTACAATTATAAAATAATAACTCCAGTATCATACATATACTGTGATGTTATTATAAATATGGTACAACCATACTCAGTATTCTATCCACCCTTTGAATAACATGTCACCATACGTGCGTACGTACGGCTTACCCTCTCCACGTCGTGGTGTAATTGTTATTCAATATATTATTATTTGGATGTGTATAATAATGATGTGTAACTCATGTAAATAATAAATATAACATGATAATTATTCTGTATATGTGATATAATATCCAATTATATATTATTTTAATATCAAAAGAATGATATTGTTGCTCTTGCATACGTACGGACTACCGTCTCCAAGAACGTGATGAGATTCATTCTCCATCATATCCATTCAAGTATAATTCACATTTGATGATTAATAATAGTATCTAAGGACTTGATATCATTCTGGATATTATTAAGATACAACCTATCCATTACAAACATGGCTTACTTAACAAAACATATAAAATAAAACGAGTAAGTTAACAGCCGAAACAACGATAATACTTAGATATTATTAACAAATCAATGTTAAAAGATCTTATATGATATCAAATTAATGTATATGATTATTGTATAATTTAATAACAATTATTTCACCATTATATATGAGGTTAACCTACCCCAACCAAGGAAAAGTACAAGTTAAAGGTTTATTTCACAATCTCTTCATTATCTGTGGTTGTTTATACATAATAATCTACTGGGATCTCTTTATCATCCACATTCATGTTTCTTAAAAATGTATTTCAAAACATTTTTTCTATTTACAAGAATATGGGTTAATGTCATTTATACCCTTTTTTGACTTTTTATAAGTGGTTTATAAAGGAATCCTTCCGTCATTTTCCTAACAATGTGCTTTTTAATATTTTCGGCAGAATTAAGGTAAGAATGTTTTTTTAACTTATACGGAGGGTGCGGTTATTTTCCACCATTATAAAATCGTCGAAGCTTCCCTTACAAGCTTATAAGAATATTTTCAATGAAATTTTTTTATAAATATAAGACTCTTAAATGATTACAAAATAGAACGAGATATTTCTCTAAAAAGAGTTTTGATTTCATCTATGTCAACATCCTTTGATGGATTTTACGCTTATTTGGAGTTGATTTATTATGATACAAAACTTCTATATTGTATTGATGGTTTTGTGATATGTTTGACTGTGGATGTGCTATTTTTATACCGTTCAATGTTTATGGTGAAAGTATTCACATTTCGTAAGCTAGTTTTTATACGAATGTTTATGTTATGTTTAAACCTTTTCATATGAGAATGCATTGGACTTAATATGTGACTGGTGGAGCCCGCTATAGCTCCTCGATGCATCGGTAGGTCTCATGAGACAAACTAGTGTCTTGGCACAAGGCCTTGGCAAAATCTTATTTGTAGTCTTTGAACGAGGGCTTGGCTATGTGGTTATGATAGTCTGGCATTATGCATTCCATCATAATGAAAGTGGTTATTAATATTGCTTGTGATTATTCGATTAGTAGAATATCTATGAGAATAAGTAAATGGAATTATTTCATTTTATTTTTGCCATACTATGTTGATTTTCATGTTTAAAAGGCTTTTGTTTTAGTTATACATTTCCTTAAATGTTTATTCTTATTTATGAAAGTTTCCGCTATATTGTTATCCTTACTGGGCATTTGAGCTCACCCCTTTTCTATGTTTTATTTTTCCCAGGGTATGAAGAAGTAAATTATGAATGAACTACAGGGATAGTATGTGGGGATATGAGTGTGTAATATGAAGAAAATATGTTTTTGTAGTTTTCATTTTTATGATGTAATGTAAGAATTACGAATATATCTATTGTTTCCAAGGCTACTAAACCAATCGGTCTTTCGATATTTTATCTTTCTTCTGATAATGCCAATGTTATGTAATAATGCACCGACTCCAGGTAACTGGGGTTGGGGCATTACAGTTGGTATCAGAGGAAGTTTAGTACATACCTTGGAAGCTATATTTAGAAAAACATTGATTAGAGCACATAGATTTAAGATGGACTTCGAGGATTAGTATAGAAGGACATCCTAGAATTTTGGTATTGTAGAGATTTTGTGAGTTTTCCGAGAAATAAATCCCTGTCTGGATACGAGCAGGTAGAGGCGGCTCTGGCATAGATGTACCTAGGGGTAAAACCCGAAAACACCTCTTTGAGCTAGACTCGAACGGGAACTGGTGCACGACAACGGGCCTTGCTGCACTCTTGGTTACGATACTCCTGGGGGATATGCTTAGGATAACTCTCATTTTCTTTACAAATCATTATGAAGGGTTTATGAGTATATACTTCCTCAAAGAAAACATTTTTATGAGTATAGATTATATCCATAAATAGTTCAATTTATGTTAAGTGTTTTATAAGTATGGGATTATGTATTTTGATTCATAAACTGATCTAGTTTATGTCATTGTTTAGAAATGGCGCCTTGTGGAAGAAATGGAAACCGTATCAATGCACGCACTCCTTGTAGGGATTTCCCTCCTACTCAAGATAATTATAGTGGATCTGGTGATGCAACCGGTGATGATCAGCTAATCAGCATACTGGGACAACTCACTCAGGTTAGGAATAATAACCTTAGTCGTATGGAGCACCCTGATCCACAGCATGGAGGATCAAAGATAGATCGCTTCATGAGGCAATAACCACCAACATTCAATGGGATTAAAAATCCCTTAGTAGCTGAGCCATGGATATTTTCCCTAGAGAAAATATTTTCGGCTTTGGGGAGTAGTGAAAGGGAAAACGTTAACATGGCAGTTTATCACCTCACTGAAGATGCTGATCAATGGTGGTCATTGATTCAAAATACGAAGGAAGATGATGAAGAATAAAATATGGAATGGAGGGAGTTCAAAGATCTGTTTTTTGAAAAATACTTTTCTCGCGACCACCGAGCAGATATGGAAAGGCAGTTTCTGAGTCTGAGACAAAAGGAGGATGAGAATGTCACAAAGTATGAGGCTAACTTTACAAGGTTAGCAAGGTATGCTGGAGATTATATACATAACCCAAGAAGTAAGATTGATCATTTCTTTGATGGGTTAAAACCATTTCTCCGTCGAGCATTAGCATCACAATCCTTCTCGTCGTATGAAGACATTGTCTCATGAGCCACTACTACAAACACGAATTTTATCAGCGCTAAAAATGGCCTTTATCAGTGCTAGAAAAGCGCTGATAAAGCCAGCGTAGATAAAGGGGTGTCCCCTTTATCAGCGCTCCAAAAAGCGCTGATATAGGACCCCTTTATCAGCGCTAAAAAAAGCGCGGATAAAAGGGGTCTTTTATCAGCGATAAAAAAAGCGCTGATAAAAGTACCACTTTATCAGCACTTTTTTTAGCGCTGAAAAATTGGTCCTATATCAGTGCTTCCTTTATCAGCACTTTCGTTTTAGCGCTGATAAAGGACCCTTTTATCATCTCTTTTAAAAAAGCACTGATAAAAGTTTAAAAAAAATTAAAAAATTTAAAAAAAATTAAAAAAAATTAAAAAAAATTAAAAAATACGGCCAATCTGGGGGGGGCTTTTATAGCGCTTGAACCCCCCCCCCCCCTTTACAGCGCTTTTCGGCCCCTATACCACACCCCATGCACCCCACACACCCCACGCACCCCCTCCATCATTTAACAGCACTTGATCCAATATTCCTCATGCGCACGCACCCCTGCCTCCACCAGGATTTGAACTCGAGACCTCCCCCCTGCGTGCCTAAGCCCTTACCACTACTCTATTTTGATTTTCTTTCCAATTCATGATATCTCTATATATATATATTTATATATTTAGTTATATTTATTCTTATAGTAATATATATTTATATTAATATATATATATAGTTATATTATAATATATATATAGTTATATTATAAAATATATTGTAATATTAATATATATATATATAGTGGTATTAATATATATCTATATCTATATATATATATATATTTAGTTATATTTTTTCGTATAGTAATATATATTTATATTAATATATATATATATTTATATTAACATATATATAGTTATATTAACATATATATAGTTATATTAACATATATATAGTTATATTAACATATATATAGTTATATTAACATATATATAGTTATATGAATATATATTTATATAGTTATATTAATATATATATATAGTGATATTAATATATATATTTATGGTTATATTAATATATATATTTATAGTAATACTAATATATATATATATGTAGTTATATTAATATATATATAGTTATTAGATTAATATATATATAGTTATATTAATATATATATATATATAGTTAGATTAATATATATATATAGTTAGATTAATATAGAGGTATATAAATATTCATATATTGGTATTTTAAATAAAATGGATATTATTTATTATTTAGATAAAGCTAATATATTTTATATGTAAATATGTTTAATTATTTATTTAAAAATTTTAATTTTTAGGTGCGAATATATAAAAAATATGTACATATAGTTATATATTTGATTATAAATAGCAGTTCATTATAAAAAAAGATTAAATTTCAAAGACATAATATCAATAGGAATGTAATACCTTGGAATAAATTCCGTTCCCGCCAAGAAAATCCAATAATACCCCCTTAAACGAGTTTGAAAATCCACAAAATGTTAAAAAATCTGGGTACCCCGACAAAAAACTCAGTTTTAGAGGCCTTCTGGGCCTCTTTTGGCCTCGATAATTAGGATGGTCTTATTAATGTGAGATTGTATAAAATTAATCACCATTTGTCAATAATTACTATTGGATTAGTATATTATATGAGATACTAGTGTCCTATGGTGGTGTTGAATTATGAGGATGTTTTTCCTAAGGATTTTAAAGATTACCTCCTCACGGAGAGATATATTTTTGCATCGAATTAAACACCTTGATGACTGTGATATCTTTTAAAGAATATTGAATAGATCCTATAGAGATTTGGGATCTGAGGGTGTAGTTTAAGGACTTACAATGGAATGGATTCATGTGACCCAGTGTTTCCCCCTTGTCAACCCCAGTGTTATTTACCTAGAAGAAATATAGGAACCTAAGCTTGTGTGTGGATTGATATAGCCTAAACTATGTGACTGTGAAGAATAATTATTCACTATTGAGTATTGAAAAATTCTTCTATTGGTTTACATGGATATGATGGTTCCCAAAGACTGATTTTAGATCATCCTACCACCAGCTATGAGTATGAGTTTAGGATATAAAGAATATGGATTTGAAATATTTATATGGTCACTATGAGTACTCTTTCAAGACTAATAGTGTGATGAAATCCCCAGTATTGTTCGTGGAACTCATGAAAAATATTATTCATCCTTTCATAGTCTAATTTTTTGTGGACTCCATCAATTATATGCTAGTGTACACAGCATTTCAAAAGGAGCATGTGAGACACTAAAGGATGGTTCAGGACACACTTTGAGCGAACTAGATTTATGGAAAGATATCAATGTTTCAATTTAAGATTACGGGGGTCTACTTTTTGGGAAATTTCATCTTGGCTAATGTTGTAGTAGCTGACCCATGGATGGTCGAGGTAGTGTTAGCTTGGGATCCACCCAATGTCGAAATGGTGGTACCAATATTTCTTTGGTTGGAAGACTACTACCAGATATTTGTGCCCAATTTTTTCAGGATATTAGAACAATTGACTTATTATACACATAATTAGAATCCATTCATTTGGGTATAATGTTTCCAGTAGGGTATTCAAGAGTTGATGCAGAGGTGGAAGAGTGCACTCGTCCTTAGATGTCAATAGGTGGGTGTCGATTATGTAGTTCTCTTCGATGCCTCAGAGAATGTACTTGGTTTCATAATAATTCATAACATGGTTTTGATTACCTATGGGTATAGAAATTTAATACTACATGAGTATAACTACATGTCCCACAATATTGATTAGGTAGTGGTAGTCCTCTCCCTAATGATGTGGTGACACCATCTTATGGGTGAGCAGTTTATTGTCCACTCTAAGCATAATAGTCTCAAGTATATCTTCTCTAAAAGGGATATTATCGTGAGACATAGGATATTTATAGAGTTACTCCAGTATTATAACTTTGAGATAGTCTATAGTCTTGAGAATGATAAAATGGTTATAGATTCTCTCAGAATGAGATCTTCATCTTGGTTGGAGACTGAGGTTTCGAGTTAATTAGACAAATTATAATTGTACTTAATATAAAAGGATGATTATTCATATATTTATTCTATGGTATTTACACCACATCATTTAAAACATGTTAGGTAAGATAAGAGTGGATATACATATTTTGAGACCTTTAATGCTCATATATCCCCTGTATGTGGTCTTGATGGATTTTTTTGGGGTGGGGAGCATGTTATCCTTTTTAGTGGATCAATGATGGTACTTGTGATGTTGTTGGAGTAGGTGATAAGAAATTTTCATAAATACCTCTTGATGATACATATAGGTTTTTAAAGATTCATCAGGACCTCTAATGTCAATTTTGGGGTCTATTCATGAACAATCCTATGGTAGAGTTTTCCAATAAATTCCTCACTTGTTTTTCAACGAAGGATGAGTACCAGGTTCCATCACGTTTAGCATAACCAATTTATCTGCAATAGTGGAAATTTGATGGGATATATACTGAATTTTTATGGGGTTACCATATGTGTCCAGAGGAATCAATGTCATCAAGGTGATCTTAAACCGAATCACCATGGCATCCTACTTATAATCTATATGACAGTAGTTTTTAATAGAGATATTGGGATGCATTTTTGTACATGAGATATTTTGGATCCATATACTTCCCATAATGATCATTTTATAATATGATTGTCACTTCACTTCATGATTATAAAGAGGATTTAATTAGTCCATTGATAACCTATTCGGTTTGAGCGTAGTGTTTCACCCCTAAACTAATCAATAGACTAAGTGGACAATATAGGTTCTAGAGGACATGTTGTAGGATTTCTTGTTCAATTTTTTTTGTAGTTGGTAGGATCACCAACCCTAGGTGGTGTTTGTATATAGTAAAATATACCATTCCACCATCAGTATGGAACCATTTCAGGCCTTATATGGGTGACCCTATAACACAACACTATATTGTACTAACCCAAAAGTGTCAACACTAATGGTCCTAGAAATAGTATGATATATGAAAAGGAAGGTTAGGATCCATATAGAGAATGTTAGGACTATATAGATCCATTGTGGATCATATACGAACTGATGATGGAGGCCTCTAGATTTTGATTTGGGAGACCATTTGTTCTTTGAGGTCTCACCTCAATGTGTATTGTGGTGTTTTGGATAGTGTGGTAAGCGTCTCGGAATGACTGGCTCTTTATTTTTCTAGTTTGGGTTCCCTTCTTCCTAATGGTTCCCACTTTTTTTGTGTTTATTCTATTGGGTTACATTATTTTATTCATCCTTGATTTTTTTTTGTAGGATATTAATCCACATTTCCATTTAATAAGATACAAAATAATTTTGTGGTGGGAGATACAATATAGAGTAGGTGAGGAGGTGTACCACATGGCTTTACCATCACAATTGTACCGGGTACATGATGTCCTCTACATATTACATCTATGTAGGTATATGCATGACCTATTATATGTTATTGAATAGAGATAACCAGACATCAAGGATAGAGATACCTTTGAAGAGTACATAAACGATATTGGTAATCGATAGAAGTGAATCCTTTGTGGGTGAGAGGTTCCTTTGGTTGGTTTCTAGTGGTAGCATAGGAATCTCTTGGAGGGAACCTGGGAGCGGAAGAAAAATCTGTGATCTCATTACCCACACATTTTTAATTAGTCCTTTTTCCCTTATAGAATGAAAAAAATTAGGTGGGGAGAATTAAATGTCTCGATCTTTTTCATTTAATGCATTTAAATATACCTAATAATATTTTTTGAGTCAAATGATGAGATGGTGTGAGATCCCAACACCCTGTGAGCAAAGAATTGATATTTGAAAAATATTAATTATATATATATAACACATGCACAATTTTCCATAAAAGTTGAATAACCCCTCAATAAGGAATTTATTTAGAAATATGATTCCACAATGGAGTTTAGAATGTGAGTCTTACCCATGCTGTGACATACCCTTTCTTGGCATCAGCCATTTGTGAAAAAAAATTCACAAGAGCTAAAAATAAATAAATACATTATTCTATTTATATTAATTTGTTGACGTTGAGACCCAGGGAAATCCTATATAAATACAGTATTTTGGGTAAATATTAGGGTTACCTACAAAAACATGGAGACCTATATAGGATACTTCGGAGAGATGCTGATGGATGAAATTTGATGAGAGGATCAGGTCGGTACCGAACAAATCATATACACCAATGGAATTCATGGATCATATAAAATATGAAGAAAAATAAAATTTTCTTTATTAGTGATCAATAAAAAACCCATCTATGATGTTTTATTTATGTGGTTTAATTTTATTTTATTTATCCTATGTCAAACATAGATCAATTCCAAAAAACAGGCATATATTCTTCGATCAATGGTAGTTCTATTTAGCAGTTGATTTTTATTAAATTATCTCATCTTCATTTATATTTTGTATACTAATGGATTGAAGCTGAAAATAAAAAAGGCCAATGTTCCTTCTTCATGTTTATTGTTTTTTATTTTCTCCCCTTTTCATCACTTGTTCATCGTAGATAATTTCTTTAGACCCTAGTTTGACAAATACTAGGTATTTGATCTCTGTGTGACCATTCTTCGGTAGAACTAATCAATACCATTGCTTCAATTTTCAATCGAGTGTGGATCCAAGTGCAATTATGGAGGAAAACTAGAGGTATATTAAATCAGACTAATGTTCCTCATTCTTAATTGTTTGACACATAATGAAGAAATATGATGGGAATATAAATGCTCAAGGTGTCATTTTCTGAGAAAATATAGTCTTAGATTTTAATGATCATGGATGGTGAGGTTCATCAAAACTCAGATCCATGTTTTTTATTGAGATCGATGAAACTGGTGAAAAATATAGATTACATGTGAAGTGAGTGTGGAATCTAGAAAATTTTATGGTGCATGAAATGTAATCTGGAAATACATGTCATGTGGAACCCCCAGCTATGATTCTACGGTATCTGCGAATGAGATAAGGATCATGTGTGGTGTGGTACCTACCACAATTAGTTTAACCATGGTTGAATTCATTCATTGTTTTTTATAGGATACATGTGAATGAGTTGAGTACATGATCAATGTTGTGTACTCATACAGATCCAATATGCATGGGTTGAGTTGTGTGCCTAGACACGGTCAGGTGTACATAGGCACAACCCAAGTTACATAGGCACAGGCATAGTAACACATGCATGGACATGAGAATGACCAAATTTAGTGGTTCATGTTGTGTACTTCTTTATAAATGGCATGTATATGTTCATCTCTTAAGTAAAGACCATGTTTAACTGAGTTTGAGACATTTTTTATTTCCAAAAGGGTACTGTGTGGTATTACATCTTTGGTATAGGATTCTAATTCCCTCTACGGGTGTAGTATTGGAAAGACTCTAGTGCACCCTCACCCCCCCCCTAGTTGGACCAAGGTGGGATCCTCTATCATTCTTATATGGGATTCGTGGTATTGGAATGACCACAATCCAAACGAAATTGATCCCCTACCTAAAAGGAATATACTATCGGGTTTTGGGTGTCCTTGAGTAGCCTTGACTGTGACCCCCTACCTCGATGATGAGATCTTCTAAGATTGAAGGAGTACACCTTGGGTAGGGCCCAACGATCATGACCTCTTGGATGAGCATCACTAGTGATATCCTGGAATGTGGACTGATTACACTAAGAATAAGAGTTTCCTTGAATCCTCGATAAACATCTTGGGGAAAGAAGTTTTTGGTTGACACTATTCAATACTAGTTGTCTATTATGAGTATTTATTGTTTTACTATAGTATTACTATTATGAGTCTGCTACTCTTGATGCTTTATTCTGATTTATTTTAGGGTGTCCCACTGGATATTTTTATAATAACCAATGAATGGGATCATCCCACATGTATCAAGTCTTATAAAGATGAATTCCATTTTGATGGTGTTCTGTGTGGAATGGGAGCACTCAGATCATAGTTAATCTAGATAGACCAAGGTGTTTTTTAGGAAGTTTCATTTGATAGTGGTCTCATCCCTTTGTGTAGGTTGGACTCTCTATATTTTTTTGGTATTTTATTTGGATCCTTTATCACTTTTAGTAATTTTTCATACTCTGATGTGGGGTAGTTGTTGATCATGAATTTATAGTATCAATAGATTTTATTTTCTCTATATTTTGTGGGATTTGAGACATGTGTATGTATACATATATTAGGATAATTCCACCCATGTATGAGTTATTCCTACTCGGTACTAGTCACATGTCCATATCATATTGGAGGGAGTATTAGTGTACTCATACTTGGATTATCATCAAGTATGTGAGCCCCAATGGTTCATGTCGTGACCAAGTGGTATCAAAGGAGTGGTTCTATATTAGGACCAGAGCATAGATTTTGTCTATATGTGTGATTGGTTTTAGATTTAGGAAAATAGTGTTACGGTTATTATATTTTGATTTTAGGCCTTGTAATCCATGTTTTGTATAGTGTACAATTTATCTATTCACCAAGACATAGATAACATTCATTATGGCACAATACATATAGATAATGGTTATAGATAAAAACCTTGGTATATGCATCATATAGGAACGAGTTGAGGTTTCAATTTCCTTTTTGACTCATCTACCCTGATATAATCTTTTTACCTAGTATAACTTGTTTATTTCATCATTGCTTCTTGACGATAGCCATCCAAGAATCCATTATGTGGTCATGAATATGATCCACCAATGGATGAATCTTTACTACAAGGCATGTACAATAGGTTGTACCTATATGTGCTTTCAAATTCATTCCACCACCCGTTCAGTAGTAGACAATAATATCAGTACTAAATGAGAATGTATTCTAGGTGATTTCACTGTACGAGTTCTACAGGAAGAGATATCCTAGGTTTCAGGGAATCTCGGACCCCCCAAGTGGGTGAGGACTGACTAGATTTAGTCATCCAAGTTTTTTACCTCATGATGATTCCTATAAATTAGATAGAAGTCCCAACTGTGAGTGTTCTCTAGGAATCTATTGGGAGATGGTGGAATCTGGTGATTCATTTAATTGATGAGGTAGCTTGATCATGGTTAAAATTTGAACATCTCTTAAATGGGGGGGGGGAATCCAGGAGCTTCTTCATATATAGAAGTGAAATATGACCATGGCAGAGTATTCAATGAGGTTTACTAATCTCTTGGGATATTCCATAGATATTGTACATGATCTGTTCTTCAGATAATATATCATAGAATATGGATTTTTTTCCAAATATCATTGCTTCAGTGGTATTACATTGAATTACCACCTTACTAGAGTGATCGAGTGGGATTCAGTTTTTGAGAGACTTTTTGCAGAGAAGATATCAATAGTGGGTTCTGGTAGTGGTCACCCAAGAGAGAAGACCTTGTAAATATGAATCTAATGACAATATCATGTATCCTAGAATTCCAGAAACAACATAAGATGATTTAACTAACTTTTTTGGAAGTAATAATTCTGTTATGAGTTTCACAAAAAATAAACTATTGAATAGTGTCAAATTGACATAAAAGAGTTTTGAAAACAAATATTATATTATTAATTGAAATTAAATTTCTAAAAATCTAAGGTTCGGCCAAAAGACTTATATCATGATAGTTGTATCATTAATGGACCACTTGGGGGTCTCTTGGATGTATATGGTATGTTTATTAACCATATAATATAAAAATACAAAGAGACATTGTAAAAGTGAAACTAATTAACTTAGAGTTAATACTTAAAGATAAGGTTAATATAGTAACCGAAACCTGTCTAAATTCTATTGGTTTAGTGTTTCTCGACCCATACCCATCTTATCCTTTAAATAATCAACTTTGGATCCATTAGAAACCGAATATGAATTTATTATAAATTAATATTTCTAGCTTTTCCAAAGGTGCCCCTCACCCCTCTTATAGAAGGGCACTCCTCCTTCTCATTTCTTCACACTTTCAAAGCCTTTTGGATCGGCCAAACTCTGCCCAAATACTCTCCAAACAACCCTCAATACAATCTAGCGCCCTTAGTTTGATCAGAAAGCTAACCTAAGGAGCCCTTTTGATCAAATCAAAAGGAAAAATTCGAAGAAGAGGTAATGATTTCACCACCCTTTTCCAAGTTCCTTTCCTCTTCCACTTCTTCTTCCTTTTTTGTTACCATTATAAAATAATAACTCCAGTATCATACATATAATGTGATGTTATTATAAATATGGTACAACCATATTCAGTATTCTATCCACCCTTTGAATAACATGTCACCATACGTGCGTACGTACGGCATACCGTCTCCACATCGTCGTGTAATTGTTATTCAATATATTATTATTTGGATGGGTATAACAATGATGTGTAACTCATGTAAATAATAAATATAACATGATAATGATTCTGTATATATGATATACTATCCAATTATATATTATTTTAATATCAAAAGAATGATATTGTCGCTCTTGAGTACGTACGGACTACCGTCTCCACGAACGCGATGAGATTCATTCTCCATCATATCCATTCAAGTATAATTCTCATTTGATGATTAATAATAGTATCTAAGGACTTGATATCATTCTGTATATTATTAAGATACAACCAATCCATTACAAACATGGATTAGGTAACAAAACATATAAAATAAAACGAGTAAGTTAACACCCGAAACAACGATAATACTTAGATATTATGAACAAATCAATGTTAAAAGATCTTATATGATATCAAATTAATGTATATGATTCTTGTATAATTTAATAACAATTATTTACCCATTATACAGGAGTTTAACCTACCCCAACCAAGTAATAGTACAATGTAAGGGTTTATTTCACAATCTCTTCATTATCCGTGGTTGTTTATACGTAATAATCTACTGGGATCACTTTATCATCCACATCAATGTTTCTTAAAAATGTATTTCAAAAAAAATTTAATATTTACAAGAATATGGGTTAATGTCATTTATACCTTTTTTGACTTTTTATAAATGGTTTATAAAGGAATCTTTCCATCATTTTCCAAACAATGTGCTTTTTAACCTTTTCGACAGAATTAAGGTAAGAATGTTTTTTTAACTTATACGGCGGGTGCGGTTATTTTCCGCCATTATAAAATCGTCGAAGATTCCCTTAAAATATTATAAGAATATTTTCAAAAATTGTGTTTTATAAATATAAGACTCTTAAATGATTACAAAATAGAAAGAAATATTTCTCTAAAAAGAGATTTGATTTCATCTATGTCAACATCCTTTGATGGATTTTACGCTTATTTGAAGTTGATTTATTGTGATACAAAACTTATATATTGTATTGAAGGTTTTGTGTTATGTTTGACTATGGATGTGCTATTTTTATACCGTTCATAGTTTATGGTGAAAGTATTGACATTTCGTATGCTAGTTTTAATACGAACGTTTATGTTATGTTTAAACCTTTTCATATGGGAATGCATTGGACTTAATATATGACGGTTGGAGCCCGCTATAGCTCCTCGATGCATTGGTAGGTCTCATGAGACAAACTAGTGTCTTGGCACAAGGCCTTGGCAAAATCATATTTGTAGTCTTGGAACGAGGCCTTGGCTATGTGGTTATGATAGTCTGGAATTATGCATTCTATCATTATGAAAGTGGTTATTGATATTGCTTGTGATTATTGGATTAGTAGAGTATCCATGTGAATAAGTAAATAGAATTATTTCATTTTATTTTTGTCATACTATATTGATGTTCAAGTTTAAAAGGCTTTTGTTTTAGTTATACATTGCCTTAAATGTTTATTCTTATTTATGAAAGTTTCGGCTATATTGTTATCCTTACTGGGCATTTGAGCTCACCCCTTTTCTATGTTTTATTTTACCCAGGGTATGAAGAAGTAAATTATGAATGACCTACAGGGATAGTATGTGGGGATATGAGTGTGGAATATGAATAAAATATGTTGTTGTAGTTTTCATTTTTATGATGTAATGTAAGAATTATGAATATATCTATTGTTTCCAAGGCTACTAAACCAATCGGTCTTTCGATATTTGATCTTTCTTGTGATCATGCCAATGTTATGTAATAATGCACTGACTCTTGGTAACTTGGGTTGGGGCATTACAGTTGGTATCAGAGGAAGTTTAGTACAATCCTTGAAAGCTAGATTTAGACAAACATTGATTAGAGCACATAGATTTAAGATGGACGTTGAGGATTAGTATAGAAGAACTTCCTAGAATTTTGGTATTGTAGGGATTTTGTGAGTTTTCCGAGCAATACATCCCTGTCTAGATACGAGCAGGTAGAGGCGGCTCTGGCACAGATGTACCTAGGGGTAAAACCCAAAAACACCGCTTTGAGCTAGACTCGAACTGGAACTGGTGCACGATAACGGGCCTTGCTGCACTCTTGGTTACGACACTCCCGGGGGATATGCTTAGGATAACTCTCATTTTCATTACTAATCATTTTGAAGGGTTTATGAGTATATACATTTTCAAAGATAACATTTTTATGATTATAGATTATATCCATAAATAGTTCAATTTATGTTAAGTGTTTTATAAGTATGGGATTATGTATTTTGATTCATAAACTGATCTAGTTTATGCCATTGTTTATAAATGGGGCCTTGTGGAAGAAATGGAAACCGTATCAATGCACACACTCTATGTAGGGATTTCCCTCCTACTCAAGATAATTATAGTGGATCTGGTGATGCAACTGGTGACGATCAGCTAATCAGCATACTGGGACAACTCACTCATGTTATGAATAATAACCTTACCCGTTTAGAGAACCCTGATCCACAGCTTGGAGGATCAATGTTAGATCGCTTCTTGAGGCAACAACCACCAATGATCAATGGGAGTAAAAATCCCTTAGTAGCTGAGCCATGGATATTTTCCCTAGAGAAAATATTTCAGGCTTTGGGGAGTAGTGAAATGGAAAACGTTATCATGGCAGTTTACCGCCTCACTGGAGATGCTGATCAATGGTGGTCATTGATTCAAAATACGAAGGAAGATGATGAAGTATCAAATATGGAATGGAGTGAGTTCAAAGATCTGTTTTTAGAAAAATACTTTGCTCGCGAGCACCGAGCAGATATGGAAAGGCAGTTTCTGAGTCTACGACAAAAGGAGGATGAGAATGTCACAAAGTATGAGGAAAACTTTACAAGGCTAGCAAGGTATGATGGAGATTATATACATGACCCAAGAAGTAAGATTTATCATTTATTTGATGGGTTAAAACCATTTCTCTGTCAAGCATTAGTATCACAATCATTCTCTTCGTATGAAGACATTGTCTCATGTGCCACTACTACAAACACAGCCTTTATCAGCATAAAAATGGCCTTTATCAGCGCTAGAAAAGCGCTGATAAAGTCAACGTAGATAAAGGAGGGGGGGGGGGTCCCCTTTATCAGCGCTAAAAAAAAGCGCTGATAAAGGGGTCCTATATCAGCGCTTCCTTTATCAGCGCTTTCGTTTTAGCGTTGATAAGGGACCCTTTTATCAGCGCATTTAAAAAAGCACTCATAAAAGTTAAAAAAAATAAAAAAAATTTAAAAAATTTAAAAAATACTGCCAATCGGGGGGGGCTTTATAGAGCTTGCCCCCCCCCTTTTATAGCGCTTTTCGGCCCCTATACAACACCTGACGCACCCCACGCACCCCCCTCCACCCTTTAACAGCCCTTGCTCTAATATTCCTCATGTGTGCGCACCCCTGCCTCCACCAGGATTTGAACTCGAGACCTCCCCCCTATGCGCCTAAGCCCTAACCACTACTCTATATTGATTTGCTTTCCAATTCATGATATCTATATATATATATTTATATATTTAGTTATATTTATTCGTATAGTAATATATATTTAAATTAATATATATATAGTTATATTGTAATATATATATATATATAGTTATATTATAATATATATAGTAATATTAATATATATATATAGTGGTATTAATATATATATATATATATTTAGTTATATTTATTCGTATATTAATATATATTTATATTTATATATATATATAATTATATTAACATATATATAGTTATATTAACATATATATAGTTATATTAACATATATATAGTTATATTAACATATATATAGTTATATTAACATATATATAGTTATATTAACATATATATAGTTATATTAACATATATATAGTTATATTAACAAATATATAGTTATATGAATATATATTTATATAGTTATATTAATATATATAGTGATATTAATATATATATTTATGGTGATATTAATATATATATTTATATTAATACTAATATATATATTTAGTTATATTAATATATATATAGTTATTAGATTAATATATATATATATAGCTACATTAATATATATATATAGTTAGATTAATATATATATATATATAGTTAGATTAATATACAGGTATATAAATATTCATATATTGGTATTTTAAATAAAATGGATATTAGTTATTATTTAGATAAAGCTAATATATTTTATATGTAAATATGTTTAATTATTTATTTAAAAAATTTAATTTTTAGGTGCGAATATATAAAAAATATGTACATATAGTTATATATTTGATTATAAATAGAAGTTCATTATAAAAAAGGATGAAATTTCAAAGACATAATATCAATATGAATGTAATACCTTGGAATAAATTCAGTCCCCGCCAAGAGAAGCCAATAATACCCCCTTAAACGAGTTTGAAAATCCACAAAATGTTAAAAAATCTGGGTACCCCGACAAAAAACTCAGTTTTGGAGGCCTTCTGGGCCACTTTTGGCCTCAAAAAACGCTTGACCAAGGTACCCCTGTGTCACAGTGACGTATAGCTCATCACATGCTTCGATTTGATATGTGGTAGAGCTCAAATGGACACCCAGATCAAAAGTTATGGCCGTTTGATGTTTGAGTTGCGTTTTCAACATATTTTGAATCTTTTGTTAATTTTTTTTAATTTTTTTAGTCCTCAAATTGTTATTAAATGACTATTACTCCATAATGATTATCAAAATATTAATTAAAAATATTTTTTTATTTTTTTAAGCAGTCATCTTCACTAAATATCTTATATATTAAGTATAATAAGTGTAAATGTACATTTATACTTATCTAAAATATATTTAAAAATTATATATTATATTTATATAACAATATAACTACATTTATATATTAATATATTAATATATTTTTAATTTTTTTTAACGCCGACCCTTTATCAGCACTAAAAAAAGCGCTGATAAAGGCCCCCCTTATCAGCGCTACTAAACAAGCGCTGATAAAGGGGGGCCCTTTATCAGTGCAAAAAAAAGTGCTGATAAAGGGGGCGCTGCGAAAAATTATTTTTGTGGTAGTGTGCTATCAAAACTGAAAAATAATTCTCTAAGTCTTGTGACTTTAAAAAAAAGCAAGAGAAGAAGAGATCTTCTGATCAATCTGGTAATGGAAATAAGTGTAAGAAGGGAAATTTTGAATATCCATCCTCTGGTAAATGTGGGAAGAAACACCTCGGTACTTGATAGAAGGGAACGAGAGTCTATTTCAAGTGTGTTGAAAAAGGCCACCAAGCTCGTGATTGCAAAGGGAAAAAAATATACAAATGTTCAGTGCTACAATTGCAGGGAGATGGGGCATTATGCAAATGAATGTCCTAAGCGTCAGGGTAACTTGCCTCTGAAAATGCAAAGGGATCAAGTCCAAGCTTATGCTATCACTACTTCTGAGGTAGAAACTCCAAAAGACGTGGTGGCAGGTAATTTAATGATTTCCTCAAGTTTAGAAAATTCATTATTTGATTCTGGATCATCGCATTGTTTCATATCTTCCTAGTTTTCTAAGAAAATTAGATATTTCCAATTTGATTTAACAAGGGAGTTGTTAGTTAGAACTCCCAAGGGAAGTATCATTGCAACAAAGTTTTGTGAGTCAGTCCCCATTAGAGCACATAAATGTTCTTTATCTGCTGATCTCATCGTCATACCGATGATTGAGTTTGATATAATCCTCAGTATGGAATGCGTTTCAGACTATGATGTGAAGATTTATTGTAAGAAGAAATAGGTTACGATTCTTGATGATGATGATAAAGAACACCTTATCTTTAGAGCAGAATCATCACCACATAATTCTTATTTAGATACACCCCTTGTAACTCAACTAAATTAAATTATTGGGGTGGAAGAGAATGAAATAACTGTGGGTGAGGAAATTAATGTTCAAATAGAGGATGTACCTGTTGTGAAATATTTTGTAGATGTTTTTCCGGAAGATTTACATAGACATCATCCAGAACGAGAAGTCGAGTTTTCCATTGATTTAATTCCTGGATCAAGGCCTATATCAAAGACCCCTTATAGAATTCCCACTGTAGAATTAGTTTAACTAATGAAACAACAAGAGGAATTGAGTAATAAGGGATTTATTCGCCCTAGTGTTTCTCTATGGGGAGACCCTGTTCTTTTTGTTAAAAAGAAAGATGGATCTATGAGGTTATGTATCGACTACAGTGAGATCAATGCTATAACAATAATGAACAAGTATACCCTACCACGCATAGATGATTTATTTGACCAAATGCATGGAGCTCAATACTTTTCAGAGATTGACCTTCAATGTGGATACCATCAGTTGTGTGTGAAGAAGGAAGACATTCCGAAGATAGCATTTCGAACTAGGTACGGGCATTACGAGTTTACTGTAATGCCTTTTGAATTGACTAATGCACCCTCTGTATTCATGGATCTGATGAATAGATTTTTCAAGGAGTATCTTGATGAATTTGTTGTGTTATTTATTGATGATATCTTGGTATAATCCAAAAGCTACAAAGATCATGAAAATCACATGCGCATTATCTTGAAGACTCTGAGAAGCCATTAATTATATGGGAAGTTTAGCAAGTGTGAATTCTGGCTTCAAGAGATTTCTTTTCTTGGCCATATTGTCTTCTAAAGATGGAATCTCTGTTGATCCTTATAAGACCAAGGCTATCCAAGAATGGCCAGCACCTATGAGTATAAATGAGGTACGCAGTTATATTGGTTTGGCAGGTTTTTATCGACGTTTCGTCCAGAATTTTTCCCAATTGGCTAACCCATTAACGAAGCTCACATGTAAAGGGGTAAAATTTGTTTGGACAAAAGAGTGTGAAGAATGTTTGGATGAACTGAAGAGAAGATTAGTCAATGCCCCTATATTGACTCTACCATCGGGGAATGACGGGTTCGTTATTTATAGTGATGCATCGAAGAATGGACTTGGTTGTGTCCTTATGCAGAATGATAGAGTTATTTCCAATGCATCACGAAAGTTGAAAATTCATGAGAGAAAATATCCTACACATGATCTCGAGTTAGCAGCTGTGATATTTTCTTTGAAGATATGGAGACACTACCTCTATGGTGAAAAATGTGACATTTATACTGATCACAAGATTTTGAAGTATATTTTCTCACAAAAAGAACTCAACATGAGGCAAAGGATATGTCTTGAATTACTGAAGGATTATGATTTCATGATACACTACCACCTGAGGAAGGCAAACAAGGTGGTAGATGCTTTGAGAAGAAAAGATCTTGGAGTTTTGAACAATATGAGAATTGAAAGGGATCCAATTTTCATGGATCTAGTGAAGATGGACATGGGAATAACCAGGGATGGTGAAACATCAATTATTTTTCAAATGGTTGCCAAACCATATATATTAGAAAGGATTAAGAGTTCTCAGACCGATGATGAAGAATTTCAAAAGAAGATTAAAACGATGAATGATGGGAGATTGGGAGACTTTGTGTATGAAGATGGAATTTTGAAATTCGGGAAGAGAAATTGTGTTCCTGTTATACCTAAACTAAAAAGGGAATTGCTGGATGATGCTCATAGTTCCAATTTCTCTATACACCCTGGGAGCACCAAAATGTATAGAGATTTGAAGGAACATTTTTGGTGGGACAACATGAAGAGGGAGATTGCAGATTTTGTGTCAAGATGTATGGTTTGTCAACAAGTGAAAGCTGGAAGGCAACAGCCTGGACGAGTCATGCAACCTCTTCCCATACCGGAGTGGAAATCGGACAATATTACGATGGACTATGTCATGGGGCTAACAAAGACTCCTAGAAGGAACGATGCAATATGAGTTATTGTTGATCGTCTTACCAAGTCAGCACATTTTCGTGCTATAAGAGAAGATCTACCACTGGAACGTTTAGCAAGACTATATATTAATGAAGTCGTGAGACTTCATGGAGTACCCCTATCTATTGTTTTTGATCGTGATCCCCGTTTTACTTCAAGATTCTAGAGGAGTCTTTAGAATTCCCTTGACACTGAACTTCATTTGAGCACTGCCTACCACCCTCAAACAGACGGACAATCAGAACGGACTATTCAAACCATAGAAGACATGTGGAGATCATGTTCACTTGACTTTCATGGTATGTGGGATAAATATTTACCTTCGGTAGAATTTTCATATAACAATAGATTCCATTCGAGTATTTAGATGGTACCATATGAAGCGTTATACGGAAAGAGATGTCGCACACCAACCTGTTGGTATGACGTTGGTGAAAGAAAACATGTAGGTCCAGAACTGGTGGAGGAAATGATGGAAAAGGTGAAGGTAATCCAAAATCACATCAAAGCAGCTCAAAGTCGGCAAAAGAGCTATGCTGATAATCGAAGGAAGGATTTGGAATTTCAAGTCGGTGATCATGTTTTCCTGAAGGTATCTCCATGGAAGGGAGTCATACGTTTTGGTATGAAAGTTAAATTGAGTCCCAGGTACATCGGAACTTTCGAAATTCTAGAACGAATTGGGGTTGTAGCTTACTGATTGGCAATGCCGCCATGTCTCTCCAAAGTTCATGATATGTTCCACGTATCTCTTTTGAGGAAATACATGTCTGACCCAATGCATGTACTCACCTATGAAGAATTAGAACTGGAACCCGATCTGTCTTATTGTGAAGAGCCTATCAGGATTCTGGATAAAAGAGAACAAGTACTAAGAAACCGGACGACGCGTCTGGAAAAAGTTTTGTGGAGAAACCATAAGATGGAAGAGGCCACGTGGGAACTCGAGGAACTTATGATGAATAGCCACCCGAGTCTTTTCATGCGGTAGTATTCTGGAAATTTCGAGGATGAAATTATTTGAAGGAGGGTAGAATGTAACACCCCAAGCTTCTACGGTACGCTTCTCTTTGAATAATGCGATAGCGTGTGTTGTACACAACATCGAGTTCTAACACACCACAACCAATCAAACTTGCCGTTATGAATAGTAATTCATACTTTTTGAAATTATATATATATTATATTTCAAAATGGACTTAATTTTTGGTTTCGGAATATCAAAATTATCCTAAGATGATTTTTTGGTATTTTTCTTAGAACATCCAATTTTTATGAATAGTGAAAAATACATAAAAACAGCTTTTTTAATCAAAATAATTTATATTGATAAATTATTTTATTGAGTGGTTTTAAAGTATAATTAGAATATATTTTTACCATTTTATCTGATGGTGTTCATTAGAATTAATTTCACTTTGAAATTGGACCTAAACAATTGTCAATCTTTTGGTATATATTGTTTCTTAAATACACGCTATTTGTTGTGACAATGGGAATTAGTTGTAAAACTAATTAATGAAACATATATTTTTGGAATTTTTTAAAATAGCCATCATTTTTGAATTCAGAATACCATTATAGCTTAGGGTGAAATTTTGGCATTGTTCTGAAAAACATCAATTTTTGATGAACAGTGAAACTACTATGTGGTAGTTAAAAAAAAGGAATTTTTCATAAAAATTAATTTTACCACTTCTGTGAATGAAAATTCAAAAATCTGAGAGACACGGTTAATATCAAGAAGTAAAATGTTGTTCAATGAGATGAAAATAATTTTTGGCGAATAGTAACTTTTTACTTTTATTTACCGCAGTTAAAAGTACACAGGGTAATTAAGGGTAAAAATTATAATAATATTACCCTAAAACATGTCCTAATTCTATTGGACAAGTGTATCTCGACCAAAAACAACCTTAGTAATAAAATATTATCATTTTGGTCCACTTGGATTAGATTAGGATATTTATTATTATTTAATTTAAAGAAGAGTTAAAAGAGTTAAAATCAAAGTTTATTTACTAAAACATTTTTAATGTAGGGTAATACATAAGATATATTCGATTGTAAATATTCATTAGAAAGATAAAAATTCTTCCTACATAATGATATTTTATTTATAAATTTTAGACATTATATAATTTAATTTATTTATGACACAATGATGATATAGTAATTACCATAATAGTGAAAAATTAAAATAATTGATATTATAAATACCCAAATAAATATAATTTGAGACTTTTAATGCATTAAAATAATTTTATAGGATAATATGACATATTAGTATTGATTTAATTATCTTTTTTAGAAGTAATAATTCTGTTACGAGTTTCACAAAAATCAACTATTGAATAGTGTCAAAATTGACATAAAAGAGTTTTTAAAACATATATTATATTATTAATTGAAAATAAATTTCTAAAAAACCAAGGTTAGGCCAATAGACTTATATCGTGATATTTGTATCATTAATGGACCACTTGGGGGTCGCTTGGATGTATATGGTAAGTTTATTAACCATATAATATAAAAATACAAAGAGACATTGTAAAAGTGAAACTAATTAACTTAGAGTTAATACTTAAAGATATGGTTAATATAGTAACCCAAACCTGTATAAATTATATTGGTTAAGTTTTTTTAACCCATCACCACCTTAACCTTTAAATAATCAACTTTGGATCCATTAGAAACCGAATATGAATTTATTATAAATTAATATTTCAAGCTTTTCCAAAGGTGCCCCTCACCCCTCTTATAAAAGGGCACTCCTCCTTCTCATTTCTTCACACCTTCAAAGCATTTTAGTTCGGCCAAACTCTACCAGAATACTCTCCCAACTTCACTCACTACAACCTAGAGTCCTTAGTTTGATCATAAATCCATCCTATGGAGCCCTTTTGATCAAATCAAAAGGAAGAACCCGAAGAAGAGGTAATGATTTAACCACCCTTTTCCAAGTTCCTTTCTTCTTCCACTAATTCTTCCTTTTTTGTAATCATTCTAAAATAATAACTCCAGTATCATATATATACTGTCATATTATTATAAATATGGTACAACCATATTCAGTATTCAATCCACCCTTTGAATAACATGTCACCATACGTGCGTACGTACGGCTTACCGTCTCCACGTCATGGTGTAATTGTTATTCAATATATTATTATTTGGATGGGTATAATAATGATGTGTAACTCATGTAAATAATAATTATAACATGATAATGATTCTTTATATAATATATACAATCCAATTATATATTATTTTAATATCAAAAGAATGATATTGTCGCTCGTGCGTTCGTACGGACTACCGTCTCCACGAACGCGATGAGATTCATTCTCCATCATATACATTCAAGAATAATTCTAATATGATGATTAATAATAGTTTCTGAGGACTTGATATCATTCTGGATATTATTAATATACAACCTAGCCATTACAAACATGGCTTACGTAATAGAACATATAAAATAAAACGAGTAAGTTAACAACTTAAACAACGATAATACTAAGATATTATTAACAAATCAATGTTAAAAGACCATATATGATATCATATTAATGTATATGATTCTTGTATAATTTAATAACAATTATTTCACAATTATACAGTAGTTTTACCTACCCCAACCAAGGAAAAGTACAAGGTAAGGGTTTATTTCACAATCTCTTCATTATCCAAGGTTGTTTATACGTAATAATCTACTGGGATCTCTTTATCATCCACATCCATGTTTCTTAAAAATGTATTTCAAAACATTTTTAATATTTACAAGCATATGGGTTAAAGTCATTTATACCCTTGTTTGAATTTTTATAAGTGGTTTATAAAGGAATCTTTCCGTCGTTTTCCAAACAAGGTGCTTTTTAACCTTTTTGAAAAAATTAAGGTAAGAATGTTTTTTTAACTTATACGGCGGGTGCGGTTATTTTCCACCGTTATAAAATCGTAAAAGCTTCCCTTACAAGCTTATAAGAATATTTTCAAAGAAAATGTTTTATAAATATAATACTCTTAAATGATTTCAAAATAGAAAGAGATATTTCTCTAAAAAGAGTTTTGATTTCTCCAATGTCAACATCCTTTGATGGATTTTATGCTTAGTTGAAGCTGATTTATTATGATACAAAACTTCTATATTGTATTGAAGATTTTTTGATATGTTTGACTGTGTATGTGCAATTTATATACCGTTCATAGTTTATGGTGAATGTATTGACATTTTGTATGCTAGTTTTAATACGAATGTTTATGTTATGTTTAAACCTTTTCATATGGGAATGCATTGGACTTAATATGTGACGGGTGGAGCCCGCTATAGCTCCTCGATGCATTGGTAGGTCTCATGAGACAAAATAGTGTATTGGCACAAGGCCTTGGCAAAATCTTATTTTTAGTCTTGGCACGAGGCCTTGGCTATGTGGTTATGATAGTCTGGCATTATGCATTCCATCATTATGAAAGTGGTTATTGATATTGCATGTGATTATTTGATTGATAGAATATCCATGTGAATACGTAAATGGAATTATTTCATTTTATTTTTTCCATACTATGTTTAAGTTCAAGTATAAAAGTCTTTTGGTTTAGTTATACATTGCCTTAACTGTTTATTCTTATTTATGAAAGTTTCCGCTATATTGTTATCCTTACTGGGCATTTGAGCTCACCCCTTTTCTATGTTTTATTTTTCCCAGGGTATCAAGAAGTAAATTATGAATGACCTACAGGGATACTATGTGGGTATATGAGTGTGGAATATGAATAAAATATGTTGTTTTAGTTTTCATTTTTATGATGTAATGTAAGACTTATGAATATATCTAGTGTTTCCAAGGCTAGTAAACCAATCGGTCTTTCGAGATTTGATATTTCTTGTGATCATGAAAATGTTATATAATAATGCACCGACTCTAGGTAACTAGGGTTGGGGCGTTACATGAGTGATGAACTAAGATAACCAGAGGATTGGTTATGTGTGAACCTTATGATGCCGTAGAGCCTTGGGATAGATGGGATGACTGTGGAGTGAGTGTTATACCCCCATTGAGTCCTTATTACCTGGGAGAGTACACCTATGTAAATTGACTGATGCATTGGATGCCGGGACCAACTGAGAATGGATTGAAAATGGAATAGACTTGAGTCCATATCTAATGTGAGACATTCTTAGGAGTTCATTGTTGTAGTGAACCAAAATATTATAAATGGAATTCCCTTTTTAATGAATAAATTAATTATTATTTAATGAATTTATAGAAAACACATGCAATATGGTAGTTATTATGGACGATTATAAAATATATCCTGGTGGATTTAAAAGATCGTTAAGCATCACAACCATTGATAATATGGTCGTTCTATACTGACCATTAAGATCAGTATATATTAAGAGTTACGATAAAGTATAATTGAATCATATGGATGAATTGATGGCCTTGACTTGAAGGATCATACCTTATGAAGACCATTTATTACTGATTCTATGGGAGATTACATTACTAGGATATTACCTTGATGAATCCCAAGACGAGATTCAATAAATAAAACAAAAATGAAACCATTTATGGGGTATTTTCAATATTATTGACATAATGGCCCAAACCAGGTTCACCGAACCACCCCTAGAAATTACTACCATCACACACCTTACCCTTAGGGTGTACACTAGGGTAATAAGAGGTTATGTATCTGGAATCTATAAGTTTGAATTTATATATTTTATTTTTAATAAAATAATGATTATATTTATCCCTTTTTTATTATTACTTCATATATATATTATAATATAATGAGTTTGATTAAAATTATATTTTTATATGAATAAAATAAACATGTATTTTTGGGAAATATATAGTTTCAATTAAAATACTATTTTTTAAAAAATTAATAAATTTTTAAATAAATTTTATTTTCATGAACTAATATTATTTAATGATATTTATTTAAATATAAATGATAATATAAATTAATGAACTCTAATTTACTTTTTATAAGGGTGAGAAAGTGGTTAGTGTCATAAAAACTAGTAAGTATAGTAAATAATTATTTTTATTTAAAAGTTTCAATTATCATATTAATAAAAAACTTTATCAAAATAAATATTATTTTTTAAATCATAATTTTAATATTAGCTAATGATGAAATTTTTGTAATTTTCTTAGATATTTGGATGTTTGGGATAAAATTAAATGTGGTATAAATAAACGCTATGTATTATTCCATCATAATATGCCAAAAGTGATATAATAAATAATACAAATGGATTCCATGGACAAAAATAGGTTTCTTATTTATATTTGTTAAGTTATTTTATTAATTTTAAATTTTTTTAATGAATGTTCAAAAACATATATTGTATTTTAAGGATGTAAAAAATAATTCATTATGAACATGAACCACTTTCAGATTATCAATGGTATTATTTTAAGGATTTTGGTTCATATTATAATACAATAATGAAAAAACTCCTCTTTTGTAGAAACCAAGGGAAACCCATGGAATGATTTGTGGTTTTGATTATTTTATCACACAAAGTCCAAAAACCTATGTTTTTAATGAAATAAATAATTCCCCTATCTTTTTCTATAAATCCTACCCAATATCCCATTACACTTCACTCAAAACCTGTTTACCATGAATTCAATCTCCCTATCTACCTCTAAATCCTTCCCAAGATGTTCTAAATCTCTTCATAATCTCCTCTCATGCATTTAAAAGCTCACTCTCAAGGTAAGGAATTTTCTCTCTTCATTTATATTCAATTACTTTTATTTTACTAATCTTTTTTATTTCTAATTTTTCTTATTCTAATTTATTTTTACACATACCTATACTATCCTTATTATTCTCATGTAGTTATAAACCTCCTTTAGTTCTCATTAAACACTTCCTCGAGCCTTTATAAACATTCTTTATGCTACTAAAATTATTTGATGATTTCCATGACAAACTTTTAGGTTTTGTATACCCATCTCAATTTCCATTAAAGGTTATTCAACATGATTTAACTATACATTATTGATTGGGTACTTACATGAATGTAACCCAGACTCCATAATCCTGGGATTAATGGTGATTAAAGATGATCTTATGTTGTATAATCTATGTGGCCCCAAATTTCTTGTACATATTACTAATGTGACAGATGGGACTATAATTATATAGCCCTCCTATGCAATAGGTAATATTTTTATCTCATTATATAAAATGTATTGGTTTAAGGAGGTTGTCCAAAGAACTCTATGTTTTTATGTATCCATTATTATCCCTAACTTATTTTTATGATCTCATGTTTTATATTGTTTCTACATTATTATGTTGACATGATGTTAAAATATGATATCATGATTTCCTGTTCATGTTTATGATTATCACCCTTTTATGAAATCCTGATATGAAAATTAACTCCCTTGAACTAATTTCATCATATAATGCTCTATTTTTTCCCTTATAGGTCTTTTTAGCTCAATACTTTCGTATGTACATCTCCAAGTTATCCTGTAAAATTTTAGATGATTAATGTAATTTTAATGTAATTTCATATAGTTTTAAATTAATGTCATTAAATTCATCTTGGAAGTTATTGTTATATGTATCTAATTACCTAAAGATACTAGGCCTCCCAATCTATTGGGATTTTATTATGTTTGATAAATCGTGAATTATGAATTCTAAAATATATGGGATTTTATAGTTGTTATTAGAGTAAGTTCAAACTATTATTAAGGATCGGTATTATAAAACAATTGTTAAATCCATATGTATAATACTAAAAAAGGAAAATATCCTTATCTATTGGAAAAGTATAAAGGGAGTGGTTCCTGAGAAATAAAAATTCTATTTGGATACTACAAGTGGATGTGTCTCTATCATGGTTTTACCTAGGGGTAATAACCCCAAAAATGGTACATTGTGTTTTAACTAGATCATCAATTAGTTTGAGAAAAATTGGCAATAATTCACACCTAGTTTTATACTCCTAGGAGAAACGTTCTGTTAAATTTAAAAGTAATTTATGAACCATTAAAAAAGTAAAAAATTCATATAAATGTTTATGTTAGGAAATAAATTATGGATAACATGGATTGAAATCAATAAATTCATAGGTTCAAGAGTATATTTAATTTATTATTAATCCCTGAAATTTTCATGGATTCCTTTTATGTGAATAATATTTTGAAAATTCATATACCTAATTTTCAATTTATTTTAGCCAATGATAAGAAATATGAGGAACTGAGTCAACAACCAGTGAAATAGGAAATGTGATGACTTCCCAAATTATATGCCCAACCCTATTGGAGAAGAATTCAAGAACTACAAAAAGATGCTTACTCAATTAACTCATTTTCAAAGTAGAAACTTGAAATAAGGGGAAAAACCATATTCCCCTAAGAAATAACATGTTGCAATTCATTCATTTGTGTGAAAAAGGCCTCTGACATATAGTGGATCGACTGATCCCATAATCATGGAATATTAAATCATCTACAATAGAATGATCAATTTTCCTTCAATTCTATGAGAAAGGGAAGTTTATGATGATTGATTACTACATAGAGGGTGAAGACAACTAATGTTATATATTGATCAAGAATATGAATCCTAAGGAATAGATCAAGGATATGGAGTTGAAAGAATTCAGGAATTGGTATTTTGATAAAAAATTTCCACACACACTCTATCTTAAGATATAGAGAGAGTTCGTTATTCTCATGAAAAGGTAAAATGAACCCATCAGGGTGTATGATAAAAACTTGAACAACCATCAGAATAAAACTCTAGATTATTCATTGACCCCAAAATTAATGTTTACACCTTTATTAGTGGACTAAATATAATTATACAAAAATAATTAGTCATTCTAGACTTGGATAGCTATGCAGAAATTGGTTGATGTTGCCTCAATGTCAAGTTAGTGATCTGGGAATCTGGAGGGTGTCACGGATCTAGAGATAGGAAGGGATGAATAATGTTTACTTCTAGGTGGGTGATGGAGAAACTCATGGGGTTAAGAAATTTAAACATATAACTTTTCAAAATTGTAATAAGAAACATCATAGACATTACTTAAAGAGGAGAAATAAATACTTTAGTGTGTGGTGAAGAGGGTCGCCCAGTTAAAAAATACTTATCGGAGAACCCCACTAATGTGATGGAAGAAATGAATACTCCAGTCAACCCACATCCAATTGTATAATGTTTGAGTTTACCAGAATAATAATACTATGTGAATCAATGCTCCAAGCCCTGTTTTTTCAAATATAATCGATGAAAACAACCTCCAAGTACAAGAGATAAGGATAGAGCATATTTTATCATAACTACTGAGGTGGATCCAAATAATGAATTGGTGATAGTCATGAATGTTATTCATTAAATGATAGTGAATTAACTACTTTATTTTTCTTCTCATTATTATTTCATATCACACATGTTTAGTAAAACTGTTCAAACCCCACCTCAAATCATAGATGTCGAGCTATTAGTGAACCATGGAAAATGGATATTTTAATACGTCATAAGTATATAACTACTCCCAAGTAAATATTTGTTAGATAAACTTCCTAGAAATCATTTCATACTCCCTTTATCATAATTTGACATAATTGTGGCTATGGATTGGAATTCATTGTATATATCCATCATAAATTATTAGGAAACATAAATCATACTCCATATCACGAATCACCCTATGATTCAATACAAATGTGAAAAAAGGGGATAGATCTCTTTTGGAATAATAATATCAGGAATCGGTTTTATTTAATGATGAGAAATCATATATTTGTCAAATAATTGATAATAAGGAAAATATTATCCTATCTAACATTCCCAATATAAGGGAATATGTTGATGATTTCACTAAATAATTTTATGGTCTTCCTTCAAACCAAGTGGTCGATTTCTCATCCAAAATTGTACCCAGAGCTTGTCCAATATCCATGACTATATATTTAATAGGCACATTAGAACTTATGGTCTAAATAATAAACTAAAATAAAATCTTGTTAAATGGTATATATGACCAAGATCATAACCGTGTAGTGCATCACTCTTCTCTATGAAGAAGAAGGATGGGTCAGTGTATATCTGCATTGATTATTGTGTGATCAACAATATAAAAATAAACATGAATTATCCTCTATAATGAATTAATGACAATTTCGATTCACTACAAACAGATTATTTCTTCTATAGGGTGGATATTTTTAAATATTATTATCAACTACTTAAGAATGAGAAGGATATCCCTAAGACTAAATTCTTTACAATGAATAAGAACCATGAGTTCATAGGGGTTCTATTTGGACTCAATAATGATCAAGATATCCTAGTGTACATAATGAATAGAGCCTTTAGGGGTTATGTTGAAAATGTTTTTGTATTATTTATAGATGTTATTCTTAACTAATTGAAAAGTAATAAGAAATATGAATAGAATCTTAGTGTTGTTTTGAAGACCATGTGAAAGAAAAAATTATATTAAATGTACAAAAAAATGTGAGTTTGGGATAGATAATGTAATACTCCTAGTACATGTTATCACTAAAAAATATACATCTATAAATCTGTTGAAGACATTGTAAATTAAAGGATAGAACATACAAACATATGTGATAGAGATCTATAGTTTCCTTAGATTATCTATGTATTATCATTGATTTTGGAGAGACTGCTAGTTTTTAATGAACACTAACAAATCCAAAACAAAATGGAGGTTTCTTTTCTGGATTGACGAATGTGAGGAGGGATTTAAAGGTTTAAAGAAGAAGTTATACAATATACATTGGACTATATTAACTAACAGTGGGAAATATTTTATGGTCTATAATGATGCATTGAAAAATGGATTGGGTAGTGTGATCATTCAATATGACAAAGTGATAGTCTATTCTTCTCATCAATTATATATCCATGAGTATAAATTCCCAACACATGATTTGGAATTGGCTATAATAATCATTACGTTGGGGATTTATAGATATTATCTCTATTTGGAGAAGTATAAAATATATAAAAATTCTAATATTATAAAGTATATATTCACCCAAAAGGAGAACAATATGTACCAATGAAATTGGTGGGATTTTATCAAGTATTGTGATTATTCAATTCATTAACACCTAGTCATGGTGAATAAAGTGGAATATACACTAAGTATAAAAGATCATGAAACCCTATCCATGATGAGGACTTAGAGGAAACCAATATTATTGGACCTGAAAATGTTGTTCATGGGAATAATGAAATAAATTTCATCCTACCATGATCAGATAAATACTCAACCATTTATTCTTTAGAGGATCAAGGATTCCCAAAAAGACGGTGAGGAGCTAGAGAGAGAAGTCTAGATTATTTTGGAGGTTAAATTTTATAAACAATGAATTATAATGTTTGGAACCATGATACGTTTCCCATTAAAACCATAAATGAAAGGGAATCTTCTCGATGATGTGGATAGCTCATAATTCTTTATTCGTCTAGGAAGCAATATTATGTATAGTGATCAAAGGAGAAAAATAGTATGATTACATAAATAACGAGACTGCATAATTTTTATCTTGAAGCTCGGTATGGAAACAAGTCACGTCTGAAAAATATAATTCTATGGGTATGATGCACCCATTGTAACAACCAGGACCCACAAATAGAAATGACACCAATCCTTTACATGGTCGTCGGGTCCTTACCACCTAGGTACCACCAGTAACACCGCAAACATATGGTCCCCATCCTGGGGCCCAACCATGTGCCCGAAAAAGACTTCTGACTAATAGTTGTCCCCATAGGCCAACACATGCCCTTTACAGTGTGTTTTCCCCACTCACATACACCCAGAAGGGAATCCATCCTGATCACTACTCAAGTACCAAGCACAGTTCACTATAAAGTTCTAATCAGGTAGGATCCCAAAAAAGAAGGTATACCTAATTGACATGAGTCATATCAATTTGTCACTTAACCCTTTATCATTATGGGGTGTTAAGATACCCCCCCTGTCATAACAAATGTCCCCATCGTGGGCCTTATATCTCAACCCATGCAATGCCCCACACTTAAGGATGGGTTCCTCTACTGATACCAAATTTTACAAATGAGCCCCACTGATAGCACATACACCCCTCCTTTATGTGGTCCTCAGGTCCAGGCTCATCAGGTACAACCATTTTCCCTGCAGACATGTGGTCCCAACCCTAAGGCCCACCCACCCACCTTAATGGGTCTTCTAACAAAATACTGTCCCCACAGGCCAACACATGTCATTTCTAGTTTGTTTTTTCCTCACTCACACACAACCTGGTAAAATTTTCAAAAGGTCACGCATCCTGATTACTACTCCATGCCAATCACACTTAAATATCAGCATGGGTAATTCACCATGGGGTCACTAAGATTTATCGAGTTCTACACTGTTAGTATTGGTGGCCAGGCATGAAGAGGGATGTTGGTGGTTTTTATATGAGATGTCCTCCTGTCAGCAGGTAATGGGATAACATTAGTGAATGGTAGGGATTCTACAGTAGTTATACATTCCCGAGTGGAAGTAGAATGATGCCGTGATGGATTTTTTGATGGGTTTACTGAGGTTGGCTCAAGGGAATGTTGTGTTTTGGGTTATTGTTGAAAGACTAAAAAAGGTTTCACATTTATTACCGATTAAAGAAACATTCAGTGTTGATGATCTTGGAAGGTTGTACATCCGAGATATTGTATGTTTTCCTAGATTTTCTCACTCTATAGCTTCAAACATGGATTTTCGATTTACTTCTCGTGTCTGGTAGGGACTACAATGGGATTTGGCTATATAGGTACTTTTGAGTATATCTTACCATCCATAAAAAGTTGGCCAGTTTGACTTCACGATTAATGTTTTGGAGGACATTCATCAAGCATGCATCCTAGATTTCGAGAGCTCTTGGGAGAGAAACAAACCCCAAGTGGAATTTTCCTACAATAATAGTTTCCAAGAAATGATTCTAGTGGAACCATATAAAGATTATTGTGGTAGGTTATGCCGATCACCCCAAGGTGGGTTGGATGTAGGAGAGGCAGCTATGCTGGGACCTCATCTTGTCTAGGAGACCAATGAGTAGTTAGAGATGATTTGGAAGGGGATGGATACAACATATTATTGGTATATATCTTAAGTAGATCGATGAAGATGACCTCTATAGTTCTAGGTCAGAGATCGGGTTTTATTACGTGTCACACCGAGGTTGGGATACAAGATTCTTAGGAGACTCGGGAAGCTTTAACCAAGATATGTCAGGCCGTTTTAGGTTTTGGAGTGAGTTGGCTAGTTTCCCATCTATTTTAGTTACCTCTGTGGTACCGAGATTGTTTCGCGCGGAATCCGGGGATGACCTCCTGGACGGGAGATTCAAACGTTCCGATCGGTTTCTAACGGGTTTGTTCGTAGAACCGGAAACATCCAATGATTCCACATCCGTTTGGACCTACTTTCCAAAGGCAGGCGCTCATTAGCTTGTGGGCTAAATGAGGCTTAGGAATTTGCATTGGTCGAGAGGATGGGAGGTCGGACTCATCACACCTTTTTGAGGGGAATTATTGTCTACTCCGGGACTCTCTTTATAGATTTAAGTTAAGTTCGTGAATCCTTATTACATTACCAAGTATAAAATGAGCTTTCCTTTAGTTTTAACAATCAATGATTAAATATGCAAGAAATTTAGAGAATCTTTTATATGTATTCGAGGTCCTTCATCAATATAGAATCATCTATATTTGTTTAGAGATTCTTGGTCAATGGTATCCTTCAAAACATATATAAAAAGTCTCTTGGTCATTTTGATGACCAGGCTGGTTTTAAAGCCACTCAGTGGGGCACTTGAAGTTTATCGTCATTCAGAAGGACAGAGATTATTTCAATGTTGGGATCGAACCCATGAATGGGCTACCTACGTATCCTTTGTTTTGAAAAAGGAATCAGAACCCACGTAGTTCGAGGAATGGGATATGATGTTTTATGATTGATGGCTCAAAGATGAATGTCATAATTACTTTTACACTCTAAGCTCACGTGAGTCATGCTCGGTGTGAGAAACAAGAGGTATTGGTAAAATTTAGACAATTGTGCCATAAAAGATGCAATCATAAGAATTTGTTTTGGGGCTTATGTATAGATGACTGCCCAGATAGGTGAAGGTTTAGGATTTACTTTTAGGAAGAAAATCCATGAACAGGGTCCACAAAGTTATATGTGCTTCATGGAGATTTGAATACTCTAATCTTGGGGCTTACTCCTAAGGAGGATGCCCAAATTAGGAGGGGACTTATGATTGGGTTTTATTCCTGAAAAGGAAACCCAAATCAAGGGGAATTTATGACTGGTTAAGAGAAATTTTAAGAGACTTGGGGCTTACTCTTAAGAAAGAAGCCCAAGGTTATGACTGAGTCTTTATTCCTGAAAAGGAGACCCAGGTTAGGGATTAAGGTTTGGGGCTTACTCCTGAGGAGGATGCCCAAGATTAAAGGACTTTGATTGGGGCTTATTCTTAAGGAAGATGCCCAAGGTTCATGACTGGGACTTATTCCTGAGAAGGAAGCCTAGGTTTAGGGGACTTGGGGCTTACTCCTGAAAAGGAAGCCCAAGGTTATGACTGAGTCTTTATTCCTGAAAAGGAGACCCAGGTTAGGGATTATGGTTTGGGGCTTACTCCTGAGGAGGATGCCCAAGGTTCATGACTTTGATTGGGGCTTATTCTTAAGGAAGATGCCCAAGGTTCATGACTAGGACTTATTCCTGAGAAGGAAGCCTAGGTTTAGGGGACTTGGGGCTTACTCCTGAAAAGGAAGCCCAAGGTTATGACTGAGTCTTTATTCCTGAAAAGGAGACCCAGGTTAGGGATTAAGGTTTGGGGCTTACTCCTGAGGAGGATGCCCAAGATTAAAGGACTTTGATTGGGGCTTATTCTTAAGGAAGATGCCCAAGATTTATGACTAGGACTTATTCCTGAGAAGGAAGCCTAGGTTAGGGGACTTGGGGATTACTCCTGAAAAGGAAGCCCAAGGTTATGACTGAGTCTTATTCCTAAAAAGGAGACCCAGGTTAGGATTCTCTCATCTTAAAGGATGAGGTTGAATGAATGAACTCTCAATCTTTGGTGACATAAAGATGTTTAAAATCATTAGGTTTTGAGAGATATTTCACATAATCCCTTTCAGATAAGGATGTCAAATCAAGAAATCATGCCATAAATGGCTTTGAAGAGTATCTTGAAGACTGAATCTTGAATAGGAAGGGTGAAATGGCTTAAGAGGGGTGAAAAAGGGCAAGATGGGCACCCAAAAAGATAGGGGCGCGCAAGTATTGAAGGTCGCGCAAGTCCTGCGGCGGCGCGCAAGTATTGGTCGTGCAAGTATACTTGCGCGACATAAGGGATACTTGCGCGATTTTCAATCAGAGTTGAATTACTTGAGCGACTCTTTATTAAACCCTTTCCCATCCTCTTGAGGTTCTTCCAGAAGAGGGACGCGCAAGTTATATTGAAGGAATTAAGTCGGCGCGCAAGTGTTTGATAAGTTTCAACACTTAGGCCTTCCTTCTTCCCTTTAGATCTTCCATTCTAGGTAAGAAATTACCTTAGAAGTGTTCTGGAAGCTTTGAGAAGAGACTTGGGCGTCGGGAGCTTTGATCCGAGTTTCTGGGAAAAGATCTCCTTAATGGGGGTCCCACAGGGTCTATTTATAGGCAAAAAGAAGACCCCGGGCGGTTATTGGGCGGTTATCAGATCTGTTGCGCAAGTCCCTTGCACGACCATGAGGGGTCGCGCAAGTGTTGAGGCGGCGCGCAAGTAGACTTGCGCGACCAAGATGGAACTTGCGCGATACATGGGGAATGTTCTCCTTTTCTATCCCTTTGTCGATTTATGATGTTTCTTCAAAGGATTAATCACTTTTAGCTCAGATATTCCCTTTTCCGAACTTTAGATTCCGTGACGAAAGGAGCGTCAACAAAAGTCCCCCCTCAGAGTTGGATCCGGAGAGAAAATGAGGATTTGACTCTGAGGAAATCGAATCCCTCTAAAGGAAAAGGGCGGCGCGCAAGTCTCCAGTCGGCGCGCAAGTCTTCGTCGCGCAAGCGTTTGAGCGCTCTGGGTGAGGCGCGCAGATAGGCCCTCTGGCCTATAAATATGCTGCTTCCGGCCGTAAATGGTATCTGACCCCGAATTCTCTCGAGCTCTCGCCGCGCAAGTCTTTGTCGCCGCGCAAGTCTCTTATTTTCGCTGTTTCCTCGCTGCCGCGCTACTCTCAAGGTAATAAGGCTTGCGCGGCAAACACTTGCGCGAAAAATACTTGCGCGACATATGTACCACTTGCGCGACATCTCCATACTTGCGCGCCTTAATGCCTTAGCCATTTTTTTCAGATTTTCTCACAAATTTTATAAAAAAATAAAACCCATTTAAGAGTTTAATTTATTCAACTCCTATGCAGATTCAATGGCTCTTAGACCTGGATTCCTTGATGAACTGGCTAGCAAGCGGATAGATGATATGATGAATATTATTGGCCCTGATTACTATACTGTCAAAAACAGCACTCTTCCAGATTTGGCTAAGTATCTGAAGAAATATCATCACGACTTTCCTCACTGCACTTATCTACCTTTGTATGGTCATGGTCATCTGCAAGAAGTCAGTATTCCAGAAGTAAAGAATTATCTTCCATTTTCTTGGTTTCAGAATTATACCAATTTTGCTTCAGCAAATATCTCAGGCGGAGGAGTATTTCAAACTGCTGGAACAGTAGAGAAGGCGTATGTGATGCATCATAGCCCTTGCACACCAGATCTGAAAAAACATACACCTGAGCTTCAACCACATTGCCATCCTTCAATCTTCCGAGATGCTCAGATGGATCAGTCCAAAGGCTGGAAGAAAAGTTGGGATTTTCGCCCTGGGGGAGGTGTGAAGCCAACTTGGATGTGGGCATACTGGGTGCGACAGACTTGCGCAGAGTTTATTGAGGATCTGAAGAGAGCTGCAATATATGAAGCTGTTTGGGTTGGGCAGACATATATTTACAGACATGATATCTTCGTGCCAGAGATACTCAGTCACTGGAGTCCAGCGACTAATTCTTTCCACTTGACTCATGGAGAAGTAGGTATCAGTTTGTGGGATGTCCACAAGATTTCAGGAGCTCCAATCTTGGGCGATATGTATGATGAATTCATTCCTCCCAAGGTGACTTGGAATGATCCAGAGAAGACTCCTGTTTTGGCTCGAGAATTATTCAAAATCTTTCATAAGCTCAAGAGTTCAGAGACCTCATTAACTCATTTCAGAAAAGATATCCATCCGGAAGAATGGATGAAGGTGTTTCTTACTGAGAAGAAAGGGATGGAGCCAAAGGAAAAAGGATCCAAGAAAAAGAAATCCAAGGATACCCGGCCCAGACGTCCTACCACTTGCCCAAAACCTGAGAAGAGAGGAGCTCCTGGCACATTCTGGCCAACTCTAGAAGCAGGAGAGTTTGAAAAATGGGGCTATGAAGTGAATCAAAGAATTCCAAAGAAAACTCGTCTGGCGGGTTTCTTGGAAATGTGGCTCAGTATTTACCTCTTGCCGGTCAGAGATTCGAAGGGAGGCGTTAGGCCAGGGACCTTCGTCATTGCGGCTAAGTTAGCTGAGGGAAAAATGGTTGGGTTAGCTACCCCCATTTTAGCAAAGATTCACAGGAGTTTACTTCATGTCTTCCAGGGTAAATCTCCTTTAAGAATAGTGGGACCATTCCAGGTTTTGTGGGGATGGATTGCCACTCACTTCAGGACTTACAATGTACAGAATGGGTTACAAATTCCTGGAAGCTCCTTCAGACCGTCAGTGCAAGCATTCTCTGGAATTGCTCCATTAGATGTCAATGGTTATGACATAAAAGTAAGACTAAGCATGTATAAGGAATTCAACTTCTTTCCTTATGGAAGTCCGCCATCTGGGCGGTTTGTTGATGATGGGAAAGCCCCTTTGGATTTGAGGGCATACATGCTAGCTTGCAGGGATGGCGTATTAGTAGCCAGGGTTGATGGAGAAATCATATGCGAGGCCTATGCTCCATATAGATTTGCACGCCAATTCAAATGTTTACAACAGATTGTTGTATCCCCTCCAGTACACGTCAGGTTAGAGCAACATCCGATGGTTGCTCGACAACTATGGTTGCTGATGTCAAGAGAGAAGACTGGAGCAGTATTTGATCTACCAGTTGAAAAAGTGGCACATTATCTGACTACTTTTTATGCCGAACACTGGATAGCATCATACCCTAAAGGGATATTGAATCACCCTGTATATCAAGTGGGAAAGAGGAAGAGGACTGTAGAGAAAGAAACTCTTCCTCATGAAGGTGCTGCTTCTCCTCCTGAAATAGGTTCAACAGACTCCTCCTCTAGAACTGATTCCTCGGATTATCATGATGGGGATGATGAGGCACAACCGGCAGCAAAGCGGTTTCGTGCCCGATATAATCCTCCGGCCAGAGTTAAAAGACCCACTCCATCAGCTCCTGGTGAGTTATTTGATTGTAATAACTTCAATCACTGATACTTTATAAAGTAATAAGTCTCACTTTCTTATTCTCTATCTGTAGTTGCAGGAGTTGGGAAGAAATTAAAATCAAAAATTGTAGGACCTTCCTCACAGCCTTTATATCTAAGACCAGAGGCTGTTCAGCTATGGCAGAGCTTATACTGTGATACTGAAACCGCCTGGCTGGATTTGTGTGAGGGTCTACAACTTCCTGGGATAGGATATCTTCTAGCCTCAAAAGACCTTCAATACGGAGATAACCCCAATGAAGTGCGGGATTACATCAGAGAGATAGAAATGCTCATATATGCCACCGATAATTCAACTCCTATCACCAGGCGGGTGAAGGAAATGATTGATCGTGGCACCACTAAGGGGGCTGGTGGTTCTGGAGATGAGGAGTGGCAAGAGTACGTGGCTCCTGAAGATGTAAGTTTTCTTTCCTTATTTGCAACTTGATTTCAGTTGAAGCTTTGTTTCTTAAGAAAGTTATTTTCTTCATCTTGCAGCTTGCAAAGAAAGGGACCGGGGTTCCTTCGCCACAATATAGCCCTGGTGGTACCGCTGTTGGGGCTGCTGCTGATTCTCCTCGCGAACCAGGCGAGATATCTCCAGGCCAGCAGGCCATGAATGAGGCACTGGACATAGCCATTCATTCGCCAATCCAAGTGCCAATAAAGGAGACAGTTGAAACTCCAAAAAAGCAAAAGAAGCCAAGGCAACGAAGGAGGAAATCCTTAGCTAAACGTTTCATTAGCAGTGGTAAGTCCTTCGAACAATCATGAGTTTATACCCATAATCATATGGTTACTCATATTTCTGAGGATTGCAGGGGCTTCTTCAATTTCCCCCTTGAGGGAAGGGACTGATCCTTCTTCAAAGGCCGTGGAGGGTGCTGTAGAACAACCACAAACTCAAGCTGACTTGGTAGCTCCTGGAGAAGAGCTGCCATCCATTCCCAGTATCCCTCCTACTACTGAAGATGCTGTCCAGGGTCAGGGGTTGCAGGACATAAGTCAGCAAGAAGACATAGCAAATGCTCCCACTGGTGAGACTAACCAAGATTCTGAAGTATCATTGGATGAAATGATGAATCAAGGAATGACTTTTGAAGAATTTTATGATCATGCTAGATTGTCATGTGATTTAGAAGACCTTGGGCGTGAGTGTTACCCTTCGCCCAAATTTTTCTTTTAAAAGAAAAATATTTCTAATCATGATGTAAAATAATATGCAGTTTCTTCCGTAGAAGCTGCTGAACTGCCAATGCCTGAAGAGGGTGTGGACACTGATGTCAACCCTATCATTGCAGAAACATTAGCTCAAGTAGAGCTAAATCCAATAAACTCTCCTGAGACCCATCTTGAAAATCCTGTTGAAACCGGGAAAAATGGGGAGAAGTCTTCTCATGTTGCTGAACCACCATTGGGTAAGGGATAACAATATTTGTGATTGTACTTTATTTGCAAGACAATCCATTCTTTTGTTATTCTTTAAGATTCAACTAAAATCTTTCAATTGATCATGTAGGGCCATCAACTGTAATGGCTAGATCCGGAGATGAGGCTTCAGCCTCTGCCCCAATGGGAATTGAAAGTGAAGAAGCCCAAGTCAGAGGGGAAAGAGCAGAACGAGGCACTTCTTTAAGCATGTTAATTCCAGATTACATACCCCCTTCTGACGAAGATGTTGAATCAGATCCAGAGATGCTCAAAGCGTTCAGCTTTTCACGACGTAAGGCGTGGAACAATATATGGAACATCATATCGGGGGTGCCCTTAGAAGAGCTACCATCAAAAATTTCCCGATTGTCATCCCAATTTGTTATAATGGGAATTGGTGGTTTTGGGTATGAAAAGATCCATGCTACAGTGAAACAGATTATCTTCAGGAGGGAGCAAATGCAGACAAGTCGCGAAGATTTGACCAGAGTGAAATCGTCAGTCAACTTAGGCGAATTTGAGGCTGCGATATCCCAGGCTGAAGTTGATTATGTTGTCAAGATGAAGGATCTGAAACAAAAAATCAAAGAAAAGGTCGTCCAGCAGGTGCAACTCCAGCAACAGTTAGATGCTGTTACTGGGGAACTTGATCAGCTTAATGAATCATTGGATGAAACTCATGTAAATTGCATGAAAGCCATTGCAGATGCTAAGAAGGCACTTCAGCAAGCTGAAAAGAGTGAAGCTGGTCAAGTGCACGAGCTTCAAGCAACTGTTGATAAGGCTCAGGATGCTATACATCAAATGAAGACTTTTGTTGACAATCTCCTGTAATTTCTTGAAAAAGAGAAGAGATTCCAATCTGTGGATGTCCTTCTAACTCTTGTGTATCAATGAAAAACACTTTTGTCTTCAATCATTTGTGCTTGCATTCTTCCATTACCTGCTTCAAATTTACTTAAGCCAATGGGCTTAGTAAGCATAGTTTGATTTTTACTAGGATTATTACAAATAACCCTACAAACATTGAACCTTTTAACTGCTCAATATTACCTAAATCATACAAAAAAATGTATATTTAGTGAGCTGGAACTTGACTTTTATTCAGAGTTCCTTTGTCTTTTGTGTGGGCAGTTTAAAGTCATGCAAGCCGGACATAAAGAGGCTAATGTTTAAGGTCGAAATAGCTTTGACCGAAAAATGGATTAAAATGGATTCAATTCCTTGATAATTTATCTGAAAACAAATTACCATACTCAAGTATGAGAGAAAAAATGTAAACTATGACTTAAGAATATTTGAATCTGAGGAATGATATGAAAAAGAGCTAAATAGCATTAGAAGAAGTAGTTTCCAAGAATGAAGTTACTATTATTTAACAAAACCCGTTAGGGGGTTGAAATATGCAGGGCCACCTATGGGCATTGGCTGCATAGTCAAATAAAATAGCATCTTTTGGCTGACAAGTCTGTTATGTGGACTGTTTATGCAAGGCCACCTATGGGCACGTGCTGCATAGTTAGGCAAAAGAACTCTCAGAAATTTACTTTCCTAGTGCTAAAAGCCAGTGAAAGTTTATGGAGATTCAAATTTTCTAAAGCATAGAGTTTGTTGTATGGAAAGAGGTACTTGAATATGGAGAAGATATTTTCAAACAAGAATATCGAAGAACTGGATGAATATCACTCCTACGAAGGTCTGACCCAAACGTAGGGAAGAAGAATAAACCATAGACTTGAATACTTTCAGATCATGAAAAAGGATATGGGACAAATATGTTAAGGATGGCTATTTTTGCGGATCCCTACATACTGTCGTTTAAGACAAATAAGGACAAAAGAGGCATTCTTCCCAAGAATGAAGTTACTATTATTTAACAAACCCGTTAGGGGGTCGAAAACATGCAGGGCCACCTATGGGCATTGGCTGCATGGTCAAATAAATAGCATCTCTTGGCTGACAAGTCTGTTATGTGGACTGTTTATGCAAGGCCACCTATGGGCACGTGCTGCATAGTCAGGCAAAAGAATTCTCAGAAGTTTGACATTTTTGTGACCATAAGTCATGAAAAGGGTTATGAAGATCTGAAAATATTTAAGGTTAGGATTATAATACATAAAGATGGGTATTTTCCAATGTATATAGAGATACATAGGTCAATGAAAACCATAATCATGTTGTGGCTGGGTCCTGAATTGAAACTTGGACTTCACTACGTATCTCATAAGAATGAGAATCAAGCCATACGTAGTTCTTGAAATGCAGTTTAACGTCGTGCAGGACGAAAGGATGAGTGATCTTAGTTTTTTGGGTCATAGAATTCGGACCATAATAATGAATACACAGTGTGTGTTTTCATGATGACTTTTCAGCCAAGGGACTGAAAGTGAAATTTGGGGTTAGGCCCAAAAGACTTGGGACTGGATTCGAGGGACACTCGAATGTTCCTACGTATCCCATAAAGATGGGAATCAAGTCCACGTAGTTCTAGAAATACAGTTTAACGTCGTGCAGGACGAAAGGATGAGTGATCTTAGTTTTTTGGGTCATAGAATTCGGACCATAATAATGAATACACAGTGTGTGTTTTCATGATGACTATTCAGCCAAGGGACTGAAAGTGAAATTTGGGGTTAGGCCCAAAAGACTTGGGACTGGATTCGAGGGACACTCGAATGTTCCTACGTATCCCATAAAGATGGGAATCAAGTCCACGTAGTTCTAGAAACTACCCTTTGTACAAATTTGGTTCGTACATGTGAAGGGTGAAAAGGGACTTTAGTGCAATGATGGTTTTAACCTAAGATAAAAAGTTTAGGCATTACCATGTATGTACGTAGTCTTTTTGAAAATGAAAACCATGATTGAAAAAGAATCAATGTTTAATAATGGTTCCTTCTCAAATGAGGAAATCAAAGAATATTGTAGTTTATTGTCGTACTGGACAAAAGTGTTGTATAGTTTAACGTCATATAACAAGGATGAAAGTGAATCAATGTAAAGATATTGATTCCAAGGGTGGTTTCACAAATCATCATCATATGAGATTGTGGTGAACCAATGTGAAGAGATTGTTTTTGGGCTTGAACCTTTGGGAGGTTGCCTACATACCCAGCCTGGAGGGCAAGGATCAAAGTCTGTGTAGTTCAATTAAAGAATGAATTAATGATCAAGTTGTTCTTGTGGACAATGATCTAAAAAAAAAATGTTGTTGGGACTTACACATGGTTAGTGGCCCAAAGGGAGTGTTATGGTTGATGTTCGCTCTAAGATCACGTGAGTCATACTCGGTGTGAGAAACAAGAGGTAATAACAACCTTAACGATGCACAGTTTAATGTCATGTAGGACATATCAAGGATTTTCTGTACAGTTTAGTGTCATGTAGTTAGGACGATGGGGACAATACAGTTTAACGTCATATTGGACGAAAGGGGGATTGTGCAGTTTTAATGTCATGCTGGACTTTTGATGATTATATAGTTTAGCGTCTTTCCGGACGTGAGGGACTTTTATACAGTTTAGCGTCATGTAGTTAGGACGTCACAGTTTAACGTCTTGCTGGACATATTTGCAAATAGTTTATGGTCGTATACATGGACCAGGAATGATGCAGTTTTAAGGTCATGCTGGACTGTTTATGGAACTTTTTCACAGTTTTAATGTCGTGTGGGACGAAGTTGCAGTTTAAAGTCATACTGGACCATTGCTGTATAGTTTTAGCGTCATATAGCAAGGACGAACTGATGCTGTACAGTTTAAAGTCATGTAGCTAAGACTAAGGTGAATCAATATGAGGATATCAGTTCTGATCTTTTTACAGTTTATCGTCATGCTGGACGTTGGAAGTGCCACACAGTTTAATGTCATGTTGCTAGGACACAATATAGTTTAATGTCATCTCGGACAGAATACAGTTTAGTGTCATGTAGGACAATAAGGGACTTAACACAGTTTAACGTCATGCTGGACGATGAAAGTGCCACACAGTTTAATGTCATGTCGCTAGGACAAAATATAGTTTAATGTCATCTCGGACAAAATATAAGAACTTTTATACGGTTTATTGTCATGTAGGACAAAATCAGGGACTATGCAGTTTAAAGTCTTGCAGTTAGGACTATTGGTGCTGCACAGTTTAGTGTCATGTTGCAGGGACATAAGTGCGAATAGTTTAAGGTCATATGCACGGACCATACATTTTATCGTCATGCTGGACGTAGTTGTAGTTTAAGGTCATACTGGACCATTGCTGATGCAGTTTAAGGTCATGCTGTATGAACCAATTGTAAGTCTTGGTTCCGGGGACCATATTTTGTGTTTATACAAAATACTTCTTCAGAAATCTGGCATTAGTTGGAGTCGTGATGTGTTCTCCATCCATTGAGATTAGAGAATACGCTCCATTGGAGTAGACCTTATGTACTGAATAAGGTCCTTCCCATTTTGGTTCAAGCTTGGGAGGCTTCTTTCCTGGTATCATTGGTGTTCTGAGAACCAATACCAATTCTCCCTGAATGAATGAACGAAGACGAACTTTTTTGTTAAAAGCTCGTGCTATTCGATTCTGATAGATTTCCAAGTGGTGCAAAGTGCACAATCTTTTCTCATCTAACTGTTCCAATTCATTCAACCGCTTTTGGGATTGCTCATCTGTTGATAACTGATCACAAATGGCTATTCTGAGTGAGGGCAATTGGACTTCAATTGGCAAGACTGCTTCTGTTCCATATATCAATGAATATGGAGTAGACCGCGTTGCATTGCGAGTGGTAGTCCGATAAGCCCATAAAGCATGATAGAGTTTATCAGGCCATGACCTCTTATCTTTATCCACCATCTTTTGCAGTATATTTGAAAGAGTCTTGTTGAAGGCCTCTATCTGGCCATTAGCCGCTGCATGATATCGAGATGAATGGTTGGACTTAATGTTGTATTCTTGATACAATCTCTTTACCTCAGAAGAGCAGAAGTTGGTGCCGTTGTCTGTCAATATGGTATGAGGGACACCAAATCTAGTAATGATGTTAGACTTGATGAAGCTAACAATGCATTTAGAACTGACTTCTTTGAGAGGTACTGCCTCTGCCCATTTGGAAAAGAAATCAGTAGCAGTAAGAATGTACTTAAACTGCTTGGCTGTAGCTGAAGGGTAAGGTCCCACCACATCCATTCCCCATGTGGAAAATGGCCATGAGTATTTAGCTGTATGAAGCAATTCTGGAGGTTGATGAATGAAATTGGCATATACTTGGCATGAATGACACTTCTTTGTGAAATTAACACAATCTTGTATCATTGAAGGCCAGAAGTATCCAAGTCTTCGAATTTGATCAGACAATCTATGTCCAGACTGATGGGCACCACAGACTCCTGCATGCACTTCTTTTATGACAGCCATTGTCTCTTCACCATCAATACATCTGAAGAGAACTCCATCAAAACCACGTTTGTAGAGAATTTTCTCGAGGTGGTTTGGACCATCATAAAGAGTAAAATTGACCACACGTCGCTGAATTTGTTCTCTCTTGGCTCTATCAGGTGGAAGTGTTCCATTTTGAAGGTATTCCCTGATAGGTGACATCCATCCTGTAGTATGACCATATGGTTCAGGGATGGGACTAATTTCGTTAATTTCCTCTGTTCTGACTTGAACATAAGGTGAAATTGCACGACGGTGGGCAATACCGATGGTTGTCTCGTCCCGATTTGGATCCGCTAAAGCTGTGGCTATATTAGCCAGTGCATCAGCTTGAGCATTTTGTGATCTTGGGACATAAGAAAATGTCGGTTCTGAAGGGAATTCCGACATTAACTCTCTGACGTAATCATACAAAGGGATTAATTCTTCTTTTCTGATGGCATAATCCCCATTGATTTGTTTGATTACCAGGTCTGAATCACCTTTTACCTTTAAGTGATTCACTTGTGCTTGAAGCGCTAACTCCAAGCCTGCAATGAGAGCTTGGTATTCAGCTTCATTATTGGTACCACCTTCCCACAACAAAAAGGAATAAGGTAACACTGCCTTATCTGGAGAAATGAGCACAATTCCTAAACCAACTTTGTTGAATTTAGGATTTTCCATTTTCTTCCCTGTTGGACTTCTAGAAGCACCATCAAAATACATTTCCCATGTTTGAGGATTCTCTTGAATAGAAAAAACTTCCTCATCAGGGAGTTCGATATCTGAATATGTGTCTTCCACTGAAGGGTGTTCAGCCAGGAAATCAGCCAGAGCTTGGCCCTTAATTGCCTTTTGAGACACATATTGAATGTCGAACTGCTGTAGAATAACCGCCCACCTTGCCAGACGTCCTGTAAGCATTGGACGACTAAGGATGAATTTGAGTGGATTATTACGAGATACCAATTGGACCTCGTGATGTTGCAGGTAGTGTCTCAGTTTCTGAACTGCAAAGATTAATGCTAGGCAGCATTTTTCAATACTCGAATACCGGGTTTCTGCTTCAAGCATAGTTCTACTGAGATAGTAGAGACTATTTTCATTCCCAGCATCATTCTTTTGAGCGAGAAAGGCACCCAATGATCGCTCTAAAGCTGTCACATAGAGGATAAGAGGTCTACCCTCAACAGGTGGCATGAGTACTGGTGGACTTAAGAGGTATTTCTTGAGAATATCAAATGCTTCTTGACATTCTTTAGTCGACTGGTAAGTGACTCCTTTCTTCAATAATTTGGTAAAAGGTAAACTTTTGCCTGCCAAATTGGCGATGAAACGCCGAATATAGGCTAAGTGTCCTTGAAGTCCTCTTAATTCTTTCAAATTCTGAGGAGGTGACATACCAAGGATTGATTTGGTCTTCTCAGGATCGACTTCAATACCACGATGGCGTACAACAAAGCCGAGGAATTTTCCTGAGGTTACCCCAAAAGCACATTTTAAGGGGTTCATCTTCAAATTATGTTGTCGAAGCTTGTGGAATATGATTTCCAAATCAGCCAAGTGATCAAAACGTTGTTTGGATTTAACCACCAAATCATCTACATAGCATTCAACAAATTTCCCTAGAAAAGGTTTGAAGATACGATGCATGGCGCGTTGATATGTTGCACCTGCATTCTTTAAACCAAAGGGCATCACCCGGTAACAAAACACACCTTGAGGAGCTCTGAAGGCTGTATATTCCTCATCTTCTGGGGCCATTCGGATCTGATTATATCCAGAATATCCATCCATGAAAGAAAGTACTTCATAGCCAGCCGTCGCATCAATTAAGAGTTCTGTAATCGGAACTGGAAAATCATCTTTGGGACAATACCGATTAAGATCTCTGAAATCGATGCAAACCCTAATTTGTCCGTTCTTTTTCTTTACTGGGACAATATTAGCCAACCACTTGGGATATTGAACTTCTCTGACGAAGTTAGCTTTGATAAGCTTATCCACTTCAGCCTCGATTTTGGAAGCATAGGTTGGGTGTGTTCTTCTCGCGGCTTGCTTGAATCCTCGATGTTCTTTTGGCAAACCCAAATGATGGGTGGCAACATCAGGATCAAGGCCAGGCATCTCTGTATAATTCCAAGCAAAGATATCTTTATTTTTCTTTAGAAAAGAAATATACATCTCTTGTTCTTCAAGGGTCATGGCCGCACTAATTAAAGTGGGGCGTGGATCTTTCTCTGTACCCAGATTTACTTCTCTGAGTTCATCCACAGTGGTAGAGATACCCTCTTCAAATGCTGGAGGAGCATCTCTAAGATCTTCCTCTTCCTCTTCATCATGTGTTATATCTTCCGTTTCTACTTGCAAAGTAGATGAAAAAACGAAATTCTCATGATCATAAGAGATGTCAAAATTTTCACATTTTGAAGAAGAAGCTTCCATTTCCGTCCCTATTGATGAACAACGGTCTTCTTTGGGAAATAAAGAGGAGATGATGGATTGAGAATCGACATCAACATTCACCTCTGGTGTTGCTATAACTTCTTCTGGCCTGATTAGCGAAGTATAGACTTGTTGGATTTCAGCAGACGAAATGAAAACGTCACCACTTATGCTTTCATCATTGCTTGGTAAGTTACCAATTTCTCCCATGTTGTCTGGCTCGATTGCCGTAATTGACATTATGGATCTTTCCATAAGAGTATTTTGATTTGGGCCTATTTTGTCAATTTGACTGATAGGTAACACATAATCTGTACTCACATGTGAAAATGGATTTATTGGAATTTTTTCCAAACCATATGGAGCATTAACTTTGGTAATTTCCTTTATTGTAGATTTTTCTCTTCCCTTCATGTGATAAAATTCCGCCTCAATGTATTGAGACTCACATGTTTTGAACGGGGCCTTATCACCATATAATGTTCCAACTTGACCATCGAAACAGTATTTGAGACATTGATGGTATGATGACGGAATAGCTGCATGCTGATGTAACCAGGGTCTTCCAAGCAAGATATTGAAAGCTGAGTCTTGATCAACAATCATGAAATCTGAATTGGAAACAAGATCTCCAAACTGAGTTCTGAGCGTAACTTCTCCCAGTGGTTCTTGTTCATTTTTATCATATCCTTGCAACATCATGGTAGAAGGAGATAAATCAGATTCTGTGAGGCCCAATCGACGAAGTGTGCGAATGGGCATGAGGTTGACTCCTGAACCATTGTCAATGAAAGCTCTTCGAACATCTATACCATTGACTTTGCCGGATAAGTACAAAGGTTTTATGTGCCCATGCACAACATCATCCTCATCTTTATCAGTAAAAGATATCACTGCATGGCATTCTGCAGGATTATTCTCTATGTGATAAATTTCAGCTGCAGCAATCTCAGCTTCAAACTCTTGAGGACTTGACAAAGCTTCGATGAGTGCTTCACGAAGATCTCTTGATAGATTCAAAGCATCCAAAATTGATAATTTGGCTGGTACTTGGGCCAAGTGTTTCAATATATCATACTTTTGATCTAGAGGCCTGCGTTTCCCAATAGGAATATGTGGTTTAGCAGGTATCTTGGAAGCAGATGCTTTGGAAGCTGATGCATCTTGTATTGAAGTTGGAAACATCTTTGGTTTTGGAAAATTAGACTGATTAGATCCATTTGCTTGCTGAGATAAAGAAGATGGAACCTTTAATCGGTCTTCCAAAATAATTGTGCCAAAGCTGAGTTGGCCATTAGCAAAAGAACTTGCTTGTTCATTTTGAGCTCGCTGAAGGGCTCTACCACGAGTTTCTGCTGCATATAAAGTGCTAGCAGGGGTAGAATTAGAGTAGTGGCTTCGGAAAGATCCACGTCTTCCCCTATATCCTGAACCTCTAGAACTTCCTCGGGTTCCTTTATTTGATACAGGGAATTCAGGCTCATCAAGACTGGAATATGAATCTGTTAATTGAATCATATTAACAGAACCAAAGATCAATTCTTCGTCTGATAAAGACTCTGCCTGGTTGGCCTGTTTAGGCTGTGCCGTTTGGTGGGACGGTGCCCGTGACTTTGAAGTAGATGGCATGAAATCTGCCAGAGTCAAAGACAATTTAGGCTTTGATGCATACTCATCTTCTTCTGATTCCTCTTTCTTCTTTGAATTACGCTGCCCTTTTGAGGATTTGTCCTTTGATGGAGGCTTTACTGCAGCTTTTGTAGGAGACACAATTGGCTTCTTCAATTGTGTTCGCAAAATGGAATGGGTCCGATTGATTGTCTTTCTGACCATCCAATCATCATATTTTTTCGCAGTTTTGCTTTTGACTTCCTGCCACTCGCCTCCTTCCTCTGGATCTGTAGCGGTAATACATGCTACATGAGCTGAAGAACCCTTCAATTTGACTTGTCCCAAGTCAACCATCTTTTGTAGGAGGTCTTTAAAGACAAAACACTCCTGGATGGGATGTCCCAACATTTGATGAAAGGGACAATAATTGGGACGGTCTTCATCTCCTTCCATGTTTGGTCTCTTCGGCACTGGTAATTGAACCAAATTATTTTCCAGAGCTGAAATGAAGTAACCAGGGACTTGCTCACTTCGGAAAGAGTATGTTTTACTCTTCATATCCTCAAATTGTTTTCGTCGTTGATCTTTTTGATCATTTGGACGAAACAGCCTTTGTTGTTGGCGTTCAGGAGGTGGAGCCCTTCGAGAAGATGAAGGTTTTGAAGTAGAAATAGGTACAGGTGCCTGTTTAAGCATAACTGTAGCAGTTTCTGCTTTACCCATTCTTCTTCCTGGAGCTGATGGAATTACACGAGATTTAACCTTAGCCTGCATAAGGGAATCTTCAATCTGTTGAGCGATTGAAGTAAGGTCTCGAAACCCTCCTGTGTATTTCACAGGGATCAATGGCGTGCGTAATTCGTCACGCAAATTTGCCACACAGATTGGCAATAATTCCTCCTGAGGGAGTGATAAACTCAAGGAATACGTTAATCCCTTCCAACGAGCAATGAAATCAGAGACTCTTTCATTCTCCCTTTGCTTGCAGTTTGTAAGATCGAAAACTGTCGTTTTTGGCAAAGTTGAGCTGAACTGAAGAAGGAATTTTTGACGAAGATCCTCCCATCCGATGACTGACCGGGATTTCAAGCTTGTATACCAGACAAAAGCTGGTCCTTGCAAGGTTCGCACGAAGCATCTGAGTTTCACTGCTTCTTGTTGTTCTGGAGTTCCCATCATAGGATCACAACAAGACACGTAATGCGTCAAATGTTGTTCAGGGTCGCCTGATCCATTGAAAGTAGGGAAAATAGGGTTTCCAAAACTGGATGGAGGAGAAATTGAATCTACCCATTCAGGGTAAACTTTCTTTTCAGGTTGAACTTGCGCCCGTTTCCCTTCCATAGTTTCTAACCGAGCTGTTAATGACTCAATAGTAGTTATTAACTTTTGAGAAACGTCAGGTTGAACTTGGTTTTGGGTAGGTGCAATGAATGGAGCTTGGACAGCCGTGGAGGTTGGTGCTGCAACTAATGGTAGTGCTGCCAACCGTTGTTGCGTTTGACCCGTAGGATTAGACCTCTGTGGGTGTACTGATAAAGGAGGATATTCCTGATCCATCTCAGTAGTTACAACAAATTCCTTCGGCTGTCGGACTTCAGCATTCTTAAGAAGAAGACTACTCTGAAGTAGTTCTGCATTCAACCTTCTTAATTCTTTCATTTCTTCCTCCTGTTGTGCAAGCCTTTGCTCTAATGAGAGCGATTGACCTCCTTCAGAGGAAGGGTGAGAAGTAACCTGATTCTTTCCTTTCCCCTTATTGGATCCTTTTCGGAGAGGGGGAAGTGGGTTACTTGAAGGAATACCCAAATTTTGGGTAAGCCTTTGATTACGTGTGCGCACACCTTCTTCATTTAGGTCTGTGTGCGCAACTTCTTGAGCAGGAACCTCTTCATCTGATCCCTCTGATTGAGCCTCATCTGGTGAATCAGCAGCAACGGCAGTGATGACATTAATGGATGCATATTTCATGAAATCCTTTCTATCAGCATTTCTATGATATTGTCTCCTTTTATGTCCATGATAAGACATGGCATTCCGTTGACTTGACCCCTCAGGAATTTCTTTGTGAACCGTCACTTGGAAAGAATCTCCTGACATCTTGGCTCTTCGTTCCTCTTGAGGCTTATTCCCTAATCGAGAGAATACTGACTTTCTCTGAGGGAGGGATTGAAGATTAGAAAAAGTCCCCAGTCCGGTGGACTGGGGGTGTTCCTGTTGCTTCTGCTCAACTCCTCGAATTCCATTCGTTGATTCTGAGGGTTGGGTTAGAGAAGTCCCCAGTCTGGCAAGCTGGGGTGTCTCTTGACATGCTATGTCTGAGATCTTCTTGAAATCTCTCTTGATCTTGCGGATCTTAGTTCGGAAATTAGCTGGATGCATTAACCTGTATCCACTTTTATCACCTGGTTCAACAGACCGTTGGATGATTTCCGAAACTTCTGTCATTTGATGACGTGTTTGCTCCAGACGAGAGGCTTGTGCAATATTCTCGCCTGCTTGATGTAGGAGCAATTCAACAACCTGTTCTCTATATACTTGATTTTGAGAGGAACTAGTTGAAGCTTGATCTCGAGCAAGATTTTGATTATGAACAAAGCCCATTGACTGTGGCCGGCCATGGGCAATAACATTGCATGAGACCATTTTCGGCGGGCTTTGCTGACCGGAAAGCACTGTGAAATGTAGTGCTCCGTGAATACCCCATCCTCTGATATGAACATTAGATGGAGCATTGGAAATTAACTGACGCAATTTTCTCAGCGCGCCAAGGCATGAACGTTGAAGGGTTCTCTGTTGCTTTTCAGCCTTCGGATACCGAGAGACTGATAGAGATGCCAAATCAATCTGGCGTTGTAACCCTTCTATTATCTTAAGATGGTTTTCATATTCATCGTAAGATAATACCTTCTTCTTTAATTGACAAAGAGTTTTCCATATGTTAAGACGAATATCATGGATTCCATCATCCGTCAACATCTTTGGAATGTCATACTGTGAATCAGCCAAAGGCCAAAACATGACTGGTACTTCACCTTTTGCCAGTTTTTTCCTCATGTTCAGCATTTCCTCTTTATCATTAAATGAAGATTCTTCTACCTGTTTGGACCAGAGTTGGTGTTTCCTTGTTGCTTCATCGGATTCAACAAGATTGGTAGAGGAATCACTATTCATGCTGGAAGATGAATGACCTAGGGAAGGTTCGGAGAATAACCTGAACCCCAAGCTATCTTCTGATGGAGAAAGAGTTTCACCTGCCGATAGTAAAACTTCAGACATGACTGGTTTTACGTTTGCAAGTGCCTCGAGATAGGAGGGCTTTCTCGTCACTACATTTCCTTCTGAAGAATTTTCGAGACAATGTGAATCACTACTGCGGAGAGGACTTTCGCAGCGAAGTTCATCACCATGAGGAGGACCTTCATGATGGGTTACAGCAAAAGATGATATCTCTTGCTCCTTGGTCTTCTGACCACACAGAGGGTTCCTGTGGTTCTCATCTGAAGAAGAAACTTCAAGATTGACCGAATTTTCATGAAGCAAGTCTTCATGAGGAAGTGTCTGTTGAAGACCTTCGGGATTAATGTTCCTGTTATTGGGAACTGAGGGAGTAGAATCTTGAATTTCGATAGATAAATGTCTGAGGGCTTCAAGAACTCCAGCATCGAGCAAGGCCTTGTTGCAGATTGGCCTTTGATCTCCTGACTGTGCTGGGCGGATCTTTTTCTTAGATGCCTTCTTACTCGCTTTAGAAATCACTTGATGACGAAAGTGATTGCTCTGAGCAGGTGTATGTGCCTGATCAGGAAAGATGGTCAGGTTAGGCTGACGATCATCGCTCAAATCAGGTGTATGTGCCTGACTTGGTTGTCCATATGATATGGGGGAGTAGGCCCCACAACCCTCTTGGACTGGAACAGATGTGTGTGTCTGTTCCGGAGTGAATTGTTGATGTGTCACTCCACTGCTAGGGATAGATTTATGTGTCTGTCCCTGAGATGATGCTGAAGATGTTATGATATCCTGGCAAGCATCCAGAATATTAGCAGGAATTTGCTTCTGCTCTTTCACCATTGATAAAATATGCTTGGTGACTTCAGCCGCCGGAACAGGGATATACGTCCATTCCGGGCTTGGAGTAGGTGTATGTGCCTGCTCCTGTCCTCCTTTTCCTGTCAGTGAATCCTGACAGTACTTAAGTGTGGAGGCAGAGAGTTTAGTCTGCCTCCTGTTTGTCGTCGGGGCTTTCCGACTGACTTCTCCGTGCGCTACCAAACGAGACTGTTGGTAGGCTTGATTAGTATTAGCAGGTGTATGTGCCTGCTGATTACACTTCGCCAAACGCTGTTGACGAGATCCATCATATGTAGTCAGACGAGCCTGCTGACTAACTGCTGATGTATAAGCAGGTGTATGTTCCTGCCTATGGTACTCCGCCGGAATTGCCTGGCGGGATCGGCTTGATGCTGCCAGACGAGTCTGCTGGACAGCGGGATTAAAACGAACAGGTGTGTATGCCTGCTCGTTATTTGCCACCAAGTTAGGTTGGTGGATTTCTCCGGAGATGGCAGGGATGACAACCTGCCTATTATTAACCGGATTCCGTCTCTGGTGATTCATCTTGCCTGCTCGGGTTCGAGGAACCTGAGCTGAATGCCTGGAGCCGGTACCCTCATCATGTTGAGGGTGCACTACCGCACGAGTCTGGCGGCGATTGTTGATGGGAGCCCTTGAGAAGGACTCCTGTCTCTTTGAATTAAGGTCTCGCGGGACCTGCTCATTCACTTCCTCAGAATAAGGGAGTGAATGGAAATTGCGTTCCGGGGATAACGACCCGAAACGGTTGGAGACGGTAGTCAGCACCGCCTGCTTCTTGATTGCTGGTCGCCGTTGTCCGGACGACCAGGTAGAATTGTTAACTTGGAGGGCTTGACGAGCGGCCTCCAGAGTTGGGATAGTACCGTTACGACGGTACTCCTTAACCAGTGCATTTGAAACACAGCGTTGAAGACGCTGAGTTGGTGATGTCATCCTCAGAGCGGATGACGTTCCAGCAGGAGTAGCAGCATTGGTTTTCATGGCAGCAGACCTCACAGTAGAGGTGTTCTCAGCAGCAGTATTCACAGGGGTGAATTTAAGGAAAGCCATTTTTTGTAGAAGATCTTGAAAAAAGAGTGCCTGTTCCATATAACAGACATAATCAAGATGAATCCGGCTACTGCATCTTTTGGATGATCATATGTCAATGATTGCCTTGTTGGCCCAAGGGGCCTAACATCTAAGAAGAACATCACTTTATCTTGGTTAAGGATTCACGTCGGGTTCACCATTTTTTGTTTCGCGCGGAATCCGGGGATGACCTCCTGGACGGGAGATTCAAACGTTCCGATCGGTTTCTAACGGGTTTGTTCGTAGAACCGGAAACATCCAATGATTCCACATCCGTTTGGACCTACTTTCCAAAGGCAGGCGCTCATTAGCTTGTGGGCTAAATGAGGCTTAGGAATTTGCATTGGTCGAGAGGATGGGAGGTCGGACTCATCACACCTTTTTGAGGGGAATTATTGTCTACTCCGGGACTCTCTTTATAGATTTAAGTTAAGTTCGTGAATCCTTATTACATTACCAAGTATAAAATGAGCTTTCCTTTAGTTTTAACAATCAATGATTAAATATGCAAGAAATTTAGAGAATCTTTTATATGTATTCGAGGTCCTTCATCAATATAGAATCATCTATATTTGTTTAGAGATTCTTGGTCAATGGTATCCTTCAAAACATATATAAAAAGTCTCTTGGTCATTTTGATGACCAGGCTGGTTTTAAAGCCACTCAGTGGGGCACTTGAAGTTTATCGTCATTCAGAAGGACAGAGATTATTTCAATGTTGGGATCGAACCCATGAATGGGCTACCTACGTATCCTTTGTTTTGAAAAAGGAATCAGAACCCACGTAGTTCGAGGAATGGGATATGATGTTTTATGATTGATGGCTCAAAGATGAATGTCATAATTACTTTTACACTCTAAGCTCACGTGAGTCATGCTCGGTGTGAGAAACAAGAGGTATTGGTAAAATTTAGACAATTGTGCCATAAAAGATGCAATCATAAGAATTTGTTTTGGGGCTTATGTATAGATGACTGCCCAGATAGGTGAAGGTTTAGGATTTACTTTTAGGAAGAAAATCCATGAACAGGGTCCACAAAGTTATATGTGCTTCATGGAGATTTGAATACTCTAATCTTGGGGCTTACTCCTAAGGAGGATGCCCAAATTAGGAGGGGACTTATGATTGGGTTTTATTCCTGAAAAGGAAACCCAAATCAAGGGGAATTTATGACTGGTTAAGAGAAATTTTAAGAGACTTGGGGCTTACTCTTAAGAAAGAAGCCCAAGGTTATGACTGAGTCTTTATTCCTGAAAAGGAGACCCAGGTTAGGGATTAAGGTTTGGGGCTTACTCCTGAGGAGGATGCCCAAGATTAAAGGACTTTGATTGGGGCTTATTCTTAAGGAAGATGCCCAAGGTTCATGACTGGGACTTATTCCTGAGAAGGAAGCCTAGGTTTAGGGGACTTGGGGCTTACTCCTGAAAAGGAAGCCCAAGGTTATGACTGAGTCTTTATTCCTGAAAAGGAGACCCAGGTTAGGGATTAAGGTTTGGGGCTTACTCCTGAGGAGGATGCCCAAGGTTCATGACTTTGATTGGGGCTTATTCTTAAGGAAGATGCCCAAGGTTCATGACTAGGACTTATTCCTGAGAAGGAAGCCTAGGTTTAGGGGACTTGGGGCTTACTCCTGAAAAGGAAGCCCAAGGTTATGACTGAGTCTTTATTCCTGAAAAGGAGACCCAGGTTAGGGATTAAGGTTTGGGGCTTACTCCTGAGGAGGATGCCCAAGATTAAAGGACTTTGATTGGGGCTTATTCTTAAGGAAGATGCCCAAGATTTATGACTAGGACTTATTCCTGAGAAGGAAGCCTAGGTTAGGGGACTTGGGGCTTACTCCTGAAAAGGAAGCCCAAGGTTATGACTGAGTCTTATTCCTAAAAAGGAGACCCAGGTTAGGATTCTCTCATCTTAAAGGATGAGGTTGAATGAATGAACTCTCAATCTTTGGTGACATAAAGATGTTTAAAATCATTAGGTTTTGAGAGATATTTCACATAATTCCTTTCAGATAAGGATGTAAAATCAAGAAATCATGCCATAAATGGCTTTGAAGAGTATCTTGAAGACTGAATCTTGAATAGGAAGGGTGAAATGGCTTAAGAGGGGTGAAAAAGGGCAAGATGGGCACCCAAAAAGATAGGGGCGCGCAAGTATTGAAGGTCGCGCAAGTCCTGCGGCGGCGCGCAAGTATTGGTCGCGCAAGTATACTTGCGCGACATAAGGGATACTTGCGCGATTTTCAATCAGAGTTGAATTACTTGAGCGACTCTTTATTAAACCCTTTCCCATCCTCTTGAGGTTCTTCCAGAAGAGGGACGCGCAAGTTATATTGAAGGAATTAAGTCGGCGCGCAAGTGTTTGATAAGTTTCAACACTTAGGCCTTCCTTCTTCCCTTTAGATCTTCCATTCTAGGTAAGAAATTACCTTAGAAGTGTTCTGGAAGCTTTGAGAAGAGACTTGGGCGTCGGGAGCTTTGATCCGAGTTTCTGGGAAAAGATCTCCTTAATGGGGGGCCCACAGGGTCTATTTATAGGCAAAAAGAAGACCCCGGGCGGTTATTGGGCGGTTATCAGATCTGTCGCGCAAGTCCCTTGCACGACCATGAGGGGTCGCGCAAGTGTTGAGGCGGCGCGCAAGTAGACTTGCGCGACCAAGATGGAACTTGCGCGATACATGGGAAATGTTCTCCTTTTCTATCCCTTTGTCGATTTATGATGTTTCTTCAAAGGATTAATCACTTTTAGCTCAGATATTCCCTTTTCCGAACTTTAGATTCCGTGACGAAAGGAGCGTCAACAGAGATATGCATGAAATCTATCATGTTTCTTGGATACGACATTAATTTTCAAACCCATATCATGTTTTTAACCCAATCGGGTTGAGTTGGAGGTGAAGCATCATTAAAAGAGCACCTTATTTAGATTGTGGATCACATCATGAATGTTCTCTATGGCTGGTCTTTTCCTTTGGTATGGGTGCTATGGAATCATGGGAGCATATAGGATGGGACATGGGAGAGGGAGTCCAATATATAATCATAGTGGTTGGTGTTTTTCAATGATTCTTCTTCACCACACATGTAAGGGAAATTTAGAGATGAATTGCATTAAGGGGGTAGTTTGTAAGAACTCAGATCTTTATTTGAGGTATGGATCTTTATTTTGTGTTTTTAAGAGAAAACCAAGAAAACGAAATTTTTTAATTACACACCTTGTACTTATGAGTACACACAATTTTTTTGGGTACTATGTATAGTTGTGTACTATCCATGTAATGTCCAAGTACATGGTTGTGTGGTGACATAGTAGACTGCCAAAAGTTGGGGTTGATTGAGGCTAATACACAACATATACATTTAATGAACACTTATTGTATTTTCTTTTTTTTTTGAAGAATCGGAGCGCTGTCACGTCTAATGTATATAATATATTTTTCTCCCATAAATTAATACTAGAGTGCAAATAAATGTCCACAAACTTTGAACCCCTCCCGGTTCTCCATCAAAGCTCCAATTGAGACATCGTCGAGTGTGTTGGAATCCCATCAGTGCGTTCACATTTCTCATAGATTCTTTCTTTCTGATTGTTCCTCTCTCATGAGTTATCATGGGATGATTTTTTTACCCATTTTGTAGAAAAACATCTTTCTTGTCCAATTCAAGGGCTGATGTTCCAGAGTATTGATCATACAACATCAAGTTAGGTGGGTTGTGCCTTTCGTTGTTCATCTTTGGATTATAAACTCTAAAGTGTCGCATACCCATGATTAGGGTATTGGTTGATTTGGAATTTAACCCAATTATTTATCTAAAATGGTTTAATTGTTTTAAAAGGTGTTGTTCCATATGTGTAAGGTTAGATTCCTAGTTTATAGGACACCCCATGGGCATGTTTACCTAGTTTTACTATTTATATCTGTTTGTCCTAGGTTTCCAATGAGTAATACCTTGATTCCATGCCTTGAATTGTTTAGGATGGATTTCGATTGATTATATGAATTTCATGTGTTATTATTGGGAATGTTAGCCATGTAGTAGTTATATATTAAATGTTTTGTCTCGTTATGATATGCACACTGTTTTTTCTAATGGACTCTGGGAGCCTTAGACCAGGAAAACTATAGGGGTTTCCATGTTTATTTACAGAATACCATGAGAGCCTTGGTTTTGACTTTGACATAGGGATATTGACTATGAGAGCTACTGAGGAGGTCATTTATTATTTATTTATGATATGTTTACTCAGAGAGGTATTGAACATTACACCTACGTAGAGGTCATTTAAAAATTATTAATGCCATGCTGACCAAGGGGTATTGAATGTGAGAGTTTCCTAGATGGTTGTTATTTAATGAGTTGGTGTTGTGTTGAACCAAACAGGGTTAGACTATGAGAGGTTTCCCAGAGGGTTTCTTATAAATTATTGAATGATTGTGATGATTCTTCCAAGCCAAGGCCCAAGCATGGACTCGGTCTTACTTGATTGTTTAGATGGTCTTGTAAGACATCTGTTTTTTTACTATTACACTGGGGGATATAGATCATATGATAGATCCAGAGATTACATTATAAATTTTATTAAATAACTGAAAAATTTAATGTAATGTAATTGAAAACTGTAGGATTGTTTACTTTTGAGTACTTCTATGTTTATTTCTTTATTTTTAATATTGCCTGTTATATATATTCATTGTCAGCTAGGAATGAATTTTTTGGAGGATTCCTACTGTGATTCATCTCACACCATCTTTTGGTAATGATTTGGACCCAAAAAAATTATATGTATATACGTATAGATAATGGAAAGCAACCTTCTTCATCAGGTACATGATTGATGTTGGAGTTGGATAGCATGGAACCAAGATGAGGCTTGTGAGTCTACGGTAGTTTACTTGTTTTATTTTGTACTTGGTATTTTTTTTTTCCAGCATTGTGATTTATTTGGTTACTTTATTAGATACTTATTCCATGCATAATCTATATATTCTCCAGTTTTTATATTACTATCATTATTCCATTGTTTAATTCTATTATATGGTATTACTGCTTCAACTATTATTTACTATTTGTTATTCTTCTATGTATACTCTTCCAATGAGGGAATAGTTTCCCCATTATCAAACCTTTGTAAAATTATCAATATATATATATATAAGAGAATTGGTAATAATATGTGGATTACTACTCTCTATTGTATCTGATTGAGATCTGAGGTTTACCATGAGGTATTATTTAAGCATTTAACAGGAGTTTCATACAATGTTAAATTTTCAAACTAGTTATCACCTTCATGTGGATAGTTAGTTTAAGAGAAACATACAAACACTAGAGGATACACTAAAATATTGTTCAGTGTATTTCCATGGATGTTGGTATCAACACCTTCCCCTTGTGGAGTTCGTATATACCAACTGTTTCTATTATGTCAATCATATTCTACTTTTTGAGGCTCTATATTTGGAATTGTGTCAAACTCCAACATTCTTGGATAAAGTTGGACAATAAAAACTAGTGGGATATAACATAATCCAAGAGATAATAGAGAAGTATTAAACCATTAGTGTCATATGAAATTCTCAAAAAATTATAGAATCTATATGTATTCAATCGTCAATGAGGCCTGGAGATTGAGGATAAAGATAATGTTTTACTTTTTATATCCTCATGGATGAAATTCATGAGGTTTATGAATAAGGGAAATCTTAATATAAGATACCTTTACCTCTTTTATATCCTTGATTTCATTGAAGTTGTATCATATCATATCTCAAGTACATGATGTGTTCCATGTATCTCCCTTGAAGACGTACATATCAGACCCCTCACATGTATTGAATCATGAGGTGGTTCCCTTGGAGAAAAAATATTTCATATGAGGGGATTCATGAGAAGACATTATATTTTAGGGAAAAATTTCTACAAAATAATACAACTAATCGAGTCAAAGAATAATTGTTAAACCACACTTTTAAAGAGGAAATAAAGGAACTGAAACAGGTGATGAAACAAAAGTACCCTCATCTATTTCAGGGTATGAAATGAAATTTTGAGGGTGAAATTTTTAATGGGGTAAATAATATAATGACCGAAACATTTAAAAATAAATTGTTTTAAATAAATATATTCTTTATTAAGTTATGTCGTTATAGAAAACAGATGCATTACAATGGTCATTTTATACCATTATAAAATGTATCCTATAAGAATTAAATTATATTTAAACATCAGAATTGTTTATAATATGGTCATTATATAGTTAAAATTAATATTATTATATATTAATGGTTATATTAAATTCTAACTAACATAGATGGAAGAACCAATGACCTCAAACAGTAAGATCGTACCCTATGAAATCAATTTATTAAAGATTATGAGGAAGATTGTATCATTAGAATCTCCCCTCATCCAATCTCAACCTAAGATTCAACAATTAAAATATGAAAAAAGTCATTTAAGAGATAAATTCAATCTTATCGAGATCACATCTGAAACCGTGTTCATCAAAATACCCTAATATAGTACTATCATTGCACACCTTTCCCTCAGGGCGTTCATGAGCGTAATAAGGGGTTATGTATCTAGAGCCTAGTAATATGAATTTATATATATTCTTTTTAATGAAATAATTATTATATTTATCTATTTTTTATTATTACTTCACATATATATGTAAATTATTATATAAGGAGTTTTATAAAAATTATATTTTGACACAAAGAAACAAAAATTTATTACTCGGAAATATATAGTTTCAATTATAATATTTTTTTGATAAATTCAATAATTTTTTGAATAAATGTTATTTTAAAGAAATATTCTTATTAAATATTATTTAATTAGATATAAATGGTAATATAATTTATTGAATTCCATTGTAATTTTTATACGAGTCTGAAAGAAGTTACTGTCTTAGAAAAGAGTATTTTCTGATAAATAGTGATTTAAATTATCATATTTATAGAATTATATTAGTAAAATAAATATTATTTTTGAATCAATCATGTTGAAATTATCCATTTCTTGTTTTTTATAATTTCATAAGACATTGGAAATTTTGGTAACAAGTTATATATGTTATAAATATGCAATATGTTTTTTGACGTCATAATACCCCAAAAGTATTGTAATAAATACTATACAAGGAATACATTACCATAAATATATTTAAACATTAAAATACTTTTTAAAGGTATTTGATTAGTTTTACAAAACAATAATGAATCCTCCAAAACATATGTTGTATTTACGGTTTTAGAAACCATTCTTCAGGAACATGACCAATTTCCACATCAAAAATGGAATTATTTTAATGATTTTGATTATTATCCTAATAAAATAAATTAAACTACTTCTATTTTGTATAAAACATGGTAAAAATACATTTAAGGGTTTTTTATTTTGATTATTTTATCACATAGAGTCCAAAACCGGTGTTTTCAAATTAATAAAGAAGTCCCCTCTCTTTTTATATAAATACCCATGAAAACACCCATTACTATTAACTAAAAACCAATTTTAATGATTTTAATATCCATATACCTTTATAAATCCCTCACATGGTGTTCTCAAGATATTAATAAGATCATAATGAGCTTTTAGAAACACTCTATCGAGGTATGGGATTATCTCCCCATCCTTTTTATTCAACAAATTTATTCATACTATGCCTTTTTATTTCGAATTGTTTATGTTTTAATATTTTTTTACACAACAATTTACGTTTATTTTGATTCAAAAGTAATGATAAACCACCTTTAACTCTCATTAAACCCTTCATTGATCTTTATGGAACACCTATTACGCATTAAAAATTATCCCATTATTTTTCAATCTAATATTTTGTGTTTCAAATACCCATCACCATTTCTAGTAAGTGGTATTAAACTATATATAATTTTCATCAATTTATTTAGTATTTCTACATATATAAACCACACTCTTTAATCAATGGATTATACATGATAAAATATGTTCTTATGTTGCATGATCTACATGGCACAAAAATGCATGTACAAATTATGAATGTGATGGGTGGTCCCAGAATTATATAGTACTCTAATGTATTGGGTAATGTTTTTATCTCATGAGATACTAGGTATGATGGATGTGAGTTTATCCAGATCACACTATCTTCTAAGGAATGAATTGTATTATTTCCAACAACAATCCATACATATTTATTGGGGTGAATAAAATGTGAACTGAGGGAATCATCTCTAACAACGTACACACATTTGAGGGGTAGGGATCCTAAGATTGAAAATAAAGTAATATGATCATTATGATTATTCATATAATCAATAATTTCTTCTTCATTGTTTCCTTCACGCCATGTATGAATCACCTGCACTTGGCCACTCAAAGGGATATTAATAATAATTAATTACTTTTGTCATGTTATTATCTTACTAATCTCTTACTTATATTTCTATCTCTAACCTTTATTATACAAATTCAAATATTACCCCATGAAATTTTAAAATATAAATTGAATTATAAGGTCATGTTATGGAGTTTTAAATTAATTTTATTGTATCACTATTTGAAGTAATTGTGATGTGTTTCTAATTAACCAATTCAGTAGACCTCTTGATCTTTAAGGATATTATTATGTGTAATAATTCATAAATTAATGTTTATAAAATATATGGATGGTAATAAGTGATTACTCAACGATAAATTTACAATGTTGAGGGAAGTTAATCCCATTGACTGATGGGTGTTTACCGCATAGATGACTTTGTGATTGAGATAACTTTAAAGGGGTCCCTCTCGCATAACAATACCTAGGATACCCAAGTGGGTTCCCTAGTGACATTTTAACATTAATTAGAGGGGTTAATTATAAAATGGATTTCTATCCTTATAGATGTTATATTAAAACCCAAATTGACAATTTGGGCATCTTATTTCAGTAATGGTTATAGGTTGTGCACTTGAGAGGCTATCCTTCTTTTTGTGAGATTGTATTAGAACTATGTCCAACCCTAGTGAGATGTTATGGGATTTAGTAGTTCACACTAAGATGTATTATATACATGAGATTTCTAGGATGTATTAGAAATTAAAAAATCACCATAATCACTAATCAAAATATGAATCACCCACACTAAAAAAGTACAAAAAAATCACAGAATGAGAAAGCAAATAATGAACACCACCTTTAGGTGGTTAATGCACTCAACCTATTTCTATTGGAGAATACTAACAACTATTTTTTATTACCATAAGTAAAATATTTAAAAACACTATAGCATAATAATCTAGTGTTATAATATTTAAAAATTCAGAACATTACTACAATTTACAGTAGATGGTCCCACATTCTTTTATAGAAGTTCATTTTTATTCAAACAAGTAGCATTGAATTCTATCATTTTCGATCAAGAATACATTTACATTTCTATTCAATTGAGGCTTCCACTAACCCATACATCCGATATAGTATATTTTTTATGATAATTAAATACCATAATACACAACATTCATCGTATGTTGGAGAAAATATGCCGGTCTAACCCATCTATTGAAGGTTTTTGTTGTCGTTATTTTGACAATGACCAAGATAACGTTGAGAGACTAAAATATCAATGAGTAAACTTTTAGTGACTTAAATAAACTACATCATGATTCCAAGAACCACCCACTTGAATATTTCTTAATGTAACCTCATCAGAATCCTCCAACACATTGGTAATATCCAATTATATTCATCCATGGACATTTTCATGATGTTTATCTTCATCTTCTTCAGTATAGTCCCACTAACATTAAAAGATCCCTTAATATTTCACGGACCAAAACCTTTGTGAATATACCATGTCGAAATTTTTTATGATATTCTATAGAATACAAACCTTTTCGTTAAATAGAATATCTGGTCGATTTGATTCATTCTTACATGAAATGTTGGATTCTAATAAGGTTTATAGAACTATGATTTTTATAAAATTACACTTTTATATAAAATGGTTTTATGAGTTCCTTCAAAAGTGAATTAACCTAATCAAGTCCATTACATATTAGATGTCTATAACATACTCTAATTTAGTCGTAGAAAAATCTACCACTAGTTATATTCTTGAAATCTAACTTATCTACATTCCACTAATGGTAAACGTGAAACACATTTCTCTATTCAATGTTTTTGAATCACTACTAAAATCATCTTCAAAAAATCATTGTAAAGGATCATCTTCCCCAAATTAAAATTTCATATATGCTAATCCTTTCTGCTATTGGATGATCCACATCAAAACTTCTCAATCCTCTTTTCCAAGATTAGATGTGAATTTACTTATCACTCCCACTACAAACCTAATGTCTAGTCATGTAAAAACTATCACATAGATCATGTTTCTAGAATCTAAATCATATTTCACATTCACCATTTACAAGACCTGATATTTCTTTAAAGGTTCATATGCCTTAGATAAAACATAGTGTCCAATGAGAGGAGTTCTAACAGATTTATATCTGGACATATGAACTCATTAAATGTTATTCTAGATGTATTCTTTATGTGATAAAATCAGAGTAATATATTTTTGATCCCATTGATAGGTATATTATTTGAAATTTTCTATCTTTGATTTCACCACCACTATCATATCTTAAGAAAATCATTTTTTTCTACTTAACAAATCCACCATGGATTTCCTTTTTAAAAATGCATGGAAAAATATTATTTATTTATAATAATATAAACTCATATCATCCTCATTAAATCAACAATGAATGTGATAGAGTTTCAAGATACTCTATATGATTTATCTAATGAAATTCCACAAGAATTAATTTGAATCTAATGTAGCATCTGGAATCATGGCTTATGACCACTCATATTCAATGAAACCCTCTTTTTTAAAATCACATAGCTCTCACATCTTCCAATAGTTGTATAATCGAGATTCATAATTCACATCCCTACTATATCATTCATGTACATATCACTTTGGTGACCCGGTATCCACTTCTAGACATATGGACTTTCAGAGGATGAAATTTCAAAAATTTCAATCATGTCCAATCTTCTAGTAATATTACATCATCTATTGTTTAATCCTTATTCCAAATCCATAGATCCCTCAGTCACTTTCTAGAATCCATTGTTGAAAGTAGATCTTAATTCGTCATCTTCTAACTAATCCCACCAAAATTAGATTCCTCTAGAGACATTGTGTGTGTATTAACACTTTCAATTGAATAATATTATCATTATAAATATATAGATTTACTTATTCCTTTCCAACCACTTCTAAATATTCATTATTTTCCTGAAAAACATTCTTAATGCTTTTAGGTACATCGATTATCATCCATCACTGGTAAACTTATGAGTGGAATGATGTACCCGATTTATCCACCGAAGAAACTATCTGATTATGTATAGTGAATCGTAGATCAATATCATATTTAATTTAATTAAATGTGTTTAAACATATATAAGTTTTACTTTCTTAGTTTTCTTTATGATTTTCGAAATTCCTATAAAGTTATCCTCTCTAAATAAAATTCTAGTAAGTAAGTCATGGACCAATTGAAATTCCATAAAGCTTCTCTGACATATTTTATTTGGATTATCGATGATTCTTCTGAGGATTTAAGAATGCCCTTCCATTAATATTCACTAAAAAGATGGATGGTTCTTGGAAATATCTTCTCCTATGATCCTCTTTGAGGATCAAATTCCAAATGTCCTGAAACACAATATCTTAATTTCGACCTGAATTTATTATATTAGTACCAATTCTTTCCTATTATTCCTATAATGAAGAAAGCAATAGTTTATCCCACATATCACCTAAAATAGTAACTTTTACTAACTCAGGTTGACTTCAAATAATGAATAAATCATTCACATTATTTTTCATTAACCTGCCTTTTGGTTACATTCATAAAAACAAATTCATCATTGGTAACACATTTTTTAAGGCTATTAGTTTTTCAAACATCTCTATATGGGACTCTATAAGTTAGTTATGGTCTTATTCTCCTTAGTATTGAAGGCAAAATTATATTCAAATGACATCCTTACCATGACTAATTCTTGTTTGTCCAAATTAACCATTATCCTTTCTCTATCTTTTTTTATCTCACCTAACATAAGTTTGAGATCCTGATGGATGAGATTTTCATCTATTTGTATCTTCCCAAAAACAAAGTAAATTATATTGAACTGACTAATTTGAACCTTTCCTCCATCCTTTTTTCGTATCTTCCTATGATAGTAATACCAACTAAAATTAATACTGACTCTGAGTCAAGTGACAATGTAACCAGATGTAAAAAGTGTATCCATCCAAATTATCCTTTTGATATCACATCTTGGGGGAGAATACACCTGAAATTTGATACAAACACTATATAGTAGAAACATGAGTTCACTAGAAATTTTAATCCACTGGTAGTATACCATAGAAAAATTTGAACAAATGGATCTTCCACTTATGTCTTAGAGAAATAGAATTAGGATGTCAAGCATCACCCTAATCACTACTAAAAATATGAATCAAACACACTCAAAAATGAAAAATATTATTCAAATGATATGAATTTCATGAATGAACACCATTTTTACATGGTTCATAATTTCATTCGACCTCTATGGAAGAACACTAAAAACTCATTGTATTACCAGAAGTAAAATATTTATAAACATTGTAGCTTAATAGTCCAGTGTTACACTTTTCATAATTCAAAACAATACTAAAATTTTCAGCAGTTGGTCCAACCATTTAATATATAGGTTCATTATCAAAATAATATGTATCACTGGCATCATCTATTTATGGTCAACCATTCGTTGTCTTTACTATTTAGCTGAAGTTTCCACCTACTCAAAATTCATAAAGGTTATACTATTTATGAATCCTATAGACCATCTGATATAAAATTCATTATAAATTTGTGAACATTTGGTGTTCTAGACCATCAACTGAAGGTTCTTATTTTTTTCTATTTTGATAAGGACAATGTCAACATATAAATACTAAAAATCTGATGAGTGATCTTATGTTGACTTGAAGGAAAATCTTCATCATCCCGAAAAACCCTTTGGGTTTAGCAATGATACCTGATACTTTGTGACACCATGGTAAATAACCATTGGGATCATTGATGATGTTTAATACTTTATATTTCCTTGAGGTGATTCCCCCTTGGGATCAGTGATGATTATTAGTGACTATTGGAATGATTATGATTACCTATTAGGGTTCAGTCATTGGCCCTAATGAATATAGAATACCCGGAATATCACTTAGGGTTTGGTGATGACACTTGGTGATTATTTATCACCTAGAATTAACTCCTAGGGATCATCAATGACACCTAATGATTATATAATGCTCATGATTACCTTATGTGGTTTTGTGACGATTCTTAATGACTATTTATCTAATTATATTACCTCCTTGGGGATAATTAGGAGGATGATGCTACATGATTTCCTAGGATTATATCCTAGGGATCGATGATGATTCCTCCTGTTAATGGATCTCTAAAGATTACCTACTAGCAATTTGTGATGATTCTTGATACTACAGAATATCTTAGTCCATACTCATAATAATCATCAAAGTTTCTTATTATTGGTTGGAATGATTATATTATGTTCTCGATGATACTATAGCATTGGTTGAAGCAGGTTTCAGTCATTAAAGGTGCCATGGTAAAACCCATGGATTGAAAATGGTTATTTATTTATGATTATATGGTTTATTTATAAAATAATGAGCATATCACTTGTGTATATTTCATTTATTGATTATATTTGGTGATGTCCCTAAAAGTACTAATTCCCTCCACTGAGAAAGGGGGTTGAATCAGTATAAGAAAATTTTTACAATTTATTTTCATAAAAAATAATCCTTTGTGACTAGTAAAATAAGGGTCCACTCAAAATAGAAATAACTCTACCATACATAATCATAATGAAAATGAATGATCATGGTACATGAAATTTTTACATGGTCCACATCCAATGTGAAATATTACACCTTTTCATGGATAATTACCCCCTAACAACAGATTCCCTTCACTATAAGCACAATATATTTACAATTACAAGAATTAGTGTGGAATCTAACCAGACATGTCAATATTCATACACAACATCCTAGATTTTCAATGCAGTACAAAATATGATTACAATATGATGAATATCAACAAATAAACATGTTTCCTTTATAAATAAAGGGTAAATATCTACTTCCAAAAGACACTAGAATATGTAGGAAAAAATTTCTCACACTTAATATTTGAATTGTGTAGTATAAATATTATTAAATTCAAATATAAAATCTGAAAACCATGATATTCATCAGATGTTGACCTCAAAATCTTCAACCTCTACTTAAAACTCATCCTTTTCATCCTCTCACTCACACAGTAGAAAAACACATGATATTTTATTTCACACAAATTCTACACATGCATTTGAAATTTTTTCATATATCACAATGAATAAGAACATGTATTCATAAATATCCTATTATCTACAAAACATTACTTATCCATCGTAACTATATCGTATCCGTATTATTTCCCTTTTTAAAACTAATTAAGACATAACTTTATTCTCCTAAAGAAATGTCGTATTCTCCTTCAAAACATGTTTAAATAATGTATTAAAAACAAAATTCCATGAATACAAAAGCATTTAAAAATTTCTAAGAATCATCATAATAATTTATCCTTAGAATATTAAAATTCTATGAACTAGTGCAATTTCAATTTTTATATACTCAAAAATCCAAATCAACATCATCACAAAATCAGTTACACGAGTCAATCCAGATACATCACACAATTGGATACATGGATCATTTTATAAAGGTGGTCATTATGATATATTGTAGCATTTAGCTACGTGAATTCATTTATGTAGATTAATTGACTTCATGATTTTCTTTCGTCGCTAAATCAGCCATGTGGATGAATATCCTATGTAATTTTCCAATGTAGTAGAAAAGGCTACATGAATTTTCACTTCACAAATTTAGCTATGTGAATATGGTAAATTCCATAGTTCACTCTAATTTAGTCAGAACCACTACAGCCAACCTCTATCCCTTCTCAAAAACACCTTCTAGCATCATGAAACTTTATTCCATGATATATAAATCTATACAAATTAGGTCAATCTCCATTAAAACTAATGAACACCTTAATAATGGTTGTCAAAAAATAAAATAACCCAAAACTCACCAAGAATAATGGGATCAGTATGCTCTCTCAATCCAAGCCATAAATCCATTAGGTTATTCAATCTCATATAATAGATTTGATTATAAAATACCTCCTTATTAACCAAGTCACAACAAAATAATCATCATATAACAACCAGTATTAATGAAATGTATCCTAACAACACACTACAAGAAAATATAGTTTTTTGAAGATATTTTTATCCCTTTGTGAAAACTATGATTATGATGCGTTACTTAAATGACTCTACCTCTCAAAATCACCACACCCCTTCATCAAAGACTTTCATCCTCATATAAATATATGATATAACGTACTTTGGGGGTCAGAAGACAATGAAAACTTAATTGAACTAGGAATCATGGACATTCAATTTCATCCTTAACTATAAAAATATCAAACATGGAATGTCTTTTTTAAATATATCACAAAGATTATCCTTTATCCTAAAAATAAAAGTTTGATTTTTCCTAAATCCACATTATCATGAATAAAATGATATATAATGTCAATATTTTAAGAATGAGTGTGTTGAAATATATTTTTTGAAATATATATAGACCTTTGATTATCAAAAAAATTATTCAAGGAACTTTGAACATCGACCCACAAATATGATAGCTTAACAATAAACCATAAAGCCTATGTAATTGCATGAGTGGCCACTACATACTACGATTCTTCTATACAAAGTGTCACTAAAATTTTCTTCTAACTATAACATCTAACATAAAAATCGACAATAAAAATCACTCAATCTGATGTGGATCTACTATCTATACAGTCTCCCATTGAATCTACATCAGTGTAACTAAGAAATTCTAGATCTTCACTACATCTAGAAATAAATCCCTAATTCATTATACCAATTACATACTTAAATATTATTCTAATTAAAAGCATGTGATACTCCTTTGTATCACAATGATACCTTATACATATAGTCACTATATAGTTAATATAAGGTTTGGATGCTCTGAGATACAATATTTTACCAATAATACTTCTATATTTCTTCTAATCAATACATATGTCTTGTTAATATATTCTCAACGTTGTTCCAACTGATATAGGTGTATAAAACCCATTTACAATCTTCTGTTCTAATGTTTCTCAATTGTTTTTTGTCATAATATTCTGGTGAAATAAAGACATAATATGTGTTTTACTCAATTTCATATCATGAAAAAATGTTTAGTTCCCCCATCATATACATCTCAAATGGCTTCTATATTTTTTTTAATTCCCCACATAAAAAATTATTATTATTTGGAAAACATAGTTTATCTACATATACAATCAATATCATTGTGTCTGAGGAATGCATTATCATGTAAAGGGTTGCTAACAATGGTTCATTTTCGAAACCCCATTTTTCTAAAATAGCAAAAAAGTATAGAATACCATTCCATTTGATAATATTTTAATCCATACAAAAAATAATTCAGACTATAGACCATTATTCAATTATTTTAAAAAATTAAACCCTCTGGTGTCTTAATAAATAATTCTTCTTTTTGGTCCCTATTCAAAAAAGTAAACATTACATCCATTTAATATACTTTGCAGTGTTTATGTGCTACCACTAATAAAAAAATTCTTATTGTATCTTAAATCGAAAATGAATAAAAGGTCTATTAAAATTATATGCATACCATTTGAGAATATCATTTTCAAACAATTATATCCTTGTTTTTCATTACTTATCTTTTCCCATTCGTTTTTTTTTTCTAAAGACATGTTTGTTACAATCAAATTTTTAGTTTTTGTTCTAGGAAAAAGATGCTATATAGAGTTCATCACAATTTCATTGAGTTATTCATTCATATATTTCACCCATTATTCTTATTTAATAACCTCAAAAACCCATATAGGTTTCAACCAATGATACAAGAGTTGTTTGGTTCTCAAATCGTAACCTCATTTTGGTTTAAATTTGTGCATTCAACTTCTCTGTTATATTCTCAGTTTCTACATGTTTTTGTAACCATATAAAAAATTTTATATCACCAAATAAACCTTCGTCATCATAATTTTAAATAATTTAATTTGAATATACTATTCATGTTCTAATTTAATCAACTTTTTCAACAATATTTTTATAAATTTGCTCATTTTTCTATAGGATACTCAAAAATATGCTTGAACCAGTTGACTTTTTTCCAATATTTTCCTCAATATTTACATATGAAAACTAAAAGTGATATATAATATCTAATTCGATAATTTATTTCCATTACCAGTAGATAAATATCCAATAAATACTCCATCATCATCCTTTTCTTCAAACATTCCCATCGTACTTATTTTAATTACAATATTTCAAGAACTTCTAAAGAACATGAAATATTTCACTGTGGAATTATTTTGATACCACATTTCATAGGGTGTAGAATATATATCGGGTCTCCAAATACATCTATTTTTAATATTCCCCTTAGTACACACAACTTCTCTCCTAAATTACTTTGAAACGTTATTCTCAACTAGAAATGTTCTGCCCATTTTCAAAAATATCTCCTTCTTCATCTCTACAATACCAATATCTTATGTCGTATAAAGTGTGTTATACTAATTCATGATTCCATGTTTTCTATGAAAAGTGTCAAACACATAACTCATTTATTCTTTAACACTATCATATCTTGGTATTTTGATACAGAAGCCAAACTCCTTTTCAACATGATTTCTATAAACTTTTAACATCATAACCACCTTGGGCTTATTCTCGATAAAGAGAAAATCGGTTATCTGAGTAAAGATATTTACCAATGTAATGGAATAATGATCCCCTCAAGATGATTTTTATATCATATGTCCACAAATCTCTATATAGAAAAATTACAATGGTCTTGTGCAAGTATTATTCCTCTTCTTGTGTGTTTTCTATGATTTATTTCCCCTCAAAATATTCCACTGATTACATCTTGATCTCTTTTCAGCTTGGTTAAATCTATTACCACTTCATGTTGCAAAATATGGATTACTATTATTTTCCCAATATTTTAAAATATTATATTCCATAACATGTTCTCATCTTTCATTCTCTATTAACATGTATTTGAAGGATTTATAATCAATAATAAAGTCCCATTTATTCTACCACCTTTAGTGAATGTTCTTCTATCACATGTGTTTCTAATGATTCATGAATTTATTTTGAATCTTTACTTATTCCGACTATCATAATGTTTTCTATCAATCAACATGTTGTGTTTTGTCCATACAATATAATTATTATTATCAGATTTCAAAATATCATTCTCAATTTGAGTTGTTCCAATGCATTTTGATTTTCATGTAAGAGTCATTACCAAATGTTATTAATCCTCCTCAATGTTTCCCAATGTTCTTAATAATTTTAGAGTCGTTTGTTATGTGGTAGAAACACCAATTATCAAGTATCCATGCATTTTTTCCTTGCTCTCTTTGAAATAAACTGTTCCCAATAATGAAATTTTTTATTATACACATGAACTACTTTCCCATTATATTTTAGGGTGAAATAACTGGGTAATATTTTCATTAATATTTCTACTCCATGCCCCTTTTGATCACATATTCTACCTATCTCCTCAAGATAATAAAATAAAGTTTTATTCATCTTGTATTTAGTTTCTATCTCTTCATGATTTCTTCCATAAACTATATTCTTCTCATTGGAACATATCACCCTGTATTCATTCCTTCTCATGAGTAAAGGCATGTTATACCATAATTTATAATATTTTGACCAATAATATGATGAAACCAAAAATATCCTATAAATCCAAAATTTCCTTACAAAAACTTTTATCTAATAGTATTTTATCTATAATTTCACATTTGGTGATCAGATTTGGTGTAATATCATCATTAATTTCTATTAGAAGCTTCATTAAATATTATTCATTCCTCATTTACACTTTCAAGAAATTTACTACTATTTTTATTGGTTCATATTGGACCTGAATTAAAATATAATCCTACATTTCTACTGTAAATAGTTTCATAACTGTATATTTTAGAATTGGACATTGCCAAAATCTTTTATCATATATGGGAGATTATCCCTAGATATATGTGGATCTTTTGAAGTTCCGTTTGAGAATTTTTATTTTTTTCATGACATAGAAACACTTATATCGTGTCATTGATAATTCATAATCTTTCAAAGTGTGCTTTTATGCATGTTATTTTATCATATTCTCATATGAATTATCTTTTAAGCTATTATTTTTATTTTCGTCTTCAAACATTGTCTCCCTTTAACCCTGATCACATTTTTCATAAACATATATCTTTTTCACATTTAACAACTTCTTATTCTATTTGTTGAACATGGTATTATTATCAATTCATGCCTCGGGTTTTTATTTGATCTTGTCCTCATAGTCTATTGGTATTGAATTATCTTCTCACTGATAGATGAATAATGGGTTTTTTATCACGATCCATAAAACATGAAAACTTTTCATGTGATTATTCATCCGAATCACTACATGATATATGATAAATTTCCTCTTCTTTTCTCATCAATGTTTTTATTTTTATACTTTAAAATTTTTTCTTTCTTCCATATTATTTTCAATCTTCTTTATAATTTTTCCCTACATGTTTCCTTGATTCATTTCATCATTTTAATATTCCTAATCCAATCCTTTATTCTTGGGGTAATTAATTTCACATTACCCATGTCTGTTACATTTATAAAATCTACCATATAATGTACCATTGTTCTTTATTTTTCCCTTATAAACTATTTAATAAATGAATGTGAAAACTCTTTGATATTATTATTTATTATCAGAATCACTTAAGTAGACAACATCTTCATCATTATAAATTTTTATATTCCACGTGGCATCATGATAGATCTTGTAAGATACCATATTTTATCAGCTATGTCTCTCTCTATATTTTTCTTTTTAGGTTTGGTGGTCGAGTCTTATTCGGAGATAGAGAGACTTTGTTAGAAAAAATTACCTAATGTTAGGGTATGTATTCTCATTTTAATTAATGGACTCATAGTATAAATTTCACTAAGTATTAATATGGGTTCTTGGTATTTTGAGAAGCATTAAAAGAGGATTCGGTTATTTTAAAATAAAATGGGATAAAAAATCAACTCTAGAAAATCTACACATCATGTAAATGGATTTAACATTGTGTAATTCATTATGGGTTCTAATAAAATCAATCTGAGGCAATGAATTTTTTGAATAATTCTATTAAAACAATTACATGATGTGTAACCACATTACACATTATGTAAATGCGTGGTCTACAGTTTTAAGCATGATATGAGGATGAAATTCATTCTATTTTGTTTCAGATTATCTTCTCTTGACCCTAGGGAATTCTCTTGGTGATTTTAGAGTGCCAAACTCTCTTCCAAATATTAAATTTTCACCTTCAATCTTGGGTAAGTTATGTTGGTTAGATTTATTAATTGTTCCATTTTTATATCCAACTGTTACGCTGAAGTCCATTGGATGATTAAATTGTTGTCTTTGGTCTTGGTTAGTTTTGATCTAGTAACCTCTTTGAAATCATCCACACCTTCATCCTCATGTTTCTTTACTATTGGAAGCATTTTTTTATCATTGTTTAAAGGTAAAGGGTCTAAATCATAACACTAGGGTTTGATTATTGTCGTGTTTATGAAATATTATGATTACACTATATTTGTGTGATCCCAAAGTGATTTAATAATTGAATGAGATTATTCCTTGAATTTTTGTTATTTCAAATAGAATTTAATTGTCTATTGAATTAATGTTTTAGGATCGAAATTATGATGTAGATGCTCAATATACAAGAGGGGGGGTGAATTTTACACTTTAAAAATTTCATTAAAAAAGGAAGGATATAATTTTAACAATTTTAAACTAAGAAAATTCGCAACACCTCTAACACCAATTGGAGAATTGGACCATGGTTTGAAGTTATAAACTTCTAGTTCTATGCCAATGCTTAAATCTGGAAAGTGATTCTGAAAAAGTAGTTTCAGAAATATGGATCTAGAAATTGAAACTTAACCAAAGATTAAAATATGAGATTCTACCCTAAAGCATATAGAATCTAAACTAATTAGAGTACAAGTGTAAGGAAATATAAGAAGATTATAGTTTCCATAGAATATGAAATGCAGTGGAAACAAGTAGAAAAACTACAAGTAACATGATATATGTCTTTTAACCCAAACAGAAGGGTATCCAACAACCTTGGATAAAAGTCCCTTGATTTATAAATTCAAGAAAGTCTGTTTTACCCACACCAGGGTAATCCCTTGATACGAAGATCAGTATGTCTGTCTTGCTATCCCCACAAGACCTCATCATCAAGGTAGTTGGAACCTCTGTCTCACTTAGCAAGGAAGCCCTCTAACTTCAAGGTAGTTGGCACCTCTGTCTTCATATCATCGGAAGCCCTCGAATGTAATCACCAACATTCAGAGTCACATGAATCAATCTGAACGAGCGGTTCAGTACACACAAATCATGAAAATCTTCTCTCTCTAGAAATCACCTTAACAGCATGTGGTCTCTAGAGTGATCAACTTGTTTCAGAGCTCTTTCAAATGAGATCCTATTTATAGGCTCGGTTGGAATGATCGGCTCCCTCCTCTAACGGTCATAAGTTCCTTAAAATTCAGAGGGACCTATACACGTGTCACTAAACTAACGGTTTGTTAGAAATAGATTGGACGACATTGTTTTATAACAAAACATGTGTAACTGAAATCACGACGTCGTTTTATGATGAAACAAGTGTAAGCATATGCAAAACTAGAATTGAGAATGTAAGTAAATAAAAGTTCGGAGTCTAACCAAAATGGAATTCGGAGTCTATGATAAGAAGGATATTCAGATTTTGTCTTAAAAAAATTTGAAACATGAATTCTGTAGAGATCTAGAGTCTGAATTTCTATGAAAATTTGGAGTCCGGTTTAACCATAGTTCATAATCTGAACTTATAAAGTTTGGAGTCAAACATGTAGAAGATCAGAGTCAAACTAGCTAAAAGATCGGAGTCGAACTAGTAAAAGTTTGAAGTCGAACTAGTTAAGAGTTCAAAGTCAAAATTGTTAAATGTTTGGAGTGTAACTAGTAAAATTTTGGAGTCGAACTAATAAAATCTCATAGTCGATCTAGTTAAAAGATCAGAATCCAGAATTCAGAGTGGAACTATATGAGAGTTTGTATCCAAAACTCAGATTGAAACTTCATTAGATTGCATATCCAGAATTCGGAGTGGAACTTCATTACAGTTCACATCCAGAATTCGGATCCAAAAAACATAATTCTTCATACCTTAGTATTTTATTTTTCCTAGGTTTTGGTTATGAATCCAATTTTTACACTTACGAAAAAATTGATATTTGTAAGAAAATCTAAGTTAGGGTAAATTTCTTTATGGAAGGAAATTTTCCTTATAGAAGTAAAATATAGATTTTCTTATGTATAAGGTGTTTTTGATTTTCAAAACAAGAAGGAATGGAAATGTCATAAGGAAAACCTTATTGACTCAACAATCTCCCCCTTTTTGGAAAGCACAATCATCCTTACGAAAAAGAATATACAGACTCTGAAAATTTTCATTCGACTCTGAAATTAAAAATTATCTCCCTCTGTTCATGGATTGATAGTGAATACAACTAACCCCCCCTTAGACATTGAAACTATTAGGATTTTATTCTAAATTTCTGGAGTGGAGTTTTCATTATCATGGGAATGAAAATCTTCGTAATGAGAAACTACTCCTTTCTTAAATGATATTTCACTTAGAAATTTTTCCTTCTCTATTTTAAATTTTTTCATTATCCTATTTTGAGTAATTATTTTTCCTTCTCCCCCTTTTTGATTTTCAAAAACAATTTATGGAATGGAAAAGAAATATGGTACCTGAAACATTAGTGTATAACAAAACATGATACAACCAACCAAATATTTCATTAGAGTTGAAAAAATAAATGTTACAAGGAAATACAAATACAACAAAAGATAGGAGTGAGTTTATTTGTCTTCATTTTCCTTTGGGATTGGATTTTTCAAAAAGGTTTTGAGCTTCTTCATATCTTGTTCATCTTCCTCAATATGCACCAACTTCCTTTTAGAAGAACCACCAACTTCTTTATTCCGGATAATATCATTTATTGGTGTGTCCCTGAAAACATGCTTCCCTTTGTCAGATATCGGAATGGGTTGGTCTTTTGGAGATTCTTCCTCACTTTCTGATTACTGAGCAATCAGGTCTTCATCTGGTTTTTCCTTTTTTGCCCCTTCTTCAAGGAAATTCTTCTCATACGATTCTTCCTCATCATACAAAACATTTTATTTCTCTTCCTTTTTCTCATCTTCATCCTTCATACATTCTTTCTCAACTTCCATTCCCGGAGTGGGTAATTTAGTGGATTCATCCTTATCTTGATAATATTCTACTTGTTTGATCAATTCATCCAGATCCTCACTTTCTTTTTCTTCTTCTTCTTCTTGAACAACCTCTTTCGGTTCTTTTTCAGCAGCTTCTTTTTCGAGCTCCTTAACTACCTCATTACCCTTGGATTATTCCGGAGTGACATAGTTCGTTGCTGGAGTCTCTTATAAAGTTGGTTTGGTAAAGAAAGTTTCTTGAACTAGAATATTCTCAGATGCTATTTCAGTTTCTTTCAAAAGAGATTGAACAATCTCAGCTTCAGACATCTTTTTCTTCAACTTCTTTTCTTTAGATTATTTTTCTTACACATCTAATGTTTTTCCCCTTAAGACCTTAGCCTCATCCGGGTCTAATATAAACTGTGGATCCCCTTCTTTTCCCTTATCTTTGTCTTCCCTCCACTTGGAAGCCACCTCATCTGGGTAAGATTTTTGTTTCTTCGACTTGGGAGGTGTAGATTGAGTTTCTTTAGATTTGGGGGTTTTTCCATCACCAACCACTTCCTTAATCTTCAACTTCTTAGAATATTTATTCAGTGGTTCAGCCTTCTCGAAATTGTTTAGAGGGGCCTTAGCCTGTCCCTCGGGTAAAGGGTAGCATTCACCAGATTCAGCAGAAAAACCCATCTTCATCCTTTTAAAAGTATCACCACTGACATGGATAAGATTACAATTCCGAACTCTTGACTGACAAGAAAATTTGAAATAATCTAAGCATCGATCTATCAGCTTTGATAGTAAGGTAGGGTATATAATGATTTGGGCTATCATGTTCCCTTATTTTATATTCTTCACTGTAATCAAAACATACCTCATCCAATTTATCTTCCATAGATTTACTAGGAAATCTATGACATAGATGTCACTCTTCTTCAGATTATCCTTGTCACCCATTCATGGTACTAGAAAGCCTTGTACCCACATCTGAAGAATCTGATTATTCGGACTGAGATGAGAAATCTTAGCAGTCGTGGTGTCTCTGAGTCCAAGACAATTCAATGCCTTCACCTTATTGAAACTTCCTTTCTCGTCCGGAAGCTTATGTGAGAAAAACTCATCTTCCCCTTCATAGGATAAACCCACCAACTTGTAGTCGTGGTGTAAGATATTTTTTAAGTCTTACCATAGGAATTGTAGGAAAATAAATCTCTCCCATCTTCCTGCTAGAAGGAAACAGTCTCATAGAACTCAACAAGTAAGTTTGTATAAACTGGATCTTGTTTCTCTATCTTGGACAAGCAAACATCTTCCCAGTCGTTCAGTCTGATATTCTAGGATATGACTGAATGAAACATGTAGAAATCTGGATGCACTAACCCTTCCCTGAAGAATAACCATTTTTAGATTGGATTTGAGGTAGACATGTCTTGAGATGTATCTTCAACAGACATTCGGAGGGGAGAGTTCAGGAAGATTTGGAACAGCTTTGACAAAGAACAGAACGGTCCTTAAGAAGAGAGTCAGGGAATCGAGATGTGAAATATTTGAAAAACCGATTTGGACAAACTGTTAGGGTCCCCAATTATATAGGCGATTGTGGTGACCTTTGGTCTTCCAATAAACATCTAACGGTTGAAAATTATTTTGAACTGATCTGACGGTTGAGAACATTCCCGCAAGGAAAACATGACTCCGATCTTTTGAGGTTTTTTAAGAAAAAAAAACACTAGAATACGACATTTTTTAAATCTCACAGGGAGATACTAGCAAGGAAAAATATGAATATGAAAATTTAAGTAAGGAAATCATACCTTTCGGATTGGTTAGAAATATTGTTTGTAGCTGGTAATATTCTTCTTTTTTTAAAAATGAATTACGAAAAATCCTCATTAAGAATGTTCATTACGAAAATCCTCATTTCGGAAAATCCATTACGAAAATTTTCATTACAGAAAATCCTTTACAAAAATGCTCATTACGGAAAATACATTACGAAAGATATCATTATGGAAAATCCATTACAAAAGTTCTCATTATGGAAAATCCATTACGAATGTTCTCATTACGGAAAATTACAGTTCTGAAAAGTTCCATTTCGAGAATTTTCCTTTCTGAGAATTTCCTTTCTGAATTTTTTTTAAAAAACTAGTAAAAAATAGTTAAATTTCTTTTTTTAAAAAAACTGACAACGGAAATTTTTATTAAAATAAAATGTAAATGTACTCCTCTTATGAGAAAGAGTTTATTACTGTAAGGAGAATTGTTCAACAAGAAGTTAATAAAGAAGGATTACATTATGGTTATCATGCCTAACTTTTGTTTAATGTATTCAAATCTATCGGTGGATAATGATTTCATGAAAATATCAGCAAGTTGATCTTGAATTCCGATAAACTGAAGAATGATATCTCCTTTAAGTGTGTGATCCCTAAGAAAGTGATGCTTAATATCTATGCTCTTTGAACGAGATTGATGTGATGGATTTCTACTAAAGGCAATGGCACTTGTATTATCAAACAAAATTTGTGTCCTATTAAAACACAAGCCATAATCTGTGAGTGTGTGTTGCATCCACAACACTTGAGGACGACAACTTCTGGATGATACATATTCAGCTTCAGCAGTGGAAAGTGCTACTGAGTGTTGCTTCTTGCATGACAAAAAAACTAATAAATCTCCTAATAAATGATAAGTTCCGGATGTACTCTTTTTATCCATTCTACATCCACCAAAGTCAGAATATGAAAATCATTTTAAAACCAAATCATTTCCAGAAGTATAAAATAATCCAAGATCCATGGTTCCATTTAAGTAGCGAAAACATATTTTCACTACCTTTAAGTGAGATTCCTTAGGATTGGACTGATATATTGCACATAAGAATCCTGAAAACATTAAGTCTGGACGACTAGATATCAAGTAAAGTAGACTTCCTATCATACCTCTAAAAGATGTTTGATATACTGGTTCCCCGGCTTCATCAAGATCAAGTGTGTATGAGATACTGATGGGAGTACTTATACTCTTAGTGTTGTCATATGCATACATTAGAAGAAGATCTTTAATATACTAATGTTGAGATATATAGGTTCTTTCTGGTTTTTAAGAAATTTGAAAACCAATGAAAAATGATATCTCACCCATCATACTCATTTAAAACTCAGATTTCATTAAACTTGCAAAAGAATCAGTTAAAGATTGCCAAGTTGAGCCAAATATGATGTCATCAACATAAATTTGAACAATCAAAACATTTTTCTTATCTTTATTTATAAAAAGGGTTCGATTTGAATTTCCCTTAACATAGTTATTTTGAAGCAAAAATCCTGTAAGTCTATCATACCAAGCTCGTGGGGCTTGTTTAAGGCCATACAAAGCTTTGGTAATTCTAAAAACATGATTAGGTTATTTTATGTCTTCAAATCTAGGAGGTTGTTTAACAAAAACTTCCTCTTGAACATAACCAATAAGAAATGCACATTTCACATCCATTTGAAAAATTTTGAAATTGAAGAATGCTGCAAAGGCAAGTAAGATATGAATAGATTCAAGACTAGAGCATAGTTTTCTTCATAGTCTATTCCCTCTTGCTGAATATAGACTTTAGCAACTAGTCTAGAATTATTTCATACAATGACTCCATTTTCATAATAATTATTTCTGAAGACCCACTTTACTCTATTACCAGAAGTTTCATTAGGTCTTTCATCCAAGGTCAAGACATTATTCCTTTCTAATCCATTTAGTTCATCTTGCATGGCATTGATACAATCATCATCACCTATAGCTTCATCAGTGCTTTTTGGTTCCAATTGGGAAAGAAATGCTAGATGTTATACTTCATTCCTTAAGGAACATCTAGTCCTTATAGGTTGATTTATATCACCAATGATACTATCACTGGATGATTCTTAAGAAACACCCGGTGTGGGTTTTATAAAACCTTTTCATCAACATATGGTAGAAAATCTTCTGGGGTAAATGTTTCAGAAGTATCTTCTTGAACATTTTCCTTATCAGAAGGATATTCTAACAATGTTTGATAATAAATTTTTGAAAATAAATATGAGGATGTAGGATGGGATGGTTTAAAAATAAAAGGATCAGATTCATCAAATTTTACAACCACTGTTTCCTCAATAGTACATGAGTTTTTATTGAAAACTCTATAATCCCTAGAAGTTGTGGAGTACCCTAAGAACATTCCTTCATCAGATTTTGGTGTGAATTTGTGAAGATTATCTTTAGTATTCAGGATGAATACCTTACAACCAAAAACCTTGAAGTAGGAATGTCTTGATTTTCTACCATTCCATAACTTATAAATAGTTTTATTAAGAAAATGTCTGATCAAAACTCGATTTATTGTATAACAGGAAGTACTTACAGCTTCAGCCCATAAATGTCTAGCTATAGAATATTTACTCAATGTGGTTCTAGTTACCTCTTGAATAATTCTTTTTCTTCTTTCAACAACACCATTTTGTTGAGGAGTTCTAGGTGATGAAAATTTGTGAGTAATACATTTTCTACTACAAAAAGTTTCAACGTCAGAATTTTGAAATTCGCCTCCATGATCACTGTGAATATTTTTCAATGGATGGTTTTTCTCATTTTTAACGTGGGCTCTAAAACTTTTGAAATAAGAAAAATCTTCATACTTCTTTGCTAGAAAATAGACCCATGTAAATATTTTGCAATCATCAACAAGAATAAACACATAGTATTTTCCTCCTATGCTTCTAGTTTGTGTTGGACCTAAAATATTCATGTTCACTAACTGTAATTTATCATTTGTTGAGACTTCAACGATTTATTTAATAATAGATTTATGTTTCTTTCCATATTTACAAGGATCAAAAACATTGGAAGAATCAAATCTATGCTCTAGTATATCCTTAACTAGTTTCTTTTTAGATAGTTTACATAAGTTCTTAAGATTATAGTGACCTAGTATTCTATGCCATAACCAAGAATGATCTTCCATTGCACCAAGGAATGGTAATTCTTGGCTCCTAACGGCTTCTATGTTTAATGTGTAAACATTCTACTCCCTATTGGCAGAAAGAATAAATTATTCCTTGAAATTGTGTACTAAGCACTTATCATTCCTAAAATTCACATGGTATCTGTCATCACATAATTGACTTATTCTAATGAGGTTTTTTTAATACCATTTAAAAACAATACATTTGAAATCAAATTTTTTCCAAGAGAACAATATTACCTATACCAACAATTTCTCCATGAACATTATCTCCAAAAGATACCTTTCCTCCATTCGTCTTGATAATCTTTTCAAGATATCTTTTGTTAACAGTCATATGCCGGGAACATCCACTATCAATGAACCATGTATTGTTGTTAGCATTCTCTATATTTTCCTAAAAATAAGAAAAGAATTGACATTCTGAAACCAAACTTGTTTGGATCCAAGATTTTCAGATAACAAAATTTTGGGTACCCACATCTTTTTAGAAAAATAATCCTTATGAAAACCTAGAGATTGGGTTTTGTTTAATGAAAAATTCATTGCCCAGTGACCACCATATTGACATTTATTACAAAATTGGGGACTTTGTGGAACAATGTAGTTGTTACTAAAAGTTGGTTTTGCATTGGTATAACTGATTCCTGATTTTTTTCTTAAAGGTAGTATTTGTGAATACATCTTATGAAAATTTTATTTACCATGAGTAAAGTTTGAAAAACACTTCACTAAGGAAAATATTTCGGACTTGAGTTTTATAACCATGTTTTTATCTTCAAAATCGTTAGATTTGGAAATAGGGATAGGCTCAAAAACACTTTTCTTAGAAATTACTTTTTCTAAGTCTTTAGAATGTTTATCCTTTTCAGAATTCACTTCTTCATGATTTTTTGAAATATTTATAAAATAAGCATTTTTCCTATCAAGATATTTAGATAGATCTTATTTTTCATTAGTAAGAATGATATTCCTAGAATTTTCCTTATCAAGCATTTTATTGAGTTTAGAATTCTCAATCTCAAGTAGTTCAACAAACCTAGAAACTTTTTTATATATAGGTAATGTATTTTCTTAATCAGAAGATGATTTTTCATCTGATGATTTAAAATATTTACTATCATTAGAATTTAATGAAACATTGGTCATTGATTCAGCATTGTGTACCTTAGCCATGAAACAATGATTGTTAATACGTAGTATGGATATAAGACCAAGATTCTTCTGTGTTGAGGATTCATAATCAGAAGATTCATCTGAAGAGTCACCACCATTGGCACCCCAGGTGTCATGAGCTTTCAGAAAGTTCTTAGTTTTGGATTTGTAATACTTCTTTCTGTTCCTTTCATAATGTCTCTCTTTTCTTTCTTTCTTTTTGAGCAAAATACAATCTAGTCTAATATTTCCATCTCTCTTTCATTCATAACAAGTAACATCTCTATTATTCATATATTTCCTTTCCTTTTTCTTATACTTGGATTGGAAATTTCTTTGGCCAGCTATCTTGTTCATCCTTTGAGTAAGATTTTCTAACTCATTCTCTAAGACAACACTATCACTCGATTCTGATTGAATAACCACCTTATTTGACATGGATATAGTTACTCTCTCAAGAGTCTTATATTTCATATGATTTGATGTTGTATTAAAAGAAATAGAACCATTACTATTCTTCTTTTTTATGTTTTTAGCATCTCCCTTCATTCTTGTTTCATGTTGAAGAAGAGTTCCATATTGTTCATCTAAGGAAATTTGAGTAACCTTCATGTTCTCATAAATTGATGTTCTCTTTGATTCCCAGTCATTGGGCATAATATCTATAATCTTATCCACAAGAGCTTCATCATCCAGACCTTTTTATCCCATAGATTGTAGACTATTTACAATTGTCATAAATCTCTGTTGAACATTACAAATGGGTTCACCATTAGGAAAATTGAAACCATGATACTCAGCTCTCAACATTACTCTTCTTTTCAATATTACTTTGGATGTAACAAAATGTGTAACTTCATGTTTCTTCCATATACAATTAGCTGTTTCACATGATGAAATTTGGCTATATATATTCCTAGTCATTGAACAAAGTAGAGTATTGTGTACCATATAGTTTAATTGATAATCATGGTTCTCTTGGTTTCTGAAAGCACTTACATCCTTATCTATAATTTTATAACCTCCAGAAAGTATAAGGATATTATCTACCCCAGTATTGATAACGATAGTCATCATTTGATCTCTCCAATACCCATAATCATTTCCATTAAAAATTGGTGGTCTTGTAGGATTTAGGTTGTCGATGGATACAATATTTATACCTGCCATCTATAAGGAAAAATTACTTTCCACACAGAAACTTGTTAATAATAAAATTTCGGATTCAAGGAAAAATATTCCTAAGTAGGAAAAAACAGAGATCAATGAAAATTTGAGCAAGAAAAACTTATATGTGACTATAAGTATTTCAGATACCTCCTCTGATACCAATTCTAGGATTGAAATTATGATGTATATGCTCAATATACAAGAGGGGGGTGAATTGTACACTTTTAAAATTTCCTTAAACATGGAAAGTTCTAAGTTTAACAAAGTTAAGATAATAAAATTCACAAAACCTATAACACCAATTAGAGAATTGGAACATGTTTTGATGTTATAAACGTCATGTTCTATTCACTTGCTTAAATCTGGAAAGTGATTCCGAAAAAGTAGTTCCGGAAATATGGATCCAGAAATTGAAACTTAACCAAAGCTTACAATATGATATTCTACCTTAATGTGTATAGAATCTAAACTAATCAGAGTAAAAGTGTAAGGAAATATAATAAGATTATAAATTACTTATGATAAGAAACATCGCGGAAAACATGTAGTAAAACTACACGTAACAAGATATAAGTATTTCAACCCAAAGAGAAGGGTATCCAACAACCTTGGATAAAAGTCCCTTGATAAATAATTTCAAGAAAGTATGTCTTACCCACACCTGGTTAAGCCCTCGATATGAATATCAGTGTCTCTGTCTTGCTATCCCCGCAAGCCCTCAACTTCAATGTAGTTGGAACCTCTATCTCCCTCAGCAAGGAAGTCCTCAAACTTCAAGGTAGTCGGCACCTCTGTCTTCTTATCCCCGAAATCCCTAGAATGTCATCACCAACATTCGGAGTCGCACAAAGCAATCTGAACGAGTAGTTCTATATGAAAAAATCATGAAAATCTTCTCTCTATATAAATCACCTTAACAGTGTGTGGTCACTATAGTGATCAACTTATTGTAGAGCTATTTCAAAAGAGATCCTATTTATATGCTCGGTTGGAATGATTGACTCCCTCCATCAACGATCAGATTTTCCTTAAAATTCGGAGGGACCTGTACACATTTCACTAAACCAACAGTTTGTTAGAAACAGAATAGACGACATCATTTTATAAAAAAACATATGTAACTAAAAGCCTGACATCATATTACAATGAAACAAGTGTAAGCATAAGAAAAACTAGAATTCGAAATGCAAGTAAATAAATGTTCGGGGTCTAACCAAAATGGAATTAGGAGTCTATGATAAAAAGGATATTCGAATTCTGTTTTAAAGGAATTTGGAACATGAATTCTGTAGAGATCCGGAGTCTGAATTTCTAAGGAAATTTGGAGACTGCTTTCACCAAATTTCAGAATCTGAACTTAAAAAGTTCTGAGTCGAACTTGTAGTAGTTCGGAGTCGAACTTGTTAAAAGTTCTAAGTTGAACTAATAAAAGTTTGGAGTCGAACTAGAAAATTTTAGGAGTCGAACTAGTAAAAGTTAGGAGTCAAAATAATAAAATTTCAAAGTCAAACTAGTTAAAAGTTCGGAGTCGAACTAGTAAATGTTCGAAGTCCAGAATTCGGGGTGGAACTATATGAGAGTTCGTATCCACAATTCGGATTGGAACTTCATTAGAGTTCGTATCCCGAATTCGGAGTGGAACTTCATTACAGTTCACATCCAAAATTCCGAGTGGAACTTCATTACAGTTCACATCCAGAACTCGGATCCTAAAAACAGAATGCTGCATACCTTAGTATTATATGATTCCTAGGTTTTGGTTATGAATCTGATTTTAACTCGTAAGAAAAATATTAATATGTGTATGAAAATCTACGATAGGGTAAATTTCTTTAAGGAAGTAAATTTTCCTTATAGAAGTAAAATAAAGATTTGCTTATGTATAAGGTGTTTGTGATTTTCAAATCAAGAAGGAATGGAAAAGTCATAAGGAAAACATTATTGAATCAACAAATGTATGTTTAGCAATACATGTGAACTTTGGTGATTTCTTGTTATAGAATCCCTAAATTATGTCTTAGTGGTTATTGATATAATTGTTAATCAATTGTGAATTTAATTTTAAGTGGAATATGAATGTAGAATTTTAATTTAATTTTAAATGGAATATGAAAGTAGAATACTAATTCTCATAATTAAACATTGATAATTGAAATGTGATATTGTGAAATTCATGTTGTATGATATGTAATTTTTTCCCTATTTTAATGCTTATATATTGGGCTCAACCCTAGCACTTGTAAACGTATAAATTGTAATACTAATATTTAATGGAATTGGCCCAATCCCATGTTGCAATTCTTATACATTGTGGGTTATGCCCAGTACCATGTTGTAATTCTTATAGGGATATGACCAGGAATGTGGTAATACATATAGGGATTTGACCTGGATTTATGGGATTATAGCATGGTAATATATTTGTGGTTATAATGGTTATAATATGTTATTTGAGATATTCTATCATGGTGCCGAAGTAGGTTTTATTAACATGGTTATATTGTTGTGGTTGGAATGATTTTAAGACTTGAATAGAGATATTTCATCTTGGAGATGATGCATTTTTTGTTTTATTTATTATATTTTTGAATTAACAAATATACCTTTTCATTTCATTATTACATACAATTCTTATCAAACTAATTTGTTTTAGAAATGCTGGTGTTGACCTATTGAGTTATACTCACACCCTATTTAGGACATCCTTTGGCACCCAAGCAGATTATGTAGATGTAGGTTTGGATAAGGGAAAGGGGTATTGTTGTTGATTGCTTATTTTTTGTTGGGATAGAGTTTGGAAATGGGATAAATGTGGGTTTTGGGAATCAAGACATTAAATAGTTTACTTGAGTCTTCATGTATTTTATTATATTTTTCTAGCATGTCATTTAGTTATGTTATAACGCATAATTACATTATTCCTTTATTATTTATTGGATTGTCTAGTTGGATTTTTTTGTCTTCCGCTATGTCTATACTGTTTTTATTTTTTCTACTTGTTATGATTTTTAATACTATTATGAAATTTAATACTACGGGGTATATTATCCCCACTATACATTATACACCCCCACTTCTAGTCGACAACATATGGTGTACAGGGAGGTGCACTTGAGTTCTCGTGACCAACCCTTTCTGGCCACACAAGAGAGTGTTAGATTAGGGGATGTTACAAAGTGGTATATATGCTTTGTTTTCTTTTCTTATTCCTTACTATTTATAAAAAGAAAGAATGGAGAATAGGATGTTTCAGGACTTTGTAATGAGCTTGTGCATGGGTGTAGCTGACCCATATACGGGGGAAATTTGAGTTTCCAAGGATGGAACAATTGTTTGCGAAGTGTGCATGTAATATTTGATGTTATTTCACATTGAATGATTCACACATTGTTTAAGGTTATTGTTTTAAGATCTTAACATTTTTTAGGTTTGTACTCATGGCCTGGCATGGAGCGAAATAAGAATACATGCATCATAATAGGCACATAAGGATATATTGACATTCAACATTCATGATAGGGACATATCTATTTCTTGATGTGATATATACTTCCCTATTGAACTGTACTAAGAGATATATATTCTATATATAAATGAAATGAGTTATCATGTAATGCTAAAATAATATTTATCCATGTCGAGAGAGTCTAACATTTGGTAGTTCTCAGATGTAGTCACCTATTGGGGTTGACTGTCATGACCTGTCCTTGGGGCTCGTGTCGGGACTACCCCAAGCACGCCTTACATAGGCTAGGGCTAGCAACTAGCACCAAAGGGGTAAATCCATATACTGGGAAGGAATTGCCTTTATATAAGTAAAAAACACCACAGAGTACGCAACTGAAGTAAGCACTAAGTATAACAGTATCAAAAGTAAGTGCTGAAAAGAATGGGGCTGGAAATACAAGCCCAATAGTAAGTACAATACAACTAAAAACTAGTACAACAATAGTAAAGTAAAATAGTAACCACTGAGTCAATCCTCCGGGTATCACACCTAAAGGGTGAGTACAGATGGACACCTAGTCACCCCAGGTCCATCCGTCTGCTCCGTGTATGACTCGCCAAGTGTTCCACCTCTGGGTACCGTCCATCTCCTCAAGTCTCCACCTAGATCAGTGATGTCCGTTGTCTGCATCCAACACGAGGTAGTGCGGGCAAGGCCCATGCAGCGGTGAATATATGATACTTATTATGGACCCCGAGACTCCCGAAGGTCTCCCATAATCCACAATGGATAAACCGTATAGGATAGTTACAATCACAAAGTATTAACCAACTCTACATAGGTATATGCACATGAAAATACCTAAGATATCAATCACAGATCGGCTCCAACTCTCGAGCCTACTCACAACCCAGTACACATAGTATAGTAATTCAATCACATCGATGATAAGGATTGAATGTAAAGACTCATCTTGCATAGGAATACAACTCACGAAGAGGGGTAGAGATTATTTTATATAGCCTCTAAGTAATCCTCTCTGCCGAACCCTTGTAGGATCCTAGTACAGAAGTTGTCACTGTCGAACCCATGTAGAATCCAAGTACAGCAGTCCTCACTTCCAAACCCACGGAGGATTCACGTACAGTAGTCATCGTAGTCGAACCCACGGAGGATCCTAGTACAGTAGTCATCGTAGTCACAGCCAGCTCTAGGGTTCCCGCACACATCAAGTTGATTCCTGGAGGGTCCACTCTTCGAGCCAAGGGGTCGATACATCAACTATCACAAAGTCCAAAGTTGATGTATCCCGACATCCCGTCTTGTCAAAATTAACCCAACGCAATAGATGGCGCGTCAATCGGACACCCGAACTGAGAGATATTGGTTTTTCTGTTCTAGGGGCCCCGTTGGAAATACATTCGTTCTAAACCTGGTCATTTTCCATAGCCATCCAATACTCACAAAGAGTATAGAAAAAGGACTGCTTCGTCATGAGGGTCCTAGGGACACATATGGCACATCGATCAGACGCACGGTCGTGAAGTTATTCACATTTATGTGAAACGGGCCCAACCCGTCAAGCCCAGTGGGCTGGCGAGTCAGTCCATCCTGGCTCAGCGGGTCCGACCCGGCTATGGGGTCGGCCCAGAACGAAAAATGCATGGCCCGGTCAGGTGGGGCTCAGCCCGACCGTTGGTAGGCCGCCCGGCCCGCACAAGGGTGCGGCCCGGCCCTGTGGGGCGATGCCCGGCCCGTGCAAGGGTGCGGCCCCCCAACTTCTCGATCCGGCGGCACCACCCTCCTATCCGGTTGGCCAAAGATAGCTGGTATTACTTGCACGATCGGCTCGTAGTAGAGGGTCATGATCCCTCCGACACAGCGCTTATGGGCACCGAGGCTCCTTCTGCCTGGCAGGCCGACGAGCTGGCTAGTTCTTTTGTCAGAGTGGCCTGCACTGTGCGGGCCACTGTTCTCTGCTACATGGTGCGGCTGGGAGCTGTGGTTCCTCCAGCCCAGCTGGCATCGTCCTGCCAGTTTCTCTTTGGCTGAGCAGCCCGTGGTTGCGGGCCGCGGTTCTTCCGCACGCGGCCAGATTGCGTCAGCCGCCTTCGATCGTCTTCGTATCCCATTGGGAATTAAAAATTCAAGAAACAACGGAGGGTCATCGGGCGATGTTCGTTCGTCCTGCACCCTCCGCATTAGGCGGTAATAATTGTCAATAGACAATCATCTGCATTCAACAATGACAAGAGTATAATTTTATCAAACTAAAATAATACAATTATCTTACCTCGATTTCATGAGCAGAGCATGTCAACGATTCATGGAAGACAAGCATCGCGGATGTCGGGCATCGCGGAATACGGACGTCAATTCCGTTGACGTCAGGGTGTGTTCGAAGGGAAGAGTCAATGGAGAAGTCCTTCGTGTTCTTCATTGAAGAATGTTGTTCTATCTAATTCACTAAAATTTTCCCCCAACAAAATATTTTCCAAGAAAATATTAAAGGCTTTCCCCATAATTATAATCTTTCCATGTAATTCAAAAAGATTCAAAAATTATATAATTCAATTGAATAATTGATCAATAAGTGAAGCATGTTGTCAAAATTTATGGGAGAGAGAGAAAGAGGTGAAGATCCACAATTACGGAGGGAGAGTTGTCAATTAAATATAAGGGGAGTTAAATGGGGGGTGTTTCAAGGGAGTTGACGGGAGGTGATAAGTTAGGGGATCGTTTAGGCCCCACCACCATTAGCTATATTCACCTATGGGAAGTTAGTAGGGGTGTGGTACCCTCCTCCAACATCCTTTTGGAGTAAATAACTTCCACTTTAAATAAAATTGCAACACAACAATTTTATTTAATTCTAAATGAATCCCCAAATTTTAACTACCACATACAACAATACGCAACTGCGGTAAGGGTCCCCTTAAGCATAAATCGATGCTGTGATTCCATAGGTTCCCTCAGATTTCGATTCTGAGCACCGATTCAAAAGATAGAAATACACATACATATGTTTACTGAACGTACCCGAACAAAACTTCTAAAATTGATTCCGAGCACACTGGGCCTCAGAATCAGGTGATTTCAGAAACCATAGACTCAAAAAATTCCAATGAATTGCGAAAAAATATTTCCTTGAAATTTTTGGGTCTTTGAATTGCTCCCACATTAGGTCTTTAAGTCCCCATAAAGCTACAAAACACACTACGGAAACAAATGGGGGTACTGAACACACATCTGAGCCTCTTGCTCCCATGTGCCCTCCTGGAGGTTCCTGTGCTGCTAGCAAATGTGAACCAGAGGAATCGACCACCCACGTAGGATCTGCTCTTGTTAATCCTTGATCTCTATTGGGACCTCCTTGAATTTCACCTCATCATCATTTTCTAGATCCATGTGGTCGATGATGTGGGACAGGTCGTTCACGTATCTCCTCAGCCGAGATATGTTGAAGATGTCATGCACCCAGTGCAACTGAGGTCGAAGGTCTATGTAGTAAGACAGCTTGTCTAATCTGCTGAGGACCTGGAAAGGTCTGATGAAGCACATATATAACCTGCCACCCCTGTAACACCCCGAGATTTTATGAAAAATATTATTTTTAATTTCATTAATGTCTTGTGTTGTACGCTACACCAAAAGTAGCTTGCTCAACATGAATCCTTGACTTGCCTTGCATTACACGCAATCACGACCTTCCTCGATAGCGTGTGTAGTACGCAATACCGAGTTTCACTAAACAACGATATGCTATTAAAATATTATTAAAACTATCTATTATGAATAGTAATAACCACCTTTTAAAATTTTAGAAATTTTAGCTCCCAAAATGGACTTCATTTTTGGATTCGGAGTATCGAATTTAGCCTAAGGTGAAATTTTGGTAATTTTCGGATAAATTTCTTATTCTGATGAATAGTGAACATTACTAAATTATAATTACAAAAAACTTTTTTAATCAAAATAATTAATAGTGATATATTATTAATTTGGGTGGTTTTAAAGAATATTTAGAATATATTTTTACAATTTAATACTATGGTGGTCATTGGATGTAATTTCACATTTAAACCAGTCATAAACAAGTGTCAATCTTTTGATAGTTATTATATCTTAAGAACACGCTATGTGTTTTGACGACGGGAATTAATTCCTAAATTAATTAATGCAACTGATATGTTTTGAATTTGATAAAATAGACATAATTTTTGAATTCATAATATCAAATATAGCTTAGATCTAATTTTTGGTATTTTTCTGGAAACTTTCATTTTTTGATGAATAGTGAAACCACTAAGTGGTAGTTAAAAAACTTAATTTTTCATAAAACTTAATTTTACCGCTTCTGTGAGTGGAATTTCGAAAATCCGAGAGACAAGGTAGATGTCAGTAAGTAAAATGTGGTTCAATGAGATGAAAATAATTTTTTTGGTGAATAGTATCTTTTTACTTTTTTTTACCACGGTTAAAAGTAAATAGGGTAATTAAGGGTACAAATGATATTATTATTACCCTAACACATGTCATAATTCTATTGGACAAGTGTAATTCGACCAAAAACAACATTAGGAATAAACTATGACCATTTAGGACCATTTGGATTAGATTAGGACATTTATTATTAATTTATTTAAAGAAGGGTTAAAATAGTTAAAATCAATGTTTAATAAGTAAAGAATTTTTAATATGGGGTTATACATAAGATAAATTCGACTATAAATATTCATTAGAAAGATAAAAATATTTCCAACATAATGGTATTTTATTTTTAATTTTTAGACACTAAATAATTGAATTTATTTATTACACACAACGATGATGCAGTAATTATCTTATTAATGAAATATTGACATAATTGATGTTATAAATACCCAAATAAATATAATTTGAGACTTTTTATGAATTAAACTGATTTTTTAGGTTAATATGACATGTTAGTATGGATTTAATTAACTTTGTTCGAACCTATTATTCTGATAGGATTTTCACAAAAATCAATTACTAAATAGTGTCAAAATTGACATAAAATTGTTTTTAAAACAAATATTATATTATTAATTGTTATTTTATTCCTAAATATCTAAGTTTCGTCCAAATTACTTAGATAAGGTTATATATATTAATAATAAACAACTTGGGGTTCGTTTGACTTTATATAGTAAGTTTATTAACCTTATAGTATAAGAACACAAGAAGACACGGTAAAAGTAAAATTATTTAACTTAATGTTAAATCTAAATGATAAGGATAAAATATGAACCTAAACTTGTTTAAATTCTATTGGATGAGAGGATTTCGACCCATACCAACCTTATTCTTTAAATAAATCAATTTGGAGCTATTTAAAACCGAACATGACTTTATAATAAAATAATATTTTTAGTTATTCCAAAGGTGCCCCTCTCCTCCCTTATAAAAAGGGAACATCCTCCCTCTCTTCCTCACACTACTTTGAGTCATCAAGCTCAGACAACCCCTGAAAAATTCTATTCTCCACTTCACTATCAACATCCTAGAGGTTCTGGTCTTCCTCAAAGACCAATTTTAGTTCCCTAAGAGGAGGTATCAAAGAGGCGCTTCAAAGAAGAGGTAATTTCTGTTACCGATTCATTCACCTTTATTTATTCTTCCATTTCTTCTTCTTAGGTTGTTTCATTATGAAGTAATAACATCAGTATCACTCATATACTGATATGTTATTATAAGTATGAAACAACCCTATTTCACCATCTATCCATCCTACGGAAAACGAAATCACCACGCGTGCGTACGTACGGAATACCGTCTCCACGCCGTGGTGAAATCTATTTTCCACCACCACCTTACATGGATGGGTATAATGGTGTAAATAATAACTATATATTATTATTTTAAAGTGATATTGATTCTGAAATAGTATACATACACTCCAATACAGTCCCACGATCATGAGAATGATATCATCGCTCGTGCGTACGTACGGACTATCGTCTCCACGACGCGATGAGATTCATTCTCCACATTAACCATTCATGAATGATTAAAAAGTATATATAATAAGTAATCATGAAATATATGACATAATAATGATACTGGATTTATTTGTATATATATGTATGTCATCTACTTAATTCCGTTCAACTCAATAAGGAAACGAAAACAGCGTTCATGCGTACGTACGGCCTACCGTCTCCATGAACGGTGTATTTCTTTCCATTTACTGATATATTATATATATGTATATTCTGAGTATATATATATATATAATCATTTTTTATATTCTGGAATTAAGTAATCAAGATCTAAGTAATCATATGAATAATTACAAGTCAAAACACGGATGACAAATGAATCAATTTTACCCAAAACGCTGTTTAACATGGAATTTACAACAGAACGGGTAATATAAAGTCATAAGTGAACCATATATGATATCATAACAATGAATATGATTCTGCAATAAGACAATGACATTATTTAAATCATTATACAGGAGGTTCGGACACTTACGAAGCAAATCAGACCTAAGGTAAGGGAAAATCTCGCAATCTCAATTTTTATCCGAGATTGTTTATAATTCATAATTTAATGGGGAATATTTATCATCCACATCCATGTTTCCTCAATATGTAATATTTATATCCTTCTAAAATAGTTTATATCCAATTTTACCCATCAGTGAGTTTTTAGTAAAAGATATGAAAAGAATCTTTTGTCGTTTTTCGTACGAGGTGCTTTTTGACTTTTCCAACAAGAGTACGTGAAGAATGTTTTTTTAACTTATATGGCATGAATGGATTTTTTAAAAAATAATTTCCAAGAATCATCCTTTACAAGTTTTCAAGTTTATTTTTAATCAACTTATTTTAGTTTAAAATTTTATGACATGTTAAGAAAGGAAAATGTTTTTGAAGTAGAAAGGATATTTTTCTCATGAATGGAGTTCAAGTGTTTTATCAAAATTATTTTCCATCTAAGATAATATAGGGTTCTGATTATATCCCAATTATTACATTGATTTGATTATGTTGTGATGGAATTATTTTTATGAATTCCTTTATCTTATATGAATTGTTTTATTATGTCATGTTGTTTAAGAATCCCATTTTTATTACATGGGTTATGCAATGATGTATAATTTATGATTTTGTGGAACACATAAGAATGGTATCATTATGAGATGGGTGGGACCTATATATCCCTCCAATGCATTGGGTAATGATTTTCTATCTCATGAGATAGACTTGGCTAGAACGGTAGGTTATACCAGTTCAGTGAAACAGGAGTAAAACGAGGAGTGAACTCAGTTCAGATAGAGACTTTGTACACTAATATAGTCTTGGAAATGAGTCTTGAATAATAATAAATGATTCTCTATGAATATGTGTGTATGCCACAAAGTTTCATGTTTTATGTTATGATTATTGGGATTTCATTTCACTACTATGATTTATCTCATGTTATGAAATTATGCTCTCTTTTGCAGGTTAAGATTTCCAAAATGTTATGTTCTTATGAATATGATGTGATTAATATTTCTTTTGTTTACCCTTACTGAGCATTTGAGCTCAACCTTTTATGTTTTCTTTTCCTCAGGATATAAAGAAAGGTTTTAGGTATAAAAAAGGGAAGATCTTTATGGGAGATGTTGAAGATCATTCACCACGATTAGAAGATTATATTCCATGTTTCCAAAGAGACTAAACAATTAAGATCCTTGTGTGTGTGTTTTTGTTATGTACTAAGTATTCCGCAAAAGTAATGTAATGTCCATGTAAGTCTATATTCAGGTCTCTACAGTTGGTATCAGAGGAAAGGTTTAGTCATCCTTTGGAAACTAGGATGCGAAAACGTTAGTGAGATCCCTAGAGATATTTCTATGGTATGTCTATGGAAGTCCATAAGGTTAAGTATATGTATAGGTTATAGTACTAGAATTACGCTAATGATCATAGAATTAAACCTAAGTTGTTATATATTGAAGGTACTCCCCTTTATTATGTTGTTTTCCCTATCATGTTTTTTTGCCTCTCACACTATTCTTTTTGGGTTTTATAAAATGGTTGGAAACAAGATGATTCACAATAATGGAGGATATGATGGACAATGTAATGCTATTATTCATGAGCAACCAAATGAAATAGGATTTGGAAGTCCAAACATCATTATTATGCCGAATCAGCAATCTCATAATATGATCAATAAAGTAAAATTTGGTAAGTTTCCTGACTCAGCTAATAAGAGAAAGATGGAGTTTCATGATGATCATAGAGGAAAGAAAGTTCAATTTCACCTATGAAAATCATGTGGGAAGAGGCATCAAGGAGAATGTTTCAAAGGAACTAGAACATGCCATGGGTGTGGAAAAGAAGGACACAAATCCAGTAAGTGCAAATGAAAAGGTTCAGTTAACACCAGGGATGAGGATAATGGTATTTCTACGACATCAACAATGGTTAAATGTTTTAAATGTGGAATGTACGGGCATTATGCAAACCAATGCCCTAAGGGAAAGTCTCATGAAGAGAATCAGTATTGTCTTATGGGTAGTATTTATGTGGATGATGATGAAGAGACTGCAAATGATATGTGAGATGAAAGAATTGTTGAAGCTCGATCAATGTTTTAAGAATGTAGTGGAATGATTACATGTTTATCATCTGTAATGTTGTATAAGTAATGTCATGGTACTATGGAATAAAGAGACATCTAAGGATTGTTACACTGTTGCCTTTCCTTTTGTTTTGAAATTGTATGATTAATGTTACCAGTATCCATGAAAGGTTATTCAGATATTTTTGGAATGTTGATGATATGCGCATAATGAAGGGATAAGGAGAAAATTAAATGTTTGACAGTATTCATGAGCTCATGACTGATATAAGGAGAAGTTTATATCATGGATTGAGTATATAGAATTTTTGGATTTTGGTATGTGGAAAGAGTTAACTTTTGACAGCATTCAGGTTTTCACTAAGGTTTAATGGGTATTCATTTTTCAAGAGAATACATCATTAAAGTATTCACATGATTGGAATGTGACCAACAAGATATATGGGGGATAAATGATGGTATTCACATGCTTGGTTGATGACATTTCAAGTTATCGTTTTCATTATACTATGAGCTTCGACCGAAGTATTTTAGATAAGCCTAAAGATTGGAATGGATTATGTTAACCATAAGTTAGTATTGTTTAAGGATAGATTTTTTTTTGATATTATTTATGTGATTATATAGTAATGTAGTTTTAGAAAAAGGACAACCTGCAGGACGGGTGACAGCCCATCGCGTCGGACAAGGCTGTGGGAATCGAACCCACAACCGAAGTGCGACTGGCCTTTATTGCCTACCACTGGCCTACAGGAAGTCCCTGTTTAGTATAAACTAGTTTTATTATATTAAGCAGTATGATATATGAAGTATAAGTCCATTTTAGGAACTATATATGATTAATCTCACTATAGATGGACTTTTGTATATTTTGATAACTTTTCTAACCTTTTGTTTGAGACAGATGGAATGAACCATCACTCTATCACATGATCTGCTAACACATCACGAATGACAAATTCAACTTCATTTGTTTAAGAGATGAAGTGGAAATTGTCCAAAGAACGACAAACGGTGAGACTATACCAAAATCACGAAAGTATTTCTTCTAATTTCATCAACTTTAGGGAAATGATCATAAAAACCAAAAATGTTGTCCTAGTGCTCTTATATCTGATGAATCAGATGGTACCTTAGATCGTCACAAATTTATGGATTTGTGATTGCTGGATTTTCCATAGCCATGGTCTCTACCACTCTCCATCAGAACATGATGGTTATATTTCTCTTCCATATTTTCACCTATGTGGAAACCCAGTGATTAGTTTATTTGGGTAACCGTTACGTTTCATACTTTTGTTTTTAAAGATTGGTTTTGGTATTCCTTTTTATGATGTGGGTTCTATTAAAGAATCTTTCGAATAGTAAACCATTTATAACCCTGACGAATTTCGAGGGCGAAATTTATTTAATGGGGGCAGAATGTAACACCCCGAGATTTTATGAAAAATATTCTTTTTAATTTCTTTAATGTCTTGTTTTGTACGCTACACCAAAACGAGCTTTCTCAACACACATCCTTGACTTGCCTTGCGTTACACGCAATCGCGACCTTCCTTGATAGCGTGTGTAATACGCAATACCGAGTTTCACTAAACAACGATATGCTATTAAAATATTATTAAAACTAGCCGTTATGAATAGTAATAACCACCTTTCAAAATTTTTTAATTTTTAGCTCTCAAAATGGACTTCATTTTTGGATTCGGAGTATCGAATTTAGCCTAAGGTGAAATTTTGGTACTTTTCGGATAACTTTCATATTCTGATGAATAGTGAAAATTACTAAATTATAATTAAAAACATCTTTTTTAATAAAAATAATTAATAGTGATAAATTATTAATTTGAGTGGTTTTAATGAATATTTAGAATATCTTTTTAAAATTTAATACAATGGTGGTCATTGGATGTAATTTTACATTTAAACCAGTCATAAACAAGTGTCAATCTTTTGATAGTTATTATCTCTTAAGAACACGCTATTTGTTTTGACGAGGGTAATTAATTATTAAATTAATTAATGCAACTGATATGTTTTGAATTTGATAAAATAGAAATCATTTTTGAATTCATAATATCAAATATAGCTTAGATCTAATTTTTGGTATTTTTCTAGAAACTTTCATTTTTTGATGAATAGTTAAACCACTAAGTGGTAGTTAAAAAACTGAATTTTTCATAGAACATAATTTTACCGCTTCTGTGAGTGGAATTTCGAAAATCCGAGAGACACGGTTGATGTCAGTAAGTAAAATGTGGTTCAATGAGATGAAAATAATTTTTTGGTGAATAGTAAGTTTTTACTTTTTTTACCACGGTTAAAAGTAAATAGGGTAATTAAGGGTAAAAATGATATAATTATTACCCTAACACATGTCCTAATTCTATTGGACAAGTGTAATTCGACCAAAAACAACCTTAGGAATAAAATATGACCATTTATGCCCACTTGGATTAGATTAGGACAATTATTATTAATTTTTTTAAAGAAGGGTTAAAATAGTTAAACTCAATGTTTAATAAGTAAAGCATTTTTAATATGGGGTTATACATAAGATAAATTAGACTATAAATATTCATTAGAAATCAAAAAAGATTTCCTACTTAATGGTATTTTATTTGTAATTTTTATACATTAAATAATTTAATTTATTTATGTCACAACGATGATGCAGTAATTATCTTATTAATGAAATATTGACATAATTGATGATATAAATACCCAAATAAATATAATTTGAGACTTTTTATGAATTACACTAATTTTTTAGGTTAATATGACATGTTAGTATGGACGACGGGAATTAATTAAATTAATTAATGCAACTGATATGTTTTGAATTTGATAAAAAAGACATAATTTTTGAATTCATAATATCAAATATAGCTTAGATCTAATTTTTGGTATTTTTCTGGAAACTTTCATTTTTTGATGAATAGTGAAACCACTAAGTGGTAGTTAAAAAACTAAATTTTTCATAAAACTTAATTTTACCGCTTCTGTGAGTGGAATTTCGAAAATCTGAGAGACAAGGTTGATGTCAGTAAGTAAAATGTGGTTCAATGAGATGAAAATAATTTTTTTGGTGAATAGTAACTTTTTACTTTTTTTACCACGGTTAAAAGTAAATAGGGTAATTAAGGGTACAAATGATATTATTATTACCCTAACACATGTCCTAATTCTATTGGACAAGTGTAATTCGACCAAAAACAATATTAGGAATAAAATATGACCATTTAGGCCCATTTGGATTAGATTAGGACATTTATTATTAATTTATTTAAAGAAGGGTTAAAATAGTTAAAATCAACGTTTAATAAGTAAAGAATTTTTAATATGGGGTTATACATAAGATAAATTCGACTATAAATAATCATTAGAAAGATAAAAATATTTCCTACATTATGGTATTTTATTTGTAATTTTTAGACACTAAATAATTGAATTTATTTATTACACACAACGATGATGCAGTAATTATCTTATTAATGAAATATTGACATAATTGATGTTATAAATACCCAAATAAATATAATTTGAGACTTTTTATGAATTAAAATAATTTTTTAGGTTAATATGACATGTTAGTATGGATTTAATTAACTTTGTTCGAACCTATTATTCTGTTAGGATTTTCACAAAAATCAATTACTAAATAGTGTCAAAATTGACATAAAATTGTTTTTAAAACAAATATTATATTATTAATTGTTATTTTATTCCTAAATATCTAAGTTTCGTCCAAATTACATAGATAAGGTTATATATATTAATAATAAACAACTTGGGGTTCGTTTGACTTTATATAGTAAGTTTATTAACCTTATAGTATAAGAACACAAGAAGACACGGTAAAAGTAAAATTATTTAACTTAATGTTAAATCTAAATGATAAGGATAAAATATGAACCTAAACTTGTATAAATTCTATTGGATGAGAGGATTTCGACCCATACCCACCTTAGTCTTTAAATAAATCAATTTGGAGCTATTTAAAACCGAACATGACTTTATAATAAAATAATATTTTTAGTTATTCCAAAGGTGCCCCTCTCCTCCCTTATAAAAAGGGAACATCCTCCCTCTCTTCCTCACACTACGTTGAGTCATCAAGCTCAGCCAACCCCTGCAAAATTCTATTCTCCACTTCAATAGCAACATCCTAGAGGTTCTGGTCTTCCTCAAAGACCAATTTTAGTTCCCTAAGAGGAGGTATCAAAGAGGCGCTTCAAAGAAGAGGTAATTTCTGTTACCGATTCTTTCACCTTTATTTATTCTTCCATTTCTTCTTCTTAGGTTGTTTCATTATGAAGTAATAACATCAGTATCACTCATATACTGATATGTTATTATAAGTATGAAACAACCCTATTTCACCATCTATCCATCCTACGGAAAACGAAATCACCACGCGTGCGTACGTACGGAATACCGTCTCCACGCCGTGGTGAAATCTATTTTCCACCACCACCTTACATGGATGGGTATAATGGTGTAAATAATAACTATATATTATTATTTTAAAGTGATATTGATTCTGAAATAGTATACATACACTCCAATACAGTCCCACGATCATGAGAATGATATCATCGCTCGTGCGTACGTACGGACTATCGTCTCCACGACGCGATGAGATTCATTCTCCACATTAACCATTCATGAATGATTAAAAAGTATATATAATAAGTAATCATGAAATATATGACATAATAATGATACTGGATTTATTTGTATATATATGTATGTCATCTACTTAATTCCGTTCAACTCAATAAGGAAACGAAAACAGCGTTCATGCGTACGTACGGCCTACCGTCTCCATGAACGGTGTATTTCTTTCCATTTACTGATATATTATATATATGTATATTCTGAATATATATATATATATATAATCATTTTTTATATTCTGGAATTAAGTAATCAAGATCTAAGTAATCATATGAATAATTACAAGTCAAAACACGGATGACAAATGAATCAATTTTACCCAAAACGCTCTTTAACATGGAATTTACAACAGAACGGGTAATATAAAGTCATAAGTGAACCATATATGATATCATAACAATGAATATGATTCTGTAATAAGACAATGACATTATTTAAATCATTATACAGGAGGTTCGGACACTTACGAAGCAAATCAGACCTAAGGTAAGGGAAAATCTCGCAATCTCAATTTTTATCCGAGATTGTTTATAATTCATAATTTAATGGGGAATATTTATCATCCACATCCATGTTTCCTCAATATGTAATATTTATATCCTTCTAAAATAGTTTATATCCAATTTTACCCATCGGTGAGTTTTTAGTAAAAGATATGAAAAGAATCTTTTGTCGTTTTTCGTACGAGGTGCTTTTTGACTTTTCCAACAAGAGTACGTGAAGAATGTTTTTTTAACTTATATGGCATGAATGGATTTTTTAAAAAATAATTTCCAAGAATCATCCTTTACAAGTTTTCAAGTTTATTTTTAATCAACTTATTTTAGTTTAAAATTTTATGACATGTTAAGAAAGGAAAATGTTTTTGAAGTAGAAAGGATATTTTCCTCATGAATGGAGTTCAAGTGTTTTATCAAAATTATTTTCCATCTAAGATAATATAGGGTTCTGATTATATCCCAATTATTACATTGATTTGATTATGTTGTGATGGAATTATTTTTATGAATTCCTTTATCTTATATGAATTGTTTTATTATGTCATGTTGTTTAAGAATCCCATTTTTATTACATGGGTTATGCAATGATGTATAATTTATGATTTTGTGGAACACATAAGAATGGTATCATTATGAGATGGGTGGGACCTATATATCCCTCCAATGCATTGGGTAAAGATTTTCTATCTCATGAGATAGACTTGGCTCGAACGGTAGGTTATACCAGTTCAGTGAAACAGGAGTAAAACGAGGAGTGAACTCAGTTCAGATAGGGACTTTGTCCACTAATATAGTCTTGGAAATGAGTCTTGAATAATAATAAATGATTCTCTATGAATATGTGTGTATGCCACAAAGTTTCATGTTTTATGTTATGATTATTGGGATTTCATTTCACTACTATGATTTATCTCATGTTATGAAATTATGCTCTCTTTTGCAGGTTAAGATTTCCAAAATGTTATGTTCTTATGAATATGATGTGATTAATATTTCTTTTGTTTACCCTTACTGAGCATTTGAGCTCAACCTTTTATGTTTTCTTTTCCTCAGGATATAAAGAAAGGTTTTAGGTATAAAAAAGGGAAGATCTTTATGGGAGATGTTGAAGATCATTCACCACGATTAGAAGATTATATTCCATGTTTCCAAAGAGACTAAACAATTAAGATCCTTGTGTGTGTGTTTTTGTTATGTACTAAGTATTCCGCAGAAGTAATGTAATGTCCGTGTAAGTCTATCTTCAGGTCTCTACAGTTGGTATCAGAGGAAGGGTTTAGTCATCCTTTGGAAACTAGGATGCGAAAACGTTAGTGAGATCCCTAGAGATATTTCTATGGTATGTCTATGGAAGTCCATAAGGTTAAGTATATGTATAGGTTATAGTACTAAAATTACGCTAATGATCATAGAATTAAACCTAAGTTGTTATATATTGAAGGTACTCCCCTTTATTATGTTGTTTTCCCTATCATGTTTTTTTGCCTCTCACACTATTCTTTTTGGGTTTTATAAAATGGTTGGAAACAAGATGATTCACAATAATGGAGGATATGATGGAGAATGTAATGATATTATTCATGAGCAACCAAATGAAATAGGATTTGGAAGTCCAAACATCATTATTATGCCGAATCAGCAATCTCATAATATGATCAATAAAGTAAAATTTGGTATGTTTCCTGACTCGGCTAATAAGAGAAAGATGGAGTTTCATGATGATCATAGAGGAATGAAAGTTCAATTTCACCTATGCAAATCATGTGGGAAGAGGCATCAAGGAGAATGTTTCAAAGGAACTAGAACATGCCCTGGGTGTGGAAAAGAAGGACACAAATCCAGTAAGTGCAAATGAAAAGGTTCAGTTAACACCAGGGATGAGGATAATGGTATTTCTACGACATCAACAATGGTTAAATGTTTTAAATGTGGAATGTACGGGCATTATGCAAACCAATGCCCTAAGGGAAAGTCTCATGAAGAGAATCAGTATTGTCTTATGGGTAGTATTTATGTGGATGATGATGAAGAGACTGCAAATGATATGTGAGATGAAAGAATTGTTGAAGCTCGATCAATGTTTTAAGAATGTAGTGGAATGATTACATGTTTATCATCTGTAATGTTGTATAAGTAATGTCATGGTACTATGGAATAAAGAGACATCTAAGGATTGTTACACTGTTGCCTTTTCTTTTGTTTTGAAATTGTATGATTAATGTTACCAGTATCCATGAAAGGTTATTCAGATATTTTTGGAATGTAGATGATATGCGCATAATGAAGGGATAAGGAGAAAATTAAATGTTTGACAGTATTCATGAGCTCATGACTGATATAAGGAGAAGGTTATATCATGGATTGAGTATATAGAATTTTTGTATTTTGGTATGTGGAAAGAGTTAACTTTTGACAGCATTCATGTTTTCACTAAGGTTTAATGGGTATTCATTTTTCAAGAGAATACATCATTAAAGTATTCACATGATTGGAATGTGACCAACAAGATATATGGGGGATAAATGATGGTATTCACATGCTTGGTTGATGACATTTCAAGTTATCGTTTTCTTTATACTATGAGCTTCGACCGAAGTATTTTAGATAAGCCTAAAGATTGGAATGGATTATGTTAACCATAAGTTAGTATTGTTTAAGGATAGATTTTTTTTTGATATTATTTATGTGATTATATAGTAATGTAGTTTTAGAAAAAGGACAACCTGCAGGACGGGTGACAGCCCATCGCGTCGGACAAGGCTGTGGGAATCGAACCCACAACCGAAGTGCGACTGGCCTTTATTGCCTACCACTGGCCTACAGGAAGTCCCTGTTTAGTATAAACTAGTTTTATTATATTAAGCAGTATGATATATGAAGTATAAGTCCATTTTAGGAACTATATATGATTAATCTCACTATAGATGGACTTTTGTATATTTTGATAACTTTTCTAACCTTTTGTTTGAGACAGATGGAATGAACCATCACTCTATCACATGATCTGCTAACACATCACGAATGACAAATTCAACTTCATTTGTTTAAGAGATGAAGTGGAAATTGTCCAAAGAACGACAAACGGTGAGACTATACCAAAATCACGAAATTATTTCTTCTAATTTCATCAACTTTAGGGAAATGATCATAAAAACCAAAAATGTTGTCCTAGTGCTCTTATATCTGATGAATCAGATGGTACCTTAGATCGTCACAAATTTATGGATTTGTGATTGCTGGATTTTCCATAGCCATGGTCTCTACCACTCTCCATCAGAACATGATGGTTATATTTCTCTTCCATATTTTCACCTATGTGGAAACCCAGTGATTAGTTTATTTGGGTAACCGTTACGTTTCATACTTTTGTTTTTAAAGATTGGTTTTGGTATTCCTTTTTATGATGCGGGTTCTATTAAAGAATCTTTCGAATAGTAAACCATTTATAACCCTGACGAATTTCGAGGGCGAAATTTATTTAATGGGGGCAGAATGTAACACCCCGAGATTTTATTAAATATTCTTTTTAATTTCTTTAATGTCTTGTTTTGTACGCTACACCAAAACGAGCTTTCTCAACACACATCCTTGTCTTGCCTTGCGTTACACGCAATCGCGACCTTCCTTGATAGCGTGTGTAATACGCAATACCGAGTTTCACTAAACAACGATATGCTATTAAAATATTATTAAAACTAGCCGTTATGAATAGTAATAACCACCTTTCAAAATTTTTTAATTTTTAGCTCTCAAAATGGACTTCATTTTTGGATTCGTAGTATCGAATTTAGCCTAAGGTGAAATTTTGGTACTTTTCGGATAACTTTCATATTCTGATGAATAGTGAAAATTACTAAATTATAATTAAAAACATCTTTTTTAATAAAAATAATTAATAGTGATAAATTATTAATTTGAGTGGTTTTAATGAATATTTAGAATATATTTTTAAAATTTAATACAATGGTGGTCATTGGATGTAATTTTACATTTAAACCAGTCATAAACAAGTGTCAATCTTTTGATAGTTATTATCTCTTAAGAACACGCTATTTGTTTTGACGAGGGTAATTAATTATTAAATTAATTAATGCAACTGATATGTTTTGAATTTGATAAAATAGAAATCATTTTTGAATTCATAATATCAAATATAGCTTAGATCTAATTTTTGGTATTTTTCTAGAAACTTTCATTTTTTGATGAATAGTGAAACCACTAAGTGGTAGTTAAAAAACTGAATTTTTCATAGAACATAATTTTACCGCTTCTGTGAGTGGAATTTCGAAAATCCGAGAGATACGGTTGATGTCAGTAAGTAAAATGTGGTTCAATGAGATGAAAATAATTTTTTGGTGAATAGTAAGTTTTTACTTTTTTTACCACGGTTAAAAGTAAATAGGGTAATTAAGGGTAAAAATGACATTATTATTACCCTAACACATGTCCTAATTCTATTGGACAAGTGTAATTCGACCAAAAACAACCTTAGGAATAAAATATGACCATTTATGCCCACTTGGATTAGATTAGGACAATTATTATTAATTTATTTAAAGAAGGGTTAAAATAGTTAAAATCAAAGTTTAATAAGTAAAGCATTTTTAATATGGGGTTATACATAAGATAAATTAGACTATAAATATTCATTAGAAATCAAAAAAGATTTCCTACTTAATGGTATTTTATTTGTAATTTTTAGACATTAAATAATTTAATTTATTTATGTCACAACGATGATGCAGTAATTATCTTATTAATGAAATATTGACATAATTGATGATATAAATACCCAAATAAATATAATTTGAGACTTTTTATGAATTACACTAATTTTTTAGGTTAATATGACATGTTAGTATGGACGACGGGAATTAATTAAATTAATTAATGCAACTGATATGTTTTGAATTTGATAAAAAAGACATAATTTTTGAATTCATAATATCAAATATAGCTTAGATCTAATTTTTGGTAATTTTCTGGAAACTTTCATTTTTTGATGAATAGTGAAACCACTAAGTGGTAGTTAAAAAACTAAATTTTTCATAAAACATAATTTTACCGCTTCTGTGAGTGGAATTTCGAAAATCTGAGAGACAAGGTTGATGTCAGTAAGTAAAATGTGGTTCAATGAGATGAAAATAATTTTTTTGGTGGATAGTAACTTTTTACTTTTTTTACCACGGTTAAAAGTAAATAGGGTAATTAAGGGTACAAATGATATTATTATTACCCTAACACATGTCCTAATTCTATTGGACAAGTGTAATTCGACCAAAAACAATATTAGGAATAAAATATGACCATTTAGGCCCATTTGGATTAGATTAGGACATTTATTATTAATTTATTTAAAGAAGGGTTAAAATAGTTAAAATCAACGTTTAATAAGTAAAGAATTTTTAATATGGGGTTATACATAAGATAAATACGACTATAAATATTCATTAGAAAGCTAAAAAGATTTCCTACATAATGGTATTTTATTTGTAATTTTTAGAGACTAAATAATTTAATTTATTTATTACACACAACGATGATGCAGTAATTATCTTATTAATGAAATATTGACATAATTGATGTTATAAATACCCAAATAAATATAATTTGAGACTTTTTATGAATTAAACTAATTTTTTAGGTTAATATGACATGTTAGTATGGATTTAATTAACTTTGTTCGAACCTATTATTCTGTTAGTATTTTCACAAAAATCAATTACTAAATAGTGTCAAAATTGACATAAAATAGTTTTTAAAACAAATATTATATTATTAATTGTTATTTTATTCCTAAATATCTAAGTTTCGTCCGAATGACATAGATAAGGTTATATATATTAATAATAAACAACTTGGGGTTCGTTTGACTTGATATAGTAAGTTTATTAACCTTATAGTATAAGAACACAAGAAGACACGGTAAAAGTAAAATTATTTAACATAATGTTAAATCTAAATGATAAGGTTAAAATATGAACCTAAACTTGTATAAATTCTATTGGATGAGAGGATTTCTACCCATACCCACCATATCCTCAAAATAAATCAATTTGGAGCTATTTAAAACCGAACTTGACTTTATAATAAAATAATATTTTTAGTTATTCCAAAGGTGCCCCTCTCCTCCCTTATAAAAAGGGAACATCCTCCCTCTCTTCTCACACTACTTTGATTCTTCAAGCTCAAGAAACCCCTGCAAAATTCTATTCTCCACTTCCCTAGAAACATCCTAGAGGTTCTGGTCTTCCTCAAAGACCAATTTTAGTGCCCTAAGAGGAGGTATCAAAGAGGCGCTTCAAAGAAGAGGTAATTTCTGTTACCGCTTCTTTCACCTTTATTTCTTCTTCCACTTCTTCTTCTTAGGTTGTTTCATTATGAAGTAATAACATCAGTATCACTCATATACTGATATGTTATTATAAGTATGAAACAACCCTATTTCACCATCTATCCATCCTACGGAAAACGAAATCACCACGCGTGCGTACGTACGGAATACCGTCTCCACGCCGTGGTGAAATCTATTTTCCACCACCACCTTACTTGGATGGGTATAATGGTGTAAATAATAACTATATATTATTATTTTAAAGTGATATTTATTCTGAAATAGTATACATACACTCCAATACAGTCCCACGATCATGAGAATGATATCATCGCTCGTGCGTACGTACGGACTATCGTCTCCACGACGCGATGAGATTCATTCTCCACATTAACCATTCATGAATGATTATAAAGTATATATAATAAGTAATCATGAAATATATTACATAATAATGATACTGGATTTATTTGTATATATATGTATGTCATCTAATTAATTCCGTTCAACTCAATAAGGAAACGAAAACAGCGTTCATGCGTACGTACGGCCTACCGTCTCCATGAACGGTGTATTTCTTTCCATTTACTGATATATTATATATATGTATATTCTGAATATATATATATATAAATCATTTTTTATATTATGGAATTATGTAATCAAGATCTAAGTAATCATATGAATAATTACAAGTCAAAACACGGATGACAAATGAAACAATTTTACCCAAAACGCTCTTTAACATGGAATTTACAAAAGAACGGGTAATATAAAGTCATAAGTGAACCATATATGATATCATAACAATGAATATGAATCTGTAATAAGACAATGACATTATTTAAATCATTATACAGGAGGTTCGGACACTTACGAAGCAAATCAGACCTAAGGTAAGGGAAAATCTCGCAATCTCAATTTTTATCCGAGATTGTGTATAATTCATAATTTACTGGGGAATATTTATCATCCACATCCATTTTTCCCCAATATGTAATATTTATATCCTTCTAAAATAGTTTATATCCAATTTTACCCTTCGGTGAGTTTTTAGTAAAAGATATGAAAAGAATCTTTTGTCGTTTTTCGTACGAGGTGCTTTTTGACTTTTCCAACAAGAGTACGTGAAGAATGTTTTATTAACTTATACGACATGAATGGATTTTTTAAAAAATAATTTCCAAGAATCATCCATTACAAGTTTTCAAGTTTATTTTTAATCAACTTTTTTTAGTTTAAAATTGTATGACATGTTAAGAAAGGAAAATGTTTTTGAAGTAGAAAGGATATTTTCCTCATGAATGGAGTTCAAGTGTTTTATCAAAATTATTTTCCATCTAAGATAATATAGGGTTCTAATTATATCCCTATTATTACATTGATTTGATTATGTTGTGATGGAATTATTTTTATCAATTCCTTTATCTTATATGAATTGTTTTATTATGTCATGTTGTTTAAGAATCCCATTTTTATTACATGGGTTATGCAATGATGTATAATTTATGATTTTGTGGCACACATAAGAATGGTATCATTATGAGATGGGTGGGACCTATATATCCCTCAAATGCATTGGGTAAAGATTTTATATCTCATGAGATAGACTTGGCTGGAACGGTAGGTTATACCGGTTCAGTGAAACACGACTAAAACGAGGAGTGAACTCGGTTCAGATAGGGACTTTGTCCACTAATATAGTCTTGGAAATGAGTCTTGAATAATAAGAAATGATTCTCTATGAATATGTGTGTATGCCAAAAAGTTTCATGTTATATGTTATGATTATTGGGATTTCATTTCACTATTATGATTTATCCCATGTTAGGAAATTATGCTCTCTTTTGCAGGTTAAGATTTCCAAAATGTTATGTTCTTATGAATATGATGTGATTAATATTTCTTTTGTTTACCCTTACTGAGCATTTGAGCTCAACCTTTTCTGTTTTCTTTTCCTCAGGATATAAAGAAATGTTTTAGGTATAAAAAAAGGAAGATCTTTATGGGAGATGTTGAAGATCATTCACCACGATTAGAAGATTATATTCCATGTTTCCAAAGACACTAAACAATTATGATCCTTGTGTGTGTGTTTTTGTTATGTACTAAGTATTCCGCAAAAGTAATGTAATGTCCATGTAAGTCTATCTTCATGTCTCTACAGTTGGTATCAGAGGAAAGGTTTAGTCATCCTTTGGAAACTAGGATACGAAAACGTTAGTGAGATCCCTATAGATATTTCTATGGTATGTCTAGGGATGTCCCTAAGGTTAAGTATACGTATAGGTTATAGTACTATAATTACGCTAATGATCATAGAATTAAACCTAAGTTGTTATATATTGAAGGTACTCCCCGTTATTATGTTGTTTTCCCTATCATGTTTTTTTGCCTCTCACACTATTCTTTTTGGGTTTTAGAAAATGGTTGGAAACAAGATGATTCACAATAATGGAGGATATGATAAACAATGTAATGATATTTTTCATGAGAAACCAAATGAAATAGGATTTGGAAATCCAAACATCATTATTATGCCGAATAAGCAATCTCATAATATGATCAATAAAGTAAAATTTGGTAAGTTTCCTGACTCGGCTAATAAGAGAAAGATGGAGTTTCATGATGATAATAGAGGAATGAAAGTTCAATTTCACCTATGCAAATCATGTGGGAAGATGCATCAAGGAGAACGTTTCAAAGGAACTAGAACATGCCCTGGGTGTGGAAAAGAAGGACACAAATCCAGTAAGTGCAAATGAAAAGGTTCAGTTAACACCAGGGATGAAGATAATGGTATTGCTACGACATCAACAATGGTTAAATGTTTTAAATGTGGAATGTACGGGCATTATGCAAACCAACGCCCTAAGGGAAAGTCTCATGAAGAGAATCAGTATTGTCTTATGGGTAGTATTTATGTGGATGATGATGAAGAGACTGCAAATGATATGTGAGATGAAAGAATTGTTGAAGCTTGATCAATGGTTTAAGAATGTAGTGGAATGATTACATGTTTATCATCTGTAATGTTGTATAAGTAATGTCATGGTACTATGGAATAAAGAGACATATAAGGATTGTTACCCCGTTTCCTTTCCTTGTGTTTTGAAAGTGTATGATTAATGTTACCAGTATCCATGAAAGGTTATTCAGATATTTTTGGAATGTAGATGTTATGCGCATAATGAAGGGATAAGGAGAAAATTAAATGTTTGACAGTATTCATGAGCTCATGACTGATATAAGGAGAAGGTTATATCATGGATTGAGTATATAGAATTTTTTTATTTTGGTATGTGGAAAGAGTTAACTTTTGACAGCATTCATGTTTTCACTACGGTTTAATGGGTATTCATTTTTCAATAGAATACATCATTAAGGTATTCACTTGATTGGAATGTGACCAACAAGATATATGGGGGATAAATGATGGTATTCACATGCTTGGTTGATGACATTTCAAGTTATCGTTTTCTTTATACTATGAGCTTCGACCGAAGTATTTTAGATAAGCCTAAATATTGGAATGGATTATGTTAACCATAAGTTAGTATTGTTTAAGGATAGATTTTTTTTTGATATTATTTATGTGATTATATAGTAATGTAGTTTTAGAAAAAGGACAACCTGCAGGACGGGCGACAGCCCATCGCGTCGGACAAGGCTGTGGGAATCGAACCCACAACTGAAGTGCGACTGGCCTTTATCGCCTACCACTGGCCTACAGGAAGTCCCTGTTTAGTAGAAACTAGTTTTATTATATTAAGCAGTATGATATATGAAGTATATGTCAATTTTAGGAACTATATATGATTAATCTCACTATAGATGGACTTTTGTATTTTTTGATAACTTTTCTAACCTTTTGTTTGAGACAGAAGGAATGAACCATCACTCTATCACATGATCTGCTAACACATCACGAATGACAAATTCAACTTCATTTGTTTAAGAGATGAAGTGGAAATTGTCCAAAGAACGACAAACGGTGAGACTATACCAAAATCACGAAAGTATTTCTTCCAATTTCATCAACTTTAGAGAAATGATCTTAAAAACCAAAAATGTTGTCCTAGTGCTCTTATATCTGATGAATCAGATGGTACCTTAGATCGTCACAAATTTATGGATTTGTGATTTCTGGATTTTCCATAGCCATGGTCTCTACCACTCTCCATCAGAACATGATGGTTATATTTCTCTTCCATATTTTCACCTATGTGGAAACCCAGTGATTAGTTTATTTGGGTAACCGTTACGTTTCATACTTTTGTTTTTAAAGATTGGTTTTGGTATTCCTTTTTATGATGTGGGTTTCTATTAAAGAATCTTTCGAATAGTAAACCATTTATAACCCTGATGAATTTCGAGGGCGAAATTTATTTAATGGGGGCAGAATGTAACACCCTGAGATTTTATGAAAAATATTCTTTTTAATTTCTTTAATGTCTTGTTTTGTACGCTACACCAAAACGAGCTTGCTAAACACACATCCTTGACTTGCCCTGCGTTACACGCAATCGTGAACTTCCTCGATAGCGTGTGTAATACGCAATACCGAGTTTCACTAAACAACGATATGCAATTAAAATATTATTAAAACTAGCCGTTATGAATAGTAATAACCACCTTTTAAAATTTTAGAAATTTTAGCTCTCAAAATGGACTTCATTTTTGGATTCGGAGTATCGAATTTAGCCTAATGTGAAATTTTGGTACTTTTCGGATAACTTTCATATTCTGATGAATAGTGAAAATTACTAAATTATAATTAAAAACAACTTTTTTAATAAAAATAATTAATAGTGATAAATTATTAATTTGAGTGGTTTTAATGAATATTTAGAATATATTTTTACAATTTAATACAATGGTGGCCATTGGATGTAATTTCACATTTAAACCAGTCATAAACAAGTGTCAATCTTTTGATAGTTATTATCTCTTAAGAACACGCTATTTGTTTTGACGACGGGAATTAATTATTAAATTAATTAATGAAATTGATATGTTTTGAATTTTATAAAATAGAAATAATTTTTGAATTCATAATATCAAATATAGCTTAGATCTAATTTTTGGTATTTTTCTAGAAACTTTCATTTTTTGATGAATAGTGAAACCACTAAGTGGTAGTTAAAAAACTGAATTTTTCATAGAACATAATTTTACCGCTTCTGTGAGTGGAATTTCGAAAATCCGAGAGACACGGTTGATGTCAGTAAGTAAAATGTGGTTCAATGAGATGAAAATAATTTTTTGGTGAATAGTAAGTTTTTACTTTTTTTTACCACGGTTAAAAGTAAATAGGGTAATTAAGGGTACAAATGATATTATTATTACCCTAAAACATGTCCTAATTCTATTGGACAAGTGTAATTCGACCAAAAACAACATTAGGAATAAAATATGACCATTTAGGCCCATTTGGATTAGATTAGGACATTTATTATTAATTTATTTAAAGAAGGGTTAAAATAGTTAAAATCAACGTTTAATAAGTAAAGAATTTTTAATATGGGGTTATACATAAGATAAATTCGACTATAAATATTCATTAGAAATATAAAAATATTTCCTACATAATCGTATTTTATTTTTAATTTTTAGACACTAAATAATTTAATTTATTTTTTACACACAACGATGATGCAGTAATTATCTTATTAATGAAATATTGACATAATTGATGTTATAAATACCCAAATAAATATAATTTGAGACTTTTTATGAATTAAACTAATTTTTAGGTTAATATGACATGTTAGTATGGATTTAATTAACTTTGTTCGAACCTATAATTCTGTTAGGATTTTCACAAAAATCAATTACTAAATAGTGTCAAAATTGACATAAAATTGTTTTTAAAACAAATATTATATTAATAATTGTTATTTTATTCCTAAATATCTATGTTTCGTCCAAATGACTTATATAAGGTTATATATATTAATAATAAACAACTTGGGGTTCGTTTGACTTGGTATAGTATGTTTATTAACCTTATAGTATAAGAACACAAGAAGACACGGTAAAAGTAAAATTATTTAACTTAATGTTAAATCTAAATGATAAGGATAAAATATGAACCTAAACTTGTATAAATTATATTGGATGAGAGGATTGCGACCCATACCCAACTTAGCCTCTAAATAAATCAATTTGGAGCTATTTAAAACCGAACTTGACTTTATAATAAAATAATATTTTTAGTTATTCCAAAGGTGCCCCTCTCCTCCCTTATAAAAAGGGAACATCCTCCCTCTCTTCCTCACACTACTTTGAGTCTTCAAGCTCAGCCAACCCCTGCAAAAGCCTATTCTCCACTTCCCTAGAAACATCCTAGAGGTTCTGGTCTTCCTCAAAGACCAATTTTAGTGCCCTAAGAGGAGGTATCAAAGAGGCGCTTCAAAGAAGAGGTAATTTCTGTTACCGATTCTTTCACCTTTATTTCTTCTTCCACTTCTTCATCTTAGGTTGTTTCATTATGAAGTAATAACATCAGTATCACTAATATACTGATATGTTATTATAAGTATGAAACAACCCTATTTCACCATCTATCCATCCTACGGAAAACGAAATCACCACGCGTGCGTACGTACGGAATACCGTCTCCACGCCGTGGTGAAATCTATTTTCCACCACCACCTTACTTGGATGGGTATAATGGTGTAAATAATAACTATATATTATTATTTTAAAGTGATATTGATTCTGAAATAGTATACATACACTCCAATACAGTCCCACGATCATGAGAATGATATCATCGCTCGTGCGTACGTACGGACTATCGTCTCCACGACGCGATGAGATTCATTCTCCACATTAACCATTAATGAATGATTATAAAGTATATATAATAAGTAATCATGAAATATATGACATAATAATGATACAGGATTTATTTTTATATATATGTATTTCATCTACTTAATTCCGTTCAACTCAATAAGGAAACGAAAACAGCGTTCATGCGTACGTACGGCCTACCGTCTCCATGAACGGTGTATTTCTTTCCATTTACTGATATATTATATATATGTATATTCTGAATATATATATATATATATATATATATATAAATCATTTTTTATATTCTGGAATTATGTAATCAAGATCTAAGTAATCATATGAATAATTACAAGTCAAAACACGGATGACAAATGAAACAATTTTACCCAAAACGCTCTTTAACATGGAATTTACAAAAGAACGGGTAATATAAAGTCATAAGTGAACCATATATGATATCATAACAATGAATATGATTCTGCAATAAGACAATGACATTATTTTAATCATTATACAGGAGGTTCGGACACTTATGAAGCAAATTAGTCCTAAGGTAAGGGAAAATCTCGCAATCTCAATTTTTATCCGAGATTGTTTATAATTCATAATTTACTGGGGAATATTTATCATCCACATCCATGTTTTCTCAATATGTAATATTTATATCCTTCTAAAATAGTTAATATCCAATTTTACCCTTCGGTGAGTTTTTAGTAAAAGATATGAAAAGAATCTTTTGTCGTTTTTCGTACGAGGTGCTTTTTGACTTTTCCAACAAGAGTACATGAAGAATGTTTTTTTAACTTATACGGCATGAATGGATTTTTTTAAAAATAATTTCCAAGAATAATCCTTTACAAGTTTTCAAGATTATTTTTAATCAACTTCTATTAGTTTAAAATTGAATGACATGTTAAGAAAGGAAAATGTTTTTGAAGTAGAAAGGATATTTTCCTCATGAATGGAGTTCAAGTGTTTTTTCAAAATTATTTTCCATCTAAGATAATATAGGGTTCTGATTATATCCCTATTATTAAATTGATTTGATTATGTTGTGATGGAATTATTTTTATGAATTCCTTTATCTTATATGAATTGTTTTATTATGTCATGTTGTTTAAGAATCCCATTTTTATTACATGGGTTATGCAATGATGTATAATTTATGATTTTGTGGCACACATAAGAATGGTATCATTATGAGATGGGTGGGACCTATATATCCCTCCAAATCCTTGGGTAAAGATTTTATATCTCATGAGATAGACTTGGCTGGAACGGTAGGTTATACCGGTTCAGTGAAACAGGACTAAAACGAGAAGTGAACTCGGTTCAGATAGGGACTTTGTCCACTAATATAGTCTTGGAAATGAGTCTTGAATAATAAGAAATGATTCTATATGAATATGTGTGTATGCCACAAAGTTTCATGTTATATGTTATGATTATTGGGATTTCATTTCACTACTATGATTTATCCCATGTTATGAAATTATGCTCTCTTTTGCAGGTTAAGATTTCCAAAATGTTATGTTCTTATGAATATGATGTGATTAATATTTCTTTTGTTTACCCTTACAGAGCATTTGAGCTCAACCTTTTATGTTTTCTTTTCCTCAGGATATAAAGAAAGGTTTTAGGTATAAAAAAAGTAAGATCTTTATGGGAGATGTTGAAGATCATTCACCACGATTAGAAGATTATATTCCATGTTTCCAAAGACACTAAACAATTACGATCCTTGTGTGTGTGTTTTTGTTATGTACTAAGTATTCCGAAAAAGTAATGTAATTTCCATGTAAGTCTATCTTCAGGTCTCTACAGTTGGTATCAGAGGAAAGGTTTAGTCATCCTTTGGAAACTAGGATACGAAAACGTTAGTGAGATTCCTAGATATATTTCTATGGTATGTCTAGGGATGTCCCTACGGTTAAGTATACGTATAGGTTATAGTACTAGAATTACGCTAATGATCATAGAATTAAACATAAGTTGTTATATATTGAAGGTACTCCCCTTTATTATGTTGTTTTCCCTATCATGTTTTTTTGCCTCTCACACTATTCTTTTTGGGTTTTAGAAAATGGTTGGAAACAAGATGATTCACAATAATGGTGGATATGATGGACAATGTAATGATATTATTCATGAGCAACCAAATGAAATAGGATTTGGAAGTCCAAACATCATTATTATGCCGAATCAGCAATCTCATAATATGATCAATAAAGTAAAATTTGGTAAGTTTCCTGACTCGTCTAATAAGAGAAAGATGGAGTTTCATGATGATCATAGAGGAAAGAAAGTTCAATTTCACCTATGCAAATCATGTGGGAAGAGGAATCAAGAAGAATGTTTAAAGGAACTAAAACATGCCCTGGGTGTGGAAAAGAAGGACACAAATCCAGTAAGTGCAAATGAAAAGGTTTAGTTAACACCAGGGATGAGGATAATGGTATTGCTACGACATCAACAATGGTTAAATGTTTTAAATGTGGAATGTACGGGCATTATGCAAACCAATTCCCTAAGGGAAAGTCTCATGAAGAGAATCAGTATTGTCTTATGGGTAGTATTTATGTGGATGATGATGAAGAGACTGCAAATGATATGTGAGATGAAATAATTGTTGAAGCTCGATCAATGGTTTAAGAATGTAGTGGAATGATTACATGTTTATCATCTGTAATGTTGTATAAGTAATGTCATGGTACTATGGAATAAAGAGACATCAAAGGACTGTTACATTGTTTCCTTTCCTTGTGTTTTGAAAGTGTATGATTAATGTGACCAGCATCCATGAAAGGTTATTCAGTTATTTTTGGAATGTAGATGATATGCGCATAATGAAGGGATAAGGAGAAAATTAAATGTTTGACAGTATTCATGAGCTCATGACTGATATAAGGAGAAGGTTATATCATGGATTGAGTATATAGAATTTTTGGATTTTGGTATGTGGAAAGAGTTAACTTTTGACAGCATTCATGTTTTCACTAAGGTTTAATGGGTATTCATTTTTCAAGAGAATACATCATTAAGGTATTCACATGATTGGAATGTGACCAACAAGATATATGGGGTATAAATGATGGTATTCACATTCTTGGTTGATGACATTTCATGTTATCATTTTATTTATACTATGAGCTTCGACCGAAGTATTTTAGATAAGCCTAAAGATTGGAATGGATTATGTTAACCATAAGTTAGTATTGTTTAAGGATAGAATTGTTTTGATATTATTTATGTGATTATATAGTAATGTAGTTTTAGAAAAAGGACAACCTGCAGGACGGGTGACAGCCCATCGCGTCGGACAAGGCTGTGGTAATCGAACCCACAACCGAAGTGCGACTGGCCTTTATCGCCTACCACTGGCCTACAGGAAGTCCCTGTTTAGTAGAAACTAGTTTTATTATATTAAGTAGTATGATATATGAAGTATAAGTCCATTTTAAGAATTATATATGATTAATCTCACTATAGATGGACTTTTGTATTTTTTGATAACTTTTCTAACCTTTTGTTTGAGACAGATGGAATGAACCATCACTCTATCACATGATCTACTAACACATCACGAATGACAAATTCAACTTCTTTTGTTTAAGAGATGAAGTGGAAATTGTCCAAATAACGACAAACGGTGAGACTATACCAAAATCACGAAAGTATTTCTTCTAATTTCATCAACTTTAGGAAAATGATCTTAAAAACAAAAAATGTTGTCCTAGTGCTCTTATATCTGATGAATCAGATGGTACCTTAGATCGTCACAAATTTATGGATTTGTGATTTCTGGATTTTCTATAGCCATGGTCTCTACCACTCTCTATCAGAACATGATGGTTATATTTCTCTTCCATATTTTCACCTATGTGGAAACCCATTGATTAGTTTATTTGGGTAACCATTACGTTTCATACTTTTGTTTTTAAAGATTGGTTTTGGTATTCATTTTTATGATGTGGGTTTCTATTAAAGAATCTTTCGAATAGTAAACCATTTATAACCCTGACGAATTTCGAGGGCGAAATTTATTTAATGGGGGCAGAATGTAACACCCCGAGATTTTATGAAAAATATTCTTTTTAATTTCTTTAATGTCTTGTTTTGTACGCTACACCAAAACGAGCTTGCTCAACACACATCCTTGACTTGCCTTGCGTTACACGCAATCGCAACTTCCTCGATTGCGTGTGTAATACACAATACCGAGTTTCACTAAACAACGATATGAAATTAAAATATTATTAAACCTAGCCGTTATGAATAGTAATAACGACCTTTTAAAATTTTAGAAATTTTAGCTCTCAAAATGGACTTCATTTTTGGATTCGGAGTATCGAATTTAGCCTAAGGTGAAATTTTGGTACTTTTTGGATAACTTTCATATTCTGATGAATAGTGAAAATTACTAAATTATAATTAAAACAACTTTTTTAATAAAAATAATTAATAGTGATAAATTATTAATTTGAGTGGTTTTAATGAATATTTAGAATATATTTTTACAATTTAATACAATGGTGGTAATTGGATGTAATTTCACATTTAAACCAGTCATAAACAAGTGTCAATCTTTTGATAGTTATTATCTCTTAAGAACACGCTGACGACGGGAATTAATTATTAAATTAATTAATGCAACTGATATGTTTTGAATTTGATAAAATAGAAATCATTTTTGAATTCATAATATCAAATATAGCTTAGATCTAATTTTTGGTATTTTTCTAGAAACTTTCATTTTTTGATGAATAGTGAAACCACTAAGTGGTAGTTAAAAAACAGAATTTTTCATAGAACATAATTTTACCGCTTCTGTGAGTGGAATTTCAAAAATCTGAGAGACACGGTTGATGTCAGTAAGTAAAATGTGGTTCAATGATATGAAAATAATTTTTTGGTGAATAGTAAGTTTTTACTTTTTTTTACCACGGTTAAAAGTAAATAGGGTAATTAAGGGTAAAAATGATATTATTATTACCCTAACACATTTCCTAATTCTATTGGACAAGTGTAATTCGACCAAAAACAACCTTAGGAATAAAGTAGGACCATTTATGCCCACTTGGATTAGATTAGGACAATTATTATTAATTTATTTAAAGAAGGGTTAAAATAGTTAAAATCAAAGTTTAATAAGTAAAGCATTTTTAATATGGGGTTATACATAAGATAAATTAGACTATAAATATTCATTAGAAATCTAAAAAGATTTCCTACTTAATGGTATTTTATTTGTAATTTTTAGACATTAAATAATTTAATTTATTTATGACACAACGATGATGCAGTAATTATCTTATTAATGAAATATTGACATAATTGATGATATAAATACCCAAATAAATATAATTTGAGACTTTTTATTAATTACACTAATTTTTTAGGTTAATATGACATGTTAGTATGGATGAAGGGAATTAATTAAATTAATTAATGCTACTGATATGTTTTGAATTTGATAAAATAGACATAATTTTTGAATTCATAATATCAAATATAGCTTAGATCTAATTTTTGGTATTTTTCTGGAAACTTTCATTTTTTGATGAATAGTGAAACCACTAAGTGGTAGATAAAAAACTAAATTTTTCATAAAACTTAATTTTACCTCTTCTGTGAGTGGAATTTCGAAAATCCGAGAGACACAGTTGATGTCAGTAAGTAAAATGTGGTTCAATGAGATGAAAATAATTTTTTTGGTGAATAGTAACTTTTTACTTTTTTTTCCACGATTAAAAGTAAATAGGGTAATTAAGGGTACAAATGATATTATTATTATCCTAACACATGTCCTAATTCTATTGGACAAGTGTAATTCGACCAAAAACAACATTAGGAATAAAATATGACCATTTAGGCCCATTTGGATTAGATTAGGACATTTATTATTAATTTATTTAAAGAAGGGTTAAAATAGTTAAAATCAACGTTTAATAAGTAAAGAATTTTTAATATGGGGTTATACATAAGATAAATTCGAATATAAATATTCATTATAAAGCTAAAAATATTTCCTACATAATGGTATTTTATTTGTAATTTTTAGACACTAAATAATTTAATTTATTTATTACACACAACGATGATGCAGTAATTATCTTATTAATGAAATATTGACATAATTGATGTTATAAATACCCAAATAAATATAATTTGAGACTTTTTATGAATTAAACTAATTTTTTAGGTTAATATGACATGTTAGTATGGATTTAATTAACTTTGTTCGAACCTATAATTCTGTTAGGATTTTCACAAAAATCAATTACTAAATAGTGTCAAAATTGACATAAAATAGTTTTTAAAACAAATATTATATTATTAATTGTTATTTTATTCCTAAATATCTAAGTTTCGTCCAAATGACATAGATAAGGTTATATATATTAATAATAAACAACTTGGGGTTCGTTTGACTTTATATAGTAAGTTTATTAACCTTATAGTATAAGAACACAAGAAGACACGGTAAAAGTAAAATTATTTAACTTAATGTTAAATCTAAATGATAAGGTTAAAATATGAACCTAAACTTGTATAAATTCTATTGGATGAGAGGATTTCGACCCATACCCACCTTAGCCTCTAAATAAATCAATTTGGAGCTATTTAAAACCAAACTTGACTTTATAATAAAATAATATTTTTAGTTATTCCAAAGGTGCCCCTCTCCTCCCTTATAAAAAGGGAACATCCTCCCTCTCTTCCTCACAGTACATTGAGTCTTCAAGCTCAGCCAACCCCTGAAAAATTCTATTCTCCACTTCCCTAGGAACATCCTAGAGGTTCTGGTCTTCCTCAAAGACCAATTTTAGTACCCTAAGAGGAGGTCTCAAAGAGGCGCTTCAAAGAAGAGGTAATTTCCATTACCGATTTTTCACCTTTATTTCTTCTTCCACTTCTTCTTCTTAGGTTGTTTCATTATGAAGTAATAACATCAGTATCGCTCATATACTGATATGTTATTATATGTATGAAACAACCCTATTTCACCATCTATCCATCCTACAGAAAACGAAATCACCACGCGTGCGTACGTACGGAATACCGTCTCCACGCCGTGGTGAAATCTATTTTCCACCACCACCTTACTTGGATGGGTATAATGGTGTAAATAATAACTATATATTATTATTTTAAAGTGATGTTGATTCTAAAATAGTATACATACACTCCAATACTGTCCCATGATCATGAGAATGATATCATCGCTCGTGCGTACGTACGGACTATCGTCTCCATGACGCGATGAGATTCATTCTCCACATTAACCATTCATGAATGATTATAAAGTATATATAATAAGTAATCATGAAATATATGACATAATAATGATACTGGATTTATTTGTATATATATGTATGTCATCTACTTTATTCCGTTCAACTCAATAAGGAAACGAAAACAGCGTTCATGTGTACGTACGGCCTACCGTCTCCATGAATGGTGTATTTATTTCCATTTACTGATATATTATATATATGTATATTCTGAATATATATATAAATCATTTTTTATATTCTGGAATTAAGTAATCAAGATCTAAGTAATCATATGAATAATTACTAGTCAAAACACGGATGACAAATGAAACAATTTTACCCAAAACACTCTTTAACATGGAATTTACAAAAGAACGGGTAATATAAAGTCATAAGTGAACCATATATGATATCATAACAATTAATATGATTCTTTAATAAGACAATGACATTATTTAAATCATTATACAGGAGGTTCGGACACTTACGAAGCAAATCAGACATAAGGTAAGGGAAAATCTCGCAATCTCAATATTTATCCGAGATTGTTTATAATTCAGAATTTACTGGGGAATATTTATCATCCAAATCCATGTTTCCTCAATATGTAATATTTATATCCTTCTACAATAGTTTATATCCAATTTTACCCTTCGGTGAGTTTTTAGTAAAAGATATGAAAAGAATCTTTTGTCGTTTTTCGTACGTGGTGCTTTTTGACTTTTCCAACAAGAGTACGTGAAGAATGTTTTTTTAACTTATACGGCATGAATGGATTTTTTTAAAAATAATTTCCAAGAATAATCCTTTACAAGTTTATTTTTATTCAACTTATTTTAGTTTAAAATTGTATGACATGTTAAGAGAGGAAAATGTTTTTGAAGTAGAAAGGATATTTTCCTCATTAATGGAGTTCAAGTGTTTTATCAAAATTATTTTCCATCTAAGATAATATAGGGTTATGATTATATCCCTATTATTACATTGATTTGATTATGTTGTGATGGAATTATTTTTATGAATTCCTTTATCTTATATGAATTGTTTTATTATGTCATGTTGTTTAAGAATCCCATTTTTATTACATGGGTTATGAAATGATGAATAATTTATGATTTTGTGGCACACATAAGAATGGTATCATTATGAGATGGGTGGGACCTATATATCCCTACAATGAATTGGGTAAAGATTTTATATCTAATGAGATAGACTTGGCTGGAACGGTAGGTTATACTGGTTCAGTGAAACAGGACTGAAACGAGGAGTGAACTTGGTTCAGATAGGGACTTTGTCCACTAATATAGTCTTGGAAATGAGTCTTGAATAATAAGAAATGATTCTCTATGAATATGTGTGTATGCCACAAAGTTTAATGTTTTATGTTATGATTATTGGGATTTCATTTCACTACTATGATTTATCCCATGTTATGAAATTATGCTCTCTTTTGCAGGTTAAGATTTCCAAAATGTTATGTTCTTATGAATATGATGTGATTAAAATTTATTTTGTTTACCCTTACTGAGCATTTGAGCTCAACCTTTTATGTTTTCTTTTCCTCAGGATATAAAGAAAGGTTTTAGGTATAAAAAAGGAAGATCTTTATGGGAGATGTTGAAGATCATTCACCACGATTAGAAGATTATATTCCGAGTTTCCAAAGACACTAAACAATTATGATCCTTGTGTGTGTGTTTTTGTTATGTACTAAGTATTCCACAAAAGTAATGTAATGTCCATGTAAGTCTATCTTTAGGTCTCTATAGTTGGTATCAGAGGAAAGGTTTAGTCATCCTTTGGAAACTAGGATGCGAAAACGTTATTGAGATCCCTAGAGATATTTCTATGGTATGTCTAGGGATGTCCCTAAGGTTAAGTATACGTATAGGTTATAATACTAGAATTACGCTAATGATCATAGAATTAAACTTAAGTTGTTATATATTGAAGGTACTCCCCTTTATTATGTTGTTTTCCCTATCATGTTTTTTTGCCTCTCACACTATTCTTTTTGGGTTTTAGAAAATGGTTGGAAATAAGATGATTCACAATAATGGAGGATATGATGGACAATGTAATGATATTATTCATCAGCAACCAAATGAAATAGGATTTGGAAGTCCAAACATCATTATTATGCCGAATCAGCAATCTCATAATATGATCAATAAAGTAAAATTTGGTATGTTTCCTGACTCGGCTAATAAGTGAAATATGGAGTTTCATGATGACCATAGAGGAAAGAAAGTTCAATTTCACCTATGCAAATCATGTGGGAAGAGGCACCAAGGAGAATGTTTCAAAGGAACTAGAACATGCCCTGGGTGTGGAAAAGAAGGACACAAATCCAGTAAGTGAAAATGAAAAGGTTCAGTTAACACCAGGGATGAGGATAATGGTATTTCTACGACATCAACAATGGTTAAATGTTTTAGATGTGGAATGTACGGGCATTATGCAAACCAACGCCCTAAGGGAAAGTCTCATGAAGAGAATCAGTATTGTCTTATGGGTAGTATTTATGTGGATGATGATGAAGAGACTGCAAATGATATGTGAGATGAAAGAATTGTTGAAGCTCGATCAATGGTTTAAGAATGTAGTGGAATGATTACATGTTTATCATCTGTAATGTTGTATAAGTAATGTCATGGTACTATGGAATAAAGAGACATATAAGGATTGTTACACTGTTGCCTTTCCTTGTGTTTTGAAAGTGTATGATTAATGTTACCAGTATCCATGAATGGTTATTCAGATATTTTTGGAATGTAGATGATATTGCGCATAATGAAGGGATAAGGAGAAAATTAAATGTTTGACAGTATTCATGAGCTCATGACTGATATAAGGAGAAGGTTATATCATGGATTGAGTATATAGAATTTTTGGATTTTGTTATGTGGAAAGAGTTAACTTTTGACAGCATTCATGTTTTCACTAAGGTTTAATGGGTATTCATTTTTCAAGAGAATACATAATTAAGGTATTCACATGATTGGAATGTGACCAACAAGATATATGGGGGATAAATGATGGTATTCACATGTTTGGTTGATGACATTTCAAGTTATCGTTTTCTTTATACTATGAGCTTCGACCGAAGTATTTTAGATAAGCCTAAAGATTGGAATGGATTATGTTAACAATAAGTTAGTATTGTTTAAGGATAGATTTTTTTTGATATTATTTATGTGATTATATAGTAATGTAGTTTTAGAAAAAGGAAAACCTGTAGGACGGGCGACAGCCCATCGCGTCGGACAAGGTTGTGGGAATCGAACCCACAACCGAAGTGCGACTGGCCTTTATCGCCTACCACTGGCCTACAGGAAGTCCCTATTTAGTAGAAACTAGTATTATTATATTAAGCAGTATGATATATGAAGTATAAGTCCATTTTAGGAACTATATATGATTAATCTCACTATAGATGGACTTTTGTATTTTTTGATAACTTTTCTAACCTTTTGTTTGAGACAGATGGAATAAACCATCACTCTATCACATGATCTGCTAACACAACACGAATAACAAATTCAACTTCATTTGTTTAAGAGATGAAGTGGAAATTGTCCAAAGAACGACAAACGGTGAGACTATACCAAAATAACGAAAGTATTTCTTCTAATTTCATCAACTTTAGGGAAATGATCTTAAAAACAAAAAATGTTGTCCTAGTGCTCTTATATCTGATGAATCAGATGGTACCTTAGATCGTCACAAATTTATAGATTTGTGATTTCTGGCTTTTCCATAGCCATGGTCTCTACCACTCTCCATCAGAACATGATGGTTATATTTCTCTTCCATATTTTCACCTATGTGGAAACCCAGTGATTAGTTTATTTGGGTAACCGTTACGTTTCATACTTTGGTTTTTAAAGATTGGTTTTGGTATTCCTTTTTATAATGTGGTTTTCTATTAAAGAATCTTTATAATAGTAAACCATTTATAACCCTGACGAATTTCGAGGGCGAAATTTATTTAATGGGGGCAGAATGTAACACCCCGAGATTTTTTGAAAAATATTCTTTTTAATTTCTTTAATGTCTTGTTTTTTATGCTACACCAAAATGAGCTTGCTCAACACACATCCTTGACTTGCCTTGCGTTACACGCAATCGCGACTTCCTCGATAGCGTGTGTAATACGCAATACCAAGTTTCACTAAACAACGATATGCTATTAAAATATTATTAAAACTAGCCGTTATGAATAGTAATAACCACCTTTTAAAATTTTAGAAATTTTAGCTCTCAAAATGGACTTCATTTTTGGATTCGGAGTATCGAATTTAGCCTAAGGTGAAATTTTGGTACTTTTCGGATAACTTTCATATTCTGATGAATAGTGAAAATTACTAGATTATAATTAAAAACAACTTTTTTAATAAAAATAATTAATAGTGATAAATTATTAATTTGAGTGGTTTTAATGAATATTTAGAATATATTTTTACAATTTAATACAATGGTGGTCATTGGATGTAATTTCACATTTAAAGCAGTCATAAACAAGTGTCAATCTTTTGATAGTTATTATCTCTTAAGAACACGCTATTTGTTTTGACGAAGGGAATTAATTATTAAATTAATTAATGCAACTGATATGTATTGAATTTGATAAAATAGAAATCATTTTTGAATTCATAATATCAAATATATCTTAGATCTAATTTTTGGTATTTTTCTAGAAACATTTATTTTTTGATGAATAGTGAAACCACTAAGTGGTAGTTAAAAAACAGAATTTTTCATAGAACATAATTTTACCGCTTCTGTGAGTGGAATTTCGAAAATCCGAGAGACACGGTTGATGTCAGTAAGTAAAATGTGGTTCAATGAGATGAAAATAATTTTTTGGTGAATAGTAAGTTTTTTCTTTTTTTTACCACGGTTAAAAGTAAATAGGGTAATTAAGGGTAAAAATGATATTATTATTACCCTAACACATGTCCTAATTCTATTGTACAAGTGTAATTCGACCAAAAACAACCTTAGGAATAAAATATGACCATTTATGCCCACTTGGATTAGATTAGGACAATTATTATTAATTTATTTAAAGAAGGGTTAAAATAGTTATAATCAAAGTTTAATAAGTAAAGCATTTTTAATATGGGGTTAAACATAAGATAAATTAGACTATAAATATTCATTAGAAATCTAAAAAAATTTCCTACTTGATGGTATTTTATTTGTAATTTTTATACATTAAATAATTTAATTTATTTATGACACAACGATGATGCAGTAATTATCTTATTAATGAAATATTGACATAATTGATGATATAAATACCCAAATAAATATAATTTGAGACTTTTTATGAATTACCCTAATTTTATAGGTTAATATGACATGTTAGTATTGATTTAATTAACTTTTTTTGAACCTATCATTCTATTAGGATTTTCACAAAAATCAATTACTAAATATTGTCAAAATTGACATAAAATTGTTTTTAAAACAAATACTATATTATTAATTGTTATTTTATTCCAAAAAATCTAAGGTTCTTACAAATGACATAAATAAGGTTATATATATTAATAATAAACAACATGGGGTTCGTTTGGCTTGATATAGTAAGTTTATTAACCTTATAGTATAAGAACACAAGAAGACACGATAAAAGTAAAATTATTTAACTTAATATTAAATCTAAAGGATAAGGTTAAAATAGGAACCTAAACTTTTCTAAATTCTATTGGATGAGTGGATTTCGACCCATCCCCACCTTAGCCTATAAATAAATCAATTTGGATCTTTTTAAAACCGAACTTGACTTTATAATAAAATAATAGTTTTAGTTATTCCAAAGGTGCCCCTCTCCTCCCTTGTAAAAAGGGCACCTCCTACCTCTCTTCCTCACACAACATTGAGCCCTCAATCTCGAACAAACCCTGCCAAATTCTCTTCTCCACTTCCCTAGAAACATCCTAGAGGTTCTGGTATTCCTCAAAGACCAATTTTTGTGCCCTAAGAGGAGGTCTCAAAGAGGCGCTTCAAAGAAGAGGTAATTCACGTTACCGATTCTTTCACCTTTATTTCTTATTCCACTTCTTCTTATTAGGTTGTTTCATTATAAAGTAATAACATCAGTATCACTCATATACTGATATGTTATTATAAGTATGAAACAACCCTATTTTACCATCTATCCATCCTACGGAAAACGAAATCACCGCGCGTGCATACGTACGGAATACCGTCTCGACGCTGTGGTGAAATCTATTTTCCACCACCACCTTACTTGGATGGGTATAATGGTGTAAATAATAACTATATATTATTATTTTAAAGTGATATTGATTCTGAAATAGTATACATACACTCCAATACAGTCCCACAATCATGAGAATGATATCATCGCTCGTGTGTACGTACAGACTACCGTCTCCACGACGCGATGAGATTCATTCTCCACTTTAACCATTCATGAATGATTATAAAGTATATATAATAAGTAATCATGAAATAAATGACATAATAATTATACTGGATTTATTTGTATATATATGTATTTCATCTACTTAATTTCGTTCAACTCAATAAGGAAACGAAAACAGTGTTCATGCGTACGTACGGCCTACCGTCTCCATGAACGGTGTATTTCTTTCCATTTACTGATTTATTATATATATGTATATTCTGAATATATATATATAAATCATGTTTTATATTCTGTAATTATGTAATCATGATATAAGTAATCATCTGAATAATTACAAGTCAAAACACGGATGACAAATGAAACAATTTTACCCAAAACGCTCTTTAACATGGAATTTACAAAAGAACGGGTAATATAAAGTCATAAGTGAACCATATATGATATCATAACAATGAATATGATTCTGTAATAAGTCAATGACATTATTTAAATCATTATACAGGAGGTTCGGACACTTATGAAGCAAATCAGACCTAAGGTAAGGGAAAATCTCACAATCTCAATTTTTATCCGAGATTGTTTATACTTCATAATTTACTGGGGAATATTTATCATCCACATCCATGTTTCCTCAATATTTAATATTTATGTCCTTCTACAATATTTTATATCCAATTTTACACTTCGGTGAGTTTTTAGTAAAAGATATGAAAGGAATCTTTTGTCATTTTTCGTACGAGGTTCTTTTTGACTTTTCCGACAAAAGTACGTGAATAATGTTTTTTTAACTTATACGTCATGAATGGATTTTTTAAAAAATAATTTCCAAGAATCTTCCTTTACAAGTTTTCAAGTTTATTTTTAATCAACTTCTTTTAGTTTAAAATTGTATGACATGTTAAGAAAGGAAAATGTTTTTGAAGTAGAAAGTGTATTTTCCTCAAGAATGGAGTTCAAATGTTTTATCAAAATTATTTTCCATCTAAGATAATATAGGGTTCTGTTTATATCCCTATTATTACATTGATTTGATTATGTTGTTATTGAATTATATCTATGAATTCTTTTATCTTATATGAATTATTTTATGATGTCATGTTGTTTAAGAATCCCATTTTTATTACATGGGTTATGCAATGATGTATGATTTATGATTTTGTGGCACACATAAGAATGGTATCATTATGAGATGGGTGGGACTTATATATCCCTCTAATTCATTGGGAAAAGATTTTATATCTCATCAGATAGAATTGGCTGGAACAGTAGGTTATACCGGTTCAGTGAAACAGGACTAAAACGAGGAGTGAACTCGGTTCAGAAAGGGACTTTGTCCACTAAGATAGTCATGGAAATGAGTCTTGAATAATAAGAAATGATTCTCTATGATTATGTGTGTATTCCACAAAGTTTCATGTTTTATGTTATGATTATTGGGATTTAATTTCACTACTATGATTTATCCCATGTTATGAAATTATGCTCTCTTTTGCAGGTTAAGATTTCCAAAATGTTATGTTATTATGAATATGATGTGATTGATATTTCTTTTGTTTACCCATACTGAGCATTTGAGCTCTCCCTCTTATTTTTTCTTTTCCTCAGGATATAAAGAGAGGTTTTAGGTATAAAAAAAAGGAAGATCATTATGGGTGATGTTGAAGATCTTTCACCACAATTAGAAGATTATATTCCGAGTTTCCAAAGACACTAAACTATTATGATCCTTGTGTGTGTGTTTTTGTTATGTACTAAGTATTCCACAAAAGTAATGTAATGTCCATGTACGTCTAGCTTCGGGTCTCTACAACCCCGGCCAAATCTACATAATCCTCGTCGATGTGAGACCCGTAGGAAAACATGGTCTCCATATCCAATCATCATACGACTTATGTCTGCTCTATGTAGTCTTCATCCACTCCTTGATGATCTTCACCTTCTCTGTCGTAGCTTGAACCATCTCTGGTCCTACAAGTGTGATCTCTCCTAGGTCAGTACAACATAGAGGTGATCTTCACGGTCTGTCGTACAGTGCCTCATAAGGGGAATCCCGATTGTGGAGTTGTAGCTATTGTTGTATGAAAACTCTACCAAGGGTAGGTGATCCTCCCAAATATGACCAATGTCGAGGAAACATGTAGGGAGAATGTCCTAGAGAGTCTGGATGGTCTTCTCAGTCTGGCCCTTTGTTTGAGGATAAAAGGCAGTGCTCATACGTAGCTGCATCCCAAAAGCCTTCTCTTACCCCATCCAAGGTTGGGGAGTGAATCGATAATCTTGATCGGAAATCATAGACGATGGCACACCCTGAAGTCGTATGATCTCCAGAATGTAGAGGCGTCCCAAGTTCTCTACTGAGCCCTACTCTCTGATTGGTAGGAAGTGGGCCGACTTGGTGAGTCGGTCTACGATCACCGAAATAAGGTCGTGTCCTCTGGATGTACGTGTAAGCCCCAAACTAAATCCATATATAGCACATCCCAGTTCCACTCTAGGAACTCTATGGGATGTACCAAGCCTACTGGTACCTGGTGCCCTGCCTTCGCTTGCTGAAAAGTGAGGCATCGTGAAACAATCTATACTACAGCCTTTTTCATACCCGACCACCAGTGCTATCGTCTGAGGTCCTGGTATATTTTTTCCACTCATGGATATACTTCTAGAGGTGAATAGTTAAATTCCCTCAGCACTTCCTCATCTAGTGAAACGGGTACCATAGTACATCTCCTGAAGATGATTACGTGCTCCCCCCTTTCAGAAAATCCATCAGGTTCCTGTCCTAAGGATATCTGAGCATGTCACGTCTCATAGTCAACATCCCCAAGTTGTTCCTCCCTTAATCACTGAAGAAGTGGAGGTGTGACTATGAGAGACTGAAGAAAGTCTGCTATATCAATATCCACAATGGTTATCTACAACATGGCTAGATGCTCTATCGCCTATCCTAGCAGTTGAATGCCTGATCTTCTACTAAGAGCATCAGCTACAACATTCCCCTTCCTAGGAGTATAGAATATCTCAAAGTCATAGACCTGGAGGAACTCGATCCATCGCCGTTGTTTCAGGTTTAGGTCCTTCTACGAGAAGATGTACGTGAGACTCTGGTGGTCAGAGTAGACTGTAAAGAGCTCGCCCATCAGATAGTGCCACCACATCTTCAAGGAGATTACCACTGCTAGTAACTCTAGGTCATGGGTAGTTTAGTTCTACTCATGTTGTCTCAAATTATGTGAACCATAAGCGATCACTACTCGCTCCTGCATTAGGACACAACCGAGTCCGGTCCCTGATGCGTCACAACAAACTACGCACCCTACACCCTCCTTCAGTACCCTCAATATGGGTGCACTAGTCAATCTCTATCTCAGCTCTTGAAAGCTCTTCTGACATATTTCTGACCACATGAAGGGATTCCTCTTCTTCGTCAAAGCCAAAGGCGGTGCCACAACTCTGGAGAAATCAGCCACAAATCTTCGATAGTAACCAGCCAGACCTAGGAAATTCCGCACCTCCGTCACACTCTTGGGTGGCTCCCAAGAAAGCACTGCCTCGATATTCGTTAGTTCCACTGGAAATCCTGCCTCTGAGATGAAGTGTCCTAGACTGTGAGCCTCTCAAATCCAGAACTGGAACATTGAGAGATTTCCATAAATCTGTTGCTCTCAAAGTGTATCCAGTACAACTCGCAAGTGGTAGGCATGCTCCTCCTCAGTATTCGAGTAAATCATTATGTCGTCAATGAAAACTACGACAAATCAAAATAGTTAAGGCTGGAAGATCCTATTCATGAGACTCATGAACACTGCTGGAGTGTTGGTTACACCTAAATTCATAACCAAGAACTCATAGTGGCCATACAGACATCTGAAGGTCATCTTCTACACATTCTCATCTTGAAATCTGAGCTCGTGATAGCCTGACCTGAGGTATATCTTCGAGAACCATCATGCTCCCTTGAACTGATCAACGAGGTCTTCAATCCTCTGGAGTGAGTACTTGTTCTTTATTGTCACCTGATTCAGGCGATGGTAGTCAACACATTGTCGCAAGCTCCTGTCTTCCTTCTTGGAGAACAAAATCGGAGAAGCCTAGGGTGAAACACTAGGTTGGATTAATCCCTTACCTAGGAAGTCCTCCAACTATACCCATAGCTCACGAAGCTCGGCGGGAGCCATCGGATATGATTGAGTACATATCGGTGTTGTCCCAGGGTAGAGGTCAATGTAGAAGTCTACCTCTCTACGAGGAGGTAGTCCTGGAATGTCATCAGGAAAAACGTCCGCATACTGATCAACCACAACAGGAAAACTCAGACTCCACACATCAACCTCTATGAGGATGAGAGTAGCCAACTGATGAGTGATCGACTACCCTCTCCTCTGCATAAGTCCATCCTGGGATGTAAAGGCTCCCTTATCTCCAGTGAAGGTGAACTTGCTTTGATCTATGTGGACACACTGCACTTTTCTCCTAATACAGTCAATCAGAGCAGGAACTATAGATAACCAGTCCATACCCAAGATGGCATTGAAATGCATCAACATTGTAAAATGGTGATCCCAGTCGAAGCTCTCACCTCATAGAGTAAGATCACACTGCCGGCACCAGTGCATAATCGTCGAGTCTGCTCCCGTAGGAGTTTCTAGCCATAAGGATCGAGCCAACGGCTCCGCCAGAATCTTCGAGCACCGAACATGGGCATCGACAATAAAAGAATGACTCGCTCCTTTGTATATAAGTACAATATTAAAGGTGGAGTAGACATCGATAGTACCTCTAATTGTCTCAGTTGCATCGTGGTCATAGGCCTCGACTGCTTGGAGGTGAGCCCACCTATGTATGCCAGCACCCTATGATCGGGGTGCTCCTCCTGGTGGTGGTGGTTATAGAGCCACGAAACATCATCCACCACCCGCTGCTTTGACATCTCCACTGCCTTGTCAGCCTCATCCACCTGCTCTCGACAGACCACCATAGTCGAACCTATGCCTCTATCTGGGAGTTCCCTCTACTGTCTGCTGCTCATCTGCATGGCGGGTCAGGCAGTCATGTGCCATGTGTCCCTTCCCGCCACATGCATAACAATGTCTGCCCCTCGTATGGATGGCTTTGTTTCATGTGCCCCACACATCCGAACCGGTATCCTGAGGTTGCCCACCTGATGGCCTGGTCTGCTTGGATATCTGCGAAATCGATCTACTGTCGTCTATAGGAGACTCTGCTACGTGTCACCCTGTGGTGGGTCTCTCCGCTGGTGTCTACTCAGCGAGAAAACTCTCCACTATAATAGCTCTCTCCAGGACCCCCGCATGTGTCGGGTTGTTACGGGGAATCATCGAAGCTCTAATCTCATGCATGAGTCCATGCTTGAAGGTCTAAGAAATGAATAATGTTTCATGTACTATATCTGTGGAGTATCGTGAGAGGTCAGTAAACCTCACTGAGTACTGAGCTACTTTCATGATACCCTGCCAAAGATGAAGTAACTCATGGATCTGCACCGCACGAAGTGTGGCGGGAACCAATTCTAATCGAATGAGACTATCGAATTCTGTCCAAAGTAGAGATGCCTCGTCGTTCACCTGGAGCACCAAGCTCCACCATATAACTACTACCGCATGTAGGAGACTCGTAACAGGGATCCCCATAAGATTATCTGTTGTCCCTACTATTTTGAAATCGCTGACGACAGCCTCCAGCCAATCCTCGGCTGTCTGTGTGTCCATCTCTCTGCGGAACCTGGGTGGCCTCTATCGCTGAAACTCATGCAATGCACTCAGGTGGCATGCAATCTCTGTTTCTAGTCCTGGTAGTATCAGTGGCTCAGCAGGTAGTGGTACCGCTGATGCCTCCACTATGATTGGGACCTCAACCAAAGCCTCGTCGCTCGGTGGGCTACCATCTCCCATGTAACTCAGAACCCAATTTTGATGCCTTCGTGGGGCCATCCTAAAAATAAATAGGTGCACTATGGTTAAAATTTTATACCTGGTGAGATGACAAAAAATACTCACAAATAAAACTTTTCAAAGCAAACACACATGCAATCAGTGTTTTCTTGCACTGAGTCTGAAATCAGAGGTCAGGGTCCTAGTGTATGGATACATCGGCTGCCACACCAACACTAGACTCCCTGGACAGAAAACCACACCCAATATTCTAAACATTATTTCTTCATAGTAAGATAGATCAGAGTCCTAAATTCTACCCTAGAACCAAATCCTCTTATACAAATTTTTCACGACCCGTCCTTCGGGCACGTTCTGTGGCTACCCAAAGCCTACCATCCATAGGCCAGGGGCTGGCGACTAGCACCAAAGGCGTAAATCCCTATTCTGGGAAGGCATTGCCTTTATAAATGTAAAAAACCACCACATAGTATGCAACTGATGTAAGCACTAAGTATAACTATATGCAAAATTATGTGCTGAAAAGAAAGGGGCCAGAAATACAAGCCCTGCAGTCACTACTGGAAAAGGAGGATTTTCCAACGGTTCAAAACCATTGGGAAAGGCCAAAGAACCGTTGGTAAGTAAGTCGTTGGGATATCTTTTCCCAATGTTTTACATAGAACCATTGGGTTAGGTTAGAAAAATTTTCCTACCCCAATGGTTCCCTAATCCATTGGGAAAAGTTTTTCCCAACGGTATCCCCTGAACTGTTGGGAAAACCGACATTTTCCCATGGTTCCCAATAGAATCTAAAACCGTTGGAAATGTATTTTTACCAAATATTCCCTTTGAAATATTGGTAAAAACTTTCTATGAATCCTATTCCAACAGTTTCAAACCATTTGGCATAGGATATGTTGTGCAAAATGCACAGTAGCCTGCAATTTGCATAGTTGACTACACAACACTGGAAATTCACCAATGACCTTATACCAGCAATAAAAAACTAACACATACCTATACAGAAAAATTTTATACACATTTAACATATAATGCATCTAGAACTATACACATCTAGAATTAAATCATAATTCATAACATAATTATAAACATACATAATTCATTTAAACATACACATTTAAATGTGTTTTTTCTAGAAATGATGTTCATTTTAAATAGAATACATAAACATGGAGTGTTACCGGCCACACCATGCCTCAGATTGAGGCGAGGTTGACTCGTACATGTCACAAATGACCCATGGACCATTTTCCTAAATTATCAACATAATCCCAAATCATTTGGTCGGTTTTCTGTATTTCCTTTATTGTCACTTAAAATGTTGTACATTTCGAAAAAATGATACACTTTGAGTGGTGTCGGCAACACCATGACTTGGATTAATGTGGGTTGACTCGTAAATGTCACATATGATGCATTGATCATTATACTAATGTTTCAACACATTCCGAATGTGTTTCGTCAGTTTTCCGTATGCTGGTTGTTTGTAATTAAAATGTTATCCATTTCAAATAAACGTGACACTTTGAGTAGTTCAGGACACATCGAAACTCGTATTGATGAGGGTTTGACTCGTTCACGTCATATATGACCCATGTATAGTTTTCCTAATATTTCAATAGAATCCGAATGCGTTAGGTTGGTTTTATGTATGTCAGTTGTTGTTTTCACTTAAAATTGTGTCCTTTTAAAAAAAAGATACACTTTATGTGGTGCCGACCACACTGCACCTCAGATTGATTTGGGGTTGACTCATACACAGTACATATGACCCATGGATCGTTGTCCAAATGTTTCAATAGAAACCGAATTCGTTTGATCAATTTTCTGTACGTCAGTTGTTGTTTTCACTTAAAATCATGTCCATTTTAAACAAAAGGGAGACACTTTGAGTGGTTCCAGCCACACTGCACCTTCGATTGATGTGAGGATGACTCATGTACGTCATATATGATCGATGGATCATCGTTATAATGTATGAACACAATAAAAATCCATTTGGTTGGATTTCCATATTTACTTAAAATGTTGTCCATTTTAAACAAAAGAGAGACACTTAGAGTGATCCTAGCCACACTACAACTATAATTGAGGCTCAATTGACTCGTACACATCACATATGGCCCATGGATCATTGTAATAAATTTTCAACAAAATATGAATTCCTTTAGTAAGTTTAACGTATGTCAGTTGTTGTTTTCAATTAAAATGAAGTCCATTTTAAACAATAGAGAGACACTTCGAGTGGTGCCAGGCACTCTGCACCTCAGGTTTAGGCTGGGTTGACACGTACACATCAAATATGACCCATGGATCATTTTCCTAGAGTTTCAACAGAATCCGAATGTGTTCAGTCATATTTCCCTATGTTAGTTGTTGTTTTCACATAAAATGTTGACCATTGCAAATAAATCTGAGTCACTTTTAGTGGTTCCATCCACACCTAGCCTCAGATTGAGGCGGGGTTGACACGTAGACATCAAAAATGAGTAATGGAACATTTTCATAACGATTCAACAGAATATGAATGTGTTTGGTTGGTTTTCAGTATGTTAGTTGTTGTTTTCACGTAAAATGTAGTCCATTTTAATCTATAGAGAGATAGTTCAAGTGGTGACGGCCACACCGTGCCTCGGATTGAGTATAGGTAAACCCGTACATGTCACATATGACTCATGAATCATTTCCCTAAAGATTAAATGGAATACTACCGCATTTGGTTGGTTTTCCATATGTCAGTTGTTGTTTTCACATAAAATGAAGTCCATTTGAAACAAATGAGAGACACTTTTAGTGGTGCCGGCAACACCGGGCCTCAGAATGATGCTATGTTGACTCGTACACGTCACATATGACTCTCGGATCATCATTCTAAAGTATCAACACAATCTGAATGTGTTTGGTCTATTTTCTGAATTCTAGTTGTTATTTTCACTTAAAATGTTGTCCATTTAAAATAAACCTGAGACACTATGAGTGGTTCTGGCCACACCGGGCCTCGGATTGAGGCAGAGTTGACTCATACACATCACATATAACCCATGGATCGTTTTTCTAAAGTATCAACACAATCCGAATGCATTTGGTCAGTTTTCCATATGCTAGTTGATATTTTCACTTAAAATGTTTCCCATTTCAAATAAACCCGAGACACATTGAGTGGTTTCGGCCACACCAAACCTCAGATTGAGGATAGTATGACTTTTACACGTCAAAAATGACCCAAGGTTCATTTTTCTAAAGTATCAACACAATCTCAATCCGTTTTGTCCATTTTCCGTATGTCAGTAGTACATTTCACTTAAAATGTTATCCATTTCAAACAAAAGTGTGACACTTCGAGTGGTTTCGGCCACACCGCACCTTGGATTGAAGCGGGGTGGACTCGTACACATCATATATGACCCATGGATCGTTTTTCTAATGTATAAACAAAATCAGGATCCGTTAGTTCGATTTTCCGTATGTACTTAAATTGTTGTCCATTTTAAACAAAAGAGAGTCACATAGAGTGATCCCGGCCACAATGCAACTCATATTGAGGCACAATTGACTCTTACACATCACATATGAACCATTGATATTTTTCCTAATGTTTCAACAGAATCCGAATGCATTTGGTCAGTTTACCGTATGTTAGTTGTTGTTTTCAATTAAAATGAAGCCCATTTTAAAATATAGAGAGATACATTGAGTTGTTCCGGCCACTCCATTCCTCGGATTGAGTCAGTGTGGACATGTACACGTCACATATGAACCATGGATTGTTGTACTAGTGTTTCAAAAGAATCTAAATGTGTTTAGTTAGTTTTCCATATGACAGTTGTTGTTTTCACTTAAAATGTTGTCCATTTGAAATAAACATGAGACACTTTGAGTGGTTCCGGCCACACCTGGCCTCAGATTGAAGCGGGGATGACTTTTACACGTCAAAAATGACTCATGTAATGTTTTCTTAAAGTTTAAACAGAATATGAATGTGTTTGGTCAGTTTTCCGTATGTTAGTTGTTGTTTTCACGTAAAATGTTGCCCGTTTTAAACTACAGAGAGACAGATCAAGTGGTGTCGGCCACACCGTTCCTCGGATTGAGGCAAAGTTGACCCGTACATGTCACATATGACTCAAGGATCGTTTCCCTAAGGTTTAAATAGAATCTGAATGTGTTTGGTTGATTTTTTGTATTCCAGTTGTTGTTTTCACCTAAAATGATTTCCTTTTGAAACAAAAGAGAAACACTTTTAGTGGTGCCAGCCACACTAAGCTTCTGATTGAGGTAGGGTTAACTTTTACACATCACATATGACTCATGGATCGTTGTGCTAAAGTATCAATACAATCCTAATGCTTTTGGTCGGTTTTCCATATGCTAGTTGTTATTTTCACTTAAGATGTTCTCCATTTCAAATAAACATGAGACACTTTGAGTGGTTCCGGCCACACTGGGCCTCGGATTTAGGAGGGGATGGCTCGTACATGTCACATATGACCCATGGATTGTTGTGATAAATTATTAACACAATCCGAATGCGTTTGGTCTGTTTTCTGTATGCTAGTTTTTATTTTCACTTTAAATGTTGTCCATTTCAAATAAACCTGAGACACATAGAATGGTGATCGCCACACCGAGATTTGGATTGAGGCGGGGTTGACTCGTACAAATTACAAATGACCAAATGATAATTTTCCTAAGGTAAAAACATAATCCTAATGCATTTGATCAGTTTTACGTATGTCAGTTGTACTTTTCACTTAAAATTTTGTCCATTTCAAAAAAAATGAGACACTTTGAATGGTTCCGGCCACACCGCACCTCTGATTAAGGCGGGGTTAAATCGTACACATCACATATGACCCATGGATTGTTGTGCAAATGTATCAACACAATCAGAAAATTGTTTGGTCCGTTTTTCATATGTACATAAAATGTTGTCCATTTAAACATAAGAGATACACTTAGAGTGATCCCGACCACACCGCAACTCAGATTGATCTAGGGTTGACTCATTCACATGACATATGACCCATAGATCATTGTGATTTGGTATCAACAGAATCTGAAAGTATTTGGTTAGTTTTCTATATGCCAGTTGTTCTTTTCACTTTAAATCCTATCCATTAAAAAAAAGAGACACAGTTTGAGTGCTACCGGCCACACCGCGCCTCAGATTTATATGGGGTTGACTTGTAAACGTCAAAAATGACCCATGGATCATTTTCCTAATTTATCAACACAATCCGAATGCGTTTGGTGAGTTTTTTGTATTCCAGTTGTTATTTTCACTTAAAATGTTGTCTATTTCAAATAAACCTGACACATTTTGAGGGGTGCCGGCAACACCTAAGTAATGGTATTACCATCTTGGAAAAAAAGAAATCACCTCGATTTGTCTTCAAGGAACCAATATCACTCATGAGTAATAGATACCATCCTGGTAGCCCTCACGTAGAAACCAAAGCATACATCCTGGAATTCCAAGTATAACTTCCCTGAGCATGAAGAGTCCGTCCATGAGTCCTTAACATCTAACACAAGTCTTATCATAAAAATTGACCAGTATACCAAATCAAAAAAAGGCATAATTCACATAACATGAAAATGTGTCCCGACCCATCCTCGGGGCCCGTGTCGTGACTACCTCATGCCCGCCTTCCATAAGCCAGGGGCTGGCGACTAGAATCAAGGCATAAATCCCGGTAGAAATGGAAGGCATTGTCTTTCTAAAGTAATCCACAAACACCAAAGAGCAAGCAGGCAGAAGTAAACACTAAGTAATAACTAGTACAACAGTAAGTGTGGAAAAGTAAGTGGGCCAGTATACAAACCCAAACTAAAATTAAAGTAAAACTGGAAAGGGAAAACATTAACTAAAAAGTAAAGGCGCAACGTCGAGATGTTCACTAGAAATCCCACTTGAAGGGTGGGTACAGATAGCCTCCACTACTCCTCGAGTCCAGCCGACCGCATTGAGTATGTCCCGCCCAGTGGTCGACCTCCAGGTATCATCCTGCTCTGCAAGCCTCAACCACGATCAACGATGTCCGTCGTCTGCAACCAACACAACATAGTGTGGGCATAACCCGTGGAGGGGTGAGTATAAGCTACTTAGTAGGGACCCCGAGACCCCTGAAGGTCTCCCAAAATCCAAAAAGGATAATCCAAAAAAGGAAGATACAATCACGAAGTAACATCCAACACTGCTTAGGTATAGGCCCATACATATACCTAAGTCATCAATTCCATGTTCGGCTCCAACATCCGAGCTCAAGTACAACCCAGTCAACACAGGAAAGAAAAACATAAATCCACACAGGATAGCACAACATAATCCACATAGGAAAGCAAAACGTAAATCCACACAGAATAGCACAACACAATCCACATAGGAAAGAAAAACGTAAATCCACACAGGATAGCACAACACAATCCACATTGGAATGAAAAACAGGATTCAACTCACACAGGAATACTACTTCGTAAGACGATAGAGATAATAAGATGTAGCCACTGATTCATCTAAGTCGTCGGACCCACAAAGGATCTATAGGTACTAACCCCCGCAATGACCCACACAGGATCAATCATGAAGTTGAACCCATAGCTATTGGGAAACTCCTTCTCTATCAAGTACAGTGGTTATGCCGCTACAACCAAGCGCTTCCCTCTTACCTTGGACGGCTGTAGTACTCCACCTATATAGTACTGTGGGTCTACTGCTACAACCAAGAGCTTCCCACCATGGGTCTACCGCTACAACCAAGCGCTCCCCCTCATAGCCTCTAGGGGTACTCTTTCTGTTGAGTACCACAGGTCAGCCACTACAACCAAGTGCTTCTCCGTCGTGGGACTGCCGCTACAACCAAGCGCTCCCCTGTGCTGCTACAACCAAGTGCTCCTCTGTCGTGGGTCTGCCGCTACAACCAAGTGCTCCCCTTCATATCCTCTAGAGGTACTCCTTCTTTTGAGTACCGCGGGTCTGCCGCTACAACCAAGGGCTCCTCCGCCTTGGGTCTGCTTCTACAACCAAGCGCTTACCACTGGGCTATCCGTAAAACACCAAGTCGTCGATCAGCAGTCGTCAAGTCTCAACCGGCCCTAGGGTTTCCGCACACAGCATGCTCATTCCGGGTGGGTCCACTACACGAGAGAAGAGGTCGATGCATCAACTGACACATAGTCCAGAGTTGATGTATCCCCAAAGTACCATAGTGGTCACTACCGAACACACGGAGGATTCCTGTGCTGTCTTCATTGTCATTGCAGACGCAGCCAGCTCTATGGTTCCCGCACACAGCAAGCTCGTTCGGGAGGATCCGCTCCACGAGCCGAGTGGCTGATACATCAACTGACACAAATTCCAGAGTTGATTTATCCAAAAGTTCTGTATCGTCAACAGGAACTCAACGTCACAGACGGCGCGTCAATCGGACGCCTGGTCTGAGAGTTATTGGCTTTTTCGTCCCAGGGGCCCGGTTGGTTATTAAGGCAAAACCAACCCGAATGTACTCCACCTACGTCCAAACCTCAGGCGGTGTAAGCCAAAAGATCCATCTCACTTAGAGGAATCCATCAAAGTCAACGGCACATCAATCAGACGTCCGGAGCTCATGTTATGAGCGTTTTCGCTCCGAGGGCCCGGTTGGTTTCGTGTACAAACCAACCCCGCCGAACCCAAAGTATTTCGAAACATTGAGTGTAATATACCGAAACGACCGTCTCGATCGAAGGATCGCATAGCGACAAACGGTGCATCGATCAGAGGCTCTTAGCCCATGATATTGGCAAAAGACTGAAAAGGGTCCGAAAACGGGGGGTCTGGGATCGAACCAACCAACCCAACCCCCCTGGGTGGGCCCGCACCGGGTTGACCCGACCCGGGTCCGGGTCCGCCCCGACTAGGCGCAACCAGGCTCGACCGGCGCAGCCTGGCCTGGGCGGCTGCGTCTAAGGGAGTCGCGGGCCCCGCGACGGGGATGCTCCGTGCCACCGGACGCGGCACAAGGCTGCGTCCCTACCCCGCGGTCCCGCGAGGCCGCCGGACCGGCGATCGCCGCCATGGAAGAAGCCGCGGTGGGTGTTCACAGTGGCACGCCGGGCGCCGCCGCTTCCTGGCGGCCGGCCGCTGCTGGCCACCGCCTCTGACCCGACTGGGCGCAACCCACCGCCTTGGCCCGACTGGCCGCTGCTGGCCGCCGCATCCTGGGCGGCCCGACTGGGTGCGACCTGGCCCGGCCCTGTCTGGGCGGCCCGGCCCAGCCTGGTCAGGGGGGCTCGGCGCTGGCTGAGGGGCTGCGCCTAAGGGAGCCACGACCCCCGCGACGGGGCCGCTCCATGCCACCGGACGCGGCGCAAGGCCGTGTCCCTACCCCGCGGTCCCGCGAGGCCGCGGGGACGGTGCTCTCCGCTGGGGCTTCAGCCGCGGCGGGTCTTCCCAGTGGTGCGCCGGGTGCCGCTGCTTTATGGCGGCTGACCGCCGGCGCCGTCGTGCCGGCGTGGCGCGCCGAAGGGAAATTCCACGGACCACCGTACGTGCTCCGGTGGTCCGTTTTGCCTGCGGTTTGCGCCTATGGCTCTCCTGGGATTCGAACATTGCTGCGAAGGTCTCCAATCTCCATTCAAATCCCATTTCATAAACTCCGTTAATCCACGCATCAACGAAAAACTGTGGAGGGTTGTCGGGCCGTGTTTGTTTGGCACGCACCCTCCACGTTAGGTGATAATAATTGGAAATAATAATCAACACCTGAAAACACAACAAGGAACAATTTTAATAAATTAAAATTGAACCTAGTTCCCAAAAAAGCTCCCTTAAATAAAAATTCTCGTCCCGCATATAAAAACAAACGCGGATCAACTTGATGACGAGTTAATCCTAGTTCTTTGTTTTAGTATGAAACATCCATGGGAATAAATATTATTCCCAAATAAAACCCCTACCTCGTAGTTGTCATCGGATGTGAGTCCTTTGCGGGATTGACCGTCGCAGAAGAAGAGGACCGCCGCGTCACGGAAGGGGCGTCACGTCATCGTGGTACACGGCGTCGCGTCAATGATCTCAAGCAGTTGATCGAGATTTGTTGCGGGAGGAGAATCTTCGGCGTTCTTCGTTGACTTTCGTCGAAGGCCGACGTTCTTCGTCGCGACGATGTGTTCTTCGCGTTATTCGTGTTCTTCGTGTTCTTCGCGAAGAAGGATGAAGATATAGTTTATCCAAATCCTCTCAACAATCCGCACCCAAGAAAAACGTGTGTTGGTCTTATTTTATTACAATGCCTACAGTTTGAAAAAAAGTAAAGAAACGAACCATTAATTCTGTGAATTAATGGTAACGTCTTAACTGTCCAATTAATAGGGGCATTAAAAGTTTTTTAAAACGCACCAGTTGACTTTCATTAAAGAGGAGTTTTCGCGGGTGCGTTACTTAGAGGAAAATAAACGGTGGGGCTCGTGCGAGCCCCACATCACAAATATCTTACCAAGAGGGTAGGGTATTTTGGGTTCCACCCTATCCGCTTTAACTCAACTTATGTAGCTTTAAGTGGCTTCAATTGGCTTTAAGTGAAATAAAATAAAGTTTTTGCACCACTTTATTTTATTTTCTTCACTTAACCACAAAAATTAAAAACCACACCTGAGCAAACACAACTCTGGAAGAGGTGTTTCTAAGAAAATACCAATGTTGCGATTCCATCGGTGCCCTCAGAATTCGATTCCGAGCATCGGTTCAAAATTTAGAAAAAACCGCTCGTTCGTTCACTGAACGTACCCGAGCCAAAATTCGGAAAATGATTCCGGGCACACCGGGCCTCGGAATCACGTGCCGTCAAAAACTGCGTTCTTGTAAAATTCAAAGAAAATTAAGAAAAAAATTTCCTTGAAATTTATGTGTCATTACATCACTCCCACCATAGGGCTTTACGTCCCCGTAAAGATACATCATAAACTAGGGAAACAATAGCGGGTACTAAGTACGCATCATAGCCTCCCGCTCCCAAGTGCTCTCCTGGAGGTTCCCGTGCTGCCATCAGATGCGCACAAGAGGAATCGACCATCCACGTAGAACCCGCTCCCGTCGATCCTCGATCTCTACTGGGACCTCCATAAAAGTCGCCCCATCATCAACGCCCAACTCCCCATGGTCAATGATATGTTTCTGGTCATGCACGTATCTCTTCAGCTGAGATACGTGGAAGATGTCGTGCACCCGGTGCAACTGAGGTGGTAGAGCCAGGTGATAAGCCACCTCGCCAATCCTGCTAAGGACCTGGAATGGTCCGATGAAGCGTGGAGACAACTTGACGCCTCTTCCAAATCTCTGTAACTCACGTCGAGGTGTGACCCATAAGGAAACGTGGTCGCCATCCTCGAACTCTAGTGGTCTCCGCCTCCTGTCAGCACAAGACTTTGGCCGGCTCTGATCTGTCCTCATCCGCTCTTGGATGACTTGGACCTTTCTAGTCCTACTCGAGCTGCTGAGATTTCTTCTTTGCCGATAATAGAAATCTGGTCTCATCCCCTGGATGAACCACGTTCGTCGCCTAATACAGTCAATCTCGTCATGGATGATATAATCCCATACCAAGGATGATGTCGTAAGGCCTCGACGCTACTACCAAAAGATTCAACCGTTACTCTCCTCCAAGGGTTGAGTCACACTGTCGGCATCAGTGTGTGGTCACTCGGTCTCCTCCAGTAGGTATCTCAATGTGAGGGTCAAGTCAACAGTTTTTAAACCGGAACCTTTTAGTAATAACACAAAGACAGGACAGGAAGGTAAATGCCAAAATAAAGGTGTCTTTTATTACTACAGATCAAAGTACAAAGACAAAAAACATCTACAAACAAACATCAACAACGCTATAAGCAGCATAAACAAAAGTCTCTAAGTCTAGAGCTAGTCCCGCTCCTGTCCATATACTCCCGGAGCTCCGCGATCGTAGGCCTCAGCTTCCTGAAGCTGAGCTCTACCATGTCCACCAGCTCCTTGTGGTCGGGGTGGACCTCCTGGTGGTGGTGGTGGCAACACCTCGAAGCGTCGTCCACCTCCAGTTGCATGACCAACTCCTCTGCCTCGCCCGCCTACCGCCTGTGGACCGCCACGGTCGACCCTCTGCCTCTACCTGGGTGGCCCCTCAACCGTCTACTGCACCTCTACCAGGCGGGTCGGGCAGTCACGAGCCATGTGACCAACCCCTCCGCATGAGTAACACTTCTTGCTCATGGTAAGTCGTTGTCCACCCTAGGAGCCTCTCAAAAAACGATCTTGTGCCGCACGTTCGACCACCGGTAGGTCTAGTCCTCTTGGACCCCTGCGTCATCTGTCTACTGCCCGCTGCAGAAGACTCTGTCGCATGCCATCTAGTGGTGGGTCCTGCTGCTGGAGACTGCTCAGCAAGGAAACTCTCGACTAAGAGGGCTCGCTCCAACACCCATGTCTGTGTCAGAATGATGTGACAAACAACTAAAGCTATGATCTCTCACCTGAGCCCCTGCTTGATGGTTCGGGCCCTGAATAATGGATCTCGTACCATGTCCATGGAATAACGCGAGAGATCGGTAAACCTCACCATGTACTGGGCTACTGTTATGATGCCCTACCACATCTGTAGTAGCTCCTGGATGTGCACCGCTCGGAGGGTGGCTGGGACGAACTCTGAGGGAAAAAGGATCTCAAAGTCCGTCCAAAGGAGTGATGCCTCGTCATGCACCTGGAGCATCACGCTCCTCCATCTGCCTGTTGCCGCATGTAGGAGGCTCACTGCAAGGACCACCATAAGGTTTTCTGGTGTCCTCACTAACCAGAAAACTCGTACGACCGCCTCCATCCAGTCCTCGGCTGCCTGGGGGTCCATCTCCCCGCGGAACCTGGGCGGTCACTAGCACTGGAACTCATGCAGTGCACTAAGGAGACGTGCATCGTCAGCGGCTGGGGCTGGAAGCATCGGTGGCTCAGCGGGTAGAGGTATCATTGGTGCCTCTGCTGTCAAAGGGCCCTGCACTGAGGCCTCGTCGCTCGGTGGGCTGTCATCACGCTCAACTCTCGGAACCCTAGCTGGCTGCCATCGTGGGGCCATCCAGAAAGGGAAACAGGTACGCCACGGTCAGAATAGTATACCTGGTTAGCTGACACAATGTAATCACAAAGAAAACATGAAACACACATGCAATCAATGTTTTCGTGCATTAAGTTGGAAATCAGAAGTCAGGGTCCTGGTGTACGGATACGTCGGCCGCCGTACCAACACTGGGCTCCCTGGACTGATAACCACACTCAATACGCTTAACACTATTGCTTCACATAGAAGAAAGATCAGAGTCTGTGGTAGAACCGAACTCCTCTGATAACAATTTGTCACGACCCGTCCTCGGGGCCCGTGCCGTGAATACCCCAAACCCGCCTTCCATAGGCCAGGGGCTGGCGACTAGCACCAAGGCATAAATCTCGGTAAAAAAGGAAGGCATTGACTTTGTAAAGTAATCCAAAAACACCACATAGCAAGCAGGAAGAAGTAAACACTAAGTAAAAACTGGTAAAAAAGTATGTGCAGAAAAGTAAGTGGGCCAGTATACAAACCCAAACTGAAAGTAAAGTACAACTGGAAAGGGAAAACAACAACTGAAATGTAAAGCCGCAACGTCGAGCTGTCCACTGGAAATCCCACCTGAAGGGTGGGTACAGATAGCATCCACAGCTCCTCGGGTCCAGCTGACCGCTCCGAGTATGTCCCGCCTAGTGGTCCACCTCCAGGTACTATCCTTCTCCGCAAGACTCAACCACGATCAGCGTTGTCTGTCGTCTGCAACCAACACAACGTAGTGCGGGCATAGCCTGTGCAGGGGTGAGTATAAGCTACTCAGTAGGGAACCCGAGACCACCGAAGGTCTCCCAGAATCCACAAAGGATAATCAAAAAAAGTAAGATACAATCACGAAGTAACATCCAACACTGCTTAGGTATAGCCCCATACATATACCTAAGTCATCCATTCAAAGTTCGGCTCCAACATCCGAGCCCAAGTACAACCCAGTCCACACAGTAAAGAAAAACGTAAATCCACATAGAATAGGACAACACAATCCACATAGGAAAGAAAAACATAAATCCACCCAGGATAACACAACACAATCCACAAAGGAAAGAAAAACGTAAATCCACACAGGATCGCACAACACAATCTACATAGGAAAGAAAAACAGGATTCAGCTCGCACAGGAATACTACTTCGTAAGATGATAGAGGTGATCAGATGTAGCCACTGATTCATCTAAGTCGTCATACCCACAAAGGATCTATAGGTACTAACCCCTGCAATGACCCACATAGGATCGATCACGAAGTTGAACCCATAGCTATTGGGAAACTCCTTCTCCATCAAGTATAGTGGTTATTCTGTACAACCAAGCGCTTCCCTCTTACCTTGGACTGCTGTAGTACTCCACCTATCGAGTACTATGGGACTGCTGCTATAACCAAGCGCTTCCCACCATGGGGCTGCCGCTACAACCATGCACTCCCCCTTATAGCCTCTAGAGGTACACCTTCTGTTGAGTACCACGGGTCATCCGCTACAACCAAGCGCTCCTCCGTCGTGGGTCTGCCGCTACAACCAAGCGCTCCCCCGTGCTGCTACAACCAAGCGCTCCTCCATCGTGGGTCTGCCGCTACAACCAAACGCTCTCCCTCATAGCCTCCAGAGGTACTCCTTCTGTTGAGTACTGCGGGTCTGCCACTACAACCATGCGCTCCTCCGCCATGGGTCTGCCACTACAACCAAATGCTTCCCACTGGGCAATCCGTTACACACCGAGTCGTTCGATCAGTAGTCGACAAATCTAAACCGGATCTAGGGTTTCCGCACACATAATGCTCATTCCGGGAGGGTCCACTCCACGAGCCAAGAGTTCGATGCATCAACTGACACATAGTATAGAGTTGATGTATCCCAAAAGTACCGTAGTGGTCACTACCGAACCCACTGAGGATTACCGTACTGTCTTCATTGTCGTCGCAGACGCAGCCAGCTCTAGGGTTCCCACACACAACAAGCTCGTTCGGGTGGGTCCGCTCCACGATTCGAGTGTCTGATACATCAACTGACACGTAGTCCAGAGTTGATATATCCAAAAGTTCCGTATCTTCAACAGGAACTTAACGTCGCAGACAACGGGTCAATCAGATGGCCAGTCTGAGAGTTATTCGCTTTTTCATTACAGGGGCCCGGTTGGTTTTTAAGGCAAAACCAACCCGACCTTACTCCAACTATGTGAAACCCTCAGGAGGAGTAAGCCAAATGATCCGTCTCACTTATAGGAATCCATCAAAGTCGAAGGCACCTCAATCGGACGTCCGGAGCTCAAGTTATGAGCATTTCCGCTCCGAGGGCCCGGTTGGTTTCGTGTACGAACCAACCCGGCCGAACCCAAAGTATTCCGAAACCTTGAGTTTAATATACGGAAACGACCATCTCGATCCAATGATCACATCGCCTCTAATGGTGTGTCGATTGGAGGCTCGTAGACCATGATATGGGAAAAAGACAGAAAAGGGTCCGAAAATGGGGGGTTTGGGCCCGGACCGACCCGGCCGAACCCCCCTGGGTCATCCCGAACCGGGTTGACCCGAACTGGGTCCGGGTCCGACCTGACTGGGCGCGACCCGGCCCGGCCTGGGCGGCCTGGCCCGGCCTGGGCGGCTCGGCGCTAGCCGAGCAGCTACGCCAAAGGGAGTCACCGCCCCCGCGCGGGGGCCGCTCCGTGCCACCGAACGCGGTGTAAGGCCGCGTCCCTTCCCCGCAGTCCCGCGTGGCCATGGGACCAGCGCTGGCTGCCGTGGTTGCAGCTGCGGCAGGTCTTCCCGGCGGCGTGCCGGGCGCCGCCGTGCCAGTGAGAACTTCCGCAGACTACCAGAAGCGCTCCGGTGGTCCGTTTTGCCTGCGGTTTGCGCCTACGGCGATCCCGGGATCCGAACTTTTCTGCGAAGTCCTCCAATCGCCATTACGATCCCATTTCGTAAACTCCGTTAATCCACGCATCAAAGAGAAACTGTGGAGGGTTGTCGGGTCGTTTTTGTTTGGCCCGCACCCTCCACGTTAGCTGATAACAATTGGGAATAATAATCAACACATGAAAACATAACAAGGCAAAATTTTAATAAATTAAAATTGAACCTAGTTCCCCAAAAAAACTCCTGTAAATAAAAATTCTCATCCCGCATATAAAAACAAACGCGGATCAACATGATGACAAGTTGATTTGGGTTCTTTGTTTTAGTAGGAAACAACCATGGGAACAAATATTATTCTCAAATAAAACCCCTACCTCGTATTTGTCGTCGGACGTGAGTCCTTCGCGGGATTGACCGTCGCGGAAGAAGATGATCATCATGTCGCGGAAGGGGCATCATATCCTCGCGGTACATGGCATCGTGTCGATGATCTCAAGCAGCTGATCAAAGATTTGTCGCGGGAGGTGAATCGTCGGTGTTCTTCATCACCTTTCATCTAAGGCTGACGTTCTTCGTCGGTGATGATGCGTTCTTCGCGTTCTTCGCGTTCTTCACGTTTTTCACGAAGGATGATGAAGATATTGTTTCTCCAAATCCTCTCAACAATCCGCACACAAGAAAAACGTGTGTTGGTCTTACTTTATTACTATGCCAACAGTTTGAAGACAAGTTAAGAAATGAACCACTAATTCAGTGAATTAATGGTAACGTCTTAACTGTCCAATTAATAGGGGCATTAAAAGTTTTTGAAAACGCACCAGTTGACTTTCATTAAAGAGGAGTTTTCGCGGGTGCGTTACTTAGAGGAAAAGAAATGGTGGGGCTCGTGTGGGCCCCACCTCACAAATATTCTACCAAGAGGGTAGGATATTTTTGGTTCCACCCTATCCGCTTCAACTCAGCTTAAGTGGCTTAAGTGGCTTTAAGTGGTTTTAAATGAAATAAAATAAAGTTGTCGCACCACTTTATTTTATTTTCTTCACTTAAACCCAAAAATTAATAACCACACCCTAGCAAATGCAACTCCCGAAGACGCATTTCTAAGTAAATACCGGCGCTGCGATTCCATCGGTGCCCTCAAAATTCGATTCCGAGAACCGGTTCAAAATTTAGAAAAACCCGCTCGTTCGTTCACTGAACGTACCCGAGCCAAACTTCATAAAATTATTCCGGGCACAACGGGCCTCGAAATCACATGCCGTTAGAAACTGCGTTCTTGTAAAATTCCAAAGAAAAGTAAGAAAAAAATTTCCTTAAAATTTACAGGTCTTTATAGAATGTAAAACGACGCTTTGTATTCAAATTAAATCACACCATCACATCCATTTGATGAGCATGAGCTAATAAGCTTACCAAGACATTCATATAATTCAAGACATACAAAAATGGAATAATACTAAATAACATTTCACGATCAGAGAAATTAAAAACGCATGTGAAATCAAGGGGGAGGCTGGGGGACCGTCTGGGGGTCCAGGGAGGAGGGTGGGGTGCTGTCCGGGTGTTGTTAGGCTTCCATGGAGGAGGGTGGGGAGAAGTCCGGGGGGCTGTCTGGGGGGTCTTCGGGGGGATCTCTGGGGACCAAGGAGGAGGGTGGGGGAGCTGTGCAGGGGGTTGTCCGGGGGGCTGTTTGGGGTCCAAGGGGGTGGGGGGCTGTCCGGGGGGTGTTTGGGGGGCTCTCTAGGGACCAAAGAGGAGGGTGGCGGCTGTCCAGGGGGCTCTCTGGGGGCTATCTGGGGGCTGTCCGGGGACCAAAGAGGATGGTGGGGGGTTGTCCAAGGTCCAGTAAGGAGGGGGGGCTGTCTAGGTATTTCCCAAACACACAAAACTCTATAAACATCCTTAAGATACACCACACCACTTAAAGATATCTACATCCATGAAAACAGACAATATATAATAATAACTCAACTCCAATACTGTACAACGGGTCCAGATAAACCAATAACTAGAATAGATTAAACATAAAATATCAGTAATATTATTAAAAAATGTAATTGATCAATTTGTTTTATATCACAATCTCTATCATCACCATCATCATCACCCTCACCCTCATCCTCACCATCCTCAACGCCCTCCTCCTTGCCCTCCTCCTCCCCCTAGGCATCCGCCTCGCCCTTGCCATCCGCCTCACCCACCTCCTATCCATCCTCTTCCGCATAAAACTCCTCACCATCATCATCGTCAGGCTGGACATCATCTTTACCACCACTATAACTATCACTTGGTGCACCATATATAGAAACTATCGACAAAATATATTAATCAAAAGCTGAGCCAACCTCTGGTGGAAGTGTTGGATGTAGAACTTCAATAAATTTCATAAATTCACTGTTTTCCCTCGCAGACTATTCTGCCATCTCTATGGCCCTTTTGTCAGCCTGTTCTGCCTGTGCCCTATCTTTCTGCATCTTGGTGTCACTACAACTCGTACTTGATGAGGGCCAATACCTCGTCGGGGCTATCCTAGGTCGGCAGTGTACGCTGCCAGGACGCTCCTCTCCTAACACCTGATGTAGGTGATCAGTTGGCCCAAAATTTCCTGGTTCTTGGGCATCGAGGGCCTGAAAAGCAACCAATTACAAATATAAATATATTATTAAGTTACATAATAGATATTAAAATATAAAATCAACAGATTAAACCTTACAATCTTATGCTGGGTCGGTTCGTTGACGGAACTTCCATCCTTTTCCGTCTACTCGAGGAAAACAATTTTACTCGAGGCACACGTCCTTCAATATTCTGTATTTGCCTCTATAATGACATTGAAAAATAAAGTTAAATGAAAACCTTAGAAAACAATTTAATAATTGAGAAAACAAAATAATGTGTAAGTCGTAAAGAAAACTTATAAACGGTTTTCATACCTGCATCCTCTCATGATCTGGCATCGTAGTACGTCCCAGTGTGTGGAGGTATTTTTTTCATTAATGTTTTTTTTCAAGATGATTCTTAAAAAAATTTGATAATTATAAAGTTATTATTAATTAAAAACAAGATTGTTATTATTTAAATACCTCAAATGTAATTAATACCTTAAACTGGGTAGTCGTCCAATGAGTAATATACTGACGATACTGCTCTATAGGACAATCATCTATGACTGGTACCACCTCTAACTTAGTTACAACTCTATAATGCCAGCCAATATACAACTCATGCTTGTAGGCTCTCCAAATCTCACCTAAATCCTTTAGAAGTTCCAGTCATGCACCCTCACCATCGAGAAAATTAAATCGAAGCTGACATCAAAATATTAATTCATATAAATACAAAAATAATTCATGGAAATAAATACAATAGATTTTTTACCCATACCTCTTCCCAAGCTCTATCCTCGACCTCATGTGGAAAATTTCTCCATGATAGAAGGCTGACGGGAATGATGTCAGAGTATTTGGCAAGCGTCGCCAAAAAATTCTGACATTGTTGCCCTGTTTTCTCAACCATTTTGTTGTCTTCATTGTAATCCACCATAACATGTGTGCGGAGGTTCCACACCGCACACATGCGTGTACGCCCCCACCCCACCTCCTGTCAGTAGATATATCTTTCATGAAATAAAAAAATATTTTATCAAAACATCTTATAATGAAAATAAATATTTCTATAAAAATTTGTTACAGTTCTATAAATATACATGCACCAGTCTGATCGTTGAGCGCTGTTGATCCACAGAAACTAATAGAACACACTGTGGTGGAACAGGATTCAAAGAATATGGAATAAAGAATCTTGAAAAATAAATAAGTATATGGAAAAGAAGATGGCATAGCTTTATGACCAGATTCTGGCTGGGGAGTGGGAATCATCATGGTATATGAAAATGATGGATCATAAGATGCAAAAGGTGGAAAAAACATGGGAGTCTGAAATATCTCGTGTGTCTCTAATGGAACACCGGGATCAGAATGTGGGATGGATGATATGTCAGATGGAGGGGTAGGGTTTAGTCGAGTACGCGATGCTGCTCATCCACCTCTGGTATGAACCCTCCTTGTACCACCGGCCTGAGTACTAGGACCAGTATTGGGCTCCTCATCAATGAACTGTTGACGTATATGTGGATCCTACAAAAATGATTACAAAAAAATTAATCACATGACATTATATATTCTTTAAATATATACATATTTAAAATAAAGTACCCACTACAGGAACTAATGGTGGAACTCCCATATGCTTTATTCAACGATTGATCTCCATAATTTGTTTCCTTCACCTCTCTTCCATTTTCGGAATTTTCTGCTTTTGAAAACAAATATGTAATTAATTAGAAAGGGGAAACTAATTGGTAACCCAAAAAACAAAATATAAAATGGAATATGGGGATTCATTGGTAATTTATCTATCATCCTTTTTAGAATATCTTGAATGGATTTAGTAAATCATACAAGTTGTAATTTTCACCAAGTTGGAAATATTGTCTTACTAGGTTTGAATACAGTTAAATTACAAATTTGAAAATGCAATTCAAATAAAAATTCAACCCATAAACATTGAAAATCCACAGAACGATGAAGTCAGCTATAACATATTTGTGACCAATACTAAATCAATTTGAATATTACCAACCGTAACAACCCAACTTGAGGTAAACCAAAAGAATTGAGAACATGGATGAATGATTCTATATATTTTCAACCACAACTTCAGGTTCACAATCAACTCTGAAAATTGAGCTATTGGAGTCATCAAAAGAAATAAATGGATTGGTTCTAATGGCACTAGGGATAGTGTCAATTCCATCATTACCATCATCAAAAATATGTCTTGGATTTATTTCAACTATGAAGCCAAATTCAGGTTGAAGTTGTTCTTCGACATAAAAAACTTGTTTAGACATTGACTCCAACACATATGGTTATTCGGAAGAAAGAGTGCAAGTCATATTAATTACACAAAGTCCAAAATCATCAATAAATGTGATCTGTATCGTCATCGAATCCAACCAATGGCATTTCATCATTGTGACTCATCCATGAGAGTATTAATCCAATATTATTATTTTCTCAATGAATCCATAATAACCCAAATTTTTAAATCACGGTCTATTATCTGATGCACTGGCATAACAATCTATTGTGGTAGTAACAATAACACCATCATGTGGTTCTCTCATTTTCATTTCTTGTTTAGTGCCAATAAATTTGAACCCATTGATAACATTTGATTCACAGTCACGAACCACAGTATTAGAACCAAAATCCAAATGTCTTTTTTTCCCAGAGATAGAGTCTTCAGACAAACTCAACACCTACAATATAACTGACTATTAAACTTAATTAAATACTGAAATAATTATTTTAAACCGTAATATTTTTATCTTCACTTTTAACCAAGAAGAAAACTCTTTGCTATGAAACGTATCTATCCTTCTCAATGATAATGAATGATACTTTATATTTATCATTGTTTTATGTTCCCTGTAGATAAAAATATGAATAATTTAACCGATATATAGGTAAGATATACATATTCAATTTAGTTACCTGATCTAGTCATTGAACAAATCACAGTTGAATAAACCTGTGCGATGTACCATCTCCTACGCTTCATGGCTTAATGTCATCTATGTATATGATCCAGGAATTCCTCCGATTTTAGGAAGTGATGGAAAACAGGGTTCTATTTAATCATACTATATTTCTTCATTTCTCATTGTTCTGTACATTCTCATAGTAAGATCAGACAAATACATTCAGAAAAATCCATACATTCTCAAGCCAAGTAACCGTTCATGATAGAACCTTCAGGATGATTCCAGTTTCAGACATAAGACATTAATGTGTACATATTTCATTCAGGTGGATATATCCAATGAAAATAAAAAGGTCCTCTGAGAAGTATTTTAGTGGGTATATGGAAAATCCAATGTAGCATGTATGTGAAAAATGATGGAGGAAATATTTTTTCAACTCACACAAAATTAATGGGGCATCTGTCAACATTTTTTCAAGAATGACTTGGAAAAATTAATAACACAAAGATCACTAAAAAAATGGCATAACCGAATAACATTCACCCTTAAATTATTGGAAAAAAGATGGCGAATTTATATTGGAAGAAACTCATGCAGTAGAATGTGATAATCACAAGTCTTCAAAGATTAGAGCTTCATCTCTATCCTGTTGACCCATTTAGATATGTAGCTTGAATAGCCATCTGGAACACTAATTGTCTCTAATACTTCTAGAAATTGTTTTTTCTATAGGGTTCATCACATAAGAAGCACATGGATGTTGACATTTATTTTCACTGATACGCACAGGATGCAATTTTGGTCTAATTCCACAATCCACAATGTCACGCCAGGATCGTAAATCATCTTTTGTCATCCCCTTTACATTTAGAAGAACTGAAAGCAAAATTTTGCATATATTCTTTTCAATATTCATTACCTCTAAGCAATGACATAACAAATTAGATGTCCAATAATGAAAATCAAAAAAGATACTCCTGTTTCTCCATTTGTAACAGGTTTCAGTGGAAACATTCTTTCTCTTTGAAAATTTTATTTGACCCGTCCTAAATGAAAAACTGAAATCTTTCAATTCATTAAGCACATCATTTCTAGACATACACTGAGGTGGATTATCATTCTCTATGGTATTATAAAATCATTGAAGATTCATTATATATGGATGGTCCTTTGGCAAGAATCATCTATGTCCCATAAAACTGAAACTACAGCATTTTTTCAGTCTTCTAGATCGTGTATTCTTCATAAAAAATGGGCCTTATAGTTTTCCCTTCATGCTTCATCCAGACATCATTTCATAAGATGGAAAATCATTGATCGTACACATAAGCGCAACCCGTATTTGAAATATTTCTTTCAAACATGCATCATATGTGCGCACACCCACATCCCAAATAAGTATCAACTATTTTATTAAATATTTCATGTATACATCAATATCAATGTCAGGATCAGAAGGACCAAATAAGAGTATACTCATGAAAGTGAAAGGTTTTTTCATAAACAACCATGGGGGATGATTGTGAATGTGTACAAAACCTGGCCATGTGATGTGAGAAGTAAGGATCTGCTGAAATGGATTAAAACCATCGCATGAAAGACCCAGAATCAAATTACACACATCATCTGAAAAATCAAGATGTTGAGAATCAAATCTATTCCATGAAAATCCATCTGTAGGATGAACCAAATCATCATTAGTCTTCTTTCTCTCGGTATCTTTCCATCTCATTTTTATTGATATGTCATCAAAAATAAAAATATTCTGGAGTCTAGGTATTAATGGAAAGTTTCACATTAAATTTTGTGGAATGTGGGATGGTGTTCTATTAGATTTTGACATCAAGAGGGTTGTTCCACATTTTATACAATCATTTTATTCTATGGTTTCCTCCCAGAATAAACTGCAATCTTTCGAGCAAGCATGAATTTTGTTTCATGATAATCCATGTACCACAACTAACTACCATGCCATATAGTGGTTAGAGGGAATATCTGCATCATCTGGAATTAAATCCTTCAAGAGGGTAATAATGTAATCCATTTGTGTATTATAAATACCGTACATAGTTTTCCTATGAAACAATCAGATTAAAAATTCTAGCTTTTTCATTTTATCGCACTGTCGATATACTAGAGTCGTGGCAGCATCATTCAATTTTTTACCCTATCAATATCATCATTTTCACTATATGCATCATCTAGTCCTCATATTGAAGTCTTATTGAGTCGAAATCCATTATTTTTTTTGATGACGAATAAACAGAAAAAAAATCATCTAACAAATTCTCCATTCCAGTCCTTTCATTCTGATCATCACCAATTTGAGATTTCATTTTCTCCCCATTGTGATACCACACAAAGTATTTTTCTTGAAAACCATATATGGTTATGTTGTAGCTAACTTCATCATGGCTCAACCATGGTCTACCAACACAATTCAAACATGGGCAGTGTATGCGACCAATATCTGATGCATTGTGAAATGAAAAATCTCTAAAGCTCTCCAAATTGTTTTGAAAATAACATGAGATCCGATCGGTTTCATACATCCAACTTCTATCCATTCTGTAAAAAGAATTTATATAATTCATTTTTTCATAAACAATTCAATAGGATTGAACTGTAATAGAAAATACATTTATGTAAACGATAAAGGAATAAGTTTCTAGTCGATGTGTTATAAGCATCCCAACTCATTCAATCATGTTCAATAACTCATTATTGGAACCTCTATGGACATACCATTCATTATCCAATTACTTCCCCCAGTCAATCACACCCCAGGGGTGAATAAATTTTAGGCTTCTACACTAATAGGTTATTGATGGCTTGTAAAAAGATTTAATTTCAAAAAGTATAGAAAAAAATATTTATTTTTAAATTTGAGATTAATAATTATGTATTTCAATGATAAAAACAATACTGAATTAAACTTGTGACTTATCTGACATTTTTATGGATGTCTACACATGCCAGCATGGATAGTGAAAAGCACCCCACCCTTATAAAAGTGATTATTGGCCAAGAAGGACACATAATATACAACATACAATGAGAACCACATTTAATTGACCCTATGTAATTTTAGTACATTCATCTTGGGGGAAATGGAATATATGATCCTGGTTAACTAATGAATTCAAAAGCTCATATTCGATATGTTGGACACTATCTAACGTAAGAAATCATGTTAGGATGGGTATACATCATTCAATTTCTTACATAATAGTGAGAATGAAGGCTTGAATTAATGACTTGAGTTCACTGATTAAATGAGGGTGGAAGTTGCATAGGCTATATAAACAGAATGATTATATAAGGGTAGAGGTTGCATACACTATGCATGGTGGGTGAGTCTCAGCCGATTTAGAAACTAAAATAAATTCCCATCATAGGTAACAATAAGAAACATCATCATAAAAAGAATCTCCAAATAAGAAAGGACTAAAAACATCAAACATTTCAATAATTCACTTCTATTCATAGTTTATCCACATGTTTAGTAGTAATTATATGTCTTTATCATGATCCACCTCTACAGATCCCAGTTTTCACTAATAAACATAAGGTAAAAATCTCAAAATATCTATAAAACAACTCCTTAATAGGCTCAAAACGTAAATATAGTCTTGAACCAACCATGGAATCTCTTTCACAACATAGTCTCACACACCAGTAATCTCATGTGTTAATAAATACCAAAAATATTTACATAACAAGTGTAATATAACACATTACATTACACAAGCCTTATTAAAAAAAATTATAATTTTAAGAAATCACTTTCCTCAAGATTAAATAAGTTCTGAAATATATTTCGAAATCCCTTTTAAATAACCTATGTCTAAAACCATTGGTAAAGGACTCCTTGATGAACCATTGGTATAGTAGCATTGGGAAAACCCAGATTTCCAGTTTTGGATTCCACTAGATGAGGTATGAGTCCACTACTGAATCATAAATCTTGATTTTCCCATCTAACTATCTATGTCACACTGACTAGTCAAAATAGGAGCGTAAGATAATAATGTTATAAGGATCACAATGAGGATACTTATCAATATCAATCATAATTTTCAATCCTAAAATCATATCTCAATCTCACCCAATCCCCATCGATGTGAATAATCCCATTTTCCACATCCATCAATAGTAATTACACGAATTGAGAAAGTTTCATTAATGAATTATTACAACTGAGGATCTTCATAAAGTTCCAACTGAGTTGTAAAAAATCATCAATGAAATTCAAAACCCCTTATTTAATTCAATATTTATAAAGGTTATCTATACCAACTTCCTTCCAAAAAATAACATGTAATTCTAAATAGACCTTTAAAAAATTCTTTATTTCAGTACATCCCAAAGGCATTAAAGGATGTATTATAATTAAAAATTATCAATATTAATTCAAAACATGGGATTAAAACCTATTTCCAAATGAATAAATATCTAATTTAAAATTACCAATGAAATCCCATTTATAAAAAATCATTCCACGAGGGTTAATTGTCATTGCACAAATTAAATCATTTGAAACAACATAGAAAACATTAAATTGGTCAACTCATTTCATGCAAATCAATTTCTTTCATTCTTTGAATAAAAACTAGAGACAATGACACGATTTCACCAATTAATTCTTTAAATATTATTCTAAAATAAATCGAAACACTCATGGAATTTAATAATTCATAAATACTTGAAAGATGTAAAAATTAGAGTCATCAAATTCATCACTTGTTCAATTTAATGAGAATAAAGATAAACCATATTTCATAAGGAAATTCAAGGAAAACATTCATATAAACATTTATAAAAATTAATAAACACATATAAAAAAATTTCCCAGTTACAATTAATTACATGATGAAGAAAAAACATAAAAACACATTCTTAGAAAATCTGGAATCCAACCGAAATGAATTTGATATGTTTCTTCTTCGATGAAGGGTTAAGGATTTAATTATTTAAATGGATTTGAATGGATAAAGTCTAGATTAAATCCAAACACAAAAAAATGAAATAGACATCAAGATCAAAACTTAAAACTAAAATATTTTATGAATAACAATAAAAAAAAGGTAGAACATAAATATTTTATGTGTATAAAAATAAAAATTCCTGATTTGAGATGAATCCGATATTGTTTTAGCGGTTCTGATGGTAGAAGTCGCGAGAGGAGTCGAGCGCTGTAGAATTAGGGTTCTGTCGTTAATGGGGGAGAGGTGTTGTCAACTGTATTTGGGGTAAAAATTTACCAACGGGTTTTAAAAACTGTTGGTATAGAACCATGGGGAAAACCTCCCATTCCAGTAGTGAGTAAGTACAGTTCAATTGAAAAACTAGTACAATAGCAGTAAGGTAAAACATCAACCACTGAGTCGTCCTTCGGGTATCCCACTTGAAGGGTGGGTAGAGATGGCCTCCTCGTCACCTCGGGTCTGTCCGTATGCTCCGTGTATGACTCGCCAAGTTGTCCACCTTTGGGTACCGTCCAGCTCCTCAAGTCTCCACCTCGATCAGTGTTATCCATCGTCTGCATCCAACATGGCGTAGTGCGGGCAAGGTCAGTGCAAGGTTGAGTATACGATACTTAGTAGGGACCATGAGACTCTCAACGGTCTCCCAGAATCCATGATGGATAAACCACAGAAGTGTGTTACAATAAAAATTTATCAACCAACTCTAATTAGGTATATGCCCATAAATATACCTAAGTTATCAATCGCAAATAGACTCCAACTCTCGAGCCCAAACACAACCCAATCCACATAGGATAGTAATTCAATCACATCTATGATAATTATTGAAAGTCAAGACTCATCTCACATAGCCGTACAACTCATGAAGAGGGGTGGGGATGATGAGATGTAGCCTATAAATCATCTCCTCTATCGATCCCACGTAGGATCCTAGTATAGAAGTCGTCGCTGTCAACCCCATGGAGGATCCAAGTACAGTAGTCATCACTTCTGAGCCCACAGAGGATCCATGTACAGTAGGCATCATCATCGAACGCACAGAGGATCTCAGTACGATAGTCGTCGCAGTCGCAGCTAGCTCTAGGGTTCCCGCACAGAGCACGCTCAATTCTAAGAAGGTCCACAACTAGAGCCAAGGGTTCGATACATCAACTATCACTATGTCCAGATATTATGTATCCCGAGGTTCTATCATGCCAAAAGGACCCCAATGTGATATATTGCACATCAATCGGATGCCCGGTCTGAGAGATATAGGCTTTTCCGTTCCAGGGGTCTGGTTAGAAATACGATCGTTCCAAACCTGGACATTTTTCGAAGTCATCCAAAACTCACTTAGACTATTTCAAAAGAACTGCTTTGTCGCGAGGGTCCCAGTGCCGTAGAAAGAGGGTCGATCAGATGCAAGGTCATGATGTTATTCACATTTATGTAAAACTGTCTCGGCCCATCAAGACCAGTGGCCTCGCGGGTCGGTCCGTACTGGCTCGGCAGGTCCAACCCGGCTAAGGGGTTTGCCTGGCCCGAAAAATGCACTGCCCAGTCCAGTGGGGCTCAGCCCGGCCCATGGCAGGAGGCCCGGCACGCACAAGGGCCCTGCCTGGCCAGACTGGGCATGGCCCGATGAGCGTGGCCCGGCTAGGCTCGGCCCCCTGACTTCTCAAACCGACAACGCTGCCCTCTTGTCCGGCCTGTCTTCCCCGTGCGAGCGGCCCGAAGTGGTGGGCCACAATCCCTCCACTGCGGCGCCTATGAGCGCTGCTGCTCGTTCCACCCAGCTGGCTAACGAGCCAGCCACTTCTTTTGCTAGAGCGGCTGGCCCTGTGCGGGTCGTGGTTCTCCGATGCGTGGTGTCGTGGGGGCGTCGTGTTTCCTCCATCTGGGCCAGCTTCAGCTGGCCGGTTTCTATTTGGCTGAGTGGCCAATAGTTTCAAGCTGCGGTTCTTCCACAAGTGGTGGTGCACGACCGCCGCCATCCATTGTCGCCGCTTCTCGTTGTGAAATAAAAAAAATCAAGAAACAATAGAGGCTTGTTGGGCCCTGTTCGTTTAGCCCGCGTCCTCCACGTTAGGTGGTAAAAATTGGCCATAGAAAATCATCTGCATTCAACAACGACAAGAGTATAATTTTATCAAACTAAAATTATACAATTCCCCTACATATGTTTCAAGAGCAGAGCACGTCAATGAGTCACAGAAGAAATATGCCATGGAGGTCGAGCGTCATGGAATACAGATGTTGATTCTGTTGATGTCGTGGTGCGTCTGAAGGGAAGTGTCAATGGAGAAGTCCTTCGAATTCTTCGTCGGAGTTGTTCTTCATTGAAGAACGTCGTTCTCTCAAATTCACCAAAAATTTCCTCCAACAAAATATTTACAAGAAAATATTAATTTAAGGATTCCCCCATAATTATAAACATTCCATGTAATACAAAAAGAATCATAAATTAGAGAATTCAATTCATTAATTGATCAATAATTGAAACATGTTGGCATAATTTATGGGAGAGAGAGAAAGAGGTAAAGAGTCACAATTATGGAGGGAGAGTTGTCAATTAAATATAAGGGTAGTTGAATGGGGGGGTTCATGGGAGTTGAGGGGAGGTGATAAGTTAGGGTCTCATGTGTGCCCCACCACCCTTAGCTATATTCTCCCATGCGAAGTTAGGAGGGGTGTGGGCCCCACCTCCAACATCCTTTTGGAGGAAATAACATCCAGTTAAAATAAAATTGTAACACAAAAAAATTATTTAATTCTTAATGACTCCCCACATTTTAACTACCACATATGAAAAAATGAATCAGCGGTAAGTGTCCCCTTAATTGTAAATCAGTGCTACGAGTCCATCAGTGCCCTCAGATTTCGATTCTAAGGACCGGTTTAAAAGATTGAAAAACTCATACGTACGTTTACTAAACGTACCCAAACAAAACATCAGAAATTGATTATGAGAACACTAGGCATCAGGATTAGGTGCCATCAGAAACCACAGACACGTAAAATTCCAAAGAATTAAGAAAAACAATTTCTTGAAATTTCAGGGTCTTTACATTGACCTTCTTACTAAAAAATTCTCTAAGGTGTGCATTTTTATTGTATAACAAATGCCTCCTCAAATTTGACGTGAGAGTTTGGAGAGTGGAAATCATAATTCTCTTAATAAAACTAAACCAAAGATTCTTATAGTTCTTAAGGATCATTTGGATGTTAATATTCATGGGATATTATTAAGGGTCATGTGATCCATGGAAAGGGTTTTTGTTCATATCGTTCCATCAATGCCTGAGCTGAAAAGAGTGTTTCAGCTTCAGCATCTGCCTATGTTTACTAGGTAAGGGGGGACCCCAGGTAGCTGACATCTCGAATTATTTAGTCCCGAAAAACTTCAAGCCTCTCGATACACCCATAGAGAGGAGGGTAAATCATTCTACATATGATTTTTGTGGACCTTCCATGTGTTAGTGGGATATTCTGGAGGATGATGGGATGTTGGATGAGCTATCATGGAAGGAATTAAAGATGACGTTTATGGTCAATTTATATCCCAAACCCTTAAAGGATAAAAATGATCATGAGTTAATGCATCTAACACATGATGGTGTTTCACTACCGGACTATGTGGAATGTTTTATTTACCTAAAATTCATTTCTCCATATTTGTAAGTTGGTGAGATCTACAGAGAAAGATGTTTCCACGATGGTATTAATCATGAGATCATGTCATAGGTAAAAGTTGTCCATTTAAGAGTCTTTGAAGACGTGATGAATTAGGAACTCACCATGGAAGGGAATCTGAGAGAGGCACGGAGCAGTGTTCAGGATAATTCAGTAGGGTATCCTAGAAGGTCTTCTTCATGTGGTAAGAAGCATCATTATAATTTTTTCTTACAAATAATTAATAGGAAGAGTAGTCAAGGTAGTGGACTACCATCTCAAGATTGTGTTCCATTAAACTGCTATAATTTTTTATGTTTGTTCATAAGCTCCAGTAGTGTCCTTACCCCCTTGTTGAGTGCTATTTTTTTGGAAGAATGGTCTGTCTTTTGAGGTTCTGTGAAAAATTTCCACAAATCACCATTGGAAGATGATCATGTTAGGCAGCAGAGTCAGTAAGGGGCACAACTACCTCTTATAAGGCAGATAGTTGGAGTTGCACATGTCGTTCAGGATGGGAAAGAAGATGTGGTACCCCAGTACATGGTAAATAGTGCAAATAAAGGGATGTAGCATAGGGTGGTCAGAATGGAGCCTAGAGAATAGGTACATGTCCTTTGCATGTTATGCAGACTACACCAGATAATGTTGATGCAGGAATTTATACCATCAATGGTGTGATTCTTATATCATCTAACATTGTGTGTCTTTTATTTTATATAGGATCATCACTTTTTTATATGAACTTTTATAAAATGGTTTGGGCTTATATGTGGAAATAATATACGGTGTTTTAACCACCGACACACTCTTAGGTGTGTGGTAAGATAATATCAAACATTGTAAGGTATATTCACTATATATTGGCGGTTTCCATTTCTTTTGGGAACCATTAATACAGGAAATGATAGAGTTTGAATTTATTCTTAGTATGGACGAGATAGTTCTCTATCAACCTCATATCAAATATTACAAGAGAAGATTTACCTTCCAATATCCAAAAGGAAGCAGTTATTCTCACCAGGGTGAGTGGGACCTTGAGGATGGTCGTGTGGTAATAATTCAGTGAGGATTGGATTGTCTCATGGTTAAAATCATAGGTTGGGCTCTAGTTATTGGTTGAATCAAATAGGATTCTTTTCCTCTAGTGGTATAATATTTTTGGTATACTTTCCTTAATGAGTTATATAGCCTACCACCCAAAAAAGATATTGAGTTTAGGATCAAGTTTGTCCTAAGAGATGATCTTCCAGCCTTACAAAATGGCACTAGAAGAGCTTCAGGAGTTGAATATTTAGTTGGAAGATCTAGATCCTAAAGGCTTTATACAACCTAGTACATCTCTTTAGGGTTATCCAGTTCTCTTTTCCAAAAATTGTACTAGATCATTGTGCTTATGTGTAGATTTTTGGAGGTTGAACTAGATGAGAGTCGAGAAATGGTATCCTATTGCATGAATTGATTATATTTTTTAATAGTTGAGAGGTTCCAGGATCACATACAATATTTACATGATATTAGGATATTATTTTTTAAGGGTGAGACTATTGGACATACCTTGAACTACATTTAGGAGTAGTTATTCCTTGTATGGATTATTATTAAATATATTTCGGTTGACTAATGCACTGGAGTTATTCTTCGACTTAATGAGTAGGATACTTCATCCTTTATTAGATCTATTTGTGATGGTTTCATCAACAATATCTTAGTGTAATCACACTCGGTAGAATATATTTCCAAACATCTTGACATTGTCCTGAGTAAATTGAGAGAGCATCATTTTATTCCAAGATAATTAAATTCTATTTCTAGATAAAAGAAATTTAATTTTTGTGCCATGTCATCATAGGGGAAAGAGTGTTAGTGGACCCAGAAAAAGCCACAGTTGTGGTATCTTGGGAATAACCAATGAACTTCTTCAAAATTCTAAGAATTATGGGTTTTGTAGGTTATTATCATAATTTAATCCATGATTATCTTGTTTGGAAGAACCAATGTTTATGTGGACCAACAAAGGGGAGAATTTTTCTTGGTCTGATGATTACAAGATATATTTTAAATAGATGAACGGTAGATTGAACTCAGCAACTACCCTCACATTACATGGGATGCATAAAGCATATACTGTGTACTATGACGAGTTTGGAGATAGGCTCGGAGTACTTCTAATGCAGGAGGATCGAGTGGTTGCTTAGGGATCCAAGATGCTGAGACCGCATGATAAGAATTACCCTACTCGTGATATAGAGTTAACAGTAGTGGTATATACCCTAAGATGTTAGATACATTATCTCTTGGGTGAGAGGTTTGTGGTATTCTTGAATTACTATATCATTAAGTATATCTTTTCTCACCGAGACATGAACCTTCAGCATATGAGGTGGGTCGAGTATTTATAGTATCTCGACTTTGATTAGGTTGATACACTAGGAAAGGGAAAATTCATTGCCAAAACATTTATATAGATGACATTGAAAGAGGCATTATGGGAGACATGTGATGAGTGGATGATAATGTCCATTTTTTCGTACATGCATCTAGATATTTAGGAATCTCATAAGTGATTATCTCTAACTTCATTAGTAGTTATACCCATGATATTGGAACAGATTAAGGCAGATCGGTTATATGATCTAGAGGGATCGGTTTTGAGATAAAAATTATATGGTGGGGAGATTCTATCAGGATGGTCTCTCACCAATGATAGTTGTCTTATATTATTGGCTGGGTATGGGTTTCTAAGGGCTTACACGAGGAGATGTTGTGGTGGATTCATGATTCTAAATGGGTGGTTCATCATAGTTAATGAAGTATGTATTTTCATATCCATAGATATTACTAGTGGTCAATAATTAAGAAAGAGGTTACCAGCTTCATGGAATGAGGATTTACTTCTTGGCCAGTGATAGATGAGTATTAGAGAACAGCTTGGATTTTGTAGCCTTTACCCATCATGGATTGTAAATGGGATGATGTCATGTTGTAATTTCTTGCTTGATTAACCAAGACGAACAGTGTGAATGATGTGGTATGGTTTATTTGATCTAATAACTATGTTATCTCACTTCTTACCTATTAAGGAAACCATTATAGTTGAATATCTAGGAAATCATTATGCGTTTGATGTGGTTCAATTGTTCGGTGTTCTGAGGAGTATCATTTCAGAATGATATCCTCGTCTCACATCATGTTTATAAATGTGTCTTTATAAATATTTGGGATCACGAATTATTTTAAGCACAACCTATCATCCATTGAATGATGGTTAATTTGATAAGTCTATTAAGGTTATGGAGGATATGTTATGTGCCTTTGTTTTGACATTTTGTGGTGTATGGGAGCGACATATGGAACTTGTGGAGTATATGTATAATAACACTTTCCAAGAATCGATCCAAATATCACATTTTGTCCTTTTGAATAGGTTTTTGTCATTCACCTCTTTGTTGTCTATAGGGAGGAGATTCAGAACTTGTTGGGAATAGTCTCATGTAGGAGACATCTCAGAAGGTTTCGTTGATTAGATAGGGGTCAGTGATCATATAGAGTAAGAAGAAATCATATTCTTACCATCAGATATGACATCTAGAATTCAAGTTTCATCATCATGTTTTCTATCAGGTGTCACCTAGGTTGGGGAATTGCCATATTTGGAAACATGGAAAGTTTTCACCCATGTTTTTTGGGCCATTTGATATAGTGTATAGGGTCGGTCTAGTGGCGTACCATTTAACCCTTTTATAGTGCTATAGTTCCATTCACAATGTGTTCCATGTGTTGCAACAACAAAGATATCATCCAAACCCTTTTCATGTGATATACATTGCAGATGTTGATCATTGTATTGATGTGTCCTTTGAGGAGCATCCGATATGAGTTATGGATTGTAGTGAGAAATATCTTCTGGGTTAGACTAAACTGTTTATTGGATTGCAGTGGTGGTATGGTTGAGTTCGAGGGGAGACAAAGGAGAGGGATTATGATATGCGAACAAGGTGGCTAGACTTGTTTTCTAAGACCTCACATTGATTCTCATAGAAGCACATGGATAAGCTTTTATAAGATGGGAATGTTGTAATATACTGTATTTTTTCATGTATATATCTCTCTTAATTTTTTTAGCCTTGGTGATCGAGTATTGTTCAGAGATAGAGATCCTTTATTAGAGGAAATAACCTAAAATTCATGGGTGTATGATTGTTTTAATTTTTGGTTTCTAGGTATACATGGGACAATGTGTTAATATTGGTTGTTGGTATGTTGAGAAAATTTAAAGGGGGTTTGGTTTTTTTATAAGGAAATGGTGTTGAAAAATAAACTTTAGAAGATTTACACGTCATGTAAATGTATTTCATATTGTGGAATTATTCTAAGGATATATTAAATTAAATATAAGCCAATAGTTTTTTCATCGATTTCTATTTAAACATATAAATGACATGTATCCACATTACATGTTGTTTAAATGCCTGAAATATAGTTTTAAACATGCTATGAAGTTGAAATTCATTCTACGTCAAGAAAGATCCTTTCCTCTCGATCCTAGGGCATTTTATAGGCAATTTTGGGGTGCCAACCTCCCTTTCAGACATTATGTTTGCATATTCAATCCATAGTAGGTTCCTTCAGTTGGGATTCTTCTTTCTTACATTTTGTTCTCCACTTGTTGTAGTGAAGTACTTTGGATAATTGCATTTTTGGTAGTGGTATTCATCAGTTTTGATCTAGAAACCACTTTTCAATCGTCTTCATCTTCTTCCTTATGGGAATTGTCCATTGGAAGATTGGTTGGATCATCAGTTAAATTTAGGGGGTCTAAATAAAAACTCCATCGTTTTATTATTATCACGATTATGTAATATTGAGATTAAAATATCATTTCATGTTCCCAAATTGAGTAAATAATTGAATGATATTATTCCTTGAATTAATTTGTTTTAAATGAAATTAAATTGTCTATTGGAATAAATATTTCATAGCATTAAATGTGACCTAGGGTGGTTTCTTTTTATAGAACCCCTAAATTGTGGATGAGTTCTTATTGATATAATTGTTATTCAACTGTGAACTGAATTACAAGAGGAATATGAATGAATATTTGAAATTATAATAATTAATCATTGAGAATTATGGTGTGATATTATGATATCCATATATTATGATATGGAATGTGTTCCCTTATATAATGATTATATATCGGGATTGTCCCTAGAACTAGGACACTTATATATTGTAATGCTGATATTGATTGAGCTCAGCCTAGTCCCATGATATAATTCATACATAGAGTGGGCTATCTGCAGTCTCATACTGTAATAATTATATGTATTTGACCCAAGATTTTGTAATACTTATACAGATTTCACCTGGATTTGTGTGAATATACCAAGGTTATATGGTTTTGGTTGGCATGGTTGCAAGACAAGATCTCAGATATTACAGCATGGCATCGAACTAATATATTATACATTAGTTGTATGGTTGTGGTTTTCATGGTTGTAAGACAGGATCAGAGATATCCTAGAAAAAATTTGAAGTTGGTTGTTGTTGTATTTATTTAATTGTTGAATTTATTAATACAGTTGTTCATTTCATTAGTAAATACACTTTTTATCAGTCTGGTTTTTTTATACATGGTTTTGTCAACCAACTGAATTATACTCACACCCTATTCAGGCTGTCATTTGGAACCCAAGTAGATTATGTGGATGTAGGTTAGGACACGGGAAATGGACCTTCCTGTTGATTTCTTTTTGGTTTTGGGAAGGATTTTGAAGATGGATCCAATGTGGGTTTCAGGACCCGTGACATTGAGTCTGTTACATTAGTCTTATATTCTTTTCATGTATTGTTTTATCATGTCATTTTGTTACATTCAAGCATGTCATTATGTTATTCCTCTATTACATATTTGATTATCCAGTTGGATTTTATTGTTGTCTTGTGCTATGTATATAATTTTATTATTTTCTGCTTATTATGATTTGTTTATAAATATATGACACTTCATACTAGGTGGGTATAGTCTCCCCTCGATAAACATTACATCCCCTACTTATAGTTGGAAGCCTTTGGTGTATGGGGAGGGCGCCTGATGTCTCGTGACTAACCCTCTCCACCCACATGAAATAGTTTCAGATTTGGGGACATTACAGATCTCATCATTCACTTTCCTTTTGAACACTAGATGCTTTTTTATTTCATAAGTGATGAGAAAATTATATAAATCATTATGATAAATATCTTCTCTATCTTTATGATCTAAAATTCCGGGATCAAATATTTCTCGAAAACAACTCATCAACTTATTTAAAATTGTGTAATATGAATTTTCTCACAAAATCCATGAATAATACTCAGTATTTCATTTACTCGAGTAAAAAAATCATCAATGTATTCCTCCTATATTATTTTTTTGTCATTAAATTTTATTCTCCAAAATTATAGATTTTCCTCTTTCAGATTACCATTTCTTTCGTAACTACTCCCCAGTATGTCATATATTTCTTTTTAATTTTTACAAAACATTATTTTATTCCTTATATGATAACTATATAAGTAAATTATTTTCTGTTTTTCTATCCACTTCCATATTTCCCTTTTCCAAAACATCGGCTTACCATTATTTACAAAGAATGTAAATCCCAATATAGCTACATTGTAACGCCCTGACCCCAGTTACCCAGAGTCGGTGCATTATTACATAAATTGGCATGATCACAAGAATGATCAAATCTTGAAAGACCGATTAGTTTAGTAGCCTTGGAAACACCAGATATATTCATAAAGTTTTACATTACATCATAAAAATGAAAATTACGACAACATAGTCTCCATAGTCTACACTCTTATCCCCTCATACTATACCTACAGGTCATTCATAATTTACTTATTCACATCCTGGAAAAAATAAGACATAGAAATTGGGTGAGCTCAAATGCCCAGTAAGGATAACAATATAGAGGAAACTTTCATAAATAAGAATAAACATTTAAGGCAATGTATAACTAAAACAAAATCCTTTTAAACTTGAACTTCAACATATTATGGAAAAAATAAAATAAAATAATGCCATTTACATATTCAGATGGATATTCTACTAATCGAATAATCACATGAAATATCAATACCCACTTTCATAATGATGGAATGCATAATGCCAGACTATCATAACCACATATCCAAGGACTCGTTCCAGGACTACAAAGAAGATTTTTCCATGTCCAATTGACAAGACACTATTTTGTCTCATGAGACCTACCGATCCATCGAGGAGCTATAGCGGGGTCCACCTGTCACATATTATGTCCAATGCATTCCTCATATGAACATGTTTAAACATAACATAAACATTCGTATTAAAACTAGCATACTAAATGTCAATACTTTCTCTATAAACCATTAATGGTATAAAAATAACAATCCACAGTCAAACATATCACAAAACCTAAATACAATATAGAAGTTTTTTATCAAAGTAAATCAACTTAAAATAAACTTAAGATCCATCAAAGGATGTTGATATAGATGAAATCAAAACTATTTTTAGAGAAATATAAATTTTTATTTTTAAATCATTCAATATTCATATAAAATAAAACATTTTCTTTGAAAATATTCTTATAAGTTTGTAAGGGAAGCATCGACGATTTTATAATGGTGGAAAATAGCCGCACCCGCCGTATAAGTTAAAAAAACATTCTGACCTTACTTCTGTCGAAAAGGTTAAAAAGCGACTTGTTTGGAAAATGACGGAATGATTCCTTTATAAACATCTTATAAAAAGTCAAACAAGGGTATAAATGAATTTAACCCATATTCTAGTAAATAGAAAAAATGTTTTGAAATACATTTTCATGAAACGTGGATGTGGATTATAATGAAGTCCCAGTAGATTATTACATATAAACAATCTCAGATAATGGAGAGATTGTGAAATAAACCCTTACCTTGTACTTTTCCTTGGTTGGGGGTAGGTTAAACTCTTGTATAATGGTGAAATAATTGTTTGTAATTATACAAGAATCATATACATTAATATGATATCATATATGATCTTTTAACATTGATTTTTTAATAATATCTTAGTATTATCATTGTTTCAGGTGTTAACTTACTCGTTTTCTTTTATATGTTTTGTTACGTAAGTCGTGTTTGTCATGGATAGTTTATATATTATTTATATCCGGGATGAAATCAAGTCTTTAAAAATTATTTTTAAATCATAAAATGATAATTATACTTGAATGGATACGATGGAGAGTGAATCCAATCGCATTCATGGAGACTGTAGTCTGTACGTACGCACGAGCGACAATATCATTTTTCTGATATTAAAATAATAAATAATTGGATGGTATATAACATATGAAAAATAATTATCATGTTATATTAATTATTTACATGAATAACAAATCATTATTATACCCATCCAAATAATAATATATTGAATAACAATTACACCACGACGTGGAGACGGTAAGCCGTACTCACGCACGTATGGTGACATGTCATTTAAAGGATGGATAGAATACTGAATATGGTTGTACCATATTTATAATAATATTACAGAATATAAGAGATACTGGATTCATTATTTTACAATGGGAATAACAAATAATGAATAAGTTGAAGAAGAAATGTATTTGAAAAAGGGTGGTGAAAACATTACATTATCTTCGGGTTCTTCCTTTTGATTTGATCAAAAAGGCTCCTTAGGTTGGCTTTCTGATCAAACTAATTCCTCTAAGATGTAGTGAGGGAAGTTTAGAGAGTATTTGGTTAGGGTTTGGCCAAGACAAATGGCTTTGAAGGTGTGAATTAATGAGAAGGGTGACTGCCCTTTTATAAGAGGGGTGAGGGGCACCTTTGGAAAAGTTAGAAATATTATTTTATAATAAATTCATATTCGGTTTCTAATGGCTCCAAAGTTTATTATTTAATGTTTGAGGTGGGTATGGGTCGAAAACCACTCAACAAATAGAATTTAGATAGGTTTGGGTAAATATATTAACCTTATCATTAATTATTAACTCTTAGTTAATTAGTTTCACTTTTACAATGTCTCTTGGTATTTTTATATTATATGGTTAATAATCATACTATATACATCCAAGCGACCACCAAGAGGTACATTAATGAAACAACTATCCTGATACAAGTCCCTTGGACGATCCCTATTTTTTTAGTAATTTAATATCAATTAATAATATAATATTTGTTTTAAAAACTCTTTTATGTCAATTTTGATACTATTCAATAATTGTTTTTTGTAAAAATCATAACAGAATTATTACTTCGAAAAAAGTTAATTAATTCAATACTAACATGTAATATTAACCTATAAAATTAGGTTAATTCATAAAAGGTCTAATATTATATTTAATTAGGTATTTATAATATCAATTAATTTCAGTTTTTCACTATTATGGTAATTACTTCATCATCATTGTGTCATAAATAAATTACATTATTTAATGTCTAAAAATTATAAAGAAACTATCATTATGTAGGAAATATCTTTTATTTCTAATGAATATTTACAATTGAATTTGTCTTATGTATAACCCTATATTAAAAATGTTTTAGTAAATAAACTTTGAATTTAACACTTTTAACTCTTCTTTGAATTAAATAATAATAAATGTCATAATCTAATCCAAGTGGACCTAAATGATAATATTTTATTCCTAAGGTTGTTTTTGGTCGAGCTACATTTGTCCAATAGAATTAAGAAATGTGTTAGGGTAATATTAATATCAATTTTACCCTTAATTACCCTATTTACTTTTAACCGTGGTAAATAAAAGTAAAAAGTTACTATTCACCAAAAATTATTTTCATCTCAATGAACCACATTTTACTCCATGATATTAACCGTGTCTCTTGGATTTTCCAAATTCCATTCACAAAAGTGGTAAAATTATGTTATATGAAAAATTCAGTTTTTTTAACTAACACTTAGTAGTTTAACTATTCATCAAAAATGGTGTTTTTTAGAAAAATACCGAAAATTCACCCTAGGCTTATTTCGATATTCCAAATCCAAAAATGAAGTCTATTTTGAAAAATAATATTTATAAATTTCAAAAAGTGGGTGTTACTATTCATAACGGCTAGTTTGATTGGTTGTGGTGTGTTAGAACTCGATGTTGCGTACAACACACGCTATTGCATTACTCAAAGAGAAGCGTACCGTAGAAGCTTGGGGTGTTACCTTTTCCCCTTCTTCAAATAATTTCATCCTCGAAATTTCGATAATACTACTACATGTAAAGACTCGGGTGGTTCTTCATCATTTTTTTTCTCAGGTTCCCACGTTGCCTCTTCCATCTTATGGTTTCTCCACAAGACTTTTATCATACGAGTCATCCAGTTTCTCAGTGCTTGTTCTCTCGTATCAAGAATCTTGAAGGGCTCCTCGCAATAAGACAGATCGGGTTCCAGTTCTAATTCCTCATAGGTGAGTACATGCATTGGGCCAGGCATGTAATTCCTCAATAGAGATACGTGGAACACATCGTGAACATTGGAGAGACTTGGAGGCATTGCCAATCGGTAAGCTACAACCCCAATTCTTTCTAGAAATTCGAAAGGTCCGATGTAACTGGGACTCAATTTACCTTTCTTACCAAAACGTATGACTCCCTTCAATGGAGATACCTTCAGGAAAACTTGATCACAGACTTGAAATTCCAAATCCTTCCTTCGATTATCGGCATAACTCTTCTGCCTACTTTTAGCTTCATCGATGTGATTTTGGATTACCTTCTCCTTTTCAATCGTTTCCTCCACCAGTTCTAGAACTACAAGTTTTCATTCACCAACGACTTCCCAACAGGTTGGTGTGCGACATCTCTTTCCATATAATGCTTCATATGATGACATCTGAATACTCGAATGGAAGCTATTGTTATAGGAAAATTCAACCAGAGGTAAATATTGATCCCATATACCCTGAAAGTCAAGTGAGCAGGATCGCAACATGTCTTCTAAGGTTTGAATACTTCATTCTGATTGTCCATCTGTTTTAGGGTGGTAGGCAGTTCTCAAATGAAGTTCATTATCGAAGGGTTTCTGAAGACATTACCAAAATCTTGATGTAAAACAGGTATCATGATCAGAAAAAATCGATAGGGGTACTCCATGAAGTCTCACAACTTCATTAATATATAGTATTTCTAGACATTCAAGTGGTAGATCTACTCTTATTGCATGAAAATGTGCTGACTTCATAAGGCGATCAACAGTAACCCATATTGCATCATTCCATCTAGGAGTCTTTGGTAGTCCCATGAAAAAATCCATCGTGATATTATCCCATTTCTACTCAGGTATGGGAAGAGGTTGTAATACTCCACCAGGCTGTTGCCTTCTAGCTTTCACTTTTTGAAAAACCATATATCTTGACACAAAATGAGAAATCTCCCTTTTCATGTTGTCCCACCAAAAATATTCCTTCAAATATCTATACATTTTGGGGCTCCCATGGTGTATAGAGAAATTGGAACTATGAGCATCATCCAGCAATTCCCTTTTTAGATCAGGTATATCGGGAACAGAAATTCTCTTCCTGAATTTCAAAATTCCATTTTCATAAACAAAGTCTCTCAATCTCCCATCATTAACAACTTTAATCTTATTTTGAAATTCTTCATCATCGGTCTGAGAAATCTTAATCTTTTCTAGTAAATATGGTTTGGAAACAATTTGAAAAAGCATTGATGTTTCACCTTCCCTGGTTATTCCCATGTCCATCTTCAATAGATCCATGAAAATTGGATCCCTTTCAATTCTCATATTGTTCAAAACTCCATGATCTTTTCTGCTCAAAGAATCTGCCACCTTGTTTTCCTTCCCCGAGTGGTAGTTTATCGTACAATCATAATCCTTGAGTAATTCAAGCAATATCCTATGCCTCGTGTTGAGTTATTTTTGTGAAAAAATAGACCTCAAACACTTGTGATTAGTATAAATATCACATTTTCACCATAGAGGTAGTGCCTCCATATCTTCAAAGAAAATATCACATCTGCTAACTCGAGATCAGGAGTAGGATAGTTTTTTTCAATAATTTTCAACTGTCGTGATGCATAGGCAATAACCCTATCATTCTATATAAGGACACAACCAAGTACTTTCTTCGATGCATCAATATAAATAACGAACCATTTATTCCCCAATGGTAGAATCAATATAGGATCATTGACTAATCATTTCTTCAGTTCTTCAAAACATTCTTCACACTCTTTTGTCCAAACAAATTGAACCCATTTACGTGTGAGCTGCGTTAATGGGTTAGCCAATCGGGAAAAATTCTGGATGAAATGTCGATAATATCCTGCCAAACCAATAAAACTGCGTACCTCAGTTTTACTCATAGGTGCTGGCCATTCTTGGATTGTCGTGTTCATAGAAAGATCAACAGAGATTCCATCTTTAGAGACAATATGGACAAGAAAAGAAATCTCCTGAAGCCAGAATTCACACTTGCTAAACTTATCATATAATTCATGCCTTCTCAGAGTCTTCAGGATAATGTGTATGTGATTTTCTTGATCTTCGTAGATTTTAGAGTATACCAAAATATCATGAATAAATACCACCACGAATTCATCGAGATATTCCTTAAAAATTCTATTCATCAGATCCATGAATACAGAGGGTGCATTAGTCAATCCAAAAAGGCATTACTGTAAACTCGTAATGCCTGTACCTGGTTCAAAATGTTGTCTTCAGAATGTCTTCCTTCTTCACACACAACTAATGGTATCTAGATCAAAGATCAATCTTTGAAAATTATTGATCTCTATGCAGTTGGTTAAATAAATCATCAATGCGAGGTAGGGGATACTTGTGCTTTATTGTTATAGCATTGATCTCCTTGTAGTCGATACATAACCTCATAGATCCATCTTTCTTTTAAACAAAAATAATAGGGGATCCCCATGGAGAAACCCTAGGGAGAATACATCGTTTATTACTCAATTCCTCTAGTTGTTTCTTTAGTTCAAATAATTCTACAGTGGCCAATATATAAGGGGTCTTCGATAAAGGCCTTGATCCAGGAATTAAATCTATGGAAAACTCAACTTCTCGCTCTGGAGGATGTCCATGTAAATCTTCCAGAAACACATCTAAATATTTTTTCATAACAGTTACATACTCTATTTGAACATTCCTTTCCTCACCCATTGTAATTTAATCCTCTTCCTTCCCAATAATTGAATTTAGTTGAGCTACTAGGAGTGGATCTAGATAAGAATTAGGTGGTGATGATTCTGCTCTAAAGATAAGGTGTTCCTTATCATCATCATCAAAAATCGTAACCTCCTTCTTCTTACAATAAATCTTCACATCATGGTCCGAAAGCCAATCCTTACCGAGGATTATATCAAACTCAATCATAGGTATGACGATGAGATCAGGGGATAAAGAACAATTTTGTGCTCTAATGGGGACTGATTCACAAAACATTGTTGCAATGATACGTCCCTTAGAAGTTTTAACTGAAAAATCACGTGTTAAATCAAATTGGAAATATCTAATTTTCTTAGTAATCTTGGAAGATAAGAAACAATGAGATAATCTAGAATCAAATAATGCATTTGCTAAACTTGAGGAAACCATTAAATTACCTGCCACCATGTCTTTCGGAGCTTCTACCTCAGTAGTAGTGATAGCATAATCTGGGCCTTGATCCCTTGGCCTTTTCTAGGTAAGTTCCCTTGATTCTTAAGATATTCATTTTCATAATGTCCCATCTCCCTGAAATTGTAGCACTGAACATCGGTAGCTTCCTTATTCCCTTTGCAATCACGAGCTTAGTGTCCTTTTTCACCACACTTGTAACAGACACCCATTCCCTTTAAGCAACTACCGGGGTGTTTCTTCCCACATTTACCACAAGATGGATATACAACCATTCACTTCTTCGCCTTGTTTCCATTCCCAGATTGATCAGTAGATCTCTTCTTCTCTTTCTTTTCTTTAAAGTCATAATACATAGAGAATTCTTTTTCTGTCTTAATAGCACATGAGACAATGTCTTCGTACGATGAAAAGGATTGTGACACTAATGCTCAACCGAGAAATGGTTTTAACCCATCAAAGAAGCAATCAATATTACTTCTTGGATTATGTATATAATCTCCAGCATACCTTTCTAACCTTGTAATGTTAGCCTCATATATTGCGACATTCTCATCCTCCTTTTGTCTCAGACTCAGAAATTGCCTTTCCATATCTGCTCGATGGTCACAAGGAAAGTATTTTTCTCAAAACAGATCTTTGAACTCCCTCCATTCCATATTTGATACTTCATTTTCTTCTTTCGTGTTTTGAATCAATGACCAACATTGATCAGCATCTTCAGATAGGCGGTAAACTTCCATGATAACATTTTCCCTTTCACTACTTCCCAAAGACTGAAATATTTTCTCTAGGGAACTTATCCATTGCTCAGCTACCAATGGATTTGTACTCCCATTGAACATTGGTGGTTGTTTTCTCATGAATCGATCTAACATTGATCCTCAACGCTGCAGATCAGGGTGCTCCATACGGGTAAGGTTATTATTCATAACCTGAGTGAGTTGTCCCAGTATGGTGATTAGCTGATCGGCACCAGTTGCATCACCCGCTCCACTATAATTATCTTGAGCAGGAGGTAAATCCCTACTTGGAGTGCGTGCATAGATGCAGTTTCCATTTCTTCCACTATGCGCCATTTCTAAATAATTGAATAAACTAGATCAGTTTATGAAACAAATACTTAATTCCATACATATAAAACACTTAACATAAATTGAACTATTTATGGATATAATCCATAATCATAAAAAAAATTCCTTGAGGAAGTATATACTCTTAAATCCTTCATAATGATTTGTAATGAAAATGAGAGTTATCATAATAATAACCCCTGGGAGTGTCGTAACCAAGAGTTTAGCAAGGCCTGTTGTCGTGAACCAGTTCACGTTCATGTCTAGCTCAAAGCCGTGTTTTCAGGTTTTACCCCTAGGTACATCTATGCCTGAGCCGCCTCTACCTACTCGTATCCAGACATGGATGTATTGCTCTGAAAACTCACATAATCTCTACAATACTAAAATTCTAGGATGTTATTCTATACTAATCCGCAAATTCCATCTTAGGTCTATGTGCTATAATTAGAGTTTATCTAAATCTAGCTTCCAAGGTTTGTTCTAAACTTCCTCTGATACTAACTGTAATGCCCTGACCCCAGTTACCCAGAGTCGGTGCATTATTACATATCATTGGCATGATCACAAGAAAGATAAAATCTTGAACGGCTGATTAGTTTAGTAGCCTTGGAAACACTATATATATTCATAAAGTTTTACATTACATCATAAAAATGAAGACTACAACAACATAGTCTCCATAGTATACACTCTTATCCCCTCATACTATCCCTACAGGTCATTCATAATTTACTTCTTCACATCCTGGGAAAAATAAAACATAGAAAAGGGGTGAGCTCAAATGCCCAATAAGGATAACAATATAGAGGAAACATTCATCAATAAGAATAAAAAGTTAAGGCAATGTATAACTAAAACAAAAGAATTTTAAACTTGAACTTCAACATAGTATGTCAAAAATAAAATGAAATAATTCCATTTACTTATTCACATGGATATTCTACTAATATAATAATCACATGCAATATCAATAACCACTTTCATAATGATGGAATGCATAATGCCAGACTATCATAACAACATAGCCATGACATCATGCCAAGAATACAAATAAGATTTTGCCAAGGCCATGTGCCAAGATACTAGATTGTCTCATGAGACCTACCGATGCATTGGGGAGCTATAGAGGGCTCCACCCATCACATATTAAGTCCAATGCATTCCTCATATGAACATGCTTAAACATAACATAATCATTCTTATTAAAACTAGCATACAAAATGTCAATACTATCTCCATAAACCATGAATGGTACAAAAATCACACATCCACAGTCAAACATATCACAAAACCTTCAATATAATATAGAATTTTTGTATCATAGTAAATCAACTTCAAATAATCTTAAGATCCATCAAAGGATGTTGACATAGATGAAATCAAAACTATTTTTAGAGAAATATCCCTTTTTGTTTTGAAATCAATTAAGAGTCATATAAAATAAAACATTTTAATTGAAAATAGTCATATATGCTATTAAGGGATGCTTCGATGATTTTATAAAAGTGTAAAATAGCTGCACCCGCCGTATATGTTAAAAAACATTCTTACCTTAATTCTGTCGAAAAGGTAAAAAAGCACCTTATTTGGAAAATGATGGAAAGATTCCATTATAAACCTGTTAAAAAAATTCAAAAAATGGTATAAATTACATTAATCCATTTTCTATCAAATAGTAAAAATGTTTTGAAATACATTTTTAAGAGACATGGATGTGGATGATAAAGAAGTACCAGAAGATTATTACGTATAAACAATATCGGATAATGAGGAGATTGCGAAATAAACCCTTACCTTGTACTTTACCTTGGTTGGGGTTGGTTAATCACCTTTATAATGGTGAAATAATTGTTATTAAATTATACAAGAATCATACACATTAATATGGTATCATATATGATCTTTTAACATTGATTTGTTAATAATATCTTAGTATTATCGTCGTTTTGGGTGTTAGCTTACTCGTTTTCCTTTATATGGTTAGTTACGTATGTCGTGTTTGTCATGGATAGGTTGTATTTTATTCATATCTAGGATGATATCAAGTCCTTAAACATTATTTTTGAATCATAAAATGATAATTACACCTGAATGGATACGATGGAGAATGAATCTCATCGCGTTCGTGGAGACGGTAGTCCGTACATACGGATGTGCGACAATATCATTATTTTGAAAATAAAATAATATATAATTGGATGGTATATCACATATAAAGAATCATTATCATGTTATATTGTTTATTTACATGAATTACAAACCATTATTATACCCATCCAAACAATAATATATTGAATAACAATTACACCACGACGTGGAGACAGTAAGCCGTACGTACGCACGTATGGTGACATGTCATTCAAAGGATGGATAGAATACTGAATATGGTTGTACCATATTTATAATAATATTACAGTATATAGGAGATAATGTATTTATTATTTTATAATTGGAATAACAAAGAAAGAATAAGTTGAAGATGAAATGAATTTGAAAAAGGGTGGTGAAAACATTACCTCTTCTTCAGGTTCTTCCTTTTGATTTGATCAAAAGGGATCTTTAGGTTGGATTTATGATCCAACTAATGCCTCTTGGTTGTAGTGATGTTTAGGGAGTATTTTTTCAGAGTTTGGCCGAGCCAAATGGCTTTGAAGGTGTGAATTAATGAGAAGGGTGAGTGCCCTTTTATAAGAGGGGTGAGGGGCACCTTTGGAAAAGTTAGAAATATTATTTAATAATAAATTCATATTCGGTATTTAATGGCTCCAAAGTGTATTATTTAAAGTTTAAGGTGGGTATGGGTCGAAAACCACTCAACCAATAGAATTTAGATAGGTTTGGGTTACTATATTAACCTTATCATTAAGTATTAACTCTTAGTTAATTAGTTTCACTTTTATAATGTCTCTATGTATTTTAATATTATATGGTTAATAAACATATATATACATCCAAGAGACCCCCTAAGTGGTCAATTAATGTTACACCTATCATTATATAAGTATCTTGGACGAACCTTAGATTTTTAGGAATTCAATATTAATTATTAATGTAATATTTGTTTTAAGAACTCTTTTATGTCAATTTTGAGACTGTTCAATAATTTATTTTTGTAAAACTCATAACAGAATGATTAATTCGTAAAAAGTTAATTAATGCAATCCTAACATGTCATATTAACCTAGAAAATTAGCGTAATTCATTAAAAGTCTCAAATTACATTTATTTGGGTATTTATAATATCAATTATGTTAATTTTTTCACTATTGTGGTAATTACTGCATCATTATTGTGTCATAAATAAATTAAATTATATAATATCTAAAAATTATAGATAATATATCATCATGTATGAAATCTATTTATATTTATAATAAATATTTACAATCTAATTTATCTTATGTATAACCCTATATAAAAAATATTTTAGTAAATTAACTTTGATTTTAACTCTTTGAACTCTTCTTGAATTAAATAATAATAAATGTCCTAATCTAATCCAAGTGGACCTAAATGATAATATTTTATTCCTAAGGTTGTTTTTTGTAGATATAAATTTGTCCAATAGAATTAAAACATGTGTTAGGGTAATATTAAACACATTTTTACCCTTAATTACCCTATTTACTTTTAACTATGGAAAATAAAAGTAAAAAGTTACTATTCACCAAAAATTATTTTCATCACAATGAACCACAATTTACTCCTTGATATTAACCGTGTCTCTCCGATTTTCGAAATTACAATCACAGAAGTGGTAAAATTAAGTTTTATGAAAAATTAAGTTTTTTTTAACTACCACTTAGTAGTTTCACTATTCATCAAAAAATGATGTTTTTCAGAAAAATAACAAAAATTCACCCTAGGATAATTTCAATATTCCGAATCCAAAAATGAATTCCATTTTGAAAAAAATTATAAATTTCAAAAAGTGGGTATTACTATTCATAACAGCTAGTTTGATTGGTTGTGGTGTGTTAGAACTTGATGTTTCGTACAACACACGATATTGCATTATTCAGAGAGAAGCGTACCGTAGAAGCTTGGGGTGTTACATACATCATGAACGTCTGGTCATAGAGATAAAATATATGACTACATTTGTTTCGATTAGCTGTGATAATTATTTGTGTTGAAAATTTTTACACCCCACCTATTATCTAAATTAATATTAATAATGATAAAAATATATTTTCTTGGATCCAACATAGGTAACCCACTATAATACCAATTGAAGTGTCTAATAAGATATATATCCTCTATTAAGAAGGGGGTTGAATTAGTGGATGGAAAAATTTACAGTTTCCATCCGATAGAAATAATCCTAGAGTAAGATCCACACAAATCATAAATAACTCATCATCAAATTATCATGCAAAAAATTAAAGAACAAGGAACAAAAAAATTATGGTTTTGTATATAATGTGGAATCCTACTCCCTTTTGTGGATGGTTATCACCGTAACCATGAATTATTTTAACCATAAGCACAAGTCAGTTTCACATACAAGAATTTATGTAGCATCTGACCACCCATTTGAGGACTCGCACCACACATCAGAGATTAAAATTGTAGTGAAAAATGTGATTAAAAGAGGATTACATTCACCAAATAAAACATGTTTCTTTGGAAATAATGTATACAGATCCACTTCCACGACCCTATAGAATATATAGGAAATAATTTCTCATTTTACATACTTGATTTTCACTACAAAAATATTCAATAGAAAAAAATAAAAAATATGGTAACCCTGATATTCATCAGATGTTGATCACTGAATATCAAACCTCATCTTCATACTTGTCTTATTCTTCTATTTCTCATGCAACAATAAAACTTATGTGATTTCATTATACAATAATACTCCACATGTATCTCTCTTTCAATATATAATAAAATAAATAAGAACATGTATTAATAATTATACCATGATCTCAATAAATATATTCAAAACTCATAAATAAATCATGGCCCAAATCTTTCCCTTTTTACCAAAAAATTTAATCACAATTTTATTCACTAAAAGAACCACTACATAATCATTCAAAAAATGCTAGAATCATGGCATAAAAATTAAATCCTATAATTAGGGAAGAATTTAAAACCATATAATAATTATTATTAAAAATTCTACCTCGATTATTTTAAATCTAGAAACCATTATAATTCCAATCCGTACATATCCAAAAATCAAAATCGGCAATGTCGCACAATTGACTTCATGAATTAGTTCAGCTATGTCACACCTGTTTTTTTTCATGCCTTGGATTTGATCCAGTTCATTGGAAATCCTGATACTTCTCTTGGGTTTTGGGTGAGATGAATGTTTAGTTTATAACTTCCATCTTTTTCAAATCATCCTACTATGGGTTCCTCATATCTTGTTTGCGATTTTTGGAGAAAATAGTGGTCACATCACGATTTGGGCGAACCGCGAGTGCATTTCCAGATTTAGAAACCAAATATTTTCCTTTTAAAACTCCATTTTTTTCAAAATATTTCACTCATTTCATTTCCCACTTGACCTCCACTAACCTATTTAAGCCACCATATTCTTTTGGACACCTTAGGAGCTCATAATCATAGTGTATTTGGTTGATTTATTCAGGCTTTGTGCCAACATGTTAGCCCATTTCCATATTTAAGGATATTATTTTGTTTCTTTCATATATCATTAATTTTTAAACCTTTTTTGGTAATTAAACCTCTCACTCAAGCCGAAAAACCATATCCACACCCCCATTTTCTATTTTCCCTCATTGGAGCTCATATTAATTGTGTATTAGGTTGAATATGTTTAAGATTTCTCAAATCATCTAGATTTGTATTGGTAATTTGTTTCGTTCATAAATCATATATTTTATAATATTTTTCCCACAAATTTGGTTCCCCTCGTTCTTCTATACCTATGGATACATTTCCTTGATTTTCAATCCATTACATCTCTTCTATGTGTTTGGATTTAGGGGAAGATGAAGAGTTCTCTAGTTTCTCAGGTGAGATTCCTTATCCTTTCTCCTACCTCTTCCACCTCCTTCCATTATTTTAGGGTTATTTATTCTTACCTGGTTTATAAATACATGGGGTTTTATTTTCTCATGATTTTTTATGGGGGTTATGTTGTTTTAGTTATGGTATTCATAGGTTTAGGGTTTATAATCCCACGGAGGGTGATTTCGATTGTGTGTTTCTATTCCACTATGTTTTTGAGGTAGGTTATCCGAATAACATTCCTTTATTATTTATGTTTAATAATTTTAATTTTTTATCACCTTGTATACATGATTAGTATTGATTTACAACCTTTTTATGTACTATTTGTTGTGAAAAATGGTTATTTATGCCTTGTTTAGTGTAAAACAGAGTTGATGCGTTATTAAAGTGCACATTGCTAGTTTAAATAAATATTCCGCTAGTTTTCACATAAGTATTGTGATGTTTATGAACTATTTTAACTGATATAATAAATTTTTGGCATGAGAAATTGTTTTTAGCCCTTTGGGTGTTAAATAGAAATTATTTTGCTAAATGTTGCATGTCTAGTTTTCAGAAAAGTGTCTGGTTGGATTTTGTATCCTAAATTTGATATAAAATGACTTTTTTGAATTTATTAAAGTATATGAATCATGTAAAGTGATATTTTGTGGTCTTTTAATGGATTTCCAAATGTTTTTGGTTTTATAAAGACATGGTTATTGGTTTTTGACATGTTTTGGCAGGTGTTTCTGGTAAGTGGCTCATTCGGCATTTTTAAGAAAATGGATGAACATTGAATGTGTTAACAATGTGTTTTAATGGAAATATGTAAATTTTTTTGATGATAACAATGGTTTTTTTACATCACTTTATGAATGGTATAATTTCTACCATTGATGCACGTTGGGTTGGTAATATGATTAAAGGCCCGTTTGGCATTTTTCATAAAAAGGATTTTCATGTGTGCTTAATGTTGCACCATGTGGGGCCATTTTATAATCAATGAAGTTTATTTATTAAATGGTTTTGGGGATTCAAATTTTGTTTTCATATGGTATTGATGGGTTTTTTCCTTAAAAGTGCATTTTAAGGGAATTTTTGTGTACAACCTCGTTATAATTCATCAAATTTATTGATGAAGATTTTAAGTGGTTTATAAATTTTTGAAAGAACTATGAGTCATGTGTGTGGGATCATTGGTCTGTGCATGATCTGGGAATGGATTATTCATGTGAAAATTGTATTTTAAAATATGTGGAACATGATTTAGCAGAAAAGAGAAACATGAGTATCATGGTGGGTGGACGTGTACTGGAATGCTAGTGATATGGAGAGGATTCATCCCTATTTCACATAGAAAATTTGATAATGACATCACTAACAAAATTCTGATGATTATATTGTTGGGGAACACTAGGTTATTAGTTATTCTACTACTAATGGCTCGTGTGCATGAGAATGGATATTTATTATGGTTACCTTTACCGATATACAAGGTACCTAGGGATCATAACTAACTAGTTCCTAGGGATGTTCCCATAACTTGTGCTCATTAGATATTTTGTACTCAAATTCACCATATGGTGTTTTTGGTTGGTAAATTATGCATTGAGTGTGTTTTATATAAAATTTTACTTCATTAAAGCATCCCTCTTAAAAACTATTATTATTTTGTAGTATCACCTCATTGAAATTTGTTACTAAAATTCTTATTTATCAAACTTACAAGTTTTTTTCAGGTAATTTTTATAGCGTGGAACCTCATTTTGAAAACATACATTTATATATTGTATTTAAAACATGAAATTTTTGTTTCCTTTATTTTTATGGAACTAAAATAGGAATAGAATATCAGGATAACCTACTTTGTTTTACTACTCATTCCTATAGTCTTCTTCTATTTTTATCACTTGTGCATGTTTCAGCTTGAGTTCGATCACCTTGGGTGACGTTTTCTCATTGTATTGGAGAGTGACCAGTGGGGTCCCATGGATTTAGTTGGTTATCAGGATTGGAAAGTAGTGTTTTATGTTTAGTTTTTCTCATGGTTTCATGTACAAATTATGTTCAATTAAATTTTTGTGTAAATGTATTTTGGAATGACTATTTCTTTTCTCAATTATTTGATTGTTTATATTTGTGTGAAATTGTTCCCTTATATACACTATTGATGCCCTAGGTTATTGTCTCCATCTCGGTTTGATCAGTAACACATATCGGGATTTCTAGTGGTCTCGCCTGGGTGATCGGTTTAGGGTGGAATCAGGATGGTTCCTGACAAAATGGTTTCACAGGTGTTTAGCTCTTAGTAGACCATGCTTTTTAAATCTCCCTTGTTATTTGTGGATGCCAGGGTATCTGGAGAAGTATATTTGTTAATTGATGGGAAATTGTGGGAAGATCATCGTGAACTCTTCCCCATTCTAATTCTCATGTTTCCACGGGAAATAGGGTTTTTTAGTGTCCTATGTTCTTGATGATTTCTTGGTGTTGGGATATGACAATGGGAGTCGGACTAATGTCCTCCGTGATATCTTAGAGCTTAGCAAGCCATGTCGAGCTAGGGCATGGTCCTAATAAGTCTCTCTATGTTGGTGTTGAATTTGACATATGGCCACCAACCATATGGTCAAGTCTCATACCGACACTAGTTCCCTTTTATGGGTCTGTTGGACCTTTCTTTAATTCTGATTTTTTGTTTTTAAAGTCCTTGTGTGGAATTATGGAAATGGGTTTCAATGAAATGATTGAATTTTGAAAGGTGGAAAAGGGGGGTTTAAAAAATTAAATATAATCTTTATTTTTGAAGGATTCATTTTTTGGGAAAAAATGGGTATGATGTTGAAATTATTTAACGGGATTGGATTTTCCCTAATCTAAACTTGTGGTTTATTGAAATAAAATATTTTGAATGTGTGAATCTTTTTAAGGTGATTATGAATATTTTTTTAAAATGGGGTGTATTGGGATGTTTAAAAGTATTTAAAACTCAATAATTGGTTTTGTAAATTGGTTTCGAGTGGTTTGTGTTTTCATAGAAAGGGTATTGGTCTGAATGGACATCTGATTATGAAAAAAATTCCTTTCTGATTTTTAGAAAATGGAAAGGGGTTATTTGGAGTGTCTTGGTTGTTTTGAATGTTGTTAAAAATTAAAAGGGGTAGGTTATTAGTCAAATGTTTCCTGATGAATTGTGGTTTGTTTAGTAAAATCAGAACAAGGGTTTTAGACTTGGAGGTTAGTGTTCCTTTGGAAGGTACATGATTTTTGAAATGATGTTGTTTTGTTTTAGCCTTTGATATTTTCATGGGAGATCACATGCATGGTTTTAATGATATCTGTAAGGATTGACTATATGGCTTGGTGTTTGGGTGCCTGGGGTGGCTTGGAAATCTACATTTTAGTGAGACTTTATGAAACACCATTGGTGAATGTGGAAATAGACCAAGTAAGTTTTTTTTTCAAAAGTGTTTTAAGATTAAAAATTGTGGAATTTGTTTATAAATTTATGGTTATGTGGCTAGTTTTTTTATTTATTAGAATTGTTGTTTATTTAGTATGATTCCTTATGATCTGGAGGACATAATAATTTTTTTCTTGATATGGGATCTTATTGGTGGATCAGTTTTGGAGTAATGTTTAGTGGATTTTAATGATGTGTTGGATGTTGTCATGTGGCCTTGCATAGTTCCCTATTGGAAATATTTCATATCTATCAAACTAAGGATTAATTTCAACTTTCAAATCCATATCTCCGGATGATGAGTCATCCTGTTAGTTGGAATAGAGAGCTGTTTGGGATTGATTCAAAGTTCGTTATGGTCATTATAATTCTTTCATACATAGATTTTGTGTTCATATGTTGATGTGTTTCACCGTATTCCTTGTCTATTCTATTCCTCGTTCGGAGTGAGAGATTATGGTTCTATGTATCAATGAGTTCATGTTTAGATCAATGTGTTATATTGAGAAAATGTTTTTTATGGGGTGTTTTGATCCATAGAACCTGACTATGGGGCAGCAGATGCTTCAAGCATCAGGGCTCCAGTAATTGGCCATAGAGTGAAGCTTTTCACACAGTCAGGAAATTTCCAGCGGTGTGGGGAACATGACTAGGCTCCTACCTCTACCATTTAGGAAATTTAGTTTCAATTTTTATATTATGGTTCATCATCACTATGAATTTTATATTGTTTCAACGAGAGTAGTGGACTTACCCCTCACACAGTTTCTATGGGTATGCCATCTTGGATGTCTCTTTCCAATCAATGTCCCTATGTTGACCGCCCGTGTAAATCAGGTGCGGTATTGGTTATATTTGTTCATAGGTGGAGAGAGTATTTTAGTTCCTTTGGTTATTTTTTGGTTTCAGTGTCCTAATGATTGGGTCCCCTTCCCACCCCTCGCTGAGTGGTGGGAGTCATGATCCGTGCAGAAATTGATGGCCCAATCCATGTCCCCTCCATTCAACAGTGGGAGGTTTAAATGTTCATGTTATGTTCCTATTAACATGGGTTGGTAGGTTGTTGTGGGAGATGTTGGGTAGGCCTATGTGGGAGATACCCGTTTTTAGTTCATGTTGAATTCTCGTTTGGTCCTTGATTGATGGTTCTTAATGGTAGGGAGAACCACCACGAGTTTCATATGGTTTACTCCTAATAATTTTTCGTGTAATAGATGTTTCTTAATGATGGGGGTCACATCTAGACTCCACTAGAATCTTTGGATTTATTGTGTTCTATTTTGTTCGGTGAACATTGGGTTTATTTGGAGAAGGCCCAACAATCTGGTTCTTGGTTTGGTTGTGGAGGTAGTGACTCGATCTTTCAGTTGATTCTCAGGAAGTGGTTGGGAGTTGGTGTTTTGGTTGAGGTAAGAGATTTATGTTACATTAATGGTGGATGGTGTTTCATTGGATTCAGATTCTGGACCATATGGATAAGGAATCCTTAGTTGTTGATCAATCAGCTGGAATGTGTTGTGGGTTTCCGAGGCTGGAAAGCTTTAATGGTGGGCAGAATTGTCACACCCTTTTTTTCATGACATGGTTTTGATCTGGTTTTTTGGAAATATTGACCATTTTTTGGGGTTTAGGTGAGATGAATATTGATTTTTGAACTTTTATCTAAGCCCAATCATCCTACCATGGGTTCCCTATATATTTTTTGGGTGTTTTGGAGAAAATGGTGGATACTTAAAGATTTGGGCCAACCATCAGCCCATTTCTAGATTTAAAATCCAATCTTTCTTTCTTTTATAAATCATTCATTTCTCATGATTTTTCTCTCATTCCACTTATCACTTATCCTTCACTAAAATATTCAAACCATCATATCCATTTAGACACCTTAGGAGCTCATAATCATGGTGGATTTGGGTGATTTATCATGGATTGGGCCAACCTGTGATCCCATTTACAGATTGAAGGAAATTATTTTAATTCTTTAATATATAATTATTTATTTAACCTCAATCATTAATTAAACCTCTCACTCAAGCCCAAATACCATATTATCTCCCCCCATGTTCGATTTTCTTTCTTTGAAGCTCATCTTCACCATGGATTAGGGTGAATTTCTTTATGATTTCTCAAATCATCCAAATTAGTAAAGGATATTGGTTTCATTAATAAATCACTTTTTTAATATCTTTCCCAAAAATTTACTTCCCCTAGATCTTCCTGACCTAATGATACCTTTCATTGAGTTTAATTTCATTTCTTCACCTCTATGTGTGTGGATCTAAGGGAAGACGAAGAGTTCTCTAGTGTTCAAGGTGAGATTCCCTCTCCTTTCTCCTGCCTCTTCATACTCCTTCCATTATTTCAAGGTTATTTATTCTCCTCTAGTTATTTAAGACATGGGGTTATTTTTTTAATTCTTTTTGTGGGTTTTATGTTGTTTTAGGTCTGTTATTCATGGGTTTAGGGTTTATAAACCCACGATAGGGGATTTTGATTGTGCATTTCTATTCCGTTAAGTTTTTGGAGTAGGTTCTCCCATGAACATTCCGTTATTATTTATGTTTCATATTTTTAATGTTTTTATCACCTTTTATACATGATTACTATTCTTTTACAAACTTTTAATGTTTAACTTGGTGTGAAAAATGGTTATTTATGCCTTGTTATGTGTGAAATTGAGTTGTTTCATTATAAATGTGAAAACCTATTGTTTAAATAAATGTATATATAGATTTATAATATGTATTGTGATATTTATGACTTGTTTTTACTACTATAATTAATTTTTGGCATGATAATTATTTTTACCCCTTTGGGTGTTAAATGGATGTTGTTTGGCTAAATGTTGCATACCAGGTTTTAAAAAATTGCCCGGTTGATGTTTTTGCCCAAAATGTGATATAAAATGAATTTTTTTAATTTAGTAAATTATATGAAGCAGTTAAAGTGAATTTTTGGGTAATTTTATGTCTTTACAATGGGTATTTTATTTTATAATGAGATGGGTATTGGTTTTTGACATGTTTTGGAGTGAGTTATCGGTTAGTGGATTGTTCAGAATTTTAAAAACTATGGTTGAACTTTAAATGTCCAAACAATGTGTTTTAAAGGGATTATCTAATTTTTTTTTTGATAATAATGGTGTTTTACACCAATTTATTAATTGTATAATTTATTCCTTTGATGCATGTTGTTTTGGTAAAATGATTAAAGGCATGTATGGCATTTTTCTTAAAAAATGTGTTTCATGTGTGTTCAATGTTGCACCATGTGGGGCCATTTTATGATCAATGAAATTTATTTATTAAATGTTTTTGTGGGTTAAAATTTTGTTTTTATATGGTATTGGTGGGTTTTTTCCTTTAAATGTAATTTTTAAATGTATTTTATGTGCAGATCCTCATTATACTTCTTCAAATTGTATTATGAAAATTATAAGTTTTTTATAAATATGTGAAAGAACTGTGAGGCATCTGTGTGGGATATTTCGTAGGTGTGTGATCTGGGAATGAATTTTTAATGTAAAAATTATATTTGACAATATGTGGAACTTGATTGAGCACTAGAGGGAAACCAATGTATCTTGGAGGGCAGACGTGTACTAGTATGCTAGTGATCTAGAGGGGTTTCATCCCTATTTCACATAACATGTTAGACAATGAAAACACTAAATAAACATTGATGGTGATGATGATGATGGTGATCATTGGATTATGGATTATTATTATACCATTGTATCATTTCCACAAGAATGAATATTTATTATTGTTACCTTTACTGAGATATGAGGTACCTGGGGCTCACAAGTAACTAGTGCTTAGGGGTGTTCCTGTGAGTTGTGCTCATTGGAAATTTTGTACTCACTATCATCATAGAATGTGTTTGGTTGGTAAATTCATCTGCATGTGTGTTTTATTTAAAATTTTACATTCTTTAGATATTCCATGTTGACAACTATTTTCATTTTGAAGTTGCACCTATTTGAAAATTGTTACTAGCATTCTTAATTATAAAACATGAAAGTTTTTATATGGTAATTTTTATATCATGGAACCTATTTTAGAAAGAATACATTTATATATTGTATTTAAAACATGAAATTTATGTTTCTTTTATTTTATAGGAAGTGCATTTGGAATATAATATTGGGCTAACCTACTGAGTTTTAATACTCACACCTATAGTCCTCTTCTTTTTTTATCCCTTGTGCTGGTTTCAACTTGAGTTTGACTGCATTGGGTGACATGTGATCATTTTGTTTGAGAGTGTCCAATGGGGTCACATGGAGTTAGTTGGCTGTCAGGTTTGGTCAGTGGAGTTTTTTGTTCAGTTTTACTTTCGGTTTCTTGTAAAAAAATGTTTAGTTTAATTTTTGTGTTAATTTATATTGGGATGTCTGTTTCTTTTCATTGTTTGTTTGATTGTTTATATTTTGGATAAATTGTCCCCTTGTGTACTATATTGATGCCCTAGGTTCTTGTCTCCATCCCTGGAAGATCGGGAATGCCTCTTGGGACTTGTCGTGGGCTGTCCTGGGTGACCGGCTCAAGGTCCACTCGGGCCGGTTCATGAAAATATGGAATCAGAGGAGGTCGACTCTTAGCAGACCTTGCTTTTTAGACCACCCTTGTTATTTTTGGGGTGTCAAGTTAGATGGAGTATTATTTTTGGGACTTGGGGGATAAATTTGGGAAAAGAGTCACGAACTCTTTCTCGTTCTGATCCTCAGGTTTCCACGGGAAGTACAGTTTTATTAGTGTCCTTTGTTCTTATTGATTTCTTGGTGTTGGGATATGAAAAGGGGAGTCTGACTAATGGCCTCCATAAGCTCACAGGTCATATAAAGCCATGTGGATCCAGGTCATGGTTATAATTAGTTTATCTTTTTTGGTGTTCTGTTTGACATATGGCTGCCAACCATATGGTCAATTCACCCAAGGACACTAGTTCCCTTTTGTGTGTCTCTTGGACCTATCTTGAATTCTGATTTTTTTAAATCCTTATATGAGAATTATGGAAATTAGTTTTAAAGAAATTATTGTATTTTGAAAAGTGGTAACATGGGTTTTCAAAAATTAAATATAATAATGGTTTTGGATGGTTGTGTTTTTCTGAAACAAATTTTGGGGTGGTAGTGGAAATGATTTATGGGATTTAATTTTTCCTAATCTAAAATTTTGGATTGTTGAAATAAATTTTTTGGAATGTTTGAATAATTTTAAGGTAATTCTGGATATTTTTTTAAATGGGGTGTTTAGGATGTTGAAATGTATTTGAATCTGATGAATTCATTTTGTAAATTGGTTTTGTGAAGTTGATGTTTTCCTAGAAAGGGTATTGGTCTCAATGGTCATCACATTATGAAAAGATTCCATTCTGAATTTTAGAAAATGGAAAAAGGTTGTTTGGAGTAGCTTGGTAGTTTTGAAAGATGTTAAAAAAAATGAATACTGGAAGGTTTTTTAGAAAATGGTTCTTGATGACATATGGGTTATTTTGTGAACTCTGGAAAGGGTTTTTTACGTAGGGTGTAGTGTTCCTTTGGAAGGTACATGATTTCTGGAATGATGTTGTTTTGTTTTATCCTTTGTAGTTTTCATGGGAGAAAAAGTGCATGGTTTTATTGATATCTATAAGGATAGACTATATGGCATGGTGGTTGGGTGCCTAGGGTGTCATGGAAATGTTCATGTATGTGATACTTAATGAAATGCAATTGGTGAATGTGGAAATCCACCAATTTAGTTTTTTTTCAAATGTGTTTTGAGTTAAAAAATGGTAGAATTTATTTATAAATCGATGCTTATGTGGCTAGTTGTTTCTATGTCGTAGAAGATATTTTTCTTTAATATGATTCATTGTGATCTACAAGTCATACTCTTGTTGTGTCCTGAGATGGAATCTTGTTCGTGGCTTAGTTTTGGATTAATGTTCAGTGGGTTTTTAAAGATGTGATGGATGTTATGATGTGGCCATGGATAGTTCTTCATTGGAAATACTTCCTATTGATCAACCTATGGATTCATTTCAAATGTTAAATCCACCTCTTCAGATGATTCCTCATCATATTTTCTAGAATATAGAGTTGTTTGGGATTGATTTAAATAGCATCTAGACCATGATAATTCATTCGGACATAGTAGTTGTATTCGTATGTTGATGTGTTTCGTTGTATTTTTTTGTCCATTCTGCTCCTCGTTTGGAGTGAGAGAGAATGGTGGTATGTATCTATCAGTTTATTTTTAGATGAAGGTGTGTTGATGAGAAATTGAGTTTTATGGGGTGTTGTGATCCTTAACATATGAATATGGTATAGTATATGCTTCAAATATCAGGGCTCTAGCCATAGGCCTTGAGGTGAAGCTTTCCACGCAGTCCAGAAATCGCCAGGGGTGTGGGAAACTCGAATTGGCTCCTACCTCCACTGTTGTGGTAATGTTGTTTCTATGTCTCTATTATAGTTCCTCATCACACTAAATTTCTTCTTCTTGCAACGAGCATAGTGGAATTACCCCTCACACAGTGTTTATAGTTTTGCCTTTATGGATGTGGTTTTCTAATCAATGTCCCCATGTGGACCACCTGTGTAAATCGAGTGTGGTATTAGTTTTACCTATTCTTATATGGAGACTATTTGTTAGTTAGTTTGTTCTTTTTTGGTTTCATTGGCCTAATTATAGGGTCCCTTCCCTCCCCTCCCTGAGTGGTGGGGCCTGGATCTGTGCAGAACTTGTTGGCCCAGTCCTTGTCCCCGCTTTTCGGGAGTGGGGGGGTTTAAATGTTCATTTTGTGTTCTCTCAACATGGGTTGGTAGGTTGTTGTAGGAGATTTTTTACAGGCCTGTGTGGGAGAGACGCATTCCTAGTTTATGTTTAATTCTCATTTGGTTATTGATTGTTTGTTCTTAATGGTAGGGAGAACCACTGTGGGTCTCACAGTATTTCCTCCTATGAATTTATCGAGTGATAGTTGTTTCTTAATGGTGGGGATTCCATTATAGAATACAATATAATATTTGGATTTTGTGAGTGATATTTTGTTTGGGTGATCATTGGGTTCATTGGGAGAAGGAAAAACAATTTGTTTCTTGTTTTGGTTGTGGAGTTAGTGACTTGATCATTCAGTTGATTCTCGAGAAGTGGTTGGGAGATAGTGTTTTGGTTATATTATGAGACATAAGTTATATTAATGGTTCATGGTGTGTCATTAGATTCTGAGGCTTGACCATATTGATAAGGAATCCATAGGTGTTGATCAATCAACTAGAATGTGTTGTGGCTTTATGGGGGCAGAAATCTTTAATGCTGGGAAGAATTGTCACACCCATTTTTTTCATGTCTTGGTTTTGATCTGGTTTTTTGTAAATATTTATCCTTTTATTTTGTTTATGGTGAGATGAATATTGAGTTTTAACATCCATATATGTCTAAAAATCCTACCATCGGTACCCCATATCTTGTTTGAGAGTTTGGGTGAAAAAGGTGGCTACTTCAAGATTTGGGTCATCCATGAGCCCATTTCCAGATTTAAAAACCAATTTTTTTTATTTTATAACTCCTTGGTTTTTGAAATTTTTCCATAATTCCACTTCAAACTTGGCCTCCACAGACATATTCAAACCAGAATATCCATTTTGACACCTTAAGAGCTCATAATCGTGGTGGATTTCGGTGATTTTTTCAAGCATTGGGCCAACCATTGTTATCATTTCCATATTTAAGGAAATTATTTTATTTCTTTCATATATCATCATTTTTAACCTATTTCGGTCATTCAACCACTAAATCTAGCCCACAAACCCTAGGCACCCCCCATGTTCCATTTACCTTCTTCGGAGCTCATCTTCAACATGGATTTGGCTGAATTTCTTCAAGATTCATCAAATCATAAAGATATGTAAAGGTAATTTTTTCAACTATAAATCATTCTTTTTTTAATATTTTTCCCCCAAATTTATTTCCCAAGGTAATTACATACCTAAGTATCTCTTACATTGAGTTTAAATTCACTACATATCCCATAAGTGTGTGGATCTAAGGGAATATGCAGAGTTCTATAGTTTCCAAGGTGAGATTTCTTCTCCATTCTCCTCCCTCTTCCTCCTCTTTCCATTATTTCATGGTTATTACATGTCCCCTAGTTATGAAAGGTCTGGGTTTAATTTTTTGGAATAAGTTTTGATGGGTGTTGTGTTTTATTAGGCTTGTTCTTCATAGGTTTTGGGTTTATAAACCCGCAGTGGGTGATTTCGGTTGTGCGTTTCTATTCTGCTAAGTTTTTTTATGTATGTTCTCCCATGAACATGCCTTTATTATTTATGTTTCATATTTTTAAATTTTTTATAAACTTTTATAAATTATTAGTATTGTTTTACAACCTTTGGATGGTTAATTTGGGGTGAAAATGATTATTTATTCCTTATTTTGTTTAAAATGGAGTTGTTTCCTTATATAAGTGCACACCATTTGTTTAAATAAATGTTTCGCTCATTTTCAAATATTTATTTTGTAGTTTATCACCTTTTTTAACTGCTATAATAAATTTTTGGCATGAGAAATTTGGTTTTCACCTTATTGGGTGTTAAATTGAAGTTGTTTTGCTAAATGTTCAATTCCTAGTTTTCGGAAAAGTGTCTGGTTGGATTTGGTGCCGTAAATGTGATATAAAATTACCTTTTTTGATTTATTAAAGAATGGTCAGAATGTAATGTGATATTTTTGGGTCCTTTTATGGATTTATAAAGGGATTTTCATTTTATAAAGAGAACGGTATTGTTTTTTGACATGTTTTGGGAAGAGTTTTTGGTATGTGGATGGCTCTGTCTTTTTAGGAAAATGGTTAAACTTAAAAAGGTTAAATTATGTGTTTTTAAGGGACTATGTAAGATTATTTACTTCTACTAATGGTGTGTGTACACCACATTATGAAAGGTTTTATTTGTACCTTTGATCATAACCTATGGATATGAAACATAAGAAAGGGTGATCATATATTCTCAATAAATGTAACAAGGGAGATATCAATGATAATATAAGGATAAAATTAGTATCAAAACCAAAATAGTTATTAAATAAAAATGAAAAAGAAATTAACATAAAATTAGCCGATAAAATGATGACATAATTAATTAATTACATAAAAAGACACACGTTGAGTCATACTAGACACATAATGAATTACCATAATTTCCTTATTCCTCCTTTGTCGAAATTGAAATATTTCATTATCAACATTTATCACATTCCTTCATGTTCCCTCCACTTCCTTTGACGAAAAGTGAACAATATTGACAATAGAGGGGAGAAATGGTATTAAGGGAGAATAAGTCTGTGGAATACATTGTCTACATGATTAGTCCAAAATTTAATTTAGATTATGTTAATGAAATAAAGAAAAGATAATATTATGAGTAAATACATAGTATATTAAAAATAATTTATGTTCTCATTGAATTTTTAGTTGCAACCTCGATGTCCAATCTCTCACGAGCATGATCAGTTTTGAACTAACCGCCACGAATCAAAAAAAGAAATACACATTTATAAGAAAAAATTTATTATGAGAGTAATAATAAAAATAAGTAAATTAAACATAAAAATAAAACAATCCACTAATTCTCTGAAAGTCATATCTTCATGCTATTTGTGTACATTATTCCATTAGGTAATCTTCCAATTTATTTCTGAGCACATTTATATCATCTTGTGTATATGAGTATTTTTATTAGTAATAGTAGTACTTGAAAAATATAAATGAAAAATTATTAATAATTATTTTAAACAAAATAGTAATTATCTTCAAAAATACCTCTTCAGGGATTCTAGTTTGTTCATGGAATATGATCTCTCTAATAAATGTACAAACACAATAACTGCAATGTTTTCCATTGTGTTGTTTCAGACACTGTATAAAACTTGATTAGAATATGTAATTTGTTTTGATATGTGTTTCTATATTGAAATATTATTATATATACCCTAATACTTGTCCATTCGTAGAACGTTTCGTCATCCTTGGGCTTTGCCCCAAGCTTCATTCCTTATTTTTCACGATATTGATGCACCGACCAATCATAAAAGAATATTCATTAAAATATAATATAAATTATATAAAATGATTTTTACTTATAAAATGTTGGATGTAGTGTATTAAAAATTGACAGATTCTATCTTGTGTGGATGGTTTGTTGGATATCTATGCATTAAATCCATGAAATAAATAATTAGTGTATACAAATTTTGTGCAATGAGCATCCAATGATGCCTAAAAACACAAAAAAGAATAAGTAATAAAGGAAATGAAAATATATTTGATATGATTAAATTGTATAGTTTTACCCCTAAATTATTGGTATTAAATAGATCATGTCATCCAAAGTTTTTCATTCAAACTATTTGATTAGACATGACACTATTTCATTCTTTTTTGGAACCTATTTTCATTTTTACTTTAGAGGTGATGTGAGGACTAATGAGTCCAAATTTTCCTTAATGGGAAAATACATTCAATTGTTTTTGATATATACACCTACCAAAAACATGAAATATATTTAGTCATAATTAACATAGTATATCAACTTTTGGAAAATCAAATAATGAAAACAGACCTCAAGTGTATATTTAAAACTGAGCCACCTAGCCAATCATAGTTGAGGATTTAGATTTCACTCTCAACACCAATTATGTCTTGATATTTCTCTCCGAACATACTTTCTTCAAAATGAACTATGTGATTATGACCATATATTAACTTTTTTTCCACACGAACCTTCAATGATAATAAATGTGGATATATAATGGGTGGGGTAACTGTGGGTTTAGTATATATTTTTTATCAGTTAGTCAATCATTTCAATGGTTTTGAGTCTATCTTACATTTCTTCCCCTTCCATTTTTCCCTATGTAAAAACAATCCTCTGTTCATACCTTTTTTCATTAATTGTTAAAGGTTTAGCTTGAGAAATAAATTTAAAATTAATACCTCCTTGTTGAAATGTTTTTCTATAATATGTAATGATAATGATATGAATGTTTCAAAAACTTTTTTGACTATATGAATATATTTTTAAATAATTAGAATATGTATCTTAGTGATCTGCTCATGGACAACACTGAAGGACACGTGTAGATGATCTTTTAGAAGTGGTCTGCTATATAGCATGTTGTTTTTCATATTGAACACCATATTCCTTGCTATAAGGCGATGAGTGGGTGTTTCTAGATATAAATCACAGTCATTATCACCCTGTAGAATATAAGTATTTGAAATGTATAAGTGTTTATCTAATTCACATTTTACAGAATCATTTATTAGAACATTTATTACCTCATCTATGATATTTTTTTGATGGGAAGCTCTAGCCACATAACTGGTGGGGTGGATCTCTGTGTGGTGGATGTTCTTCAGTTGCCTATTCTCTTTTCCCCACATTAAGGTTTCCATCATCTCTCTATTCAATTATAATTATTCTTTAAGAGTATATATTCTTTCTCCCATCTGTTTTGTTAATTAACTTTGATCATCTTATTTTTTTCTCAAAATATGTTAAGGGTGTCACCCCAAAACCCACACCTCTGACACAACTTTACTTTTATAGCCACTCCCAGGCCACTGATAGTATAGTTTCATTTGGTATAGGTGTTGTTGATTCCTATGACTATGTCAGATAGAAAATATAGAAAATTAAGTGATCATTGTTATGTAATTGTGATTTAAAGAATTTTTTTATTACGTAATACTTACACATATTTCATACGCTTTTTGTGTGTTTTCATCTATTAGTATCCTCTATTTATTTACATGTGCCTCCTTCCATAACACAATTCTTAGGATGGAAGTGTATTTGTATTTGGAGTCATCAATATACATATAAAAATAGGAACATAATTATATAGTTGTTTCATGTCACATAAAATTATTAAGGTATATTAAAAATACATACCAATTTTTTTTTTCAAGTGAAATGTACCCCATCCTTACTTTACATTAAGGGTACGCTGGTTTTGCTGCTCATTCCTTATTTCTAGCACTCACTTTTTGTTTCATAAATAATAAATTGTCAGTAAAAGTGATGAACACACATTTTTACATACAACTTATGGATATCAATAATGTACTTGAAAATACACATCTGTACGATGAACAATAAATGCATCCCACACTTCTTAGGTTATTAGGTGTTCATAGATAAGCGGGGATTGTGTGTTTATTTTTCCCTTCAGAATATTTAAGATGATGTCATGATTGGATTTTTTGAAATCTGTTGTGAATCCATCCAGTAAGAATTAATACATATTTCTTGTGGGGGTCATCTACTATAAATGCACTCTGCAATGGATGATGAAGAGTATTTTAATGTTTTATTATTTTATTTTTTAGTAAAATAAAGAAATTATATCATAATGTTACTTTAATTTCTTCCCACGTCAGTGTCCTAAGCCCGAGAACAACATGGTTCCATGAATCTACATCAATCCGTACATGTTCCCAAGTGACGATTCCAATATAACTATTGAACATGGCCTTTTGGTGTTAACATGCTGGCCCCACACATTCTATTCAAACTCAAATTTTATGACTTTTACTTTCACCTTATTTATTTTTGAAAACACCATCAAACTATGGTGCTCATGTTTTTTTTTCATCATCGGACCTTCTTCAACTACCATTTCCTTAGAATCAAAATCATCAATATTTTCCTCTGGAGTGGTAGCGTTAGCATGTGTAGATAGTCGTTGTACCTATGCACTGGGATTAGAAACATGTTTAGAAACTTGTTGTTCCATAGGAATGGGAACACCATGACATAAATATGGTCGTTCATCTGCACTATGAGAAGAAGCATGTTGAGAGACATATTATTCCACAATATTAGGATCACTATAACATATAGAATTAATTATCTATATAAGTGTTTAACATTTAATTTCGAATACATAAATGTAATATAACATTGATAATAACATGGGGTTACATGTTATATATTTAAAAAATATATAACCTGATTATTGAACTCCATTTTTCTTTTTTGAATGCTGAAGGGATTTGACCCATATATCGGCGATCTAAATGACTTCATTGTGGTCTCCTATAACATAACAAAGGTTGTCTACATTGGGACTACTGTGAGATAATTATGACCTCCCAATGAAGGGGTTGTCCTTAGTTGAATTTTCATCAATCCAATCAGTGGTTTCGATCGATAATAGAAAATTGAAAACTTTTGGTTTGTGGGATCTATAACATAAAATACTTGTACGGCATGTGATTCCATTATAAATGGTTCGTATTTGTACCTTTCCTTACTGAAATTAAATTTCATGAATTCCAATTCATCTGTTTTAACAACACTCCTATTATCAACCCACTTGCATTGAAAAATCCGTTCTTGTGTAAGAACCCGGTTCTTATTCTCGATCTACGGGTTTCTTCTTTTACTTTTTCCTTAAGATTTTTTAAGAAACTAAGGAAATTGGGAATAAAATATAAAAATTTGTGGGTATACGCCATGTACTTTTCCACATGCCATGTACTTTGGCCGTGTGGGATGAGTATACCTGGCATGTAGGCATGTCAGTGATGAAGGGTGTAAAAAATGACTACATGCCGCGTACTTAGTATATACATGCCGTGTAATCAGTCGGCATGTGAATAGTAATTAGGTGGGAGTAGATGCTAGATGAATGGTAGTACATGCCATGTACTAAGAAATACGTATAGTGTAATCAAGTCGACATATGAATAGTGAGTAGGTGGAAAGTGGCCGCCAAAGGAATAGTTAAAAAATTGGAAAGTACAAATCGTGTACTTGAGAGTACACGCCGTGTAGTTATTTTTTTTCACATAAAATAGAATGTAGCCTCCTCTCTTGACAGAGGAATCTTATAATTCCCAATATCCATAAGAGAGAAGGTCGGATCTTGGAAGATCTCCCAACTGCACACCAGGACTCTGATTCCTTTGCAAACGCTCTTGTTTAGACCTCACGGGTGAGTTATTCTCTCTTATTGACTGTATCTTTCCAATTATTTCCCAAGGATAAGTTATTTATGTTTGAATGAGAGAATGTTTATCCCAGATATATGTCGTTCATGGTTGATTAGGGAGGCATGTTTCACGTATATCGATCAGAGGAGATTGAGGTAGGTTGTCTGGTGTTTATTTGGAAATATCGAGTTTTTTGTGTACTGTTGCGCTACGTGCCCATGTTTGGGGTGTTGTATTGATGAGGCCTTAACTAATAAAATACCTAAAATTGTATCAATAATTTAACAAATAGGTATAAACTATTTTTTGGGATCACTTCCTTGATCTAGGGCCACCCCATGGGTGTGTTTCCCTTGTTTTGTCGATTTTCCTGGATACCCGTGGGTATGATGTGATTGTAGCATGATTTGAATATTTTTTAGAGAATGAAAAATATTTAATTTCTTGCTTATATTTTGGTCTCGTCCGGGTTAGTTTTTTATCCTGAGGGTAGTGTTTTCATTATCATGAGTGAAGTGTTTCCTTTAGCTTGAGTGAAACATTTCTTATGCCTGTGGGTAATAGCTTGTGTGCCTGATGGAATTATCTCATCTGCCTGAGGGAAATATTCCTTATGCATGTGCGTAGTCACCTGAGGGTTTCAATTCTGATTACCTAAGGGTAAGGTTTTTCATGTCTGAGGACACTATTACGTTGAATATTCATTATGGTGATTTATTATGTTATATCTGCAAAGCTAAAGCACATGCTTGGTATTTCATTATATTCTACCTATAAGATAGCATGTTATGGTTTTACTACAACACTATATAGGAGATTTTCGGCAGAAGATGAGTCTCGGGAACTTATGAGTAAATTATATTGAATTGAAAAATAATAATTAAATGGAAATGGAACTGGTTGGTGTAGCTGCTTTTCAGTACTTTCTAGTTTAATGCATTTCATTATTGCACAATGTTGTTGCACAAATTCACAGACAGTTGGGCATATGTCTTTGGTGGTTTTCTACAAGGATTTATTTCTCATACCATATTTGGGTCTTGTATTTGGCCCAAATAGATTATATTTCAGCTGGAGTCGATAAGGGTAAGGGTCCCTACACAGGTATATGATTGTTGCAGAGGAGTAAGAGAGAATGGGAATGAGCTTAGGCCCGCGATGCTGCTGAGTTCCTGTAGCACTTTTTTAGTTTTCTTTGTTATACTTGGTACTTTGTAAAGTATTTCATTTGATTGCATTGTATCTTTTTTTGACTACATCTTTAGAAATAGGACATATTTCATCATCATATATATATGACTTTTGGATATATTTTGCTTCTGTAGAGTTGTCCTTTAAACTTTATTTTGTTTACTGCTTCTGAATTTGGTTTGTTTATATTTTTTCACTACACTACACTTTGAAAAACGAGGGCATAGTTTCCACACTATTAGACATAGGCCCTCACTGCTAGTCGGTATCCTCTGGCATTTGGGGAAATGTGCTTGAGGTCATGTGACCAATCGCGTTCGGAGGAACCCGTTGAGTGACACCCGGATCCAGGACGTTACAGAGTTGTATCGAAGGATTTTTTTCTTCTTGACTTATTGTTTGGAGCCTATAGTCAGGGATAGGAAAGAATTAATTTTTGGTAATAAACGTTTCCCGAGTGTAGACCACCCATGTACAGGGAAAAGCCACTTTACCTTGTGTTGCAATTTTTCTGATTTTTCACTTTACATTTGATCTGATTTTCACCGTTGGGTGACACACTTGTGGTGTGGTTTCTATATTTTTCTACTGGGTTCTATTTAGTTGCAACCCGATGAGATGATGGTATTCCATATCATGCATCATCTAGGCACAAGTTAGAATCACATTCCATGCATAGTTTCCATGCCATGTAGGTGCGTTAGAAATTGCATGTTGTTGTGATAGATGTTGTGCTAGAAAATGCATGTTGTTGTGATAGATGCCTTGATAAAATACCTCCTATTGGATAGGGTATTGTTATGTAAGGTTTTGTGAATGAATTCTAAACTTTGGTTCATAAATAGTATGGGCCCTCATCAATCGGAATTTGGTGGATCATTTAATTTTCAAACTTGTTATAACATGTATATGATTCCATGCTTTGGATCGCGGGGAGTATGGGCCCTCATGGATTGGAATTTGGAACTTTTGTGTTCGTTTCAGTGTTTTTATGGAATCCGGAATAATTATTGAGGCTCACTGTCTGGAAAAGCCACGAATACATGTCATGTAGTTCTAACTACACGCCATGTTCTCTTCTATTCAGGAAGAAATGAAACTTTTTTAAGTACATGTCTTATACCCTATGTACACTTAATATAGTTTCTAACCATGTCATAGGCCGTGTGGGAAGAAACACGGGATACAAAAACTTTTGATGGAACATGTTATGTATCAGTTGTACACGCTATGTCGTGTTGACCATATTTTTTTCCGTCTGACTAACAACACAGACGGAGGAATATTCTCTTAAAAACGTCGTGTAACTTTCTAACAGGCCATGTATTGTAGTCTGGGAATCCGACTATGTAACTAACAAATCGGGTCGGTGTTATCCATTCATGTACACGACATGTACCCGCAGGACATGCCCTATTATCTTGACCGGTAAGAGACCATGTAGACTTGGTTTTGTGGATGGGGAAACAGGGTGGTGAGCACGTCGTGTGCGGGTGCAATAGGTGGTGTAGTGTCAGCCGAGTAGCCGACTATGTCACTAACAACACGGGTAGTTGGAATCTATGTCATACACGCCATGTCCTTCTGGAACACGCCGTGTAGTGTGAGATGAGTACCCAGCCATGTCACAAACAACACGGGTCAGTGAAGCTCCTCTAATACACACTGTGTAGTCTAATTCGAAAGAGAGCCGTGTGGGTAAGCCGTGTAGAAGGACTCAGGTAGGGGAAGAAAATTCAAGTACACAACGTGTTTGTGGACAACACGCCATGTGTTTGTGGTGTTACACGACCAATTCTAGAAGAAGTTCACACCCTGTGAAAGACATAAGGGAACATGTTGTGTAGTAATTATACATGCCATGTAGACTTGTTTTTGTTAAACATGAATGTTTTCTTTCTCATTCTCCCTTCTTACATTTCCAGTTCTTAGTCCTTAATAATCATAATCTATGGTGTGTGTTTCACCTTGTAGATTCATGCCGCCAAGATGACCATGATTTTTTCACCAATAGATTTGAAACGATTATTCTCCAGAGATGTTAGGCCACCGACTACTGATGGATCCTCCAGTAGTGCCAGATGTGGTGCAAACCGTTACACCGCACGCCGGAACGAAGGCGTAGTTCCGTGAAGGCTTCATGCAGTTTATGCAGACCTTCTAGGGAGCACTTTCGTCTACAACATCTATGGCAGAGACGAAATGTATATTCCAGTAGTATCATCCGGCTATGTTTTCAGGGGATGACAGACCACAGCCTGCGGAGTCTTGGCTGGGTTCTATGCAGTTGATCTTCGAGCATCTTGAGACGCCTCCTAGGTAGAGGGTCAATCTCGCTACTTACATGTCATGTGATTCCACCAAGAGATTGTGGGATGTTGCCACCTAGATTGAGCATCACATAGACATTATGTGGGATGATTTTCATCTAGTCTTCTATGAATTTTTTTTCCAGAGACGCTATGTGCATATCAAGCTCGAGAGTTCATGAATTTTCAATAGGGGCGCCATGTCAGTGATGGATTATTCTTCCTGATTCACCATGATACAATGTTTTTCACTTGTTTTGGTGGGTAAAGAGGCGTTAAGGGCTAGAAGATTTGAGGATGGTCTTCGGTATGACATCCAAGTTCTGGTTAATGTTTTCAGGTTTCCTATAGTGCATGCTATTGTAAACCAAGCACTGATTACTGAGAAGAAACTACGAGAAGCTAGTGGTGATGTTCAGGGTCTTCAGCACCAGTTTCTGGTACTATTTCTACCTGCAAGAGGAAGGGGAAGATGGATTTACCTCACGGTGGAATTACTAGCCAGAAGAATTATTCAGGTGGCCAAGTGATGTGCTACCAGTGTGGTAAAGAGGGGCACGAGAGACATCATTGTCCATGTGACCCTGTGGACTGTCGTGCTTGAGGCAAGATGGGTCATCTTCTACATTTGTGTAGGGTTTTTCCACCAGTGACTAATGAGAGGGGTTCTGTACATACTCCACATGTAGGATTATGGCCAACAGATTATTAACATTGAGGGAATTGGAATACATCAGGATGTTCAGGATGAGCTGGTGGTTGTGGCCATTGTAGCCAGGCACCAGGATCATAGATACTGTAGGGAGGGTCAGCTCTTGGTAGCCAGGCTGTGTCACAGGACCGCAGCACTAGACAGACATATGCAGTGCAACAGACCCAACATGAGAAGGATCCCGGAAGATCCACTGTCCGAGGTAATATTATAATTCCTTTTGTTTTGTCTTCGGTACTTTCCAATACTGGTTCTAAACATAGTTTTATATCTGTGCCTGTTGTGGAGAGCCTAGGGATCCGTGTTTCTTCTTATTATGATGTCATGATGCTAGAAACTCCGTTGGGAATTAGAACGGTAGGTGTGCATCCGTGCATGGAGTACACACTTGAGGATGGTGGGTGTCACTTTCTATGGGACCTCTATGTCCTAGAGATGACGAGTTGTGATGTCATTCCCAAGATGGACAGGTTGGTACCCTTTCGATTATTTTCAGATTTCTATCATTGCAGAGAGAGTTTCACGTCACCAGAGGGAAGTTAGTTTATATACAAGGGTGAATGGGATGTCCATGTGAGCTGAGTTGGACCTGAGTATCGTGGGCGAGGTGGTGTGATAGCCCAGATTGTGAGTTTATATCTGGATGATCAGGGAACTTGTCAGAAATATTTCCCTCCATTGGTTGATTGATTAAGGTTTGTCTTCCAGGATGAATTTCCAGGTCTACCACTCGTGTGAGAGGTGGATTTCTTTATTGATCTTGTTCTAGGAGTGGCACTGGTGTCCATTCTTCTTTATAGGATGGCTACACCAGATTTAGAAGAGCTCAAGAAGAAGTTGGAGGAGTTGAAGCGAAAGAGTTTCATCAAAACTAGAACTTCTCCCTGGTGTTCGCTGGTCCTGTTTGAGAAAAAGGCGGATGGTACCATCAGCCTCTACGTGGATTATTGGAAGCCTAACTAGTTGATGGTCAAGAACAGATTACCCTTATAGAGGATTGATTATCTTTTCAATATGATTCAAGGAGCACAAGTGTTCTCGAAGATTGACATGAGATCCGAATATCATCAGTTGTGCGTTAGACCATCGAACATACCCTTTAGAGACATTAAGAGTAGATATGGTCTAGACGAGTACTTTGTTATGCCATTCGGACTCAAAAATGCGCCAGCAGTTTTTTTGGATCTGATGAATCTTTTGTTCCATCCATATATGGATTCTGTTGTGGTAGTATTCATGGATGATATCTTGGTGTACTCTCACACTCTACACGACCATGCCACCAATCTTGATCTCGTACTGAGTACATTGAGAGAGCATCAGTTATACACTAATATCTCAATGTGAAAATTTTTGATGGACCAGATTCACTTCTTGGTTCATATTATCTTAGAAGTAGGAGTTATAGTAGACCTAGAGAAGGTGAGAGTAGTAGTTTCCTGGGAGCAGCCTAAGAACAATTTCAGAATACAGAGTTTCATTGTGTTAGATGGTTACTACATGAGCTTTATACAGGACTTCTCCCACTTAGAAGAACCGTTGAAGGGTTTGAAAAAGAATGGGGTGAAGTTCGTTTGGTCAGAAGATTCTGAGAAATCCATTCATAAGCCGAAGGGAAGGTTGACAACAGCACCGGTCCTGGTACTTCCATAGAAAGGGAAGAGCTATAATGTTTACTGTGATGCATCAGGTATTAGGCTGGGAGCATTTTTGATGCATGTCAATCAGGTAGTTGCGTACGAGTCTCGACTGTTGAGGCCACATGAGAGGAATTAACCAATGCATGATCTTGAGTATGATGCAAGTGACCATGCATTACACTGTTGGGGACATTATCTCTTTGGAGAACATTTTTTGGAGTTTACAGACAACAAATTACTTAAATACATATTTACCCATTGTGAATTGAATTTTAGATAGCGAAGGTGGGTTGAATACCTTCAATACTTTGACATTGAGCTGGCCTATACACCTGTAAAGGGTAATGCAGTAGCTGATGCACTGAGTTGGAAGACTCAATTACAGGCAGAGTAGGTGGCTAGTTGTGAGTGGTAGCTTATGGATTTGTTCTCTAAGATGCATTTAGAGGTGCATGATAGTCAGGGGAAAACCTATATTTCATTCTTAGCTATGACCTCTAACCTCCTGGATAGAGTGAGGATGATACATATATAAGAATTAGAAGGCCTAGTTCTACAGGATTCAGTGACAAGTGAGGACCGTTTACCTGGTTGGATGATAGGTGATGATGAGGTACTATGTGTCCACAGATGAGTGTGGGTCCGAGGGGATATACGCAATGAGTTGATGCGGGAATTTCATGACTCATCTTGGGAAGTGCATCCCGAAGTTACCAAAATGTACCTTGACTTGAAGCGTTAGTATTGGTGGCTGGGTATGGAAAGAGAGGTAGCTGGTTTTGTTACGAGATCTTCCACATGTCAGCTGGTGAAGGTGGAGCATTAGAGGCCATCCAGACTATTACAACAGTTACCTATTTTGGAGTGGAATGGGATGATGTCATGAATAAATTCATGACTGGGTTGCCGAGATCACCTTGAGGAAATGTGGTCATATGGGTTGTTGTGGATAGACTTACAAAGGTGGCTCGCTTTTTGCCGATCTAGGTGACCTTTGGCGTTGACGCACTAGGGAATTTGTATCTCTGAGAGGTGGTATGTACTCATGGGGTCCGTCGTTATATTTTTTCAGATATGGATTCTTGTTTTAGGTCTCGTTTCAGGAATAGTTTTCAGAGGGAACTTGGTACAAAGGTGATTCTAAGAATAGTGTACAACCATCAGATCGATGTCCAGTCAGAGCATACGATACAGGTTCTAGAGGACATGATCTGTGCATGCATCCTGTACTTTGGAGGCTTTTAGGATAGGCACATACCCCTTTTTGAGATTTTCTACAATAACTTTTTAGGAAAATATTGAGATGGAACCTTACGAGACTTTATATGGTATGCCATACCGATCACCCTTGTACTGGTTGGAGGTAGGTGAGACAACTTTACTCGGACTACATCACATGCAGGAGACTACAGAGCAGGTCTAGTTGATTTAGAAGTGGATGGATACTGCACAGTCACATCATAAATCTTATACTGATCACTGAAAATTACCCTTGGAGTTTGTGTTTAGGGATCTGGTTTTCTTGCGTGTTTCACTGAGGTTGGGACATAGGGAGATCATGAGAGAGGGTAAAAATTCACCGAGGTATGTAGGCGGTATATGATTCTTGAGAAATTCGGGCTGGTTGCCTATCAGATGCAGTTACCATAGGGGTACTGGGCTATGAATGACGTCTTCCCCATATATCAGCTATGCCATTACCACTTAGAATCACCTCACATTTTTCACCCCGAGGAGGTTGAACATCAGGTCGTTGAATCTTTTGAGGAGTATCTGATTCATATTGTTGGTATGAGCATGAAGGTTCTCCGAGGCCAGTCAGTTCCTCTCGTATGTGTAGCATGGCTGAGTGCAGGAAAAAACCTGTGAGCGGGAGACCGATGTACGTGATCAGTAGAAATATCTGTTCTCAACATTATCTTCACCACCCATGTATGGGAAATTCGGGGACAAATTGCTTTAAGGGGGGAAGATTGTAAGAACCCGGTTCTTATTCTTGAGGTATGCGTTTTTTATTTTCCAATTTCCTTATGTTTTATTGAGAAAATAAGGAAAGTGTGAAAAAATCCAAATTTTTGTGGGTTCACACCTTTTACTTTTCCACACGCCATGTACTTTGGCAGTGTGGGTGAGTATAGAGGGAGTGTATGCCTATCGGTGATGAATGGTGTAAAAACTGACTACATATCGTGTACTTATTATATACACACCATGTAATTAGTTTGCAGGATAATATTAAGGCAGTGGGAGTAGCCAACAACAGAACTGTAGTACATGCCGGTTACTGAGAAATACATGCCATGTAATCAAATCGACAGATGAACAGTGAGGTGGTGGAATATAGATGCCAGAGGAACAATTAAGAAAATGGGAAGTAAATCCTATGTACTTGAGAGTATATGCCGTGTAGTAATGTTTTTTTCTTAAAATAGGCAGTATCCTCCTCTCTCGACTGAGGAAGATTAGAACACATGAGATCCATGGGAGAGAAGGCCAGATCTTAGAAGAGCTCCCGACCACACACTGGGACTCCGATTCCTTCACCGACGATCTCGTTTGAACCGGGCAGGTGAGTTCTTCTATCTTGTTGACTGTTTCCTTCCTATTCTATTCCAAGGGGATGTTATTTATGTTTTAATGGGTGAAATTTTATCCCAGACGTATGCCATTCATGGTTTATTCATGAGGCATCATTCATGTATATCGATCAGAGGAGATCATGGTTGGTAGTCTGGTGTTTATTTCCACATGTCGATTTGTTTTTGTGTACCATGGTGCTACGTGACCATGTGTTGGGTGTCGTATGGCTGAGGCCTTGGTGGATAAAATACATATAATTTCATAGATAATTTTATTAATATGTATAAACTGTTTTTTGGGATCGCTCCCATGACACATGGCCACCCCATGGGTGAGTTTCCCTTGCTTAGACGATTGGCCAGGATACCCATGGGTATGTCGTGATTGTAGCGTGCTTTGATTTTTATTGAGATAAAAAAATATATAATTTCTTTCTTATGTGTTGGGCTCGGCCTGATTACTTTTTTAGCATGAGGGTAGTGTTTTTCTTAACCTGAGGGTAGTGTTTCGTTTAGACTGAGGGAAACTTTTCCTATGCTTGTGGGCAGTAGCTTTTGTGCCTGAGGGAATTATCTCGTATGCCTGAGGGAAATATTTATTATGCCTGTGGGCAGACACCTGCGGGTTTTGATTCTGATTACCTAAGGGTATGGTTTTTCATGTCATAGGACACAGTTACATTGAATATTCATTGTGGGGATTTATTCTGTTATACCTGCCAAGCTAAAGTAAAGTCTAGGTATTTTTTTTCCTTTTAGTTGTTAGAGAGAAGGTTGTGGTTTTTTTGCGTCACTATATAAGAGATTTTCAGCTAAGTCTAAGTCTCATGAACTTATGATTAAATTATATTTAATTGTTAAATAATAAATAAATGTAAATGGAACTGGTATGAGTAGCAACTTTTGATTACTTCCTAGTTTACTGCATTTCATTATTGCACACTATTGTTGCACAAATTTACTGACAGTTGGGCACAGGTCTTTGGTGGTTGCCAGCTGGGATTTATTTCTCACACCCTGTTTGGGTGATGTCTTGGGCCCAAACAGATTATATTGTTACAATAGTCGTTAAGGGAAAGGTTCCCAACACAGGTACATGATTTTTGTAGAGGAGTATGAGACCATGGGACCGAGCATAGGCTTGCGATGCTTCTGAGTTCCTATGGCACTATTTTAGTTTGATTTGATGTACATGGTACTTTTTACTGTATTTCATTTGATTGGAGTGTATCCACTTTTGACTGCTTCCTTAGAAATAGGACATATTGCATCATCATATATATATGATTTTTTGTTATCTTTTTCTTCAGTAAAGTTTTCCTTTTAGCTTTTTTTAATATTACCACATTTGTATGATTTATTTTTTCCGCTATGCTAAACTTTGAAAAATGAGGTCATAGATTCCCCAATATAAGACCTATGCCCTCGCATCTAGTAGGCAACCTATAGATTTTTTGGGAAATGCGCTTGAGGTCATGTAACCTATCGGGTTCGGAGAACCCGTTGAGTGGCACCTGGATCAGGGATGTTACAACTTGTAAAGTTGTATAATCCAACTCCCATATTTGTTTGATGATGCCAAAGTATGAAAAATTCATGTAGATATGATTTCTATGCTTATGACTAGAATCATACATTGCTTCAGCCATAAGTGTATCTCCACTATTTTTCAGGGTAATTCCTTCATCATGCATATTTGGACAGATCATATGACCATTAATTACATAAACATTGTTAGATAATACATACACACTTGGTTCTCTGGCTATTCATGGATGTCGTTATAAAATTGAAACCATATTTTCATCTGCCTTCTTAAAAATATTATCCCAAATCCATCCTATAAACAATTGATTATGTGCATTTTATATCCATATTTCATCCCTTTATGGGTTCAAATGCCTAATAATTTCTTTCTGGGATTCAACGTATGGGGAAACCTCTAAAATTGTATGCAAAACATAAAGGTGAGAATGATCCAGATCTATAATTTTAATTGCGACAACATCTCTTATAGAAATTCCTTCTCCTGTAAGTCACCCAGTGTGATGATATGTTAATAGACCAATGTTTTCTGCACCGGATAGGTATTCAGTACAGAATTCAACAACCTCCTCAACAATATTTTAGTATGCAATACAACCCTCTGGCTAACTTCGATTTTTGACAAACTATTTAAAAATCATCATATATCATTCAATGGGTAAAATCCATCTATAGTGTACATGGCCACATTGTAGAATCTCTTTCACAAAGTGAACAATATAATGAACCATCATATAAAATAATGTTGGTGGGAAGAACATTTCCAATTCCCATAATATGACAACAATTTCCTTTTCCACCATCAATAATTTCATTAGGTCTATAACTTTGCTGGTTATAGATTTTGTGAATAAATAGATTTTAGTTAATTTATGATGAAAATTCTTGGGGAAAATGCAATGTAATTATATAGGTATTAGATCATGCATCAAAACATGGCTTTCATGTGATTTCTAACCCTTTAACATTAAATCAGTCATTGACACAATGTTCTTGATATTTGATTAATACCCTTTTAAGGCCATTACATTATTCAAGAATTTTAGAAAATAATATTTTTCCTATCTGGAAAGCATGTAAGAAGTCAGCGGAAGAAATGTTTAATTTTTCACTCTTCTCTTGTAAAACTATTCTCGTATTCACATGTCAACCTTGTCCATCCTAGCCTTAATTCCTTCTTTGATTTTCTGGGTGCTCTTAGAAATGTTCCAATGAAACTATCACATACATTTTTTTTCAACATTCATAACATCAATAAGATAGATGATGTATATTCAATTCTAGTATGGTCATTCAAAACCAAAAAATTGATCTCTTTTCTCGACCATTTTTGATAAGGTTTTTCGAAAATGGTTTACCAAAATCTGTGTCCACATATTTTTCATTCTCAAACAGTTGAAAACTATGAAAACCCTGCTTTTTTTTACAACTTTAGCATGCTTTATTACATAAAACTTCACTTGATACAACAAAGAAGATCGAGAGGTTAAGTGACTTTGGGGCTTAGGATCATTACATAAAAACATTAAACTTGAAATACAATATCTTTATTGAAAACTTCTTTTACATGACCACTACATTCCTTCATACTTAGCATTGCATGGGGTAATCGGAGGTCATGCATAAGAAAAGGGTGAGATATAAAGCCCTGTAAGGGAGTACACAATGAATAACATGAGGAGTACAATACATGTTAGGCAATAGGAACATCAATAGAGCATAAGAGTAACATGAACATAAAGTCATGATAAAGCATGATAATCATAACATGGAAATGTGGCAACAACACTTAAAATTGAATTAGCATGAGCCAAGGCTCATTGCACATGGAGCATGAGTAAACCCTCATTGCACTTGATGCACGAGTAAACCCTCGTTGCATTTGAATTGGCATGATTCAACACTCATTGCACATGACGTATCATGATACTATACTTTACCCAATGCATTGGAGCTCTATAAAGGGTTCACCCTTCTTAAACATTTCATTTCATGCATAAGTGTGCCACATGGATCCTAAAACATGGATTCATAAAACATAATCATTTCTTCCACGATAAAGTAATGTGGAATTCATACATGAAACTCTATAATTAATATGTAAATGTGCATAAAGGTTAATACCCTTGATGGAGAAATGGGCATGGTATTCACTACACAAAGACATTGGCTTAGAAAATCGGTGCGATTTCGGCAGCGTAACGGCGTGACATAAGAATTCATAAAAAAGGTTGATGAGAGATAAATGGGTTCTCATCATATTTACATGTAATGTAAAGTAAGGAGATCATATATATACATGTCCCAACAATAGAAATGGAATTTAGATTCATGATACAAAAGTATTGCTTGAATGTAAAAGAAGAGAGAGAAGTTTCTTTCGGAATTTCGGCATAGTAACGGGAGTACATGGGAGCCATTTAATGAGAGAGAAAGGGTTCTCCCATCATTCAAACTATAAGAGGGCAGTATGGGGGAGGTGAGAAACCATACCCCAACTTTCATAATTGAAATAAAAAGGGCAATACAACTTAAAGAATATTGACAAAAAAAGAGAAAGGAAGAAAACCCCTTACTTGGAAGTGTGCTTCCAAAGGCTAGAGAGAGGCTTGTGAGAGGATTATTGGGAGCTTGGGGGACTTTGGGAGGATTATATAGAGTGTAGGGCAAAGGTTGGACGAAATCCAAGGGATTTTAGTGAGGAGGAAGTGGGAACTTGGGTGGGTTTATATAGGAAAGGTGAGAGAATTCTTTATTATTTAGGTTTGGGACCCATTATATTAAAATAATCCAAACCACAAACCATCCCATGGTATTTGACCATGGTTTCAGGAAAAGGAAAGAGGAAAACAATATTTTATAAGGCCAAGGTCCGAACTTATAAAAAAATTAGGGTTTCTTATGTGGAGGTGAGTCACCCTCCCATGGAAATTAATTTAAAAAGGCAAAGTGTTGAATAAGTCTTGAGGGCTCCATTAATGCTTTGAAAAGTAAGTCAAAAAAAACCCAAAACCTCATTATTTTAATGATAAAACACATATTGGCCGAACATAAGGATTATGGCATTTTATTACATCACCATTGGGTCATTATGATGTCATAAAACACATTATATATTTAAATGGTATTTAATTTTTACCCAAAAATCTGACTGTCTCAGAAAATTATGAAAAAATCACTGTTGGATAATTTCGACATCCTGATTCCAAAAATAATATTTATTTTATCTAAATAATTTTCTAAATATGTGAATTTTCACTTTTAAAATAAAAACCGATATTTATAAAAAAATTCACGGGTTTTGACAGAAATGGCTTTCAAACCTTAATAAAAATTTTAATTGCATTCATAAAATTATAAGATCATTTATACATAATAAAAAAATAATTTAATATTAATAATAATATTTTATTAAAATATTATTTAATTCAAAAATCCTTTAATTTAATAAAATATAATTCTTAATTAAATAATAACTAAAAACACCATTTGTACTTTAAAAACTAATTACAATGTATCAAAAATGACTAGAAATTATATTCATTATTATATAAAAAAAATAATGTACATGAACATGGTGCTACTTATTTGTTACATAACCCCTTAAAATAGCCGCATAAGACCTAAGGGTAAGGTGTGCGATGGTGACAAACTCTTGGGGTGGCTCGGATTACATCGCTCGAGTGGTAATTTCAATCAACATCCACTTTTCCCGTAGACGATCACGTTCGAGCTTGACATGATCAAGCTCATATTGGGCTTGGTCAAGGGCAAAGCCCAAAGACGCCACCTCTTTTCCGAGCTCTGACAAATGGGCTTCAGAAGGGGAAATTCTACTGGATGAGGCCATCGCTTCCTTTGTCTGAGTAGAAATGGGTTCGTTAAAGCCTTATATTTATACTACTCAGATGATCACTGTTCAACGGCTAAAAAAGTAACGGTCACAAATCTTAAAGTAAAACTAAAATGGTTGATATCTTATAAAAACATTTTTCATAAAGAAACATTTAACTGGATCAAGAGGGATTTTCCATTAATGAAACTTTGGGTCGTTACAACATTCCCCCCTTAAGAAATTTCGCCCTAGAAATTTTCCTTCTCCCACACTAAAACAAATGTGGGTAACTTAGCTTCATCATATCCTCTGACTCCCAAGTTGCTTATTTAAACTTGTGCTTTCTCCACAACACCTTGACGAGGGGCATTGTCTTATTTCATAGAAATTTTTATCTATGATCTAAGATCTTCACTGGTTGCTCCTCATAAGAAAGATCGTCTTCTAATTGTACCACCTCGGAAGAGAGTAAATGTGAAGGGTCTGGTATGTACTTCCTTAAGAGGGATACAAGGAAGACATCATGCACCTTGGCCATAGTAGGTGGAAGTGCTAGTCGATAGGCCACAGCCCCAACACGATCAAGAATCTCGAAGGGGCCGATGTACCTTGGACTTAACTTCCCTTTCTTTCCAAACCTCATGACCTTCTTCCATGGAGATATGTGTAAAAACACCATGTCTCCGACTTTAAACTCATGGTATCGTCGACGATTATCTGCATAACTCTTCTGTCGACTCTGGGCTGCCTTGATATGCTTTTGAATGGTTTTCACCTTCTCCACCATTTCTTCGACCATTTCTAGTCCAAATAGCTTACGTTCACCGACCTCATCCCAACATGCCGGTGTTCTACACCTTTTCCCATACAGGGCTTCATATGGTGCCATTTGGATGCTCGCGTGGAAACTATTATTATAAGAGAACTCAACAAGAGGAAGATGTTGATCCCATCCTCCTTTAAAGTCCATTGAGCATGCTCTCAACATATCCTCAAGTGTTTGGATAGTCCGCTCGGATTGGCCATTAGTTTGAGGATGATAGGCCGTACTGAAGTTCAGTTCAGTATTCAGAGCATGTTGAAGACTCTCCCAAAACTTATAGGTAAATCTTGGATCTCGGTCAGACACAATAGATAGTGTTACTCCATGCAACTGTACCACTTCCCTGATATATATCCGTGCTAGTTGATCCAAAGAGAAATCCTCTCGAATAGCAATGAAGTGTGCAGTCTTTGTAAGACGATCCACAAAAACCCAGATTGCATTGTTGCCTTTGGATTTCCTTGGAAGTCCAGTGACGAAGTCCATGGTGATGTTCTCCCATTTCCATTCTGCTATGGGAAATGGTTGCATCATCGCCTTAGACTTCTACCTCTCTTCCTTCACTTGCTGACACACCAGGCACTTTAATGTATATTCAGCGATCTCCTTCTTCATATTATCCCACCAAAAGTTTTCTCGGAGATCTCGATACATCTTTGTGCTCCCTAGGTGAATAGAGAAATTTGAACTATGTGCATCATCCAAAAGTTCCTTCTTCAAATCTGAACTTGATGGAACACGTAGTCTTTTCCCAAACCGCACAATTCCTTCTTCATTAACATTAAACTCTGAGGATTTTCCCTTTTTGATACCTTCCACTTTTTCTTGGATTCCTGCATCATCCTTTTGAGCATCCTTTATCCTTTCCAAAAGAGATGGTTGAGCAATCATTTGTGAAAGGATTGATGATGTTCCCTTCTTTAGGATTCCCACATCCATATTCATCAAGTCTAAGAATATTGGATCCTTCTCAATTCTCATCATTGATAGAATAGCTGGATCCTTTCTACTTAGGGCATCTGCCGCCTTGTTCGCTTTCCCAGGGTGGTAATGTATTGAACAGTCATAATCCTTGATGAGCTCTATCCATCTTCTCTGGAGAATATTAAGCTCTTTCTGTGTGAATATATATTTAAGACTCTTGTGGTCAGTATATATCTCACATTTCTCTCCATAGAGATAATGTCGCCCGATTTTCAAGGAAAAGATCACCACCACAAACTCCAGATTATGTGTTGGATAGTTTCGCTCGTGGATTTTCAACTGCCTTGAGGCATAAGATATCACTTTATCATTCTGCATCAGCACACATCCTAAGCCCTTCTTCGAAGCATCACTGAATACCAAAAAAATCTCCCCACTTGTGGGTAAAGTGAGGACGGGTGCAGTGATAAGCCTCCCTTTCAACTCCTTGAATCTTTCTTCGCATACATCACTCCAAGAAAACTTTACTCCCTTTCGAGTTAGCTTGGTAAGAGGGTTGGACAATCTTGAGAAGTTTCTCACAAATCGTCGATAATATCCAGCTAACCCCAAGAAGCTACGGATATCAGTTACCGATGTTGGCCTCAGCCATCCCTCAATTGCATCTGTTTTGGAGGGGTCCACAGATATCCCATTGCTTGTGATGATATGGCCCAAGAATGACACCTCCTTCAACCAGAACTCACACTTGATGTACTTTTCATAGAGCTTCTCCTTGTGAAAAGTCTTTAGTACAGTTTTTAAATGCTTCTCATGGTCGTCCATGGTTTTGGAGTATATTAGAATATCATATATAAAGACTACCACAAATTTGTCAAGGTAATCTCTAAAGACTCTATTCATCAAGTCCATGAATATTGCTGGAGCATTGGTGAGTACAAAAGGCATTACTATGAATTCATAGTGCCCGTACCTTGTACGAAAAGAAGTCTTGGGGATATCTTCCTTCTTCACCCTTACTTGATAATATCCCGACCGCAAGTCCACCTTGGATAAGTATTGTGCTCCACACAGCTGATCAAACAAGTCATCGATTCTTGGGAGAGGATACTTGTTCTTTATCGTGATTTTGTTAAGTTCACGATAATCGATGCAAAGCCGCATTGACCCATCCTTCTTCTTGACGAAGAGGACTGGTGCACCCCATGGTGATGCACTTGGGCGTATAAACCCTTTATCCAGATTCTCCTGTAGTTGTTTCTTCAACTCTTCAAGCTCAACAATAGCCATTCTATATGGAATCTTGGATATTGGTAGCTCCCCAGGTATAAGTTCAATTGAGAACTCAACATCTCTTCTTGGAGGAAGACCAGAAAGTTCCTCGGGAAATACTTCAGCGAATTCCCTCACAATAGGCATTTCTTCAAGGGTGGTTTCTTCCTTGGACTCAATCATCTGAGCCAGATATGCGTGCTCATAAGGCAGTAATATCCATGCTTGAGATGATGGAGCTAAAGGAGATTCATCTTCCTCCTGACACTTGTAAAGAATCGGGGGCCGATTCTCCATATAGAGTGTGATTTCCTTCTCCCGACAATTTATGTTGGCTCTATATAAGGAAAGCCAATCCATGCCAAGAATTGCATCAAATTCTACCAAAGGGTGTATGACGAGGTTCTCTGGGAAATTCAATCCACAGATTATAACAGGGGAGGACTTATACTCATGGGATGCAATGATTTCCCCATTTGCCGTACTCACCAACATCTTTACTTCCATGATTTGTTGTGGTGCAGGGATTGTTCTACTAAACTTTTGACATATAAAAGAATGCGTAGAACCTGAATCAAAAAGTACGTTCGTTATTCTTGAATGAATAACCAGCGTACCTGTCACCACTTCGTTGTCGGGGTTCACTTCGGCAGAAGTGATGGCAAAAGTTCTTCCTTGCTATCTTGGAGGTTGCTGGTTGCCTCCGATAACCCTTGGATTAGTGCACTGATTTGCAAAATGACCCAGTTCTTTGAATTTGTAGCATTGAACAACGCATTGAGGTTCGAACGGAGCGTTCCCCTCCTCTGTCGTAGCTGCAGGTTCTTCTTGCTGACAGTTAACAGATAGGTGCCCTTTCTCTTCCACACTTGAAGCATTTTCTTGTCCCCCTAAGGCAATTCCCAGGGTGCTTCTTTCCACACTTTTGGAAAGTGGGGTGCTGGAATTTCTTAGTGCCGTTGGATTTATCCATTGGACCACCAGCATTGAAGTCCACCTTACGCTTCTTGTCCCCATGATACCCCTGTGATTCTCCGATCTCCATTTTAACCTTGAGGGCACATCAGACAATTTCCTCATAGCTGTCGAAGTCACGGATTGCTAATGTTTTCCGCAAGCTAGGCTTCAGCCCACCAAAGAAGCGGTCAACCTTGCATTCAGCGGTAACGACAAATCCGGAAGCGTATCGTGCAAGCCTTGTGAAGTTTTCCTCATACGCTCCCACAGATTCTTCATCTTTCTATTTGAGGGAAAGGAAGTCCCTTTCCATCTTAAGACGGAGGCTGCGCGGAAAATATTTATCGAAAAACATTTTCCGGAATTCCTTCCATTCCAAAGCCTCGATCTCCTCCTCAGGCTTCGTATTTTTTATCAACATCCACCATTGATCAGATTCACCCTCCATACGATGAGCCTCCAGGAGAACCTTCTCTTTTTCAGAGCAATGGAGGATGGATAATATCTTTTCAATGGAGTTGATCCATTGTTCAGTGATCGTGGGATCAGATTATCCACTAAAAGTAGGAGGCCTTTGTCTCATGAAGCTTTCAATAGCAACTTGTTCTTTCTTAGGGGGGGTTGAACGTTCCTCTTGACCAGTGTTTCTATTCAAAACTTGAGTTAGCTGAGAGAGAAGCGTGACAAAGTTCACGATTCCCGCTCCCATTGGATTGGGCATCTCATAAGTACAATCATCACACTGATCTTCACAACGGTTGTTAGCCCGAGTTCTCCTATTACCGGCCATTGGCTGGAATAAAAGGAAAGTTAGGGGTAACACATAAAGGGTAATCCAATGACAAAAGTTGATGACTTATAAATAAACATTAATATCTTAAACTCATGAGTCTATAGGATTCAATCCAGGCTTTTCATGATCTTCCTTCTAAAATATATTCTTAGGGGAATTTTTCCCTTAATAAGGGTTCATAATAAGATTGTGAATTTATCAAAACATATCCCCCGGGAGTGTCGTAACCAAGAGTGCAGCAAGACCCATTTTCATGCACCAGTTCCCGTTCGAGTCTAGCTCAAAGCGATGTTTTCGGGTTTTACCCCTAGGATACATCTGTGCCAGAGCCGCCTCTACCTGCTCGTATCCAGACAGGGATGTATTTGTTTGATAAACCACTTACTTAGTATTTACCAAAACATATGGATGTTTTTATTATGCTTAGTCTTGTATCTAAGGCTTTACCAGGGTTTACTAATCCCAAAAATAACTAAACCTATCCTCTGATACCAACTATGACAAGCCTGCTTTTTATTACAACTTAAGCATGCTTTATTACATAAAACTTCACTTGATACAACATAGAAGATCGAGAGTTTTAGTGTCTTTGGGGCTTAGGATAATTACATAAAAACTTTAAACTTGAAATACAAAATCATTATTGAAATCTTCTTTTACATGACCACTACATTCCTTCGTACTTAGCATTGCATGGGGTAACCTGAGGACATGCATAAGAAAAGGGTGAGCTATAAAGCCCAGTAAGGGAGTACACAATGAATAACATGAGGAGTACAATACATGTTAGGCAATAGGAACATAAAAAGAGCATAAGAGTAACATGAACATAAAGGCATGATAAAGCATGATAATCATAACATGGAAATGTGGCAACAACACTTAACATTGAATTAGCATGAGCCAAGGCTCATTGCACATGGAGCATGAGTAAACCCTCATTGCACTTGAAGCACGAGTAAACCCTCGTTTCACTTGAATTATCATGATTCAACACTCATTGCACATGACGTATCATGATACTATACTTTACCCAATGCATTGGAGTGCTATAAAGGGTGCACCCTTCATAAACATTTCATTTAATGCATAAGTGTGCCACATGGATCATAAAACATGGATTCATAAAACATAATCATTTCTTCCATGATAATGGAATGTGGAATTCATACATGAAACTCTATAATCAATATGTAAATGTGCATAAAGGTTAATACCCTTGATGGAGAAATGGGCATGGTATTCACTACACAAAGACATTGGCTTAGAAAATCGGTGCGATTTCGGCAGCGTAACGACGTGACATAAGAATTCATAAAAAAGGTTGATGAGAGAGAAAGGGGTTCCTCATCATATTTACATGTAATGGAAAGTAAGGAGATCATATATATACATGTCCCAACAATAGAAATGGAATTTAGATTCATGATACAAAAGTATTGCTTGAATGTAAAAGAAGAGAGAGAAGTTCCTTTCAGAATTTTGGCATAGTAACGGGAGTACATGGGAGGAATTTAATGAGAGAGAAAGGGTTCTCCCATCATTCAAACAATAATAGGGCAGTATGGGGGAGGTGCGAAAACATACCCCAACATTCATAATTGAAATAAAAAGGGCAATACAACTTAAAGAAAATTGACAAAAAAATAGAAAGGAAGAAAACCCCTTACTTGGAAGTGTGCTTCCAAAGGCTAGAGAGAGGCTTGTGAGAGGCTTCTTGGGAGATTGGGGCACCTTGGGAGGATTCTATAGAGAGTAGGGCAGAGGTTGGACGAACTCCAAGGGATTTTAGTGAGGAGGAAGTGGGAGCTTTGGTGGGTTTATATAGGAAAGGTGAGAGAATTATTTATTATTTAGGTTTGGGACCCCTTATATTAAAATAATCCAAACCACAAACCATCACATGGTATTTGCCCATGGATTCTGGAAAAGGAAAGAGGAAAACAATATTTTAGAAGGCCAAGGTCCGACCGTATTAAAAAATTAGGGTTTCTTATGTTGAGGTGAGTCACCCTCCCATGGAAATTAATTTAAAAAGGCAAAGTGTTGAATAAGTCTTGAGGGCTCCATTAATGCTATGAAATGTAAGTCAAACAAACCCAAAACCTCATTATTTTAATGATAAAACACATATTGGCCGAAAATAAGGATTATGGTATTTTATTACATCACCATTGGGTCATTATGATGTCATAAAACACATTATATATTTAAATGGTATTTAATTTTTACCCTAAACTTTGACTGTCTCAGAAAATTATGAAAAAATCACTGTTGGATAATTTCGACGTCCTGATTCCAAAAATAATATTTATTTTATCTAAATAATTTTCTAAATATGTGAATTTTCACTTTTAAAATAAAAACCGACATTTATAAAAAAATTCACGGGTTTTGACAGAAATGGCTTTCAAACCTTAATAAAAATTTTAATTGCATTCATAAAATTATAAGATCATTTATACTTAATAAAAAAAATAATTAAATACTAATAATAATATTTTATTAAAATATTATTTAATTCAAAAATCCTTTAATTTAATAAAATATAATTCTTAATTAAATAATAACTAAAAACACCATTTGTACTTTAAAAACTAATTACAATGTATCAAAAATGACTAGAAATTATATTCATTATTATATAAAAAAATAATGTACATGAACATGGTGCTACTTATTTGTTACATAAATCCTTAAAATAGCTACATAAGACCTAAGGGTAAGGTGTGCGATGGTGACAGACTATTGGGGTGGCTCGATAACATCGCTCGAGTGGTAATTTCAATCAACTTCCACTTTTCCCGTAGACGATCACGTTCGAGCTTGACTTGATGAAGCTCAGATTGGGCTTGGTCAAGGGCAAAGCCCAAAGACGCCACCTCTTTTCCAAGCTCTGACAAATGGGCTTCGTAAGGGGCAATTCTACTGGATGAGGCCATCGCTTCCTTTGTCTGAGTAGAAATGGGTTCGTTAAAGCCTTATATGTATACTACTCAGATTATCACTGTTCAACGGCTAAAAAAGTAACGGTCACAAATCTTAAAGTAAAACTAAAAAGGTTGATATCTTATAAAAACATTTTTCGTAAAGAAACATTTAACTGTATCAAGAGGGATTTTCCATTAATGAAACTTTGGGTCGTTACAAAAACTATTAGTAGAGGCCATGATATACGATCTTCTGAACATCCATCGAATGATTTCATCCATGCTCGATACTTATGTCGTTGGGGTATAAATCTTCGATGTCCAAGATACACAATTTTTGATGAATGTTCCATCCTATTTGAATTTGTACCTTTTTCTCAAATGGGACACCCTTGAGTTTCTTTAAGGCTATATCCTATCAACTTTTCAATATCATCAAGTCAATTATCATCCCCTAAAAAATTGATCTCAATGTGAAATATTTATTTCTATAAGAATCATAAAATGTATCGCCTTAATCCCACAATAATTTCAATTGTTTATTCAATGGAGCCAAATAAACATCATTATCATTAATCGGTTGTTTTGGTTCCAATATAAGCAAAAATAAATGATGTATTTTCATTTCATGGATAACCACAATGGAATGTTATAATTTACCATCACAACTGGCCATGTACTATGAGTGCTTCTTTGAAAATCAAAAGGATTCACTCCATCTATAGATAACTCAAGAAGAAGGTTTCTCAACACATTCCGAAATTCATGATACTCATGTTCAATTATCTTCTGCCGAGGTGAGTCTATTGGGTATCATAATTTCCCATCATTATTTCTTGTATCTGTGTTCCATGTCAATTATCCGGAAGTTTCCTCACTTCCATATAAGAACCTAAACCTTGGAATGATTGTAAAATACCATAAAACTTTCATTGGACTAGATTCATATTTCTTGAATCTAGAATCACAAAACATTGGGCATTATCTATGTGATTTGTGGTCCTCTAGAACCATAATAAAATTATTCAGGAAGACATTTATTTTTTTAGAGATCATACCCATCGAGCGTGGCATTCATTTGGAATCTTATATTCAGATCAAGAGCTCATTTTCTTCTAGGAGAATGTCATTCAAGAGAGAAATTAAATCCTTAAAATTTTTGTCACTCCATATATTAAAATATTTCAAATTTTATAGCTTCAGTACAACTGACAATGTTGTATAATTATTGAAACAACAATGATGTCTTTTCACCACTCTTTAACTTCTCATTTTTTTCGGGAAAACACAAAGTTCATCTTCAATTTTCATTTTCATTTTCTCAATAATATCTTCATCTTCATTAAGAATTTTAATCACATCCTCAATACTTTCTTCATCATTTTCCATAGTTGTAATCATATGAGATGATCCATAAAACATTGTACTATCCCTACCACAAGATAAATTCACTTTTTTCCATGTGTTTATTTATTTATTTTTATCTTTGATCTATTATATGACAGATCGGCTGCTCTTCCAACTCCTTTGGACTATATATTCTAGAATAAAACCAATGTAAACACAGAAAAAGTATTTTAGAAGGTTCATATTCATGATCTTTTGAAAAGTTGAAGAACTCTTTCACTTCATCTTCAAACTCTTTTTTTATAAGATTCTCATTTATCCATTCATTATTCATATCCATCCTATTGGATTCAATAATATTAATATTTAAAAAAAATACACAAAATGATTCTTTCGAATAAGGGGAACTCAACATTTCAATGATAGTTATTATTTTATTTTGTTGTTTGAGACTCATCCCCTTAGAAGCTAACATCAAAAAAGATATAAGATGTAATTGTAGAGGACTCTTCAAATTTAATCCATGTAGGTGATGTTTTCGGAAAATTAGGATTAAGAGTTGCAATGGGGTTAAACATTAATTCATCTTTTGCGGGAGTGAGATCATGATGGATATCCTATGGTTTGGGATAAAGTTAATGACATTCCCTTTTCATTGAGTTTTTATCAATATACTTGTCTTCTCTATATAATGTAATGTTATTACTAATTCTATAAAAATATAAACATAAAATATCATGGAAAATTTACTTTTTAGATGTCCTTTGAAAACAATTTATAAAATCACACTTCAAATTCTGTTAAAAAAAACAACCATTTACACAAATTCCTCTTTAAAATAACACACCCTTTTTAAAGTAAATCAATCAGTTCCAAACACTCGTTCATAAATACATGAACACTTTTAAAACAATCTAATTTATTAAAAATTAAATACATTTTTTCATTTAAAATTGTTTCCACAAATACCAAAATTGTTCTATAATTTTTCATAAAAAAATCTACCGAAAAGAGGAATTTGTTGATTTATATGAAGCAACCAAAAAGATATGAAATCAATGAAAATAATTTTATGAAGAAACTGGAAAGATATGAGGAATATTATAATTGGGATATTATATGAATATACAATTAATTCCTTTATAGATTGAAGTAGGTTATTCATAAATAGAACTATAAGATTGAGGTTTTATGGCCGAAGAAAGATTCACATAAAGCAATGCAGACCACTATTTCTAAAAGAAGGTATTGGATGGATGAAGTTACATCATACTTCTTTTATAAGTGGATGACCTGTTAGTTGTTGTATTGAATGATACATCAATGTTCCTTCAGAAAGATGATCTTCTACATGTGTTACTAAGCACAAGCATTATTAGATATTGAGATTACTAGAAGAGTTCAATTGTATCGGTGTTATCCAATAGAGGGACAATGGTAAGTTGGATGTCTTAGCTATAACTTGTAGTTAATTTTTCAAAAATGAAAACTAAATTTGTGGAATAAATTAAATTAGTAAAAGAGTTTATTTTGTTAAGGTGATTAATTAAGTATATTAACTTATTATAGGAGTAGGGGATACTCTATTACGAAATTTATAGTCTGATTCCCCAAAAAACTGGGATTTTAATTCAAGGATGAAACACATTGGGCTCATATTCAATTTCATATAATATGTATTAGAGGAAAAATTGTTAGATTTGTGAAAAATGATGAGAAATGTAACCTAGATGATACATTCCTATTGTTTCATATCCATACAAACATAAGGAAATATTGTACCTCAGTGTTCCTAGTGTGAAGATATCAGATAGAGAACATCAGATACTATGTAATAGAGTAATGATGGTTATAAATTACTATTTTAATGTGGTATCCATAAATTTCCATCCAATAGTCATAAAAAGGGTGATTATTAAGAAATGATTCTTTTTTATTTTTTTCATTTCATCAAAGAGTAGATGTAATTAAAAGTAAGGGAAGTGTTGATGGAAAGGATAGAAATTAATACAAAATTGCAATAATGCATGTAATTTTATAAAAAAAATAAATCTATAAATTCAAAAAGCCAAACCACTTATAATATGTAGTTCCAAACACTAAGTCTAACTCTAAACTAGCCCAATCCATATTATTCACTAAAAGCCTCTTGATTACATATAATATATATATATATATATGACTGATCATAAAATGTATACTCAGTAGGATTATCCTTAGGACCAATCAATTAATTGTGAGAAAAACATACTGATTATCTTTTGAAAAAAAAGTAGAACCGACAAACACATATTAGGTAAACTACCCATCCCCACCCCCACCAAGATTTTCATCCCAGTATAGTAAAAATAATATCAGAATAAAAATAATCGTATGCTCCCATGGAAATCACTTCCTCCATGATTTTCAACTCTCAATTCCCAATTCCAAACATCTTATGTTCCCTTCCCTTCCTTACTAATATGCATCGGGTCACCACTATACCACCCCAACTCTCACAAGGTCTAACATCTCATGTTGACAGCAGATAAAACCACATATCTCACCATCTAATTATAAACAAATAGAGTAAAACATGGATGAAAAAAAACATCTATGAGAAATAAAATGTCAAGAAAAAATACTAAACATGAAATAATATAAATCTATATGAACACATATCATCAAAATTAATAATTATTTTACATAGTTTTGAAATTATGTTCTAGTGAAAGGGACACTGGGGGCAGTAGAGGCAGCATTGGGGGTAGAAGCGACATCGATGGGGGCATTAGTAGCAGCAGTGGTGATGAAAGAAGCGACATAAATGGGGGCCGAGGCAGCAGGGGTGAGAGAGGAAGTGGCACATGTTGCAGAGGAAGGGGTAGCGGAGAACTCAAGAGTAGAGTTGGTGGTAGGGGCCATGGGGGTAGTGGAAAGGGTGGAGGTGGAGGAGGAAGAGGTTGTGGTCGAGGCGAAAGAGGCAGAGGTAACGACGGGGATAACAGAGTCGGGGAAAGTGCATGCGGAGCCAATGAAAAAGTATTGGAGGCGGAGGCGGAAGTGAGGGATGTGGAGGCGGAGGCGGCGACATTGAAGGAGGCGGAGGAAGCAGAAGAAAATCTCGACATCCATGAAATGTTGAGGTTAGAGCAGGAAATAAATCTATTAGGTTTCCATTTATAAAAATGTGAATGACTATTATCATCTCATTTTGAAAAGTTTGGATAAAGGTTGTTTTTATCAGTGCTAAATTATAAAGCGCTAATACAATTTACTTTTATCAACACTAAAAAATGTTATGATAAAAGTCAGTTTAATAAGCGCTAAAAATATAGCACTGATAAAGGTCATTTTTATCAGCATTTTATAGCACTTGAAAAAGTTATTTTTTCAGCGCTAAAAAAACTGATAAAGACCTAATATTAATAAGTTATTTATAATTATAAATATATAGTTATTAAAATAATTTTGAAATACTAATGAAATAACTATATATACATATATTATAATTATATATTTAATAAATATATATTTTAAATATAGTCATAAATATAAATAAATTTTTATACATATTTTAACATTTATGAAATTAAAAAAAAATATTATTTATATATAGTCATAAATATAAATATATATATATATACTTATGAAACTAAAATAAATATATTAATTATATATATTTTATAATATCATAATTATTTAAATAAATAAATATTAATATTTAAATAACTATAAAATTATAATACATATATTTATTAAAAATGTGTTTTTTATATTTATAATTATAATTATAAATAAATAAATATTTATTTATGGATATAATTATAAATACATAAATATATTTATTTATTTATGACTATATAATTAAGATATTTATTTTAATTTCAAAAGTATTTAAATATATACATATATATTTATATTTATATTTATATTTATGACTATAAATAAATAAATAAAAATATATTTATAATTATAATTATAAATATAATAAATACATTTATTATAATTTTATATTTATTTCCATATATATATATATTAAATATATTTAACTTGATTTTAAGTATTTATTAGATCATAATATCTTTATGGGAACATGAATGAATTGTATGTACCGAGTAAATTATACATCATAAAAAATGAGTCATCAGATATATTGACAATATGAAGAGTAAAGAGTGTGTATTTTATAAATGAACATTCATAATGAATACATAACATATTAACTTCAATTATATTCGTGCATCAATTGACCAAATTCCTTGGAAACATATATTTATTTAAATATATATATATATGTATAATGATAAATATACTTATACTTATTTAAAAAGTATTTATATATAATTATAAATATGTAATTATAAATATATAAATAAAATAAATAGAATAAATAGAATAAATATATTTTATATTTAATGAAATTTATTATATATATATTTGAATTATTAAAAAATATATATTAATTATAAACATGCATTATTTATTTAATTTATACTAATAAAAAATATTTTTGAATATAAATATAATAAATTTATATAAAATAATAATATTTTTTATTAAAAACTTTAATTAGCACAAAAAATAATGCTTATAAATATACATTTTATCAGTGCTAAAAAACACCGATGAAGGGTAAATTTATCAGTTCTTTTCACTAGTGATGATAATGACCCCTTTTTCTAGCGATTTCTACACTGCATTGATAAATCCTGACAAATCCCTTTCCTAGATCTGTGGAATTAATTGTAAATATAGTACAAGAAACACTCTAAAATTCTATCAATCCCATAAACTATCTATTAATTTGTAAATAATACAAACGGTGAACTATAAAATGTAATAATTTACACCAATCATTGCATCTTATCAAATATTTTCACAAGTTTTTTATCACGAACACTGAGAAGAAGATGAAAGACTCCTTCCTCAAAAGAAATCAACATATTGCACATATCACTTGGTGGTCTGAATGATATCATCGAAGAGAAGATAGAAAAAAGATATAATAATAAATTCATCCAAGAACATTATAGTGCCACAACATGATGTAATACTCCATTACACATCCAGGTATCACAGCGATTTATACAGCTATCAAATAACCATCCTTGGATATGAAATGTTTTTATATATTGATAGAGAGTTTTAAACAAATCTCAAGACATTATTAATCTTGTAATGAATAGTTAAATATTTATAATAATCATTTTACATTTAAATGATTATCCTTTGGCATTGAAACTCCTCCAATCATCTTTTTATTAAGATTTTACTAACAACGATTTCTATAAAAGAATGAAGGAGTTAAAACCAAGGATTATAATATAGTATGATAAAACCCATACATATCTGCAGCAGCATTGTGTCACACACTATTCTATGGTAAACATAAGTCCAGAAAATGGTGTGATCTAAACCATTTCACCACGGTCGGCCTTTTAGTGCATATATCCAACAATATATCACCTGCATGAAAATCCTCATAGTATATGTTTTCTTTCAAATTATGTTGCATAATATTAAAAAAATTTCATGAAACCATATACTAAAATCCTTTTAGATATTGAAAAAACTATATTTGGATAGGATCTTTTTCATTTTCACCATATGTTACATTGTTCATAATAACCTTTTAAATTCCATGTATAACATATTTTAGATATCCTCTTAAACATTTTGGGGGTAGATCTCAAAGTTTTAAAATAAATGACCCCCATAAACATGACCATAATGTGTGACCTTAAAATTATGAAATCTAAATAAATTTAATCAAAGGGAAACATCAATAAAGAATCAATGCCACTCGATATATAAAGGGATATAGTGTGATCTCTTAGTAGATAATAACTATATCAATGAATACATCACATGCAATTCATCTAACTAGATGAGAACATAACAGCCCCTCCCAAAAAATATAATATCATCAAATATAATATCAAGGAATACTACTAAACTTCCTAGTGTATATCAATTAAGGGCCTAGATGACATACACATTAAAAAAGTTGATACATACCATATGGGTTTGGCTCTAACCAATTACATGATCAAAAACATATAAAATCACTCCATGATTAGATAAGACTTGGGGTTTCTATAAAAATGGTATTAGAGTTTGAGTGTTACCATTATAGATATCATTCTAACGTTAGGTATGAGGAAATAAAAATATAAAATGTGCAGTCCCAATAAACCAAAAAAATAGTACATGATTGTCCATGTGGTTTATATTTGGGTGGTCAACTAGCACAGAAAATCCATTTTTCACCCCATGAGAATATTTCATATCTCTATAACAAATCTTACTCACGCTAACTACATCATTTCTCCACAACCTTTAATACTCTATGGTAAACATCAATTAGATATAACTCAATTTCATACTCTGACTAGTTACTTTTAATTTTATATCATGAAATATATACAAACTATGTAAAGGATAATAATATGGAGGATGCATTTTTTATAACATTGTGGATTTTATATTCTGAAACCTTATTAATAATAATTAAAAACCATATTTTAGTGTTTGTTTAGACATATTATATGTTCCCATATCAAAAATATATTTTATTCCCTTTTTAGGATTTTTAAAACTCAATACATCATTATATAATTCCTACTACATATTTATATAACCATCTAACAAATCCATCCCACTAAACTCCTTTAGTGGTAACATCAAATGTGACAATATTAATAATTACATTGTCTACATATAGCTCCTACTAAGTACAACACAATCATATTTCTAAAAACAGTTCCATCAAACATTTTCCTTGAGTTCATTTTGGAAACTAATATAAATAATTATATTATATCTTTTCCAACATAATATAAAACTCCTTTAAGATATTAATTATCATTTTCTTTGTTACGATTGATTTAAAATAAACTTTTAAATTATTTCAAAATAATATAATGAAATATCAGACCAATCATGGGGATTATAAATTATTAATACCTTGTTAATCACCCTTAAAATATGTCTACAATCATTTGGTAATGAACAAACACCATCATATATCATAATATTCTCAACTAGGTTCCCTTTTCCTGTTTGCACACCCACTGAATAATTACCTTCTCTCCAAGTGTGGCTGACCAAGATTACTTGTTTTAAAAATATAATACACTTCCTAATAATATAATCCAATTTATCAGGGTATCTACCATTAACCTATAGAAATACAACCAACATGGAAGAAAAAAATTCAACTTTTATGATTTGAATATCATACAGTCTGCACAACATCAAATCGGTGAACAAATCCCTTAACTCCTATTTGATGGAATTTTTAATCCCATAAAAATCACTAATACCCACCAAAACTAAGCCCCTATTATCTCTAAAAATTCTACCACCTCTCATATGCTTTGAAATACATTATCCATCCACATTTATATTGATGCCCATGGAACGATATTTCCAATGAATCCATCTTCGTCGATAATTTCTTCTACATTATAAAGAGAAACAAAACCATAGAGTAATCCATCTAAAAGAAGTGGAAGATAACCCAATTTTATTTAGGGAACCCAATTTTGATACCAGTAGCTTAACACTATCCGGAATGAAATTTTTTTATAGTTTTTTACCTTCTCAGGATTTATTTCGAGCCTCCCAAAGAGACTAGAACACAGTTGACAAACGACTGTCGAGGCCTTCACCTCCACCCTCAACGTATTGGCACTGAGAAACCTATTATTTATGGACTCATTCATTGTGTGACCAAAAACTATGATATTCAGAAAGTGGAAAAAAATTATAGATCCGCATGCCAACATTCTCTGAAAATATAAATGTTCATAAATTATTACCATGGAGATACAAAACATTGACATTTGAAAACTAAAAATATAGTATTTTTGGACATGTTCTCACCCATAGGTATGAATTTATTTCTCAATCTCAGAACTAAAAAGTTTAACTTACTCAAGATATATTTGAACCAATGTTTTGGTGCCCAATTTTCTGTCGATCTTCTACCATGATCCATATTCCTGAAATACATTCCATTAAATAGACATGAATTTAATCATGTAAAGAGAGAGTAGTTTTCCTCTTTGGTCAAGAAAATATTAGTATAATAGTTATTTTTATTGTGATTTAAAATAGATTCAATAATGGTTTTATTCCTAGTGGATTCACTGAAGGAGATTTTCAAAAGAGGGAATCCCAAGAAATATAACTTCTCATCCATCTAGTTGTTCGACTAGAAGTTGATATCACCAAAACCAATAATCCATCGAGCATAATCATCCAAAACCTCTAGGTGGGATAACATGAAGTATGCAAGACTTGTGAGATTATTGGACCATCCCTGCGAATGATTCCAATTTTTTCTATATTTTTTCCTCATAATTTCTTCCCACAATGCGTTCCCAATTATAACATACCACATCATTTTTTCTTGTATAGAATTCATGGATTCCTCAATATTGTGTAGATCAATCCATCTTCCTTGAATTTTCTTATCTAACCATTTTAAAGAGGCCCAATGAAATTTTCAATCCTATTATTCATCCTATTAGAATGAATTCTTGAGATTATCTATCCTTTTTATTTTCCCCTTCGGTGGCTTAATGAAGGAAAAGATACACATTGGCACTAATGTAAGAACACTATTAATGAGATAATATGACCTTAAAATGAGAGGAGTTTATTTTTCTTTTATAATCCTCCATGTTATATGATTGATAATATAATAAAATGAATATTTCTAGATGCATTCATTAGATAATAGAGCTCCTAGATATTCCATATGATGTTCCCACCTCTTTCGGCCCAATTATTCATGAATCACGATGCCTCTTCTCCTTGAACACTTGATAGAAATAAAAAAACTTATATTACTTTCACTGATACACTAACCACTCAATCATATATATATTTCCATGATAATGATGAAATTTTTGATTGAATTTTTTCTTTATTTTATAAAAAATAACATATCATCAACATAAATTATATGGGATATCATTCCACTCCCAATAATTTTCTAAAAATATAATGTTATCCCATCATTCAATCCTTCTTTTATATTTCTTGAGAGAGATTCCTAAACTAAGATAAAAATTCAAGGAGATAGTGGGTGTCTTTGTCTTACAGCTTGTATAGATTTAAAGAATCAAAATCTCCTTCCCATAAATAATATCATGATCTATAGATAGGTATTAAATCTAAATGAGACATCATAGAACCAATCATTGAAACCAAATTTCCTCAAGAACCTAAAAATAAAACTCTACTCCAATCTATTTTAAACATTATACATATCTACCTTAATCATGACATTTGATCCAATAGAACTTTTATTCAAGTCCTCCACTAAATATTTTTACATTCTGATGGCCCCTTGAATGTTCCTTCCTTATATAAATCTATGTTGTTAATATGATATAAGCCTTGTAATAACACCACTTATCCTTTTTTGATCTGGTTGGAAATAATTTTGTAGATGAAATTGAATAAACAAATTGATCTATATTTATTCAAAGAGGTATGGTCCTTCACTTTTTGAATCATTAACACTCTTCAAGTATAAGTAACTCAGGCAATCACTCCACCTCGGATATAGTCTTTAACGACTTTACATACCTAATTCATAACAATATCCCATGCTGCCACATAAAATGTCCCTGGGAATCCATCAGGACCTGGAGAACTCTCTTTATGCATGCTGAAAATAGTGATTTTGATTTCTTCCTCCTCATATGGGGATTTTATTGTTGATTCAATATGTTTTCCTTATGACTTTTCTATTCATTCATGTTTTGAAAATCACACAAAATTTATATCAAGGAAAAGTTTATATTCCATACCCATGTAAATTGTACCTTTCCTTGTTTTCATTATTCATGTCCTATTTTCTCTTAACATAACTCATTTTATTTCTAAGTATAAAATTAGGTTTCGTATCCAATACCTCGGAATCTTATAAATACATAGATATAGAACATTCTTTTTTCAGGATCTGAATTTAGGTTCTGAAATCTTTGAATTCAGACTCTGAACATTCTGATATTAGACTCTGAGTTCATTGAATTCAGACTCTGAACATTCTGATTTTAGACTTCAAATTCTTTAAATTCAGACTCCAAATTTTCTTATATCAGTCTCTGAATTCTCTGAATTCAGATTCCAAACTTTCCGAGTTTAGACTCTGAGTTCTCTAAATTCAGATTCTGATCTTTTTGAGCTCAAACTCTGAATTCTTATGAATTCAGTCTCCAAATTTTCCAGATTCAGACTCCTTATTCTTATGAATTCATACTCAGAATTTCCTAGACATTCAGATATCAAAATTCTATAGAATTCACTTTCCGAATTCTTTTGAAGACATAATCCAAATATTCATGTATTATAGACACGAAATGGTTCTATGGTTAGACTCTAAACATTTATTTTTTTCTTAGACTCCGATAATTGATTTTGGTTGATCAACCATATTATTCTTACACTTGTTTTAGTTATGAAACAATGTATTGAATTCAATTATTATCTAACAGTTGTTTGAGTGACACGCGTATAGGTCCCTCCGAAATTCATGCAAAAAAACATCCATTGGAGGTTGGAGATGACCGTTGAAGTTGCTCCTATAAATAGGATCTCATTTAAATTATCTCAAAAACACATTGATCAATCTAGATATCACATGGTGTTGAAATTATTTCTAGAAAAGATACTTTCATTCTTTATGAATACTATACATATTGTTCAGAATTGCTTCGTGCAACACTAAATGTTTCTGAGAACATTCGAGGGCTTCCAGGGATAGGAATACAGAGGTTCGGAATACCTTGTAGTTCAAGGGCTTTTAGGGATAGAAAGTTAGTATTCGATATTCGTATCGAGGTCTTACCCTAGTGTGGGTAATATATACTTTAAATCAAGGGACCGTTATCCATGGATGATGGATACCCTTCTCTTTTGGTTGAAATATTAACTACTTGTTACTTGTGTTGTTTCAAGTTTGTTTTTCTGCTTCATTTTGGTTGTAAAGGAAAGTATAACTATCTTATACTTGTTTTATAGTTGTATACTCTCATTAGTATGATTATATATGCTTTAAGGTATAATATTTTTCATTGTAAACATTTCTTAAGTTTCATTTCTGGAACCACATTTTCGGAATTAAATTCTTCGAATCACATTTCCATAATCAAGGAAGTCTGTAGATCTTAGAGGTCTTGTGAATTACCTTGATTAACTTTTTTAAACATTACTATAATTAAAAGTAGCAAATGAATATTTTAATGTATACAATTCCCCCTATTGTATATTAAGCATCTACATTCATCATTTCGATCCTACAATTGGTATCAAAGGAGGAATCTAAAATACTTATATTCACATATAAGTTGTCTTGCTCATATTTTTCATTGTCTTATATTTTCCTTGATTATAATATTTTTATCCTTGTTTATGAACATTAATTACTAACAAGAATGTGTTGAATGATATTATCTTTAAGATGATAGGAATTAATATTGGTTCAATTAACATTCTTAATACTACTAGACCACCTATTTTTGATAGGAATTATTATGAATATTGGAGAGATCGTATGAAGACTTTTGATATTAACACTTGAGTGGAAAACATTGTTATGTATACTGGAGACTACAGGATTCCTGATAGGGAAGGCAGAATATTTACTGATCAAGAGAAGTCATAATATCAACAAAACTACAAGGTACATAGTACTTTGTTGTGTTCCATGAACAGGAATACATATGGCCTGATTTTATCTTGTGAAGTAGCAAATTTTAATTGGAAGTAGATTTATGTTACTCATTTTGGTACTTCCAATGTTATTGAAACTAGAAGAGCTATGCTTAGAGCATAGTATAATGTTTTTTAATTCGTTATGTAGAACCCATATGTAAGGTACAACAAATATTTTTGACTATTTTCAACAGCATAGAATCTATGGGTGAGAATGGTTTAGATGATTAAGCTCTTATCTACAATATTATGGACATCATGCCTACTGAGTGGGAATCGGAGAGAACAGCTATAGATGAGAATAGGAAAGTCTCACATATTAATCTTGGTGATATTTTTTGAACACTCCTTCAACATGATATTATAATGATGAGAGATGATGACAATGTTAAGAAGAATAATGGTAATGGAAGTATTTATTTTACAACTACTTCTAATCATATGAATTTGATAACTCTTGAGAGAGTTACGAGATCTAAATATAAGAGGGTTACTATTTTATCTTAATCAAGTGAAAGTGATAATTCTTATAATGAACTAGCTAATCTTTCTCAAAGGATGAAAAATATAGTTGGGAAGAATGATTTTCAGTATATATAAAAGATGAAATAACCAAAGGACAAGAAAGACTTGTAATTAACTTGTTATCAATGAAAAAGAGTTGCACATATAAGGCCTTATTGTCTTAGTCTTAAGAGATAATATAGAAAGGAAAACAATTCTGAAAGAAATATAAATAATTAATACAAATCTAAAGATAAGAAATTTTTGAAAGCAAATGACACCTAGAGTGAAACTAGTGGAGACTCTTATGAAGAATCATCATAATACGAATCTTATGGATAGAAGAATCTTGGTCTAATAGCCAGACTGCGTATTTAAAATCATTGTTTAATTGCTAAGGTACACAATGCTGAATCTATGAACAATGTATCCTTTAATGCTAATTATTGTGATAGTAAGTATAATGAATCCTCAGATGAAGAATCTTCTTCTGATGAGGAAAATACTTTACCTACATATGAATACGTTTGTAGGTTTTCTACGCTTTTTAGAATGGAAATTGTAATGTCGAGAAAAAGCATGATAAGGAAAATTGAAGAATTTCTATTCTTAGTAAGGAAATATCAAATCATTCAAAGGATATTCATAAGAAAACACTCGATTTTTAAAGTATTTCAAAAAACCATGAGGAAGTTAATTCTGAGAAGGAAAAACTCTATAAAGATCTAGAAAAAGTAATTTCTAAGAAAAATGTTTTCGAACCTAACTCTAGTGCTAAAAATGATGTTATTAAGGTCAATAACTATGTTATTAGACTAATGTCAGAAATATTTTCCTTGAGGAAGTGTTTGTAAAACATTATCTTAGGTAAGGAAAATTTTGATAATATTTATTCTCAAATTCGACCTCTAAGGAATAATTCTGTTATGGGTTATACTAGTCCAAAACCGATTTTTAGTAACAATTAGTTGGTTCCTCAAAGTGCTCTATTCTGCACTATGTGTCAGTGTGGTGTTCAATAAGAAAAAAACTATTCCATAAAAAAACCAAGTATTTAGGTTTTCATAAAGCTAATTTTTCTAAGAAAAAGTGGATTCTAAAAAAATTTATTTTTGATGTTTCCAGATCCAAGAAGGTTTTGGTTCCGAAGGTCTAAATCTCATATTTTCAAGAAAATAATGAAACTGCCTACAACACTACTTGGTACCTGGATAGTGGATGTTTCTGGAACATGACTGGTAACAAAAACATTGTTGAAAAGATTATCAAGATGAAAGGAAGGAAAGTAACTTTTAAAGAAAATGCTAACTTGGAAATTATTGGTATAGGTAACATTATTCTTCTTGGAAGAACTTTTATTTCAAATGTTATATTTTTTCAGGACATAAGAATAACTTCATTACCATAATTCAATTATGTGATGAAGGTTAAATTTTGAATTTTAGGAATGACAAGTGCTTAGTACAAAATTCCAAGGAAGAGTTTATTCTTTCTACTAATAGGAAAGAGAATGTCTACACACTAAACCGAGAAAACCATAGGAGCCAAGAACTACCTTGCCTGAGTGCAATGTAAGATCATTCTTGGTTGTGGCGTAAGAGGTTAGGACACTTTAACCTTAGGAACCTATGAAAAAAAATCTATGAAAAGAATAGTTAAGGATCTACCAGAGCTTATATTTGATTCTTCAAAAGTTTTTGATCCTTTTCAATATGGCAAGAAACATAAATAATGTCTTAAATCAATCAGTGATGTATCAACCACTGATGCATTACAGTTTTTGCATATAGATATTTTTTGGTCCAATACAAATAAAAAGCATTGGAGACAAATATTATGCATTTTTCTTAGATGATGATTACACTAGATTTAATTGGTTCTATTTTCCAGAAAAGATATCTGAATCTTTTTATTATATCAAAAGTTTTAGAGCCCAAGATAAAAATGAGAATAACCATCCTTTGATTGCTATTCATAGTGATCATAGAGGTGAATTTAAAAATTATTATTTTGAATATTTTTTTATTAGAGAAGTCATTACTCATAACTTCTCAGCACTAAGAACACCTCAAAAAAAGGATGTTTTTGAAAGAAGAAATATAATCTTCAAGAGATAACAAGAAACATGTTGAGTGAATATTTAGTAGCTAAATATTTTTGGGTGAAGCTGTAAGTAATTCTTGCTATACTATAAATCGTGTTTTGATTATACCATTTCTTAATAAAACTCCTTATGAATTATGGAATGGTAGAAAACTTAGACTTTCCTACTTCAAGGTTTTTGGTTTCATGTTTTTCATTCTAAATACTAAAGATAATATACACAAATTAGTACCAAAACCCGATGAAGGGATTTTCCTTGGCTACTCCAGAACTTAAAAGTATTGAATAGTTTTCAACAAAAACACTTGTACTGTTGAAGAGACAATACATGTTAAATTTGAAAAAACTGATCATTTTTTAAACATCTTCAACCTACATCATTGGATGTGTTTTAAAAAACTGATTATCAACCATTTATAGAAGATCCTTCTGATAAGGAAAATGTTCAAGAAGGTATTTTTGAAACATTTACCGCTGAATATTTCCTACATTATGTTGATGAGCAGTTTTTACAAAACCCAAATCAGTTGTTTCTTAAGAATCATCCCAGTGATAGTATCATTGGTGATGTAAATCAACCTATGCAGACTATAAGTTCCTAATTAAATGAATTAGAACATCTAGCATTCCTTTCACAATTAGAAAAAAAATCACTGATGAAGCTTTAGTTGATGATGACCAAATAAAAGGTATCCAAGATTGGATAAATGAATTAGAAAGGAATGAAGTCTGGACCTTAGTTGAAAGACCTAAGGAAACTTCTGTTATTGGAGTAAAATTGGTCTTCAGAAATAAATGCGATGAAAACAGAATCATAGTAAGAAATAAATCTTGATTGGTTGCTAATGGATATAATCAATAAGAAGTAATAGACTATTAAGAAACCTATTCTCCAATATCTAGACTTTATTCTATTCGTATTCAAGTCACCTTTGTAAAATTATTCAATTTAAAACTTTTTTAAATGGATTTGAAATGTGTATTCCTTAATGGTTTAGTTCAATAGAATGTTTTTGTTGAATATCCTCCTGGTTTTGAAGATACAAAATATCCTGAACATGTGTGCAAACATACCAAGTCTTTGCATGGACTTAAGAAAGCCCAAAAATCCAGGTATGATTGACTTACATGATTTTTGCTTCAAAATTATTATGTTAAGGGAAATGCAGATCCAAACATTTTTATAAAGAAAGATATGAAAAATGCTTTGACTATTCAAATTTATGTTGATGACATTATATTTTGTTCAACTCAGCAATCATTAACTGATTCCATTGCGGATCTAATGATATCTGAGTATGAAATGAGTATGATGTGTGAGTTACCAATTTTCCTTGGTTTTAAAATTTCTCAAAAACCAGAAGGTATCTAAATATCCCAATATAAGTATATTAAATATATTCTTAAAATTTATAGATATGACAACACTAATAGTATAAGTACTCCCATTGGTACCTCAAATTCACTTGATCTAGTTGAAGCTGGGAAACAAGAAGATCAAACAACTTTTAGTGGTATGATTGGAAGTTCTACTTTACTTAACATCTAGTCATACTGAATTAAGGTTTTAAGTATGCTTATGTGGAAGATATCAATCAAACCGTAAGGAATATCATTTAATGTCTGTGAAAATAATTTTTTTCTACTTAAATCGAACCATGGATCTAGGACTCTTTTATACATCAAGAAATGATTTTGTTTTAAATAGTTATTCAGATTATGACATTGGTGGATGCACAATGGATAGGAAGAGTACATCCAGAACATGTCATTTTTTAGGAGATTCATTAGTTTCTTGGTCCGGAAAAAAGTAACACTCAGTAGCACTTTCCACTGCTGAAGATGAATATGTATCAGCTAGAAGTTGTTGTGCTCAAGTGTTGTGGATGAAACACACACTCATAGACTATGGTAAGTTTTAACAAAACACAAATTTTGTGTGATAATACTAATTCCATTGCCTTAATTAAAATCCATGCACATCACTCTCATTTAAAACACATATATATTAGGCATCACTTTCTTAGGAATCACACACAAAAAAGAGATATTATTCTTCAATTTATCGGAACAGAAGATCAACATGATAATATTTTCACAAAATATTTACCGTCTGATAGATTTTAATACATTAAACAGAAGTTAGACTTGATAAACATAAAGTAATCTTCCATGAAAAATTCTTATTGAATCATATATATTTACAGTAAGAAACTCCTTTTCAGAGGGGGAGTACATTATTTTGTTAGTACTCTAAATTTTTTTTCATAGTCTAAAATATTTCGTAGTCTAAAATTTTTCGTACTCTAAAAATTTTCATAATCATAAATTTTTCATAGTCTAAAATTTTTCGTAGTCTAAATTTTTCATTATCTAAAATATTTCTTTTTTTAAATTTTTCATACTAAAGATTTTGATACTTAAAATTTTAGTAATGAAGATTTTCATACTTGAAATTTTCTTAATGAATATTTTCTTACTTAAAATTTTCATAATTAATATTTTTGTAAGTGAAATTTCCATAATGATGATTTTTGGACATAAAATTTTCATAATGAAGATATTCGTACATAAAATTTTCTTAATGAAGATTTCAGTAATTGAAATTTTCATAATGATGTATTTCATACAAATTTTTTTTAATAGTGTTATTTGTTTTTAAAATTTTTCAGAATCTAAAGTTATTCAGGATGAATTTTCCTCATTACAAATAATATTCCTAGAAATCATAATGGTATGATATCTTTCCCTATGTTTTCTTAATAATATTTTACATTATGTTCTTTTCATTTGGTTTTAAATTTTTTGGATTCACTTTTCCTCAAATCGGAATGTTTTTCCTAAAAAACCTCAAAAGATAGGAATCTATCAAATTTCCTTCTGCGGAAATTACCTCAACCTTCATATCTTCTCAATATGATTTCAACTTTTGGATCAATTGGGGAAGATGATCCAACACCTCAATCGTATATATAAATGTCTTCCAGATGGTTTTCGCACAACAAAACTCAAGCCTTTGCGTGCTGAAGCTCTTCCCTCCTACATAATCTCATTCCGAACATCTTAGATATTCCTTTCATTCGAATGTCTGTTGAATCCTCAAAAGAAATGTCATCTATAATAGAAATCTCGGATTGGAAGGTATATAGAATTGTTGGTTCATCAAAATTTCTACACTAAGTATGATTAGATTATCTCTATGATTATAAAGCTGAATGGGTGGGAGAGTGTTTTCATTTTGAAACCTAAATCATAGGATCCAGTGTATCTGGAGTTATTGATTCAAATCTATGAGATAGTAACTCTATTTAAGGATGAAGGAAAGAGAAAATTTTCTTTTATGTATTTTGGGAAGACATATTCACTTTAATATATCAAGGATTCTAGTTTAATTGGAATCCCTTATGATGGAGAAGCATATATCTACTCACATGATCTCTTTGATGATCAAGGATGTTTCATTAAAGAAAGAGCCATTTATTCCCTTGGTCTTTCACAGGTAAAGACTCCAATGATTATTCACCTATCAACAAATTTTCGGATTCTTGAATTGTGGGTTCATGGATACATCGTTCCGAGAAAATGTGATTAAGACACATTAAAGAAGAGTGAAATTTACATTTTGGATTTCTTGGTAATCATAAGAAAGATCAACTTGGTTATGTATATCCAAGTTACGATTGAGAATATAATGAATAAGAATATGAAGGCTCAGATTATTATGTATCCAAACATTTTTTCAAAGATTATTGTTTAGTGTTTAAATCCTATAAAATTCCGTAAAAATATAAGTCAAAACATTTCAAAGTAATGTTGTTGAGTGATGACACCATGAGAAGAATGAATGTTGGTTTTTCGAAAAAAAAATATGATGAATTATTTGATTATCATGAAGTGTAAATTGAACCTCTTTCAACCAAACAAGGGGAGGTTGAAACATCTAAAAAGCGTGGAAGGAAGAGGAAGTTAAATGAAGCGGAAGAGAAAGAAAAAACTCTAGCGATCCAAGAAATTCAATCTACACCCTCAAAGCCAAAGAAACAAAATGCATATCCTGATGAAGATGTGGCCAAGTGGAGAGAAGTTAAAATGAACTGGAAAGAATAGGAGCCTATGTTTTTACTAGATCCTACCGATGAAAAATATTTTAAGTAAAATATAGCCAAAAATATTGAGAGGCAAGAGAAAGAGATGAAGTAGAAGAAAAAAATATCTGATGTAGAAATAATCCAATCACTTCTAAAGGCTACTAAGAAAGAATATGAGAATATTCCGGTACCAGAATCCATCAAAATAGAACATTTACCAGAGAATCTAGAAAAAAAGTTTGTGACTTGGGAAAAATTCTATGAAAAAGAAGTAGAATAAAAACAAGTGCAAGAATAAGAAGAAGACATTGTTGAATCTGAAGACCTTATAAAGCAAGTTGACGATTTTCATGAGAAGGAAAGTACTTCTGAAAAATTATCATTCTGAATATCCCAAGATGAGTTGTCAAAACTTGCTACCCCAAGGAATGATGAAGATAAGGGTGAATAATAAGTAAATAAATTGTATGAAGAAGAAATCTACAACCATTATTTCATTCAGCCGAAGGATATTGAGGCAAGATCTGTGAAAGAAAAGTTAGATGAAGATAAAATCATCCAATTATCTGATAGTAAACAAAAATCACCCTTGCAAGAAGAAGTATTTCTGAAAGTAGATAAGGGAAAAAATTTGGTAGTTGATACGCCTAGAAAATCAATGGTGAAGAAGTAATAATTGGGTGCTTTAACAAAGAGGAAAACTGTTAATATTGAAAAAGAATCCACACAAATAAAAATATCTGATTCAGAATCATCCTCTCATGGAAATGACTTTTTTGTCCAATCATTGAAAAAGCTTGTTGGAACTATACCTTTATTTCCAATCGTAGAATCCAGATGAAAAATGCTTCAGTACACCTTAAATCAAAAATCAGATTCAGTATACATGGTGATGGATAAGTGCAACATGCTTGTGGCCAATTTGACATCCTTTTTTCATAAACTACAAATCCCAGAAAAGATCCTGTAAGAAGATGACCATCTGGTCAAAGAAAAATGTGGAAGACATGAGAATTATTGATGAGTTTTAGGAAAATTTCAATGATTATTTTGAAACCAAATACAGTAAGTTCAAATATCTTACTATGCCTTTAAAAGAGAGGCGCTCTCTTAAAGAAAATACTCAGTAGAAAGAAGTAATGTATTTGAATGGGAATTTATATTCAATTTATCAAATTTGTAAGAGATAAAGAGATCTTAGAATTGAGATAAAAGAAAATCTTGTTAAGAAGGAAGAAGCTCTGAAGGCTCAGGAAGATGTTCATAAGGCTCAAAAAGAAAAACACAACGCCTTAGAGAAAATAATAGAGGACCACGATTAGCTTCTCAAACATGAATAGTAGGATCACAAGGAATTAAAAAAGCCGAAGGCTATTGTGAGTAACATGATGCTGAAGGAAAAAGAAGGATAATTTTCTTCTATTCCGTTATTTTGTTGTATTCCTTACTTGTATAAATTACTAATCTTTTAGGTACCAAATTTCCTTTCCATTCCCTGTATTCCTTTTTCAAAATCGCAAAGGGGGATAATGAAATGTTAAAAGTAATACCTAGTAAAAATTTCACTAAGTGAGGGTGAGTTCATCTAAGGGGTAGTTCTTTTCCTAGATGATTTTGTATGCAATAAAATTCTAAGTCTCAATCAGGAAATAATGAATACAATCCTATGTTTTTCTAAAGCCTAAGGGGGAGTTAGTCGTATTCATCATTACCCATGTGTTATGGGAGATAAGATTTATTTTCAAAGTCCAAGAAAATATTTTCAAATTCCTTATATTATTTTTTGTAAGAATGTTTTTGATTTCCAAAAGGGGGAGATTGTTGAATCAATAAGTTTTTCTTATGAATTTTTCTTTCCTTTATGTTTTGAAAATAAAAAACACATTTTCTCAAAGAAAAATTTATTTTTCTTCCCCAAGGAAATTTTTTCTTTACCATGTTTTTATTATTCATATCATATTTCTATAAACATAACTCATTTTATTAATATGTATAAAATTAGGTATCATATAAAAAACCTCCTAATATTATAAATACTTAGATATATAGAATTCTATTTTTAGGATCCAAATTCAAGTTCTGAATTCTCTGAATTCAGACTCTTAGATATTTATATTCAGACTCTGAGTTCTCTGAATTCAGACTCTGAACATTCTGAGTCTAGACTTTGAATTCTATGAATCTAGACTCCAATATTCATGGGATTAGAATCCAAAATCTCTGAATTTAGAATCCAAACTTTTTGAGTTAAAACTCCGAGTTCACTGAATTTGGACTCTAGACATTATGAATTTAGATTCCAAATTCTTATGAATTCAGACTCTGAATTCTCTGAATTAAGACTCCAAATTCTTATGAATTCAGACTCCATATTTCCTTGAAATTCAGACTCTATATTTATATATAATTATGGTTCCTAATTCTTTTGAATACAGAATCCGAATATTCATGTATTATAGACACTGAATGGTTTTTTTGGTTAGACTCCGAACTATTATTTTATCCTTAGACTCAGATAATTGATTTTTGTTGAGAGATTATATTTTTATTACACTTGTTTTAGTCAGAAAATGATGTTGTGCATTTAGTTATTAACTAACAGTTGTCTGAGTGGCATGTGTACATGTCCCTTCGAAATTCAAGGAAAATTTTGATCATTGAATGAGGGAGAGGACTGTTCAAGTTGGGCCTATAAATAGAAGATCATTTGAATGAGATCAAAACCACATTGATCAACATAGAGATTACATGTTGTTGAAGTGATTTCTAGAGATAGATACTTTCATTCTTTGTGCGTACTTAACATATTGTTCATAATTTTTATCATGTGACACTAAATGTTGCTGAGTACAGTCGATGACTTCTGGGGATAGGAAGATACAGGTGCCGACTACCTTGCAGTTCAAGTGCTTGTGGGGATAGAAAGACAGACTCCAATAATTGTATCGAGGGCTTTCCCCGGTGTGGGTAAGATAGAATTTATGGAAATTATAAATCAAGGGACCTTTTTCTAAGGTTTCTAGATACCCTCCTCTTTGGGTTAGATTATTTACTACTTGTTACTTGTGTTCTTTCAAGTTTTTTTCTACTACATTTTGGTTGTAAAAGAAATTATAACTATCATATACATTCTTATACTTGTATACTCTGAATAGTATGATTCTATATGCTTTATGGTATAATATTTTTCATTGTAAAATTTTCATAAGTTTCATTTTTGGAACCACATTTCTAGAATTACATTCTCAGAATCACATTTCCATAATAATCAAGTCTAGATAACTTAGAGTTATTGTGAATTACTTTATTTAACTTTGTTAAACATTAATATCTTGAAAAGTTCCAAAGGAATTTTATAAAGTTTACAATTCAACACCCTCTTGTATATTGAGAATCTAAATTCATCATTTCTATCCAACATTTAATACCCCATTCTCTTGATTTTTCAATTCATGAATGAATCTTCTTCATCTACTCTGATTTTACCAACACCCCTGCTCATATTTGGTTCACCCATAAGGTTATAAAAATGTGTAAAGTCTTTATACTCGATTATTTGAAAATATGAAATGAAAAAAACATCTTCTATAATTAAATTAATATTTATTATCGATTTCCACACCTTTATACAATCACTAAAATAAGTTGTGTTACGGTCTCACTCTCTATGATATACTACTCATGACCTATCTCTACAAATCCTCTCAATCTCCAATTCCATTCAACTAACACATCTTGTCTCTCTGATAACATGATAAAAAGGTCATAATCCCACCATAACTGAAGGTTATCCTCTATATTTTCATTTTCATATTTATTAATATATATACTAACATCCCCTCATTCCTATTGTTACACCAAATTTGTACATCATTTTTCAGGTTTTTCAACTATTTAATCAGCCCATGCTAAGGAGAAATCTTCTCTAGTTGATTATAGGATAGCTATACCATCTTCATGAAGCCATCAAGATGATTCTAGTTACTAGAATAATGGAAATTTTTAACCCTCATTTTCTCCTTTAAACACACCATAAAGGGGTATGATCTGATAATGACCTAGTGATATGGGTTACAGAAGACAATGTAAAGGAATCCAACAACTGTAGATTCCTGAGGAACCAATCATGTCTAATCCAAACTCCTCTATTTTCTCTTCTATTATTGTACCACATGTATGTTCTTCTAAATAATACCATATTAATGAGTCCTTTTGATACCATGAAATAAATTAATTCCTACACAGATTTATTGGGTTGCACCATTTATCTTCATTTCTTGGATGACACAACAATTGTGATGAAATCTACCTTGATGAACCATGATATAAAACTTTGTTGAAACAATGATAAATTCTACAATAACCCCACCCTACCAGTAGCATCACATCACACATAAACAATAGAAAAGAGAAAAAAACCATTACCCCTATATGATATCATGGTGGTGATGTGTTATGTGGAAGACTCAAACATATATTCAGAAATATCCTTTATCTAAAAGATCCATATGTGGCTATTTCTAGTACCAACATTCAGAAAATATAGAAAACCAATACTTCAATCAGATGATGAAATATAATCAAAATGTTGATTGGGTTCTAGAAACATGACTAAGGAAGCCTGATTATGGCGAGACTGATTAGTGAGGTTGGTAGTCTTCATCATCCCTCCTTAACCCCTTAGCTACCATAGGATAATAGAGGCTATTAAGAAAAGAAAGAACCGAACCCATGGCCTATAGATCCAACATTTGATGTTGGGATTAGTTAAGATGCTCTTATCATGGATCATGTATTACACCCACTATCAGATGTTGGGGAAACCAGATTCAATTTACCATCTTTCCTTCCACCTTTAGAAGCTCATCCCTTCAATGAGACTTCATCTTATTCTATCACTAAAAACTGGTTGTAATCAGAAGCCTTCAAAATATTAGAAATCAATTACCTACCCTCTAAAAAAAGTGATACAATCAAGAGTCTCTCTGATGAGTTTCAAGAAGAATGTAACATTTTTACCACCCCCTTCATAATTTTGTTTTTGCAAAAAAACTCAGATGGACCTGACCATGGAAACATGCTGGGTTTGTTAAGGTTGAAGTATGAAAGCTTTTGATACGACTAACCGAGAACCTGAATAAATGTATGAGTGGGTGAATCACGAATATTGTGTGTCTTTGGATCTATGAGTTTTTATATATCTTTTCTGGTTTTTTTTAAAAATATATAGGTTATTTTTTTTCTAAAATGAGTGTGACAGGCGGTAGTGGGTCTACTTTTTTTCATCCAGAATAAAAAAATACTATTTGAAATATAAATTTAATAAATATAAAATAATTATTTTGTTTTTTTGTTTATATATTTATAAATAAAACAAAAATTTTCCGATGAATTTATCTTATATTTAATAACGTGCATTACTATCATTATAACAGTATGGATTCTAAAAAAACCCTCAACCATGGCTCCCTTTTATAAGAGGTCTTTCCTTGGAAATCATTATGTAATTCAGATTTGTGATTTAGGTTCTTCCATCCCTGCAGAGAACATTCTGCGTTTTTGATGTGGTATTCAGAAATATTTCTAGTACGTGGATTTTAATGACTATAAAATATAAACTATATGACCAATATAAACGAAACATAAAACATGGATTAATCATATACACAATAACTGAAAATAAAAAGAATTTTGTAACAACTGTGGATGAAAAATACTTTTTACGCTTTCAAAGCCACCTACATGAAATTTAAAAATGTTTCATGTTTGTGACTTTGAATGCCTAAAAAATTTAAACTATAAGACCAATATAAATGAAAATTAAAACACGGATTAAACATATAAAAAATAGACTAAAATAAAAACAATTTATTAAAAAATGTTGATGAAAAATAATTTATAATCATTCAAAACTACCAACATGAATCTTAAAAAAATTTCATGTATGTGACGTTGAATGCTTATAAAATATAAACCATAAGACCAATATTAATGAAAATTAGAACATGAATCAAAAATATAATAAATAGTTTAAAATAAAAAGAATTTCGTGACTAAGAGAGGATGATATGGTGGGAAATTCTCTCTCTAAGAATGATTATTAGGGTTCTTCGTGACCCTGGATCATCCATCCTACAAATGTTATGTCAATTCATTCATTGCCATCTTTGGTTCTAAGTTATCCAATTCATCTTCCGACTCCGATCTATGACAGAGGGTGAATTCCAGATCTATGTTTTCTCGGTTCAAATCCCCACCGGAGGTCGGTGCGTGGTTATCTATCCATATAACTTGGCGCGGTATACTGTTGTGGGGATACACATTGCTTTTGCGGGTTCCCTGTTTCTTAGTTCAGAGTTGTTCTATAGTTTTTGTTCCAGCTAGCCAGGCCATTTGGTTGCCGAACTACCATTGGTTTCTTCACCCTTGTAGTTCGACTCTTGTGAGAAGGCCATTTGGGGTTCTGTCCAAAGTGATTTCTCCCTGTGAGGTTTCCTTGTCATCAATGGTTCATCTGGTTGGTGTGTTGCAATAATATATGACCATGATCCTTTGTTTTATGGTGGGTGCTACTAAATAATTTATGGGTCAGGTCCAGTTTGACTCATAAGGTCTTGTTACATGAAGAGTCGATCTAGTGAGCCTAAATTCTTGCATTTTATCATCCAATTCTAGTGGTGTTAAAATTGTGGATCTTCATTGGGAAGCCGAGCAGTCATTTTTGATCGACAAGAGCTCGTATTTCCCTCTCATTCGTCGGAAGGGTAGTGTTTCACACATCAAGGATGATGTGTCTGTGGCCGCAGAGCATTTCAATCTAGCTGAATACTCAATTATTTCTCGTCTTATTCTTCATAGGGGTGCTTCTACAATGAAAATTGAAGATTTATCTATGGGACTCCCAACAATATGGGGGTTCTCATCCTGGAAGTGTATTACATTGGGGCGTGGCATTTTTCATATGATCTTATCCTCTGATGAGCTAAAGATGTGGACATGGGGTTTTGGATCAATTTTTCTAAAAAAGGTATTATTCATATCCGTGAATGGGATATGAAATTTAATTCTCTTGAAGTTGTTCAATATTTTGTCCAACAATGGGTAAGGGTTTATGGTATTAACAAGATTTTACAGAATCCTATGATTCTATATGCTATATCATTGTTAATTGGTGTTTCGATCAAAATTGACAATGAAATAGAGATGGCATGATTTTCACACTATCCCCACTTTTTAGTTGAATTTGATTTGAATTCCACTTTTTTGGATTGTGTTCTACGGTCTACAGATCATGATGATATTGATTTTCAAATTGTATATGGAAAAATTAAAAAATTTTGTTCTGAATGTAAGATAATTGGGCAGAACATTTTGATTTGTGGGAAATATGTTGTCTGGTATTTTTTATCCCTTCATGGGCATACTTTGAAGATGTGTTTGAAAAAAAACCACTCATACCAGTGAACCAGAATCAAATTATGGTATTGGGGATGGATTTATTGTACAAAGATAGGTGGAGGATGATTTTACTCTAATGATGGAGACTCCTGGAAATGTCAGTGAGGGGGCCGTAGGAACCTATGGACAGGTGCAAGGTGAAACTTGGAGAGTGGAGGAAGAGGGAACATCTATTCTAGACACTCAAAGCACTGATAAAAAGAAATTGTGGCCAGAGATTGTTTCTAGGGTGTATAATGTAGAGGAGGTACGTTTAGATCAAGTTGATGCAAAATCTACTGAGATTGTTAGCAGACAATTGGATGATAAGCATCCATCACCTGTTATGGATAGAATGGAGTTGATTGAGCATGATACTAGGGTGAAAGATGAGGCAGTTAAAGGTTCAGGTGTCACTAATGAATCTAGGGAGAAGCCCCTCACTTTATTTTAGGGGGATTGTCTGCAAATGAAAACATTGAAGCACGAGAGACATCTAAAAAATCATGGATGAGAAAGCTGTAGGGATGACTGGCATGGGCTTGTTGATTCTACTGGGACTTCTTCAACGGATCTCACTCTAGAAGAGATTAATCCCAAGGAAATGTACTATGTGCTTTTCAGTCATAAGAATTCATAGTTAGAATGGGAATCTATTGATGATATCTCTGATCAGGATTATGGGGATGACCCTAGTTCTACCCATTTGTAGTTTTCCTTTCTTCGTGAGGACATTTCCTTTGTTGTCCATGTCCTATCACCTTCTCATGCTTTGTCTGTTATTTTTATATAAAATTTTTGTAGGGGAATGTTCGCCTACCTCCTGGACCTTTCTAGTAAAAAGAATTCTGTAAAAATGTCGATGAAAAATAATATATAAGCTTTCAAAACAACCTACATGAAACTTAGAAATGTTTCATGTATGTGACATTGAAAGACTATAAAATTTAAACTAGAAGTCAAATATAAATGAAACATAGAACATAGGTTAAGTATATATGAAATAGTTAATAATTAATTAGTTAATTAGTAATATAAATATAAATTATATAATTATTAATTATATAATAAATAATTAGTTTATTCGTAATATAATTACTAATTAATAATTATTAATTATATAAATAATTAGTTAATTTGTAATATCATTATTAATTATATAATATTTAATTACTAATATAATTGTTTGTAATATAATTATTAATTATATAATTATTAATTATTTAATAATTCATTAGTTAATTAGTAATATAATTGTTACATGTATAATAGTTAATTAGTTAATTAGTATTATAATTATTAATTATAATTATTCATTAAAAATATTAATTAGTAATTATTAAAAAAATAATTATATAATAATTATATAGTTAATTTAGAAAATAATTATTAATTATATAATAACTAATTAGTTAATTTATAATATAATATTTTATTTTTTAGTATATAATTGTTAATTATATATAAATTAGTTTGTTAATTTGTAATATAATTATTAATCGGTACATTATAAAATAATTAATTAGTTAATTATATATATAATTAATAATTTGATATATAGTCATATAATTATTAATTAGTAACATAATTTTTAATTTTAATTTTTAATTTTTAATTTTTATTTATATAATAATTAGTTAGTTAATTAGTAATATAATTCTTAATTAAATAATTATTAATAAATTAATTAGTAATATAACTATTAATTATACAATAATTAATTAGTTAATTAGTAATACAATTATTAATTATAATTATTCATTATAATTAATAATTAATAATTATTAATTATTAATTAGTTAAATATATGATATTTAATTAGTAATATAATTAATAACTATAATTAGAATTTATTAATTAGTAATATAGTTATTAATTACAAATACTAATGAGCTAATTAGTAATATAATTAGAAATTATAATTAGTAATATATTTAATAATTATATAATTAATTATTTGAAGTTATATTCCTAAATAATTAATTATTATATAATTAATAATTACATTCCTAATTAAATAATTAATTATTATATAATTAACTAATTATAAATTATATTACTAATTAAATAAATAATTATTATATAATTATTAATTATAAAATTATTAATTATATAAATAATAATTCTATAATGAATAATTATATAATTAAAAGTAAAAAATAATATTAAAAAGTATATAATTAATTATTATATCATTAATAACTATATTTTTAATTAAATAAATAATTAATATATATTTAATTATTATTAATTAATAATTAATAATTATAATGAATAATTATATTACTAATTAACTAATTAATTATCATATAATTAATAATTATATTAACAATTAACTAATTAATTAATATATAATTAATAATTATATAACCAATTATCTAATTAAATATTATATAATTAATAATTATATTACTATTTTTCTAATTAATTATTAAATAATTAATAATTATATGATTAATAATTATATTACTAATTAAATATTATATAATTAATAAATATATTACTAATTAAATAATTAATTATATAATTACAAATTAATAATTAGCAATTATATTAATAATTAAAAAATTAATTATTATATAATTAATAATTATATAATTATTAAATACATAATTAATAATATTATTTCTAATTAAACAATTAATTATTAACTATTTATTATATATTTAATCCATGTTTTAAGTTTCATTTATCGAAAAAGGACTAGGAGGGAGGCAAACCTGGTCCTACTAAAATTTAAGTTTCATTTATATTCCTCTTATAGTATATATTTTGTAGTATTTCAATGCAACATACTTAAATCATTTTTAAGTTTGAATTTGGTGGTTTGGAAAGCGTATAAATTATTTTCCATTAACATTATTTTTGAAATTATTTTTATTTTTAACTATTTCTTATATTTTCAATCCATTTTTAAATTTTCATTAATACTGGTCTTATAGTTTATATTTTATAGGCTTTCAAATTCACATAATTGAAACATTTTTAAGTTTCACATAGGCTGTTTTGAAAGCTTATAAATTATTTTTCATCAACATTTTTTACAAAATTGTTTTTATTTTCGACTTTTTCTTATATGTCTAATCCAAGTTTTAATTTTCATTTATATTGGTCTTATCGTTTATATTTTATAGGCTTTCAAAGTCACATACATGAATCATTTTTATGTATCATCTAGGTGGCTTTGAAAACTTTTAAATAAATTTTCATCAATATTTTTTACAAAATTAATTTTATTTTTAGCTATTTCATATATGTTTAATTCATGTTTTATGTATATTTTGTATTTGTATTATAGTTTATATTTTATAGTCTTTCATTTAACACAGTTGAAATATTTCTAAATACCACCTCAGAAATGTAGAATTTTTTGTTCAGGAATGGGAGAACCTGAATCCCACATTCGAAATAAAGAATGATTTTCAAGAAAAGACCTCCTATAAAAGGGTGCCCTTGGTGAGGATTTTTGTCAGAATTTAGGCTATTGTAATGGAAGTACTACTATAAATTAAATAAAAGATAAATTCTTATGAAATTTTTTGTTCTATTATATATATATATATATATAAACAAATCCTAAAAATGAAATAAAAAATTTATATACAGTAAATATATATTTAAAATAATATTTTTAAAAAAATTCTGGATTAATGGCGGCATCGCACCTACCGCCTTTCATACACATTTTCCAAAAAAATTGAATCTATATATTTAATTTTCTTTACAGAAAACATATATAAAAATCTGATGGATCTATGTAGGGAGACACAATAGATGGGATGATGGCACCAGATGAAAAAGTGGTCTAACCTTTATAATAATTAACAAGCGCATCAAACACTTTTTTAATATTTGGACCTTCCACTTTAATTTTGAATCATTTTCCTTATCAGGGAAACTAAATATAAGTCTCCATATTTATATTGACCTTCATTCCATAAATTATTCTATGATATTGAGTGATATTCACATTGAATACGAACTGAAAAAATCTGTTTTTTGTTAACATTAAACATCTTTAATTACATATCATGCTTCCACTATCCTATTAGAAACTATATCCTCAACAAAATATCTTTTTAAGATAAAAAACATATTCATGTCCATGAAAGAACCTATATTCTCTTTCGTAAAAATATTTAATAAATAAAATAGTAAATTTATATCATATATTGTATTCTATGTGTTTAGAGGAATATTCTAAAAACAATATTTTATTCCTCAAATTTTTTCATTGTTGAGTGGTGGGATTTCAATCCCACATATTTTAAGAAATATATTAGATAAACCTTCTTATCAGGGTTAAAAATCCTTTTTTCCTTATCTTCCTCTTAAAAATGTTACAATCTAATGAATTATAAACCGTGTGTATTAAATTCATCATCCAATATTGTTCATAATAACTACTTCTTAATAAAAATCTTCCCTTATCACATAAGATAATAATATAAAAAAACATATCTATTACCAGGATTCATAATATATTTAATTATTCCTTTTCTTTTAAACCATGATTTATTAAAATAAAACCTTATTATTTAAATGAAAACAAAAATATCCATCAATCATTTCCTTGATTTTGAATACCTTTATACTCACAAAATTTATAAAGTATAAATTTTTTATCTTATAACATTCAAATCCAAGACTTTATTATATAACATTAATGCCTAATGTGGGATTTCCATGGAGTTTCTAAATCTCTTTTTGGTATTTCCAATAACTCCATATGGAAATAATCCCTTTTCATCCCGACACTGACTTTAGGTTTCAATGACAAAGGCTAACCTTTTGATATATCCAATATTCTTATTTTGACTTCTACCATTACCCTTTGTACTTTATATATAATTATAATCTAGATTTTACATTTCATGCTCATTTATCATCAATAATTTTATAAAATTAGGAAAACACTTCTTGATATATTTCACATTGTCAAAAAATTTGCAATGATGAATAAAAAATGAATTTCATGACTAGAACAAGCCTTAGAGGATACCATTAGTCTCAATAAGTAATTATATTCCCAATAATATTGAGTTCATGAAGAATGAATATACTTACCTTTGGTAAGTATACCTGCTGAGTCTTGCTTTCTTCACCACCTATGCGCTTTTGGTTCTATTTTGGGCGGAGATATACTATCAGGCACGCACTGTACCAACCGATGGGCTGCGACCAAGTTTCTACACGATCAATTTTGTGCTGTATCTCTGATTGCTACCCTTGGCATTCTTCTCTATGGTGGAAGGCTCTTCTTGATGCTGGAGCGGTTTCCTGTTGAATCGAAAGGCCGCCGTAAGAAGTTGCAAGAGGTTGGATATGTCACCACAATATGCTTCACATGCTTTTTGGTGCGATGTATCATGATGTGTTTGAATGCGTTTGATAATGCTGCGTACCTAGATGTTTTGGATCATCCGATATTGAACTTGGCTTATTATGTGCTGGTGGAGATATTGCCTTCCTCTCTGGTTCTTTTCATCCTGAGGAAGCTGCCTCCAAAGCGTGGCATCATGCAATATCACCCTATTCGCTGATGGGAAGGTAAGCTTTTTTGTGTCATGGAATCTATTCTTGTGAGAGAAGGCATGCAGAGTAAAATGAAAAAGAATGGTAGTAAGTTGGTGTATTGGGTTGGGGGATTGATGCAGATGAGCGTACCTGGGAGGGTCCGTGCAGTGGCCTTTGCCCTGGATGCATTGGTGAAGGTGAAGAGGATAGGGTGATTGGATTTGTGTAGGCGTTTGAGCGTTTGTTTAGGGGACTGACTGGTAGGTTTTATTGCTGTTTGAATGGTAAAATAATTAAATCCATTTATTATTCTTATAATAACCTCAATCTCTTTTTGAACAAGTTAAATATTTTTAATGTGGGTAGGAATATTACTTTACACAAATAATATTTTAACTCACTTATTAACAATTATTAAGTCTTTTACTAGTGTAAAAAGATTCATTTTGTAAGGTCAATATTTCTCTATGATTTATTTCGGAGTTAAGTTTGATGATTTTGAATTTATTACCAATTATAAAATCTTTCATCAAATTTATATCATATTTTTTTCAATCATTTACAAAGGGGTTTATTTTAATATAATTCAAATAAAATAATAACCCCTTTTAAATTTATTGTATCATTTTTTAGGAAAATATATATATTTAATCAAGATATACACTTGTTAAACACATTAATAATTCATGACTATATCTAGTAGACAATATTTTTAATAATATCATATATATAGCCTGGATAGTTGAATAAATAACTATTTATCCCAATCTGTCATATGAATTATCTAAAATATATTCAAACGATATTCTAGCAACTAAGATTTCCCAAATAATTATATCCCAAAATAAAAATAAAAAATTACGTACCTAATGGTTAGGGTCACCACATTATGTTATTACCATACACAAGTTAATTCACGTCCATATGATGGTTAAGGACACCCATACATAATGACTAAGGCCTTGAAAAGTGTTTACATTAGAAGGAATACAAAACATAGTATTTCTAAATTGGATTCATCTCTCTATATTATATGATTAATTCTTCTCTGTGTTCATGATTTTATTGATTTAGTTTGGATTCATATTCTTTCCACAAAATCACAACATTCAAAAAATATTGATGTGAAAATATTAATTTAATTCTTAGGTTATTTTACTAACCCAAATTAAAATCCAAATATTTATAAAAAAATTCATACCATGTATAAGTCATATAAAACTATTTTATATAAATTCTTAGAATCACGTGAAGTCAATAATCCCTAAAAGAGAAAATTAAGTGTGATAGACAATCAACCCTTATTTCTCTAAAAAAGGAATCATCCCCTAGGCTAGTGGGTAGTTTAACTGAAAGTCACTCTCCACCGAGGGATATTTTAATTATGTGAGATTTCAATCCCTTTGTAATTCTAACACATAATATATACCAACAATAATCAATCTATAAATTCAATATCGTAACCTGGTACAATCTAAAGTTAAGGGAGAATAAAACTAAATCCATTATCAAACATTAAATATAACTCTTTATATGAATGTATGATAATATTTAATTAGTTTTACTCGTTAACCTAAATTATACATCACATTTCATAATATATCACTCTATATAAACAAATAATGTATTGAATAAATATATTAATGAATTATTCATATATGTAATCATGAGATAGAAAAATTATTGATAATTCATAAATAAATTATAAACACTTTATATTTTATGCAAAAATAAACTTGAAAAATTCATTTTTCTCTAATATAAACATATAATATTTCAATTTACATGGTTTTAATATCAAATCCATGATATTTCAAAATATTATATAATTTATAAATAGTTTTATTATTGAATAATAAATACTTCATATTTTATATAATTGTTTAACATAAATTAAATGTCACATATTTTATTTTTTTCAAACCATTAAATATATCATAATATATAACAATTTTTTTGAATGAAATAAATAAATTTTCAAATTATTACTTAATATAAACATTTTATATTTACCTTTATATACTATTCTTAATTAAATATAAAAAACTTGTTTTAAATTGTTTAACACTTCATAAATTATTAAACCATTTAAATTAACATTAAACTCTGACCAAATATATGTGAACATTTTTTCATGGTTTAAATCCCCCCCCACCACGAATTCAGTAGAATCCCTCTATCCCTAAACTAGAAATGGTTTTTGATAATTTTACTAAAAGAGTAATTTTTAATAAAATTTTGTATAAAAAATATTTCACTATGTTGTAATATATATCATTTCGGTCCTCTAGAATGTTCATAATCCATGATTTTTTTTGGTAGTTTTAACTAATGATTATACCATGAAAGTGGAAGTGTTGGGATGTGTATTTTGTTTCTCTAAGCTATTCTGATTCTATGGTCGATCCATGGAAACAACTTGAATATTTTATAGTAGTCCTCAGGGTAAACCACGACCACAACACAGAAACCATCAGACCATGACACAAAGCATCAAATAAAATGTTCTATTATTTTTGATATTCTGGATATTCCTAAAATGAAAATATAATTCTCTCTATTATAGTGACCCAAGGGTTTTACATATAATGTTACATGACTTTAAAAATAATTAATCATTAAATACAAACCAAGGATAAAATGTCTGGTGTCTTTAGAAGACTAGGTAAATAATTCAAATACATGAAACTAACATAAAAAAAACTTTATTAAATATCCATAATGATATCCTAACCACCTTTGATCTCTTATAACTACATAGGATAACCTGGGGAATACATAGGCAAAATGGATGAGCTTAAAAAAGCATTGTAAGGGAATAGACATGATAATAAAACATAGTGAAGGAGTTAAGATACATTACATAATAATTAAAAAAGGCACAGATCATGAATAAACATATGAAACCATAACATATAAAACCTGGATTCATATGATCATCAATGTACTAGAATGATCCAACAACATATAACGTGACATAATCATGATTCAGGGCTAAATTCCAGGACTATATCTCATAGTGTAAACCATCCCATAATGGATTAGGTTTAATTTCTAATCCCATATATGATGTCTCACCAAACAATACATTACGCAATTAATTGTTGATCTATCTAGTTTAACTCATCATAACATGTTTATGTATATATTCTCATATAGAAATCAAACATAAGGGTTACTCATGGGACAAAATGCGTATCGTAATCATGTCATAAGGTATAACCAAAGGGTGTATCATAATGGTATTAATGATAGAAGGGTTTAAATAATTATTGAACAATATTAAAATAAATTTAATAATATATCATGAATTATTAATTTCAAATTAAGTGAAATCATGAAAAATTGTTTTTAAGAATCTTTAGAAATGAGCTACTCTAGTGCGGTTTAAGGGAAAATATTAAAGAGAATTTATAGAGGAAAAAGAGTTAATTGTTTGTATAAAACCCAAAATTAAATAAAATAATTTTTCATGATAAAATGAGATATTTTTGAAAATTATTGCTGGCTTAAAATAGTTTATGGAGTGTTCCTGGAAATGGGTATGAAACAGAGAAACTCCGATAAATTGGATTTTCTTAATGAGAGTAATTGAGAAGGGATCCTTATAAATCATGTATTCCGCATCAAGGAAATATTTATTCTGATATATAAATTTTTTGGAGACATATACACGTAATTAAGTAGAATCATATAAAAATAAAGAACAATTACATTGGGATAAATAGAGATAAAGGTGAACCTAAAGGAAAAACTTTTGGTTTAGAGAGATCCCTTTCCTTATGTCTCAAAGTGTTCTGTAATTTCACTTAATGTCATGTATAAAAAATTACATTCATTAATTACTAAATTCAGATCCTATTATATATTAAATTGATTTATTATAATTTTATTATGTTCATTTATATCCATTTTAATTAGTTATAATGTTCAATTTCATCATTTTATGAGTGTTCATTTTATGGTTTAATGGTCGGTTCTCTTGTATATAATAATGGAAGTTCCATTCAAATGGGAATAAAAATAAAAAAGTTAAGTTATGTTGTTTTAATGATCTTAGATAATTTTAAATGGTCCCATATGTCATTTTTTTCTAGTCTGAGTATGATACATTTGAAAAAACAGTAATGATAATTGCTTAGTTTATTTTGGTGATTGTTTTTTCGATCATCAAAAAATAATTTATTTATATTTAATATCATGTATATATATTAGTTAAAGAAAAAAAGTTATAATACATATTATTAAAATATTTTTGAACCACAATAATGGTTTTATAACCATCCTTTATGGCGGCAATGGAAAACAAAAACTCACCATCCATGAAGGCGGTTAACCTACATATCAAAAATGATGTTTTCATTTTTAGAATAAAAGAAGAGAAGATATTTTATGATTGATATTACATTAACACAATAAAAATATAGTATATAAATTATAGCAGATTTATAATTGTTTTTAGATAGGGGTTGTGAATAGAGTATAAGAAATGAAGATAAATTAAAAGAAAAGGATTGAGTATTTTACTTCATGAATGTTGTCCCCATGAGAACCACCCTAAGGCATGTGGGATTGGTAGTTTTTGAGACTAGTATCACTTGGATGTAGGTAATAGTCTTGGGAATGGAATTAGGAATAATATTTATGAGCTACATGTCTTCTATGGTATGAAAAGAATAGGTGGTGAAGGTTCGTATTTATAGGAGGAGGAGAGGTGTGTTTTTTCATATTATATTCATTAATTTTGTATTTTGACCCCAAACTATCAATAGTGTTGATTCCTATTACTAAATACAGTAAATGTTTAGGATAGTTTGAACCAATTGATGCTAACATCATCCATTACAAAAAAATTCATGTATTTTTCTTATACTATATATTATCATATCACTATTCACAAAAAAATTTGTCTCTTTTAGAAAAATCAAATAAAATTACCCAAGAAATTTTTGACATTTATTTGTTAAAAAATGATTCCATTTTATAAAAATAATTTTCAAAATATTATAAATTTAAATTTTAAATAAAATCATCAATTATTCAAAAAAGTGATTTAAATATTATAATTCATTTTATAAACCTTTGAAAATTAGTTAAGGTATCATAATATAATATTATAATTATAATAAAACATATATCAACTAATGAATATATTTATGAAGATAATATTTTTAAATCATTATATTAATTATAAAAGTATAAATGTACATTTACATTTTACAAAAATACCAACACTTTTTTTATCATTTTTTTAAAATTTATTTACTTTTACCATGATATAAATATATCAAATTTTCATTTTTAAGATGAAAAATTTTTAGTTATACTTTTATTCATGATTTTACTATTAAAATGGATAGATTACTATTCCTAATAACCAAAATACTATTTCTATAGTAGAGTTATTATTCCAACAATATAGGTTTCTTAATTACTATAAATACCACTTAATAAATTGATTATTCATTAACTTATATTTTTTATTAAGGTTATATATATATTCAACTTTAAAATAAATATTATATTATTTACATTATGTTCTATTTCTATAACTTCGTTTGTGAGTGCAGTCATTCTAGTGGATCGAGAAGATCTAAATTTTCCTCATGTTTTTTTCTTATTATTTATTAATCATATTAATGTAATATTTAGAATTATTATTGTATAACTCTTCATTTTATGATAATAATGTTTTTATTGGTTTCATTATGAGATGTATGTGTTTTATTACATAATTATAAGATTGAAACTCTATTGACAAAATTCTGGGTCATTCCATTCTTCCCCCTTATGATATTTCATCCTTGGAATTTTTTTTTACATACTAAGGTAAAAACATGTGATAGTATTTATCCCTCATTGCTTCTTATGATTACTATACCACCTCTTCATACATATGGTTTCTGCATAGTACCTTGACCGGGTGAGCGGTTTTGATTCATAGAATATTGTCTCTCTGGTACAATATCTTCACCGGATGATCCTCATAAGAGTGATCAATTTTATTCTATACCACATTTGAGTTCAGGACATGTGAGGGATTTGGTATATACTTACCGAGGAGGGATACATGGAATACATCATGTACTTGAGATAATATTGGTGGAATTTCTAGTCGATGGGACACAACACAAACACGATCAAGAATCTCGATGAGGCTAATGGACTGTGGACATTGAATTCACTTCTTCCAAAATATCATTACTCTATTTCATGGTGATAGATGAAGGAATACATTGTCACCAACCTCAATCTATAAGTACTATCCACAGTTATCTTCATAGCTCTTTTATCGACTCTGGGCATCCTTGGTATGCTAAAAGATGGTCTTCACATTTTCTAACATTTCCTTCACCATTTCTGGTCCCACCAGCTTACGTTCACAAAATTATTCCCATAATTTAGGTGTTATACATCTTTTCTAATAAACATCATCATATGGATTCATTTTGATTCTAGAGTGGAAACTATTTTTATAAGAGAACTCAACTAGTGGAAGGTAATGATCCCATCCTTCATTGAGGTCTATTGATTTTTCTCTTAACATGCCTTCTAGTTTTTGAATATACCCTTAAATTGGACATTATTTTGGGGTTGATAAGCCATATTAAAGTATAAATCATAATTTATATCATGTTGTAAACTTGTCAAGAAAAATAAGATAAATTTTTGATCACGAATAGATATACTCGATAATGGTACTCCATACATCCTCATCAATTCTCTGATCTATATCTGTGCATGTTGGTTGAGTGATAAGTACACTCAAATCATAGTAAACAAGTAGTCTTCGTAAGATGATCCATAATGACCCATATAGCATTATTTATTTTTCATTTATTTGTAAGTCTAGTGACAATGTCTATGGTGGTGTTTTTCCATTTCCATGTATGTATGGGTAATGATTCCACTGTCCCCTTATATGTTTTCATTTAATCCTTATCTTGATAACATACTAGAATATTTGATGTATATTCAGAGATATCTTTCTTCATATTGTCCCACTAATATAGATCTCAGAGATCTCGATACAAATTTGTTCTCCCTGTATGGATAGAGAAGGTCAAGCTATGTGCAACATTAAAAATATCCATTTTTATCTCAGGATTTTAGGGACACATAGTGATGAACCAAATAATATGACCCATTCCTTATCAATTTAAAATTTTGAGGATTTATAATTTTTTATAGCTTCCACCCACTTCTGAATTTCCACATCATCTCTTTAAGAATCCATTATATTCTCTAAAAGGGATAGATAAGAAATTATTTATTAAAATAATAATGATGTAGATTCCTTTAGGATTCTCATATCCTTCCTTTATAAGGATAAGAAGATTTTATCTTTATCAATTCTAATAATTGATAATGATACAATATCTTTTCTACTTAGAAAATCAGCCACTTTTGTTTTGCTTTATTAGGATGATAGTTGATTGATCAGTCATAATCCTTGAAAACCTATAAACAACTTCATAGGCACATATTAAGATCCTTATGTGTGAATTTATATTTTTGGATTTTATGGTAAATATATATCTCACACATCCCCCATATAGAAGATAATGCTTCCATATTTTCAATGAAAATATAATAGCCACCATCTTCAGATCATGTGTGGGATAGTTTCTCTCAAAAACATTAATGTTCCTTGAGGTTTTGGCTAAAACATTATCATTTTACAATAGTAGAAAACAAAATACCTTCTTTGATTGATCACTGTATACCACAAAGAGTTTTCCACTTGTCAGTAGTGTAAGTAATGGTGTAGTTATAAGCATAATTTTCTACTCTTTCATGTATTATTTTCATTAATTGGTACAGAAAAACATTACACCCTTATAATCTAGCTTGGTTAGTTAGTTTGAAAATTATGACAACTTACTCACAAATCATCAGTAATACCCATCTAGCCCAAGGAAACTACTGATCTCCATTATAGATGTTACATTTGGATACACCTCAACTGCCTTTATTTTAGAAGGGTCCATAGTTATTCCATTACTAGTGATAACATGCACCAAGAATGATATTTCTACCATCCATAACTTACCTTTACATTACATTGCATATAATTTATCCCATCACAATGTATTTAGAAGTTTATTAAAATTCTCCTCATGTTCCTCCTTTCTCTTGGAGTATATCAGAATATCATCGATAAAGACTACCACAAATATTTCAAACCAAACTCTAATGACTCAATTAATTAATTGCATTAATCTTATTGGAGCATTAGTTAGTCTGAAGGGCATCACTACTAACTCATAGTGTCCACACCTCAATCAAAAGGCAGTCTTGGAAATATCTTCTTTATTTACATTTAATTGGTGATATCCTGACCGAAGGTCCAACTTAGACAATTACATTTCTTCACATAGTTGATCAAACAATTAATCTATTTATGTAAGGGGATAATTAATCTTTATTTTTATTTTTTACTTCAATATAATTATTGTAGAGGCGCATTGATCCATCCTTTTTCTTGATGAATATGTCTAACACACACCACGGTGAAGCACTCAGGAATATAAAACCCTATTATAGATTCTCTTGTAACTACTTATTTAGTTCTTCTAACTCAATGGTGTATATACACTAAGGATTATTTGACATGTTTAGATATATTTGTATAAGATCAATTGAAAACTCAACCTCTCATCCAGGTTGATGATTTGAACATTCATCAGGGAACACATTAGTGTAGTACCTCATAATGGGCATGTATTTGAGAATGAATCTCTCCTTTGACTCAATAATTTGAGCTATATAATCTTTCTTAGAAAGAAATAATATCAATAATTTATATGTTTATATGAAAGGAGTTTCATACACCCCCTTTCACTTTTAAAAATATGGTGGCTGCCTTCGAATGTGAAGAGTGATCACCCTTTCATGACAGTTGATGTTGAATATGTCTAAAGATAGACAACCATTTCCCAATATAATATAATGTTCTACCAAAGGAAGTAAGATTATATTTTTTTGGAGTTTCAGTCCAAAAACATTAACTTTTGAGGAGTTATATACTTTAGAATCAATAATTTCCCCATTCATTATTCTCACTAATTACTCAACCTTGATATTTTGATGAAATGTTTTAATAGTTCGCTAATAATGTATGATATGAATGAATGTATAGAACCATAATTAAATAGTACATTAACTCTTATTGAATGAATAAGTATCATAAATTTCACCACATTTTTTTCAAGATCCACCTTAGCAGTAGTGACAAAAAATTCCCTTCCTTATGTCTTTGGAGGTTGTTGTTATTGACTGCCTCTAAAAACCCATGGCTTATGGAATTGGATGACATATTTCATGTGTTTTTTGGAATTAAATAAATGAAAAATTGGCATAGTGTTCATCTAAACATTATTTTCCACTTCCTCATTATTCGATTTCATTATTTCACTTTAGCATTAATAATCTTGCTGCCCTTATTTTCGATACTTGAAGCACCTTATGGTTCTCCTAAGTCAGTTTACAAAATAATTCATCCCATATTTTTAGAAGATGTAGGATAGGTTTTAATTCCACCATAATATTTTTATATTTCCCCTCCTAATGATAATTCCATATTATGTTTGTTATCTGTAGTCCCATGAGACCACTGAGAATCACCAATCTCCATCTCCACTTTAAGGGCACAACAAACAATCTATTCATAATTGTAATCGTCTCAAATTGTTAATACCTTTCATATAATCAGTTTCAAGCTAATAAATTATTGATCCACTTTAATTTCAATGTTTATGAATAAATATGGAGGCATATTGTGCAGGACTTGTAAATTTTTCCTCATACTCAATGAGATATTCATCATTCTTTTTCTTCAGTATGAGGAACTCTCTCTCCAATATTAGATGTAGAGTATATGGAAAATATTTATTGAAAAATATTTTCTTTAATCCTTCCTAATCCATGGAATAAATCCCTCTTTACACTTTGTATTATGTATTAGTTTCCCCCACAGATCATCTTCCCCATAAAAACAATAGACCACCAACACGACTTTATCTTATTCTAAGCATTAGAGGATAGAGAATAACTTTTCAATGCTGTTAATACATTATTCCATGGTTAGGGGATTATAAGATCCACTAAATATAGGATAATATTTTTGTATAAAGGATTTTACAGTAAATTTCTCTTTCTTAGTCTATGGAGTGTGTTTTTCAAGATTAACATTATTATTTTTATCTTTATCTTGTTGAACCAGTACTATCATGAAGATCTAGGTTCCCATTTCCATCAACATTGGAATCTCATTAGGTTAATAATCACATTACATATCACATTTATTTTTATCATGGGTTCTCCTATTTCCTAGTATAAAATAATAAAAATACGTAAAATAAAAATTTTGGGCTTGAATACTAAGCTAGTGAGAATATGAAAAGGCAACTATGAACATATAAGGATATACTTATAAATGAAATGTATATCCTAACTTGTGATTCCATAACTTTTATCATAGATTACTCATTGTTATATAATTATCCCAATAATTATTACTATATTTTTATACTACTAGTCCCTAAAAATAACAAGACCATGCTCTGATATGGGCTATAGTGACCCTGGCCATTTACATACAATGTTACATGATTTTAGGCATAATTAAGCATGAAATACAAACAAAAGATCTAAATTATAGTGTCTTTGGAATATTAGGAATATAATTTGAAATTAGGAAAATAAAATAATCTTTTTTATTTAATCTCCATAATGAGCTCTTAACTCTCTTTGAGTGCTTATAACAATATAGGATAACCTAGAGAATACATAGACGAAGGTGGTGATCTTAAAAATCCTTGTGTTGGAATAAACATGGGAATGAAACATATAAAAATAGTTATAAGGAATAAAATGATAAAAAAGTGATGTATCATGACTAAACATATGGAATCATAAAATATAGAACATGGATTCATATGATCATGTAAATATTTGAATGTGGAAGCAACATATAACATGACATAAATATGAGTTAAGACCAACTTCCAAGACTGTATCACATGGTGAACAAAGTCCCATAATAGATTAGGTTTACACAATAATATAATTAATGACATATCATAAGACTAAAAATTACCCAATTCATTGGATCACTATCTTAGTTCACCCATCATAACATATTCATTCATTTGTGTTCCACATAAATAATCAAAGGTAGGGAATAAGTATAATGATTTCCCATGGGAAGAAATGGGTATCATAATCATGTCATAAGGTATAAAAAAGGATGTATCATAATGGTATCCCTGAAATAAGGGATTAAATTATTCTCGGAAATTCATAAATGAATTTTAATAATATATCATTAATGATGAAGTTCAAATCATGTTAATTAATGAAAATAAGTATTTAAGAAACATTAAAAATGAGGCACTATAGTGTAGTTTAAGGGAAAATATTATAGAATATCTTAGAAAAAAATCATTTTTGTATAAAATAATAAATTAACTAAAATACTTCTTCATTATAAAATGATAAATTTTATAGAAATTTTGGTGGTTTAAAAAATATATTGAGTGTACATGAAAATGGGTAAGAAATGAAGAGGTCCCCTTTAATCGGGCATGCTTATTAAGAGGAATTGAAAAGGGAACCTTATAAATAATGTATTTCCCATAAAAGAAAGTTAAATTGAGGTAAATACACATTTATGGATCATATAAACAGAATTTTGGAGCAGTATATTAAAATAAATATGAATTAAATTGGTGTAAATATAGATAATGCATAACTCAAAAGAAAAATGGAGGTTCAGAGAGATCCATTGCCTTATGTCTAATATCATTCCGTACATGAACTAAATGTCATTTATAATCAAATACGGTTCATCAATTACCTAATTAAAAGCCTATTATACATTAATTTTATTTACTATAATTGTATTAAGTTCATTTATGGCCATTTCAATGAGTTATAAGGTTCAATTTCATTGTTTTTGGAGTGTTTGTTTTATGGTTTCGTGGTTGGTTCACATGTATAAATTTATATGGTATTTATGAACATAGAAAAGTTAAAATGGTCCCATATATAATTTTTCTAGTATTATGGTTATTCATATGATAAAACATTAATGATAATTGTTAGTTTATTTTGGCATTTTTTCAATCATTATAATCTATTTTCGTTTTATTTAACATTTTCCATATATATTAGTTCAAAAAAATGGAAAATTTAAAATAAACATATTAAAATCAATTTATACACAATAAATGTATTATTACTATCCATGAAGGTGTTAATTGAAAATGAATAATCATCGTCCATAAAGGCGGTGAACCAACATATGACATATGATGTTTTCATTTTTAGAATAAAAGGAGAATAGAATATATTTGATGATGAACATTTCATTCAAAAATAAAATTACAGTATATATATTATAATGGAGTTATCATGCATCATTGTATAGTGGAGGTGAGGAGAGTACATGAAAATAAAATAAAATATAATAGAAGGACTGAGGTTTCTACCTCTTGACTGTTATCTCAATGAGAAACTCATTTTGGATCATTAATTTGGCCTTTTATTGAGACAAGAAACTATTAGATACGAGGAAGAGACTTGGTGATATAATTGGTGGGAATATTGACACGCTACAATACTTATAATGTGTGAGATGAAAGGGTGGTACTTTTAGGGTGATGAGAGGGTTTTTTGTTATTATATTCATTAGTTTATTATTTTGGATATAGATAATCAACAATGTTGATTCCCAAGAGTAAATATAACAAATGGTTTATGATATTTCAAACCAATTCATTCTTACATCATCCATAATTTTATACATGACTCATAAATTCATGTATTTAGTTTATATCATAAATTATCATATTCCACTATTCATAAAAAATTCAAATATATTAGAAAAATAAAAAATATCCACCCTAACCATTTTTCTATGTGTATATTTTTTAAAATGAATCTATTTGATAAAAATAATTTTCAAAATATGAGAAATTTAATTTTTTTAATTATCATTTACTCAAAATACACTAATTTTACTACTACAATTGATTTTATTACCCTTTTTAAAATAAATTAATGTCTCATAAAATTATCTTATAATTATATTAAAAAATAATATTCTATAATGAATCTATTTTATGAAAATAAATTTTCTTATAATTCATTATATTAATTATATAATTATAAATAAATATTTACATTTTAAAAAAATACCAACACTTAAATTATCATTTTAAAACATTTATTTACTTATACCATGATATAAATATATCATATTTTCATTTATAAGATGCCTAAATTTTATTTTTACTTTCATATGCGAGGTTACTATTCTATCAGCCAAATTTCTATTTCTAATGGTTAGAATTCTATTTCAATGGTCAAGTTACAATTCTAATGGTATTTGTCATTAAATTATATATATACCACTTATTATATTAATTTGTTATTTACTTATATTTTCCCATAGGTTTATATATATACTTTCATCTTCAACATGAATATTATATGATTGACATTATGTTTTATTTTTATATCTTTTTTTGTGTTTGTGTTAATTCTAGTGAATTGAACAGATCCAAATTTTCCCATCCTTAATATATTATTTTCTATTTATAATCCTACTGTAATATTTGAAATTATTATTATATCATTCTTTATTTTATAAATATATTTCTTTTATCAGGTTCTTTATGTGATGTATGTATTTTATTACATAATTATTAGAAGTTAATTATATTGAAAAAATCATGGGTTGTTACATCTATAGTGTGGTCTCATAACATTTATAAGTATCAAACACTTTTTTCATAACTGTTATGTTGTGGCCCTTTGATTTTAAATTACAGAAACATGTGTCTCAAAAGGAATATTAAATATATTCAAGAAAATCAGGTTTTTTAGTTTCTTCATTCATTCAAAAATAAAACAAAATATGGATCGATCTACATTGATATTGATTTTGGGTGTCAAAGGTATGTCTAACATAGAAAATAAAGTATAAAAACACCTCTAAAACAATATCAAGACTAGAATATGTATTTATGTTTGCAATGCATACAAATGAAGAATAATAAAAAACAATTTTTACAAGTTGATCCAACTGGTAGAATCGTTTTACAAGCATTTTCTCAATATCCATGGGGAGTAATCAGAAAAATCTTTCATTATGAGGTATCCATGAATTTTATAAATCTAGAATTTATTGGGAAGGATTTATATCAACCCATGTTCTAATAGAGCCTTTGGTTTAATGGTAGTAAAGAAATGATGGTTAATAAAAAAATGGATATGAATTTTCATTGTGAATCAACATGATAGAATAATCAAACAATATCCAATGATAGAAAAAATTATATAACAATCCATGAAACCACATTGAATATGAAATTTACTACCATATTAATGGATAATTTCAGAAAAATCCCCATAAGATACAATTATTATAAATAATAGTTCAATATTTAAGATAGTGTTTCAACACTTAAATGATTATCCATGGATTCCCAAACCCATATAAAAATCATTAAATGAAGATTTAACTGAGAATGATAGTTAAAATAGGGTTTTGGAAGTTGAACAAAGGATTATCATTCATTATGATAAACCCAATAAATTACCAATCTTTAATAGTGTCTCACATTATGATGTGGTTCACATAAGGCTATAACATTATGTGTTCTAAAACACATCCTCATTTTTAGACTTTTCATATAAATATCCATCAAAAATACTATAAGTGGTGGTGTGAAATTTCTGGTATAGGAGGATTTGTGTAGTATAGTGACGCAAAATTTTCATAGATAAATATTACATATTATTAAATTAATATTGAATATATGGAAACTAAATGAATTAAAATATAATTTATGTACATTATTAATGATATCTCATTATTTTCATCTCATTTTTTACCCTTATTGACATACCCTACTTAAAACATTTTATAACCTATGGAAAGGAAACATAGGAATGGGTGTGCTGAAATTCTTAGTATGGATAAATAGGGACGATGTCAATTTATGATCATATGAAAGCATAAGATAATATTAATGGTATGAGATCATGAACATAACAAAAAAATTACATTCATAATCTATCATGGATCATAAGAAAGAGTTTTAGAATAAAACATTATCATTTTAAAATACATGAATTGTAAGACTGATGAATCATCATAAATAAATCATGAACATTCAGTTCATATCATATTCATAATAGCATTTCATAAAAAGTGTTGCACCAGTATAGGCATAAAAACCATTCCATATGTGAAATTTAACATTAAATACCATTAAATCATAGAAGATTAAGAATCAATACATACTTCTTATATCCTAATGGACCAGGGAAAAAAAATAGTTCCCATAGTGGATCAATAATACCTACTTATTTTTCATATTGGATCAGTAATCATTACTTATTTCCCAAAGTGGATCAAACACATCAATCTGTTTCCCATAATTATCACATGAGATACAAATCATTACCTAATGAATTAAATGACATTGTAATTCTAATATCACCAATAATATAACAAATATTATGTATATGTGCACCATAATATGAAAAAAACATTCCACAAATCCTCATATCATGATTAGTGTAATGAAATCATATTTTATAAACATTTCATCCTCATAATAATAAACAATCCCATGAATGAATAAGTATGGTGTCATTAAATAATACCCCCTAGTAAAGAATAATTAACATCAAATCATATTATCACAGATGGAAAGTACTTTAAAAAATCACTTGAATATTTCTTGAGAAAAATACCTTTTGATTTTTAAATTAATTACTTAAAATATACAATTTTATAAAATATTTTCAAAAGCATTACTTTTAGAAGAACTAATAAAACATATATAGGAAGTATCAAATCATTTATATGTTATGGTGGTAGGAAATTATGTTCATGTCATGAACGTTAAAACAAATATTACTTCAACATTTTTGTTCAAAAGTAAAACGTACATTGTTTAGAAAATGATATGAATATCCCATTGAAACATTTTTATTAAAATTAAAAATGGGTATGAATTAATTTAAACCATTATAGTAGAATAGTAAAATATTATGTAAAATATTTTAGATTAAACATGGACAAGGAAAAAAATATTTCTGACCAAAGTGGAAACAAATATATTTTTTTTAAAACAATTTCCCTATTATTTTAATTACCAAAGGGAGGGAAATGTTAATATTACAAAAAAAATCCATCTATTACCATTGTAGAATAAAATTAAAGGTATTTATTATATATTTACCAAATAATTTCCTATATAAAAATTCAATCATAAACAATGAAGATTAAAATGGGATTGAAACACAAATCCCTTACCTCACGTTTTATATTTCTTCGTATGCATTTGAACCTAAAAAATAAAGATTGGATATACATGTATTATAGAAATATAATCACACACACACACACATATATATATATATATAACATACCATATATTATTTACTCATAACATCTAATCATCTATATATAACCAATTTATTAATAAAATCACTGTTCTTGGTGATAATTGTTTCTTTTCTCATGCATGTTTTGGTTTAGTAGTATCGATCCCTGTACTTTGATCATAGTTACACAATATACATAATTTTAGTTGTAATATAAATATCATATATATTCATTATATATACAATTACAACCATCCGCAAAATACCGAGATAGAAAATGAATTACACCATTCATGGGGATGATATTTTGTACGTACAGATGAATATTGTTTTCTCATTTCATTTTATGGATGAAAAGATAGGTAACTAATAATTAAAATTTATATAATAATTATTTTATAATATATTTGCCATATATATACATTAAATAATTCTTTATTACCATCCATATAAAATGGAAATGAACAACGAATCACATCGCTTTCTGGAAGTGGTTGTCCACAAGTATGCAAAAGAGATGTTATCATTTTCCAATAGATGGGAAAGTAAGAAGAGAAATAAGATATTATAATTAAATAATAATAATTATATTATATATATTAGCATTAAACCCATCAAACTTTCCATCCATGAAATATGGGGATGTAAAATGAATTACTTCGTTACATAGAGGTAGTTATCCACATGTATGAATGAGTGATACTTTTATAAAAACATTTGATGTAATAGAGGGTGTGTAATGGTTCTTAAATAATCATAAAAACATTTAAGTATATTTAGTATAATAAATTTATTATTTAATGACGAATAATTTGGATTTATAAGAGGTTTAAAAATAAATAAATATAATGAGATTGGGTAAGATGATTACACATTATTCGATAGACCTCCTCTATATACTTTCTCAAGGACCCTTTGAATGGTATTTAAGAAGAATAAAAACAATATTTTATGTATTAGGGAGATGAGAATATAAATAGGTAGTTTATGGTTGATCTAGGTGGCTAATTCAGTTGAAAGTAAAAGTGAAAAGGTTGTCCTTTTATAAGGGAGGGAAATGACACACTTGGATTTACTAAAAATAATTAAATATAAATAAAATATTTATGAAGTATAATGCTTCTAAATAACATGAATTAAAATAAATATATAATATAGTATAAATATAATTAATAAATTAATTTTATATAGGATTTTGTGTCATTATAAAATGTATCATTTGGTTTAGCCCCTTCATTGGCCCACTTTAACCTTAACCACATTAACGACTTTTTCAATCATAAAGGGTTATAATTTTACTTTTAAGGTATCAATTTTTTCCTAAAGGGAAAATGGTTGAAATTATAAAGAATTTATAATCAACATTTTAAACTTATAAGATGTTAATGATTGTTAATCAAAATAAGAAAATATTAGTTTCCATAAAATATCATTAATGTATTTTTCACACTATTCACTTAATACGACATTAAAGTCATCAATATAGTATTTTATTTATAATATAAACCTATAAAACAAACCTAATATACTTTATTAATCTATAAAATAAGTGGGTAACTATAATTCACTATGAATATATTACTTTTATAGTTTCATTAAATCATTTACATGATTTCTCTACTACTTCCACAAGCACTGTGTTAGTGTTGTGTAAGAATTTATGGTAATTATTCCATCACTAAAATTTTAAAAAAATTATACTAAGGATATTTAACTAATATTTCATATAATTATTTATAAACATTATTATAATCATTTTATCCTTATGTAATAAATTTAGAGATATTAATACCAAGAGAGTGGCATTTTTAGAATTTTCATTACTTAAAAAATTATTAAGGGAATTATCAATGGAAAGTTGAACAAAAATGTAATATATTATAATTTGGGATTTATATGGTCTTATTAATCATATTAAATTGTGTAATGAATAGATTTTGTTAATTTAAGAGCTTATCTCATGGTTTTAACCCTGTTTTACCTATTTTACCATTATAGACGTGACAAATATTTACCCCAGTTGTTATTCATAACGAACAAAAATTAAATGGAAATTTTTACCAATTTTGAACCTCATGATTCAAAATATGGTTTCAATTATTAAATATTAAGTTAATAAAAGTCATATAATTTAATTTAAAATTAATCTATTAAAAGGGTATGAAATGTAGTTTTGTTAAAAAATGTTTTCTGAAGTATACAATGTTTTTATACTTAAATATAACATAAATTTATGTAAAATGACCTCAAATAGATAATTAATAATAAAAATGAATTAATTTTACTTTTATAAACATTTTAAAAGAAGATTAATCTTTTATTTTTTTCAAATGAATAGACAATATTTAGTAAAAATTGGTATTTTCACTATTCATCAAAAAAATCAATCTTTTCTAAATATTATAAATAATTCACTCAAATATATTTTTTATATTTAAATTTCAAAAATTAATATAATTTTTTAAAAAAATTTTACTGAAATTTGAAAATATTAATTATATTATATATTCTAAATAACTTTAAAAACAATTTTTGAGGAAAAATGTATTTTTGAAGCATATAAAAAAATTAATAAAAATTTATTACATCTTTATTAATATATTTGATTTATCTAAATCTTTTATACAAATTTTTTAAAGTTTGTTTATTCTTATTTAATACACAAATTTAATAGATGGGTTATAATGGTATAGTATATAATAATTCATTCAGACTCAGGTATGCATGTTTCGTAAGTTAACAAATAAATTAAATTTGTTTGTAGATAAAAATATCATTAATATTAGGGTTTCACATTATAACCACTTTAAATGAAATTTTCCAATTAAATGCACTCACTTAGATAAAAAATGATGAAGTATTAGTTTCATGACATCCCTAAGTTCCTATGTAGCGACCTCTAATATATGGTATCACCAAAAAAAATTTACAAATTGAGTGGTCTTGATTGGTAGGACTTTATCTCTATGAAAAAAAATATCCACTAGTTGTTTCTCATAAAAGTTATCTTATTCTATTTCTATGACGTTTTTTTATATGTGATGGATATGGTATGTAATTTCTCAAGAGAGATACATGGAACACTTGTAAACATGATAGAGATTCATAGGAAGATCCAAAATGATAAGCAACCATCTCGATGATATCAAGAATTTAAAAAGGACCTATATATTTAGGGATATATTTTCCCTTATTTATAAATTTCATAAAATTATTCCAAGTAGATGTTCATAGGACTATCTTTTGAGAAACTTCTATCTTCGGATTTTGCTAACTATTTTCAACATAACTTTACTATTGACTCTGAGCGACCCGTATGTTCCACAGAATGAATCTAACCCTCTATGCCATTTCTTCATCAAGATCGGGTCATAATAGAATTATTTATTCAAATTAATCTACAGAAAATATATTTCTACACTTTTTTATAGATTATTTTTATAATAATACATACGAATTATTATGTGAAAGTTATTATTGTAAGAAAATTTCACCAAAGGAAGGGGTTGATCCCAACCACCTATAAAATCTGTAGAGTAAGTTATCAACGTATCTTTGAAAGCTGTAATGTTCCTCTTATACTAGACTTTTATTTGAGGATGATATTAAGTACTAAAACTACACTCCATATTCATATCCTACCAAATTCTTCTATAGATCTTTGAGGTAACTCTTAAATCCTGATCATATAAAATAGAATATAATAATCCATGCTATATTACCACTTCATTAATGATTAAAATAAAAATAATTACAAAAGATAAATATTATTTGTTTGTAATGATTTGTACCAACATGGTAAAGAGATCTACGACATCCCAAAGAGCATTTTTCCCTTTATATGTTTTGGGTAATATGATTATGAAATCCATTTTTATGTTTTCCCAGTTACATTTAGGCATGGGAAATGTCTGTAACATCTCACTAGATTTATATATCTCATAATAAACATGTTTAAATGATAAATATAAATGTATATTCTCCACAATATCCATTTTCATGTTATCCCACCATAAATACTCATTCATATTTTCATATTATTCATACTTATATGATGAATTAGGAACTATGAACTATGAACCCCATCTAAAAACTCATTATTCAAGTATGATGTTTATGGGACTTATAATTAGTTTATAAAAATTATAATTACATTAAAATGAAGTTGTAATTGAATTCCACTAGTCAATTTCTTCTGAAGTTCTACATCTCCCCTTTTCACCCCTTTAATCCTCATATAGATGGATAGTTGAACATTCATCTAAGATAGATAAGAACTCTCCCATTTCATCAAGACTCCAAAATCCATCTTCTAAAAATCAATATGTATTTTACCTCTTTAAATCCACATAATGGAAAAAATAACATTGTCCTTTTGATTTAGATAATCATCCACCTAATTTACATTACCAGGGTGGTAACATATTAAAAAATCCTAATAATTATTCCAATTCAACCATATTCATTAGTTCATATTCATCTCCGTCAATGAGAATATATATTTTAAGGTGTTATGATCCATATGTATTTTAAAACATTCACTATAAATATAATATATCCATAACATTAATATAAAAATTATCATTGTTAACTATAATACCTGAGTCGGGAAATTTTACTCATCTTGTTTTAATTTGTGTGAGCCATGTGCTATTTCTATATCATTCTACTTGAGCTCATCTTAGTCAAATATTTAATTCATAACTATATATCACAAAACCTTCTCTACTATATGGTATTGTTAGTATTTGTGTATTGACCATCCTTCTATTCAGATCCTTTTATTTTTCTTCACATTCATATTTACACTAGAGCATAACCCCCTACCAAGTAAACATGGTGAGTTGAATAGATAGTCATAAAAAATATATCATAAAACACTAGTATTATCTAGCTAATCCATGAAAACTATGGATTTCAATTAATATGGTTGGTCTAGTTCGTTTCTTAATAACTTCCAACTTTGACAGATCCACCGATATACCCTTAGATGAGATTATATGAACCTAGAATAAAACTCTATAAATGAAAAATTAAAATATGGTAAATTTTACATAAAACATATCATTTTATCGGGCCTTCAGTTCAATTATAAAATGATCTTATTACCCTCACTTTCTCCGTGAATATATAAGAATATCATGTATACATACTACCATAAACTAATCTTAGTAATCTCTAAATACTCTATTCATTAAAACCATGATGATAGTGGGGTAATTACTAATTTAAAATTGAATAACTATAAATTCAAAACGCTCATACCTTTTACAAATGGTTTATTTTAGTATATACCCGCTTTTAACACTAATTTTATGATATCTCGAATGAAGGTTATTCTTTAAAAAGTTTTTATTTTCTCATAATTGATCAAAAAAATCATCAATACGGTTTAGTGGATATGTTTTCTTGATAGTGATACTATTATGTTTCTGATAATCAATGAAAAGTTGCATTGACCCACCATTCTTGTTAAAAAAAAGAACAGGTGCACCATATGGTGACACGCTAGAGTATATGAATATATTATCAAGATATTCTTGGAATTTATTCTTCAATTACTAAAACTAAAATTGGTTAATTATATAAGGAGACTTTGTAATTGATGTAGCACTAGGTATGTGTTCTATTAAAAAATCAACATCAAAATTTGAGGGAAGACCAGGAAATTTTTTTACAAGGAAATGAATAACTAAAGTAAAATGGGGATTTCATTAATGTTGAGTTTCTCCGCAACCATCAGAGATAGATACCACTCATGGGTAGGAATTAAAACACATAAAACAGAATTAATATCCATTGGATGATTTTATTCATCTTCTCACTGATAAATAATCATAGGTTCATTCATAATATGAAATGTGACTTCCCTTACTAAAAAATAAATATGGGAGCTATATAAAGAAAGAAAATCTATACTAATAATTTTATAAAATTTATCTAAAGGGGGATTTATAATATTTTTATGAACCATGATCCCACAAACTTCAATCAAAGAGGAATGATAAACCTAATATGGGAGCATCTTACTAGTAAGAGCTTTCATCATAATCTCAACATCTAATCATTGAGGTAATGAATTGAAATTTTTTAGACTTTTCCTAATATAGAGTAGTTTATTAAATAATGTAAAAATAGGGTGATTTAATATTTTATCATACCTATAACCACATCATCCTTATCATTATATCTTAAATCCCATAATAAAACTGAAATGGTTAGCATGACTGTCAGACATCTGTGATCAATTTCATCAATAATGAAAAATAATTAATAGTATATATAAATCACGACACATTCTTTTCTATATATGGAACCATAGGTTTAACCTAGTTTATACATGGTTATTAAAAAAATAATGTTATAATATACTTTGACATATCCTCAGAGTTATCACCATAGACTTATAAACCTAATCTATAAAGTTTAACTAAACCCTAATATGATACCAACTACAAAAACTCAAACATTTCATAAAAAAATTATTATTTTTAAATGAATATTCAATACATAAAATTATGATCCACTTAGAAACTATAAATCATTAGTTTCGTTGGATACTAGATTTACAAAAATGTTATTTTGGTATATTCTTAATCGTATTTCATATTGCTCTTCTCATTTCTTACCCTTCTTGAAATACCCAACTTATAACCATTATTTATAACCCAGGGAAAGGAAACATAAGAAATAGTTAGCTCAAATGCCAAGGAAGAGTAAACATGGATGATATCAATCGATGGACATATGAAATCATAAGATAATTATAACGGTATGATATTATAACCATAACAAACAAATTACATACACAATCATTCATAGATAAAAGTGAGTTATAGAATAAAACATAATCATTTCAAAATATATGAATCATAAGAGTGATAAAGCATCATAAATAAATCATAAACCATAATTTCATATCATAATCATAAGAACATTTCATAAAAATGTGTAACCATCATAGGCATTGAATCCATTTCATATGTTAAGGTTAACTATCAAGATTATAAATCATAGTGTAATAGGTATCAACACATGTTTCCCATATCTTAATGGATCATGAAACATCACCTATTTCGAAAAGAATATCAAGAATCCCTTCTTATTTCCAATAGTGTATCAATAATAGCTCATCATCTTATTTCCAATAATTATCTCATGTGATATAAATCTTTAACCAAATCATTATAGGTCTCTATAATTTTAGGATTACTTTTCAAATAAAAAATATTATACAAAAGTGTGCCAAAATGTCATAAAAAACTCTTAATATCATCATATCATAACCCATATAATGAAATAAGATTTTGTAAAACATTAATCATCATAATCATAAACCATATAGAGAAATAATAAGTGTGATATCATTCAATAATATCACTAGAAAACTATAATTAACATCGAAGGATTTTATCATTGATGATAGTTACTTAAAATAATCATTGGAATATATATTGAGGGAAAAAACATTTTTATTTTCAAATAAATATTATAAAATATAAAATTTACATTATAATATTGAAAAAAATTTCGTTGATAATAACATAGAAAAATTTTCATTGATAAAAAACATGGACTACTGTGAAGTAAACTTCAATGATTTGAGTGGGCATGATTATTGGAAATTTTATTCTTGTCATGTACAATAAATCAAATATTCCTTTAACATTTTCGGCAAAAAGTGAAAAGTACATAATTTGGAAAATGACAAGAAGATTCCTTTGATATATTTTTATAAAAATCCAAACATGGGTAGATATTACTTTAAACCATAATAAGTGAATATTAAACCATTGTTTAAAACAATTTAGACAAAACATGGACATGGAGGAAAATAATTCTTGACCAAAGATGAATTAAAATATGTTTTACATAATAGAAATTTCCCCAATAATTTTAATCCCCAAATAGAGAGAAATTGTACAATTAATCAAAAATTACATGGTTAAACATAGGATAATTAATTTAAATGGATTTATAAAATAATGATCATATAATTTAATGAATGGAAATTCAATTATAAATAATCATGATTAAATTAGGATTGAAACATAAATCCTTTACATAAATTATTGTATTTCATCATACACATTAAAACTTCATGTATATTAAATATTGATTTATTATTAATAATTTCTATAAATTAAATAAAATATATATATATTAAACCATATATTATTTAAATATAACATCTTATCCTCTGTTTATTAGTAACTTTATATTAAAATCAACATTTTATGTGATAATTTATTTGTTTCTCATGCATGGTTTGGTTCGATTATCTTGGTCCTTATACTTTGATATTGGTTCCTTTATATCAAAAATATTAATCAATATATAAATATAATATGTATATATATATTAAATATATGTATATTTATATCCATTCATAAAATTTATACATAGAAAGATGAATTGCACCATTCCTGGAGATGGTAAGTCATACGTAAGCATTAACATTGTTCTCAATTTTTGAATGATAGAAAACTGAAAAAAATAATGATTCAACGTAAAGAATAATAATTATATCATATATTTCATATATATTCATTAAATATATCCTTGTTATCATCTGTGTCAATTGTATATGAAAAACGAATCACATCACATCATGGTGTTGGTAGTCCACTCGTACTGATGAGGGACGTTATAATTTTTCAAATATATAGGAAGGTAAGATAGAAGATATGATATTATAATTAGACAAGAATAAATATATAATATATTTCATATATAAACATTAAATTAAATAATATAACTATCCATTAAATATGATAATGTAAAATGAATTGTATCGCTATGTGGAGGAGGTAGTCAACACATACGCACAAGCAATACATTCACTTCCCATTTAATGGTATGGAGGGTGTATAATGGTAATTAAAAAATTATAATAAAATTTATATTATATTTAAGATTCTGAATTTATTATTTTATAATTCATACTAATAATTTATAAGAGGTATAAGAAAAAATTACTTGTAAGAGGTTTGGTAGACTATTACCTCTTCTTTGGTATCCCTCCTTTAGATCCCCACTTATGGACACAAGGAATGATATTTTAAGAATAAAAGGAAATATAATTCATGTATATAGGGTTTTATAATATAAATTGGAATTTTTTGGAAAAGATATATGGATCAGTGATGTGTAAATAAAAGACAGAAGGGGTTCACTTTTATAAGGGAGGTAAATGACACACTTGGAATTACTTAAAAGATTTAAATATAATTAATGTATTTCTAATGTATAATGGTTAAAAAAATAAATTAATTAAAAAAAAGATTATATGGTTGAAACATAATCATAAAATGGAATTTGAACTTTTTTGGTGTCATTTCATACCTTATCATTTGATTTAACCACTTTTAAAACCAATTATAACCTTAAATATGTCGACAACTATTTCAGTTTTAAGGGGTTATAATTTTAATTATAAGGTAACAATTGGCTTATAAATGGTATATCAGTGAAATTTTAAACCATTTGTCATAATAATTATCCTTTTAAAATATATATTTTTAAATAATTTGATGAAAAAAATTATAAAATATAATTAATGTCATTTTTCACAACATTCACTTAATTTGAACTTAAAGACATCTAGATAGTAATTTAATTTGAATATAATCCCTTAAAAAATCCCTATCATGTTTTATAAATGTATAAAATTCATGGGTAACTATAATTCCCCCAAAAAATGCAACTTTTAGTGTTTTTTAAATCATTTACATGACTTTTTGACAGTTTCCACAAGTATTGTATCAGTATTTTGTAAGCATTTAGGGTAAATATTATATCACAAAAATCTAAAAATAAATCTACATGATAAAAAATAAGTAATGTTTCAAATAAAAAAATAAAAAAAACTTATTTTCATTTTATCCTTATGTAAAAAAATTATAAATATTAATGTAAAGTGAGTGATATTTTGGAATTTTCATTACCTAACATAAAATAAATGTCATTATCAAGGGATAATATAACCAAAATTCCATATATTTTAATTATAGATCCATATTATCTAATTTTTCCTATATCATAAAATAAAGAAAAAATATTCGTTGATTTTGAGACATTATCTCATGGTTTTATCCATATTCTACACATCATACCATTATAAAGGTGACAAATATCTATCACGATTACTATTAAAAATGAAAAAAATAAAATAGAACTATTTAAAATTTTTAATCCTCATGATTCCAAATATAAAATCCATATTTCAATATTCAATTCAAATAGTTAAAATTTTTTAATTTAAAATTAATCCTACGAAATGTGATTAAAACCAATTTTACAAAAAATTATTTTCTGAAGTATAAATTTTTTTTTATAATGAAATCCAAAAATAAAATTAATTATAATTAATTTAATTGATTTATTTATACTAAAAAATAAACTAATTTCACCTTTAATTTGTTTTTAAAAAATATAGGATTTTAAATTCTTGAAAAAAATATTCTTCAATAAAAATTATTATTTAGTCTATTCATTGAAAATGAAATATTTTCAAATAATTATAAAAAATTCATGCTAAGATAATTTTTATAGTATTATTTCAAAAATTATTTTCAAATATTAATTATATTATTGATTCATAAAAATTAATAAAAACCATTTCTGTGGAAAACATATTTTTCAGTCAAATAAAGACTTTATAAAAAAGTGAAAACTTATTTATCAATATATTTTATTTATTTAAAACCTTTATAAATATTTATCAAAATTTGGTTATTCCTATTAACTCCATCAATTTTAAAACTATGTAATAATGATATAATATATTACGGTTCATTTTGACAAGGATATTCATGTATCTTAAGTTATCTAAGAAATTAAATTTATTTTAAGAAAATAATTTCATAAAACTATAGGGTGATATAGGTAATAAACATAAAGTAGCAGTATATATAGTTATTATGGTACGGTGGTGACAAAAAGCGGTGGTATGAAGTGATAATGTGTAAGAAGCATCGAGTAGTTGTTGGGGACGTAGCCCAAGTAGAGATCAAGAAATGTTGTGATTTCTGTGGGTGAGGGAAGTAGATTTGGTTTGGTGAAGGGGATCCCAATTAGGGGATGGGGTGTGGAAGAGAGAAATGGTTTTGGTTTTTATGATTTTTTCAAGTCAAAAAACGGCATTAGCCATCCTTTGTCCAAACTTCATTCAATGTCAAATAGTGGTTTTCCACTTCTTCACACATCCATTAACCCTTTATCTATTAGAATTTTTTCACACCACAAAACTAACCAGATCATTTTTAATACAAATATCATTAATCACTCCTTAAAACCTCCATTTTTATGATTTTTTTGATGGAAAATCAATGGATTTCAGAGGAACTCATAGAGGAGTTGAGGATACCCTACATAACAAACCCCATTATAAATTATATTATACACATTAATATGGGGGGTTAATTGTATTATGTACATTGATTATAATATTAAAATAAAATATTTATAATGAAAATGATATTATTTTTAAGTTACTCATTAACCAAATAGTTTCTAGACATTAATACCCTTCTCAACCATGATAGTAGTGGGGAAAATCGAGACAAACTAGATAATTGAAATCGCGACCCATTTAATCTTGGGGAATTATAATTAATAAATTCCCCGATTGATCATGTTGTAGAATGAACAAAAATATAAACAAAATATATGTATTAAAAAGTTTAGTAAAATGTTTTTGGAAGGTTGATATTGGTTGTTATTTTAGATAATTTTCAGTGAAAAAGGGGATCCAGATCATGGAAAGCAGAGCTACTATAGTGTGATGATAATATGATAAGATTGTTAGACTGATGATAGTTAGATAATGGCTTTCGATTGTGGAGAAATTTTAATGATTGATTAATACGCCATAATTTGTAGATGAATAGGAATTTATAGTCACCAAAAGTAGTCAAAGAAGGAGAATTCATGATGTGGGAAACTGATCAATGGAAAATTTGGGAAGTCATGGTAAAGACGGTCTCAAATACCCTTTTTATAACCACCAATGGAGGGTTCCATTAATTTATGATCACTATATTAAATTTCCATATTTATTTTTTGGAATACCCTTTCAAAAATTCCAATGGTGGACACCATAGTATGTTTTTTGGAATTAAATTCAACATATTTATTTATTACCCATTAATATTTTAATAACTAATATTTTAGGTAATAGTTATTAAAAATATATAAGAACATTTTAAGTTACATGATAACCTATCACATATTAATATAAATAATTAAAATATTAAAAATATACTCATAATTGATCAGAAGTGATAAATAAAGTATAAAAAACCACTTATAAACTCATTCATGCATATAACAAAACACATCTCCCCACCAAACACCTTTATGTCACAAGAATGTTTTTATATTAACCCTTCCAAATTTGAAACTATCTAAACTCATGATAATGATAGACATCCATGAAAAAACCCTTGAACATTCACTTAAATGAAAACATGATGCTTTTATATAATAATGTAGACACCAAACAAGAAGTACAATCTTACAAGAAAATAATTCTGATCAACATAGTGGAAACAATTAAGACAAGTATAACATAACATTAAATTAAAAATCTGTATCTTCAATTAAAATTTCATAATATGTTAAAATAATTCAAATAATATCCCAATAAAAATAGTTTAAGTATATTAATGGGTCAAACCAGGGTTTCATTTCATGCACACCACCCCAATAATAATTCCACAACCTATGTTAAATATTCAAACAATGTCCCAAAAAGATACCAAATCCATAGATCGATAATTATCAATGTAAGACATAAATAATATAATTTCAGATAAATTTTGGCTAATATACTCCAAAATTTATAAATTAAATGAATAATATTTCTTGTAGAAATTGATATAAAAAAATTGATCCATATCAGACTATATATTCACTAATAAAAAACTACAAGAAATCCTCTTTTGAATCTACTCTTTCTGCTCCGTGGTCTCCTAGACAAGATGATGTCCCAGCAAAGATGCCTCTCATGCCGCCAGCCAACACATGGGTGATCGGCATAGCATACCTTACAAATCCTCATAAGGTTCCATCTAAATAGTTTCATAAAAACTATTGTTGTAGGAAAACTCCACAAGAGGTATATACCTCTTCCTAGAACCACCAAAGTCCACAATTCAAGGTCGAAGCATATCCTCATGATCCTGAATCATACGATCGGACTAGCCATCTGTATGGGGATGGTAAGCTGTACCCAAAAGTACTTGTGCACCCAAAGACTTATGAAGCCCCTTCTAGACCTGATAAGTAAAACATGCATCCCTGTCTGAAACAACAGAGTGTGGAACTCCATGTATACGTACAATCTCTCAGATATACAATGGTCCCAGCTCATCAACATCGAAGGTCTATTTGATCGGCAAGAAGTGATCAATGTTCATAAGCCTGTCTATAAAAACCCAAATAGCATCATTCTGTCGAGGTGACCTCAGAAATATGATGACGAAGTCTACCGTGACATCATTCCACTACCACTCTAGAATGGGTAACTACTAAAAAAGACCTTCTAGTCACTGATTCTCCGCTTTCACCTGCTGACATGTTGAACACCTCACGAAAAAACCTACAACATCTCGCTTCAAACCTGGCCAGCAATACTAACGGTGTAGATCACTATACATCTTGGTAACTCCGAGATGAAATGCCCAAAATGAGGAATGAAAATCACGCATACGAATCACTGGAAACACAAGATCTCATCCTCTCCCACTGTCTATCTATTAAGAGGGTCCTCTCCTGACACACTCTACTACTGGACTAGGACTTCTTTTATGATAGCAGCCTCATCCGTACCCGATCGAGAAGAGTTGAGGTAATATCTACATAAGATAGAAAAGTCTTTCCATGTTTATCATGCACCTCTAAATTCATCTTAGAGAATAGATCTATAAGCTGCCACTCACTGCTGCCCTCCGGAACTACTTGTATCTGAGTTTGCTTACTCAATGCATCAACCACTACATTTCCATTTCCTGCCATATAGGCAAGCTCAATGTCAAACGACTACAGATATTTGACCCACCTGCACTGTCTCATATTAAGATCACGCTGAGTGATGATGTACTTGAGACTTTTGTGGTCAGTGAAAACCACAAAATGATCTCCAAGAAGATAATGTCTCTAAAAGAGTAAGGAATGAACAACTTCCTCCAGCTCAAGATCATGCATCGGGTAGTTCCTCTCATGTGGCCTCAACTATCGAGACTCGTACACAACGACTCCATCTCTCATCATCATCACAACTCCAATCCCGATAACTGTTGCATCGCTGTAAATTGTATAGCTCTTCCCTGGCTCTGGAAGGACTAGTACCACTGCTAACATCAACATCCCCTTCAACTCTTGAAAGGATGACTCACAAGAATCTGACCATACGAACATCACGAACTTCTTAGTAAGACCTGGAAGCGGTGTTTTTATGTGTTAAAAGTCATGTATGAAGTGCCTGTAGTAACCATCCTGCACTATAATACTCCGCCCCTCAAAGACGTTCTTCGAATGCTCCGAGGAATCTACTGCTCTCACTTTCTCTATGTCTACTGATATTCTTGTCTCTGAGATAACGTGACCCAAGAAGTGAATCTGGTACAATCAAAAAGTGGAATTTCAAGAGATTATCATATAACTGATGCTCTCTCAGTGTACTCAGAATGATCTCAAGATGGTTAGCATGGTCGTGTCGAGTGTGAGAGTACACCAAGATGTCATCCATGAAAACCACCACGAAGGAATCCTAGTATGGATTGTACACTCAGTTCCTCAGTTCCATGAAAACTTCAAGCGCGTTCGTGTGACCGAATAGCATAACCATATATTTATATAGACTATAAATGCTCCAGAAGGCTATGAGATTTATATCTGATGTTATAACGTGAAACTGATGATACCCGGAACTCATGTCGATCTTCGAGAAGATTCAGGCTCCTCCATGCTTATCAAAGAGATCATCAATCCTCAGCAAGGGACATAATTTATTGACCATCAAGTGGTTTAGATGCTAACAATCCACACAAAGCCTGAGGGTGTCGTCTTCCTTCTTTGTAAACAGGACAGGTGAACCCGAAGGAGAAGTACTAGGTCAGATGTAACACTTTTCCTACAACTCCTCCAACTATTTCTTCAGGTCCTTCAACTCTGTTGTCGCTATCCTATAAGGAGGAATGGACACTGATGCCTCTACGAGAATGATCTCAATTGAAAATTCTCCCTCATGCTATGGAGGTAAACCTGAGAAGTCATCAAGAATAACATCCTTGAAAATATCCTCCATTTCAGGAATGTATAACTCTGAAGTCCCCTGGTCATCTAGATATAGACTAGCAATCTGTGTTGTAACTCCTCCGAGCCAATGATGCTAGGGTCTTTATCGACTCATTTGGACATCCCACTGGCACTTATAAATAAAATATCTACCCTATGGTGATATAAAACTCACCCTTCAGCAGTAGCAATCGATGAGTTCCTAGAAGGGAACTAGCCAGTCCATTTTGAGAATGACATCATAGTTCGTCATCTCTAGGACATAGAGGTCCCATAAGATGTGACACCCTACAAACTCATGAGGGTAGTCTCTGCACTGAAGTACACTAGATTTAATCATTCCAAATGGTGTGTCTAGTGTAAACATGTCGACAAAAGAAAATATACAGAGCCGAAGGCTCTCCATAACAACAACAGAGATATAGCTATAGAAAGCCCCATGGCCAAAAAGTGCAGAACATAAAAATGAGGCAAATAAGATCGTATCTCGAATGATGGAAGGCCTGGGATCCTGTTCTTGCTGGGTCTGCTCCCTCACAAATTTCTGGCAAGCTCCACAGCCATGTGACCTTACCTGACAGCTCTGAGCTGATCCGCCTTATTGTCGCTGATAGACCGACGACGGACCACCATGGCCACGACGTCCATCTCCGCCTGAATGGTCGGAAGAACTCCAGTTCCCAGACTGGTGAGAAACTGATGGTGATGTTCCTGAATGTGGAGTCATAGAAGAATCCATGTCGCTGACTACTGGAGGGAAAAGCTGACAGAAACGCTGTAGATGGCCCATCCTGCCGCAAGATCGGCACGCCATCGGTACTCTTGGGAAACATGGCCATGTATACCCGCTCCTCCAACACCGGTAGCACACTACCTAGATATTAGAAGGTGCATGCAGTCTACTTTGATCTCCTTGAGTAGACTCCCCGTGGTACTTGCTGCTATCAGAAGAAGGAACACTAACTATGGATGTCGAACCGCACTTCCTGATTACTCCAGAATATCTGAGATTGCGCTCTATGATTAGCACCTATTTGAAGTTAGAGGATATTGAAGTCAACCTGAAGATGTTCACTTGGGAACAGATCTCCTGCCTGAAATAGTCCTCAAACTTCTTATCCAGGAACAACTAATCACCTACTGGGATAGGCGTGAAATGTTGCAACTCCGTAAAGTGAGAGGAATACTCCATAATAGAAATATTACCCTAATTTAATATCATGAACTCTTGGGCACGGTCGGCCCTCAAGGTCTCTGGGAAGATGTAATCATAGAGGATAAGCTGAAACCCCTCCCAAGCCATATTCTGGTGGAATACCGCCTACGAGATGGCATCCCACCACCTCTTGGTGGAGTCTCAGAGCATGTAAGTCATGAGATTCCCCCTCCACTATGGTGGTGCCTCTAAATTCTCGAAGATCGTCAGTGTAGAATAAAGCCATGACTCTACTGTCTGAGTTCCTCCTACCACTGAAATGGTGAAGGATGCTGATACTAGAAAACCCTTGTCAAATCAGCCATCGAAGGGGCAGAAGGATGTGCTCCCTAGACGGTTTGCATCATACTCAGAAAACCCTCCCTAAATTGTGAATCAGTGCCTGCAACTTGTATAACCACTGGTGCCAAGGATGAAACAAAATTATGATCTACAGGAAGTCCCTGATCAACCATATTAGGCGTCATATCACTCCGCTGTGACTGGCGGTCAATCGGAGGAAGTCTATGTGGCATGATTCTGCAAAGTCAAAAATCCACCTTAGATTCTAGATTAAAATGCTCTGAAAAAATTAAGGCACAAGAAGGAACATGGAAAAGAAGGCATTCTAGTTATGAAAAACATGATTACACAGTGTGTTATTTCCCTACATGGCGTATTCCCTTATGTCATTCACATGGGTGTATACTTCGGCCTAAACTGGTTGTGTAACACCCCAAATATACGATGTGTTATCCTAACACACGGCGTGTACTTAAATCCTCTTTGCTTCCCGAGTCCTTCTTCACAGTTAAGCCACACAGATCCTCTAAGAAAAAACTACATGGAATGTTCAAGACAGAAACGACATGCACTATACATGCCTTACATCGACCATGTTTTTGGAAACACAACCTGACACATGGCTGACACTACACAGTGTGTTCCAGACTGACACGACGTGTACGAGAAAGGGTAACACTGACTCGTGTTGGTCATTACATGGCCAGGCACCTAGATCAGACTACACGATGTGTAATATTCATACATGGCATGTATGTGAAATGATAACATGACCCATGATGTTCGTGACACAGCCGGGGTACCTATTTCGTACTACACGGCTTGTTAAACTAGTACACAACATGTTCCTACAAGATTTTTCATAACCATGTGTCACTGATAGTAGCCTCAGAAACAGCTTCAGAGCCCAGAAAACACCGAAAACCATCGTTAAGATGCCAAATTACGATCTATGAGGGTCCATCACTCTACAAATCAAAGTTTGACATATTATAAAAGTTATAACAAGGAAACGAGCAATGATCATCTAAATTCTGGTCCATGAGGGCCCATAACACCTCAAAAACCAATGTTTGGCGTCCATCTAAGTGAATCACTATACAAACAAGTTCTTTATCAAACAGTAGGGATTCTATCGTAGCATCTATCACAAAAACATTATTATCTACACAACGTCTATCACAACATCATGAAATCTCTAATTCATCCTTAAGGGCATGGAAAGAATGCATGGCATGTTATTTATAACAAGTGCCTATATGACACATGAGATGGAATACCCTCATCTCATCAGGTTGCGACAAAAATAGAACCGCAATAACAACAATGGTAACCGCACAAAGAATGTGAATCACCCAATGGTGAAATAAAATCAACAGTAAAATTTTCAAACCAATAAAATTCCAATAAACGAGGTAGTATGGGTTTTTCCTATACACGGGTTAGCTACTCTCGGGCACAACTTATTACCAAGTACCAATTCCATCCTATCCCTGTCTATAGGGTCTAAACAGTATGTAAAGAGAATGAAAACCCTCTGATACCACTTTGTAACATCCCAGTTCCGAATGCCACCCAGAGGCGCCCCATACCCGGTTGGTTTTAAGGACTCAAGAACATTTCCCCAAATGCTAGAGGCTTCCGACTACCAGCGAGGGCCTTGGGTGTGATAATGGGGAAACTATGCCATCATAGGCAAAGTTCACAGTGGAATAGAAACAATAAACAATAGCGGAAGCAGTAAACAATCCATACACAAGTTAACATAGAAGACTAAATATGACGAACAGCAAGAGGACATATATATATGTATATGATGCATGATACATATGTTTAGAAAAATACTCCAAATAATTCACAATTTTGGAAATACAAACACTACTAAAACTAGTACAAAAGAAAGATAAAGAGATCCTCATCATCAGAAGCCTTTTCTTGGTCCCATGCTTTAAAGCTCCACAGCAAGTCAAGTACCTGAAGTTGAAGGATGTTTTCCCTTGTCTATACCTGCAACAATATAGTATCTTTGGGCTCAAAATCATGACCCAAACAGGGTGTGAGACGAAATCCTAGTAGGAAACCAACTGAAGATCTGTGCCTAACAGTCTTTTAAAATAGGTAGGTAAATGTACATGAAATAGTAAACAGGAACATGATGAACAATAAACCAACCACAATTCCAAATCCATGCAATAGATAACAAGGAGCAAAGCACAACAGGTAACCTTCTGGAAGTACTCACAACCATTCCCTCTGCTCCTTCCTAACAATTACCAACAATCCTCTGGGAAGTGTACTCATCCTAACCCTCTGGTTTGGTCATATTGAATTATAATGTCTCTTTGAGGAATCACACGTGGTCAACTCCTCTTATAGTTTAGGGTAGTTAGGAACTCTCTAAGGAATCTCGCACATTCAATTCCCCTTATTTCCCCAAGGTTAAGAAATCTATGAGGAATAACACTCTGCAAATTCTCCTTATAGCCCAGGTCAAGAATACTCTCTAAGGAATCTCACACAGTCAATCCCTCTTATAGCCTATGGTAGTCAGGTGATTCAAAAAAACAAAACAGAGACTCTATAAGGTAGCTCATATGGTCTATCCCTGTATAGTCAAAAGCAGTCATGGACTCTCTGAAGAGGCTCTCACGGTCTATCCCTGTATAGTCTAAATAATTCACGGACTCTATGAGGAAGCTCTCATGGTTTATCCCCTTATAGTCTACTACACCCACTTCTCACAACCCTGTGTAGGATAACTACATAGCAATACAATATTACCAAAGTAGACTTACAGAACTACTTAGCTAAAAAGTTCTACAACTTATCAAGTATTTCAGAAAAAAAATTCTCCATCCTACTACAACAGGCACGGAAACATAAAAAGTAGCCAAGGAAAAATAGGACCAAACAGTCATAAACATAAAATTCAAGGGAAGAACCTCCAAAGAATAAGATTTCAACCATATTAATATTAAAAAATCCTCTACACAGTCATAATAACATTGTAGGCATACAATAGGGGTAAAACAGTAAACCCACAATACCCCATTCAAGGTTATTGGTGGAATTTGCAGAAAATATTCCGGTAATTTCAACGGAAATGCACAATGCACCTACCTCAGGGTTAGGAGATCAATATACTTTAACCATGAGGCATGAAACTCTTTAAAACGTCATAGATCGATGTAGTTCTAACAAAATCAATGATGGTCAATTCGGAGAACAGACAGAGGCTTGGGGACTCAGAGATGTTTTAGCGTTGTATAGTTCCCCTCGGCCGAACGAGACCTAGAAGAAGATGCTTCTGGGGGTTAGACGAGACACTGGTGCGTTTAATGAAAAAATAAACAAAGTACACGACGTGTAGTTTTGGTGTACATGTTGTGTACTTGCTGTTTCCATACCTCGCATTAGGCGGCCTCCATGTCACCCCTACATGGTCGTGTGTGTGGTAATGGAATGACCAGCACACAGCCTGCAACAGCATCGTAGTACACGACATGTACTTATAAATTACACGGCGTGTACATCAAAAATTTCCATATTCTCCTCTTTTTTCCTAAAAACAACTAGAAAGGGAAAAAATACATAAAATTAAGTTCTGGGTTCTTACATATATGACTATAGATAACTCTAGATGATGAGTATAATAATTCTTATCTTGTACTCTCAACTGTCTGGAGCTATAATAAACCACTCGGGACTCCTACAACATAACTGCCCAGAGTCCAACTCTAGATGCATCACATTATATGGCATATGCCAAACCTTCCACAATTATTTTAAGGATTGAATTTGATGTAATAATTCTCTTCATCTCATGAAAATATCTCTCATAGGCATCCTACCAAAAAAACATAATCCCTTTCTTGGTCAGCCAGAGAATCGGTGATACCAGATGGGAGAAGTTTTAGATAAAATGCTTATAATTACCTCATAAGCCCATAAAACAGTGAGTCATGAAGAAATTATTATGATTCTCCCCAGATACCATGGATGCGACCTTCTCTAAGTCCACTAACACTCCAACCACTTTGATGACATGTACTATGAAATAAATCTAAGCAATCAAAAGATTACACTTTATTATCTTGAAATAAAGTCGAATCTCTCTCAGTCTACTCAATATGATGTTATGATATTGGGAATTATCATCCTTACATTGGGATTACACAATGATTATATTGAAAAAAACTATCACAAAATAGTCAATAAAATTATGAAATACCCAATTCATAAAATCCATGAATACCATTGGTGCCTTCATTAGACCAAATGACATATCCATGAACTCATACAAGTCATACTTGATCCTAAAACAAATTAAATTTATGTATAATGTTATTAATCTCAACTGATGATACTTTGATCTCAATCTAGACTTAGATAATATCTAGGCACCTCTTAGCTGATCAAATATATCATCTATACATAGATGGGGATATAAATTCTTGACTATCATCTAGTTCAATATCTGATAGTCCACACCAAGAAAAAAATCCCCATAATCCTTATTATAAAAATAACTAGAGAATCTAATGGTGATCTACTCGGTCGTATGAAACCCCTAGCTTTTAGATATTCCAACTGAACTTTCAATTCATAATGCTCTGATGTTTCCATCATGTAATGTGGAATAGAATGTGGCTTAACTATCGACACCAACTCGATCGTGAACTTGATCTCCTTATCGCGTGGCTAGATATAGAACTCATTAGTAAATACATCCTAAAAAGTTATATAATTAGAGTAAATACATCCTACTACATTCCACCATCGTCTAGTGAAAGACATAACATTTGATCCATGAGACAGTCCAATATGCACTGAATTGGTCTTGCATGACCTACATGAAGATCCCACTCACCCAAGTGAAAATAACCACCTCCTTCTAGAGATAGAAATGTAACTTTCAGCAAGTAATAATAGATATGATCCTAGTATAGAACTATATAATCCATAATAACAATCAAATAAAACTTTATCATTTATAGTACAAAGGGTTTCCATGAGAAATGGAAATCACCAATTTCTAGCGAACATGCCTTGAAACATTTGATATTTTCTATCCAAAATCTCAATTGTTTGTTGATGGTCAACAAAACATTCAATATTTCCAACACCAAACCTAAAAATGTTTCAATGAGGGAATATATAAAGGAATATAATTATCTTTTATCAAAAAAAATCAATAAAGGGTAGATAATATGAGTATCGTACCTCTAATGGTAAATGTTCATGCATCCAAACTAGTTGGTGTAGGCTGCAATGTGTCTGACAGACCTGCCCCTCTGCTATGGGCTCCAATATAACTTCACTGGGCTATTCCCTCTTCCTGGAATTACTGCTCATGTGATGGGGTCCCAATTCCCCTACCTCGACCAGAATTTCTATAGGAACCATATATACCAGCATGTTAAGGTGTAGGTGTGTCCTTCCCAAACATTAGTACTAGTCTTGATCCCCTTCTAATATTATGCTATTGTATGCCACTATAAAACCTCTACATGTGGTATATCCTACTGCAATAAATACACTTAAAATAGGGTATACACTAATTAATATTATTACCAAACACCCCAAATTGATTGAAATAAAATGGTACAAGGTCCTGAGATGGCTTCACACCACCCAATCGATTCTGCCTAATTTTTCATTGTCTCTAACTTTTATAGAAGTGCTTCATGAGGCTAAAATAATAGCTCCCATTTTTTCCTACTGAAATATTCTAGCTACTTCTTTGAATATATCTTATATTCCCTTATGTGATGAGATCATAATCCAACACATCCAAAAGATAATCAAGATAAAAGCATTGAACTTCATGCTGATCTCATAGCGATGCCAATCATGGGAATCTCTCACCCTGGAAATCTCAACAGCAACTAAATATTGATAAATGCACAGCTAGTCAGTGAAAAAACTAGAATAGTTCATAACAAACATCCCCTCATGTTCTAGGTGCATGAACACATGTTCCTTATCATCCCTCAACATCTCAGGATATAATTGTATTAGAAACTCTTAGTCAAATTCATTCTAGAATAACTCATATTTCCTAGCTTTCTCTACAAAATCCCACCAACACTTGGAGGATCGATATTGAATGTATGTATAAATATTTAGAAACCAATACATGAGTTTCATGAGGTTCATAAAGATAATACGGTACAACTCAATCAAAAACCTAGTTGGTTAAGGGCCTCCAATCCCAGTGAACGTAGGTAGATGCTACATATTAAACTCTCTTATCATCTCAGAAATCAAAGGCACAATATGAAAATTTTCCCTTTCCATGGATTTCATAACCCTTATAAATCCATCCCAAATAAGAACATCCATCTGATCCTCATAAGCTATAGGAAGCTCATGTTCAACTATTTTGGGAGTATATTAATTTCTTCTCTCCTAACAATCAATTCAAAAATGACAAGAAGTCATATTTTCTACAAGACTAATTCACTTATTAGAACTCTAAATAATAACTAGGTAAAAAAATAGTTGAAAAAAATTGAGGACCATTATCTCATGTTCTCCCTAAACATGGATTAACAAGTGAATTAGCATGACATAATAGTTCATTCATTTTCATTTATCAAATATAACAGGTATCTCATTTCAATTTTATTACAATGAAATATATTGCATGCTATAAATATGTCCTTATCATGAATAATTCATATCAATATATTTATATATATATATATATAAATATCATGAATAATCAATACTCATATCATTCCATTCCAGGACATGAGTATAAATCTCATGAAATAATAACATAACACAACATGTGAATCACCCATGGTTAAATAATATCAACTATAACATGAGAGAAACATGAAAAACAATACCATCCTTGGGTAATCAAATTTTTTTCCATGCATGGGTTAGATACACCCTTGAAAAATATCATTACCAAGTCTCATCACATTCTTTTACCCATTTTAACTTTGCCAAATAATAAGGAAATAGAAAATAAAAACCAACCCAAGACTCTGATAACACTTTGTAATGTACCCCAACATAGAAATATCTCATGTGGCTAAATCAAGATTATTACTAGATCTCATGTGTGCCTCTCCATACACAAAAGGTTTCTGACTCGAAGTTAGGGGACAGAGAATATAGTGGGGAACTACACCCACTGGTACTGAGTCATAGTATATCGAAAGTAAACAAATATCAAATAAAAGGAAATGGGAAAAACAGTACAACGTAGTGGATGATTTTTTTTTCAAATTATCAATATAATAATAATTTAATGATAAAAAAATTTAATGATGGATTGTATCTAAATGTAAAATTTAATTTAATAGAGATAAATTGCCAGGATAAAACAAATAAACTCAAAATAAATCGGTCTCAAACCCCGTGTTAGCTCGGTCTCCAAGATCTAACCCATATAGCATGTAACAATCAACAACATGGTCTGTTTACCTTATCTAAACTTCCATCCATATAATATTCTTGGGTACCAAATGGCGGACTGAATAGGGTGTGAGTAAAAATAAGTAAGTCGATACCTCTGTGACTAAATAAAACCAGTCTGATAATATGTCAATATGATAAAGAGATATCAGGAGTATTAATTAATCAATTAATATGATACAATAGTCAACTTTCATTAGCACTATTCTAGAATATCTATAAGAATATAACATAACCATGTAAATCACAACCAGATGTCTATAGAATAATACCACAATCGGGCCAAGTCTTATAACCATTATAGCATAATCAGGCTAATCCCTTTATAAAATAATTTCATCATAACGAAACAAATCACTTCATATAAGTATTTCAGAAACACGAGGAAATGACCTTTGTATAAATATTTGAGCATCACCAAGAAAATCCCTTTATATTATCATTTCAGCATCACTAGTAAAATCCACATATATAATTATTCTAGCGTCACTGAGTAAATATCTTTATATAATATTTTTATCATCACTAGGAAAGTCCCTATATATACCATTTTAGCATAAATCACAAAACAATTCATAATGGAAAAACTACCACTATATAACACTATAATCTATAATGGTTAATTTATCAAAGTACTATTTGTCTTTTAATTTCCCATTCATTAAATAATAAAATAATCCATTCTATAAGTTGAATATATCACAAGAATTCACTTTTGATCTCATTTAATGCTAAATCATACTTTAATCAATTGGCTAGTTAATTATTTTTCTAGGGTAGGCTCACCCTATGGGTTCCCATAAGCTAGGTCTCAGCACTATGAATTCAAAGGATTACAAGATGTAGTTAAAACAAATTACTATCATCACCCATTATTACATTAGTTAATGATCATGTTGAGTCAGCGCAATCACATAATACAACACATATTTGAAAAAATAGAAACAGACCAAAGGTGTTTGTTATAGACCACCTCACTTAACAGTGAATTTAAAGGAACACTCTAAATTTGAAATTCTAATGAAGAACAAAGGTGAAGTATATTACAATGATGTACCTTGATTACAATAGATCAAAACTAGTCTCAAAAGTGGTCAAGATATCACACCACAATAAAAAAACCAATGATAGAGAGGGGAAAAAAGAAAAATAACTCAATGGAGATCAACCAATAGAATGAGATTTCTAGAAGGGAGGTAATCAATCCAAAATCATTTGGAGTCACCCCATGGTTAGATAGTGAGAGAGATTAAAATAGATGAAAGATAAATCGTATGCATAGTGTGGTTTAAAACCACTAATCCTAATATATTCAAGAAAAAAACAATTTAACAACATGAATTTCACGATTTATGAGATGCATTGAAAAATGTGTTTCCTCAGGTTAAAATATACTTGATTGAAAATTTCACTACAAGAATTGGTTTTAGGACATGTCATAATTTCATATTCTACACTAGTTCATGGATTCTATCCAGAAACAAGTTCTCTTTATTTAAACAATTCACAACATGAAAATGAATCTTAGAATTATTTTATCCCATCTTCCTAAAGAAAATACCAAACCAACTATGAAGCTTCCAAACCACAAATAACCCTCACAAGCCCTTGAAACATTGACAAATAGACTCCATTAATTAAAAAAATGCATCCCCAAACTTTAGGATCTTTTTCCTATAAAATTATCACCATTAAAAAAAGCGACTCAACATCCATGGATTAAATAATAAGAAATTCCCAACTAAAAGTGGTTCAACCAAAAATCAAAGGGGGAAATACCTAATAAAAGATAGGATCTTACATCTAACACTAAAAACTGAAAAATATCATGTATCTAGTATGGAACCCATAATAGTGACATGGAATAAATGACTAATTATATTATGAAAATTAACATGATGAACATAAGAACCCACAACACACTCAAAAAAGGAAATTAATTATTTATATGGATAATAATATAAATAATTAAAATAAAAAAATTAATAAAGAGGCTCAAATTCATTTTCCTACCATACAAAATGTAATTGATGTTACCATGAATAAATATGTCTATAACCAATAATTAGTGGGTGTTTATATCTCACTATCACCCCCAATGCCTACTTTTTTATGCACATAATCATCTTTATAGTGCACTATTTTTATTATAACTATTTTTTTATAAGGGTTTTTGAGTGATGATGTGAGAATTTTAATATTTAATGAATTATTTTAGAAGATTTTGGTTCCTAAAGTATTAAAGTTGAGTGTATATATACAAAAAAAGATAATATATAAAGCAATTAATTTCATTTGTGTTATCTGTGTTTCACCTATCATGAGAGGAAATCATACCATGGTATTTGGTAAATAAAGGGGGGAATATCATAGTTGATGGAATCCCAAACCCATGGGTATGACATGTTTCAAAGATTCATACTGAAAAAAGTGATTGGGATGTCATTAGTGACTACATTAATTGTCTTAATAGACAAAAAGATCATCATAGATGATATGAAGTCTTATAACCCCTGATTAATTTATCAAATCTGACATATATGTAAACATATTATAAATTGAAAAAATGAAATTGACCTTACAATTATAAAAAATAGTGCAAATCCCTTCAATATATTATTTAAAAGAATCAAGGATAAAGCGCACATAAAAGGGGTATATCCAGTGATTTAGTTATACACAGTTATGTTAAGATCTCATATCACACTTTTTAAAATTCACTCCTATCACCTATTGTGAATCAATTTCAAATAAAATGTGTAAAGTCATGTAAGTTTATAAAAGTATACCTTATTTAAATATTATTAGTTTATTAAAAATAATAATATTATATTTTACAATATGTTATATCAATTAAAAACAAGAAATCATACTTTGTGGTATATAAAAAATGTAAAATCAATAGCTCTATTTATATTACATGATAAATCTAAATGAATTTATAATCATTGATTTGATATTTAATTATTTTTTTAATAAAATTAATTATAATATGTAATTAAAAAAATTATTACATACCATAGCTATATAATTATTTAAAAAATTTGCAATTGTATACACTAATAGATTTATATTAATTTGTAGAAATTCATATACTAAAAAAACATTTTTCAATGTTTTACATTTCAATATCATAACATTCTCTATGAAGAATCTATATAAATTTACAACACATATGAGAAAACAATTTAGCTATCTCATTTTGAAAATAACTATAATTTAAATAACATTTTAATAATTTATCAAATACTAATTTTTTATTTAGAGTCTACTTGGAACATAATTTATTAATACTCTAATGACACTATAAAAATGGAGTGAAAAATATATATTTTCCTAATAAATAAATAATTTTTAAAAATATTGACATTATAAAAGTGTTCATATACCAGATGTATATATCATTGTGTTTTACTATAATATTTCATTTCATTTGTACATTTTTTTATTTCCTGATAGAATAATATTTGAAACTCAATTTAATTACATCACATAATTATTTATAAAACCAATTCATTATTCATCTAGCATAAATATTAATTAGTTTTTTCATAATAAAACATGTCGGTAAAACCTTTCGTGACAAAATTATAATGTAACTATATCATATATAGTATCAATATATCATTATATATATTAAAAAAATTGCTAATCTCATATGTCATCATTATTATATTATATATGGTGAATATTTTCTCTAATTATACATGGTATGGGATTATAGAGTGTGTTTTTTATATAGTTGGTGGCACTATATGAATATGATTATTATAAAACATGTACAAATTTAAATATTAACCATAAAAAGAATAATAAAAAAATTATATCTTGTTACATTAATATGTCAAGATACTTAATTTGATCATAATTAATAAATCCTTTTTCATTTTCCAAGAATATTTCAGAAGAGATGAGGTCACCATCACACATTTAATGATACTCATACAGAAAAGGAAGAGAATTATAACCCAAGCATGTATAAATATATTATTTCTATCATAGGAGGAGAAATATAAGGACATGTGGAAAGGGTAGGGATAGAGAGGCAACATATGAGAGATTGAAGGTGAACCTGGGTGGTGAAGTATATAGGTTTTCTATTAGATCTCAATGATGGTGGTGGATTTTGACAATTTAAGAGTATCATGTATAGATTTTTGAGGGGGTATAAATAGTGATGGTAGTGATAGGAAATGTCTACAGTGGCATGAATTGCAGTAAATGATGAGAAATAGAGGTGAAAGTTGTCTTAGTGATAGTGAATGTTGTAAGGTAGTGTTATTAGGGTAAGAATTTGTGGGTTTCATGTAACAAGGGATTGGTAGTAGGATATAGAGGAAATAATAGGGTGGGGGTCTATTTTTCAAATAAAATAGTAACAAACTAATGCATTCTTCAAAGCTAGTATTAGGGACCACCTCATGTAGTCACCTATTTTCCTCCTATTCATATACAATCCTTTATAGTAGTGTATACAAGTACAAAGGTGGTGCTAGGGTTATAATTTCTTGGGTATGGATATCTAGAGTGTGTTGGGGTTTATCAAACTAACATGGGGTAATGTACTGTTGGGTGGTCTATTGTGGTGGTCGCATGATCTTAAAAGCGAAGGTGCTAAAGTAGCAGACTAGGAGTTGTAATATCGAAGGGGATTACATGGGGTATCTATATCATGTGTGTAGATTAAATCAAAAAACCAAGGAATGTTTTATGTGATATTTCCGGAATAAAATTATGAATCTATTTTTAGTTAAAACTATTTTAAAAAATGGGTCTCAAATACGTTGATGATCCTAGCTTATTTACCTTCAAAAAAATTTATAAGGGGATTTCATTCATTCCTTTGTATGTGTGTAAAGAATCCATGAAATAAATTCACATATTATTTACAAAACAATTTATTTAGTTTTTAATTTAACTTTTTATATATAGTGAAAAATAAGAAGTTATAGACAATTATTAATTATATGTAATAGTAATTTATAAATTAGTAATGATATTTAATAAATTATTAGTTTTTATTTTTTATTAATTAGTATGTATTAGTAATAATTGAAAAATATTATTAATAAAAATAATAATAATAAATACTTAACAATAATAAATATTAATTAACACTAAATAATAATGTTAGATCAATATTATATTTATGTTAACATTATAGTGAAAATAATATTTATAAGTATACAAATAATAGGTATTGACATATATATAATATAAATATAATGTTATATAATAGAAATATAACATAAATATAAGTTATTAATTAAGTTATTAATGAAAATATAACATATATAATACTTCTTAATAATTGAAATATAACACAAATAACAGTTTTAAATAGAAATATAACGTAAATATAATCACAATAACAACAATATGAAATAACTATAATATCAATATAATAGAAATCTTTCATAAATTTTAGAAAAATAAAAGTTATTAAAAAAGTAAAAAATGATTATTAATAATCTAAAAATAACATAAATTATAATTATTAATATATATATAGAATAAATACAACAAGAATATAAAGTTTCTTAGTTTATATAACATAAATATAAAGTAAATTTGATTTAAATAATAGTAATTTATTATTTAAATAGTAATAAATATTACCTATAAAATGTAGTTCATCCTATAATCCTTTTATAACTCCCAAACACATTATCTCTTCCTTTTCATCATTCTTTGAATGTCATTAATACAACCTCCTCTTCACTTGATTCTTAAAGGGTACTAATTTTGAGTTAAAAAGTGGATATACAAGAAAAGGATATCAGGGAACTATTTAAATGCGTTTAGGGAATCAGAGAATATAAAACTATAAATAGAGATATAAAGAGATTAATATTAACGTTAATATAACATAAAGAATAGTTATTTATGACATAAATAATATTAAATTCTAGCCACAAAATGTAGGTCATCATTCAATTCATTAATAACTCAAAAATGTATGATCTCCTAGATGTTTTTTTCATTGAATATCATAACAGAAAATCCCCTGTTCAGACTAGTCATAAAGGGTACCAAAAATGATTTAGGAAGGAATATTTGAAATCTATAGGAATAAAATCAACTAAAAACATTTAATTAGAATAGAAGAAGATAAAAATATAATTATATAGAAATTAATATATTGGTGGTCAACCATGTGTCTTCGTATATAATGTTGAAATTAATAGGCATGTGGAAAAAATCCAACACATGGATATTGATTTTTAATATCAACATTTAATTTTTTATATATTATTGATTATTTAATATTCATACAGTTAAATGAATGGACAACCTATATTATCGTTATTCCGAAATCTTTCTAGATTCATCCTCTCATGTTAAATGCATATATGACTAAAGAATTTATTTCAGAGTTAGTTATATCCCTTTTCCATCACTCAAAAATTAGTTTCCCTCATAGTTTCCTCTCCTCTAAAGATTGTAAACCCATTGGCACCAGACTAAATAAAAACATCAAAGTAGATACCTATTAATAATCATGTAAACATATTCTATCCATTAAAATTATTATTAACTACAATAAACAATATTTTATTATTATTATTTTATTACTAATATTATTAATTATTACTATTTATTAATTAGTATTACTAATTATTATTATGACATGAAATTTTATATTGATTACTGTAACACAATCATTTTAGTATTCTATGATGCGATTGTATGTAGTTATTTGAGGGAGGATGATTTTTTTATTGTATTTTAGGGTAATCAATTTTTTATTTCTATTTTTTGGGCTAGAATCTCCATGTATCTATACTGGTAGCACATAAGTACAAATATTGGATTACTTATTTGACGTATAGGTAACTACTTCATAATATTCAGTGGTAGATGGTTATAGCCGTCCATGAATCTGCCCATTTTAATAAAAAATCAATGAGAAAGTAGTAAAAATAGAATGATGATATATGATGTTAATGACGTTGGGGTAATGAATTAAGGTTAAAGTGAAAGGAGAATACTATAAAACCCTCTAGTTTAGACCCTCTAGAAGATATGTAACCGTAGGGGGAACCAATTTGCGAGTCATGGAAAATGAAGGTAGTAGTCTATCAAATAAATTCCTTCAGAAAAAACTAATCCTACCAAATAAATGTTTGGAATGAGAGGTATTGTATTATAATGATTGTAATAGAATAATGATATATGATACAAATATATAATATTTCTTAGATAATTTTATAGAAAAATTCATATTTTTACACAACTTTTTAATCATATGTTCAGATTTTGATGTGAATCTATCATCATTTCAAATTAAAATCCATAAAATAGACATAAGAAATATAGTTTTTTAATATGTCAATTTGATTTATATTTTATTTTTCTTACGAGTAATATATATAAATATATATATTACCCCTTTTAAAAATATTATTTTTTTTATATTTACATTATTAATAACTATAATTTTTGAGTGGTATTATTGGTGATGGCCTCAAAATAAATATAATACACTAATGGAATAGAAATATAATATTTCTAGAATTTTTCTAAAGATATCAATGTTATTTAAAGGAATATATTGAATAATATTAGGAATTTGAGAATGGTTTTTATGATTTAAATCATTCTAATATACTAGAATTTAAAATAGTTCACATTACTATTGATTTCATTTGTTGTGGGTGGATATATGGACAACCACCATTATCATTAATTCATTAAATTTATCATTTTATCTTTATTATATAGAGTAATTTCTACTAGAATATCATCGAAGTATAATAATTTATTAACAGTGCATAGCACATCAATGGTTCTTGAAGGAAGCTATTGGATTTTTTTTGGGAGCCTCAAAAGGAAAGAAATTTTGATTTAAATAGGATAATATGAAAAAGTATTTAAGGTTTTTTAGAAAAATAATTTTTCTATTTAAATATATTGTTATATTTTTAATAATGAGTTATAAAATTAACTAAAATATTATTAATTAGTTAATGAAAATTTTCATTAATGCATTTTATTAGGGCCTCATTCCCAAGGGCATTCGGGCCACTCAAATTACACCTACGGGTCATGGGCCATCGGGATATGTAATGGGTTACCCTCTACCTAGAATGAAAGTGGTTCCTTTGTTTAATAATAAAATTATCCTTTATCCTAAATTATTTTTAAAACATAATAAAATATATGTGTATTATTATTAATATATTAAAAAAAATTAAACATATATACATATATATTGAAAACTACCAGAAAAGCATGATTGTTTTGTTTTAACATAATGTGTTTGGAACATAAATGTGTTCTATTAAAATATTTTAAAAATGGGTTTAATCAACCCAATACATTTCTTTAAAAGAAAAATTCATTTATGGATTAAACATATTTGTGAACCATACTGATAAAATATTTTTTTTCAGGAAAGATCATTTATATTTTTTTTTAAAACACATTAAAAATCAATAATTGAGTATTAAAAGGTAATACAACCACGTCACATTAGATATATGAAGGGATATGGATTCAATGTCAAGATACCAAAACATCTACTCAAAAAAACCTTTCCTATTGGATATAATGTAATATGTGAATGGGAGAGTGACCCACATGGGACTATAGAACACTGGAAGTAAGATGTGGGTGACATGTTGATGTGCCCAATTTTTTATTACCTTTTCATTTATTTTATTGAGTTTAAAAACATTTCCTCCCCAGATACTCAATGTATGGGGATAAAAAGGTTTATTTTTGTGTTCTTGGTGATTTTTTAAGAGACACCATCTATAGTCACAAATTGAGGGTGATCATAATAAAAAGTTATATATACATGGTGTGTAATTTAAAAACACACAATGTGTACCTTTTCCCAGACATAGTTCATCCAGTAGAGTAAATTCTTATTTAGCCTCCGAGAGACAACGCGTTGTTTACTCATTATTTTAAAGTCTTGTATGCCATTAAAAATGCATTTGGTAGGTGAAAAATACTCTAAATTAAATGTGATATAGTGTAACATTTTGTGTACCCCCACCAAATGACCGCTGATGCATTGAAATCAAAGGGGAAGCATGGTAGACCACATACCTGTGGAGAAAATGAAGAAAAAAAGTTGACCCCTGTACACGACATTCACAATTGGGTACATTTTGGGTAGTATATTTTATTTATAAAGATATGAATGCATCCTTCTTTGAGATTTTACTTCTTGGGGGGGGGGGGACTTCTACTTTATCGATTAATCTCCCAAAATCCAAAATTTCAGTTTTTCCCTATTTTCTTTTCTTTTTTAGTATAATTACCCCCTTCCCCACCCTTCCCCTCATATCTATGGTAAGGGTTGTGCTTCTTCTAATCCCACACATTGTGACTATGGTCATACGAGGGTAGTTTTCTTATGTTGGGTTTAAAATAAGATTATGAGTTCGTTGTGATATGAATGCTAGTGTGTTTCTTTTGTTATGATTTTTAATTTATAATTCCTTTAATGAACTAAATTCCATAATAACTATTAGTGTCGTATAGAACCAATAATTAATCCAATGGATAAAACTAAAGGATATGCAATGGTTGAACTCATGATTATTGAGAGAGCTTGTTGCCACTGTTTTAGGGATGATGATCTTGATGTGGATTTTAACATTCAACCATCGAACCAAGGTATTGGTGTTCAAATACAAAAACACCTGTAATTAGACCAAGAAAAAGTATTTTAATTTAATCATGATTGTAAATAATAATCATTAATACTATTAATAATAATTAATGACCATTATAATAAACCCTAATTCGATTGCAACCCAAACACATTTTTAACCCTATTTTCTTCCTTTTCTTATATTTAAATTTAATTTTTAAACATAGTTTTACATTCTCATCTATTAACTTTAATCAGTAATTTTTTTCTAGATAATCAGTTGAGACTGGCTGACTCATACTAATTTCTACTTTTATGTTTCCCTATGGGGTTGACCCTGACTACCTCCAGCTACATAAATAGTCAGTTTAGAAGCTAATTTTTTTTTTAATTTTCCACACCTCACGAAGTGAGTGGTCATACATTGAAAACGTTTTTTGGGATGTAGAGATAAGTAGAGAGAGTCTGAGTTGAGGTTAGGTTTTCTAGAATTATTTTTTTTCATTTATTGCTTCTTTTCTTGGGACCCTTGACCCACTTTCATTGGATTTTTTTTCAACTGGAAACTGGAACAATCCACCTAGAGAGTATTTTTATCTAAATGATATACTGATGTTTTACTCGTTGAGAGAATATTATTATCCATATATGGATGATGGGATTCAATACGTTGAATACCCATGTACATTATTCATCCTACCCATTTATTCTTCTCTTCTAGAAAGATCATTAGAAATTAATGAATAATTAATATAATGGATGGAATAATTTAAAACATTACATTTAGACCAAACCAAAAGGTTGGGCCTACATGGAACTCTGTTCAATAAAATTTCAGAGTTAATCACTTAGATGGATAATCCAGTTGATTTTGAGATTGGGTTTTTTAAACCTATATCAACTGAGGAGGCATGTTATGATATGGTCCCCACTTATAATTCACTAATAATTTCTAAATTTTATTTTTATAGAAGAAAATTGAAAAAATGGGGACAAATAATATCATGTTAATATTGAATTTGATCACACATTTATTTTAGAACCCTCAGTTGATCACTTTCCTACTCTGGCTGATGTATATAATGATTTTTAGGTTTGTAACATAACGAAGTAGGAACATCAAAAGATAAAGGACGAACATGATCAGAACAAGTTATAAGTCCAATGATGGTATGTAATGGATGTGGAGCAAGGATATTGAAATATGATTCTTAGACCACCTGAAGATCATGAAACATTGGTAAAAGATAAGGGTGCTAGACATATATGGTGGTTTATGCATCCCAATCCACATCGCATTCCAATTATAGGTATGTAGCTAAACATTGGTCAATCCAAAGACCAAAAAATGCACATGCTGAGAGACAACCTAGAAAATCTTCTCCTTTATCTCCCTTTCTTTTCTATTTTTAATAAACACATGGTGTTTACATTTCTTCTAAATTCCTTGTACCACACTTTCTCTCATCCACAGTATAAATGGGAATAAAATGGTATTGCACACATGTGTACCTAAAAACATAGAATGTAATTTTATGATTAGTCTATATTATAATATAAATCATTTTATAAATAAATATTAATTAGGTTAATAAAATGAAATGAATCATGTGCCAATGGCATGATTTTTAGAGTGTATCAGATCCATTATTAGTTCAAATTGCTCTCCACCATCCTTTGATACATGATTCTGTTTTTTTAAATCCGATGTTTTAACTAAATAGAGTGTGTAGTGTTTTTAAACGTAAATAAAACTACTTAAAAATAAAATAAAATAAATGGTGGTGTTTAATTGGTTGGATGGGTCATAGCCCAAGGATCCAAAAGACCTGAGTATGAGTCCTTCTAGCTGCTTCAGTTCTGTTCTTGTTCAGAAAAATAAAAAAAATAGTGCATGTATTCTGGTAAACTTCATGTATGTCATGTTTTCATAATAATTAAACTTTTTTTCAAAAATAAAATCACTTGAGAGAGATATGGGTTTATTGGAAGAGTCATAACCCACGGTTAATATGATATGGGTTCAAACTCGAATGGTCACCCCACATCATCCCAATCATTCAATAATTAAAAACGCTTTTCATGCATTTTTTTACCATGTATTACTTCATCTATACTTTAAATATTAAAAGATAATAAAACCATAAAGTACTACAAAATTCACTCCATTGGTTGAGGGAATGCAATTGGATCATCCCGATCATCAGTTCAAATCACGCCCCGAACACTGGACTCAATGTTGTTCTTCTTTTTTTATTGTTTTAAAAAACAAAACATGTATTTTTTTGATACAATGCATGTATAGGTTTATTTTCATGTAAATACTTATTACTTTTTATTTTTAAATAATAAATAATAATTAGTTAATAATAACCATATTTTTTATATAATAATTGTAATATATATGTATATAACACATAAACACTGTGTACAAACACACACACACAGCGTGTCCCAGCTTTATAAGATAGGGATCCCTAACTGGGTTGATCCGGCATTGTGCCCCCCCCCCCCTCTCATTTTCTTCCTTTGAATGACGCTCAACCTCCTGCCTACAATCCTCTATTCTAGCATGTTTTAGGCCGTAATATCCCCCTTAATCCATTCCAAGATCCAGGTATGTCATTTTTCACCCAATAATTCAATGTTTTATGAGTATTCTAGTTGATTTAGGGATCAAGTGTCACATTATGATGAAACCCATAGTACACGAGGTAAAACGAAGAACACGGGTCATTTAATAAATGTAAACGTCCAAAAATTACCTATTATCAATTTGGAAAACACATGGCGTGTGTGTTCGGCACATATTGTTTACTGTTTAATCTAGCCTTGTTCGAAGAAGAACCCATGTTCTAATCACTACATGACTGAATTTACCTTTTCATAGACACAACATGTGTGTTCAGAACACATCATGTACCAAGTCCTCAAAAGATAAGGTCGCGTCAAAGAACACACAAACTACTTACCCATGGTGTGTAACAATCATACATGTTGTGTACATTGATGTTTCCCATCTACTACCCACTGAAAGTGCATATCCATAATACATGAAATTTTTACCCATGTATTGTACAGACCATGTATTTTAGATATACACACCATGTAGTTGTATCATTAGGAATTATCACTATTTTTATTTATTTTTCCTTTATATTTTCTTTTTTTGTGTTCTTTTACTTCTATTTCAAACCAAATAAGAAGAAAATATAGCTATTAGGAAGCATCCCACACCTACTACTTGCAGTGAGCAGCCCATACCCTCTCAGATCCAACTTAGGGATCTTGAAGCACCTTTGGTGATAGACACAGTGTCTCAGCCTCTAGCTTTGGCGATGTTTCCTCTGATCCCACCGGATCCCACATCCTCGACATCCACATCTGGTCCAGTAGACACTGTAACCCCTCCTATAGTTGTTGTAGTCTCTATAATAGTAGATACCCCTACTAGTGTGGCACCATTGGGTGAGAATATGCCAACTTATAATACTACCATGACTTCTAATCCATGTATGGCAGTAGCTGATCCACTGGAATCCTCGACAATTGCACCATATACACAAGCAGTCGATGCCCCACTATAGATGGTTCCAACAGTTGCCCGAACATAGTTGCACCTCTCCCTAATCTATGATGAGCTACGTCCTGTAGAATCCAGGATGTGGTGATTTTCATGGTATATGATTCAGCTAAATTTCAGATTCCAAGACATTACTATTCCTCAGCATCTAGGCATCTAAGAGGATATTGAGTAGATCCTCACAACTACTTGACACACTCTAGGTCAGTACTCCTATATCCCTAGACTTATTTTTGGAGTTCATTTCAACTTTTAAGATTGATTATTCTACTTACAGAGTGATTCTCAATGAAATGAGAAATCCTATCATATTAAGGATTTTAAGAGGACACATTTCCCTGACCATAGATGAGTTTGGACATGGGTGAAAATTCAACTCTTATCTAGCAACCCCACCCCCTCTTGTGTCCCTCACTCACGCTAAGAATTTTGACCTTATTTTGTGTCGTGGGATCATGATGGATCTAATCAAAAGTGCACCCACACAACATTGAAGAGAACCCTCATCTTTTCTTATCCCTTCTATTTAATCCAGTATTTCATTAGTTCCATCATTTTTCCATGACATCAGGACATGGTTGCCATGTTTTTTACATGATATGGAGATCCATAATTTAATTTCTCAGTATGATTACCATGATCTCCCCTACTTCACCACCTCCTAAATTGACTCTATGATCACTAGCCTTTAGGGAAACCAAAAATAAAGATTCCATTCTACCCAATTGGAACACTATATGAGGGTGTCTGAGCCATTTAAAACCCATGATAACTTATGTTCTCCCCAGCAGTTGGGATTCATCATGTTTATTCACATGCGTATGGTCAAGAGGCAGGGAGATACCTTTGTTCTTGTGAAGGACACCAAGCCCCAACTTAAATGGGAGATGACCCACCTTCCCTAGACGGTACTGCTGGTCAAGTACCACCCCCATCACCAACAAAAATATATTATCCACATCTTCCAACTTATTCCTCCTTTCCATCCACTTCCATCATTCCATATTCTTATAGACCATTCACAACCCCACATCCACCTGTACCCTCAGTTTATCTCCCCATCTCCATCCATCTAGTCACTTTGGACCACCACCAAGACATCATAGAGAACCGCCTGGATTTCATGGATCATAGACTCGAGTAGATATAAGGAATTATATTCCTTGTTATTAATCATTTCAGCCTTCCTCACCCTCTATCATCTGTGCCTCATCCCAATCCTGAACCTTCTGTATCACCAACCTTATTTACTACTCTATCCATAAATTATGTGATCCTATCCAGTATCGGACCATACAGTAATTTTATCGGATATAATGTACCAACTGATCCCAAAACATAGAGTGAGGACCACATGCCTCAATCTTCCACTAATTTTTTGGACACTCCTATTTCAAATAGTTCCTCTTATGAGGAAACACAATGACTATTTATGCACATTCATTTCATTATATATATATATATTTTCTGCTATGATTGCGATGTGATTATTTATATGCTTTCATAATTCTTTTCCAATTTCATCGACAGTGATAGGTACCCTAGCCCGACATTGGCATCTCATTTTCAACTTACTTCCACATTTTCAAGCTCTCCATAAGGGGAGTATTATTTTGGTGTTTATTTTAATTTCTATACATTGGGATAACTTTCTTCACTACTCTCCCTCCTCCTAGCCCTATTTTTTTCCACATCCTCTTCCCTTTCTTAGGGTTTCACATGGATACAATGAGCAATATTATGTGTGGTGGAGAGTTTATTGATTACACTAGTATTTTCCATTAAACTAATCTAGTATTCGTCATTAAATAAATGATAATTTTTGAAAGGTATATTTTTATTATTATTTATAATTTTAAATAATAAATACGTTAATGATAATTTTAAAAGTATAATGTTTATTTTAATTTTAATGAATTTTAAAATGATTTATTATATAGTTTTATATTTTATTTAAATTCGTGGCCATTTGCTTTTATAATACTGGTTATTTTTATTCATATAATGGCCTTATTGACCCATTATTATCCTCATTCCCAAGTGGTATTCTAATCCATTTGAATAAAAATTTATAATAACCACATTCTTGAGAGATTCTTGGGATATGAATTACTATTAGAATGTGTGAGTTTTTCTCTTCAAAAAATAATTCTTTTGAATCACATAAAAATAATTGAGGAGTTTAATTGATATTTTCAGCCCCTTTGACCTTGAGGCCTACCCTACATCTAACCACCATGAAACCCTTAATAACAATGAAATACCTTAAGTGGAAGCCACATTACAAGCCTAATTATCATTCCTACCCTAATTCTTTTATAATATTTTATGATTATTCATTTGATCATTCAATATAGAGTTTTGATATTCATGGTATATTTTGATGAGAAACCATGAAATTAAGTGTGGGGGGGTGTAACACATTTTCATTTGGGCGTAAGGGTTCCAAATCAACTATTATTATTATTCACAGAGGTCCGTATTAAAAAATGATGATGAAAAACTCAAAAGGGGGCCAAATTCATTCCTTATAGTTATTAATGGTTTAAAAACCCATATTGGAAAACGAATATCATGGTGATGTTAAACATTGAGAGACCACGTTGGGGATGTATTTTCATTTATATTTATCAGTTAATGTCATGCATAATTATTTAAGAATTCAACATCCTTTTTTCAAGACTTTGATATTACTTTCATATCATTACCTTCCAACCCTTAGTCTAAGAAACATTTTATCCATATTTATAAAACTTATGATTTCTTTGAATTGATTTCTAAGTGGAGAATGATAATACTTACATGATCATTGATAGAGTTCATATAAGTGAGATTGAGCATAAATATTATTAAATGGTCTTGAGTGATGAGTGTGTCATTCTCTGGTGAGGTAAATCATCAAGTAGAATATGTATTTATGAAAAGATAAAAAATATGAAAAAAAGAGCATAAAAGTATTTAATTGAATTATAAATGTGGAATGACTAGAATATATTTAGAAATTGACATATTTTTTATGACTTTTAAAAGGATCTACTATATTTATAATATCTATTAATATAATTAGTTGAATGCTTTCCTTTTTAGAGTTTGGAATAGATTAATTAGATGTTGTTATTTTTCTTGAGGGAATGTAAATGACTATGTGTTGAGGAATTTGAGGATCCTAATTTTTGCTTACCTATTCAGAGATTTTATTGAGTATAAAAACATATTCTCACTAGATAAATGTTATTTTGTGGATAAAATTACTTATTTCAGTGTTATTGGTAATTTTTTGGGAGATTCCATCCAAAGTCACAAATCGGGAGTGTTCAAAATAAAAAGTTATATATACAAGGATTATGAATTATAAACACACTTCATGTACCTTTATCCATACATGGTTCTTCTAGATAAGTATACACATATGTAGCTGTCTAAGGGTAACACACCATGTACTCACTATTCACATGTCGTGCATGCCCTTCCAAAAGTGGTTGGGGGCATAAATAGACTCTAAACACCACATGAGGAAGTGCAACATGCCGTCTAACACCATCAATCAACCACCGATGCATTGAAATCAAATGGATGGCATGGAAGATCAACTACAGACAGAGAAAATAAATAAAATTCAGTTGACTCAAGTACACAACATGTAATTTTGGTTATAATACATGTAGTCTAACTTTCTATAAATAGTGAGGTTGGACTCCTGGTTCAAGGTTGGCCATACATGGGGTGTGCTTCTGCTTGGGTGACTGATCTTCCCTGAATCCAAAATTTGGGTACCCTTCCTATTATCATTTTTGTTTTAGTATAATTATCCACTTCCCCTTATTTCATCTCATATCCATGTTAGGGGTAATGTTTCAAATCAACCCGCACATCATGACCCTGGTCATAAGATGGTAGTTTTCTTGTATTTGGGATGTAATAATATTATGGGTTTTTTGTGATTTAAATTATTATGTGTTGTTTTTATTATGATTTTTGTTCTAAATATACTTTAATGAACAAAATTTTATGATCAATATTAGTGTCATATCAGACCAAGAATGACACTAATGGCGACGACTAAAGGAGTTTCATTGGGCAAACCCAGGACCATTGGGAGAGCTTCTTTCCTCTCTTTTATGGGTGATAATCTTTATGTGGATTTAAACATTCAATCATCGGACCATGGTATTTTTGTTAAAATACACAAACCTCTATTATCGAACAACGAAATAGTGTTTTAATTTAATCCCCATGGTAAATAATTTTCATTAATAATTTTAATACTAAGTAATGACCATTATAATAACCTTAATTTGATTTCAACCACAAAAAATTTGTTTCCTGATTGTTTTCCCCTTGATTCTATTTTAATTTAATTTTCAAAATTAGTTTCACATTACCAAATGTTCCCTTAAATCAATAATTTATTTTTTGTATAATTGTATGAGACTTACTGACTCATACCGATTTTTGTTTTTCTGTTTCGCTATGGGATCAACCCTTACTACTGCTAACTACCTAGACAGTCAGTTTAGATGGGAATAACAACCTTCAATTTTCTGAACCTCATTATTGGAGTGGTCACATTCCATTATAAAGGATGTATAACCTTAGCTCCTTTACACATTATAATATATAAACTCATACACACAAAGATATATAAACACCCACAAACACACATATCATAACTTTTTCAAATATTAGTTATATAATAGATATAATATTTAACATATATGTGTGTGTTTGTGGATTTGGTGTATATTATAATAACATATTATTAATGATATATAATATTAACCTTACTATTAATAGTAAGTATATTAGAATTAGTAATGATCATATATTTTTTATTATTATTGAAAGGGAGATAATTTTTTATATATAAAGATTACAGACTAATAATATCATTTGAAGTTAAAATGTAGGAATTCATCATGATGATCCACACTGTATGTTTAACCAAACGGAGCAATATCTAGTTATAGGTTGACTCTACATTCATTTTTTATGTGTGTTTATTTTTTACTGGTTACTAGAAGTAGTTTGGGGCGATTTCATGGACTACAACAATCATGTTGACTTTTTATGTCATGTATTTATAGGGAGGGGAATAGATTAGAGGATATTCTTGATAATTTGGGTGTGATACTTGATGGCTTTTTTGGTCTATTGTTATTTCTAATAAAATTGAGAATCCCCTATTACTTGACAATTTAAATATTCCATTATTCTAGTTTTTCTAAACTTTTAGGCCTTATTCTTTTCTAAAAGTGGATATTATCTCGATTATTATTATATATATACATACATACACCCATGTATTGGTGTGTGTGGTTTGGGTGATGTGAGTTTTGAGTAAATTTCTTAGGATCAATCATGGAAATATGTATTTTATACCCGTGCATGGGTTTTAATCCCACATCGATTATAAACACACAAACTGGTAGAGAAAATCTCTATAGTGTCTATTCTCAAAAAAATAAATAGCCAGTGTTAATTTTTTTTCATGTATATGATGAGGGATATATTTTTTATGCCAATTAATATCATTTGGGGTTATTTTTAAATTTTAAATCTTTGGAAACCAAGATTTAATGTTACAATACTTGGGAATGTTTTGAGGGTAATTTTTTCAATTTTATCAAATTGAATGCAATAGTTTTATCTATAGAGTGATTGAGATATCTTGAGATGATGATATTACTAAATTAAGTTTTATATGTGAGTATGTGTGCGGAAAACCTCACATCATTGCTGAAAAATGTTATATACAAGGAGAATTTTGTGGGACTCGGAATAATGGGTATGAATATAATAAATGTTCTTTATCAATAATTTATCATTATAAGAAGGTTTGGTTATGTTATTCATATAAAAAACTAGTGATGAACCTTCCACAAGTACTCAAGAGTAAAAAATGATGTTTTATAGTTTTTCATATTATTAATGTAATTTTTCATGATAATTTATATTGTACTTGTTTTATTCTTCTTTTTTGGTCTTTCATTTATATTAAAATGTTATGATTCTCACCACTGAGGTATAATAGTGTTCTATGGTGTTTTATCATGTCGTGGTTTAGTAGTTTTCCATATTTTAGTTTTTTTAATGAATTCAAAATGGTGTATGAAATTAATTAAATATATATTGTTTATTATATCAATTGATCATTGAATAATTATTATTCATTCTATGGGTTCCATTTTATTTTATAGTCTTTCAATGTGTTTTATAGAGGGTAAGGCCTCTTATTTTTTAGGTTTATAATATAATCACTAATCAGCTATGCATGTCCTATTGGAGGATGGATTTTGGGGTTACTCTAAATATTATCACCAATATAATGTTAAGTATTATCATGGATCAGTCATAAAAATTATTTAATGTTCCATAATCTATTAACATCACTCTTCCCATATCAATAAAACCCTGATTTTTACAGTCAAACAATATAATTGTTCGAGGAGTGTGTGGAGATATATATTAATGTTTTATACCATATTTCCCAAGATAATAGTTAAAATCCTATATTGTGTATTTATATCCTTTATCAAATTGAAAATTATTAATAACAAATCTAGTATGATTTTAAAAATCTATTTTATGAACTTTAAACTTCTATATATCAAATGATATACTAAACATAAATAACATGTAATTAATATTAGTAAAATTATATAAATTATTTAGGATATACTTATCATCAGTGGTTGATTTCATTCTTATATATCCCAACACGATCAGGGGTATGAGTTCGATTGAATGTTTTATATTGACATCCACATGTTTGTACCTTTTTATTTCAATAATACTATTATGGATCCCTTCAAAAGGTATTGTTATTTCTTGGTTAATACTTAGAATATTTCTCACAACATCATAACGGATACTTCTAATTTTCATGTAGCCCATGTGACCTCGTATTTGAATCCATAGATCATTCTCTTAATTTATACTAAAGAATAAAAAGTTCAAATTAATTTGGATTTAAAATATATTATTCATTTTCTTTGTGATATCATGATTATTGAGACATAATTTAAATTTTAATGAAACATATATTTATATAAAAAATATCCTCAATTATGTTATCATATATATATATATTGATTTATTTTTTTATTAATTCTATACTTTTTTCATAGCTATTGAAAATTTTTAGAAGAAATTTGGAGGAGGATAGTAGAAGAAATTTGGATATTTAGATGAAATTTTATCTTGATATTCAAATCATGTTCCTACAATGATCATTATATCATGAATTACTGGTTTAAGGAGAGTATTTGGGTGGGTATGGTTAATTTTCTCTTGATCCATGGTACTGAGACATAGTTCATTGTATTACACCATGAATATTCAACTATAGATTTTGGATTTTCTCATTTTAATTGTGGAGAGTAAATTATATCATAATTTTGATATTGTAGGGTGAAGGATTAAGTTATATCATAGTATTCTTAGTTGTGATTATTTTATTTTAAATCCATTGTTGGCGGTTTATTTTTTATTCAATTCATTGAATTATTGCTTTTTCAAGGGATCATAGGGTTAAATTGAGGGTATCAAGGTTAGAATCCTAATATTTATTGGTTAGAGCACTATGGAAAGACATATCCACTCGCATAAATTTAAAAAATATGGGGACACAAACATAAATTAAAAAATTACTACAAATGGAGTTTTAAACATGTATAGAAAGTGGCCAAGAATAAATAATAGTGTTAAAATCATAAAATAATTTTTTCTCAGAAAAAGTATCCATGTTGTTTGGTAAAATGAAAAAATGAAACGTGTTGCCTTCATTATCACATTTTTTTCATAGGGAATTATGTATCTATTGATACTGGTGGCACTATATATTTTTTGTGAATATGGAAAGAATGTGTTTGTTCAATAACAAATATCCTAAGGATTATAGAATTTATTGGAGGACGATGTTGATTAGTCATCCCAATCAAATTAGGATTGTTAAAAATAAATCATAAAATTAAAGACTAAAACTGCATAATAAATTTCAACATTTAGATGAATTTTGTGGGAGGAATGACCCGTATATTCACCATTTTGATTATTGATATGAAATCCTACAACCCCAACTGAGTAAAAATTTAACTAATCAAGATTTAAAAATGAATAATGGGAAAGGAAATATATTTTTATAGAAGGATAAATTAAAGCTTCTTGAAGGTATCTCTAGGGATTATAGATAGTGGATTCTCCCCATAGATGATATGAGACTTAAAACATTATAATAATATTGAAAAATAGAAATATGTATCAACAGAATTTGTAAATGATGAGTTACATTCAATAAAAGGGGTTGGTTCAAATGTTATTGGTAAGGATAAGTTGAATTGTAAACAATAATTAATATATTTATAGGTTGAATAAAAAAATTAAGCTCTTATTAGCTCCGTGAGGAAGGAAATCAATTTTTATTTGATAAATATAAGTTTATAGTCAAAAGTCCAACATATGGTAATATTTTTACATGAGTAATGAAAATTAAGGGTAATTTATTCCAATTGGGTGACTCTCAAAACTCATGAAAATTATGTATGAAAGAAAATAATTAGTTGTGTAATTAAAATATTGGTCATATTATCCAAAGGAATATGATAAATATTAACCGTGGATAATTGTTTTTCATGTTCCTTTATTGAAGAGAGAGAAGACCTAGATCTAATTTACATTCCAGAAGGTTAATATTAAAGATTATCCACATAATAAAATTAATTTTCATTCATCTTTTCCAAATTCTCTTATTAATTCATATATCTTTGGGTATATGAAAATGAAATAAATTAACATAGATAATTATTTTATTTTATATATTTATGAATTTACACACACCACTTGTATTATGTTTATGAGACATAAATCATAGGCCCTTCAGTTGTTCAGGAGTTTAAGGATAAGTGATGTGAGAGAGAGTGGTTTCATAATATACTAATGTATGATTTGAATATTAACTTAAGAATAATGGTAATCAACATGAATGTATTGAGAAATATGAACTACAAATAAATAGTGTTATAGAATGTATGGATAAAATCCTGATGGATATGGCAGAGACTATATTAATAGAGCATGGACTTTAAAGTATATTTGGAGATAGGTTATTTTAAAAGTAGTTCACAAAAAAAATAAATATTTATACATAAAAAATTCATAAATTTCATGAATGAATTTGTATTATAAGAAAACCCTAATTTTGAAATACATAAGATATTTTTCGGACCCTTCATTGTCAATGTTAAAGGTTAAATGATGGAATGCTTTACAAGTGATGTTTTAATTTTATCATATAATGTTATCATAAAATAGATAATAATATAATAGTTAAAATAAATAAAAAATTAAGATAATTATGACTACTTATATAATTGTTTTGGAAAACACTATGAAATAATACACACTGGAAGAATAAATTTCTCGAACTGATAGAGATAAATTTATTTTGAGAAAAAGGAGGATGTTACATAAAATATTTAAAATTATAAATAATTATAAGTTTGAGATTATGATTTAACTATTTTTAGTGATTAAGTAAAACTTTTATATTCTAATATAAGGTTTAAAAAATAGGTGGATTTCCAAAACATCATTGGAGAACATGAATCGTAGGTTCAATCCATGATAACTTTGTAGATATGAATACATAATTCTCTATTTCTCAACATTGTTGGAATCACCTATTTTGATAATCCCAAATCATTTTTGGATTATATGAAAATAATGTTTCATTAGTTTTTAATGTTTTAATCATGTAACAATTATGTATTTTAAATATCCCTAATTTCTTGATCAAGTTTATAGTGTAAAAGTTTATTAGTAAAAGATACTAATACATGTTACCAATAGAGGTTACTGATATAAGGTTACCACTGAGGAACCTTACAATTGAGTTATCAATACGAGTGGTATCACTACTACAAGTCTATCTCATAAAGGCTTATATTGTAGAGTTACTGCAAGCGGTAACTGCTATAAGGTAATATATGTGAATCCTACATCTAAAACCTACTGAAGAAGCCAACCAATGAAGCCTACTGATGAAACCTACTAATGAAGCCCACCACTGAGAAGGATACAAATACCAGTCTATTGATACCTATACCATTATACTCTATACTTTTTTAGTTTTCTTGAGATTACTCAAATAGTTATATTTGGTAAATTTATTTCTTTTGACATTAATTAATGCTGATTATAAACATATCTGATTACCGTATATGGAGAAAATATGGGGTGTGTGGATGACCACATGTGGTTTCATTATTCCAACTCTAGGAACTCATGAATATATAATAGAATAGAAGATCATGCTAAAAATGAGCATGATGGGTGAGAGACAAGATACGGAAGACCTGTAGAACAAGGAGAACACTGAAACTTACTTTGCAAACCTAATATCTTCATGAAGATCATTTGGGATAAAAAATTCAAAACAGTCTTTTGTGATTCTTCAAATCTCTGTCATACCATGAAGTAGAACACTTCCATACCTGGAAGCTAGAACCTGGAGTTATGTCACTCTATTTTGGATATAACTTCCACCGAAGGACTCAAACTAAAATTTCTTCACTCCAAGGAGTCGAGAGCTGAACTACAAACACATAGAGCCATCTAAAATCAATATTTATAACACTATCTCTATTTTTCCGTGTTCATACATTTATGAGTAGTTTTTTTATGTTATACACACACACATTCTCTCATTCATAAACTAGAGGATAATAAAAATCCTCACTCCAAACAAAAATTACAATTTTGTTTCCCATGTATAACTGTGGAAGAGGTCGTGTGTGTCCTGGTTGTTTGTTTTTTCTAGAAAGAACTATGGTAGAGGATGTAAGCCCTGGAAATTTTTTGAAAACTATTGTAAAGACCGATATAGGCTTTCTATCAAGTTTATTGTTAATATAAACTTCTTTTTGGAAGATGATCACCACGTAGGGAGGATTAATTCTCAGATTGATACTGAACCTCTTGTTTAACTCTACTCAGTATGTTATACTGTAATACTTTGTTTTTCTATTTTTTGCTGATAAAAATTTCAAAAAAAAAATGGTTTTACATTAAATTTGATTGTTAGTTTTGGTTAGTGTGAATATGTGTTTAATTCAATAAACCTGTTTCAAATGTGGGATAAGTGTTTTGCACTAATTCAACTGAGGAATAATAAACCATTTAGAAACTTGTTGGCCAATTGAACATTTATATCTCCACTTCCTTAACTAACAGGGCTATTTAAAATTGGGGTATTTTAATAATAAAGTTTTTATCAAAAAATTAATGTAGGAAATCAATTCACCCCTCTTGAGTTTCCACCCCAACCAACTTTTGGTATTAGAGGTTTGTTTATTTCTACCATCAGAACTGTGTTTCATTATTTTCAAATTCCTTTCAACTGTTATTTTAGTTGTATCCACAAATTTTCTGTCATATCAAAATTTACAGTTCATTAAATTATAATTAGCTATGGATAATCTATTTGAGGATGGGACTAATAATAGGCCATCATTCTTTAATGGTAATATCTACGATAAGTGGAAATTGAAAATAAAAATTTATCTAGAGAGAATGGGTCCTATAATCTGGGACACAATGGAAGAACAACATGCATTACATGCTACTGCTAGGGAAACATGGCTCAGTTAACTAGAGATACTTATAATAATAACTATAAGGAAATTTATGCATTGTACTATTCTCTAGGTGATGAAAATTTTTATATAATATTTTCCTGTAAAACTACATTTAAAATTTGGGGTAATTTCGATGTTTTCCATGAGGTAAAAACCAATGTTAAATATATGAGATTAAATAATTACATAATTAAATATGATAATTTTAAAATGAAGCTTGATGAACCTATCTCTGAAATGTTTCTTATCTTCAATGAAATATTAAATACCATTAGTCTGCTTGGGAAACCAAAGGACAACAAGGATACGATTATGAGATTGCTTCGATTCCTACCTCATAGATAGATTGGAACTTCTTTTTCTATCCAAGAATCATATGACATATGAATGATACCAGTGAAGGAACTAATTATATAAATTATGATGTATGAAGAAGAACTTAATTTGAATCAAGAACCTGATTCAGTACCGAGAAAGAAATCTGTATCATTCAAGACTGCTACCTCGAAGAGAAAAGACAATGAATTCTTTTTTGATCCTACATACAGTTCCACCAGTGAAAAATTAGATTCTAATAGTGATGATGAGATGGCTCATCTTGCAAGAAGAATAAAAATGTTCTTTTGAAATAATAATTTCATTAGAAATTCAAACTACAAAAGAATTTATTATAGTAGAGGATAGTGTAAAAATGATAGAAAATGGGAAAAAAACACAAATAAGATAGTCTTTTATGTGTGTAAATGAAAAGGTCATGTGAAGGATGAGTGCCCCAAGATGAAATTTATGAAGAAATAAAAAGACAAAGGCAAGGGATATAAAAAAGATATGAAATGTACTTGGAGTGATTTAGAAGAATGATCTAGTAAATATAAAAGTTCTGATAGTAAAAAGAACAATCATGCAAACATGTGATTCATGAAAGAAACATCTGAGGTAACACATAATTCTCCTACACATAATGCTTTTTATTCTGGGAATTAAATTGAATCAAATAATGATGAAACTATGACTAAGGATGAACTGTTTTAATACTGTGGAATGATTGATGATACCATTAATGAAATCAAGGATAAAAATAAATCATTGAAAAGACTAAATGATTTAAATGTCAATTATTTGTCTGATTTGGATATTGAAAAAGAAAAAATTTCTCAGGTGTTAAAAGAAAATACTAAACTAAAATTATCAAATGATTAATTAAAAAGCGATCTTGAGAATTTTAATGCCTGCAGAGATACCTTGACATAGTTTCTTGGGAAATAAATTGCTCTAAAATACACAACTGGTCTAGGATATCATCTATGACAATGAATCATTATTAAGAACGAATTTGTTCCCAAATATGGACATTTTTCTACTAGTTCACGATCTGGATCATCTCTTGAAAAACAATTTCATAAAGGACCTAATAAAGTGTTAATGTCTCAAAACAATTTTTGTTGATTATAGGAAATCTAGAAGACAAATATGGGTTTCCAAATATTTACATTCTATCCTATTTGGACCCATGAATATTTAGGTACCAATGCTACCCTATGTTTAATCTCTTTTACAGGAAAATTGTCTAAAGAGCTTCTGTAAAACCCTTTGCTACATGGAAAGTGGATGTTCAAGCCATCATATAAGAGACTATTCATGATTCAAGAGCCTAATCAATGTTTATGGTAGACATGTTACATTTGGTGATAAATCTAACGGAATGATCATCGTCTTAGGAAAAATTAGTAACCATATTACAATATTAATTTCAAAATTACTTCTTGTTGATGGGTTAAATTAAATTTATTTAGTATCTCTCAGTTGTCTGTTGATGGTTTTAATGTTATATTTTAAAATTATGAATAAAATGTTTTTAATTCCAAAAATGATTTAATATGTTCTAATCTTAGAAATGAAAATTGATATGCGGTTGATTTAAACTCTTTATACATGAAAAATGTTTCTTGATTAAATTCTTTTCATAAAGAATAATAGTTATGGCAAAGAAGATTAGGAAAATGAAATGTAAACTCACATAGGAAACTAATTAGGAAATGTCTTGTTAGATACTTACCCAAATTGGGATTCCCACTAAACAAAGTTTATAATCCTTTTCAAAAAGGAAAACAACACAAATTATTTTTTTAAACCAAATAAAGTAGTATCAACTTCTCAACTGCTTGAGTTTGTTCACATGGATTTGTTTGGACCATCATGTGTTTGAATTTTAAATGGGAATCGCTATATTTATGTTCTGGTAGATGACTTATCTAGATACACTTTGGTATAAATTTGAGCTCACAAAAGTTAATCATGTTCTTACTTCATTAAATATTCCATGTCTATAAGAAATCTTATTTGACCTAGAAATAAGACCTAGAGAAGTGATCATGGTTGTGAGTTTAAAAATCAGGAGATTAAATCATTTAGCAGACATAATTACTATTATCGAAATTTCTATTCTCTTCGAACTCCTCAAAAAAATGAGTTTTATAAAGAAGAAATAGGACACTTCAAGAGATTTCTCAGACTATGCTTAATGAATATAATGGACCTATCTTTTTTTCTGATGAAGTTATTAATACAGCTTGTTACATCATCAATAGAGTTTTAATTAGACTGATTATTAAGAAGTCCTCTTATGAGCTATGGAAGAATAGAAAACCTATGTTTAATTACTTTAGAGTTTTTGTTTGCAGAGTCTTTATCCATAACATTGGGGATAATCAAGAAAAATGTTCTTCCAAAAGTGATAAAGGAAATTTCCTAGGGTATTCAATCTCTATTAAAGCCTATATAGTATTCAATAAATGAACCAAATGTGTGGAAGAATCTGTTCAATTCAAATTTTATGAGACTGATCCATATGAACCTAAAACCTCTCTTGAATAGGATGAAGAAGATATGTCAATTGTGGACCATAAGGATAAAAATAGTGAACCCCCAGTAAAAACAACTAGTTCTAGAATTTTTCCAGAACCTGAGCCGGATGAATCTAATCAGATAGACAACCATGAATAGTCTAGTCCAACCCTTTCTAGAATTATTATAACTCTCATGAATCATCCTCTATAAGTTGTAGTGGGTGATTAAAATAGAGGTACACAAACTAGGGCTTCTCTAAAAATCCAAGTTGAACATCAATCTTTTCCTTCACAGCTTGAACCCAAAAATATTAATGATGTTATCAATGATGAATTTTGGGTGATGTATATACAAGAAAAATTAAATTAGTTTGAATGAAACAATTTTTTTGTAATTAATGGAACGACCTGATGACACATTGACCATAGGCACTAAATGGGTGATTAGAAACAAAGTTTATGAGTTTGGAAATATTGTTATGCACAAGGATATATTTATGAATAAGGAATAGACAATGAGGAATCCTTTTCACCTCTATCTAGACTAAAATCAATTAGGATACTACCTTGTTATACATCCCATGTGAATTTCAAACATTATCAAATGGATGTCGAAAGTGAATTTCTAAATGGGTATATTATTGAGTATTTTTTTTGAACAACCTCCAGGATTAATAAAGCCCCATTTTTCAATTTTTTTTAAACTTTCTAAATCATTATATGGTATAAAACAAGCTTCTAGATCTTTGTATGATAGACGCTGTTCTTTTTTTATTTCAAAAGTATTTACTAAAGTAATAGTTAATCCTACTCTTTTTATAAAAATGATTTTAAAAGATGTTTTAATAGTAAAAATTTATGTAGATGAAATTATATTTTGATCTTCTAAAAATACTTTATGTACTGATTTTCAATGATGATTAAAAATTAATTTAAAATGTCTTTAATAGGAGAACATAAATATTTCCTGGGATATAAAATTTTTCAAAATAAAATTGGAATTTTCTTAAATCAAATTAAATATGCTAACGATCTTTTGAAATGTTTTGGATTGGATATTAATAAAGGTATTGATACACCTATGAATACCACATGTAAGTTGGATGCTAGTGAAACTAGTAAAAAAGTGGATCAAACCAATTATAGAGGTATGATTGGGAGTTTCCACTACCTTACTGCTAGCCGACCTAATATTATGTTCAGTGAATGTATGTTTTCTCATTTTCAAGACAATCCCAATGAGTCTCATTTAACTGCTAATAAAATTATTTTTCAAAATCTCAAGTATAAAATAAGCTTAAGACTATTTTATCCAAGAGGATAATAATTTGATTTGATAAGTTATTCAGATATTAACATTGCTGGTAGCAATTTAGTTAGAAAAATCACATATGGAACATGTCACAATTTGGGAAAATCACTAGTATCATTGTGTAGTCAGAAACATATTTTTATTACATTATCTACTTCTGAAGCTGAATATATAGTTACTGGTAGTTGTTGTGATCAAATTCTATTAATGAAACACAATTTACTAGACTATGTATATCTATTAAAACATGTATCTATAAATTGTGACAACAAAAGTTCTATTAAAATATCTAAAAAACTAGAATCTTATGGTAGGAAAAAGCACACTGATGTGAGACATCACTTTTTGAGAGATCATTATCAAAGAGTTGATATCACACTTGAATTCATTAGCAATGTACATCAATTGGTTGATATATTCAAAAATCCTTGGAATTATTTAATGTTTCATTTCCTCAAACATGAGTTAGGTATGATAATTTTGTTTGTTAGGAAAACTCACCGTTGGACCTCACCATTAGGAAACCTCACCATTGGACCTCACCATTAGGACACCTCACAGTTGGACCTCAGCATTAGTATATCACTGTTGGACCTCATCATTATGATCTCACCGTCAGACCTCACTGTTAGGACCTCACCATTGATCCTCACTGTTAGTACCTCACCGTTGGACCTCACCATTGTACCTCACCATTGGGACCTCAATGTTAGACCTCACTGTTAGGAGCTCACTGTTGGATCTCCCCTTTAGGACACCTCACTATTGGACACCTCATTGTTGACACCTGACCATTTGTTGACCTTTCTTATAGGTACTGGACATAGTTTTTTTCTTCCGGAATCTGAAACGTTTGTAGGTTTATTTATTTCATTTACTCGATTTGTTTTTCAATCCATAAATGATAAAAACAATGTGCTAGAAACACATCGATCCAATTCAATCCTCTCCTTAACCTCGTTATCCTAAATCCTTGATACTACCATTCTGCTAAAATCCCCGTACCAGATTATATCACAATGGAAATACTGAAGAGACCGATGGTTGGTGATGAAGGAGACACAACAAACTCTTTGAGGCCTCAAGTTTGGTCTAGTAGTGGAAGTAATGTTGTTGTAAATCAGATCAATCCATAATTGTCGAAGAGGGAAATCATTATTGAAAAAGAATTATGTTCGGAATGGATGGTGTTGAGCATGTCTCTAGTGCTAAAGGCACTCGAACCTCAGGATTGGGTACAATGTTTTTTCAAAAACAATTGATCGTATTATCCGATGTTATTCAAATAATTTTATGAGTTTCTAATGTTCAAAGAGTATGAGTTTGAGAACTGAATGTCTTCAAAGTTAAATAGAGTTAGTGTGATCTTCTCTTCTGCTGAGTGGGATAAATTCTTAAGAGTCCTACATAAAGGCATATTTAACAATCAATATAGATTGATGCCTCCCACCAATGAATATTTTTGCTATGAAGAGGCTCTGGCCAAACTGGCAGGGATTGGAATCCCTAGAAAGGAAATTGATGCTGAGATGTATGGGGAAAATAGATTACTATTTAAATTAGTCCAACATGTCTTCAGTCCTAGGATAGGGGACTTTGATACTCTAAATTATCAAGTCATATTTTTTTGTATATGTTGAAGCATGGGAAAAGGATATATCTTTACAGGTTGTTGATGATAAAGTTAGAGGATATGACTTGGACTAGTTCTATGTCAAATGATTTATTTCATTCCAGGTTTATATCTTTGATGTTGAATGTGAAATGAGTTGATGGCCATAAGGAATAAATAATAGTTTTAAGGGAAAACATCTGTATTACTAAAATTATATTCATGTTTATGAAGATAAATTGGAATCCTTTGAAAAGGGAATGGGTGAGTGATGAGGCTAAGATATATGAAGACTTCAACCCTACTGATAATACTCCTATTCCAAATGAAAAAAGATATCCAGGTTTAAAAACTGATGAGGTGGATCTAATGTATTCAAATGTATAAGAAGAGGTTGCTGGTGCACAAGAAAGAGAGGATTCTTTTATAGTTGACAAGAGTGATCTCGGCCTTCCCTCAAGTCCTAATGTTAATGTGGTGTCCTTTGGAGATACTAGTCCTAAACAGAGATTACCAAGACGAGAGAATATCCTAATGGAAAGTGATGATACAGAAACCCCTAAAGAAGAAGGAGAAAAGAATGTCTTTAGAGACACTACTATTAGAGAGACCTCAGAGGATGAGGATGAAGTTGAATCTGATCATAAAGAGTTTGAGTCAGCCGTTGATAAAATTGAACAAGAATTCCTAAGACCTATTCCTTTGATGGGAAAAACAATAATGGAAGGGAGTGAAGAGGAAGAGGATGTTGAAACAGTTGGAGCTCAAATTGAGATGGATATAGTTGAAGATTCTGTAGAAGAAGTATGATTAAAATCTCTTGCTAGTTCAATTGATCATGGAAGTCTGACAGAGGAGAATGCAATTTTCTAGGAAAATAAACCAAGTGAGGTGGAAGAACATGTTGCCAAAGGTTCAGTTTTTGTTTCTTGTGAAATATATGATTGGTCATACGACCCTATATTCAAGTTTTTGGTAATAAAATATGAAGACTATTAAGATGAAAAACCTAGAAGAATTTCTCCATTTCTTTCGGTTTTAGAGACCACTATTGTACAACTGATGGTTCTTCTACCTTAGGATTCTGTGAAGAAGGATGACTTAGAGTCATTAAAATCATATTTGAAGAGACACTTTGATGAGAGACCCATTGGGATAGAGAGATCAGTGGCTCTCAATCAAGAGCATGTGGCATTTACTTTGGAAACAATAATCTCTACCTTTCACTCCAACTTGTTACATAATGTGACGGAATTTAAGAATCAATTCATAACCATGGCATGATTTTTGGAGTTTGTGAAATAGTTGATTTTGAGTTTAGACTCATACATGTCTTCAAGAGCTAAAGTGGAAAATGATATTAAGTATGTTAACAGTGTTGTTCAGTAGATGTTCACTATGTTTGAGGGCATTATGAAGTCTATATAGAAACATTTGAGTGGTGAGGATGATAATGTGAAGAGGTTGATTAGTGGATTGACCAAGTCTTTTAAAGAGATATTAGATTTCACTAGGGAACCTTGGTATGCATCTACTTCCTCATCAGCCTCTCATCCTATTGATCTAGATATATTTAGATCAGTTATTACAGAAAAATTGGAGAAGCTCTCTGGTTCAAGTACCTTAGACCCACAGTTTATGAATCAAGTCATTTCCACTACCAGAGACATTTATAATCTTGTTAGAGATTACTTTTGGGAGGCTTCCCAATATCATAAGGCCATCAAGGAGGATATTGACTTCTATTATGAACAATAATAAATTAATCATTAGATGGATGGTCACATTAATCTATTGTTAGATAACTTGAGGATCCCACTTGTCACTCAGGCTTTTAAGGATCAAGATAGCATGATTCAAGAGTTGACTCTAGTATTGGAAAAAATTATGGAGAATAAGGATGACTTCATATCAGCAATGCAAAGAGGAGGAAGCATCATTATGGATTTCAAAAATCTTTTTTCCCCTTAATACGTGTGGAATATACTCCCATTATTTTCCCTCCAGACATACAATATTCCTCAACTATATCAGGATCTACTAGTTCTGCCCCATTTATGACTCATGAATAGGCCATCAGAAGATTTAATCCTATGATTCCTCAGAGATCTACTCTTTATCGGTATGTCGATGTTTCTGTCAGAACCTCTCCAACCGTGCTTACTATTTTCCCTAAGGATATACCTCCATCTTCTGAACCTACCTCCTCAACTCCCAAAGGAAAATCCTCATTATAAATCTCTGACATGGATTGAATATTGGTTGTATTATTTGATATGTATCATTGTAATCTTTTTGTATATTGTACTTTTGTCTCATTAATAAAGAAATATCTATTTGTGTTCTTTTTTACACATTTTTTTTAATCACAAAGGGGGAGAATGGTTCAAATATTTGACACATGACTATATGACACATGAATATATGAAATTTCTATATGTATTTATGCTATGATATATTTTCAATAATAAACGTGGTTCTTTGAAGAGATTAACAGATGTTCCAAACCCTGCTTCAATAATACTTAAATCTAAATTTCAATGAAATAATTTGTGATTATAGAAAACGGGGATATTATTGGAATCACCTGCTTTGATAATCCCAAATTATGTTTTATTTATATGAAAATCATATTTCATTAGTTTTTATAGTTTTTATCATGTAACAATTATGTATTTTAAATCTCACTTATTTCATTACAAATTTTATAGTGTAAACGTTTCTAAATAAAAGATTACCAATAGAGGTTGCTGATAGAGTTTACTGATAGAGGTTACATAATGAGGTTACCGATAGAAGGTTACTGCTGAGGAACCTTACCGTTGAGTTATCAATGCGAGCGAGTTCACCACTAAGATTCTATCACTCAAAGGCTACTATTGTAGATTTACTGTTAGATGTAATTTCTATAAGATTACAGATGGGAAGCCTATAGATGAATCCTACTGATAAAGCGGACTGATGAAGCCTACAAATGAAGCATACTGATGAAGCTTACCGATGAGGCCTACTTATGAAGCCTACCATTGAGAATGCTACAACTACCAGTCTATAGATACATATACCCTTCTACTCTATACTTATTCAATTCTATTGAGATTATTCTAACGGTAATATTTGGTAAATTTAATGTTTCTGGCATTAATTAATGTTGATTTTAAACATATCTGGAGAATGGATATGGAGACAGTACGAGGTAAAACACGTGGTTTCAACATTACCGCTGCCAGACTTCAAGAATATAAAATAGAATTGATGATAGTACTAAAAAGTAGTATGTTGGGTGAGATACAAGATACATGAAATCTGTAGAACAAGTAGAACACCCGCACTTACTCTAATAACTCATGAGCTTCACAAAGATCATTTTGGAGAACAATGTCAAGACTGAATTCTCTGTTTCATCGAATCTCTTTCAAACAAAGAAGTAGAACACTTCAGTACCTCGAAGCTAGAACATGGGGTTGCAACACTCTGTTTTAGACACATCTTCCAGAGAAGGAATCAACCTATAATTTATTTACTCTAAGGAGTCAAGAGCTAAACTAAAAACACATAAAACCATTTAACTAAATCTTAATATCTTTAGCTCTATTGTGTCATTTTTATTACATTTCTAAGTAGTGTGTGTTGGTCTATTACACACACACACTGTCTCCTATACATAAACTTGAGGGTAAATAAAATCATCACTCGAAACATTACATATTTTTTTTCTCCACATATAACTGTGGAAGAGTTCGTGTGTCACTGGTTTGTTTGTTATTTCCACAAATAACTGTGGTAGAGTGTGTGATCCTTGGATAGTTTTTGAAAAATATTGTAAATCCCGATATATGTTGTTTATCAAGTTTATTGTTAATATAAAATTATTGGTGGTAGGTGATCACCAAGTGGAGAGGATTAAGTCTCATCTTGAGACTGAACCTCTTTTTTAACTCTATTGTGTACATTATTCTAAAATACTCAGTTTTTCTATTTTCCACAACTAATTATTTCCAAAATAGAAAACAATTTAACATGAAATCTAATAGTTAGTTTTAATTACTGTGTATATGTGTTTAATTCAGTAAACATGATTCAAAAGATAGAGAAGTGTTTTTAACTGATTAAACTAAGGACTAGTCATCCTTGGAAAAAATATTTACCAATTGAACATTTATATCTCTACTGCCTTAATTAACTAGGATGTTTAGAATTGGATTATTTTTATCATAATGTTTTTAACATTAATTTTATGTAGGAACTCAATTCACCCCCTCTTGAGTTTCCACCCCAACCAAAAAATTGAATCAAGGGATATTGATAAAGCATTAAGTCATGAATAGTGGGGTTATTACATGAATTAATAATTAGACCAAATAGAGAAGAATCACTGTTAATAAGTAGTTCCCATTTCTAAAGAAAAAAACATTATTACGAAAAAATGGGTCTTTCGAAATAAATTAAATTATATAGGAGATGTTGTAGGATATAAATCAAGACATGCATTCAATGGGTATTCTCAGGTTTAAGGAATTAAATTTGATAAGACCTTTGTATTTTAATTATACTATAAACCGTTAGTTTATTTCTTGTAGTTTTAGTAAAAATATAATGGGTTTTTTTTCAAAATGGATGTCATGTCTATCTCTCTTAATGAATATCTATAAGTTGAGTTTTATATTGAAAAAACATGTCTTTTATTTCATTGTAAAGATAATAATTGTATTTTTAGGTTAAATAAGGCCCTATATGTGTTAAAATATTCTCCAAGATCTTGATATTCCAAGATAGATACACATTTTAAGAGTTTCAAGTTTGGAGAAGGAAGAGGGGGTAAGAATGCCCGTGTTAAAGATGATCACAAAGTATTACTCATTATCATTATTAACATATATATGAAATCATTTTTACTATATATTTATAAAATTCCTTTTAAGGTTTTATTTTGGAGATGAAATATGTATTTGAGATATCTATTCTTGGTGAAATGATATTTTTTTTTGGTTCATAAATTTATCAAGATGAAAACCACATTTTTTTCCCATGAGAAATATACTTTGTAACTTCCAAATAATTTTATAATAGAGGATTCAAATCCAATTTTGAAAATTATATTAGTGGGAACCAAACTTTCAAGGGATATGGAATTAAAAATCTTAATTATAAGGAATTTCAAAAGGTGATGGAATATTTTTTATATTTGATATCATTAATACCATATATGTTTTACATTTTCACCCTTTTTTCCTTGATCAAAGTCCACAAAAAATGTCTAATATCATGGTAGAAAAAATAATTATCATATATATATAGGAAATAATATATTATGGGATGAATTATGAAAAAAAGTATAGCTTAAAATATTTGGTTATACTAATATATATTAGATCGGAAATGTTGAAAATAAAAGCTAAATATATTGTGACATTTTTTTTAGGAGTGTGGTTAATATGGTGGAGAATAAATTAACATATTTCAATGACCATGAGTAATAATTAAGGAGAATATGTAGAGGTAACACAACCCACTACCCTATTTATCTGGATGATAACTATATTGGAATTCATCATGGTATTTCCTAATAGATTTGTTATTTTGATAATTAATGTTTTATAAATATATTAAGAAATATTGTTGTTTATTAAAGATCCAAATATATTGATTTTAATTATCAATTTATCAGATATATAGTAGAGAGAAATGTGTTTAAGATGGATTTTATTCATACATAGGAGTAAATGGAATATTTTTTCACCACGCCACCACCAAATGATGGATTTCAATGATTAAGTTTAAAGATGGAAGTTCAACCTCATTCCCCCCATGGTTAAGGTATAGTGTAACTATCCTTGCTCGCATATTTTTATTTAGATATTATTTTCAAAGAGGGAGAAAAATATAACATAAATACCTTTTTTTTTAGTCCCTTAATATATTCATAAGGAGGGAGGAAAAATATAGAGTAGGATAATATAAAGATATGTATTTCTCTTATTTATCAGGAGCATATATATAAAGAGAATTTTTAAAATGATTAATCTATAAATTCAATATGTGGTCTGTATTTATGAACTATTCTTGAAATATTCTAATGATTTTCAGAACATTAATGAAATAATTAGTTTCTCATAGGTTCTATGACTTGTTTTGAGAATTGAAAGAAGTGTATCTCCCCTGTGATATCCTAAGTGGTATTAAAGGGAATGAAAAGTTAGGGTTTTTATGTAATATCAAGTGAAATAAATAGTCGTGTAAAATCAATTTTAATTACATTTTTTATTGAAAAATTGATATTTATGTTCTATTTATTTCTATGATTGATCTCACACATGTAGACATAACATTATTAGATAATGATTGTTTACTAAGTGGAATGAGTTTTAAAGTGATTTCTTATCCTTGGTTGATTAATGAATAAAAAGGGGACATTTTTAGACTAATAAATGAAGATACCTTGTAATTTTTATTGATATTAAAGGTGAAGTCGTTTTGATCTAGAATTAAAGAACAAGCCCCTTATATTATTGTGCCTCTCTAGGGATGTGTTTTTTTAAAAAGAAAAGTGTATTTTTTAATGTGTTGTATTATTTTGTCGATACATATATCATACCTAAACCCACATAATATATGATTTTTATATTGTGCATAAGATAATTGAGGGGTTTAATGGTGGTAATAAGTGGTTTGGTTTTTTTTAGAGTTACTGTATATATTTTTGGATGTAAACGGATTCAGATCTAAAAAATTAAAACATATTTATAACGGTAATATTCATTTTTTAGATACAATGAAAATTTGGAAAAGTTCTAGGGAATCCACCATGAAGTTCATTTTAGTACATTCAATCTTTAAAATATAGGTTTTCTTACTTTAAAACGGTAACATTATACATCACAACAATACCTCTAGACTCTAAAATGAAAAATTATTAAAGGGATGTAAAATTCAGAAGGATTTACTAGACTTCATAAGATAATTTTATTACTTGATAATATTATTATAGGACATTATAATTTTATCCCTATACTCTATAAAAGTAATCTATAACTTTTTAAGAGTAATGAAATACCTTATAAGAGTATTTTTGGACTTTTTAAGAGTATATAAAGACTTTTTATTAGTAACCATAAACATTATATGTGTAATGCATGAAAATGAAAAGGTTATGTTTGACTTAATAAGAATATCAATGGATTTTATAAGAATAACCTGATAGTTTCTATGTAATCTGAACATTAGAAGGGTAAGTCTTTCATTAAAAGGGTAAGGTACCATCTTTATAATAGTCATTCCATTTGTGCAATTATGGGTTTTTTTAAGAATAATTGGTCTATGAAATGTTAGAATGAATTGTTGTTTTAAATAGTTTAATAAATTTATAGTTTAATGATCTTAATCAAAATAAACATTAAAAAATTTTGATTCATTATAAAATTCTATAGTTTCATTCCATAGGGAGGTTTGTAACATCTCGATTTTTTATACTTCCGTGCAAACATGGAAGGAGAATAAAAATATTTACATGTAGTGGTTTTAGTGATGTTTTTTAATAGAATAAGATGATATTATTTAAATAATATTTTATAGAGAATATAATGATGAAATATTGAAGGGAATTTCAAATTAAATATTTAAAATTAAATATTATTATAAAATTAGAGAATAATTCAAAATAATCAAATCATGTTATGTACTTTCCCTAAATAATTTATAGAGAATATTGTCAAAAAATTAGTATTAATATAACAAGAGAAAGATGATGATGATACTGATGTAGTATTGAGAAATAGGATTTGTCAATACCTTAAGTCATGGAAGAAAATAACTATCTAAGAGAGAGAATAAAAGGGAAAAATAATGAGATACCAACTCAATATTATGCATATAGAGGAAGATCAAGGTGAGAAATTAGTATACTGACAACTCAATTAAAGTCTAAACTGGTGGAAATCTCTCTTTTTATTGTGTTATATTGTCGTATCATTGAAATTGAGGGGGATATTCATACATATTTAAAAAACACAATTGTAATAGGAATTCATGGATAAACCCTAATTGTTGAAATCCATAGGGTTAGACAAGTTGACCTAATGATCTTAAATGAATCAAAATCATGACAAGGACTAGCTACACATGTTATGTTGCAATCCTTGTACAAATTTTCTACCTTTTTTGTGTATAGTTGTGTGTTAGTTTAAATAGTTATGTATAACACTTTAATAAGTGTCAAACATTTTTTAAAGGAAAATATTAAATCAATTCAAAATAATTAATTCACCCCCATCCCTCTCAGTTATTTCACTAATAGTGTGTGTGGATTTTGCAATTGTATCAAATCTGGGATCCCTTCATCGACTAACTACTATATAGAGGTTTTAGAAAATGTGTTTCTCTTATATTGGAGATTCATTGACTTAATTTTTTCATGAATTATGGAAAATCAAAATTTAGTGAAATGAAAGGGTATTCCCATATGTGATGGGGATAATTACTACTTTTGGATGAATAATATGTGTGTATATATTCAACCAATCAGTTTGGATGTCTTGGACGCAATAACTTCTAGATTTAATCCTTGTCTAAAATGTGATTACATGGTAGAAAATGACAGAAATAATCTTGAGAATTATGGTCTTTCTAGGAATGTCATATTTTAATCTTTATCAGAGAATTTTTTTTGAATGTTAATGGAATTAAGATTACTAAATTTAGAAGGTATAAATTAGAAAATACCTATGAAGGGTATCCCAAGGTGAAAACGAAAAACTCTATATTTGGATATTGAAATATGTAGACCTTTATATATTTGGATATGATTCAAAAAAACACTTATTTACAAAAAAATTTGAGCATGGTGAGAATATTTTGTGAAATATTGAAGATTCAATTAATATTAAGAAAATAATACACATTTTACCATATATGTTTGATAATAAAGTCTAATCACTTGAATATAGAGATATAGGTAAACTTTCTGTAGATTTTTTACATAGTGTTATCAAATGTTATAAGATGAGGAAGTAAAACTCTACCAAAAATAAGGGTACATTTGAAAATAAATTTTGTTATTTCATTCAATAGTGGGAATAATATGAAATAATTAAATGATGATAAAGATATATTTTATTACTAAAAATAAAAGGGGTTTAAATTTTGGATAAGGTTCTATCTCATATTTCTAGAAGAGTTAAAATATGAAAGGAAGGTTCAAAGTGATGCTTCCACAGAAATGTTTCAAGTGTGGTGTTATTGAAAAAGTTTCATCAAACGACCCAAAATTAAAAGATGAAGAAGCTAGTGATGATGTGGATGAAGAACTGAGAATATCATTTAATATTAAGAAAAAAATAAATTATTTATTCTAAACTAATGTGTAATTTTCATGATACTTCCCATAGAGTCCCACTATTTAGTGCTCGAGCTGACCCATGACATCCCCGAGGCACATTATGGATCAACCTGGGTGGAGTCAACTACTAAGGAAACAAAATTAATCAGTGAGAATAGTTTCTCCCAATAATAAACGTTAAAAAAATAATATAAAATCAGTATAACCCATCCATATGTTGCATATCCATTCCATAATAAAAAAAAGAGTTTCAATATAAAAGTACTAAATGAAATTAAACACAAGAAAAAATAAAAATAAACTTATACCTCCACTCACCCCAATTTCTCTCCCCTATAAAAAGATGAATATATAACAGTGTAATTATTTTTTATAATACACCTTTAGATATCGTTCACCACCAATTTGATTTAAAGGCCCGATTTGACTTATATGATAAATTAAAAAAAGAAAATAAATTTAATAACCAACATATCAACGTATGATCATGTATTACCATATAGCTTAACTAATCAACCCTTAAAGAGAAGTTAGGAACTAAAAAAGAATATAAAATTGAAATAATATATATAGGTGTGATATTATAGCTCATTAGGTATTCCCAGTGAAACCACACCCCATGTTTTATTCGTTAAATAAAATATCATTTTATGATTAATTGAAAACATTATAAAAAATCAGTTTCTTTCTATTTTATCAATTCCAATAATAGGTCATTAAAATTATATAATCATATACATTTCTTTCCATTAAAGAAAAAAATAAAATTTGAAAATATTTATTAGTTCTAAGACACTATTTAATAAAACCAATAAAAAACACTTCTGAAATATACTTTTCCATAAATTTTTAAAACCCATTTTAAAGAAATATGAAAAACTATTGAGAAATAATAATAAGGATATATGTCATAAGAAATGAAAAATAATTCATGAATAAGAGGATCTTATACAAATAATTAATTAAAAAAGTCATCATGGGAGAACATTATATGGTTGAGTAAGGGATAAGGAAACCTAGAACATATTTTTCTAACATATGGAGGATAGAGATACTAACACATCATTAGATATTGAAAAAAACTCATACTTCCCTATCATAGTTAGTGGAAGGGATTTTTGTTTAGTCTAGGTTCAATTATCAAATAAACCTGGGTTCCCATGAGGTTTTAAAAAGAGATACTTTAAACAATAAATATATCACCACTTTAAAATAGTTCATAAGAATTTACAGTTTCTAGAATAAAAATTTCATTTCATTTTTCAGTCATAAAGGGACCTTATAAATTGAATACCAACTATCATGAAAACATGTCATTATTTACAAAATATGAAAATCCATGTCACTAAAATACTAATTTCATGATTTATTACAGATAGTTACACATAAAATAATCCCAAAATATCATGATTACTCGGTTCTTTGATAGATTAGGTACAAATAATATTTACATTACACATGGATATAACAAAAATATTTAAAACATTTTTAACATGCTCTACAATTCCATTACTCTTTTAAAAGGGCATAGGATAACTTGGGGAAATATATAACAAAGGGGTGATCTATAAAGCCTATTAAGGGAATAAAAAAATGACTCAAATAAAGTATAAAATGTTTGTCAATGGTAATTTTATTGGTACATAAATGGGTGACAATAATAAACATGGACATCAAATCATTATATACAATGATAACATAAATGCAACATGGTAATGTTTAAACAACATAAAACATGGCATCATAAACATAAATCAAGGCCAACCTCCAAGACAACATAACATAGTGTGCTTACGATAACCTATCATTCACTATAATAAAATCCCATTAGATTAAAACATTTACCAATGAATTGGATGACTATATGATTTTGGTCCCACTAGTCAATTTCATACCATGTACATGAATAAGTGTTCCACATAGATAATAAAACATAGGATCACATTTCATAACAACTAATACCATGATTAAGGAGATTGTGGTAAATATATGGATTTACACATTAAATAATGGATAGGTACATCGAGGTGGATACTCGTGAGTAAGAATTAGAAGAAGTATTCACAAAAATTAAGTGTGGCATGGAAAATCACTGGATAATTTTGTTTGTATAACGAGGGTACTCAAAGATTCATGGGAGGAATAAATGAGAGTAAAAAATGGTTCGTTCATCAATTGGAAATCAAAATTAATGTAAGATGGATATTTTGGAACATTATCAAACATGAAAAATTTGAAATTAAAATGTAAAATACAAATAAGTTTCTTAAGTAAAGTGGAGGAGATGATCCCTTTCCTTGAGAGAGTATTTCCAAAAACCTATTTGGAGCATCTTAAGAGTTTGGGGGAACATTATTAGGGATCTAGAGAGGTAATTAAAGGGAATATTCATGATCTAGTAATTTTGAGTGAATAGAAATGGGAACATGGGTTAGTTTATATTACAAAAGAGAGCGAAGTTCTTTATCATTTTCCAAACCTAGGTTTTGGACTCCACAATAAAGTAATCTTAACCAAAAAAACATTCTGAAGATTTTTAACCATGAAACCTAAAAAAGTGAAGTTGTTTTAATTAATTTACTTTATTAATAATTTATTTTACAAAAATAATACCCAATTTGATCTGATGAAAGGATTTTAAAACCATAATATATAATATAGTTTTTGGATGATTCATGAAGGTTAAATAAAATTAATCAAATAACATAAAAAAACATTATTTTAATGTTAGTTATATATTTATACTTTTAAACCCTTCATGGAATATATCATGTCACTTTTTTATCATTATGATTCTATAATACACACCATATGTTTATACCATATTTAATTTTGGACAAAAAATTTGACTATCTCTAAAAATTATGGAAAAATCACCATTGGATAATTTCAACATAACGATTTAAAAAATAATATTAATTTTTATCCAAATAATATTATATATATGAGAATTTATACATTTAAATCATAAATCCATATTTATTAAAAAAGAGTTTTTTAATAATAAAAGTTTTCTCACATTTATTAAAATTATATTTGACATTATAAAATTATATTAACATTGATATTTAATAAATACTATTTAATAATAACATTGTATTAAAATATCATTTATTTTAAAATTTATTTTATTATTAAAAATGTATGTCTTTATCGAAACTATATATCTCTCAAAATTTTAATTTTTGTTTCGTTGTATCAAAATTTAAATATTTATCAAAATCATTATTTAATAATTTACAAATTAACATTAAAAAGGGAAAAATATAATTACTATTTTATAAAAATAAAACATAAACATTCATACTATTATGGTATAGACACATAAACCTTTGTTACATCAGCTAAATCCCTAAGGGTATGGTGCACAAGGGTGATATTTTCTTTGTCTCTTTCGACATACAAGGATTGGTCCATGATCTTGATGAGATTGAAAATCCCCCATAAATGGTTCCACTCATTCATTAGTTTCTGAATTTCAACTTTGGTTTGATCACAGAAAAATCCCAATGATTCTATCTCCATGAAAAGCTATGATAAATGGGCTTTTATAGGTTATGATCATACTGGTCATGGCCATTGCTTCTTTCATTTGTATCAATTGGACTTTATCATAAAAGTTTTATTTATACTAGTCATATAGTCACTATTCAGATTCTATATTATAAATGATTGTAATTCTTAATGATCATTTAAATATTAAAGGATATAATGCTCCAAAATAACCAAAGTAGTTCATGTTTTTTCTATAACTACTTTACTTAATAACACATTTATTTATTCAAGAAAGGATCTTCATTTATAAAATATCAGGTCATTACAAAAAATTTCATAAAGTACATTGAAATATGGTTTATAAACCACACTAAAATCATTCCGTTTCAATTTATTTAAAAAACCAAATAAATCATCATGAATAAGGTTATAAGTTACCCTTTTATTACAATAACCTTATATATTTACACACACATCTATACATATATACCATTTCATAAATTCACATATTCCCATTTTAATTTTTCCATGTAGAGATATATTTTTATACCAATTCATATGTGTAGAACTTATTGTTATATATATACATATATATAGATATATATCAAAATACATTTCAATATTCACACTTATCCATTTAAAACCACATTTTAAACTACTTTATTAATTATTGGAATTTAAAGTGTTACTTGAAATTCAATGTAGAATTTAAAAGCAACTCCGGAATTTATGTAGATGGTTCATAACAATTTTTGAAAAAACATAAATTATTTAGAAAGTCCAATCATTCAATATATAAAATAACGTAGTTGAAAAATATCTTAAATAAACCACTTTAAGAATATAAATACCATATCCATTAAAAGAAACAATGTAAAACTTGGATTAAACTTTCAAATAATTCCTAAATATATAAAATAATATCACTATGTTGTTGAATAATAGTTAAAAGGGAATGAAAAATGTTTATGAATTTAAAGGCTGAAGATATGGGGAAACCTACCTCAAATGGAGGAGAAACCATCCCATTTGATGAATGTCACAGGAATTGGTCTTCAATTGATACTCACAAACATTATACAAAAATCTACCAAAAATAAATACACATATCAGTTTAGGGTTCAGATTGGTCATGATCACCCAAAGGTAGAGGAGAATAGGAATAAGAAATAAAGGAGAAAAAAGAGGGTAGATGAGGAGAACCCAAACTAGTGAATACCACACTTGAAATTGCAGTGATAGATAGTTATATTCCATGATAGTGGAAGAGGAGGTGGAGGAGGATGCTTGGTATATGGAGCCCCATGGCTAATGTGAATTACACAACAGTAGAGAGTGGGAGGGCTAGATAAGGTAAAAATAAAATATAGGGGAAATCTAGTAATTTTCCACAATTTTGACTCACTAGATATTGGGCATGGATTTTCCATAGGGTTGTCCAAATCGTGTGCCAATTGTGCACATGCAATCGGAGAGTTTCTAAATCTATCTTGTATAGGACACACATTCCCATAAATATTATTCAATCCTTTAATTTCATCATTGATAAATTAAATAAATATTTTCAGCATTTATATATGGTGTCCAATAGTCATGGCCAAATGAAATAAATCCAAAAAATATTGATGAAAAAAATAAGGGTAATTATATAAATTGATAACGAGATTGAATATAATTAAATAAATAAAATAATAAATGATGATAGTTTAGGGTGTGACAATAATAATTTATATTCATATAGTAAGATACAATTATTATTATAATTTTTACATATATTGAGAAGTAATGAATAAGGGGGTGTTGAAACTTCCAATGATGTTATTAAGAAGATTGTATTTACTAAACTGAATAAGGAAAAATCACTATTTATGATATTAGTGAAGTTGTGAGTAAAGATGAAATGGAAATAGTGTTTATGCTTAATAAATATTTTAATAATTGTCATTAAAAGTTCTCAAAGTTGGAGAAGGATAAAAAATCAAAGAAAGACAACCAGTCCTCTAATAATAAAGATTTTTTTTACACATAAAAAATGAAAGATATTGTTGATTTTAATATTTTGATTAATGATGAGAAGATTTTAAAATTAAGAATTAAATAAATAATGAAGGAAATGGTGATATATCTTGAACTTTTTAAACAAAAATATATCAATGTTGAAAAGGAATTGGAAAATTTTAAAACATATTTCCTAAACTATATTCACTAAATTATAAAAAAAACTATGAATAATGAAGGTCAATAGGATAAGAAAATACCACACTCAAATAGAGAATAATATCATGAATGTGTTAGTGGTAAGTATATTTTAAGAAAATAAGTGAAGAATACCATGTTTGTGGAAAAACAAAGAAACTCTCAGAAATTAGAAATTTCACTGAATAAAGAATTTAAATAAAAAATTGAATCTACTAGAAATACATAAAATATTGGAAATAGGTTAATAATAATGAACTAAGTGTTTAAATAATATAATAGGTTTTTACAAAAAGAGGCTAATATTTTTAGTAAAAATAATGAAAAAAGATATGTGTCAACTTCAAGAAAACATTATACATTCTAAGGTAATTATTATTTTTATGGATATTTTTTGCACTATGCAGGTTTTATGGGTATGAAAATAATTTTTTAGTTTAATTTAAAACATCTTAATGAGTATAGAAGGTTTTGGAGGTATATGTTGAGGATAATTCATCCCATTCAATGTAGGAATGTTTAGAATAATTCTACAAATTCTGAACATTCGGTTCAGAATACTTTTCAATGTTTAGAAGAATTCTATGGAAGGTGTGGCTTACATGGTCCCAATTCTAATGATTTTATCACTATCATTCCAAACATATTGATTATTAATTTAAATATGAAAAATGACAAAAGAATAAGGATAAAGGAATCGGAAATTATATTACTATAGAATTTTCACTTAAATCCTCTCAAAAAAAAATTGATTCTAGATAGTGGATGTTTTGTACAATTGAAATGAGTCATGAAATTTTTATTGACTATTGAATACTATAAACAAGGCTCAAGGACCTTTGGAATTAATGGGTCACATAAAATCAATGTTTTTTGGATAAGTTGTTTCTAGGAAAAATAAGTTGATGTCCAAGAACACATTAATTTTTTATGGATTGAAACAAAAACAGTTACGTCTTTAATAGAAATTTCACGAATGAAGAAAAGTTATTTTCAATAAATATAGGTTTTTATAGAAAATTATAATATTTCAGTGTTTCTACAAGATTTATGTGAACTAAGGGTAATCTATTTAATGTGAGTTACACTCAAAACTTTTGCTATTTATCTATGAAAGAGGGGAATAAATTACAGAATCAAAGGCATATTAATCTTGTCCAAGGAAATATGAGCAACCTCACCCTTGAAAATAATATTCATGATGCTACTATATTGAATAGTGGGATGAACTAGATGTGTTCTACATGAAAAAAATGAAATATTACTAATTATATATACAAGAATGTTTTGATTCATAAATCTCATCCATTGTATATTATTCATTCATACATCTGTAGTCCAATGATAATGAAATCAAAAAATAGATATAATTATTTTATTTCTTTTAGTAATGAAATTAATTTCTTTACATATATTATATTTATAAAATATAAAATAGAGGTCTTTATGAAATTCAATATTTTTATGAGAAGTACTGAATTTGGGAGTAGTTTCTCCTTAAATAGTAACTAGATAGATAATAATCCTTAATATACTAATAAAATATCTGAATATTATATTCTGAATCACAATATCCACCATGAACATAGTGCGCCATATTAACTATAATTTGTTTTCTTAACGGATGAATAAAACCATTTTGGAGATGTATCAGACTATCTCTATTGAGAAAGATACTTTTTAGTATTTTTAAGGATATGATATTAGAGTAGTAATTCTTATTAAAAATAATTTTTTATAATGGCCATATTCTGACATGTCACCAAATTAAATTTACAATAAGAATACCCCATGTTTGAAATACATAAGGGTGTTTGTTAGTCCTTGTTTTTCAATGTTCAAGTTGAAAAATATTCTGATATTAGATAAGAGTTGTGATGATGGTATTTTCTAAGGTCATACCCTAAATTAATGTGGATACCATTGTTACAACAAATATTCAGGGAATACCATTTACAAAGACGATGTAAAAGTTATCTAACCCTCTATGAAAGAAAACACACATGAAGAATCAAGTTCCCAATGTGATGATGATGAAGATCGTTTTGTAAAATAGAAGGAGTAATTTCTAGAAAATGATGAACTTAAGAAGAATTACAATTTATGTATATTTATTTATCTAATTCATGTGATGAATATACATCGTTATCATCTTATCCAATACTAATAAAATATGATATATTTTTCTAAAGCCTTGTTATAGATTATTGACAATATCTTCAAACAAATATAACCTTGAGGGAAAAACACAGATCTATTTATTTTATCAATTTTATCCAAGGTATTTTTATAAATCATTAGAGTATCAAGAGTGGGTTGATTCCATGAATGAAGAATTATACCAAATATATAATAAAAAAACTGGATAATTTGTAGAAAATCTTAAAGGCAAGAATTCTATCAATACAAATTGAGTGTTTCGAAACATGTTAAATTATAGAGGGGATGTTATGAGAATTAAAGAAATACTTGTGTGAAATGTGTATTCTTAGGTTGAATGCCTTAATATTTATGAAAAATATTCACCAATTATTAGATTGTAAACCATTAGGATGTTTTTGGTTATTTTGTAATAAATTAAATTCAATATTTTCCTAAAGGATATAAATAATTCCTTCCTCAATGAGATGAAATAGGACATTTATATTGACAAATTGTAGAGGATTACTCTTATATATATGGTGTTGGAACCCTATCGATGACCATTCATTCTTCCACTGCTCTTACATTCCGGATATCATGTTCCTATTCTGGTCCAATGCACTGGTTTTCTCAGGGTGGTTTTTGAAGTACATGTTGAACCTTTTCAGTGTCCAGGTTCTCGCATTGTGTTCGGTATTGTTCTTTTGCAGTTTCCTCTTCCACAATGGTCGTGATACTTCGGTTTGTTGATAGTTTCCTCTCATTTAAGCAGTAGTTTTGATGGCGGGGTGGGTGGTTCCTGGCGAGGTTTTTTATTCTTCATAGTGACCATACCACTTCAAAATATACTTTGGATTCTAGTTCCTTCGTCGCACTCCCGGTCAATATGATTTGGTGGTCTCAAGAGGATTTGGGATGTGCTATTTGTTCGGTCACTGGTATTCCATGAGGCACATTCATCATCGACTTCCATATATTCTATAGCTATTTTTGTAGTTTTTTGTATTTTCATTGATTAATAGGGTTTATGTTGGGGAATGGCGAGGTTGTGTGGAAACCAGAACACACAAAAACGGAAGAAAAAGGAGTAACACAGGGAGTTAACGTGTTTTGGATTTGAAGACTACATCCACAGGAGAAAACAATCGTGGTTTATTCTCTCCATTCTCGACGGAGGATCCATCAAAGATTACAGACACACACAAACCTTACACAATGTACACACATATCATATTTCTCCATTTAAATAGAGGAAGAATAAATCAGTTTGTCTCTGGTTTCTGGAGGGTATCTCATCTACCACTGAAGTCTTATTTTCTGTCAGCTGCTTCAACATTGGCAGCTTCAATGATGGCTACTTCCCACATGCTGCCCACCATGTTGCCTACCAAAGAAGAACCTGCTACTTCCTGAGTAGGTGATTCCATCAAAGGAGACTCCCAAAATGGATGTGTCCCTTACAAATATCCCCCACACGACCAATTTGGGGTAGAGGCTTGACCTGAATTCCTCTTCCAGGTGTTGAAAATGTCATTAGAAAATCGAATACGCTTCTTCACGCCAGATTACGTGGCACATCAACTATCTTCAATCGATCTCAAGATGACTGTGGTCCCCATCAAATGATACAACCCTTGGTAATCCTTCCCAGTAAGCTTCGCTGCATCCCCACATGAGACTTCTAATGCTCTACCTTTTATAGAAATCATGAACCCTTTTGCATCGAGCCTACATAATGATACCAGGTTCTATCTCATCCTTGGAATGAATTTCATTTCAGCCAGTTTATGAAATCCACCATCAGGTGTCTTCAATTTCACCATCCCGACTCCTTGAATCTCACAAGTTGACCCATCACCAAGTCTCCTCGAGTCTCTAAACTGCTGAAAAGTATCAAATGTTCCTCTCGTCATACATATGTGTGTCAAGCTCCCCAAATCCAGAACTCATCCAACTTCCTTTATTTTGAGCCCGATCATTCTTCCTCTTTATTGATTGGAATTCCCGCTTGATGTGCCCATATATTTTTCAGTAATGACACTGCACTTCTTCTTAATCAACTCTATCATATTATTTAAAACAACCTATTGTCGTACAAACTTCATCAGCTACCAATAATTCTATAATGTTTTCATCCTCCTCTTCAACTTTCTTCTTCCCATAAATGTACCATTTGCGCTCTCCAAAATCACATTTATAGTGACCATTTTTCTCACACCAAAAACAACTGATTTCTCTAGGATCACTACCCCTGGATTTTGGCCGCCATTGTTTACCTCATGACTATTGATGTCGGATCCTCCCACGTTGATCATCTCACATCACCAATATTTGCTCTCCTGAATTCATCACGGGTCTTTGGAATTCCTCTAAATCTTGAAGTGATGCCATCACCTCATCCAACTTCAATGTATCCATCCCTATGAGTAATGCAGTCACAAGCCCATAAAAATATCTTGGTAGGGATGAGAAAAGCAAAACTGCTATGTCTTCCTCTCCATCCTTCACACCGAGCCATAATAATTGTGTCATGATTTTTTTTGAATTCTTTGGTGTGAATCAATATTTTAATTATCTTGTCCATGTGAAACTGGTATAGTTTCTTGTTCTGGAGTAATTTTTCGGTGAGAGACTTCACCATATATATCTACTCTAAATTCTTCCATATCTCTTTCGGTGTGGTCTTGTCCAACACCGAGTACTTTACCACATTTTCTAGACATAGTCAAATTGTGATGATGACACGCATCTCGAGATCTTCCCAATTATCTTTACTTGTTACCTTTTGATTTTCTCTAACCAATGGTCTGATCATGCCCTACTGAATAAAAATATCATTAATCATGCAACGCCACAAGCAGGAATTGTTTCGACCATCAAAATTCTCGATCTCAAATCTTGGTAGTGCTCTGCCACCAGCCATTTTCATTGTCGCAAAACATGATTACCACCATCGATTTCACACCCCTATAAAACCACCTTATAGATTGTGAATTTTGGAAAACTAACCATAGGTATGCATCCATAATGGTTTAAATAGTTGGAATAGACTCCTGGATCACCGAAATCATACACCCATAGACCGAGTTATAATCAAAATACGTTCAATGGTCCAGATCACCTGCTGACATTGCGATGATGTGAAACGCTAGAGATCCTTCCGGAATCTCACAAGAATTTTCGAGGGTGTAATGAACAATACCACTATCTCCGGTACGAGGTTACTATTCACCCACGGGTTTGGCCATACTTTGATTACAGTTTTCTCATTCGTTTGAGCTCCATTTTCAATCCTGGTTGAGTCGTTGGAATCATCTCGTTGTCCTATTCGCAGATCTGTTCTTGGAAAAATTTTCTAACCACTTTCAATTTTTCGGTCACCAGAAATATCAATGCCACCTCGCTGTCGCAACTCTGGTTTCTCTGACTTGCCTCTGATACCTCTTTTTGGGGTGTGGTAGGGGTGAGTGTCAACCAGAACACACAAAAACAAAAGAAAACGGAGCAACATAGGGATTTAACGTGGTTTGTCTTTGAATCCTATGTCCATGGGAGTAAATAGGGGTGGTTTATTCTCTCCATTCCCATTAGGGGATCACTCAAAGATTACATACACGCACACACCTTGCACCACGAACACACACTGAAGATTTTTCTCTTTAAATAGAGGAAGAATAAATCATTTTTTCTTCAATTGGTGGAGGTTAGCTCATCTACCGCTGAAGACTACCTTGATCTCGGATGCTTCATCATTGGAAACATCAATGATGGAAGCTACCCATCATGCTTCCCAGCATGCTACCTACAATAGAAGATCCCACACCCACCTGAGTAGGTGATGTCATCAAAGGAGACTCCCAAAATGGGAGTGGCCCCCATAGTTTTTCTAGTGCTAGTTTTCTAGTATTTGATTTGTGGAGTGATGGTGGGTCTGGTGAATGTCATGGATTGCTCGAAGGTGGCCTTGTTTTTTTTCTTTTAGGTAGTTGATGATGTTTGATGATGATTAGTAGAGGTTCTGGTATAGGTTTTTGGTTCAAGTCCCTCTATAATTTTGAAGGTCTTCAGGTATCAACAACGGCGACGAAGTGCTGATCTGGTGGGTCATGATTTATGGTGACGTGATGGCGATGATGCTTTATTGGGAATTATGGGGCATTCCTTGAGGTGGATGGTGGCCCAAGGTGAGGATGATGTGTCCTGTTTATTGAATTTGAATTTGAATTTTGATGTTAAGGCGGTGAATGCTGATGCTTGTATGATATTAATTTTCCTGGTGTTTGAAATGTGGTATCCAGTATTGTGAGGTTCCACTCAACCATAATGTGGTTTATTCAAAAAATGAAAAAAATGATTTCAGTAAGAGTATTGGATACAACTCAAGACACTTCATAATAAATTTGGATAATATCTCAGTTAGAATACCTCTAGGTGAAAGTGAATTTTCGACTACTTTTGGGAAGTTCTAGTTAATGAAAAATTAATTTATGAAATATCATTCAACATTAAGGATTCACGAACATTGATATCAAGTATCACATTATCAATGTGTTGGTGGAAATAAAAATTTTTAGGATATATTTTTCCCCAATTTTTAGAAATTACAAGAAGTGTTATCTAAACCATTAATAAAGTATAAATTTTAAAGATAGAGTATAAAGATGGGAATTCAGCTTAATTATTTTGATTGATAAGTTATGGTTTAATTGTTCACAATCTCATATTATTCATTGGATATTATTTTCAATGGGGTATAATGTATAAATAAATTTATATTTAATCCCTTATTGTATTTAAAAAGTGTTCTGACAACTATAGAGGATGGTATTCGAAAGGTACGTGTTTATCTTATTTTGCGAGCATATATTTAAAGAGTGTTTTAAAAGGGATAAATTATGAAGACAGAATTAGGTGTATGTGTATAAACTATTCATAAACTATAATTATAGTTTTATGAGTATAAATAAAATAATATATTTCTCATAAGTTATATGAATAGTTTTGAGAAGTGTAAAAAGTGAAAGATGGGTTTTTTTCACAAGTGGTATTGACGTCTAAGAAGTTATAATGTTTGTATGTGGTTTTAAATTGAATAAATATCACTAAAGAGTTGAATTAAATCACTATTTTTTTATTGAAACAATTATTTTTTTATTAAATTATTTTTCTATACTGATCTCACTTGAGTAGGATTGGAATTATTAGATGATGATTCATTTGTAAGTGGAATTATTTTAAAATGCACTTATGTTTTATTATATAAAATATCATTAAAAAGGGTATATTATTGAGACAAAGTGAGTTTGTGACATTGAAATGTTTGTTTAGATTAAAAGTAAATCTATTAAAATCCTTAATTAAAGCGGAATAACCTAGTATAATTTTGTATTCTGAGGGATGAGGTTCTGGAAAAAGAATAAATATATATGTTTAATGTGTTAAATTTTGTTTTCAATACTTCAATCATATTCAATGTCACTTAAAATTAAGTTTTTTTTGTGAGATGATGGTTTTTATAAGATTAAAGGTGTTTTTATGTGATTTATATTTCTTTGGAATAGAATGGGATATTTCTAGAAATAAATAGATTCATTTCTAAAAAAGGAAAGTATCCTTTGATTCATAATAGAAAATTTTTAGATACATTTGAAATTTGGAAATGCTATAGAGGACCATGCCTGGAGTTCTTATGAGTACTTTTAGACTTTGGAAGAGTAGTTTCATTACATTATAAGAAAATCATGCAACTTTTCAAGAGTTCATATGGACTCTGAAATTCAATATCTGTGAAGGTATAAAAACATTATAAGGTTTTACTATACTTCGTAAGAGTAATATATTACATTATAAGAGTATTATAAGACTTTTTAAAAGTATCCATAGACTTTATAATAGTAACCCAAAACATCATAAGAATAATTAAATACCTTTTAAGAGTATTACATGAATTTTTATGTGTTTCCTATGACATCATAAGAGTTTCCCCTACAATGTATGAGTAATTAATCATGTGCGAAGAGTTACATATGATTGTTAAGAGTATCGAAGGACATTTTAAGAGTATCCCAATATGTTTTAATCTATACATTGGAAGGGTAATTCCTAATTTGGAAGAGTAAGGTGTTAATTTTGTAAGAGTCAATTCATTTGTGGAATTATGGGTTTTAGGAAAAATAAAACATTTGTGGAATATCATAAAGAAAAAATTTGATAAATACATTGGGGTTATATTTAGTGAACTAATATTCATTGAAAAACAATCTACATCAATGGGTTGTGATTCTAGTGGATAATTTATATTTACATACCACAAAGGTGAGTGACACAAATTTTGTAGAATGTGATGAAGAAATCATGGAGGGAGACAAATAAAATTATTATAGTGGTTTTTTTAGAGTTTTTGAAGAGAATAAGATGTAATGACTTATGAAATTTTTTAAGAATAATATCATGGTTCAATACTATAGGGGATTTAAAATTAAATGTGTGAAACTAATAATTATAAGAAAATTGTAGAAATAATTTATAACTGGTGAACCAAATTTTGAAATTGTAATAACCAATTTTTTGAAATAATTTTAATAAAAAAATATAGTGAATATAAAATAGAAAAAAGAATAAGAAGATGATTATATTGTATTTACAAAGAGGATTTATTGATAATTTTCTTCATTGAATAACATTCGTATCAAATAAAGGGAATAAAAGAAATCAAAATGAGATACTAAATCAATTTTATGAAAGATGAATAAGAACAAGAGGAATAAGTAACACAATGAAAACTTAATTAATGTATAAATAGGTGAAATACTCTCTTGTTGTAGTGAAATAATTTCATATCATTGTAATTATATAGAATGAAAATACATAAGTGTAAAACACTATTGTAATGAAATTTCATGGATAAATCAATCTTGTGGTAATCCATATGTTGATACTAGTATAACTTATGATCACGATTTATTTCAAATCATATCAAGGACTACCTGGTTTCATTGAATATTGAAGCTTACAAATTTACTATTAATTTTTTTTGGGTGCTTTTATGTGTATTTAAATTGTAAAATCAGTAACTCTAACAGGTTTTGATTTTAGTTTGAAGTGGAAAAACTACTGCAAAATTATAAATCACTTATTCACCCCCACCAGAGTTATTTCACTGATAATGTGGGTGAATTTTTAGGATCTTCATTTTTATTTATAAATATTGTTAGTTTCATTAATCTCCTTTACATCCAATAGATTTCTTGAACCCTATATAATATTGAGGAATGGTTGTAGCTGTCTTGGATGTGTATAGTCTATCTCAATCCCCACGTTTCATATAAATGATCCCTTCTTATCTATATTTCTCATCAATTTCTTATTATTTCATTCTTATACGGCTCTGGTAGTTTGTGTTTCTTAGTTTAATGATGGTTAGTCTAAATTTTGATTTGTGATTATTGTTTGTTTGTTTTATTTGGAATTGTTGAATGTTTAGTTGTGTTTAGTCATCATCTCCTTCTTGTTCTCGTGATACAATACTCAAAAAATCATTTTAGGTAAGGGAATGAAAGGCACAAGACCATGCTATTCTTTTCCCCACAAAATTTATTAGAAAAAAAATAATTCAAACAAAGAAAGGGCTAAAGACAAATAACCCATGACAAAAAAGAGCAAAATCGTCATCAGGACACCCGCAACAGCAAAACCAAAAGGATCACCTTCGTCGCCTTCCAACCAAGCATCAACCAGCATCTAGAAGCTCATTTTCCAATTACTAGATACACATAACTAATGGGAACCTAGATATTCACACCTAGCAGCACACCCATCAAAATTGGACCATAATCACCCACTCCCATCACCATTCTACAGCATGCATCACCCATTGTTCAGAATAGTGACCAACACCTTGCATCATCTCTAGCAACCATCACCAGCAGCAACACCCAACAAAAACCTTACTACAAACCCATAAAACAACACCCTCACCCATCTACATTCCAGATCCAGCACCTGGATGTCGCACCATCTGCCATAATCCATCATCCAACATCCAACTGCAGCACCATTCCCCATTCCGAACAACACCAATCAAACCATCCCCACAAGCCAAAACCAAAACCTCCTATTGAAGTAGTAGGTTCTATAGACCCAAATGTTATGTTCTTTCAACTAACATATCATTGATAGATTAAAATTTTCATGATTTTATCTTACCATTATAGTTTAGAATTTTCTGTGTCCACTATTGAAATTGTAATGTCCAAAGATTAATTGTTGTATCGAAAGTTTATAGTAGTTCCCAGTGTATAATGAGAACATGTAAGTGCTATGAAATTAATCTTAAATATATGTTCTATGTTTTAGATACATCATAATAATTCAACATAGTAGATGTATGACCATCAGGTGTTAGGGGATCATAAGCATTGAGACTTCTTCTCATGAAGTTCGCACTTGGTGATCTCTAGTAGTGAGATCATGAGGACTGACCCGCCAATAGGAACTATACATGTTTTGTTTCTCATTGGACATTCCAATATATGATAATTTGTAATGGTCTCCTAACATGATATTATTACCAATGTATGTCATTTGATTCCATAATTTGATGTAAGACGAAAACCATGGTGATGAAGTCGTGGCGGGGTAGTTTGTGTCAGGTGCATCGTTGGTGGAATGACATTGCTTGAATGGTCAAGAAAGGAATGGTCGCTTCCAGGTTATGGAAGTAATATATCTCAAGATATATTGATATTTATGGCAGTACCTTTATAAGTCCATGAACATGTTAGTCAAGTTAAATCAACAAACTACAAAGCTAGAAAAGGGTGATGACACGTGAGTGCGTCCTTCTTTATGAGATATTATTAAGAAAGAGATTATATTACACAGTGTGTGTTTGTAGGTAGGTAGTCACTGCTATGACAATCCTTATTTCTTCATGGACCATGATGGGTTTCTAGATCCCACTCTTTGTCTTTGAATACTATTCACGGATGTCGAAATAAGGGCTTAGAGGGTCACACACAATAGCGTGTTCAAGAATCTTCCGTATTCAGTTTAATAGGAGTTTTGGACATGGTGGGCCCTGCCCCAGGGGTATAGGATTTTTCCAAGGTTAAACTATAACCAATTTAATAAATAAATTCATATTATTTGAGTTTGAATAATGAATATTGAATTTATTTGTCAAATGTATTTACGTGTTTTAGTAAATAAATGAAAAAATATTAATTGATGGATATTAAATTTTTTAAGGTTCAATTAATATTTATAGGAGCAATGAGTTAAGCTAAGGACTTAATTATTATCATGTAATATATTTTAATATATTACAAGTAAGTGATAATAATATTTATGACTCAGACAAGTAGTTGTATAATGTCGTTGATATTGTGTTAATTATTCGGAGTCGGATAGGCGATACTAGGTATTTTCATTAAGCCCTATAAATAGAAGAGGTGGGGATTTTTCCAAATACTATTCATGGAGCTTCTCTCTCATATCCTCTATCCCACACTCTAGAGATAGATTCTCTAGATCCAAGATGCTTGGATGGATCACTTTCTCAGGCATCACTATTGAAGTGTTGCGGTGATAGTTGGAACGTTTAAGGCATCGTTGGTATTCTATGATAGCACCCGGACTATCACGAACGACGCTCTCATAGATTCCTTGAAGTTCTTGTGGATGATGTAGAAAAATTTGGCTTCAGATTCTTCGAGTAGAAATCTCCAATAATGAGTTGACGTACTGCGCGGCTTCGGATCTAAACCAGGTATTTTATGGTTTCTATTTGTTCTTAACATCCTCCATGTTTGGTCCTCAGTTAAGACCGGGATGGTTTTCTACGACGTTGACATGTTTACCTTGACCACAGGTGGAAATATTTTAAAAACCAACATGTTTGGAGCTTCTGCTGCATGCCCAGTTCCAACACCTCCCCCCAACAAGCCGCTCCATAGTTGACGTTGTGCAACTCCTAGAAGGTGAAGAACATTGGAGCCATCCCATGATCCAAAAAACCATGTAGGAGTTTTCGCGGGGCCCTCCCAAAACTAGAAGCACACCAGCACCATCACTAAGATGAGATCAACATTGCATCCATCTTTGAGTTCCCCCAAAACTGCACAAGAGCTTCCACAAAAGAGACAATTGATGCTGATCTAGGATCACAGAAAGCCATGATGATGCCGACCCAATGACCCAAACCAACCCCATTCCAAAAGCACGCCAGTTCCGTCTCCAAGCTGATATCAATGCCATATCCATCACCAATTTGAGACCGACACCAGATCTGAATATGCACATGGTCCGTCGTCGATCTACGATTTAGATGACCATTACTAATCCGGGATCATGTCAAGCCACGTTGACACCAATCCAAGGATCCGACCCGAATCATTAACCACTCTGGAAGCACGCAAAATGATTCTACATGATGAATGATGCCAGATACGTCACCATGCCAAAATCTATGCCCGAACGATCGTCGAGCACTCGATTCCAGGATGAGAGCACGCTAGATCTATCACTGATCCAATGAGGACACTATCGACACCCTTTATTTGAGGTAAAGGATTCATACATTATTTTAATTTTATTATATTCAGGTGGAATTTTCATGAATTATCATTCATTTTATGTGTATATAAGATTCACCTAATGAATAGAATAAACCATAACTAAATGAATTAGTGGTATTCCTCTAAGGATAATAGTTAACATTTTATTTTTATTATTTTCTAAAATTGGTATGATGTCTACTACTATTATTCCCTATTTACATTGATATGTTGAAGTATATTGAAATTTAAATAATAATATAAAGACAATAATGTATATAAATAATGAGAATATTGATTTTTTTTGTATTTTATTAATATTGTTTGATTTTTTTTATCTGTAAAAAGAAAATAAGGAAATATGATTTTTTTGGATATGGCATAATTTTTATTAGGTTGATTCTTTTATATTTTAATTCAATTTTTTTATTATAATTTCTATTGTGGTGTTTCTGGTGGACTTTGTTTGTTGGGTTGATGTGGTAATGAATGAAGATATGATGGTGTTTTTGTTATTTCAATGTTGTATAGAGTATGATATGGTTTAATATATGTTATTGGCCAAGGAATATGTAATGTTATTGAATTAAAGGAAATAAAATATGGGAATGGGTTTTGGTAAAATAAATAATTTTCAAGAAATAATGAATGAAATAGTGGATAGATATTATTTTTTTCAATTAAATTATAAATAACAAAGTTAGTTCAATGATATTATATTATCTAGAAATGAATATGGAATAATGAGCATGATTTTGTTAGTAAATTGTTATTATGGAATTAGTAATGAAATATGGAATGAGAATATGTTTTGGAGATAAGGTAGGGTGGTTTGTAATTAGAATGTTATATCTTCTAAATATTTCATGATTTATTTAAATGTTGTGGAAATTGTGTTGTAATTGTTATGGTTTTAAATATATTTCATTAGATATTTGACCCTTGGTTGAGCTTGGGTGTTATATTATATATTAATTGTAGTTTTATTATTTCTCACATAACATAATCAAATTCAAGTAATACAATTGATACCCATATGATGTTTTGGGTTTTGGGTGTTTTCCCCAACATATATGATGGAGGATATATTATTGGATGGCTACTCTACCTTCCCAAATATATATTACAAACATGGTATAGTTTGTGATGCCTTAATATTAAGATACACAGGTTTTGATAGCCTAAGGTTATGTTATGTGGTGATTTCATGATTAAAAAATGTGGTGTACACATAGAAATTTGGATATACAATTATTTGGTAGTGATATGTAGTATGTATTTATGATGTGGTATGTGGTTGTGTGGATATGAAATTAATTTAATTGAAATTAATGTGTCATTGGAGCATGAGGGTGACTATTTTAGTGGGGAAGCATATTTTGGGTACCTTTACTATCTATATAACTTTTATTACTATATTACTACCATTTTATGTGGATTTGGTGAGTGTATTTTTGTGAGGTTGGAAATACAGTTGATCTAATATAGGTGAAAAGTTGGCTTATGTTTTTTCATCAATGTTTTTTATGGATCTTCAACTTTTTCATGTGAGAGAATGGAATTATCATACTATGTATATTTACACACTCAACCTTATCTTATATACTTCATTTTTATAAATTTATAGAATAGATTTGGTGAAAATTTGAGATATTAATAGCTCATGATGTGGATTTGGTAACAATTAATAGAGTTATTTCTATAGACTATTCATTTTTGTGCATTCATTTAATGACTTTGTTTTATGTACAACATTACATGCATTTTATGATTGGATTTAATTTATATTATAGAGATTTGATTGATGGACTCATATTTTTTCATGGGATTATGATGGAATGACATCCCCTTTAATGGGTTATATACCCTCAATGATAGTCACTAACCCATAGCCTATTAGAGGTCTGCTTCATGGGTCACCTTCAGATTGGAAACAATCAAAGGAGGGGATCAACTGGGGATAGGTAATGGAAAAATATATATACACCCGATAAATAATAACATAAACAATAATTATACTTATTAATTCCTTATAAAATCTTTCTCTTTTTAGTTATATGAGATTTGAAACCACCATCAAGAATACAAAAAATTTCATGATTCAATGTTTCATAAGAAAACATAACCACTATTTCCTTTTCCTGATTACTCTTATTCTTGTATGATATGATATTTACACTTTTCTTAAACTACCATGGGTATAATTGTGACATAATCATTAGAATTATCCCCTTATCAATGGAATCTTGTATATGTCTCCTCAAGTGACTGAAAACAATTTTTCACTTTCACAACTTGATTTGATTATTCAGTTGGATAATTATTTCTATTATGAGTTTGTAACTACCTTGATATAATTCCAATAAATTATTGATTAAAATATTATAGGGACACTCTGTTCCCCCAAAATTTTCTTAATATTAAATTAAATAATAAGGGTGAATGTTATTTATTGTTGTGTATAGACTTTGCTGTAGTACATGCATCATGATTACTTTCTCCTTTGATTTAATTGGGAGAAAGTGTTGGGAAATTAAAATAAATTTAATTATATAAAATTTAATAAATTTTATATATTTTTATTAGAGTTTTTTATTTTTATAGATATGGATGGTTTATGGTGTCCTTTTTGGGTTTAGGTGGTGGGTACATTAGGATTCTGCCATTGATCATAGTATAGTTTAAGTCTAGGAGGCACTATTGGAAAATTTGGAAATAGACATGGGTCGTGTCCATCGATTTATACATATTGAAAATGGCTATAATTTATAGCCACTGATGTGGTAAAAATGGCAACTCTTGTTTTTTTTATGTCCCATGGTTTATAGTTGTGGGTTACACATCCATGGATACATTATAAAAATGATTCCATAGAGATTGAAACATGTATCTCCATCTACAACTCAACCTAGATTACCAATATAAAGAAAAAATAATATAAAATATACCTATAAACTTTATATATATTTTTATGTTTACGTGTGTGTGGAAGAATTTATAAAAATAATTTCTTTTTATTTTGAGCCAGGCCATTTGCAATAGATAATTCTTGAATCCTTTTCGAACATAATAAAATATACAGAAGTGCTAGAATACCTATAACCATCTTCAGGTTTCACCATTCCTATAGTCCACCCACTATGGAAATGGATGATATTGAAAATAGATATTTGTGGCTATTGACTACCTATAGCCATGGTCACACCTGACCATGGCTATAGCCCCACTGTAATATCTCAAATTTCTAGTGGTTGGGATGATTATTGAGGGAAATCACTATAAGAGTCCCAGAACTAGAGCTTGCATATGCATGATAGGATTTTAAATAATTATATGTTAGATATATACTTAGATTACTAAATTATTTCATTTAATTTTATATATTATATGATATATCCCAATATTTTATTGGCTATTGGTCTATTGAAAGAAAAACCACTTCCACAATGGATCTTATTTTTGAGACATCAAGAAGATAAAAAGACATACTAGGAGAAGTTATATAGTCAATTTCATACCTAGAATCTTTTTTAATGTTTAAGGTACCATGAATATGGGAGCTTATATCTCCTTTCCATTGGATCTTGAGCATACAGAATCTTGGGATTCTATTCACGGAACATATTCAATATGATCTTAATCTTCTCCATGAGGAAGATACTAGGGAATGACATTTTTAGGAGGCATTGCATCTAGAGATTCAATATTGGGTCTCCCCATAAACATTTATTATTTATAATGATCTATTTTCCAAGTATGAAGTGATCAAAAAGATGTTAGAAGATAATAATTCGTCTTGGGAGTGAAGTTATCAGAACTTCCCAAGGAGCATAGCTATAAATGGAGGTTCTTTTCAATCATGGTAGTCCAGGTTTTGACCAGTAAGGAGTCAGTATTGATGGTGATATTTCTTAAAGCCTTTATACATATGAGGTATGTTGGATCTATCACATGTGATAATATGATACATTTCATGGTATGACATCTATTTACGTGACCCCCTATTTAGGTAACCCATCTCTTATAACATAGAGATATCATAAGGATACCCTACCATGGTAAATTGTATCATACTGTAACTGCCCAAGATTTTATAAAAAATATTCTTTTTAATTTTATTAATGTCTTGTGTTGTACGCTACACCAAAAGGAGCTTGCACAACACGCATCCTTGTCTTGCCTTGCATTACACGCAATCGCGACCTTCCTCGATAGCGTGTGTAATACGCAATACCGAGTTTCACTAAACAACGATGTGCTATTAAAATATTATTAAAACTAGCCGTTATGAATAGTAATAACCACTTTTTAAAATTCTGTAAATCTTATTTTTCAAAATGAACTTCATTCTTGGATTCGGAGTATCGAATTTAGCCTAAGGTGAAATTTTGGTACTTTTCGGATAACTTTCATATTCTGATGAATAGTGAAAATTACTAAATTATAATTAAAACAACTTTTTTAATCGAAATAATTAATAGTGATAAATTATTAATTTGAGTGGTTTTAAAGTATATTTAGAATATATTTTTACAATTTAATACAATGTTGGTCATTGGTTGTAATTTCACATTTAAACCAGACATAATCAAGTGTCAATCTTTTGATATATATTGTTTCCTAAAAACACGCTATTTATTTTAACAGCAGGATTTAATTATAAAATTAATTAATGCAACTTCTATGTTATGAATTTGGTAAAATAGATTTCATTTTTGAATTCGGAATATGAAATATTGCTTAGGATGAAATTTTGGCATTGTTCTGAAAAACATCAATTTTTGATGAATAGTGAAACTACTAAGTGGTAGTTAAAAAAACTGAATTTTTCATAATACCTAATTTTGCCGCTTCTGTGAACGGAATTTCGAAAATCCGAGAGACACGGTTAATATCAAGGACTAAAATGTGGTTCAATGAGATGAAAATAATTTTTTGGTGAATAGTAACTTTTTACTTTTTTACCGCGGTTAATAGTAAATAGGGTAACTAAGGGTAAATATGATATTACTATTACCCTAACACATGTCCTAATTCTATTGGAAAAGTGTAATTTCTACCAAAAAACAAACTTAGGAATAAAATATGACCATTTAGGCCCACTTGGATTAGATTATGACATTTATTATTATTTAATTCAAAGAAGAGTTAAAAGAGTTAAAATCAAAGTTTATTTACTAAAACATTTTTAATATGGGGTTATACATAAGATAAATTCGACTATAAATATTCATTAGAAATCTAAAAAGATTTCCTACATAATGATATTTTATTTATAATTTTTAGACTTTAAATATATTAATTTATTTATGACACAACGATGATGCAGTAATTACCCTTTTAAGGAAATATTAACATAATTGATGTTATAAATGCTCAAATGAATGTAATTTGAGACTTTTTATGAATTCCACTAATTTTCTAGGTTACTATGATATATTAGTGTTGATTTAATCAACTTGTTTCGAACATATAATTCTGTTATGACTTTCACAAAAATCATATATCAAATAGTGTCAAAATTGACACAAAATAGTTTTTAAATCAAATATTATATTACTAATTGTTATTTTATTCCTAAAAATCTAAGGTTCGGCCAAATGACTTAGATAAGGATATATATATTAATAATAAACAATTTGGGGTTCGTTTGGCATGTTATAGTAAGTGTATTAAACATATAGTGAAAGAAAACAAAAAGACACGGTAAAAGTTAAATTAATTAACTTAGAGTTAAATCTAATTGATAAGGTTAAAATAATACCTTAAACTTGTCTAAATCCTATTGGTTGGTAGGATTTCGACCCATACCCACTTTAGCTTCGAAATAAGACCCTTTGGATCCATTATAAACCGATTTTTACTTTAATATAAAATAATATTTTGAGATATTCCTAAGGTGCCCCTCTCCTCCCTTATAAAAGGGCACCTCCTCCCCCTCCTCCTCACACAAATTTGAGCACTCAAGCTCGGCCAAACCCTGCCAAAATCTCTTCTCCACTTCCCTAGCAACATCCTAGAGGTTCTGGTCTTCCTCAAAGACCAATTTTAGTTCCCTAAGAGGAGGTCTCCAAAAGGCGCTTCAAAGAAGAGGTAATTACCGTTACCAATTCTTTCATCTTTATTTCTTCTTCCACTTATTCTTCTTAGGTTGTTTCATTATGAAGTAATAACATCAGTATCACTTATATACTGATATGTTATTATAAATATGAAACAACCCTAATTCACCTTCTCTCCATCCTACGGAAAAATGAAATCACCACGCGTGCGTACGTACGGAATACCGTCTCCACGCCGTGGTGTAATCTATTTTCCACCATCACCTTACAAGGATGGGTATAATGGTGTAATGAGTAACTACATATGATTATTATGAAGTAATATTGATACTGAAATAATATATATACTCCAATACAATTCCACGATCATAGGAACGATATCATCACTCGTGCGTACGTACGGAATACCGTCTCCACGATGTGATGCGACTCGTTCTACATGATCTTCATTTCATAATGATTATATAAATGAATTGAATGAATGAATATGGTATATACTACACTAATACCATTCTGGAAATGAATTATCTATAACCTAAAGATAAGAATAAGAATTTATTCGACAAAACACGCATAAGAACAAAAAGTTATAAACACCCGAGTAACAAGTAACAATGAAATATTACTAACAAGAAGCTAATAATATGACCATATATGATATCATATAAATATGTATGATTCTGGAATAAGTCAATAACATTATTTAAACCATTATACAGGAGCTTCGGACACGTACAAAGCTAATCGGACCTAAGGTAACGGAAAAATCACAATCTCATTTTTATCCGAGATTGTTTATTCGTAAGTATTTACTGGGGTGTATTTTATCATCCACATCCATGTTTTATCAATATGTAATATTATTTCCATCCACCTACAATTGTTTAAATCCATTTTTACCCTTCGGTGAGTTTTTAGTAATATGTATGAAAGGAATCTTTTGTCGTTTTTCGTACGAGGTACTTTTTGACTTTTCCGACAAAGGTACGAAGAATGTTTTTTTTAACTTATTCGGAAAGAATGGATTTTTAAAACAGTATTTCCAAGAAGCTTCCTTTACAAGTATTCAAGTTTATTTTTAAACTTCTTTTAGATTAAAATTGTATGACATGTTAAGAAAGGAAAAGTATTTTTGAAGTAGAAAGGATATTTTCCTCAAGAATGAAGTTCAAGTATTTTATCAAAATTATTTTCCATCTAAGATAATAAAAGAGTTCTGTTTTTATCCATATTATTACATGGAATTGATTATGTTGTGATGGAAATATTTTTATGAATTCCTTTATCTTATATGAATTGATTTATGATGTCATGATGTTTCAAGAATCCCATTTTTGTTACATGTGTTATGCGATGATGTATGTTTTATGATTATGTGGCACACATAAGAAAGGATTCATTATAAGATTGGTGGGACCTATATCTCCCTCCAATGCATTGGGTAAAGATTTTATATCTCATGAGATAGACAGGGCTGGAACGGTAGGTTATACCGGTTCAGTGAAACAGGACTGAAACGAGGGTTACTCGATTCAGAAAGGGACTTTGTCCACTAAGATAGTCTTGGCAATTAGTCTTGACTAACAAGAAATGATTATCTATGATTATGTGTGTATGCCACAAAGTTTCATGTTTTAAGTTATGATTATTGGGATTACTTTTTCACTGCCATGATTTATCCCATGATTATGAAATTATGCTCTCTTTTGCAGGTTATGATTTCCAAAATGTTATGTTCTTATGAATATGATGTGATTGATATTTATTTTGTTTACCCTTACTGAGCATTTGAGCTCACCCTTTTATGTTTTCTTTTCCCCAGGATATAAAGAAAGGTTTTAGGTAAAAAAAAAGGAAGATCTTTATGGGAGATTTTGAAGATCTTTCACCACGATTAGAAGATTATAGTCCGAGTTTCCAAAGACACTAAACTATTACGGTCCTTGTGTGTGTGTTTTTTTAATGTACTAAGTATTCCGCAAATGTAATGTAATGTCCATGTACGTCAAGATACGGGTCTCTACAGTTGGTATCAGAGGAAAGGTTTAGTCAACCTTTGGAAACTAGGACGCGATAACGTTAGTGAGATCCCTAGAGATATTTCTAAGGTATGTCTAGGGATGTCCCTAAGGATAAGTATACGTATAGGATATAGTCCTAGAACTATGGTAATGATATTAGATTAAACCTAAGATGTTAGATATTGAAGTTACTCCCCCTTTATTATTTTTTCCTCCAACACTTTTTTTTGGGGTTTTATAAAATCGTTGGAAAAAAGATGATTCACGATAATGGAGGATATGATGGACAATGGAATGATATTCTTCATAATGAAATGGGATTTGGAAGTCCCAACATCATTATTATGCCAAATCAGCAATCTCATAATATGATCAATAAAGTAAAATTTGGTAAGTTTCCTGACTCGGCTAATAAGAGAAAGATGGAGTTTCATGATGATCATAGAGGAAAGAAAGTTCAATTTCCCCTATGTAAATCATGTGGGAAGAGGCATCAAGGAAAATGTTTCAAAGGAACTGGAAGATGCTTTGGGTGTGGAAAAGAAGGACACAAAGAAAGTAAGTGCAAAGGAAAAGGTTCAGTTAACACCATGGATGAGGATAATGGTATTGCTACGACATCAACAATGGTTAAATGCTTTAAATGTGGAATGTACGGGCATTATGCAAACCAATGCCCTAAGGGAAAGTCTCATGAAGATAATCAGTATGGTCGTATGGGAAATATTTATGTGGATGATGATGAAGAGACTACAAATGATATGTGAGAGGAAAGAATTGTTGAAGCTCGGTCAATGGTTTAAGAATGTAGTGGAATGATTACATGTTTATCATGTGTGATGTTGTATAAGTAATCTCATGGTACTATGGAATAAAGAGACATGTAAGGATTGTTACATTGTTGTCTGATTAATGTTACCAGTAACCATGAAAGGTTATTCAGATACTTTTGGAAAGTAGATGATAAGTGCATAATAAAAGGATAAGAAGATAATGAGATGTTTGATTGTATTCATGAGCTCATGATTGATATAAGGACTAAGTGATATCATGGTTTGAGTATAAATAATTTTGAGGATTTTGGTATGTGTAAAGTGTTAACTTTTAACTCCATTCAAGTTTTCACTAAGGTTCAATGGGTATTCAAGAGTATACATGATTAAGGACTTTGAATGTTTAGAATGTGACCAACAAAACATATCTTATGATATATGGGGATCAACGATGATATTAAATCTCTGGTAATTGTTTTCACTATGTTATGAGAGTGGACTGCAGTATTATGGATAAGCCTAAAGATTGGAATGGATTGTGTTGGACGTAAGTTAGTATTGTTTAAGGATAGAAATTTTTTTTCGATATTATTGATGGGATGTTATAGTAATATAGTTTTTGAAAAAGGACAACCTGCAGGACGGGCGACAGCCCATCGCTTCGGACAAGGCTGTGGGAATCGAACCCACAACCGAAGTGCGACTGGCCTTTATCGCCTACCACTGGCCTACAGGAAGTCCCTGTTTAGTAGAAACTAGTTTTATTATATCAAGCAGTATGATATATGAGGTATAAGTCCATTTTAGGAACCATATATGATTAATCTCACTATAGATCGACTTATGTATATAATTTTTGCTAACCTTTTGTTTGAGACAGATGGAATGACCCGTCGTTCTATCACATGATCTGTTAACACTTAACGAATAACAAATTCAACTTCATTTATTTAAGAGATGATGTGGAAATTGTTCAAGTCATGAACAACAGTGAGATTGTACCAAAATAAAGTAAGTATTTATTCTAATTCAAATTTTCAACTTTAGGGAAATGATCTTGAAAACCAAAAATGTTGTCCTAGTGATCTTATACCTGATGAATCAGATGGTACCTTATATCATCACAAATCTATGGATTTGTGATTACTGGCTTTTCCATAGCCATGTTCTCTACCACTCTCCATCAGAACATGATGGTTAGATTTCTCTTCCATATCCATATTTTCACCTATGTGGAAACCCAATGATTAGTTTATTTGGGTAACCGTTACGTTTCATACTTTTGTTTTTAAAGATTGGTTTTGATATTCCTTTTTACGATGTGGGTTTCTATTAAAGAAACTTTCAAATAGTAAACCATTTATAACCCCGATGAATTTCGAGGGCGAAATTCATTTTAAGGGGGGTAGAATGTAACAGCCCAAGATTTTATAAAAAATATTCTTTTTAATTTTATTAATGTCTTGTGTTGTACGCTACACCAAAAGGAGCTTGCACAACACGCATCCTTGTCTTGCCTTGCATTACACGCAATCGCGACCTTCCTCGATAGCGTGTGTAATACGCAATACCGAGTTTCACTAAACAATGATGTGCTATTAAAATATTATTAAAACTAGCCGTTATGAATAGTAATAACCACTTTTTAAAATTCTGTAAATCTTATTTTTCAAAATGAACTTCATTCTTGGATTCGGAGTATCGAATTTAGCCTAAGGTGAAATTTTGGTACTTTTCGGATAACTTTCATATTCTGATGAATAGTGAAAATTACTAAATTATAATTAAAAACAACTTTTTTAATCGAAATAATTAATAGTGATAAATTATTAATTTGAGTGGTTTTAAAGTATATTTAGAATATATTTTTACAATTTAATACAATGTTGGTCATTGGTTGTAATTTCACATTTAAACCAGACATAATCAAGTGTCAATCTTTTGATATATATTGTTTCCTAAAAACACGCTATTTATTTTAACAGCAGGATTTAATTATAAAATTAATTAATGCAACTTATATGTTATGAATTTGGTAAAATAGATTTCATTTTTGAATTCGGAATATGAAATATTGCTTAGGATGAAATTTTGGCATTGTTCTGAAAAACATCAATTTTTGATGAATAGTGAAACTACTAAGTGGTAGTTAAAAAAACTGAATTTTTCATAATACTTAATTTTGCCGCTTCTGTGAATGGAATTTCGAAAATCCGAGAGACACGGTTAATATCAAGGACTAAAATGTGGTTCAATGAGATGAAAATAATTTTTTGGTGAATAGTAACTTTTTACTTTTTTACCGCGGTTAATAGTAAATAGGGTAACTAAGGGTAAATATGATATTACTATTACCCTAACACATGTCCTAATTCTATTGGACAAATGTAATTCGACCAAAAAACAATCTTAGGAATAAAATATGACCATTTACGCCCACTTGGATTAGATTATGACATTTATTATTATTTAATTCAAAGAAGAGTTAAAAGAGTTAAAATCAAAGTTTATTTACTAAAACATTTTTAATATGGGGTTATACATAAGATAAATTCGACTATAAATATTCATTAGAAATCTAAAAATATTTCCTACATAATGATATTTTATTTATAATTTTTAGACTTTAAATATATTAATTTATTTATGACACAACGATGATGCAGTAATTACCCTTTTAAGGAAATATTAACATAATTGATGTTATAAATGCTCAAATGAATGTAATTTGAGACTTTTTATGAATTCCACTAATTTTCTAGGTTACTATGATATATTAGTGTTGATTTAATCAACTTGGTTCGAACATATAATTCTGTTATGACTTTCACAAAAATCATATATCAAATAGTGTCAAAATTGACACAAAATAGTTTTTAAATCAAATATTATATTACTAATTGTTATTTTATTCCTAAAAATCTAAGGTTCGGCCAAATGACTTAGATAAGGATATATATATTAATAATAAACAATTTGGGGTTCGTTTGTCATGTTATAGTAAGTGTATTAAACATATAGTGAAAGAAAACAAAAAGACACGGTAAAAGTTAAATTAATTAACTTAGAGTTAAATCTAATTGATAAGGTTAAAATAATACCCTAAACTTGTCTAAATCCTATTGGTTGGTAGGATTTCGACCCATCCCCACTTTAGCTTCGAAATAAGACCCTTTGGATCCATTATAAACCGATTTTTACTTTAATATAAAATAATATTTTGAGATATTCCTAAGGTGCCCCTCTCCTCCCTTATAAAAGGGCACCTCCTCCCCCTCCTCCTCACACAAATTTGAGCACTCAAGCTCGGCCAAACCCTGCCAAAATCTCTTCTCCACTTCCCTAGAAACATCCTAGAGGTTCTGGTCTTCCTCAAAGACCAATTTTAGTTCCCTAAGAGGAGGTCTCCAAAAGGCGCTTCAAAGAAGAGGTAATTACCGTTACCAATTCTTTCATCTTTATTTCTTCTTCCACTTCTTCTTCTTAGGTTGTTTCATTATGAAGTAATAACATCAGTATCACTTATATACTGATATGTTATTATAAATATGAAACAACCCTAATTCACCTTCTATCCATCCTACGGAAAAATGAAATCACCACGCGTGCGTACGTACGGAATACCGTCTCCACGCCGTGGTGTAATCTATTTTCCACCATCACCTTACAAGGATGGGTATAATGGTGTAATGAGTAACTAAATATGATTATTATGAAGTAATATTGATACTGAAATAATATATATACTCCAATACAATTCCACGATCATAGGAACGATATCATCACTCGTGTGTACGTACGGAATACCGTCTCCACGATGTGATGCGACTCGTTCTACATGATCTTCATTTCATAAAGATTATATAAATGAATTGAATGAATGAATATGTTATATACTACACTAATACCATTCTGGAAATGAATTATCTATAACCTAAAGATAAGAATAAGAATTTATTCGACAAAACACGCATAAGAACAATAAGTTATAAAGACCCGAGTAACAAGTAACAATGAAATATTACTAACAAGAAGCTAATAATATGACCATATATGATATCATATAAATATGTATGATTCTGGAATAAGTCAATAACATTATTTAAACCATTATACAGGAGCTTCGGACACGTACAAAGCTAATCGGACCTAAGGTAAGGGAAAAATCACAATCTCATTTTTATCCGAGATTGTTTATTCGTAAGTATTTACTGGGGTGTATTTTATCATCCACATCCATGTTTCATCAATATGTAATATTATTTCCATCCACCTACAATTGTTTAAATCCATTTTTACCCTTCGGTGAGTTTTTAGTAATATGTATGAAAGGAATCTTTTGTCGTTTTTCGTACGAGGTACTTTTTGACTTTTCCGACAAAGGTACGAAGAATGTTTTTTTTAACTTATACGGAAAGAATGGATTTTTAAAACAGTATTTCCAAGAAGCTTCCTTTACAAGTATTCAAGTTTATTTTTAAACTTCTTTTAGTTTAAAATTGTATGACATGTTAAGAAAGGAAAAGTATTTTTGAAGTAGAAAGGATATTTTCCTCAAGAATGAAGTTCAAGTATTTTATCAAAATTATTTTCCATCTAAGATAATAAAAGGGTTCTATTTTTATCCATATTATTACATGGATTTGATTATGTTGTGATGGAAATATTTTTATGAATTCCTTTATCTTATATGAATTGATTTATGATGTCATGATGTTTCAAGAATCCCATTTTTGTTACATGTGTTATGCGATGATGTATGTTTTATGATTATGTGGCACACATAAAAAAGGATACATTATAAGATGGGTGGGACCTATATCTCCCTCCAATGCATTGGGTAAAGATTTTATATCTCATGAGATAGACAGGGCTGGAACGGTAGGTTATACCGGTTCAGTGAAACAGGACTGAAACGAGGGTTACTCGATTCAGAAAGGGACTTTGTCCACTAAGATAGTCTTGGCAATTAGTCTTGACTAACAAGAAATGATTATCTATGATTATGTGTGTATGCCACAAAGTTTCATGTTTTAAGTTATGATTATTGGGATTACTTTTTCACTGCCATGATTTATCCCATGATTATGAAATTATGCTCTCTTTTGCAGGTTATGATTTCCAAAATGTTATGTTCTTATGAATATGATGTGATTGATATTTATTTTGTTTACCCTTACTGAGCATTTGAGCTCACCCTTTTATGTTTTCTTTTCCCCAGGATATAAAGAAACGTTTTAGGTAAAAAAAAGGAAGATCTTTATGGGAGATTTTGAAGATCTTTCACCACGATTAGAAGATTATAGTCCGAGTTTCCAAAGACACTAAACTATTATGGTCCTTGTGTGTGTGTTTTTTTAATGTACTATGTATTCCGCAAATGTAATGTAATGTCCATGTACGTCAAGATACGAGTCTCTACACATACAATATGTTAATATCATGTTGTGTGTTTATAATTATTAGAAATTGGAAATTTGTACCACTTACTTTGGAAAATAATTCATAATTAGAACTGTGTATTCATGCTATAAGAAGAATACTATAAGATTTCTATGTGCAATAATACTGCTCCAACCCAAGGGATTAAGATTCCTTTTAAATTCTCCCCAATATATTGTCATAGTTGTTTGAAAATCCCTATAAGATTAAGTTTTGTATTTCATAACATGATGATACAAAGGTGTTGATTCCTTAAAATGCATTTTTAGGGTATTTCCAACACTTTTTTAAATCATAAAAACCCATGATAGGGAAAATAAACCATACCCGGTGGCATAGATTACATTCACATGTTTTAATTTAACAAGTTATAGATCCCAAAAAGACTTATGGATCAAAAATTTTACTTGTAGAAGGTTTTGCGTTTTTATAAATGAATTTGAGATCTCACACAACTCTTTTCCACAACTCCAGCACCCATCTCATGCAAGTACCATCCACATAGTGCACTTCAGTGGACCAGCCTCCAGGAAGCACCTACACAGATCACCTATGAGGAACAATCTATGTAAACCAAATATGTGATTAAATAGCACGGATGACTTCCATGAACATCCTCCTCCACCCAATTCCTAATATTCCATATAAATATGACCCTTGGGATCACCATTTGGGAAGACATGAAGCCAGAGGAAATCATTGGAAGCTATACTCACCCTAGTACTTTATCCACGTCCTCAAAACCCTCCAGGTAGCTCTAAAATCTTCAAAAGAAAAGTAAATTAGTGAGATTCTAGGGATTATAGTTAGAAAATGTTCTAAAATACTACTTACATATAGTAGGAGCCACTTCCACTAATTCTAAAAGTACTAGGGAGGACCCTTCCCAAGTCCAAGAATTGTATATGACCCTTCTTGAACAACCTATGTAGACCCTTATAATCCCAAGTAAGGTCTCAACCATGTTTGGTTTGCCAATTTTTTCGTCATCCATGTTACCCAAATTAATACTTGTGCAAGGAGCCATAAAATTCTCCCAAGTAATTCTTTTGTGAGGTACCTCCAAAAATTTCACAAGAATCACTTGTGAAAAGAAGCCATCCAGCTCGCCTAGGTATCACCAAGTGATGTCAAACGCATTTAGCCCATGTATCTCCTAGGTGAGGCACCCTCTAGTCCCAATTTTCATATCTTTGATGATAGGGAACCATTTTACCCTAGTTTATTATTTGAGGGGGGTGGTGGGAAAATACAAGACTTCCTCCCAAGCCTCCAGACATGTGTGATCAGAACCTTGAGCACACTAGTGTTCCCTCTCTATCATACATTCATGTGGTAATATAACTCCTGCATTTAACCACCCTACTAGGCAATATCCTCAGAATGTTCATAAACATACATTATCACGGTATCTAGGTCCCCATATTTAGGAATTATATTGGGTTGGTTGGTGACATATATTTCATGATATTTGTAGAGAACCAAATGGCAATCTCCCCTTTTCATTTGTCACCTTTCCCTCTCCCACTGTTCCACCTGTCAAAATGAGAGGTATAATGGGAATCCCTCCAAGAGTAAGACCACCTTTTTCTTATGAGACGTATCCCATCTTCCACACTCTTGTCCTCATCCACCAGATGATGAAGGAGAATGTAATAAATTCTAGATATTCCACTTCCTCTTGTTTAACACAATGAGTCCGACTAATGAGGGCTTATAGGTTAGTGGTAATCATGTCAAAAGCATGGTGAAATAACTTCAAATGTGCCTCCTATTTAAGAGCAATCCCCAACCCTTTCAAAATACATGGGATTTAATTCATATCAAATAGGATACATAGGAATCCTCCATGATGTTCTAACACAACACCCAAAACACACCCTTATCCTTATTGGGACATGTTTCCAGTAGGTTCAAATCCAATATGGGGGGGACACATTAATTCAGGGTACATCAATCACCATCCTTATTGGGACATATTTCTAGTAATTATGTGCCGCGTTCTAAGGAGGGTATATCCTTTTTGGGCCCATCATGCCATTTTGGCCTAAATCTCACACCAATGTTTCCTAGGCCACTTTCCCCTAGACATCCTTTCTACATGATGCTTAACTGAAATGTTTGGTCCTTATCACATGACCATAAAATATATGATGTTTCATGTTTAGTGGAACCAGACTATGTGGGTTTCAAGTCCTCTCACAAGGATATGTAGGAATCCCCTCTCATGGGCCCGATCCTAGTATTGAAACAACCCTTGTCTTCCAAGATTATGAAAAATTCTAGAGCGCCTAACTATGTGGCTTAACAAAATAAGAAAAAAAATAAAGGTAACCAATTTGGATAACATATGATTTATAAAAATATTTTCCCATCAATATATGCCAATAATTTATTGCTAACACGTAGCGGTGAATGGTTGTATATATTAAATTTAAATGGAATTTTTGAATATTTATTAAGACTATAAGATATTCTAAAAGTAGGAAGTAATTCCCCCGAAAAGGGTTTGATAATCCTGAACTCCCATCCTCTCGACCAATGTATGTTCTTAAGTGTCATTGGTTAAGTTCCCCAATAGTCGTATGTCTTTTTAAAGTAGGCCCATGAGATATCATAGATATATAATTAATTGGGTGTTTTTTATTCTTTTAATAAACCCCATTGGAAACTAACTCACCCTTATCAGGTGGAAGACAAAAATGGTTAACCTGATGTGAATAATTTCATTTACCAAAATAAATTCATCTCTCATGTATTAGGTCCTTTCGTACTTTCATAAAATAAAAGTGGTTGAACATTTATCTATTATATAAATTAGTTATGAATGATTTCATTTATTATGGGGATAATTTTAAGGGTTTTATTAATATTTTTGTCATGTAACCCCTGAGGAACCTTCACTATAACTCTATTTAATATAACTGAATCCTACAAACTAAAAATATTTATGCATAAACCACTATATAATTTGTATCCTTATTTAACCAGAGGACACCATCTCTAACCCAACATCTTCAACACCAAGATTCAAATACATTATTTTAAGAGTACCACCTCAATAGTACCATCCCAAACATAGATGAAGCATTTGTAGACCTATGATATATGAAAACCCACTAACCTTCCACTCAATGATGTATGGTGGTAAAAAATAATATGAAACCCATCACCATATCAAACCATTTTTTATCCTTTACAGGGAATGAAATAATATGTTCCTCCCATTCCTTTTGAAAGAAGACCAAGAGGTCAATGATGGACTCATCTCAACAAAACATGAGTTTTCATGGAGGGATCCTACAATAACTTCCATCTCCAATGTTTCATGGTTCCATGTCCTCGACATGATGAGGATAACACTATATGAGATTCGGCTTAGGTCACTCATACCTATGTTCCAACGACAACCCACCGAGGGACATATCTCATCCACAAAACATGATGATTGACTCTATATCCCAACAATAAATGGAGGAAAAGAGTAGGGACACATCCCTACTCCAAACATGGAATGTATATATATTCTCATTCTAGCTATGGAAGTCACCCCTTACATCCTCAAAATGATGGAATGATAAGAATATATTTCAGTAAACATTCTAAAAGTCTATCGGGGTATAATTATTGCATTAGTAGCAATGAGGATTCAGATACAAAACACCACCTTCACATTTAAAGTGAAATATAAACACAATAAGATGGTCACTTAGGAGTATAGGAATATTCCTTCTCTAATCTAAGTGGGTTGTCTGAAGAATATTATGATAAATAGGAAATATTATCAGGCACACAAACTCATTCCAACTGGTGACCACTAGACCAATTGAATGTCAAATCTGGGGAATACATATAAACCTTCCATAACTCTAGAATCGTATTGACATATTTTGGAAGCTTCGCTGCTATATGCAGCGGTGGCCAGTCTGTTTTCTTATATATGGATGTCCATAAATGAACTCATTTTCAATAACCGTGTCCCCTCCTTTCGTGGTGGTGTCTTGGTGATTCATATGATAGTGTGGTCTGCTTCATGTATACAAACTGGGGTAATGAAAAATTATGTATCTGACGTATCCTTACTTAGGTCTCCTGGTATCAATGGAAGGGCACGAAAGCCTTTATTACTGAAGAATGTTAGATGGATCCCTCCTATTTCACATTGGTTGAAGGTTAACGTTGATGGTGTAGCATCTGGAGAACCCAGTCCAGCTGGTTGCGGAGGTGTCTTACGTACCCATAGGAGATTTTTCAAATGATGTTTTTTCACTAAATTGGTTATGATTTTTCTCTAGAGGTGGAGTTATGGGAAATTATTAAAGCTATAAGGTACCCTGTTTTCTTTGCATGGCATGAAATTTGGATTTAATCTAACTCATCCACTGCTGTTCAAATTCTTCGAGATTGGTCACGAAATGTGCCTTGGAGGATGATTTCATTCTGGGTGTAATGCCTTCGGTTATCAGATTCCATCCCTGTTGAAGTGCTTCATTTTTATCGTGAGGTGAATCAACTCGGAGACGATATTTCTAAACAGGAGATTCTAGAGGTAGGTTCAAGTTGTTCCTTTGTTGCTCCTGAATTTTGTGATAGCTTTGTTCAGGCTGATTTACATGGTGATGTTTATACACGTATTTGTAAAACACCTTCCAGAATTTTCATGTACCTTTGCCCTTTTATTTTTAATAAATTTCAAAGGAGTAGGCCCACATGTCTCTTGATTTTCTGGGTATTTTGGAAGCTACATGAGAGCCACTCAGAAAATCCCCTATATATGAATGTCACTATTCATAGCATGAAACTCTTGAAACATGAACTAGATCACATAAGAAGGAGATTCACTAATAGAAATATGAAATCAAATATCATATCAATGAACCCACTATACTTATGGTTGTTGTTCTTAAAGCACTCAAATATCCATCCATGATGGACCGATATCCTTCTAACCCATCACCAAAATATGGAAATAGTAGTTTCAATTATGAAGGTCCTCCCTGTGACTTTTCTATCATCAAATCCAAAGGTTCTACCTGTAAATATTACAACGAAGGTCTCTTTCATGGTCAAGATATGATCAATCATGAGATCCCTTATCTTGAGGATTACTATAGAGACCCTCTTAATGGTTAGAATATCAAATAGTAAGAAGGTCCTCCCCTTTCCATCATTTTCCTTAAAGGTATTCCCTGGGGTATATGAAATAGGATAAATTCCTTTAGTTGGATGTCAATCCATAGTGGTTTTCCATTCCATTATATAATTATCATTGATGGTCCTCTATATTTAAATAATTTTTTTTACATGAAGGTACCCCCTTACTCGATCAATTATGAGAAATCCCACATATCATGCGGTTCTTGGAAAGATGTGGCCAATCATTTTTACGCCATTTCATTGACAAGAGATATCATTTTTCTACCAGAAGATAGTCCATGGAAATATTCACCCTCCAAACCTCCCATGGATTTCCTACCATCTATCATAGTTGAGGAAATTTTGTGTAACACCATGGATTATAGTAAGGTAGATGGAAAATGATCACTTTGTTTAGATCTGGTGGAGGAATATTCTATAGAAGTTAATATAGAAGCATTTCATACGAGGAAACAAGATAGATATCATATACCGATCATGTTTTTTTTTCATATCCAATCCTAAATATGGTGCTCTAAAAAATTGATAGAAGAATGTGTGTATGACATTCACCTAAACATATCTAAGATTCTTAATCACATGAGGGATAATGTCTTATGCAATGAAGGGTATGGAGATCATGTCAACATAATTTAAGAAGAAAATCATCAAATTGAGTAATCTTACCATTTAGCAAATAAACTCTAGAAATTAGGGAAATAATGGGAGGGTATGTAACACGCATGTATTAATTCATTAAGTAAGATATTATAGTTCATTTACAACACCCCATCCAATTTATGAATTAGGGGATAGAAAAATTACAGAGCATTGAATTTTACCCCACTCCCCAATCAGAAGATACCCCTAGAAGTGAAATAATAAAACATAATTGCTTTTAACTGGATATTAAAATAAAAAACAACTCATGAAATATGTAATTCTCAACAACAATCAGCCCTAACAAATATCAAAACCATCTGGCCTGATTAAAGTGATCCATGGAAAGAATCTTTCATGATGCATATGAGAGGTTTGATAAGGAATCTCACTTAAGGATGTCCAAATGTCAAACAAAAAAATTCCTTCAAAAGCATATAACTCAAATGAAAATCAAATAATTCCCCCAAATCATTCTCAGACTTAGATCCTCATGATCTAGAGAGTAATCATGGTAGTTGTAGCCAAAACAATATAGGTGAATCCCTAACCCAAATATCAGAGGTAATTTCTAACTCAACCCATCCCTAGAAGTCCAAAAAATCCAGCCTAAAATGTTACAATAGTGGGGTGGGAATAATCCCATCCCAAAGGGCTATGGAAACTTTAACTTCATCCTACTCTCCAAATGAGGTTATACTTTTCCTGATTAAGAGGAGTTCCAAAGATAGAAGCCTCCTAGTAATTCCCTTTTTAACACCCAATTAAACTCAATTGGGACATGCACAATGAAACTGTGATGAGATTCCCTTTGATTAAACCTTAAATAGATATCTCAAAGTGGATCATTGAAGGATATTTTGATGCCCCATAGTGGTGAAACAAGAGAAATATATCAATGGTACAACAAACCATTAAGACCACGGTATTTTCAGTAGACATCCTTATGGAAAATTGTCCTCATAACATCCCAATAATATTGTGACACCTTAATGAATTATGAATCAGTGACCATCATTATCACTATCCTTGTGGATGCTACAAAACATAAAACTGATATAGGGGAAAAGGATGAGGTTTCTATTTAAAATGTCGAACTTTCTGAAATGACATAGAATTTTTTCACACAAAAAACAAGATACTCACTAAGAATTTGGGGACTCCATCAAATTCTGCCCCACCACCTCCTATGTATGTATATTAAAATTAAAAGTGTAACGGTGTGGTCGTATACTACCCACCACCCAAAGAGGTTGATCCTCTCATATTTGATGAAATGTTTTCTTAGTATGAGGAAGATACAAAGGAGTTGATAAATATTAATGTATATATACTCTATGAAAGCATACCTAGTGGATATATTATTCAATTAGAGCCTCATATAATTCTTGGATCCAACATACCTTAGTAAAAAAATTGTATGGAAAAATAGATGTGTAATAGGAGCATCTGCTCAATGTTGGACACCAAAAACCTATATACTTGGACCCCATGACAGTATGATATAATGTTTTTCCTCCATTTGGTGTGAAACCAAATCAAGGTTAGACACATCCACATAGTGAAACTTATGTGGGTTACCCCTCCCCCTGCAAGTAAAAGCATAGCAGCACAGTTAGCCCAATATGTTGCTCCCCTTGTCGTGGTTCCAACCTAGTTGGGCCTTCCTCCACATATAATTGACACTATTGATTTATTCAAAGAAAGATTATAAGATGTGGAATGAATACATGCACTTGTACAACAAAAAAGGAATTAATAATCTGAATGGGTGGATACAACTCTTCCCCTATGCCAAATTGGAGAACCCTAGGTAGAGGCAATTGGATCTAATGAGGAAGTAAAATATGTATTCATGGTCGAACCCAATATTCTGGCCACATACATTCTAGAGCTGTTTACACTACTCAGACTCATAAAAGAGACCATCAGTGATCACATGAAGAAAAATGAAGTACACTGACATTCTCTAAGCATAATCTCGAACAAATTATTTTAAACTATCGATTAGAAGAGGTATAAAAGTATTATCAATCTAGAAATGTATGCTTTCCAATATGACTTAATCATACAGTAGAAAAATTTTCATTAACATATGCTCAACCATATGATTTTTCTACCCTCAGAACTTCAACTTCTAGAGTTACTTTTAGGGAACACCCCCCACAATAATACAAAAACCATTTACTAAAATGTAAAAAATCCTAAAATAGTTTTCCATAGTTCTAATACAAATATCAATATTCAATTTTCTAAACTTTACAAAGGACCTTTAAATTTTTTATAGAGATCATGTTAAGACCTCAAGAGTTTGAATATAATTTCATTTCTTCTAAGGTATATCATGAAGAGATAAAACGTATTTAATTTCGTGTGTTTATATGTTTTATAGAATAGGATAATCATGTTGTGATATAAGGGAACATTATTCCCATATTTTTATCGTTCACGCTATATGACATAGATATCTATTGAGATTTCATTGAAAATGGCTTCAGAGTAAATCTCATTCCAGTATGATCACTTTCCCAATTGGTCTATAGTGAAGCAGACTTATCACCCTCTCCTCTAATACATCAATAGTATGATAAAAGAAACCAATATACGCTCATCTGAATCAATATCCGGACTCAATATGGGAAATTAAGGTTTTACTATGAATTCTTTATCATCCAAAAGTATAATGGTTTCATCTTCCTACTATGAATGACTTGGGTTCACCAAAATGATGAAATACCTTCAACATATCAAAAATGTCTCAAATAATAATTAAGTGGGAATATTGGTGTTTTATATGGCGATAAATCACCTTTTGAATCTTGTGAGGATCAATAAATTGATGTAGGAATTTATTAGAGAGAAGGGAAGCAACCCATGACTGATGATGTTTCCTAGGTAACCACCCTAAGTGGTCTATGAATGACATTTGACAACCAATTCAAGGATCTATGTGATGAATATGTATTTCACGTTAACATTATTAAATATTTCAGTTCATAATTTGGAATTTATTTATCAACCCTCATGTTATCGGTCATGTCATTGGAACATAGATATTTTGAAATGGATTATGATCCTTCTGACATTGGAAATGATTCAAGTAAAAATTTCATCACCTTATCCCCATGAATTAAGAAGACTCTAATGTCATCAGGCGAATCGAAATGAATTTTCATGTAACCACTTGGAAATGGAGATATGCATACCTATGAATAGGATAATTTAAATATTTTATCTAACTCTAATGATTCCCATTCATCACTCATCCATCCCAATGAGGGCATGAAATCAGGAAGAGATAAAGAGGAAGAGGATGTCTAAGTATATGAAAACCATACGGACACTCCTGTAGTATTTTAGGATGGTGACTCTACCACTATTGATGAAATATGATAGGTAAATATTACCAGGGAATAGGATCCATGAACTAAGATGGTCAGTGGGACTATTGTCATGGAATAATAAGATGTATATACATATTTATTAATGTATCATCAAGATTTATTCACCTAGAATTAAATATAAATTCCAGTCCTCAATCCTAATGTTGCCACCCATCACTTCATTATGGCTGCAATTAGGTGGCCAAGAGAATTCATAAGACTCATGCTACCAATGTCGAATCCAAATTTAAAAATATCATTTTATTTAACTTTATTTTTTAATTTCAACACCCAAAATAGATTGCTAATAAATCCCCATTAAATAGGAATAATGGGAAATTCAGTGTGTTCATCAACATCATATATATCAATCGGAACTATCTAAAAGATGAATTACAAGTTATAATTATATATTTTATGATCCATGAAATGGATGAATAGAAAGAACTATCCTTCATGGATGGAAAATCAGGATATAACTACAATTGAATCACCCCTAAAAAATAATAATCCATTGGCTTCATGGAACCCCAAAGGATATTATTTTAATCTGGTAATTACCATTAGAATGAATAATGATAGCACTATATACCAATTTGTTATACACAACATCTTCAAACTGTTTCTAGGAAGGTTTTTCATCTGTCATGTCAATGATCTGGTTGTGAAATCTTGGCAATGTTCTAACCATCTTTCCAACCTTGTGATGATTTTCAAAAAACTACAACAACATAGCATAAAAATAAACCCCATAAAATTTGATTTATGTCTAAACTTGATAAATATTCATAGAATTATAGTACACCATCATGACATCAAAGTCAATCCTAAAAAGAAAATTGTTATCATTGAAATGTTACCTCCTAAAAATCTTAAAGTGTTTTGAGGACTATATGGATACATTTCCTATATTTTATGCTATATAGAAAATATTCCTTAAATCCTTTTCCCTTCACTATGTTAATGAAAAAATTACTCACATATTAGTGGACTCATGAATATTAGGAAGCGTTTAATAGTCTCAAGAAATTTATTTTGAGTCCAACAGTGATGATTATACCATTCAAAGAAAATAAACTCATATTATATATTGTACCTTAAGAGAAATCTCTAGGTAATATCATTTTGTAAAATAAGGACAAAAGAAATGAAAACAATCTCTATTATCCTAGACAAACCATGCTAGATACTGAGAATCATTATTCAGATATTGAGAAGAAATATATGGCATTAATCATTGTGGTTCAAAAATTTCAGCACTTATTTCAACATCATGTGGTTCATTTGGACTCTAAAAGTAACCCAAAGAAGTACATCCTCAACCACCCTATGATGAATATACGTTTGGCATGTTTTTCGATCATATTGTGGTATTTTTATATCCATTTATTGTCATAGAATGATATAAATGGGAAACATTTGGAAGATTTCCTCATAGAGAATTCATTATTAGAATAATTTCAGTTAGATAAAGAACTACCAGATGAATAAATTTTTTTTATCCAAGATTCCCCCAGAACAGAGGTGATTTATTTTGATGGTGCATCTAAAATCCCAATAGAAAAAAGTTTATACATCCCCGATATCAATAAATTCATGTCAATATTTATCCTTATATATATAGAAATGGGAGTTCTTCCCTATTATTTTATGTTTTTTGAAGGTTACACTAAGAATGATGTAGATTACCATGCCCTCATTGTAGGCCTAAAACTCAAGATGAAAATACTAGTTACCCATCTAAACATGAATGGTTATTCATAGATGGAAATTAATCAGATCAATGGTGATTATGCTATGATGGAACAATATTTAATCCCCCAGCTTGATTATGTACAAGGATTGTTTGAAGAATTCCACTCAAATCCAATAATGACTCATATCCCATGCTTGCATACTGTTCAGTCAGATGCACATAAAAATGTTGAAACATATTTGGAATATCCAAATATATTTGAAGCAACCATTAGTATTTCACATTTTAGAATTGCATATTCTTTTTTAGAGTATCATGGAAGAGACCAACAATCTCAACCATAACAAAGAAGTAGATAGTCTTACAAATGGTTGGTTGATGCCCATCCTAGAATCCTTTTAAATAGGGATTTATCTATAAGATAATGTTAGTAAAGAAAAAATATGATGATGGGAAGTCAAGATCATCATCTATGATAGCTTGGGTTATTAGAAGTTCCTCAATAAATGAGTTTTTTATGGAATCCTCATCATATTAATTAATAGAGAGGATACTATTACAATTATTCAAGATGTTAATGTTGGTTACTATGGCTACCATAAATAAAGAACCAATATCTCTCACTAAATCAGATGGATTATATATTTGTAACCTTCAATGATGTAGGATTGTACATCATTCACCAAAAAATTACATCCTTGTCATGTGCATGAAAATTTCATCCATCAACCACTATAATTACATCACACCACAAAATAATCCTAGCCATCTTTTTTATGGGGAATGGATGTTATGGGATCGTAACCTTCCACTATATTAAATCAGTTCAATTATATCTCCATTGATACTAAATTATTCCTCAAATGGGATAAAGAAATAACTCTCAAAGATGTTCGAAAAAAAATTCTCAATTTCATGAATTCCATCAACTAAACTAGGTTTGGTGTCCCACATACAATACTGAGGGAAAATGATACTAACTTATTTTCTTATTAATTGAAAATGATGTACCTAGAATGTAACATCGAGTCCAACCATTCATCATACTATTCCACAGTAGCAAATGTAATGGTATAGGATTTAATGAAAACCCTATAGAACATACTATTGAAAATGGTGGACAAGGATAATAAATCCCAGCCCAGTAAGATTATACACACCATGGGATACTACCATACCAAAACCCATAATACTTTGTTGGTAACCCCATACTCACTAGTATGTGGGATGGAAGCAGTTTTTCCCAGTGATGTCAAGTTTCATTTTCTATGTTTGAAATACATGATAAATTGTATGTGTATGAGCAATCCTAACATATTTTGGATGAATTTGATTGGATCGATTAAAAAATACTAAATACCTTACATATTTTAGAGGTTAAATAACAAAATATCTCTAGATTTCAATAACATAGTCCACATTTTTTCATTCCAAAAATGGGAATTGGACATGGTCCCCAGAACCTTGATGATATCTATGAGGAAACCTTTAAAACTTAAATTAAAATGGGAAGGAAATTTTTACATCAATAAGGCTTATTCCGATGAATAATATTCATGGTTTATCAAGGAAATTAAGTATACTATGACCCCTATCAATGAATTTTTTCTCATGAATTTTTTTATTTGATTAATGAAATATGGTCCTAGAAATATGACAAAAAACATGATGACACAATTTTTCCATACCAAATGATATTAAACTACATGGATCAATACTTTCTGAATGACTCTAAAAGGCACTACCCATACCAACCTAGTTAAAATACATTAAACTATACAAAATCATCTTCAAAACCTGTAGTAAAAATGTATTCTTACTTTATGCACCCTGAATAAGATTCCATGGGAGGCAAGCCTAAGAAGCCATATGTGATGAACATGGTATGCCTTGCATGAAATGATTTCCCAAACTCCTGGGATCCCGTGCATGAGATGATTTCCCAAATGTATGAATGATATTGAATGAGAAAATTTCCCGAACACATGTGAAACTTTTAATGAAAAATCCCCACATCCCTTATCATAACTCTTTGCGCGGAAAAAGTTTCTTTACTACATGAAATTAAAGTAAAAAAAATTATAAAAATAATTTATGGCTTGATTCATAATTTTATGAGATATATAGTGACACTTGGGTCACTGATCCTAGGCCTAGCCACAAAACAAAATAATGTTATACCATTCCCTACATATGATTTACATTAGAGCAGGTAATATTTTACCAGGACTATGTATGGGTTTATTTTTGTTTCCACGAGATATATAGTGATACATAGACTTTCTATCTTATTACCATCCATAAATTATCAACACATGTATTATTTTATTCACCATTGTTTGACTCTATATCCTTCATTCATGTCATATTATTTTTTTCTAGCTGAAAAAGCCACTCTATTCCATCTAGTGATAATTAGTGACTTCACCAAATTTCATTGAATATCTTCCATATGATAAAGGAAACCCCCACTACTCCATTCTTATCACACCAAGAATATATCACATGGGATTAGGAATCTTGTAAAGGGACTCCTTGCATAGTCAGGTCACTTCATGGTCCTAGCACCATGACCTTAAATGAACTTTACTTCATTAAAAATGTGTTTATGCATCAAAATAATTTATAACTCATATTTAAATCAGGTAACATACATCCTTTCTACATGATGAAAAACTACATGGTTGATGTCCCTTTCATTCAATGTTAAATTTTCCATTTGTTGTGGCCCACTTCTGATACAACGACCAGTACTGATTTGGGTCCCCTAATAAACATATATCTTAAAACTATGTGTGTATTGATTCTCATATAAATGAGGTATATAGTTTATATTGGTTTATATATCCTACCCCATTCACAATATGAAAAAAATTCTCCTTCCATTTACAAAAACTCAAAACCGTGTCGGCAATCTATTCTAAAACTATATGTGGCTTGATTAACATCTCGATGACATACATAGTAATTCCTAGGTTATCCATCCTAAGACTATATTCAAAATAATAAAATATTCCCCAACTTTACTATGTATGACCTAGGTCCACATGAGAATCTAATGTGGGTTCTACCATCATTTTTAAACCCATATTCAAAAAACATTCACCTCCCTATATATGGACTAGACCCATATAGGGTACCATCTCTAAAACTATGTTTGTATTGATTCTTCTTACCGCAAGATATATATTTAATCGTGATTGTAAAATATGGGGTCTATTAAATTTTTTCCCTTTATTTCATATGAGTTTGACATGTGTAAGGAACACTCAAACCATTCCAGGTTAATTCCAGCATAAATGCAGACTTCACACTTAGGAGAATTATTTTTGGAAAGCATACTTTGTTCTATGGGTCACTATACTCACAACTCATGGTCAAATATTTTTGACCTAAAACATCATTTGCACTAGTGTAGATTGTAATATCTTAAAATTCCAATTAAAGAGACTTAATTATCAGTAGGATGAAAAATTATAAATGGAACCCTATCGGAGAGTTATGTTTTAGAACTCTGGACATGCACTCCGCATGATTTAGGGAAATTTTGAAATTGAACATCAAAAGATGCAAAACATGTTAGTTTAAAGATCAATAAAGGGAAGTATATGAAAAATTTGAGTGTCACATGCCATGTCATATTTATATCCTACTTAGGTAAAAATTAGGGAGATAATGAAAAATAAAATAATTTTTTGGGGTCTATCATCTATGTTTAATAATAGGCATATTATTCTCACTAGGTCCCATGGCCTTGGAAAAATTAATAGCATTCTACTAATGGTGTGAAACTCCAGATTCCACCATATTATTTAGTAATGCATTAAAGTTCCCTAAATTTACCTTATAATCCAATTCTATTCATCATGAATGAATCCAATGTAGAGACTTGGGTTTTTGGTCCTATCAGACTTTGGAATATTTCTAAGAATAATTCCAGAGCTATGCGTGAAGACAGCGTTCGATTCCGAGGCCCGGTGTGCCCTTAATTAATTTTATAAAAATATTAATTATGTTTTATACTATGCACGTGGAGGGTGTGTGATATCTCCTAAACGGTAGGTCAGAAAGGGAATATGAAGGCACGGTTGCGTCCGGAACGTGCCATTTACCCTAGAAGAGGTGTAAACATTGTGGGCGCGGGCCTACGGTGAGAAACGCCACCAGGGGCATTTTCGTAATTAAATGGAGAAGTTACTGTGCGAGCGTTAGCTCAAATAACTTCTGAACGGAGTCTCGGATGGATACTCTGAGTCCACCGTTGCATTCAGAATGGCGCATTTACCCTAGGGGTGACCTTAATTTTTTTCACATCGGGAGTCGGGTCCGAGGCGGGTTTGGCGCCGGCGGGCAGCTGATATAAATATCAGCCCCCCTATCATTCCTCTCGACGTTCTTCGCTGTTCTTCACCGCCGCTCCGCCGAATCGACCCAACGAAGCGCCCACGAGCTTAGAATTCGACGGCGAACGTTCCAGGAGCATGCAATGGAAGCTCTGGAGCGCGGATCTAAGGCAGAACGTCGGCATTTCGCCCGCGAGGTAGGCAGATTTGAGTTTTAACCCTCGATCTCGTTTTTGCTGCATTTTTCTGCAAATTGAAGCCGTAGTAGTGTAGATCGGGTCCCGAGGGTCGTGTAGACGCCTCCGGATCGCAAAATGGACCACCGGGGTGCCTTCGGCGGTCCGTGGAAAATCTGCCGGCGCGGCACTGGTGGCGCACGGTTGGGGGCCACCGGCCAGGGCGGGCCGGCGGTGGCGGCCGGTCCAGGCCGGTCCCGCCTCTTTTCTCATACAGGGGTCTTTAAACCCTGTATCTTGCAATCTGGGAGCCGGATTCGTGCGCCGTTTGCGGCGACGCGATCCTGACGATGAGGCGAACCCTCTGGTGTGGGTTCGAGGGTTTAAAGGTTCGGGATCGTGGCCCGGGAGCTAGAAACGTCATATAAAATAATATTATTTTATTATTTTACGACTTCGGGCTGTTGTAACATCTACCCGGAGAATCTGTTTGACGTGCCATCAGTGGCGTTGAGACCCTGATGGTACGACAGACTTTTTGAGATGGTTCCCGGGTGTTGGGACTAAGAACGGGGTGCGGGCCCCACGAGGCCGGATTTTGGCGTTTGCGGAGAAGCGCAGCTTTTGCACCAGGAGTCCGATTTTGGCAGATGAATAGTCGAACCTGTGTGTTTTTCCGAGAGGATCGCAATGGTGCAATCCGTTCGATGAGTTTTGGAATCCAGGCATGGGCCCCACTAGAGCTGGGCTTCAGTGAATAGTGGCTTTTTCACCGGGTGTCCGTTTCGGACGAGCGAGTAGTCGATGCCGCTTGTTTTTCCGAGGGGATCATCGTGGTGTGATCCGCTCGATGGGTTTCGGGATCGTTTTGTGGGCCCCGCACGAGATAGCTATGGTGAATAGTGACTTTTGCACCGGTGCTCCGTTTCAGGCGAGTAAACAGCCTATCCTGTTTGTTTTTTCACGTGGAACGCGATGGTGGCCTCATTTTTGGCATAGGAGGTGCGAAGTGTGGCATTGTGGTGGGTCGCTCGGGTTAGCGACGTTTGGACCAGTAGTGGATGAGGGTTCTCCCTTGGTTCGTTCCTACGAGGGTTCGTGTGGCATCACAACCTTCATATGGGTTTGTGATCCTCTCAATGGGATGTTTAAACTGTTAGAGTTGTGGAATCCCTCAAGTGGGCCCGGAGTGGATCCTCTAGTATCTTTACCCTAGATCTGGTTCTTGGTATCGCTGTCACCGCTTATTTACAGGCGGTGATCCCCTATCTAGCAGATTAACCCCATAGGGTTTATGGAATCATCAGGATTATGACCCCCTACGCGGTGGGCCGTGATCAGTAGGGTTGTGGCATCATCGGGTATACGATCCCCTGCTCAGCATTAGGTGTATAGTAGGGTTGTTGTATCGTTGGTTATGCGATCCCCTTCTTAGAGCGTGGTTTCGGTAGGGTTACGACATCGTCGGTTCGATCCCCTACATCACGAGTTATACCAGATAGGGTTCCGGTATCATCATGTCCATCTTTATATGGACGATGATCCTCTATCTGAGTGTGGAGTTTCTGTCAAGCGCCAGATCGGGTTGTGGTATCCCCCAGTGGATCCTAGGTGTGATCCCCTATCTGTGAGAACAACGTATGCCAGATCGGGTCGTGGTATCCCCCAACGGACCCTGGGAGTAATCCCCTATCTATGAGCTACGTCTACCGGAGTGGGTCTTGGTATCCCCTAGTGGACCCTAGCGGCAATCCCCTATCCGAGGAGTTTGGTGGTTATGTTGTTTCAGTGATGTTTCGTCAGTGATTGTGGAGCATGTTCTCCTGGTTGTGGACGGTTGCTGGTGACGAGGTCGGTACCTCTTGTGGCTTTGTGGCGTGATATGAGTATATCTGGTTTGTTCAAGGTGTATGTATGGGCATACACCTGAGCTGAGCTGAGTTGACTCATTGGGTTTTGTCGAGGATGGTCACAAGATGGAGTTTCTCTCTCGTTTGGGTTCCCTCTGGCTGGGGTGAGAGGACTATTGCCTTTCAGGTGCTCCATTGGGTTTTGGGTTTTTGGGGTGCCTACTGTGTATGTTTATACTCACCCCTGCACGTCCTTTGCCCGCACATTTTTGTGACTTGTGTAGACCACATGCCCTTCGACGGAGTTCCAGGAGGACCCAGAGCAGACAGAGCTTAGTGAGCGTGTTGACCGGGGTGTTTACCGGAGTTTTGTCGAGGGAGCTTTTTGGCGGGTGCTTGTGGCAGCGTTCCCCTCGTTAGAGCAGGTTGGACGCACTTGTAGTTTTCTTTTGATGGGACCTATTTTGCCCTTCTGTACTTCTGTTGTACTCTGGTTTGGGATAGATGTATGCATGCATTTCATTTTCAGTTTTATATATCTCTGCATTGTTGCATGGAGGTGTTTGTGGGTGTGTGCGTACATGTACCATAGGCTAATGCCTCCCATGTGTGAGATAGCCTACTCAGCACTGGTCGCCAGCCCCTAGCCTATTGGATGTGGGATTGTGGAGTCGCGGCTTGAGCCCCGTTGGGTCGGGTCGTGACATCCAATTCCAAAGGTGGAAATTTTGTTGGCATCTAAAAATTCATGCCACACACTTTTCCACTGGATTCATAAGTAGAAATGTGTATCCTTACTAGAAGAAGAATCATATTGGATTTCCATGTTCTCTAGGACTTCTCTACACAAAGGGATAAATATTCATTAAATATTCTTCCCAATATAGTAGCATGGTTGGGTGAACCTCACTCAAAGTGTATGTCATGTACTCCAAACAATGCTAATTGAAAGGTTTTGATGCCTTAAACCCCATTGTTGATGGTCTTACAGGAACTTTTTGGAATTATAAAATCCCATTAATGGTATATAAACGATATAAAATGGTGTAGATTGCCTCTAATGGTCCAGTTTGTCTAGTCATAGAGCAAAAACATATTTACGAATCAAAATTTATGGATATTGAAATTTGGGTACTTTTATAATGGAATTCGAGATCTCATACAACCCCTTCACAGAACTCCTTCTCGCATCTCATGGAATTCTCATATAAATGGTACACCTAAATAGACCAGCATCCATGTAGAACTTATGTGGATTATATATGTAGATCATCCTAGGAAAAACATCTACATGAGCCACTATAATGTTTGAATTGTGTGAATTTCCTTTTTCACCTAGGGTCATGAGTTTAACTATAAATAATACCCTTGGTCTCCCCATTTGGGATGACTAGAATCCATATGTCACCCTTGGATTCTATTGATTCCCTAGTCCTTAACCCATTCCCCAAAACAATCTCGTGATCTCTACGAGGTTCAAAATAAGAGGACATTAGTGAGTGGTAGGGGATTAGAGTTCCTCCATTTTATAAAACACCAAAGATATGTGAAATGAGACACATCACCCTAGTCCAAAATTTCTTGTGTGGAGTCCCCTTACAAAGTTCAGGAATATCATGAAACCTTCCAGATGCACCTGAGGAGATCCTTTGAGGTCTAAGTAAGGTCTCTCCCATGTTTGGTTGACTAAGTTTTTATTCATCAATGTTTTCCCAACAAATACATGTGTGAGGTACCTCCTAATTCTCCCACGTAATACCTGGGTGAGGTACCTCCCAAATACACCTAACCATAACCTACATGAAAAATCCACACAGCTGGGCTAGGTATCAACTGAGTGAAGTCCAAATCAAACTGCCCAAGTATAACCTTGGAGAAGCACCATTGAAGCCCTATTTTTTACATCTCTAATGATAGGGAACCCTTTAAACATGATTCCCCATTTGTAGGGGATCAAGAAAAGACCTCATTTATATCCTCTATACATATGAGAATAGAACCTAGTGCACACCAGTGTTCCCTATTGATCATACATTCCCATGGCAATGGATGTCCCACATTTAAACTCCATATTATGAAGCATCATCATAATTTTTAAGACCATACATTTTCATAGTATTTAGGGCCCCATCCTTAGGGTTAGAAAAGTATGGATTCATGGGTTTGGTAGTGATATTTGTTTCCTAAAATGTGAAGATAATCATATGGTGAGCTCCCCTTTCCATCCATCACCTCTCCCTATATAACTCTTCCACCTATTAAAAGGGGAGGAAAATGAGAATCTCTCCTGGATTATAACCGTTGTATTTCTTATGGGACATATCTTACCTTCCATACCCTTGTCCTCATCAACCAACATATGATGGAAATTGTTAGAAATGACAGAGCTTCCACTTCCATGGGTTTCTCACACTTAGAATGACTCATATAGCATTTGAGGATAGTGGTGATCATGTCACTATCATGATAAAATACCCTCAAATGGGCCTCCTCTGTAGCTGTATGTCTAACCCCTTCATAACTATGTGGGATTTTATTTGTTTCCTTACAAGATACATAGGAAACTTCCTTGTGGTTCAAGACAAACATCCAACACTCACCCAAATCCTTATTAGGGAAATATTTAATGTAAGGTTATATCCCACTCCAGGGGACATATTCCTTAGCGGTGCCACCATAATTATCCTTATTGATTAATATTTCAAGTAAATCATACCCCATACTTGGGAGGCTATATACCTTCTAGGCCCCTCAGTCTGTTTCGATGTATGTCCCACACCGACTTTTTCTAAGCCCTTTATCCAAGAAGTCCCTATCATATGATGTTAAACTACACAGTATGGTCCTTGTCACATTACCATAAAAGGTATGACGTTTCTGGTTATGTGTATCTAAATAACATGGGTTCTAATTCCTTTCATAATGATATATAGGAATCCCATCTCATGAGCTGAATCCCAACATTAGAGCAACTCACATCTTCCTAGATGGTGATAAATTCCAAAGCACCTAACTGTGTGTCTTGAAACCAACATCACATAATAATAAACTTGTTTAAGATAGAGAATTCTTATACATGCAGGTGATTTCCCATTAATACATGGCTATAATTTATTATTAATACATTGTGTTGACTTGTTCCATATTTTAAATTTTATATGGATTCTTGTGTATGTCTTATATTTGTAAGAGAGTCTCAGTGTAAGAAATAATTCTTTCCAAAAGGTTGTGATGTGCCAAACCTCCCATCCTACCATCCAGTGTGATTTATTAAGAATTTTTGGTTATGTTCCCCAAAGACCACCTACCTTTGAAAATCAATTCCACGATCCATCATTGATATAAGAGTCATTGGGTATTTTTTGTTCCACAAATAAACACTTTTTGAAACGAATCCATCATGAACTGGTGAGAAACAATCATATTATTTGATCAATGTAGTAGATTATGATTGTAAAGAAGATGAATACTAAAAATCATTAGTTGATATCTTATCATCATGATATATTATTTATTATTATGTTTAATAAGATAAAATTGATTTGATTTATATTATCTAGGGTTAAAAATATATTTAACTTGAATTTCATTTACACATATATTGAGAAATTATGAGTAAATGGTTTGGAGGAATGCGGAGCTTCCTTGAAGCCAATATTAAGAACATAATATCCTTTAGAATATGAGTGGTTCTCTTCCCATGTTTACTTAACTGATTTCTTCCCTTAGAAACTCTATTCCTCCTTTATTCTAATCTTTTAAGAGATACTATCTTATATTGGATGTGAGGAGGATCCCACCCAAGCATTGGATGATTCAATCAGCCGATAGATGCAACATGGACAAATATTACTTCAGTTGATACTTATTAAAATTTATCAAACACTTGATTGAATACTGATGTAGAATCTATCTTCAGAGAATGTTGCAAGATCTTTATTTACATTATACATGTTTCTAATTTTAAATAGGATGATTCTCTTGGGAATGATTTTTTTTCATTAATATTTTTTACTTTGTTTTATTCAATCCATTGAAACCTATAATTTGTATTATAGAATTATCATACTTATCAATTCTCAAAATCATTTCTAAAATGAAGAAGTTATATGTAGCGACCCGAAGCTTATCGTGCATGGAAATTACATTACATTTGCGGAATACTTAGTACATAACAAAAAACACACACAAAAGGATCGTAATAGTTTAGAGTCTCTGGAAACTCGGAACGTAATCTTCTAATCGTGGTGAAAGATCTTCAATATCTCCCATAAAGATCTTCCATTTTTTTTACCTAAAACCTTTCTTTATATCCTGGGGAAAAGAAAAAATAAAAGGGTGAGCTCAAATGCTCAGTAAGGGTATACAAAAGAAAAATCAATCACATCATATTCATAAGAACATAACTTTTGGAAATCTTAACCTGCAAAAGAGAGCATAATTTCATAACATGGGATAAATAATAGTAGTGAAATGAAATCCCAATAATCATAACATAAAAAATGAAACTTTGTGGCATACACACATAATCATAGATAATCATTTCTTGTTAGTCAAGACTCATTGCCAAGACTATCTTAGTGGACAAAGTCCCTTTCTGAATCGAGTAACCCTCGTTTCAGTCCTGTTACACTGAACCGGTATAACCTACCATTTCAGCCATGTCTATCTCATGAGATATAAAATCTTTACCCAATGCATTGGAGGGATATATAGGTCCCACCCATCTCATAATGATACCATTCTTATGTGTGCCACAAATTCCTAAATCATACATCATTGCATAACCCATGTAATAAAAATGGGATTCTTAAACAACATGACATCATAAAACTATTCATAGAAGATAAAGGAATTCATAAAAATATTTCCATCACAACATAATCAAATCAATGTAATAATAGTGATAAAAACAGAACCCTTTATTATCTTAGATGGAAAATAAATTTGATAAAACACTTGAACATCATTCTTGAGGAAATTATAATTTCTTCTTCAAAAACACTTTTCCTTTCTTAACATGTCATAAAATTATTACTAAAAGAATTTGATTAAAAATAAACTTGAAAACTTGTAAAGGAAACTTCTTTGAAATAACTTTTTTTTTAAAATCCATTCAGGCCGTATAAAAAAACATTTTTCTTACTTTTGTCGGAAAAGTCAAAAAGTACCTCGTACGAAAAACGACAAAAGTTTCTTTTTGTATCTTTTACTAAAAACACACCGAAGGGTAAAATTGGATTTAAACATTCGTAGGTGGATAATATTACATATTGAGGAAACATGGATGTGGATGACAAAATACACCCCAGTAAATACCAAATTATAAACAATCTCAGATAAAAATGAGATTGTGATATTTCCCTTACCTTAGGTCTGACTTGCTTTGTACATGTCCAAACCTCCTGTATAATGATTTAAATCATGTTATTGACTTATTCAAGAATCATATTAATTTTTATTATATCATATATGGTCCACTTTTGAATTTATATTACCCGTTCTTTTGTAAATTCATGTTAAAGAAGAGTTTTGGGTAAAATCGTTTCATTTATCGTAGGTGTTTTTAACTTGTAATTATTAATATGATTACTTGGATCATGATTAATTATATCCAGAATGTAAAACATGATTTATATATCATATATATTCAGAATATACATATATGTAATATATTGATAAATGGAATGAAATACACCATTCATGGAGACGGTAGTCCGTACGTACACATGAACGATGTTTTCATTTCCTTATTGAATTGAATAGAACTAAGTATATGACATACATATAAATATACATAAATAAAGTATCATTATTATGTCATATATTTCATTAGTACTTATTATATATACTTTATAATCATTCATGAATGGTTAATCATTGAGAATGAATCTCATCGCGTCGTGGAGACGGTAGTTCGTACGTACGCACGAGCGATGATATCGTTCTCATGGTTGTGGAATTGTGTTGAAGTGTATGTATAATATTTAAGTATAAATATCACTTTATAATAATCATATATAGTTACTCATTACACCATTATACCCATCCAATTAAGGTGGTGACGGAAAATAGATTACACCACGGCGTGGAGACGATATTCCGTACGTACGCACGCGCGGTGATTTCCTTTCTCCGTAGGATGGATAGAAGGTTAATTAGAATTGTTTCATATTTATAATAAAATATAAGTATGTAAGTAATACTGATGTTATTACTTTATAATGAAACAACTAAAGAAGAAGAAGTTGAAGAAGAAAGAAATTGAAAAGATCGGTAATGGATATTACCTCTTCTTTGGAACGCCTCTTTGAATCATCCACTTAGGGAACTAAGATTGGTCTTTGAAGAAGACCAGGACCTCTAGGATTATTCTAGGGAAGTGGATAATTGATTTTGGTAGGGTTTTTCCGAGATTGAGTTCTCAAATTGGTGTGAGGAGGACGGGGAGGAGGTGTCCTATTATAAGGGAGGAGAGGGGCACCTTAGGAATATCTCAAAATATTATTTTATATTAAAGTCAAAATCGGTTTATAATGGTTCCAAAGGGTATTATTTCGAAGATAAAGTGGGTATGGGTCGAAATACTATAATCCAATAGTCTTTAGACAAGTTTAGGGTATTATTTTAACCTTATCAATTAGATTTAACTCTAAGTTAAATAATTTAACTTTTGCCGTGTCTTTTTGTTTTCTTTCACTATATGGTTAATAAACTTACTATAACATGCCAAACGAACCCCAAATTGTTTATTATTAATATATATATCCTTATCTAAGTCATTTGGCTGAACCTTAGATTTTTAGGAATAACATAACAATTAATAATATAATATTATATTTAAAAACTATTTTGTGTCAATTTTGACACTATTTGATATATGATTTTTGTGAAAGTCATAACAGAATTATATGTTCGAAAAAAGTTGATTAAATCAACACTAATATATCATAGTATCCTAGAAAATTAGTGGAATTCATAAAACGTCTCACATTACATTTATTTTGGTGTTTATAACATCAATTATGTCAATATTTCTTTAATAAGATAATTTCTGCATCATCTTTGTGACATGAATAAATTAAATTATTTGATGTCTAAAAATTACAAATAAAATACCATTATGTAGGAAATCTTTTGATCGTTCTAATGAATGTTTACAATCGAATTTATCTTATTTACAACCCTATATTAAAAATGTTTTAGTAAATATACTTTGATTTTAACTCTTTTAACTCTTCTTTGAATTAAATAATAATAAATGTCCTAATCTAATCAAAGTGGTCCTAAATGATAATATTTTACACTTAAGGTTGTTTTTGGTCGAGATACACTTGTCCAATAGAATTAGTACACGTGTTAGGGTAATATTAATATCATTCTTACCCTTAATTACCCTATTTACTTTTAACCGTGGTAAATAAAAGTAAAAAGATACTATTCACCAAAAATTATTTTCATCTCATTGAACCACATTTTACTTACTAACATCAACTGTGTCTCTCAGATTTTTGAAATTCCATTCACAGAAGTGGTAAAATTAAGTTTTATGAAAAAATCAGTTTTTTAACTACCACTTAGTAGTTTCACTATTCATCAAAAATTGATGTTTTTCAGAACAATGCCAAAATTTCATCCTAAGCTATATTTCATAATCCGAATTCAAAAATGAAGTATATTTTACCAAATTCATAACATAGAAGTTGAATTAATTAATTTTATAATTAAATCCCGCTGTTAAAACAAATAGCGTGTTTTTAAGAAACAATATCTATCAAAAGATTGACATTTGATTATGTCTGGTTTAAATGTGAAATTACATTCAATGACCAACATTGTATTAAATTGTAAAAATATATTCTAAATATACTTTAAAACCACTAAAATTAATAATTTATCACTATTAATTATTTCGATTGAAAAAGTTGTTTTTAACTAAAATTTAGTAATTTTCACTATTCATCAAAATATGAAAGTTATCCGAAAATTACCAAAATTTCACCCTAAGCTAATTTCGATATTCCGAATCCAAAAATGAAGTCCATTTTGAAAAATAAGATTTGCAAAATTTCAAAAAGTGGTTATTACTATTCATAACTGCTAGTTTTAATAATATTTTAATAGCATATCGTTGTTTAGTGAAACTCAGTATTGCGTATTACACACGCTATCGAGGAAGGTCGTGATTGCGTGTAATGCAAGGAAAGTCAAGGATGCGTGTTGTGAAAGCTCCTTTTGGTGTAGCGTACAACACAAGACATTAGTGAAATTAAAAAGAATATTTTTCATAAAATCTTGGGCTGTTACATTCTACCCCCCTTAAAATGAATTTCGCCCTCGAAATTCGTCGGGGTTATAAATGGTTTACTATTTGAAAGTTTCTTTGATAGAAACCCACATCGTAAAAAGGAATATCAAAACCAATCTTTAAAAACAAAAGTATGAAACGTAACGGTTACCCAAATAAACTAATCACTGGGTTTCCACATAGGTGAAAATATGGACATGGAAGAGAAATCTAACCATCATGTTCTGATGGGGAGTGGTAGAGAACATGGCTATGGAAAAGCTAGCAATCATAAAGCCATAAATTTGTGACGATCTAAGGTACCATCTGATTCATCAGATATAAGATCACTAGGACAACATTTTTGGTTTTCAAGATCGTTTCCCTAAAGTTGAAGAATTTGAATTAGAATAAATACTTACTTTATTTTGGTACAATATCACTGTTGTTCGTGCCTTGAACAATTTCCACTTCATCTCTTAAATAAATGAAGTTGAATTTGTTATTCGTGAAGTGTTAGCAGATCATAGAATGACGAGTCATTCCATCTGTCTCAAACAAAATGTTAGAAAATGTTATTAATCATATATGGTTTCTAAAATGGACTTATACTTCATATATCATACTGCTTAATATAAAAAAAACTAGTTTCTACTAAACAGGGACTTCCTGTAGGCCAGTGGTAGGCGATAAAGGCCAGTCGCACTTCGGTTGTGGGTTCGATTCCCACAGCCTTGTCCGAAGCGATGGGCTGTCGCCCGTCCTGCAGTTTGTCCTTTTTCTAAAACTACATTACTATAACATCCCATCAATAATATCTAAAATCTTCTATCCTTAAACAATACTAACTTATGTCCAACGTAATCCATTCTAATCTTTAGGCTTATCCATAATACTACAGTCCACTCTCATAATATAGTGAAAACGATTACCAGAGATTTAATACTGTCGTTAATCCTCATATATTATAAGATATGTCTTGTTGGTCACATTCCAAACATTCAAAGGCCTTAATCATGTATTCTCTTGAATACCCATTGAACTTTAGTGAAAACATAAATGCAGTTAAATGTTAACTCTTTCCACATACCAAAATCCAAAAATTCTATATACTCAAACCATGATATAACCTTCTCCTTATATCAGTCATGAGCTCATGAATACTATCAAACATTTAATTTTCTCCTAATCCCTTCATTATGCGCATATCATCTTCATTCCAAAAATATCTGAATAACCTTTCATGGATACTGGTAGCATTAATCAGACACTTTCAAAACTCAAGGAAAGACAAAAATGTAACAATCCTTAGATGTCTCTTTATTCCATAGTACCTTGAGATTCTTTATACAACATTACACTTTGATAAACATGTAATCATTCCACTACCTTCTTAAACCATTGACCGAGCATCAACAATTATTTCATCTCACATATCATTTGTAGTCTCTTCATCATCATCAACATAATTACTACCCATACGACCATACTGATTATGTTCATGAGACTTTCCCTTAGGGCATTGGTTTGCATAATTCCCGTACATTCCACATTTAAAACATTTAACCATTGTTGATGTCGTAGCAATATAATTATCCTCATCCATGGTGTTAACTGAACCTTTTCCTTTGCACTTACTTGCTTTGTGTCCTTATTTTCCACACCCAAAGCATCTTCCAGTTCCTTTGAAACATTCTCCTTGATGCCTCTTCCCACATGATTTACATAGGGGAAATTGAACTTTCTTTCCTCTATGATCATCATGAAACTCCATCTTTCTCTTATTAGCCGAGTCAGGAAACATACCAAATTTTACTTTATTGATCATATTATGAGATTGCTGATTCGGCATAATAAGGATGTTTGGACTTCCAAATCGCATTTCATTATGAATAATACCATTCCATTGTCCATCATATCCTCCATTATCGTGAATCATCTTGTTTCCAGCCATTTTCTAAAACCAAAAAAAAGAATAGTGTGAGAGGCAAAAATCATGCTAGGGGAAAAAACATTATAAAGGGGGAGTATCCTCAATATCTAACTTCTTATGTTAAATTCTAAGATATTTACTGTAGTTATAGGACTGTATCCTATACGTATACTTATCCTTAGGGACATCCCGAGAGAATCCTTATAAATATCTCTAGGGATCTCACTAAAGTTCTCGCATCCTAGTTTCCAAAGGTTGACTAAACCTTTCCTTTGATAACAACTGTAGCGACCTGAAGCTTATCGTACATGGACATTACATTAAATTTGCGGAATACTTAGTACATAACAAAAACACACACACACAGATCGTAATAGTTTAGTGTCTTTGGAAACTCGGAACGTAATCTTCTAATCGTGGTGAAAGATCATCAATATCTCCCATAAAGATCTTCCATTTTTTTTACCTAAAACCTTTCATTATATCCTGGGGAAAAGAAAACCTAAAAGGGTGATCTCAAATGCTCAGTAAGGGTATACAAAAGAAAAATCAATCACATCATATTCATACGAACATAACTTTTGGAAATCTTAACCTGCAAAAGAGATCATAATTTCATAACATGGGATAAATCATAGTAGTGAAATGAAATCCCAATAATCATAACATAAAAAATGAAACTTTGTGGAATACACACATAATCATATAGAATCATTTCTTGTTAGTCAAGACACATTGCCAAGACTATCATAGTGGACAAAGTCTCTTTCTGAATCAAGTAACCCTCATTTCAGTCCTGTTTCACTGAACCGGTATAACCTACCATTTCAGACATGTCTATCTCATGAGATATAAAATCTTTACACAATGCATTGGAGGGAGATATAGGTCCCACCCATCTCATAATGATACCATTCTTATGAGTGCCACAAATTCATAAATCATACATCATTGCATAACCCATGTAATAAAAATGGGATTCTTAAACAACACGACATCATAAAACTATTCATAGAAGATAAAGGAATTCATAAAAATATTTCCATCACAACATAATCAAATCAATGTAATAATAGGAATAAAAACAGAACCCTTTATTATCTTAGATGGAAAATAATTTTGATAAAACACTTGAACTCCATTCATGAGGAAAATATAATTTCTTCTTCAAAAACACTTTTCCTTTATTAACATGTCATAAAATTATAACTAAAAGAAGTTGATTAAAAATAAGCATGAAAACTTGTAAAGGAAACTTCTTTGAAATAACTTTTTTTAAAAATCCATTCAGGCCGTATAAAAAAACATTCTTCGTACTTTTGTCGGAAAAGTCAAAAAGTACATCGTACGAAAAACGACAAAAGATTCTTTTTGTACCTTTTACTAAAAACACACCGAAGGATAAAATTGGATTTAAACATTTGTAGGTGGATAATATTACATATTGAGGAAACATGGATGTGGATGATAAAATATACTCCAGTAAATACCAAAGTATAAACAATCTCGGATAAAAATGAGATTGTGATATTTCCCTTACCTTAGGTCCGACTTGCTTTGTACGTGTCCGAACCTCCTGTATAATGATTTAAATCATGTTATTGACTTATTCGAGAATCATATTCATTTTTGTTATATCATATATGGTCCACTTATGACTTTATATTACCCGTTCTTTTGTAAATTCATGTTAAAGAAGCGTTTTGGGTAAAATCGTTTCATTTATCGTAGGTGTTTTTAACTTGTAATTATTAATATGATTACTTGGATCATGATTACTTATATCCAGAATGTAAAACATGATTTATATATCATATATATTCAGAATATACATATATGTAATATATTGATAAATGGAATGAAATACACCATTCATGGAGACGGTAGTCCGTACGTACGAATGAACGCTGTTTTCGTTTCCTTATTGAATTGAATAGAACTAAGTAGATGACATACATATAAATATACATAAATACAGTATCATTATTATGTCATATATTTCATTAGTACTTATTATATATACTTTATAATCATTCATCAATGGTTAATCATTGAGAATGAATCTCATCGCGTCGTGGAGACGGTAGTCCGTACGTACGCACGAGCGATGATATCGTTCTCATGGTTGTGGAATTGTGTTGAAGTGTATGTATACTACTTCAGTATCGATATAACTTTATAATAATCATATATAGTTACTCATTACACCATTATACCCATCCAATTAAGGTGGTGAAGGAAAATAGATTACACCACGGCGTGGAGACGGTATTCCGTACGTACGCACGCGCGGTGATTTCCTTTCTCCGTAGGATGGATAAAAGGTTAATTAGAGTTGTTTCATATTTATAATAACATATCAGTATGTAAGTAATACTTATGTTATTACTTTATAATGAAACAACTAAAGAAGAAGAAGTTGAAGAAGAAATAAATTGAAAAGACGGTAATGGATATTACCTCTTCTTTGGAACGCCTCTTTGAATCCTCCACATAGGGAACTAAGATTCGTCTTTGAAGAAGAACAGGACCTCTAGGATTATTATAGGGAAGTGGAGAAGGGATTTTGGCAGGGGTTGGACGATCTTGAGTGCTCAAATTGGTGTGAGGAGGAGGGGGAGGAGGTGTCCTTTTATAAGGGAGGAGAGGGGCACCTTAGGAATATCTCAAAATATTATTTTATATTAAAGTCAAAATAGGTTTATAATGGTTCCAAAGGGTCTTATTTCTAAGCTAAAGTGTGGATGGGTCGAAATCCTATCATCCAATTTGATTTAGACAAGTTTAGGGTATTATTATAACCTTATCAATTAGATTTAACTCTAAGTTAAATAATTTATCTTTTACCGTGTCTTTTTGTTTTCTTTCCCTATATGGTTGATAAACTTACTATAACATGCCAAACGAACCCCAAATTGATTATTATTAATATATATATCCTTATATAAGTCATTTGGTCGATCCTTAGATTTTTAGGAATAAAATAACAATTAATAATTTAATATTAGATTAAAAAACTATTTTGTGTCAATTTTGACACTATTTGATATATGATTTTTCTGAAAGTCATAACAGAATTATATGTTCGCAAAAAGTTGATTAAATCAACACTAATATATCATAGTAACCTAGAAAATTAGTTTAATTTATAAAAAGTCTCAAATTACATTTATTTTGGTGTTTATAACATCAATTATGTCAATATTTCATTAATAAGATAATTACTGCATCATCTTTGTGACATGAATAAATTAATTTATTTGATGTCAAAAAATTACAAATAAAATACCATTATGTAGGAAATATTTTTATCTTTCTAATTAATATTTACAATCGAATTTACCGTATGTACAACCCTATATTAAAAATGTTTTAGTAAATATACTTTGATTTTAACTCTTTTAACTCTTCTTTGAATTAAATAATAATAAATGTCCTAATCTAATCCAAGTGGGCCTAAATGATAATATTTTACACTTAAGGTTGTTTTTGTTCGAGATACACTTGTCCAATAGAATTAGGACATGTTTTAGGGTAATATTAATATCATTCTTACCCTTAATTACCCTATTTACTTTTAACCGTGGTAAATAAAAGTATAAAGTTACTATTCACCAAAAATTATTTTAATCTCATTGAACCACATTTTACTTACTGACATCAACCGTGTCTCTAGGATTTTTGAAATTCCATTCACAGAAGCGGTAAAATTAAGTTTTATGAAAAATTCAGTTTTTTAACTACCACTTAGTAGTTTCACTATTCATCAAAAATTGATGTTTTTCAGAACAATGCCCAAATTTCATCCTAAGCTATATTTCATATTCTGAATTCAAAAATGAATTCTATTTTACCAAATTAATAACATATAAGTTTCATTAATTAATTTTATAATTAAATCCCGCTGTTAAAACAAATAGCGTGTTTTTAAGAAACAATATCTATCAAAATATTGACATTTGATTTTGTCTGGTTTAACTGTTAAATTACATTCAATGACCAACATTGTATTAAATTGTAAAAATATATTATAAATATACTTTAAAACCACTAAAATTAATAATTTATCACTATTAATTATTTCGATTGAAAAAGTTGTTTTTAACTAAAATTTAGTAATTTTCACTATTCATCAAAATATGAAAGTTATCCGAAAATTACCAAAATTTCACCCTAAGCTAATTTCGATATTCCGAATCCAAAAATTAAGTCCATTTTAAAAAATAAGATTTAAAAAATTTCAAAAAGTGGTTATTACTATTCATAACTGCTAGTTTTAATAATATTTTAATAGCATATCGTTGTTTAGTGAAACTCGGTATTGCGTATTACACACGCTATCGAGGAAGGTCGTGATTGCGTGTAATTCAAGGCAAGTCAAGGATGCGTGTTGTGCAAGCTCATTTTGGTGTAGCATACAACACATGACATTAGTGAAATTAAAAAGAATATTTTTCATAAAATCCTGGGCTGTTACATTATAAATACCATTTTTTATCATATTTTATATCATCCAAATTGATTAAGATTTTCAAATATGACCTATTTTAAAATACTAAAAATTATATGTTGTGATAGTGTCTGATAATATGATTTTTGAAATTGTAATATGTGGTATAATATAAATCCATCATCTCTCACTATATCATAGTGCATGGTATAGGGTGTCATCAAATACGATTGAACTATTTTATTTTAAGAGGGCTAGAAAAGCATAGTATTGTATCATTATTATTATATTGGATATATTGTAAAAAAATAACTCATAGTTGATGAAGGTGATATAAAAATCCATCATCTATCAATATGAAAATAAAATATATATTTAAATGAACCTCACCTTACAATATAGTATATACATAAAAATACTACATTCTAGGAAAAATTTATTTTTAAAAATTTAAATTATGATTTGATTCATATAATTAATAAATTGTTCAAAAAATATTTAAAGTTTTAATTTTGGTCATTTATTTAGTTTAATGATATTTCATAATTAAATTAATTATAAATTGTTTATAATAAACTATAAAGTGTTTCTGAAACATTATATAAATAAATATTCTATAATATTAATATAAAATACTGAAATACCTTTTGAACCTATATGGAATGAATTTTAAGTTGTATATAAAATTTTTCAATGAAAATTATAAGGTTAATTTTCTAATTTTATATAAATTACAAAATAAGGCTAAATATAAAGGAATTTATATTAAATTTTGAATTATTCATAATAACTATTCTAAAACGTTTAAATTAAAGGCCTTAGTTAAGAAATTATTTATACCATGTAGAAATATGTTTTATAATCGACATTATCATGTTATAAATAATATTAAATATCCTATATTATAAATATTTCCATATATATGAATAGTTTAGATATATAATTTTATATTTTATTTATGATATATTTAACAAAAATTCTATATAAATGCCTATATAAATATTTTCATAATGTAAATAAATAAAAAAATTATTATTTTTTTAATTATATAATAGTTTGTTAAAATAATAGATAATAAATTATTTATATTTTAATTATGAATTGTTTAGAAATTTCTTATCTCATGTTTAAATTTATGAATTGTTCATTTGTTATTTTACTCCTAGAGTTTTGATTGAATTGAATTTTTTTGTTATAAAATAATATTTGATTTAGTTTAAAGTGTTAAAATTATTCTATAAATTACCATAAATGATTTTATAGAGTTACATGCTAGGTATTCCAACTGATTTAGATTTATTCTATCATTACATTTCCTTGAATTACGTTATTAGATTGAATTATGTTTTTAATTATACCTTATATATTTTAGGTGTTGGAATTATAATGGATGTGAGGCCTCTCAAGTGTAAAGTGACATTTTTTAGAGTGAATTTTGGTTGGACTACTGTCTATCATCATGGTGTGTTCCTTGTCAATAAATGTGGGAGTTAGTTATATGTTGTTTTAAGCATAAAAATGTAGGGTTATTAATTTCAATTGATTTTAAGCCTTTAAATTAAAAATTTTCAAGTAACATTTCCATGAGATGCATTTAGATTTGTACGTATATATTTTGATATTAATTTATATTAATAATACAAATTATGGGTTGTGTAAATATTTACAATCAATATGGTAAGAACATATTAATTTCATGAATCAAATGTGGATTCCAAACTAAATCATTAAAATCATTCAAACATAATGGTAATAATATGAGATAGTATGGTGAGACTAAATCCCCTATAAATATAACAAGTGTCATATTGTTTCCAAAGAAACCACTTCTTAATTCCTTGATCACTATGTTGGGTAATTTCTACCAAAGTAGGGTACCCTTGGATTATCTTGTGTAAGGAGAGTGGGAAATGAGAAGACCTCAAAAGTTAGGTGCCTAATTTTTTGCATTTGGTTTGGGATATGCTTGGATGGAAAAAACTACTTGATAATATACCATATGTGTTGTGTTTAGTTAATCAAGATGATTGATTAGAAAAAGAGTTTTACACTCAACCATCCTAGATTCACATATGTTAAGATTGATATGATGACCTACCAAAATAGCTAAATAGCGAGGGTAATGATAAATCATACCCATAACTTAGTGAAATATTATATTTTAATACTAATAGATATTATTTAATCTAAAATGGGTCATTGTTTTACTGGGAGAAAATTTGATATAATTCCATATTTAATGAATGTAAAAAATGATACTAATCTTATTAAAACAGTAAATCTCGATAAAATTTCATTATCATCATAAAAAATTTCCTTGAGATTAATCCTATAAAGGATAATATTAGTGTAATTTACTTCATGGACTGATACCAAAATGTATGAACATTTCATATGTTCTAGGAAAAATTCTATTTGTTAATGAAATACCTTCCTGAGTAAACAAATGATGAAGTAGTTCAATAAGTGAATCTAAATAATTTTTATAATCATAGATAAATTCACATGATGATTTAAAAGAATTAGATGAAATATTACCTAAGAAAATTTAGTCACCTATCTTGTGTAAAATATCATTGAGTTTGTTAATGAAATTGGGTTACTAAATTTTTTCTTTAAGGAATGATTTAGCTATTAAATTAATTTTTTAATCATCATTAGAAATTTTTCAACAATGTGAATAATTTAAATAAAATTTTCCTTATTTTATTCAATTAATTGATGATATATGAGGGTTATATATGATATCTAAGAGTATTTATTATTCTAGAAGTATAAACATTTAAAGGATTAAGCTAAAAATAAAAGATTAGATTTTTCAATAGTTATCCTGGATAATTGTAACCTTAAGGAGGTGTAATAATGGATGTAAAATATTTTCATATGATATTGAATTTGTTAAAATACATTAAGTAATTTTAATAACCACATGGATAATCAATGATAGGTATTGATGTTATATAATTAAATTCATAGATTCTGAAGTGTATATGATTTCAAATGTATATTTTATAAATGTTGTAAAAATACAGGAATCCCAAAATAATATAATGAATTGAAGGATGTTGTATTTTGTATTTAAATGAGGAAAAACGGTTTGGTGAATCCTGGGGTTAAATTATAATGAATATTTCAAGCTCATATAGATCCAAATAAAGGATATTTAAAGTTATCTCGTTCTTCACATGTCATAGGAGGAGTAATTTATAAAAAAAATATTTGTTATGAACAATATGAGATGTCACACAAGGTTTAAGATTAATAATATTATAATGCATAATTTTAAATATGATAATGGTAAAGTAAATTTATCCCTGATAAAAGAGATTATATAAATGTTAATTAAAATATAAATGATGTTAACCAAACTCTCTCCAATGAAATATTTTCACAATAAAATCATATTTTAGTTACACCACTCTAAAATCATATAATATCATATATAATATGGATATAATACTTTATTATTTTAAAATTCCCACATATAGACCATTGATAAAGAGAAATGTAAAGAGTTTCATTATGTTACTATAATTAAGTGGATATTTATTTATATCCCAAATATGTTTAGGATGTGTTGGTAAAAAATAATATAAAGAGTTATAATTTGTTACTAAAGTGATCGCAAGGAAATTTTTTGGTGGATAGTGTCTATGAATTATGATGATGTTGAACGTAAAAAGATTTATAAGTAGACAATAGAAGAATATAATATTATAACATTAGATATTATTAATTAAAGGAGTTTGAATAATTTTTAAATTAATTGAACATTAGGAATGTTCTACTTAAGTCCTAAGTCTTTTTAAACATGAATTATTCATAGATTTTACTCACTAAAATGGTATAGAGTAAGTGTTTGATCATGTGTTTGAATAGATAATTGGTAGAGATTTCTTATTTGTATAATGTGTTAAAAAAACATAGAATTTTTCGCAAACATAAGGCCTCTCTGACAGTCTATCATGTGTAATGTTATTATATGAGTTCTTATGTAAGGTTTTTTCGTTATTCTTATAAGAATTTAACAAATATAAAATGTAATCTATTATAAGAAAGTAGTCACTAATTTATCATTATTTTACGTCAGTTATATATTTTACATGAAGTGTGATGATAATTGAAATAACAATGTATTACATAGATTTATTCCTAAATGATGTTCATCATGAATTAATTTGTGGTGAATTATTATGTTTATTATGAGGTGGATTTCAAACATAGATTAAAAATATTCTCATTACGTACAAAATGGGTTTTGTAGACTAGATGACACACAAAGTATACGACATGTAGTGACATGTATTATGTATTTAGTATAATAAGTGTTCATGTTTCATATTGAGTCTATGTACATTATATTGAAAATACACTTATTATAAAAATATTCATAAATTTATCCCATTTTTATTCAGACCTTGATGCATGGAAAATTAGGAGGTTTTTGGGTATGATCTTAATCATATTTTAGTTTGATATTTTTATCTATTTCACCTATGTACTATGAATATTTATCACCATGGATGATGTTTTTTTACACTACTGGGAAGTTATATAATCCCCACTATAACATCCCAGTCCCTCACTACTAGTCTATTGCCGTTAGCATATGATGATCCTCCCTTAAGATGAAGTAAAATTGCCAATTTGGATACTAGTTTAGTGGTATTGGAAATTGGTACATTATAACTAATATAATTATATTATTATTGATTGAGGTAAAAAAATAACATTTAAAATAATGTAAATGTGAAAGTGATTAAGATTTATTACCTTATATCTTGGGAATAATCATATCTTAATGGATTATGCCTTTAAAGGATGGTATTTTGAGGAGACTAGAACCGCTATGATATGGATAAGTATGTTGTGATTTATTTTTTGAAAAATTTTCATTTATAATAAGCCTAAGGTGTCACTAAAGGTGAGGTTCTTGAGGTTAAAATTTTTAAAGGAAGGACAATGGTGTTTTAGAATAAAATTTTGAATATTTTAATATTTAGTCCAAATTACATGAATATTATAACATATATTGGTTTAGGATTAAAAAATGGTCAATTTTCTTTCAAAAAAAGCAAAAACTGAATGGTATATTGTGAATACTTAATTAATGTAAAATTACTGAAATAGTTTTTTATTAGAATAAAATATTACCTAGGTTCCATATATTCAAACATAGGTTTCAAAATAAAACACAATAATTTTAAATGCATTATTTGTCTCCTTAAATATGATTTTGATGGTAAAAAATGTTTCATAAATTTATATTTCACACATATATCATGATGATGTCATAAAATTCAAGGTATTATAAAAAATATATTTTTACCATTCACCAAAAAATACATTTATTTAGAAAATACCAAAAAAACACTAAGATAACATTGAAATTTTGATTATAAAAATAACATTCATTTTATGAAAATAATTTTCAAGATATGAGAAAATTAATTTTTAAATAAAATTTATATTTTATATAAATACTTATTTTTATGACACTATCAAATTTATAACCATTTGAAAAATTACTTGTTATTTAATATAATTATTTTATCATTAACATATAAATAAGTAATTTTTTATAAAACAATATGATATTCCCCCTATAATTATTAATGTTTTAATTTTGTTTTCAACTATGTTTGAAAAAACAAATTGTATTGATAATTGAAACTTATTATTCTAGAGAACCACTTTGGGATGTTTTTATAAGTTTTCAAGAGGTTAATTATTAAATTAAACTAACAAGTAAAAGTGATTTTGTTAATATTACAGTAAATGAATATAATTTTTTTTCCAATATTATCACAATTTAAGTCCAATAGTTATATTGAACAGAAGATCATAGGGGAATGTAGAGTTGGAGTTGCACTGAATGGTTCTATAGAAGTTTAGTAAGATGAGTTGTACTATTTGATCAATCGAAATACATTAACTTATATATGACCAATTCTTATATAATATGATATGATCAAATGTTAAGTTGATTAGAATATATCAGAATAAGGGATAATGATAAAGGTATCAAAAGTAAGTTTAGAAAAAGATTAGGAGTAATTGATCTAATTGTAAGATGATGATGAATGTTTAAGTTCAAACGCAGTGTAGGTTAAGAATATTTAGAACATTGGAAGCATAAGATTTCTCAAATAGTTGGTCAAAGCACTAAAGGTGATATAATGTTGAATTTAGATAATGTAGCAGCAAAACTAGAAGTAGTAATGATTTGATACATTATAAATACATTCATTAGAAGATAAATAGTGAATCTACATAAACATTATGAATTCACAACCAATTTAATTATTTGGAGATGGATTTTCAATGTTCATCATGGAAATTTAATGATTTATGCTGAGTTTTTTACAATAATTTAAAAATATTAACACTAAATTTCATAGCGTTTTTTATAAATTTAAACTCCAATATCTTTAGAATTTTTCAAATTTTTTTTACAAAATACTAGAAATGAGTGGGAGTTTCGAAATTAATCCTATGTATTTCTGACTTTTATACAAGAAATTTTGGATTTATAAAGGGTTATAAACATTCATGTAATGTTTTATTTATAACTATAATCCTTTATGAGCGAGGAATATTATCTAGATCAAGAATAATTTTTACTGCAAGATACTATGGGTTGATGAAGGAGATTGATGAGTTTATTTGACTGAATGATTCAAGATAGGAAGATACGAGTTCATGATAAGTGGGTTCTAGTAATTTATATTTGTGAGAATAATATGTTATTTTATTCATGAACCGCATATGATAATCCAAACATTAAAACTAATGGGAAAAATCATAATAACATTTTATATATATATAATTTTGGGATGCACATTTAGTTTAAGGATGATCCCTTCCCATCCATTGTAATTTATAATTGATTATAATCTAGAAATTCTGAAATAGAAATGGTAAAGACAATAAAGAGTAATTTACATCCTTAGGGTCATGAAATATTTAAAAAAATTATTCACTTATATATCATTTAATTTTCTATATATGGGTGAAATTGGGTTTCATTACATAATCCAATTGATTCGTTAACAAGTTGTAGAGGTTAACCTGATGTTAAAGGGAGTAGTAAAAAGGATACATATATTAATCAACCCTGTGATTTATCCATTCCTAATTATCCAACTATATATCATGGAAAGTTTCATCTATTTTATCTATTTTTTAAAGATACAGAACTCAAATTTAGTTAAAAATGATAGTATCCTTTCCTTGTATGGGAAATTATTTCTTGGATGAAAGAATAAGCTGATACCCTATCTCTCAACTCTTGGATTATATGTGGTTGATGTTACTATAACATTTTTTCACATATATAAAAGGAAAATCCTTTGAATTTTATGGATAAAAGAAACATACAAGTTAATGGTAAATTCTGAAAAACAATTCTCATGTTTTATTAGTCAAATTTTACACTATAGTGATGGGTTATTAATTACAACTAAGGAAACTAAGGATAAACTGGAAATTATATTTGAAGGTAAAGTAAAAATAAATAAAAAAATTATTTAAATCTATAGAATTAATTTTGGGGACATGAATATGGTAATTAAATAAACCATTGAAAACTATTTCATAGGATTCATTGAAATTGATAGTAACATCATGTCATTCAGATGTACTCTGAGGAAATAAATTATTCTAAACTAAATAACGAAAAATTCCTCTGATATATTTGATCCTAATATAGTTAATTTTAATGATAATGATAAGAATAGATATATAAAAAAATATAAACTATTCAACACATAATATTAATTTACTTATGATGAAAATATTCTGAAGAAGTTGAATAAATATTTTAATTAGGAAATAATGGATAAATCTGAATATTCACAACCAGTTCAAATAGTTGGTTTGGAAAAATTAATGAAACTTATTCCTATTAAATATGAAAAAAATTATATTTTACTAAAAATGGAGGATTATCAACTAAAAATTAGATAATATGAACTGAGACAAAAGAATGAGTAATTCCATTAAACCAACATAAGTAAGATACAGCTTCTGAAAAAAATATCATTCATTTCATAAGAAAAAATAAATCATATCTATCAATGAACCACCATGATATATCTAAAACCATTACTTAAATCAATCAGCTAGGTTTAGTTTTAAAGGATATTTCTAGTTATATGGAAGCTATATTCACAAATGCAATACTTTTTGGGATACCATGTCACTTCCATGAAGTAAGAACAATTTAAGGGCGGAGAAACTCATGATGAGAAGAAAAATCCAATCACCAGATGAGAGGGAAAATATCATGGAAGGAGAATTCACTAGATAAAAACTATTAAATAAAAATTATTTGAACCACCTAGATAAAACTTGATGAATATGTGATCAAAAAATTCATTATTTTGAATATTTTATGATAAAACATCTTTGTGTAGGATCTATGCACTAGAATAGAGAGGGGTAATGGGAAAAATATAGATAAAAGAACATGATAGTTTAATTCAACAAGAAATCCATTCGGAAATAAAAACCATTTATAATTGATAGTGGTTGATCATTACATATAACAAGTGATTCGAAAAAACTAAGAAACTAAGAAGAACATAATTAATTAGTCATTGTCTTTTGGAAATGATAACTCCCTGAAAATAAATTTTGAATGGATATCATAGAATATTGGAAGTTAAATTACAAGGAAGTTATATTTGTTATTGTACATAAACATAGTTTAATAATTCTAGGTCAACAATTTGATGATATAAATAATGTTATTTTTTTGGAGAAACTTTTGTATCATCTAGCATTTAAAGAATAGAAAAACTATTTTGGAAGGAGTTAAAACTGGAATATTTTTTTTGAATAGAAAATCAGAGTATCCCATGCTACCTAGGTGAGAAACATAAAAATAAATTTTTTCATAAAAGTATTTTTCATCTTGGCCATCATAAAATGAGAAAAATCACAAAATAATATGTTTTGGGAGATTTACATATTCTAAAAATACAAATAACTTCTATTTATTAATATTTTTAGTAGGGAAGATGATAGAGGGGATACATAAAAGGGTAGAAATGTTCTCCACCAGACCACTTGAACTTATAAATTTTAATTTTTTTTGATTTATGAATCAAAAGTCCACAATAAGTTATTTATAATATATTACTTTTATTAATAAATTCAACTAGATCATGAGTGTTGTGTTTATATAAGATATATTTGGTATTGCAGAAATTTTTATATTTTACAAAAGTGAAGTTGAGAAGGGTCTTTGTTCACAGCTCTAGAAGATAAAAAAATTATGAAAATGAATTTATATGATAATATATTAAATAATAGGTGCCAACTAATGGAATAAAAAATCTGTAAAATTATCCTTACACCCATTAGAAATATGGGGTTATGGAAAGGAAAATCATGAGTTTGCTTGAAATTTGAAGGACCATGATTTTATAATATAAAATCCCTAAAATATTCTGGAGGGAATCTATGCGTATTGTGGTACATGTTTAGAGTATATTTATTCTAATATCAGATGTAGATATTACCTCATATGAGATGACATATAAGAAGAAACAAATAGTGAAATATTTTAATGTGTTTGAAGTCATTATCTAATGAATTAAAAAAATCCAAACATAGGCTTATTTTTTCAATGTTGCAGAAGTAATTTTTATTGGTTATTCATGATATGGAAGGAGATATAGGTGAAAGAATAAATTATTACATAAACTAGTGGAATCATGTGATGGTAAATCTATTTAAAATAATTTCAATTAATAAGATAAAGAGAAAGGTGAATCTGATGAAACAAAAAAATATGTTAGAGAATCAATCAAAAGAAATATTGAATATAAAGAAACTCATGAGACTAATATGAAAAAATTATGTTACTATGAATCCATTTATGAATAAAATTTTTATTTAAATAAAAACATAATGTTTTAGACATTGCAGAAGTATGTAAATCTATGTAATATCATCTGATGTTGTAAATATTGGTACAAATGAAGAGAATGTGATAATAGATAATCAATTAAAACATTTCAATCAAATTTATCCTCAATCAGTATCATATGTCGTTGATCATAAAGAGTAGTTCAATGTTATGAATGAAGAATCAAATCAAATTGAGAATAATATAATATGGGACATTTTTCGAAGACTAAAAGTAAAAAATATTATTAAAACTAAATGGTAATTTATGAATAAGATCAAATTATTTTGAGATGATTTATAAAATAAATAAAATTTAGTATTCCATGAAAAATCATAGGTGGATGGTTAATATTTTGCTGAATTTTTTTCCATTTTTACAAGGATTGAGAAAATCCAAAGGTTTATTGTTCTTATTTCTCATAAAAAATATAGGGTTTATTAAATGTATGTAAATTTATCATTACGTAATTTTGATGTTGAATATGAAATTTATATAGAACAACTAGATGGATTTATAATTGACAATTATGGTAGATTGGTTTTCATAATCAAGAAATCTTTGTATGGGTTAAAGTAATCACCTCATGCCCGGTACACAAACCATGATATATTTAGGAAGATGTGCAACATTTTTTTAAAAAAATATCATAAAAACTTATATGTGACTAAGGAATATTCTGGAACAATGATTATATTTTTTTATGTTAATGATTTAATATTTATTGGTAACAATTATCATTCATGTCAGGAGTTATCCAAGTAAATGAAAATAAAATTTTAAATGTAAATGGTTGGAATGGTGAATTTATTTATTAGGAAATATTTTTCAAGAAACATGAGTTATATCTTCCTTTCATATGAATCTTATGTCAATGAGCTCTTACTGATGTTTGAAATGAAGGGTAAAAACTAAATTTTCATCTCTTATATCTATTAGAGTAATGCTATTAAAATATGAATTTGTTAAAACAATTAATTAAAGAGACATTGATAAGTTAATTATAAGTTCACTCCATATAACTACATTCTAGTCAAGCATTATGTTTTCATTAACATTGTGTGCTAGATATCAAAGTGTTCTAAATTAATCAAAATTGAAGTCCAAATAAATAATTCTAAGGTATGTCAATTTAATATCAAACATTTTCATGATATATCAAATAAATATCCAGTAAAAATTACTTGGGTTCACGGATACTGACTAGGTTGGTGATTCCAATTACGAAAAATTTACATCTAGAGAAACTTTATTTTTTTGATAAAGAAGTGTTTATTCGAATAGAAAGAATCAAAACATAGTAACATTTATTATATAATAATTATAACATATTTCTACCACCAAATATTTTAGTTAAAATATGTGGATGATATTTTCAATGGATGATTTAAAAATGAATATTAAAAATCCATAAAAACATTATATAGTAATACTTTCATTTGATCATTCAAATAACATGTTACAACACTCTAGATAAAAATATAGTGACATCAAGTTTAATTTCATCATGGATAAAGATCCTTCCGGAGAACTAAATTTGAATAATATTTTAATAATAGAAAAAATTTCTAATATTTTAATTTAAAGTGATTTCAGGTGAAATTTTTTAAGAATTAAGGTCAAAAGAACATGTTTAGCCCTCCCCTATCAAATAAAAAATTATATGGTAAGTCCCTACAATATGAAATGAATTATGTTTTCAAAAAAAAATATGTGTTAAAATCCTTCCCAAAATAAGCGGTACATGAATTTATACCATCCAATATTATAAGTATAGAGTTCTCATAAAGTAATTGAAAGAAAATTTAAGTTGATAAATTTATGGGGAGTACATTAAAATCAATTGAGAAAACATTCTTTCCACTTAGAGGTGTAAATCTCTAAAAATAGTGCTCTATCAAGTAGTTTAGTCTAAAAACTTTTCTCCTTGATAAATGATATGATTTGATAGAGAATAAAACTATTAAGTGATGAAAATATTTTCATTGTTAACAAAAAAAGTGGTATATTGAAGTTACTATAGTATTATAAATGTTTTATGTATTTTATAAACTATGTGTGGAAGAATGTTTTTGAGTTGAGAATAAAAATTTAGTATGTTTAGAAAAATTCAGTCTGAATGTTTTTATATGTTTATCATAACTTAATTGTTAAGTTGAACTAGTTAGAAAATTAAAATATCTTCATATTGTAGAGCATGACTATAAATTTCCTATAATATGATCATAATAGAAGGCCATATGTCTTATATATTATAACCTCTTAATGGTACATAACTATTTGATGTACTAAATTTTGTATAAGATTTAGTTGAGATAAAGCATTGGAAGAAAAAAAATGGAGAAAATTATAAGTCTGTGGAAATAATTTCACTGAAATATCCGAGTAACTTCATATAAGCATTGTTAATTCATAACCATTGTAATGATTCAAAGAAATGTGATCAATGTTCATGAATAAAATTATTGGATTAAAAACAATTATTTTATATGTTTTAACAGATATTCATGAAATGTTTTTCTGGAGGATTTTACAATGTGAAAATATTATATCCTCATAATTTATTGAATTGTGTTGACTAGAGACTTGAAATTAAGGGAATTTTTAAATTGAATCCTGCATGTCCACAACTTTTATCAAAGAATGTTTGGATATATATAACGGGAAAACATTTTCTTTAAAGTGTTACTACAAATGTTGGGAATTTATAATTGATGGATATTATCAAGAGACTATACTAGATGCAATAAATAACACTCTAGATCAAATAATGAGATTACTAAGTTAAGGATACTAGATTTTGTTGGACTAGAAGTTATGATTTTATAAATTTAAGTTAGCGAGAACAAGTTGATTTTCATTTCTAGAGGCTTGGGGGATAATATAATCATCATAGGTAGTAATAATTATTAAAATCATATAGTATAAGTATTTATCTGTGGGATTCACTTTTGGGTTAAGTATGAGAACTTACCAACCACTATAATTGATAATTTTTTATAATTTAAAATTAACGACTCAAATATCCCAATCATAACAAGTAATATGTTCCCTTATTGGGGTCAAACCTTGTAAAAATTGGTGTACATTTCTCTCTTGATTAATTTTATAAATATGGGTGAGGGTGTTTTTATTACATGATTGGATCAATAACTTAACAAGTCAGATAAGTTAACTTGATGTTAAAGGGAGTATAAAAAAGGAACCACTAATTCATCCCAATCTTAATGACTCAACTATTCTTGGGAAATATACCATTTTATACAAATAAAATTTATTTAAAAATTTTAAATTTATCATAAAAATATATTTTTACAAAAACAAAACATATGGCTTTTACTAAAAATACAAGTGTGATTTATATATGTTAAACATATTTAACAGTTTATTTAATTGCAGTATGATTTCAATTTCTTATATATCTATTTCATAAGACCCCCAAATAGTATTTTACTATTCTAATGGTCATATAGGGTTTCTTATTCTAGTAAATAGATCTTATTTCCTCATTCATCATTAACTTCAATTCCTCTCAATGTTATGATATCCATTTACAAAAAAAAATCAATTACATTACTATTGTTTTTTATAGTGTTATTCACATGTGTGATTATTTTAGGAGACCAAAATGATACAAATTTTCCTATTCTAGTTATTTTATTTTTATATTTTTATTGTACCATTTCTTTACATTAAATATTATTAGATATATTTCCAATGTCCTTGATTTTCAATGTATTAATTTTAATTAATATATGGATTAATTTCGAGACCATATAGTGAGGCAGCATGCAATTCAGAGACATGGTGTGTCCGAAATAAATGTTTGAATAATATTAAAATATTAATTAGAATGAGGGAACGTTTTCTAGAAAAAGTGGAATAACTTATAAACTGGTGCCTGGATCAGAAATATCAGGATGTTGTTGCATTCAGAGCAGCGACTTTACCCTAGGTGAAGTTTAACCTCAACTATCTTGGGTCGGTTGTGAAAAGTAGTTTCATGTGATTTTAATGAATAAAATAAGTTGTAAATCTATTTTATTTTACCATTTCATCAATACAGCTATGCAGTGAAATAGAGATGCTTTTTATTTTTAATAAATAATTTAGGCAGGGGTATGAGGATAGGCGCATCACCCTGGAAATTCCCTGGAGGCTCTAGAGATAAAACCTAGATAATTCTCTCAGATACGATGACAATGATTGGATTGTGGATCTTTCTTGATGGGATTCACCAAAGACAATCAGTCAACAATAGTGAACAATCCAATTCCTACATAGGTTGTGTTGTTTTGAATTCTTTCCCCTATTCCTAGATTCAATGACAAACATCGACCGATGAACGAACAGGTTGTTCTATGGTTCAATAATTATTACGGGATAGGTTTTAAATTGTGGGATTTACAGTGTTGATTATTATTTGTATTTTATTGTTGATCTTCTTAATGGGAATGGATTGTGATTCTAATGAACAATTGTCTAGGTTCGTTCATCGGTTTTGTTCCATCTGAAATAATCTCTCCCCTTTTCTGTGCATGTTTTTCATTCTTCACGGGGTTATGAATGAATTATCATTGCACATTAATTTCATGAAAAAATGATGAAAAATTTAAGATCCAACAATGAGATTAACTAGAAGATGTGTGCCAAGGATGTCAAAAGACAAATCGAAGTGGTTTGGAAGATATCATTCTTCGTGTGGTTTTTGTTGGATGGATTCAAAGTTGTTTTTTCGAGCTTATTGAAGGCCCAAGACACCTCAATTTGGGGTTAGGGTGATAGTATGACACTCGATCTTGAGTTTCTAGGTGAATGGATCACAAAAATGAGATCTGGATCATCAGACAAGGTGTGAAGAGGAAGAACATGATATTCTATAAAATCCCAATGAACACGACAAGTAACCATGCGTTAAACAACATGTGGCCCCCATTGAGTGAGGACTATGTTTTTAAGAGATAGTTAAATGTCACACAACATGTGACCCTATCACACAGCATGTAGTCCCTTCCCAGATACTCAGCTTATTTTTTGGGAGATACATGGACATTAGGTGGAGTACACGGGTTGACTACACAATGTATACCCCACCGGATGACTTGGATTGGACCAAGTACATAGAAAACCCCACGTATTGGTACATGGGAAGAGACACATGGGTAGACACCATATACTGGCACATGACCAGAGTTCATTATTGGACCCCATATGGAAGGACATGGTTTGTGACTTCTTCTACACTCCATGTACCCATCTTCTATATGACATAGTTTAGAATGACATGGGTCATTGTACATGGGAAGTACATGTGGTCAAAGAACATGGTGTGTCACCATACTGCACACCATGTATCAATTTTTACATAGATTTTTTCACTTTTCCACTATATCATGGACAAGTTTTTTATATGTTTCATAACCATGATCATTTCCTTGAAGGTTGGTTCATATCATTTCCCACTCATAGAAGTATTATTTTTTCACCCGGACTTCTTGGATAGAGTTGTTAGAATCCCTCAAGAATCCTGGAGAAGATACCCTATTAATTTCTCATGACCTAGGTAGAGTATACTGTATTGAGGTGAACAAATTCACTAGGTAGCCATCCATTACTTATCAAGTTAATTCAGATGGAGTTATTGGTATCCCCTCATGGACCTTCTTGTGATCCTCATCTGTGTATCATATCTTTTTATTCAAATCTATTAGTGTATCTCTCTCATGATGGTTTCCGATGAATAATACTTCTCATATGGACATTATTACTACTATCAGACTCAGAAGTGTGTTCTCCTAGATGAGTTCTTACCAGAATCATTGAGCTGAATTCATAGTGTTGGTATTTGGTAATTGGGACTTACCTCTAAACTACATGTCTTAGTTTGTGTATAATTGGATATTATTGTTATATGTGCTATATACATATACTAAATAGAGTTAATTGTACTTTCCATTGTGTACTAATTTTTTGTTTTAGGGTGTCCTGTTAAGTATTATTATACTCACCCATACACGGGATTTTCCTACAGATATTGTGTCTTGTGCAGATGAGAGGCCTTTTGACGAAGTCCTAGGCAGACATTGACTAGATGGTTCCTTGTGAGATCAATAAGGCCAAGGTGTTACTACTGCTATAGATAGAAGTCCCAGTACATCTTATTACATGTTTGAATTGTGATTATAGACTTATTTTTGTGGGATTTTATTCTATCCTAGTTCACTTTACTTCACTTTACTTTCCTATCATACTATGGATGAGATATAGCGGTATGCATGCATTTGGTTCATAGTTGTTTTTTTTTAAATTTCTACATTTTGTGGGATTGAAGATGTGTGTGTGTGTAAGGGTTCATAAGGAATTACTCCCATGTTAGTGATATTCCAACTTGGTGCTAGTTGATAGCCCCTGACCTATTGGAGGCAAGCTTGGGGAGTTATGGCACATGCCCAAGTGGGACGGTTCATGAAAAAAGTGGTATTAATGTGGTCAGTTTTAATTTAGGGATGGGAGACTTTGAGTTCAGTTTGGGGAAATAATGTTAAGTGTTTTGAGTATGGATTTCAGGCCATTGACTCTAGTTTTGATGTGGTGGTCGACTTTTCCATACACCATGACTCTGATAACCTTCTTTTCAACTTGGTACATGAGAACATTGGTTGTAGGTAAAATAATTCTATATAAATCATATAAGAATGGGTTATTTCTCCATGTAATTATTGAGTCAGCTATCCATATATACTAATTAACCATGGTACATATTATTTTCTTGTAGGATGCCACCGAGATGCATACCAGCTATGATTCAGTAGTTTAATAAAGAGGATTACCCCTTAGTGACGAGGCTTCGATATAGGGACCAGTGCCCTAGATGTTACCTCTAGGTGTTGAACCAACTATACCATCAATTGTGGAGAGGCACATGGTACCTACAAAACCATAAGATGTTGAGTATAGGAATAGGGTTCATCATGAGTTTTAAAGACAAAGACCCCTCATGTTTTGAGGTGATCCTGGACCTTAGGTGGCTAAAGATTGGCTTGAGGTGGTGACATACATTTTTTGTCTAGTCCGGACACTATCAGATTAGATGGTGGTCCGGTAGGCGATCCTTCTATAGGTTTTGGTAGGGTGATGGTGGATTTTGGACATCTGGACTCACAAAGTGGTGACTCTTTCATGGATAGAGTCCAAGAATCAATTTAGAGAGGATTTATCATCAGGGACACTTAGTGCAATGCATATACATGAGTTTCTACATCTCCAACCTGGTAGCATGACAGTTGCTGATTATTCATTGAGGTTCACAAAACATTATAGGTATATTATGTATATGGTTAGAGATAATTACTTCAGGAATTGAACCATTGATAAAGGTCTACGTAGATACATCGGATCCAGTTTTACCGCTCTATTCATTCTGATGTATGATGGGGTTATTGATCGAGCATTTGTGGTCGAAAAATTCATGGATGAGAAGATACAGTCAGTAATAATCAGCAGTGGATGAGAAGGTGCAATAACCTCAGTACCAGGGATCCAATTCTTGTCTTAGGTATCTAGACATGGAATAAATTTTCAAAAGAGGTCTTGATGTATAGGATATGTAGTCCAGGGATCACAGGGTGGATCATGTTAGCCAAGGGATAAGTGGTTCTATTTATGTGGTAATAGGAGACATCTCACTTGAGATTGTCTGAATCACTGTGTTGCTGAAAGGGAGATATTGGATGGACCCCCAAGGTAGATATAAAAATAAGAGTATTCAGATCAATAGGGAATGTGATGTGGTAGAGGAGTTGGGATAGAAGTAGGAGGTGATCAATTTTTCGACTTGTTACCACCACCACCCTCAGGTGGTCCATGCCAGGCTTATAGAGATAGAGGATACCGGTGGGGGTAACTGAATGTGGTTGATGCATATAACCCAGGGGATACAGAAATGATTCAACGTATGATCTATGTCTTTTCTAAATTACCTGCAGTACCGATAGACATAGGTACTAGTCATTATTTTCTTTCTATATATCATTTTCAAGACTCAGAGATTCTGGTTAAACCACTGACTCTTCCCTTAAGCTTAGAGACACCTATTGGAGAATACATTATGATCACGAATCTATGCTTACTATGTGTCCTAACCCTTAGAGGTGATTTCTTTTTTGTAACCTCCTGGTGGAAGCATTGAGGCCTTACAACATCATTCTTGGTATGCATTGTTTATCCACAGTCCATGCCTAGATTGACTATTTTAGGAGAAGGGAACAAAGTGTTTGCAGTGATGGAATGAGGTTTTTCTATGTCAGTGAAAAGGAAAGTGAGATAGCACAGGATGGACTAATGCATAGGAGGGTACAACTAATTACTCATCAGTTGTCTAGAATGACCCTTGGTTTAGTGGATGTTATGAGTTTCTACTTCCTAGTAGTATTGGAAGAGTATGAGGATGTATTTACTGAATATGTTCAATTATTACCTACCAAGTGAGAGATAGACTTTATCATTGATTTAAACCCCAAGATGAAACCGATATCTGCACAATCATATTGGATTACCCCTATATAGCCTAGAAAGTTGAGGGTGTAGTTGGAGGACTTGCAGAAAAAGGGCTTTGTGATACCAGTGTTTCACCATGGGTAGCCCGAGTTTTTTTTCAAAAAGGAAGATTAGAGGTTGAGATTGTGTGTGGTCTATCGGTTCTTGAACCAGGTTACCGTGAAGAACAAGTATCCAATACCATGAATCGATGACCTATTTTATCTTTTGAGGGGGGAATGATGGTTCTAAAAGGTTGACATAATATTAGGTTATCACCTAGTTCGGGGACGGGATGAGGACATATTGAAGACAACATTTAGATGCCATTACATTCACAATAAGTACATGGTGATGCCCTTCGGAATAAAAATGCCCAAGTATTGTTCATGAGACTCATGAACTAGATCATACAACCATATTTTGACTACCTCATGGTAGTCTTCATCGATGATATCCTTGTGTACCTGGGGATTGAGGTAGATCATACGATACACCTAAGGGTGGTTATGGACATACTCTAGGAGGACTATATTTTTTGGAAAACTATCGAAGCATCATTTATAAATTAAAGTGATCCAATTTCTGGGATATGTTATCTCAACGGATAGAGAGGATCTTCACTCAGCCAAGGTTGTGGCAATGTTATCATGGTATCCACCTAGGAGCAGGACGTAGGTGCAGAGCATCCATGTTATATTAGGATATTATCGAAATTTCATACCTGATTTCTCCTAGATATCAGCACCTATTCCATCTTTGAATCGAAAGGGGAATCCTTTCATGTGGAAAGAGAAGTTCCATCAGACTTTTTAGTAGTTGATGAAGAGTTTGATGAGTGCTTCGATCTTGAGATTACTATAGGAGGGTGACAAATACATAGTGTTCTGCGATTCATCAGAAATCAGGAATGGTTGTGTCTTGATTACGTTTCAAGTGGTTATTGGACATGGTTTTCATCATTTGAGACCACATGAGTAGAATTATGCGACCCATGATCTTGATTTTGTAGTGGTAGTCTTCTCATTGAATATGTTGCAACACTACCGGATGGGCGAGAAGTTTATCATCTACTCTGATAAAAAGGGTCACAATTACATATTATCTCATAATGATCTGACCATGAGATAGAGGTGATGGTAAAATTTCCTCTAGGATTATGAATTTGATATTTTCTATACTCTTGTAAAGAGGGTACATGGTGGCATATTCCCTCAATAGGAGACCTTGTTTGTAGTTGCTGAACATGGAATTAGATCAGTTGACCTCATTAATGTTATCCTTAGTGCATGGAGATGAAGTAGCATACCTACAGTCAATGGTTGTTTCCCCTCCACTCCAATAATAAGTTAGGCAGGAATAACATGAGGATACCATCTACGAGACTCTACATGATCAGATATCCATAGGGCATGCTCCTAATGGATATTCAAAAGGTGGGGAGCACATTTATCCTTTTCAAATGATGTATTATAGTACCAGTGACACTTCAAGAGGATGTTTTGAGGGGGTTTCATACATCCCCTTTGACATTACATCTAGGTGGGTTGAAAATGTACAAGGCCCTCTAACATCAGTTTTGGTGGCTAGTAATGTATAAGGGATTCTTGATGTCGTACATGTCCAGAAGTAAAGGTTGAGAGTGATGTTCTAATAGGTTTAATGCAAACCATTGAGGTTCTAAAATGTAAGTGGGATGGGATATTGATTTAATTCATGATAGGTGTACCACATACATCTAGGGGAAAGGATTCATTCCACGTGATCATTGACCGACTCACCAAGTCAGCCAACTCCCTGGATATCTGAGAGAATAGTTTTGTAGAGAGCTTGGGATGCCTCTATGTTTAGGAGATAGTTCGACTCCATTGAGTCCCATCGATGATTATTTCAGATTGTGATTCTCTTTTTACATCCCGGTTGTGTAATGAATTACATGAGTCATTTGGAACCTAGTTATGTTTGAGCATAGTGTTACACTCACATACGAATGGCCTGATAGAGCGGACCATTCATGTTCTTAAGGACATGTTACGAGATTTCATGTTGGACATCATCCATAGTTGAGAGGATCACCTACCACTAGTGGAGTTCATATAAAAAAACATATACCATTCTATAATTCATATGGAAGCATTGGAGTATTTGTACGAGCAACCCTACAAGTCACCAATTTTCCTGACTGACCTAGAAGAGTAAGAAATTATGGGTCCAAAGTTGGTGTGAGCTACTAAAGTGAATGTGATGATCATCCAGGAGTAGATGAATACTTCCTATATCCATCATATGTCTTATGATAACAAAAGGAATATTCCATTGGAGTTTGAGGAAGGAGACCATGTGTTCATATGTGTTTCACCTCAATGAAGATTAAAGATATTTTTCCAGGGTGACAAGTTATCTTCGAGGTTTATCAAACCTTTTCAAATAATACATAACATTGGAAAGGTGGTGTAACACTTATATATACGTCCATATTATTCTTAGGTACATTACATATTCCACATTTTGTAGATGAGGAGGTATATGCATGACCCATCGCACGTCATCGACCAGGGAGAGTTGGGAATCGAAGATGGATAAACATTTTCCAAGTACCCAGTGGAGATCAAGTATCAGTAAGAGAGGATACTTGATGAGTGAGTGATTCTTTTAGTGCATTTCTGGTAGCAGCATCGGAATCTCTAGGAGATCGCTATGGAGCAGGTGGCTGAGATACATGCTCAATACCCACATCTTTTTGAGTAGCCACTATTTGGACTTTTTTATGATGTAAATCCCTAATGTGGGGAGAATGTAATGTCCCATGTTTTCCATGAATTTTTTTAAAATATTATATGGATTAATGTTTTCCATGAATTATTTTTAAATATTATACGGATTAATTTTGAGACCAAGCACTGAGACAATGTGTGATTCCAAGACCCGATGTGTCTTGAATAAATGATTGAATAATATCAAAATATTAATTATAATGCATTCATAATTTTCCGTAAAAGTTATAATAACTTCTAAATGGGTTATCGAATAAGAAATATGATGGTACCATTGCATTCAGAGCAGCAGAATTACCCTAGGAATGTCCTAACATCAGTCGGCGTCGGTCAGCTGTGAAAATTATTTTTGTTCATTTTTAGTGAATAAAATAAATTGTAAATTTATTTTATTTTACCATTTTGTTAATTCAGTGACACATTTTATTTTTAATAAATCATTTAGGAAGGGATCCTGGGTTAGTCTCATCACCATAGAAATTACCTAGAGGCTTTGGAGAGAATCCCTGGAGAATTCTCTCAGTTTTGATGTCTGATACTTGGATTTTAGACTGTTCTTGATGAGATTCACCAATGTAAATTAGTCTTGAACAACGAATCATGCAATTCCTAGGTAGGGATTTTTTTTTTGATATTCTTCCCTTTGTTATTAGATTCAAAAATGAACATGGACCAACAAAGAAACATTTTGATCTGTGGTTTGATCATTATTGCGGGATGGGTTTTAAATTGAAGGATTTAAAAGGTTATTATTATATTGATTTTATTGATGATCATTCTTATATGAACAGATCAATTCCATAATGAACAATGGTCAAGGTTCATTCCTCAGGTTTGTTCTATGTGAAATTATCTCACTCCTTTTGTGCGTGTGTTCTTTGTTCAATGTGGGGTTAGGAATGAATGATCGTTCCACCTTTGTTTTAGGGTGTGATGATCCGAAATAGATGATCCTACACCAGGATGACCTACGGGAGGTGTGATGACAACGAAAATGGATGATTCAATGTAATTCGGGAGATATTGTTGACTTGGAAAAAAATTCCCGGTGGTTTTAATGTTTCCTTCTGAGCTAATTAAAGGCCCAAAACACCTATATTCAGTGTTAGGGTGATAGTAAGAGACCATATATTTAGTTTTTAGGTGAACAGATCACCAGAATGATATCCACATCATTTGTCGAGGCTTGCGGAGAAAAAAGGAATGATTCTGGAAAATCTAGATGAACACGGATTGCAACATGGGGTTACATTGAATGTGTTCCCAATTGAGTCGTGTCTTGGATTTCAAGAGATTGTTAAATGTCACACGACTTGTAAGTCCTTCCCAGAGGATTATCATGTGTGTCGAGAGATACATGGACAGAAGGTGTAGTTCATGAGTTGCCTAGAAGGTGTGTACACCACTACACACCTTGTTTTGGACCAAGTAAATGGACCACACCGTGTACTAGTATATGGGCAGAGACATAGGGGTTGAAATCATGTATTGGAACACATTTGGAGTACATAAGTGGACCCTATATGGAAGGACACAACATGCGACGTCATCGACACATCGTGAACCCTTATTGTACATGACATAGTTTGGAATGACATGGTCCATTGTACACGGGCAACACCCAAGGTTAAGGAACACAACGTGTGACCCTACTACACATCATGTATCCCTTTTGACATGGCTTGATTCACTTTTCCATCATATATTGGTCATGTTTTTTTAGGGCTTGTACCCTTGATCATTTCTCTGAAGGTTGGTGAGTATCACTTCATACTCATAGATGTATGATCCCTTTAGTAAGCCATCTTGGATAATGTTTTTGGAATCCACCAAAAGGCCCAGAGTGGATCCTCTATTCATTCTTTGTGCCCTAGGTAGTGTCTTCTGTATTGATGTGACCAACTATACCATGCATTGAACGTATACATATCAGGTTAATCTATATGGAGTTGTTTGTATCACCCCATGGACCTGGTTGTGATCCACATCTGTACATTGTTTATCTCTCTTAAGATCTATCAGCATATCTCTCTCATGATGATTCTAGAAAATATTTTTTCTTGGAGTGACATCATCAGTGATCTTAGATTCAGGAGTGTGTTCTCTCAGTTTAGTGCTTTGCGGAATCTTCGAGCTGAATTCCTATTGTTGGTATGTGGTAGTTGTGACTTACCTCAAGAAAACAGGTATTTGATTGAGTATATCTGGAAATATTTTTTATATGTGTTATAGACATATACTATTTAGAGCTAACTATACTTTTCTTTTTGTATTTAATTTTGGTTTTAGGGTGTCCTACTGAGTAAATTTATACTCACCCCGACACAGACTTTTCCCGCACATGTTGTGTCTTGTGTAGATGAGCAACCTTTTGATGGATTCCAAGGAAGACCATGAATAGATGGTGCCTTGTGATATTAGGAATTCCAAGGTGTTCTTATGGGTACATATATCAGTCTCATTACCTCTTCATACAGGTTAGACTTGTGGTTATAGACTTCTTTTTCAGTTGGCTTGTATTCGGACCTGGTTACTTTATTGCACTTTATTATCCTACTGTAATCTGGTTGGTATATTGTGGTATGCATACATTTGGTTCTTTGTGTTTTTTTTATATTTCATCATTTTGTGAAACTGGATATGTGTTCATGCATACATGTACGTAGGGAAAGTCTCCATTGTTAGTGATTTGCCTACTTGGTGCTAGTCACCACACCCTGGCCTTTTGGAGGTGGGCATGGCGAGTCATGGCATGGGCCCCATTGGGATGGGGCATTACAATATTTATTCTCTAAATGTAATTTTATTAATTAATATAATAAATTACTATTATATTTTATTATGTGGCTCATGTTTTTTATAATATAATATATTACTAAATATAACACATGTTTATTTTCATAGAAAATTACTTTTATGAAATTTGGGATCATTACATTATTTTCCTTTTATAAATTTCGTACTTGAAAATTTATCTCATAGACTAAGCTGAAAAGAGATGATGGTAACTCTTTTTCATTACTTCCTCATGTTACCATATTATCTATTTATACATATAGTTATTCTAAGGTACTTTGATACTCAATGATTACAATCAAAATAGAAATTTTTTTAACATTTTACTACATCAATGTGTTGTTGAATGGATTTAAAATTATCTATTATTTCTTCTACCTACTCGGATCTCTGTAGATTAAGTTCTATAACTTTATCCCAAAATGATAATGTAATTTATTTCTTTCCATAGATGGGATCAAAGGGATCAAAATTTATTCTTGAGTGGGAACTATTATTGTATGATAACATGAATAAAGGACTATGTCAATCCTATACTCCTTTATTGTTTATAGATAATGCTCACACTAAATCCTCAAGGGTTTTGATATTTTATTCAAATTGGCCATCATCAAGGGTTTATAGGAAATAATATAATTTAACTACCTATTTATGGAAGGATGAATACTTCTCCAAAACATAAATGTGAACCATGGATCTTGATTAGATAAAATCCATAATAGTGTTCCATTAATCCTCACTACTTCTCCAATGTATATCTTAGCGTGTTTATTGAGTGATAAGTTCTCTTGAATTGTGATTAAGTATGTGGTCTTTATGAGTTGATTCACTTCAACCCATACGAGGTCATTTACTTTTAATATTCTCTGAATATTTCAGATAATATCAATTGGGATGTTCTACCATTTCAATATAGGTATCGGTAGTAATTGAATCAACTTCTAGGAATTTTTGGGTGGACAAAGAACATTGATATATGAGAATAGGTCAATAAATAATTCTTTATCTCTAGCTCTGATGGTATGCATAGTTGTGTCCCAATTCTCAAAACTCAGTATATATTATTGTTAAACTCTTAGGCTTTTACATTTATTATAACATCTACATTGTTTTGTTTCTCCACATCATCCCTTTGATCCTTCTTAATTTTATCTAGAATATTAAGTTGAGTAATCATTTGAGTATGGTAGGATGTTGAACTTCCCTTTTATTATTCTCATGACCATCCATTTTATTTATAAAATCAATGGATCCTTTTCAATTATCATAATAGATAAGGTTATCTGATCTTTTATAATTTCAAAATTTCCAACATTAGTTTGCTTCTTAGGATGGTAATGGATTGAGACATCATAATCCTTGATTGTCTCTAACAATTTTCATTAGTGTGTGTTGATCTCAATTTTTTTTAATAAATACTTGAGTCTCTTTTAATCTGTATATATGTCATACTTCTCTCTATAGTGATAATGCTTCAAATATTCAATGGGATGACTACTTCAGCGAAATAAAAATCATATATTGGATAGTATTTCTTATGAATCATCAAATGTATTAAAGAATAGGATATCACATCATCATTTTCATTAGGAAACAACCTAATACATTCTTTGATGTATCTCTATTGATCATAGATCTATCCCCATAAGTGGGTAGTGCGAGTATGAGTGTGGTAATTTGATTCTTCTTCAACTACTTGAATATCTCTTCACATTCAACTTTCTAAAAGAGCATTAATACCTTATAGATTTTTTTATTTGGTTTTACAGTCTTGATAATTTCATCACAAATCATCAATATTTCTGACTTAATTTGAAGGAAATATGGATATCTATTACAGATATTGTTATTGGTGATTCTTTAATTTCCTTTGTCCCTGAAAGATCCATAGACATCCCCATAATAATGAAAACATTCACCAAAAATGTTACATTCTCATTCCAAAAATAAAATTTAGTATACTTTTCATACAACTTCTCATTTTTCAATGTATGTATAATAGTACTCAAATTATCCTTACTTTTCTTATTACTTATTGTGTATATGATAATATTATCTATAAATACCACTAAATTTTTTCTAAGGTAATATTTAAAGAATATATTTCTCATGTTAATAAAAATTTATAGAGAACATGTGAGTCCAAATGGAATCTCTATAAACCCATAGTTTACATACATTTTATGGATGGTGGACTTATGAGAATACTCTTTTTTCACATTTAACTGATGTTACCTTGGTCAATGTTCCACCTTAGAGAAGTATTAGGGCCCATATAACTAACAAAAAATCATTAATCTATGGTGTGGATATTTTTTCATTATCATGATAATATTGAGTTGACAATATCAATGAAAATACACAATGACCCATCTATATTCTTAATAAAGATAAATGGTTCACCCCTATAATGAAGAACATGGGATCATGAATCCCTTGTATATAATTTCATGAAATTATTAATTAAATTATTTAGATTAATTTGATACTATTCTATATATATTCTTATATATTGGATATGTTATAGGTATATATTTAATTAAGAACTCAACCTCTATATCCTGAAGAGGACTAATAAACTTTTTGGGGAATACACCTCTATATTTCCTAACAATGGAAATGTATTCAATAGTGATTTACTCTGTTGTCTCAATCATTTTGTTTAGAAGCTGTTTCCTTAGTGAAAGACCAAGGCACAATTTTTTTAATAGAGAAAAAAAGAAGGATTACATGAGTCTTAAATATGAAATCTTATTAAAATATTTCACATAAAAATGTAGCAAATCCCCAAGAAAATCATCCTCCCATATAATGCCCAGGTTGAATCCATTATTGGCAAGACCTTCTGCTACAGTATTTGCTTCCCAAAAAGTATACATGATAATGTGGTTGGTATCCTAATGAAAAGCAAGACAAATCATCCAATGGGATGTCAACGTCCAGGAAAGATGTACCACACCCTTTCAGATAGCTTGGACAATAGTGGTTGAATCACTTTCAATCAAAATATTGCTCAAACATTTTTTCTTGGAAAATTAATTAGAATATATGATCCCCATAATTTCCTCTTCCAGAGATGAGGTCATACCATATCCGCCAAAGAAGCATCCATGATAATGGCCAAAATGATCTCTGAAGATTGAACCACATCCTATAGGTCTGGAATTTCCTTTGGAGGCACTGTCAACATTAACTATGATCCATATCGGAAGGAGGTATTTCTAGAATACATAGAATGTGCATATATATAGTCTATAATGACCAGAAATACAAAGTAGATGCAGTATTTCAATGTCTCCAATGGTGTTGTCTTAATACGCTATCTGAATTGAGGAAGCATCGCGAATGACAGTTAGAATCCGCGCCCTACCTCTAGTAAGCTTAAATGAGTAATTATTATAAAGAATATTATTTCTATAATACTAGATCACATATAGAATAGCAATAATGGTCAAGAAAAGATTTTTAATTTTTTAGAAGATTCAATATCAACCCAATTCTATAGCTGGGAGCTGATGGAATTTAGTAGTAACCATCTGCAGCCATAGATATCAAAAATAAAGTTCCATAGAGCTGAAGCTATAGAATAAGATATAAATAAATGGTTAGTATATTTTCTATATTGGTTGCGTAGGAAACATTTAGAGAAAATTTGGATTCCAAAAGATTGCAGGAAAATTTCATTCGGGACTCTGTTATGTGAAATACACCGAACGAGAGTAAATTTCGTGGAATTAATCCAAGGTTTGCAAAAGGATTTCAACCAACAAAATCTAGAATCAGAATCTATGAAATCGTGATCATAAAAACTCTTGGAATCCAGGATACCATTACAGTTGGGCGCCAAGATGAGTAAATCATCCGTGTTGGAATATGGATAGTTATCAATGAAACTTATGATGTTTTTAGGAAGGGGTATGTTATTGGAATATAAAACATCCTTTATAGTGGAATTCGTGTTGTCAGGAATGGAATTTGGAGGCAACATGGAATTTAAATGAACAACCATCCAGTTTAGAAACCAAAAAATCATGGATGAATCAGATCTATCCATCCATCTAGACTTGATTATAATATTGGCGTAAGATTTTTAAATGGACGACTAGATAGAAGAACTGATTTAGTTAAAATTTCCATTCTTTATCTTAGTACTGAATCTTTTTTTGAGGAAATAAATAGATTCATAAGTGTTATTATGTAACCTCCATGTGAGTGTCACTTGAAGGACATCATTAAATTGATTCATATTTTTTATGCCAATACACCTTTTTTCTAATGTTTTATAATAGGTGGACCAAGGTATGGTCAGAAGCTCCCTTTCAACTGTGCTTCCTATCCCTACAAAATATATAATTCATACATTAATTTTTTAAGTAGAATAGAAGTCCATCTATAAACATTCATCGAGTAAATCATTTTAAAAACAATTGTGGATTTGACAAGATAGATTCTTCCAGCCATAGTGAGGGATATACCCATCCAAGAAGAAATATTATTTATAATTTGGTCAACAATGGAGGAGTAAAAGATGGATTTAGGTCTCTCCAAAAGATAGGCATGCCCAGATAGGTGAAAGGGAATGATCCTTCCTTGATGCCTAAATAATTAATGATATTACCTTTTCTTATAAAAGAAATTTTTTTCCCAAAGAACACGAAGGATTTTTCCAAGTTTATAGTTTGACCAGAAATTTCTTCATAATGAGAGAAGGAATTTTTACGATTTTGGATGTTCCTTTTATCCCCTTGAAATAATAGGATGATGTCGTCAACATATAAAATATGTGTGGGCACATTTAGGTTCTTGTGATCCTAAATAATTTTAATGTTTTTTTTGATCCACAATTCAATAGTGAAGTCTGCTTAAGTAATCTTCCACAGTCGCAAAAATGATGGAAGAATGAGGATCCACTCATCTAGCCCCCTTGGTGCATTTAAAGAATCCCTTGTGTGATCCATTGACAAGGACATATATGAAAGATGAGTTGAAAAAAGAGTTTATTATACTAATGAAAGAGTTTTTAAATCCAAAACTTTTGAGAACTTTGATGATGAAACTCCGATAAATGGTATCAAAATATTTTTAAATGTCATGTTTAATGGAAACATTACCTCCTCTTGTGTATTTGTTAAGGATATTGGTACATTCAGAAGCAAGACAAAGATAGACTTGAATAGAACTACCATTGATAAAACCAAATTTATTCCAAACTACAATTATATTTCATATGTCAATAAGTCTATTAGAATTAATCATTGAAATAATTTTATAAAGTGTGTTAATTAGAGAAATAGGAAGGATAAGATGAATATCACATGAATTTTCCACTTTACAAAATAAAGTGTGGATTTTTTCATTTAAACCATATGGGAGAACACCATTGGAAAAAACGGTTTGAAAAAATTCTAAACATCCACATGAATAATCTCCCAGTATAGCTGGAAAAAACATTATTGAAGCCATCTGGACCAGAGCACTATCAGACATGAGACTAAAAATAGTTTCATTAATTTCATGATCAAGAGGGGTGCATAATTAAAAATTATGGTCTTCCTCAGTGACCAATGTCGGAATGATGTATGGAATGAGATCTTTGTTGACATTCGAACCATTAAAAAACATTGAATGTAAGAGACCACGTTTTTAGTAATAGATTCCTCAAAGTCAATGAGATTATCTTCATAAATAAGAAAAGAAATTTATCTATATATTTTTTTGATTCTTTGTATTGAGTTATATAATTTTTTATTTATATCACCATCTTCAAGTCATTTAGCTCTGAATTTTTTTCCCAAATGTTATTCTTAAGGGAAAGAAAAGATTTGAGCTTAATGGACGTAACAATTTCAAGTTTAGGATCTAAAATGAAATAAAAACTAGTGTTGGAGCTTTGGATTTGAATAATCTCTTTCTCAAGAGAGGAGATATCCGTGTCTAGTTGTTTAGAGTTATAGCCCCATTGAACATTATGATGTTTCTTTAGGTAATTTAATTTAGTAACACAAGAAAACGCATCATTATGATGCCTCAAGATTTCCCAATAATTTTTTATGAATCTATTATAATCATGATCCGCAGATGAAGAATTATTGATTTTTAATGGAAGAAAGGGTTTGAGACCATTGGTTATAAGGTTGATAAGAATATGATGATGATCTGAGATAAGTCAGGTTAAGGTAATGCTCAAAATGGTGTCCCATTTATCAAGAGCAGATATATTAGTGAATGCCCTATGGAGTTTTCTATCAACTACCATGGTGTAGTGTTCAATATTCCAAGTGTACTTATCACCAGTAACATTAACTTCAATAAGATTACAATACTCGATAAATGATCTAAATTCTCTGGAGGAGATAGACGAATGGGACGACCCAATTTTTTAATTGGATGTTAGCATTGCATTAAAATACCCAATCAAAAACCATGTCTTATGGATATTGTTAGATAAAACATAATGGTCATGCCAAAGGGATCTTCTTTCTTGGTAATGATTCTTAGCACAAATCATAGTGAAAAATTATGTAAACCATCAAAGGTAAAATCACATGTAAACATCTATTTAGAAATTTTAAAAGCATTAACATACTGCTATGAGGTGTGATAAAAAATCCAAAGAGACTCAACCGTGATACAAGTTTTGCAAGAAGCTAGGAAATTATAACCATAAGCACAATGATACATACATTTTGATGAAATGTTTATTTTAGGCTCAACATATATTTTTTTGGTTTGTGGTTCTAAAGAAATATTTTTAAAAAAGAATATTTTTCAAGGTTAACAATACCTTGACAATTCCAAAATAATAAATTCTTTGGAACCTGCATTTTGAGTTAGACCACCTTTTTTTGAGACAACCAATACCTTCTCCATCATTGATCTTCTAACATTTTGATGTGAGGATGGACTAGTTTTCTTTCCAATATTACTCATAGAAGAGACAACCGATTTACTATATGTACCCTTGTTATCGGTACATTGATGTTTTTTAAAAATATTTGGAAATAAAGGATGTATCCATTAGGATTTCCTTTGAAGGCTCAGATGGGTGTTCGTCCTGTAATATTGGAAAGTAGTTAGAGGTATTCACAGGGGCAGTATTCTGAGTATCCAATCCATCTGATTTATTATAGGAAACAATTTGATATATTTTAAATTCCATGACACTCAATGTTATAGCCATTGGAATGTCCTTTGAATGCTAAAGTTATTGTTTATCGTGTTTATTATTTAGGAAATTAGAAACAATAATATATTAATCAATGATCTAGGAGCCCATTACTTCTAATTTTTTATAGGAAATAATTTTAATTACTTGTGTGTTTTCCTCTATGGGAGCACTAGAAGTCTCAGACCTATAGTGTCATATTATGGGTCCATAGAATCAAAATCTACCATACTATATGATATCTTAGGGCTCTCGGTGGAAGCATGGGATGATATAACTTCCCTATTGGATAATTCCATGATCTCTAGAGCCTGGCTAACATCCATAGAGTTTTTCCTTTCTGTGTCTTCCGCAACCAAAGTAGATTGGAACAGTTCATAAGTCTCTAGAACAGGATTTCCAATCTCATCTAATATTTCTTGGTGTATTACTTCATTTTGTTCATTATCAACCATCTAATCCCAGATCGTACCCAAGGACTTACCCAAGAGAGGAGATTTCTTTACCCAGATTTCATTTTTCTTCTTGGCTGCTTCATGTTTCTCCAAGGCAATTATCATGTCTTTTTTCTTCCTTCGGTCTAGTGTCCATTCATAAAATAGTGGTTGTTCTACCTGATTTTTCATTACTCTGCAATTCAATAGGTAATGGCCAACAATCTTACAGAGCTAAAAAATGGTGTTTGGCACTCATATTGAATCTAAACCTATGTTTTATACTCATTCAATTTGAAATCAATAGAATCGGGAAGCTTTGATTCCAGGTTGACCTCTACCATAACCCATGCATAAATCAGGATTTCAGCATTTAGAGTTAGTTGATAAATATATAGAGGTGTTCCGATGTAGGATGATATGTCATTTAGTATCTTGAGATGAAAATAATACCGATTGAGCCTCTGTAAACACACCCAGATTTATGCCATAGTATTACTAACAATATGAGGGTTGAAGGAAAAATCCCATTTGAATAATCTAAGAAAACCAGCTTTGATATTAGCATTACCCAATTTCCAAACCTGATCAAGCTCATCCTGTGATCTTAATAAGATGTGGAAATATCCTCAACCGATATGGGTAAGCTTCCAATCTGTGAATCACCAAATATGTGTGATCCTCAGTTTAAGATCTAGGGGATACCATGGCTTGTCTCCTTTGAGATCAGAAATATGACCCATAATCAAGTACTTACACATTTTTGATCATTGATGCAGTGCTTCAGGATCTTCCTCGAATGCAATAGGCCCATCCTCAAATTTCTTGCATTGTGAAGGCTTCATCGAGTTTTCATTTTGTATGTCTGAACCATTGAGTGCATCTTGGAACGAAATTCATTTGGTCCTTCCAACCAACGTTGATTGATCTTTTTGTGATTTTACTTCATACCCTTTGAAGGATTTTTTCCATTCAGGATCAAAAGCCTCCATACTACAACAAATGCATGGAATTTCAAGATGTTCATTGTAATCATTGAAGGAAAACCCTAAGAGTCGAGAGGGTGAAGCCGAGCTCCCTAGCTTTCACCTTTCAACCATCTTACCTCAATCATTTGATCTAGATATACTTACTCATAGGAAAACAATACCCCTGATTAAGGAGGACTTTCCAATTAAAAATCATTATCAACCATATACTATTATATAATCATAGAATTATTGATGATTTGTTAATTAATTTCCTTGTCATGATAGTTTATTTTGTATCTATATAAAGAGATTCAATCCATTCCTGGTATATCATCAAATTCCACTAAAGGGAGAATAACAGATTATTTTTGAGGGTTCATCTCAAAAATAATGACTAGTTGAGAGTTAAATATTTTATAAGAAAAAATTGAACCACTTTTTTTTCACTAATAACTCAACCTCCATATATTGATGTAGTTTTTTAATATTTCTAATAACTTTAATTATATGAAGGAATTAATGAAACTAGATTCAAATCATACATTTTATATTATGTATTTAATAAAAATCATTTCTATCAACACATTGTTTTCATGATCCACGTTAGTATTCTTTATAACATATGTGCATCCATAAAATATTTTCCGTAGAGGGTTTTATTATCAATTATCCTTGAAAACCTCTCTCTTAGTGCACCGACCTGCATAATTTCTATATTAATTATCTTTGAAAAATTAGTACATAGGTTGAGGATTTATTGGGTCTTTTATTTATTCTATAATATTATTTATATTCTCTAACTACCTTGAATATTAATTAGTATTATGACTATGATTTTCACACTTATAATATTTCTTTATTCTCTGGAGAAATTTATTTGGATTTATTTTCTCAAATTTATGAATGAGGGTAGTTTTATTTTCTTTACACTATAATATTTATCCATTTTTACATCATAATTGAAATTCAACATCAATTTTTCTCTTCATCCCTAGGATAAAATTGAGAATCAATAATATTTATCTCAAATTTAATAGTATATTTGACTATTTCCTCATATCATTTACTGCATTGAATTTGAAAAATATTTACAAAGACTTTAATTTAATCCAATTAAAAATTAGTCAAACTTACCTCTACATTTAAGGAAAAAACCAGAGGCATAGCTTTAAATACTTGTTAATTTTTCTTTACAAGACCTAATTTATTAATCCAATATTTTCACGAGTCCAAGAAACTTACTCTCCATTTAAATATGAAGATTGTGTGGAAAATATTTATTGGAAAATATTTTATTGAACTCTCCACACTCAATTGATTCAATGTATTTATTAATTTTTGTGTTCTTAATCAGTTTCCATGATTGATAACATTATACCTCTAAATGATAAATATACAATATAACATTTTATTTATCAATCCATTGGAGGACATAGAATGTCTTCTCAATGGAATTATTCCATTGGTCCACAATTAGTGGATTATATGATCTAATAAAATTGTGAAGAATTTTCCCCATAAATTAATCAAAAAATATATATCTCTTAAAAAAATATGTAGTCCCAAATGATTCAAGTTATTATTAATAATCGTATTTAGTTGTATAAGTACCATCATGAGGTTCTCAAATCTCTATCCCTTTGTATAATTCATATCATTTCCATTATCATTACATTGACCATCATATAGTTTACTGTTAGGAATCCTCATATTCCAATCCATTTTTAAAATAAAATTATTATGGATTATAATACACGTATTAATAAGCATATAAAAAGGATAACTATGAATGTTAAAAATAATAACTCATAGATTTTATCTATATCTTAGTTTTACAATTTTTAGTTTTTAATCTATGTTATTAATGGTTTATTTCCTATTAGGTTCTATAATATAATCCCCAAATATAACTAGAACATTTTATGATACCAATTATAGTACTTATAGACTCATACACATATTATTACATGTTTTTTAAATAAAATACAATAAAATACTACCCATAAATACAGAGGCCAAATTACGTTAGGAGATTAGATATATAATACCTCAATATTGGAATAAACTACATCAAATTTTATACAATATTAATATTGTTATCCTAATTCCCATTGTTCTTTTATTACTACAAACAATATATAAGGAGATAAATAAATCAAATGGTAATCTATAAAACCCAATAAGGAAAAACCTTGATAAAAAATATTATATAAGATCCATGATGCGTAAGAAAATTTCAAAAATAGTATAATAACATACAATCATAGAATAAAGAATTACAATTCATAAGATCATGGAATCATAATAATGTGTAAAAAAAACATCAAATTAAACATCAAATTGATAAGTCAAATATCACTACGAATACAACATAACATAGTGAGTTAGGATTATTTCTCATGCACCATACATGGTATTTTATGAGATAAAAAATTTCCCAAAGCATTGGAGGTTATATAAATATATTCCTTCCTATAAGATCATAATATCTACAAGAATATGTGTTCCCTATAAATAATTAATTCATGAGGCATAAATAAAAGAAAAACACATGAAAATTAAATGGGTTACATAATCTAATCTGAAAACACAACTAAAGGATATATCAAAATGATTCCTAAGGGATAAAGAAATTATATATTTTTGGAAGTTTATAATTGAATAAAAATGAAGTGGTGGTAAAATTAATAAATATGATATCAAATAAGTGGATAAGTAGGTATCTAAATTAACTACAAAAGATATGTTTTAATGGATGAGTGAGGAACCTCTAAAATGGGTAATCACATGGTGTTTTCCATGAAACCAGTAATAAACGAGAACAAATTTCTATAAAATAGTATTTATTTTTGGAAATCATGGAATGAAATATTATTTAAACGTTGACGCATGAAAATGAATAATAAAAAATAAATTTTTCTTTTAAAATGGTCTGTTTTAACGAAATATTGAGAATGGAACTAGAAAAACATGTATTACACATGAAAATAAATGAAAAATAATGGAAGAATATATGTAAGACATGTATTTTAACAACCTAGGTAATGATAGAATGAATAATTTTCATGTTTATTAATATTAAATATATATTCATTTTCATTATAAATATATTTAGTAATTTTTTAAAATAAAAAAGAGAACAGTTTTTATTAAAAGATATTTAATTATAATATTTTATTTAAAATTATAATTTAAAAAATTTTGAAATTAAATTTGAAAAAATAATTACAATTTTCTAAATAATAATATAAATATTAACATATTGTACAATTTTGGGAATTTTCAGAATATATTGATTTTTTGGTGCATATTGAAAAATAATAATTCTTTATAATATGTCTCTTCTTTTAAAAAATAAATTAATTTTAAAGTTTTATTATATTTTTTATATGATTTAATTTAACATATGTACTGTTTATTTATATTTAATCTAATTATTTTATTTTGAATCATCATCATATTGGATTTTAGTATATGATTATTTTTTGTTTTTAAAGTGGGATTTTTCTAAATGTTGTTTTAATGTTCATAATGTTTCTCCATTTTAATTACTTGAAACAAAACCTAATTTGGAATGATTTAAATTAAATTTATATATGATATATCAATAAATAATAGTTTAAATAAAAATAATAATTATTATTAATCATTTAGTCAATATAAAACACTATTTTTCATGTAAAATACACTTCATGAAAAATCTCATTTTCATCGTGTTTGGAGGTTTAATTTTAAAATTAAATTTGGTAACTTAGGTAAATTTATATAAGAAATTATATTTTTCCATGTACTATTTTGTAGTATTTAATTCATTATTTATGGAGCTAAGTACTAAGACATCGTGCGATTTTAAGGCCAGGTCTGACTGGAATTAATTTATGAAATATATTAAATACACAATATCATGGTTTTCCAAAAAAAATGTAATAAATTATAAAAAGTAGTGCATATTAGAAATTTAAGGATAATGTTCATTTTAATGTGTGGGTTTTACCGTTGTAAAGGTATAACCTTGGAGTGTATCAGATATTTTGGTAGGGAGCTATTTTGGGATAACATTTAAGTAAATTTATTTAATAATTTTATTTATTTATTAAATAACCCTTACGTGGGATTTTAATTTTTTCTATGATGTTATGAAAAAATCCCATCATTATCCACATAATCATAGATATTTTAATGTATCATTCGAGGATAATACCTTGGTGAACGATGACCGGATCATAGATCCTCAATCGGTGGACGATGGAACTCAAGGATCTCACCAACGATGGTGAAACTGAATCATTCTTCACCAGTGAATGATAAAAATTGAGGTATTATTTTGTTTTATTTGGATTATTTTCCATTTTTTACTTATATGATGAACTTGAATCAATCGATCAACATATTGATTCATGTATTGTTCGTAGTGCAAGTATGGGATTATCCAAAGAGACTATTAGAAGAATTGTTTATTTTTTGGTTCTTCATTCATCATTATAATAAAAATAAAGAGGCTATCTAAACATGAACTAGGTTTTTTCAACATTTACATTTTTTATAGATTTCTCCCACCATTATTCATCTTTTAATTTCTTGTTTTTTATTGTTTGTTTGATAAATTAATCAATAAGAAATCATTCCTCACTCGTTTTATGGAAAAACATACTAATATCAGAGATAAAAGTCTAGTTTGACGATGTGATAAAGATATGAAAATGGATAACCTACTGAGTGTGGATTTATGGATACCATTGTTAATTTATTTGGTGTGAGATTACAGATGGCTTGTGTGGATGATCTTCGAACAAATTCAATTGGTTATAACGCAAAGATCGATGATGGAAATGCTCAACTGATAGTCTTCCTTGAATTTTAGTTTGATCTGTGGTTATATTGATGGATTGAGGAGTATCTGACAATGTGGGAACCAGATCCAGGATTCTAGAAAATCCCACATTACATTGTGTTTATTCCATCATTATACACCATGTGGGAGTCCCTAGTGTGATGATAGGGTTTCCACAAGAAGATAAATATCACACAACGTGTGACCTCTATATCATGTCATGTGAACATTTCTTGGAGTGTGGAATATACCTGGGAAGGTACAAGCGCATAATAATGGCCATATATACATATAAATATACTATCATACATGTACACAACAAGACCTTCATGGATACAACCAGTTGAACATTGACATGGCCACAAGAACATGGAATCGAACACACAGTGTACTCAAGAATAGACATGGAAACAGACACATGAACAGGTCGTGGAACATGGGTAGGAACTGTTTCAAAATGGAAAAACTATACACTATTAGTACAAACCTTGTACTTCTTCAAGCATAGTTTATAAACCATGCCCCTTCATCTTGGACAATTTTATTTAGGTTGTGTTCCCTTGATCCATTCTCTAAGGGTTAGTATGGAATAACATCTTACACATAGGATAGTGATCCCATTAGTGTAACTTTATTCTTCGATAGAGTTACTAGAATCCATACATGAACACCAGAGTGAGATCCTCTATCATCATATTTCCCTTGGGGTATTTCATGGAATGATCTTGACCAAAACTACGCGGGCATTGATCCTCTACATAGTGGGTTATTCTAGATTGAGTTGTTGGTATAAACCCTGGCCTTGGGTGTGATCCAAATATCTGTATCATTCTATAAATACATTCAATGTATACTTCTTATAGAGATGCCTAATGATAATGAAATCTCTAAGAGATGTTGTTAGTGTTATATGACTCATGCAGCGTGTTCACCCAGATAAGAGCTATGTGGAACCATCAAGGAGGAGTCATAGGTTGTCATTACAATTGTGACATTACCTTGCGGAATTTTTTATTTTTTGAGTATATTTGGATATTCATATTATATTATTTATATAAATATACCTATGATGATTTGACTTCTATTTCTGATGTTATATTCTTAGTAATTTTGGGATGTCCTATTGGGTATTTTAATACTCACCCCTTCATGGGATTGACACGAATGTGTTTCTAATTATGTAGATGATAGAACATTTGAGGGATTTACATAGAAAACAACACTAAGTGTAGATTATTGGGTTGGATAGACCAAGGTGTAATCCTATGGTTCAATTGACAGTATCGCACTTCTATACTTTTAGGTTGGAATAGTTTTCAATTTTTTTGTGGTGGTCTTGTATTTGGCATTTTTTCTTTCTAGTACTTGTTTTCATTCTATGATGGAGGGATTTAGATGTATACCTGCATAGTAGATTAGTTGTTTTAAAATTAATCGTTGTATGAGATTCTATATGTATTCTTGTAAACATGTATATTAGTTTAAGGATTACTATGTCAGTGATAGGCCTACATGACATGGTTCTTCATCCCCTAGCCTAGTGGTGGTGGGCTTGGGGTAGTCACGGTTCGTGCCCTATTAGGATGAGTCATGAAAAAGACATATTGGAATATATGGATCTACCTTTTGGATAGGGTTCATGAGAATGGTTTAGGGAAATAATGTTAACTTTTTGTTGATCCCCTTTTCGGATAGGGACTCCAGTGTTGGGGCAGTGACCAACATATCCACACACCATGACTCTGATAACCTACCTTTCAAATTGATAAATATAGACACTGTTTATAAGATAAAACATTATTATATGAATCAAATAGTTATATTTTGTAGTTTCTATGTCCTTCTTGAGTCATCTCTCTAGATATAGTCACTGAAAATGGTATATCATATCTATTTTTTGGATTCCTCTACGATTTATTCTTGATAGTATTCAACATTAGGATCATGAGGATGATCTCCTATGTGATGAGTGTTCGATAAAGGGAGATGTTGGGATGTTGTTACCTCCATCTGGTCCACCAGTTATACGACACCATTTTGAGTAGAAAGTGATACCAAAAGCACCATCGTATGAGGTGCACCAGATGAGAATGATTCATGAGTTTTAGCAATAGTGACCCCTCATAATCTAAGGTAAACCTAATTGAAAGGTGGAAAAGGAATATATGAAGGCAGGGATGTGAATTTTCAATATTTTATGGACACTAATAGGTTAGATGGTGGATTTGGTTGAAATTCATCTCCATGGATCTGTAGTACAATGGTGGGGTATAGTAACCAAGGTATACAATGATGAAAATCATGCATGGTAATATTTTGAGATACTATTAATGTAGGGTTTCTCTCCTGCTATGTCAATGTTTTTTCACATCCATGTGCATCTACAGTTTCAGTGGGGCAATACACATGTGACTGATTATTCATCGAGGTTCACCAATCTCTCTAGGTACTTGATGGATATGGTTCAAGACAAAATATTTCATGATCAGACCTTTGAGAGAGGTCTAAACAATGAAATTTTATCCATTTTGAAACTTATATACATTCATAATTGTCATGTACTATTAGATAATACCTTGATGGTCGAGAGTTTCTTGGTTAAGAAGATATAAATAGGTGTTTTTAGTAGTGGGAACATAGAAACTGAGACTTTGGAAGTAGTGAGATAACGTTAGAATCAATGAGCTTGATGTGAGAGACATTTTAGGAGGAGATCCTATCATATGGTTTCTATGGTTCAAAACTCACAGGATGGGTCTAGTAATCCTAAGGAGAGCTGGTGTCACTCTTGTGATGGTAGTGGACATCTCATGAAAGATTTCTTGCCACACTATATGGTTGATAGAGATATAGTGGATGGGTTGCCATGGTAGAGGAAGTGATAGGACCATATAGTTATTTAGGGTATCAGACATGGAATAGGAGCTAGTATAGTAGATGTAGGTGGTAGACATTATGAATTGTTTCCACCACCACCCCCAAGTGGTCCAATCTAGACTCAGGGAGCTGGGGGATACGGGCAAGGGAATCTATATGTGGTCGAGGAAAATAAACCATAGGATTTAGGGATTATATGAAGTTCAATCTATATATTTTCTTCCTTATCTAAATTACTAATAGACATAGGTGTGAGTTATTAATTTATTTAAACTAATATGGTTCAAGACTTAATGTTTCTGGTTGATCCTTCAGCTCAACCCTTGCTCATGGAGAATCCTAAGGGAGGTGATGCAGTGATCACACACGTCATTCAATAGTGTGACCTGACTCTTGGTGGGGAGGGTTTTTTAGGGAAATCTATATAAAAGTTATTGGGCCTTTTGATTTAATCATACGTATAGATTGTTTATATAAATTTCATGCCCAGATAGATTTTTTCAGGATGAGGATGTGGTCTATCTATAGTGATTGGATGGGTTTTCCTTTCTTGTGAAATGGTAACCCAAATATTGTAATATGGACTCAGCCATAGGGGGTTGCGTTCAATTACCCATCAGTTGAATAAAATGACCCTTGGTGCAGTGGATTCTATGAGTTTTCAATTCCCTTAAAAGTTAGAAGAGTATGAGGACATTGTTGGAACCATGATTTTTTTGTTGGAAATGGAGTTTGGTTTGTGTTTGTTTTCAATTATCACATGGAATATCATGTATTTTTCATGAAAACGAATCTTTGAGGATAGATTATAGTGGGAAAAGTTGATTTCCTTGAAGGCCTTGTGAAAATATTTCAAACGAATGAGATTCGTGAATATGGGATTTGAAACTTGTGCTTCATAAAGGATCAAAGAAAGTTGATGGTGATCTACATTATAGTTATGAGCATCAAGAATTATGACGAATTGTAGCATCGTGAATAGGGATGGCGATCTCTATGATTTTTAGAATTATAGAATCACTAGTGTGTAATGGTTATATGAAATGCTTCATGGCAAATTTAAATCGTTAGGGAGAATCGTGAATGGGGGAGCTATGAAAAGGTGGTTGTGAAGGATCCATAAAATCCTATAATAGGAAGTGGATCATCTTGAATGGATGAGCCACTAAATATAAGGCTACCCAACTTCAATTTACATGTAATTATTCAAGGAAAATCCAAAATTGCTATGATTTCATGAATCTAGAGGAGCTCTGCGAATCTAGAATTCTATGTGATATTGAGAATTGTGAAAATTATTTTTGATTATTGAACGATGATAATTCTTTTTATTAATGAGTGCTTCCCGATTATGGGGTATTCTATATTGAATTAGTGAGATTCATGATGGTAGTTTGTTTCATGAAGGTAGGGTGCTTCATGAAGGTAGTGAGTTTTTTTAAGAAGATTCATTAAAGGCATTCTTGAATATCAGTATTTCAGGGAATATGGATTTCAAAGTGCATTAACTGGGGTCTATGGTGAAATTAGAGTCTCATTCTAGAATATGGAAAAGTTATCTAATGAAAATATATTATTGTGAAATTTATGTTGATAAACTGAGTTATACTTCTCTAAAAGTAGTGATCTAGGGGGAGCTGATGGAAGTATTTCGAGAGATGTTGGGTGATTTCCATAAATTCTTATTAAGGTTGTGTACCTGTTACATATTAATTGTTTATGAACTCTCATATTCCACAACTAGTGAAGATTATTGGATTTAGGTATGATCGAATCATTTTTAGTGGATTATCCTTGGACTATTCCTTAGTGCTGAACCAAGTAAAATTTCGGTGTTATCTCTTTTCAAATGGTTTTCTATTTTCTTCACATTACCTTCAGACGGGTTTAATTGGTTCCTACCAATGTAGCAAAAATATCATCAATTTTTTAGAAAACGTTGATACCCTAATTCACCCCTCCTCTCTCAGGGTGTTCTAGGGTCCTTTAGACATCTTCCCTGAAGACGTTCTTCGTATACCTACCTTCCGAGATATATAATTTTTCATTGATCTACACCTTAGGATGAACCTGATATCTACACCAATATATCAGATGGCTCCTTCAAGGATTTTTGGGAAGAGGTTGTGGATGGAGGAATTGGAGAGGATGAGATTTTCTGGACATAATGTTTCACCCTAGGCATCCCTAGTGTTGTTCTCCAAGAAGGTAGATGGAAGATTGTGGTTTTCTGTAGACTAATGTTCCCTAAACTAGGTGAACATAAAGAAAATGTATCCACCACCAAGAAATTATGACATATATGATCATTTTATAGGGGAATGATGGTTCTCAATAATTGAACTCAGATCAGGATATCACCAATTGAGAGTACAATATGAGGATATATCGAAGGTAGCAATTCGATGTCAATACAGTTAGTATGAGTATTTGGTGATGATGTTTGGAATGGAAAACACCCCAAGAGTGTTTATGGTATTCTTAAAGTATATCATTCATCCATTATTAAACCATTTCATAGTAGTATTCATAAATGATATCCTAATTTCCTCAACATCCAAGGAGGAGCACATTAGACACTTGAGAATGGTTCTATAAGTACTTTGAGATATCCATATTTATGGGAAGCTCTTGAATTTTTAGTTCTAGACTCAAGATGTCCAATTCACAGGACATGTGATCTTAGTGTATAGTGTGGTAGTGGACCTGATGAAGTTCAAGGCAGTGTTATTTTAGGATCCATGCAAGAGAGTGATGGAGGTGTGGAGATTCCTTGGGTTGGCGGGCTACTATCAAAGAATAATACCCATGTTTTATAGGATATCAACTTCCATGAAAGCTTCAACCTGAAAGGGGGATACATTCTTGTGCATAGAGAGGTTCTAGTAGGATTTCAAGGGGTTGCGGTATATTTGGTCAATCACTCCCATATTTATATTTCGAAATGAGGGTGTCAAGTATATAGTGTTATGAAATGCATCAGGAACCAAGATTTGTTGTGTTTTAGAACATAGGTAGGAAATTATTTCCTATGGTTAATATTAATTGAGAACATATGCGAAGATATATGAAACCCATTAACTTGAGAAATATTTGATAGTCTTCTCACTAAAGATGTGGTGACACTACCTGATGGGAGAGCAGTTTATTTTCCATTCTAACTGAAAGAGTATCAAGTATATATTCTCTTATAAGGATATTTATTTGAAATATAGGAGATGTCTAAAGTTATTATAATATTATGATTTAGATATTTTCAATAATCATTGTAAGGGGAATGTGGTAGATGATTCTCTTAGTATTATGTCTTGTTCACAATTGATGAGTGGGGAATCAGAGCATTTGTGACCCACTATAGTTATCCTTTATGGATGGGAATGGAGTATATTACTTCTAGTGGATTGGTGTTACCTATATTATTTCATAGTGAGTCAGAGTGGCACAACTTGGGGATACTAACAGTGATACCCTATGCACTTATATATCTATTGGACATGATCCTGATGAATTTTGTGAAGGTGAGGAGCATGTTGTTTTTTAGAGGATGCGCGACAGTACCTATGGTGTTGTAAGACGAGGTTCTAATAGAGTTTCATACATATTATTTAGTGGTAAATGAAGGTGCTGAAAATATTTCACAAAAACTATGATGTCATTTTCGGTGGAAAGGGATGAATAAAGGAGTTGTAGAGTTTGTCTCTCGATGCCTTACTTATCAGCAGGAGATGGCTAAACACCAGGTTCCAACAGGTTTGGATGAACCCAATGAGGTTCAAGAGAAGAAGTGGGATGGGATATCTATGTACTTCATGAAGGTATTACCATGTAAATCTAAGAGACATGACATTATCTGGTTTGTCACTGACTAACTCGCCAATTCAAACCACTTCCTAGATATTCAGGAATTGAGTTTGGTAGAGATCTTGTGATGCCTCTACATGTAGGATATATTCAGCCTCTATGGATTTCCATCAACTATCATTTATAACAGTGATTCTATGTTCACATTTTGGTTGTGGAAGTGATTTTAGGAGGTTTTTGAGACTTAGTTTCATTTGTGAATGGATTCTTATCCCCCAACTAATGACCAGACTGAGCAGACAATTCATGTTTTGGAGGTCATGTTGTGGGCTTGCATTTTAAACTTTAAATGAAAGTGGAAGGATCACCTATCATTGGTGGAGTTTACATACAACAAAAGATATCATTCCACCATTGATATAGCACTATCCTAAACCTTATACATGAAACCCTATAGGTCACCACTATATTGGACCATCTATAAGGCCCTAGCCTTAACATTACTTAATCTTGAGTTACTTCAAGAATACACGTTGAGAATCTTTTCCGGTTTAGAGTTATAGAGAATTAGATCATAAAACATTCATTACATTCCACATTTAAACAAAGTGGTTACAAAAAAGATAGTACTCATTTTTTCCATCAATGGAAACATATTAAAAATAAACCATGGATTCATTCTTGACACTTCCTTGACACTATCATCACATCATGTACCTTTCCCTTGACCTGTGAAAAACATTTCAAAAACATGGGATGGGCATAAAAAGCTCATCAAGGGATATAAAAGTATGAAATGAAAACAATAGTCCATGTATGAAATCATACATTAATCATAGAATATAATCCTTTTAAAATACCTCATCAAATCATGAATAAATTATAGAAATCAGAAGACATAAAGGTAACTTGAGGCATTCATAACATTCTTACGTAGGGAGTAACACTCTTGGTTACATTTGGAATACCCATCACAGTATATTCCCTAAATCTCTTCAGATAAACCATAACGTTTTACTCCTTCGCATTACCCAATGCATTGGAGAGCTATTTCAGGCTCACCTGCCCTTAGTTTATCACGGAATCACTCGTCTTCATAATAATTCCCATGAACCATAACATAATCATATCACATAAAACATGCATAAAAGAAACCTAACATTTCCACTTCTCCATCACAAGATATCAATACAACACATTTATATAAAAAACATTATGAAAACCATTTTAAATACAAAAATAAAAGAAAATTAAAACATGGTATTTATTGTTTATTTAAAAAAAATTTATGGCTTGTAGAGGAATCCGAAACTGAAATAATAGTCACGGCGGCGGAGAAGTTGTTGTTGCCACATACGTACGACAAAAAAACATTCATTTTGTCATTTAATAAAACGCTTCAAATAAAAAAGATTCAGTTTGAATAGACATAAAATTCAAAGGGGTTTATACACTGTATAAAAGAATGTTGTGTATAAAACAAAATATTCCTCAATGAAAGGAGATTGAGACGATTTCCCATACCTCGGGTCCGGCTTGACTCGATCGTTCTTTAACGTCCTGAAAAATAAACTTGAGTTAATTTATACTTGTTTAAGAACCATTTTCAATTTCATTATTCCTTTTATATCATTTATTACCATGTTATGAACACTATGTAATTAGTTAAGTTAATAATGGTCGTTTTGTCGATCATTAGTACATGAGTCAAAAATAAACTCATTATATTACAAGTTGTTCATGTCGTAAAATATAAATTATATCCAGAATTATATTTATGATGTATATATAATATATATAATATATATCCAGTATATTCATGCATTTATAATATTACATAACATTTAGAGGTGTGAAATGAAATGCACCGTTCATGGAGACGGTAAGCCGTAGGTATGCATGAACGCTACTTTCATTTCGATTTCGTATTTAATGGAATTAAAATCATAATGAGAAAAAGAAATATTATAATTCCTTTATAATATCGTATATAATATCATTAAGTCCAGCCTTTATATGTAACACATATGGAATTAACGAATCAAATCACTTTGAGTGGGCGGTAGTCCGCACTTCCTAAAATGAAGATATCACGTTTACCCATAATGGAAACCATAAAGGTATGGAAAAAATGAAAAATAACAAATCTTAAGTAGAACATAAATATATTATATATCATATATAAATTTGGTGACAACTTAATGTCCACCTTTGAAGGTGTTAGAATAATATTGAACAATCATCGTTTCGTGGGGAAAACATTCACCATCCACGGAAACAGTATGCTCATTAACCATTAGATGTAGGTGTGTGTAAGTGTAGCTAGAATACATCTTATAAAAACATCCTAATATATGTAAGAAACTAGTTTTTTTACAATATAAATGAATAAAAATATTTTAGGGGGTTGGAGAAGCAAAATAAAACAAAAGAGCATTAGAGAAGACTTTACCTTTTAATTGGGTAACTCTTCTTGGTTTGAACGAAAAGGGTTTCTTGAAGAGCTTTCTACCTAAGGTAAGGCTTCTAAGATGAAGCGAGAGATGTGGAGAGACTAAATGAGAAGAGTTTGGCCGAACCAAAGGCTTGAGAGGTGTGGGTAAAGAGGTAGAGGTGGGTGCCTTTTATAAGAGGATAGTAGTGGCACTCTTGGAAAGGTAAAAAATGTTACTTTATTTTCAAACGAGTTTCGGATTTTAAAGGTCCAAAATTGATGTACATAGAGGATAAGGTGATAAGGGTTCGAAATACACCCATCCAATTGGGTTTTTACATATGTAGGTCTTATATTTTACATTATCGTTTTATTTTATTTATATCGTTAAATAATTAGGTAATCGTTACATCATCATGATCTCATATATAATTTCATTTATTTAATGTCAAAAAATTAAAAAAAATACTATGATGTAGGAAATAATTTTTTCTTTCCAGTGAAAATTTATAGTCCAATATATCAATTATGTAGGAATAATTAAAAATGTTTTACTCAGGTGATACATTCTTTGTTATATTTACTTTCTTTAAAAATAAAAAGATAAAAAGTCCTTATCACACAAAAGGGATTCCATGGCGTCCCCAATTTTGGAACAAGGCATCCCATGGTCGGCCATGATACAACCAGTAGTATTAGGACACATTTTGGTGTCATTTTGTATTATTATGATATTATTTTATTATCCTTCACTACCCAATTACTAAATAATCAAGATAATTAACGATAATTAGCGTAGTTACTATTCACAAAGTCCTAAAACAAAAGATTCTTAATTATATAATTTGGACCTTCTAATTCCAAATATGGAATCCATTTTACCAAATTCCAATAACATAAATTGAAATAATTAAATTAAAAATTACTCCTGATGTCAAAACAAATAGAGGGTTTTTTTAAAACAATTTCTATCAAAAGATTGACAATTGTTTATGTCCAACTTCAAAGTGAAAATAATCCCAATTACCACCATTGGATTAAATGGTAAATATATATTCTACTTAAACATTAAACAAATTAAAATGATAATATAACCATATAATTAAATTATATGAAAAAGAATTTTTGATGTAAAATACAGTATTTTTCACTATTCATTAAAAAATGAACATTGTCAGAAAAATACCAAAAAATTATCCAATTTAAATTTCAATGTCCCAATTGTAAATAATACGTTTATTTTGAAAAATAGAGCTTATAAAATTTACAATTTTTTTTTAAAAATGGTTTTCCATCAAAATGGAGTAAAAAATCTTTTAAAAATATTAGTTAATTCCATGCTTAAGATTGAATTTATTCTCATTTTATGCGTCTAAAACACTATCTAATTAATTAATAGACATAAATAAGAACATAAATTATTCATTTCTTACTTGGGATATTACATCCTTCCCCCCTTTATAAAATTGTGTCCCCACAATTTATTTTCTTATCGAATAAGTGAGGGTATTTATCCCTCATTGCATTTTCAGATTACCATGTTTCCTCTTCACTGATGTTGTTTTTACAGAAAACCATTACTTGATGAATCACCTTATTCTAAAACACTTTCTCCCTGTGGTCATGAATCTGGATTGGTTTTTCCTCATAAGATAGATTCTCTTCCAGGTGAACTACCTCTGGACTCAAAACATGAGATGGATCTGGCATGTACATCCTTATATTTGAAACATGAAAGACATTGTGTACCTGAGATAAACTCAGAGGTAAATCTAGTCGGTATGCAACTGATCCAACTCTCTCAAGAATTTCATATGGTCCAATGAACCGTGGAACCAGCTTTCCTTTCTTACAAAATCGAACCACACTTTTCTATGGTGAGACTTCGGAAAAAACATAATCACCTACCTCAAAAGAGAGATCCTTCTTCCTGGTGTCCACCTAACTCTTCTGCCTGCTCTGAGCTGTTCTCATGTGTTTCTCTATCAGCTGAAATTATTCTGCCAACTCTTCTTCCAATTCCGGTCCCATTAACTTCCTTTCACCCACTTCATCCCAGAAAGCTGGAGTTCGACACCGCTTCCCATATAATTCCTCAAACAGTGCCATCTGTATACTGGATTGAAAACTGATATTATAAGAAAACTCAACCAAAGAAAGATGTCGGTCCCATCTTCCCTGATAATCCATCGAACAGGCACATAGCATATCCTCCAAAGTCTGAATTTTTCATTCTGACTGCCCATCTGATTGAGGATGAAAAGCTGTACTAAAATTTAATTCAGTACCCAACGTCTTCTGAAAGCCTTTCCAAAAGTTAGAAGTGAACCTGGGATCACGGTCAGATACAATGGAGAGAGGAACTCCATGTAACCTGACTATCTATTTAAGATAAAAACGGGAAATTTCATCTAGGGAAAAATTATCTCTTATAGTAATGAAATGAGAAGATTTAGTCAAGCAATCAATAATAACCCAGATTGTATTATTACCTCGAGGTTTCTTCGGCAATCCCACAACAATGTCCATGGATATATTCTCCCATTTCCACTCTAGTACTGGTAGAGGCTGAATCATCCATATCGGTAACTACCACTCTCCTTTAACATGTTGACATGTCAAACACTTCACAGCAAAATCCGTAATATCCCTTTTCATTCCATCCCACCAGTAATACTCTTGAAGATATCTATACATCTTAGTACTTCCTAGATGAACTGAAAATAGAGAACTATGAGCTTCACATAACAACTCTCTCTTCAACTGTGAATCACAAGGCACACAAAATCTCTTCCCAAATCTCAAAACACACTCATTATCAATGTTTAATTCATGCAACTTACCGTTCTGAACTAGCTCTACCTTTTTCTGCAACTCACTGTCTTGCTTCTATGCTTGCTTAATTCTGTATGATAGAGAAGATTTCAGTGATACCTAAAACAAAACAGAAGGACATCCTGCATCAACAACTTCTATACCAAATTTCATCGAATCCATAACCAAAGTATCACATTCCAACCCCAAAATTGTTAATGAAGCATTACATTTTTGACTCAAAGCATCATCCACTTTATTTCCTTTTCCCGGATGGTAACGAATTGTACAATCATAATCCTTGATTAATTTTAGCCATATCCTCTTTTTCATGTTCAGTTTTTTCCGAGTGAATATATTCTTTAAACTATTGTGATTGGGATATATCTCACACTTACTCCATAGAAATGATGCCTCCAATTTTTCAAAGAAAAAACAACAACATCTAATTCAAAATCACGTGTTGTAAAGACCCATAAATTTCAAGGAATTTTTTTTATAAATTTTCTTTGTAATTTTACAAGAATTCAGTTTTTGACGGCACCTGATTTCGAGGCCCGGTGTACCCGGAATCATTTTCCGAAGTTTGGCTCGGGTACGTTCAGTGGACGAACGAGCGGGTTTTTCTAACTTTTGAACCGGTGCTCAGAATCGAATTATGAGGGCAACGATGGAATGGAAGTGCTAGTTTTTGCTTAGAAACACTTCTTCTGGAGTTGCGTTTGCTCAGGTGTGGTTTTTAAATTTTTGGGCTTTAAGTTAAGAAACAAAATAAAGTGGTGTGACAACATTATTTTTATCTCACTTAAAGCCACTTAAAAGCCACTTAAAGTTGCTTAAGCTGAGTTGAAGCGGATAGGGTGGAACCCAAAAAAATCATACCCTATTGGTAGGATATTTGTGAGTTGTGGCCCACACGATCCCCACCATTTGTTTTCCGCTATGTAACGCACCCGCGAAAACCCCAATTAATTGAAAGTAAACTGGGGCGTTTCTTAATCTATTAAACGCTCCTTTTAATTGGGCGGTTTTATTCATTGAATTAATTCTATGAATTAATGGGTCGTTACTTAACTTATCTTTTTCTTCGTTCGTTGGCATGTTAATAAAATAAGACCAACACTCTTCTTGTTGTGTGTTGTTCGTTGAGAGGATTTGACAGAACCTTACGTCCTTCAACCTCCTTCGCGAAGAACATGAAAAACGCAATGAATGCGAAAAACGCGAAGAACGCAAAGAATGCGAAGAACATCGGCCTTCGACGAAGGGCGACGAAGAACGCCAAGCCCTCGGAGATCGACGACGCGACGCCAAGTACCGAGATGTCGATGATTCTTCTCCCGCGACATTCTTCTGTGACGTTCCTTCATCCACGACAAATCTTCGATCATCCGTTGAGGTAAGAGATTGCGGACCTTTTAATTCTTTGTGGTTTATAGCAACAACGAGGATTTAGTTGTTATAATTAAATACATATGTTTTCTTTACCCCTCGGAGATCATCGACGCGACGTCGTATACCGCGACGACGCGACACCCTTCTGCGACGAGGTGATCCTCTTCTTCCGCGATGATCAATTCCGTGAAGAACGCGCGCTCGACAACTACGGAGAGGTTGGGATTTTATTTAAGAATAATATGTTATCCCCATGGTTGTTCAACTAAAACAAAGAACCCGGATCAAGGTTCAATTTTAATTTTATTAAAACCGTTCCTTGTTGTTTTCTTGTGTTGAATATTTAATTCTCGTTTGTTATCACCTAACGTGGAGGGTGCGGGCCAAACAAACATGGCCCGACAACCCTAAGCAGTTTTTCATTGGTGTGCGGAATGGAGGAAGACGGCAAACGGGGCCGAAAGGGAGATTTGAGGGCCTTGCAGTGAAGATTGGATCCCGGGAGGACCACATCGCAGACAGAAGTGGATTCGGACCACCAGAGCAACTCAGGTGGTCCGCAGAATCCACCGGCAGCGCGGCGGCCGGAGGCGGCGGCGCCCCGGCGTGCCGCCAGATGGAGCCGCCACGGCTTCAGCCGCGGCGGCGGCGGCCGACCAGGCCGACGACGGCGCAGGTCCGGTGACACACGGGATGTGTCAAAGCCGCGTCCGCTGACCCAGTGCGGCCCCAAGCGGGGCCGCGAGACTTCATCCCGCGGGGGCAGCGCCCCGCGGCTTCCTCCGCTCGGCCGCTTGGCCGAGCAGGGCCGGGCCGACCCGTCGGGCCGGGTCGCTCCCTGGCCGGGCCGGGCCGGGTCGCGCCAACCGGGTCGGATCCGGACCCAGGTCAGGTCGACCCATTTCGGGCCAACCCGGGGGGGGGGGGGGGGGGGGGGGGTTGGGCCGGGTCGGTCCGGGCCTAGACCCCCAGTTTCCGGACCTTTTAGGTATTTTTCTCATGACATGAGCTACGAGCCTCCGAACGACGTACCGTCAGCGGCGATGCGATCCTTGGATCGAGAAGGTTGTTTAGGTATATCGCACTCAAGGTTTTGGAATACTTTGGGTTTGCCCAGGTTGGTTCGTACACGCAACCAACCGGGCCCTCAGAGCGGAAACGCTCATATCTTGAGCTCCAGACGTACGATTGACGTTCCGTCGACTTTGATGGATTCCTCTAAGTGAGATGGATCATTCGGCTTACTCCGCTCGAGGTTTGGACTCCATCGGAGTTCGGTCGGGTTATTTCGCTCACAAAATCCAACCGGACCCCTAGAACGAAAAGGCCAATAACTCACAGACCGGGCGTCTGATTGACACACCGTGTGTCTCATTGATTTCTTCTTTTTGAGACGGAACTTTTGGTATACTTCGCCCAAGTTTTGTTTGCAGTTGGATAGTGTCCAGGTTGGATTGCACCAAAAATCCAACCGGGCCCTTGAAACGGAAAAGCTGTAATCTTTCAGACCAGACGTTCGTTTGACGAACCGTCAGCAGCGTTTGTGATCTTGTTGAGAAACGGTCCCTATGAGTATACCCTATGAGAGTTCTGGGTACAGTTGAGATATGGCTGGGTGGATTCGCTCACGAAACCAACCAGGCCCCTGGGACGAAAATGCTAATAACTCACAGATCGGGTGTCCGATTGACGCGCCGTCTGTTGCATTGAGAACCCTATGATGAGGTGGTCCTTTGTGATACTTCGTCATGGAACTTTGTGATACTTGAAGTATTGACCAACAGCTCGTGGAGCAGACCCTCCCAAATACGAGGGTGCGGAGTACGGAGACCTTGTAGCTGGTTGAGACCTGACGACTGCTTGACCGATCGACTTGGTGTGTTTCGGATAGCCCAGTGGGGAGTTCTTGGTTGTAGCCACAGACCCACAGTAGAAGAGCACTTTGTTGTAGTGGCAGACCTGCGGTACTCAATAGAAGGATTACCTCTGGAGGCTATGAAGGGGAGTGCTTGGTTGTAGCGGCAGACCCACGGCGGAGGAGTGCTTGGTTGTAGCGGCAGACCCACAGTACTCAATAGAAGGAGTACTTCTTGAGCCTATGAGGGGGATAGCTTGGTTGTAGCGGCAGAACCATGGTGGGAAGCTCTTGGTTGAAGCAGTAGGCCCACAGTACTCGACAAGAGGAGTACCTCAGCAGTCTTAGGTTAGTGAGCAGTACCTCGGAGTCCTGAAAGGACCACTGTACACTTCAGAGATAGGGCTCTTCACCAGTTACGGTTTCGATCATTAAAATCATGGTTTGAGCTGCGTCTATTACCCTTGTGTTTCCTCAGGATTGAGATGGGTTACATGATAACTTAGGTATATGTATGGGCATATACCTGGGTATTGGTTATTCGTTGATTTCATATCCCTTGTGTTTCCTCATGATTGAGATGGGTTATTTGATAACTTAGGTATATGTATGGGCATATACCTAAGTAGAGGTTATCTGTTGATATCTTCTTTGTAGTTATCCTTGTTGGTTTTAGTGAGGCCTTGAGGGTCTTGGGGTCCCTACTGAGTAGCTTATACTCACCCCTGCACGGGCTACGCCCGCACTACGTTGTGTTGGTTGCAGACAACGGACAGCGCTGATCATGGTTGAGGCTTACGGAGCAGGACGGTACCTGGAGGAGGACCACTGGGCGGGACGTACTCGGAGCGGTCGGCTGGACCCGAGGAGTAGTGGAGGCTTTCTCTACCCACCCTTCAAGTGGAATTTTTAGTGGACACCTCGACGTTGCGGCTTTACTTTTTAGTTGCTGTTTTTCCCGTTCCAGTTGTTCTCTACTTTACAGTTGAGCTTGTATTTCCGGCCCCCTTTACTTTTTCGCACTTTACTGTTGTACCGGCTTTTACATAGTGTTTACTTTTTCTTCTTGCTTACTCTGTGGTGCTTTTTTACTTTACAAAGGCAATGCCTTCCCTTTTTACAAGGATTTATTCCTTGGTGCTAGTCGCTAGCCCCTGACCTATGTGAGGCGGGCTTGGGGTAGTCATGGCATGGGCCCCGAGGACGGGTCATGACAAATTGGTATCAGAGGAGTTCGGTTCTACCGCAGAACTCAGGACTCTGATGTTTTTCTATGAGAAGCAATAATGTTTAGCATATTGGGTGTGGTTATCAGTTCAGGAAGTCCAGTGTTGGTGCGGCGGCCAACGTATCCGTACACTAGGACCCTGACAACTGATTTCTGACATTGTGCACGAAAACACTGATTGCGTGTGTATTTCCAAAAGTTTTTAAATGTCAGCTCAAACGAGGTCAGCTCACCAGGTATAATCATTTGACCGTGTAATGTTGTTTCTTTCAGGAATCCTTTTCACGGATGACTAGCTAGAGCCCAGAGGGATGTGTGTACTGACAGCATGCCGAGCGACAAGGCTTCAGTACAGGGACCTCTTGCAGTTGAGGCACCCGCGGAGGCACCAGCGGTAGTACCATATGTTGTGCCACCGATGCCACTAGCCACAACAGTAGGCGATGCACGCCACTTGAGCATGCTGCACGAGTTCCAGTGCTAGAGACCACCCAGGTTCCGGGGAGAGACGGACCCGCAGGCGGCTGAGGATTGGTTGGAGGCTGTGGTGGGAGTCTTCAGGCTAGTGGGGATGCCTGTAGACTTCATGGTGATCTTTGCTGCCAGCCTTCTTCTGGCAGCAACAGGCAGGTGGTGGAGCAGCTTGTTCCAGTTTTGCGACGGGATGACCTTCATATGGGAAGACTTCGAGACCTTCTTCAGGGTAGAGTTTGTGCCATTAGCTCTACACCCCGAGTGTGTACATGAGCTTCTGCCTTTTCCGCAGGGTTTTCGATCAGTAGCCGAGTCATCTGTGGGCAGTAGACAGTTGATTCAGAGGTCCAAGAGGACTAGAGCCAACCGTACGAGGAGTAGGAATTGTTATGAATGCAGCGGAAATGGTCACCTGGCATGTGACTGTCCGACTCCTTGTACAGTTGTTCCGCAGGCTTTGGAGGAGCCACCGAGGCAGAAGCAGCGGCGGGTGCTTGAGCAACAGCCGAGCAGTGGACAAGGCAGTAGAGCTCCGAGAGTAGTTGGACAAGAGGAGAACTAGTGGATACATCCCTTGTACTTCTAGTTCCATGTTGATGTTTTATTCGTGTCTCTGTACTATGAGCTGCAATAATAAAAAGACACTTATCTTGTGATGTTTGCATTCCTGTCCTTTTTGTTTGGTTGATACTGAGTGTTCCTGGTTAAGACTGTTGACTTGACCCTCACTTTCGAGTTTTCTACTGGAGGAGACCCAGTGACCTCACACTGATGCCGATCGTGTGACTCGAACCTTGGAGGCGAGAGTGACAGTTGGATCTCTTGGTAGTTACGTCGAGGCCTTACGACGTCATCCATAGCATGAATACATCATTAATGTCGGGATTGACTCTATTAGGAAATGGGAGTGGTTCATCCAGGGGATGAGACATAGTTTCTCTTTTCGGAAAAGGAGACATTTTAGCAGCTCTTCCAGATCGTAGGCAAAGAAGGTTCAGATCATCCATGAGCGGATGAACACTGCACAGTGCGGTAAGAAACATGAAACTGGCACCAGTCTTGCAGACTCGGCATGTTAAAAGTTTCCATAAGAGGAATCTTTAAGGAGATATGAGTCTGCGAAGCATTAGATGTGGAGTCAGAGCTAGGAGAGCAACACGAGGTGGTGTACATCTTAACATGCTACAACCACCCGCCTTAGTTATCCCCACCAGGCTCAAGGAGCTGGAGGGCAGAGGAAGAGTGCGGCTGCATACGGTCAAGGAGTGCGACTCAATGGCTCTAAAAATGATTCAAGGGACAGTCTGTGTCCAATACTAGCTACGTTAGTAACAGATGTTGATATGAATCATTCCTTGATTTCACAAATATTGTTCCAAAACTAGGGTTTCCAGTAATCCTTGGACTTTACCCTCATGTCTGGAGATACCTTGGGAGGAGACTCGATAATCACACTTACGCCGACGGTGTGGTCAGACCCTCGAGGCGAGAGTTTTGGTTGGAATCTCTTGGTGGCAGCATCGAGGCCTTACGACGTTGTTTTGAGTATGGACTAGGAAATCATAGTTCATACACAAATTAACGGTATTAGGGAAAAAGGTTGTGGTTTAACTACGACGTCGGGATGGGTTTTGCGTGGTCAGCGAAAAGGAAACCCCAGGTAGCACCGGATAAACTCATGAACAAGGGGGGTGCGACCGAACACTCTTGAGTCGGTATACCTTACCCTAGTGGCAGTAGTCGTTTTGAGTTCCAGTTCTAACAGGAGTTGGAGACCTCTGGAGTTTGAGGATAACCATCACTTCCTTATACGGGTCTCACCTCGATGAGGTTTATGGAGATTTGGCCAAGGCGGAAAGTTATCTCTGAGGTTCAGCGGACCTTCTTAGGACCTCAGCTGGGTATGCGGGGTGGTTTACCACTTGACCCATCCACCTCAGTTGCACCAGGTGCACGACGACTTCCATGTATCTCAACTGATGAGATACATGCTCGACCCTTCGCATATCCTCGACCATGAGGAGATGGAAAATGGCGATGAGGTGACTTCCACGGAGGTTCCCGTGGGGATCGAGGATTGACAGGAGCAGATCCTAAGAGGACAGTTGATTCCTATTGTGCACTTTCTTTGGCAGCACGGAAACCTCCATGTGAGCACATGGGAGTAGAAGGCTCAGATGCGTGCTCAGTACAACTTTTGTGACCCTAGTTTGTGTTAAAGATTTACGAGGACGTAAATCCCTGAGGAGGGAGTGATGTAAAGACCCATAAATTTCAAGGAAATTGTTTTTCTTAATTTTTTTGGAATTTTACAAGAACGCAGTTTCTAACGGCACCTGATTCCCAGGCCCGGTGTGCCAGGAATCTTTTTACGAAGTGTGGCTCAGGTACGTTCAGTGAATTAACGAGCGGGTTTTTCTATCTTTTGAACCAGTGCTCGGAATTGAATTCTGAGTGCACCGATGGAATCACAGCGCCGTTTTTTTCTTAGAAATGCCTCTTCCAGAGTTTTGTTTGCTCGGATGTGGTTTTTAAATATTTGGGCTTTATGTTAAGAAATAAAATAATGTAGTGCGACAACCTTATTTTTATTTCACTTAAAGCCATTTAAAAGCCACTTAAATCTGCTTAAGCTGAGTTGAAGCGGATAGGGTGGAACCCAAAAATATCCTACCCTCTTGGTAGGATATTTGTGAGGTGGGGCCCGCACGAGCCCCACATTTTCTTTTCCGCTAAGTAACGCACCCGCGAAATCCCCTATCAATTGAAAGTCAACTGGGGTGTTTCTTAATCTATTAAACGCTCCTTTTAATTGGGCGGTTTTATTCGTTGAATTAATTATATGAATTAATGGGTCATTACTTAACTTATCTTTTTTTTTTCATTTGTTGGCATGTTAATAAAATAAGGCCAACACCCTTCTTCTTGTGTGTTGTTCGTTGAGATGATTTGACAGAACCATAAGTCCTTCAACCTCATTGGCGAAGAACGTGAAGAACCCGAAGAACGCGAAGAATGTCGGCCTTCAACGAAGGGCAACGAAGAACTCCGAGCCCTCGGAGATCGATGACGCGACGCCAAGTACCGCGACGCCGACGATTCTTCTCCCATGACGTTCTTCTGTGACGTTCCTTCATCCGCGACAAATCTTCGATCATCCGTTGAGGTAAGAGATTGCGGACCTTTTAATTCTTTGTGGTTTATAGCAACAACAAGGATCTAATTGTTATAATTAAATCTCTATGATTTCTTTACCCCTCGGAGATCGTCGACGCGACGCCGTATACCACGATGACGCGACGCCCTTCCGAGACGCTGCGATCCTCTTCTTCCGCGACGATCAATTCTGCGAAGAACGCGCACTTGATGACTACGAAGAGGTAGGGATTTTATTTGAGAATAATATTTTATCCCCATGGTTTTTCAACTAAAACAAAGAACCCAGATCAACGTTCAATTTTAATTTTAATAAAATTGTGCCTTGTTGTTTTCTTGTGTTGAATATTTTATTCCCGTTTGATATCACCTAACAGGGAGGGTATGGGACAAAAAAACACGGCCCGACAACCCTCTGCAGTTTTTCGTTGGTGTGCGGAATGGAGGATAACGGCAAACGGGGCTGCAAGGGAAATTTGAGGGCCTTGCAGTGATGATTGGATCCCGAGAGGAGCCACGGCGCAGACGGAAGTGGATTCGGACCATCAGAGCAACTCCGGTGGCCCGCGAAATCCACCGGTGGCCGACCAGACCCGCGACCGCGCGGGTCCGCTGACACACGAGATGCAACAATTCCACGTCTGTTAACCCAGCACGGCCCCACGCAGGGCCGCGTCACTTCATCCCGCGGGGGCAGTGCCCTGCGGCTTCCTCCGCTCAGCCGCTCGGCCGAGCTGAGCCGGGCCGACCCGCCGGGCCGGGTCACGCCTAGGCCAGGCTGGGTCGTGCCCAGGCCAGGCCGGGTCACTCCAATCGGGTCGGACCCGGTTCGGGTCGACCCGGTTCGGGCCGACCAAGGGGGGGTTGGGCCGGGTCGGTCCGGGCCCAGACCCCGCGTTTCCGGACCTTTTCGGTCTTTTGCTCACAACCTGAGCTACGAGACTCCGAATGATGCGCCGTCAGCGGCTATGTGATCCTTGGATCGAGAAGGTCGTTTCAGTATATCGCACTCAAGGTTTCAGAATACTTTGGCTTCGGCCGGTTTGGTTCGTACACGAAACCAACCGGGCCCTCAGAGCGGAAATGCTCATATCTTGAGCTCCGGACGTCCGATTGACGTGCTGTCGACTTTGATGGAATACTCTAAGTGAGACGGATCTTTTGGCATAATCCGCTCGAGGTTTGGATGCCGTCAGAGTGCGGTCGGGTGGGTTCGCTCATGAAATCCAACCGGACCCCTAGAACGAAAAAGCCAATAACTCACAGACCGGGCATCCGATTGACGCGCCATCTGTCTCATTGATTTCCTCTTGTTAAGACGGAACTTTTGGCATACTTCGCCCGAGTTTTGGTGGCAGTTGGATAGTGACCGGGTTGGATTGCACCTGAAATCCAATCGGGCCCTTGAAACAGAAAAGCTGTTATCTTTCAGACCAGACGTCCGTTTGACGAACCGTCAGCGGCGTTGGTGATCTCGTTGAGAAACAGTCCCTATGAGTATACCCTATGAGGGTTCGGGGTATAGTTGAGATACGACCGGGTTGATTCACTCACAAAACCAACCCGTCCCCTGGGACGAAAAGGCTAATAACTCACAGACCGGGCGTCCGATTGACGCACCGTCTGTTGCGTTGAGACCCCTATGATGAGGTGGTCCTTTGTGATACTTCTTCTTGGGACTTTCTGATACTTGTAGTATCGACCAGAAGCTCGTGGAGCGGACCCTCCCGAAGATGAGCTTGCGGAGTACGGAGACCGTGTAGCAGGTTGAGACCTAACGACTGCTTGACTGATCGACTCGGTGTGTTTCCGATAGCCCAGTGGGGAGCGCTTGGTTATAGTGGCAGCCCCACGGCGGAGGAGCGCTTGGTTGTAGTGGCAGACCCGCGGTACTCAACAGAAGGAGTACCTCTGGAGGCTATGATGGGGAGCGCATGGTTGGAGCGGCATACCCACGGCGGAGGAGCGCTTGGTTGTAGCGGCAGACCCACGGTACTCAACAGAAGTATTACTTCTTGAGCCTATGAGGGGGAGCGATTGGTTGTAGCGGCAGACCCATGGTGGAAAGCACTTGGTTGTAGTAGCAGGCCCATAGTACTCGACATGAGGAGTACCTCAGCAGTCTTAGGTTAGTGAGCAGTACCTCGGAGTCATGACAGGACCACTGTACAATCCATAGATAGGGCTGTTCAGCAGTTACGGTATCGATCATGAAAATCCTGGTTTGAGCTGATTCTATGACCCTTGTGTTTCCTCATGATTTAGATTGGTTACTTGATAACTTAGGTATATGTATGGGCATAATCCTGGGTAGTGGTTATCCGTTGATTTCATAACCCTTATGTTTCCTCATGATTGAGATGGGTTACATGATAAATTAGGTATATGTATGGGCATATACCTAAGTAGAGGCTATCTGTTGAGAACTTCATTGTAGTTATACTTGTTGGTTTTAGTGAGACCTTGAGGGTCTTGGGGTCCCTACTGAGTATCTTATACTCACCCCTACATGGGCTACACCCGCACTATGTTGTGTTGGTTGCAGACAACGGATAGCGCTGATCGTGGTTGAGGCTTGCGGAGCAGGATGGTACCTGGAGGTGGACCACTGGGCGGGACATACTTGGAGCGGTCGGCTGGAACCGAGGAGCAGTGGAGGCATTCTGTACCCACCCTTCAGGTGGTATTTTCAGTGGACAGCTCAAAGTTGCGGCTTTACTTTTCAGTTGTTGTTTCTCCCTTTCCAGTTTTACTTTACTTTACAGATGGGCTTGTATTTCTGGCCCCCTTTACTTTTCCTCACTTTACTGTTGTACCAGCTTTTACTTAGTGTTTACTTTTTCCGCTTTCTTACTCTGTGGTGCTTGTTTACTTTACAAAGGCAATGCCTTCCCTTTTTACTGGGATTTACGCCTTGGTGCTAGTCGCCAGACCCTGTCCTATGGGAGGCGGGCCTGGGGTAGTCATGGCACGGGTCCCGAGGATGGGTCGTGACATTGGTAGGGTAATTTACCTCATTAATTTTCAACTAATGTGAAGCATAAGCAATTACCTGATCATTCTGAATTAGGATGCAACCATGTCCTTTCAATGAAGCAGCACTATAGATAACAAAGTCCCCATTCCTGGAAGGCAGTGCCAAAACTCGAGCATTCACCAATCTTTTTTTCAACTCTAGAAAACAATCATCACATTTTTTTTCCGATAAACTTAACACCCTTCCGAGTTATCTTAGTCATTGGAATAGATAACCGTGAAAAATTTCTAACAATCCTTCGGTAATATCCTTCAAACAAAGAAAACTATGAATCTTGGTTACATTTGTGGGTCTTGGTCATTATTTCACAACCTTTGTTTTTGCAGGATCAACATTTATTCCATATTCAGAAACAATATGACCATGGAATGATATTTGTTGCAACCAAAACACACACGTGCTGAATTTCCCATAAAATTTATTTTCTTTTCAGGTTTGTAAAATAACAATTAAATGAATTTTATTATCCTCTTTACTTTTAGAAAACACCAAAATATCATCAATGAAAACAACCACAAACTTATCCAAGAACTCAGGGAAAATTATATTCATTAAGTCCATGAATACAACAGGTGAATTGGTTATCCCAAAATTCATTACTACAAATTCATAATGGCCATATCTTGTACGAAACGTGGTTTTCGGAACATATGCTTTCTTTAACTTCAACTGATGGTACTCCGATCTCAGTTCAATCTTTGAAAAATACTGAGCTCCCTGGAGCTGATCAAACAAATCATTGATATGAGGCAAAGGATATTTGCTCTTAATAGTGATGTTATTCAAGGCTCTATAATCAATTCAAAGTCTCATAGAACCAGCTTTCTTTTTAAAAAATAAAACAAAAGCACCCCTTGGTGATGTTCTAGATCGAATGAAACCTTTCTCTAATAAATCTTTCTATTCATACTTCAACTCTAAAAGATCAATTTGAGCCATTAGATAAGAGGGTTTTGAAATTGGATTAGCATCAGGAACTAAGTCAATAGTAAACTCAACATCCTGATCTGGTATTATTCCATGCAACTCATCAGGAAAAACATCAGGATACTCATTTACCACTGGCACATCATAAATCTTAACAGTTCCCTTATTTTCAACAATATGTGCAATGTAACATTCATTTCTATCTTTTACAATTTTCTCGGCCTCTTGATATGTTATCAACAGTAACAGTTCATTCTTTTAGACAAACTGAAAGTATTTATGAAAAAAACTTATTTAGCTCTACAGTCAATCTTAGCATGGTAAATAGAGAGCCAATCCATACCCATGATAACATCAAACTATAATAGAGGTATAAAAAATAAGGTTTTCAAGTAGCTTCATTCCACGGATAAGGATAGGAATATTCATATAAATTCTTTTTGCCTAAACATTTCCCCCCAGTTGTTTTTATGACAAGTTCAAGAGTCATTTCTTGAGATAGTATTGGCATTTTACTAGAAAAGTTTCCAGAGATGAAAGAATGTGTAGACCCCGAATCAAACAACACACTGGAATAATCTAAAAAAACAAACAAAGTACATGATACCACTTCATTTGATGGCCCAACATATTCTGAAGTAGTTGCAAAGGATTTCACCAACCCTTTCTGCTTGTATTCTAACTACTTCCCGTCACTCGGGCTCTTTGTCGGACACTCTTTTGAATAGTGACCCATCTCATTGCACTTAAAACATTTCACTAACTGTAAATCAAATTTTCTCTTACCACCATCCTGATATTTTTCAGTGCAATCGCAATCCTTATGTCTCATCTTACCACATCGGTAGCACTTTCCAGAATTCAGAAGACATTCCCCAGCATGCCTTTTACCACATTTATCACAAACTGGAAACATAGTTTTCTTACCATTAGACCTTTTTGAAGAATTCTTCCGTTTCTCCGGCCACCTCAGTCTCTTCTTCTGTTGGTTGTTATAGAACACTTGATCATCGGAAAACTCCATTTCCACCTTCTCAACACATCGAACAAGATTTTCATAACATTTTAACTCATGAGAAGCCAATGCCCTTCGATATTTTGGCTTTAATACTGAGTGAAAACAATTTATTTTACTATCAAGGTCTAAAATAAAATTTTGAGCATACCTTGCCAATCGAGTGAACCTTTATTCATAGGCAGCCATTGAGACTTTATCTTGCCAAAATTTCAAGAATTGTTTTTCCATCATAAGTTGAATTGCCATAGGAAAATACTTATCATGAAACATACCTTTGAATTCATACCAGTCGAAAGAATCAATCTCATAATTGTCCCTGATATTTTTAACCATCTACCACCACTGATCAGCTTCACCCTCTAAATGGTAAATAGAAAGACTAAACTTTTGATTGTCTAAACACCCCATTACATCGAAAATCTTCTCCGGTGCTTTATTCCACCCTTCAGCTAGCACAGGGTCAGATGATCCTCTGAATGATGGGGGATGTTGCCTCATGAAATATTCCACCACTGGAATGTTCCTCTACGCTTGATCTGGCTGATCTCGTGCATGGATACCACCACCATTTATCGCTTGTGTCAACTGTTCCATTACTACAACAAACAGTTCAGTTCCAATTCCGACTATCTCAGGATGCTAATTTGGAAGTTTATTTCCTTATGTATTCCTTCCTAGCACTACTTCCCTGTTTCCTATACAGGAAACCATTCTTAACAAACTTGTCTTAGATGAAGCAACATGGTAATCTTCAAATTCTCTATAATTTTGATTTGACTATAAGAAGAATATTTTTGGATAATCATTTAATGTAATTCTAACTCCTAATGTTATCTAAACCAACCTCTGATACCAACTATAAGGCCCCAGCCTCAAACATTACTTAATCCTGAGTTACTTCAAGAATACACATTGAGGTTCATTTCAGGTTTAGAGTTTTAGAGAAATAGATCATAAAACATGCATTACATTCCCCATTTAAACAAAGTGGTTACATAAAAGATAGTACTCATTTTTCCCATAAAAAAACATATTTAAAATAAAACATGGATTCTTTCTTGACATATCCTTGACACTATCATCACATCATGTACCTTTACCTTGACATGTGAAAAACATTTCAAAAACATGGGATGAGCATAAATAGATTAGTAAGGGATATAAAAGTACAAAATGAAAACATTAGTCCATGTATGAAATCATATGTTACTCATAAAACCTAAGCATTTTAACATAGCTCGTCAAATCATGAATAAATCATAGAAATCATAAGTCAAAAAGGTAACTTGAGTCATTCATAACATTCTTACATAGGGAGTATCCCTCTTGGTTACGTTTGGAATACCCATCACAGTATATTACCCAAATCTCTTTGGAGAAACCTTAACATTTAACTCCTTTGCGTTACCCAATGCATTGGAGAGCTATATTGAGCTCACCTGCCCTTAGTTTATCACGGAAACACCCATCTTCATAATAATGCCCATGAACCATAACATAATCGTATCACATAAAACATGCATAATGGAAACATAACATTTCCACTTTTCAATCACAAGATATCATTACAACACATTGATATAAAAACATTATGAAACCCATTTTCAATACCAAAATAAATGAAAAGTAAAACATGGTATTTATTTTTCATTTAAAAAAAATTATGGCATGTAGAGGAAGCCGAAACTCAAATAATGGTCACGGAGGCAGATAAGTCGTTGTCGCTGCATACGTATGACAAAAAAACATTCATTTTGTTATTTAGTAAAACGCTTAATATAAAAAAGATTCCTTTTGAATATAAATAAAAGTCAAAGGGGTTTAAACACCGTATAAAAGATATTTGTGTATAAACCAAAATGTGCCTCAATGAAAGGATATTGAGACGATGTCCCATACCTCGGGTCCAACTTGACTCGCTCGTTCATTAACGTCCTAAATAATAAACTTGAGTTAATTTCTTCTTTCTTAAGAATCTTTTTCAAGTTCATTATTCCTTTTATATCACTTATTAATATGTTATGAACACTATGTAATTATTTATGTTAATTATGGTAGTATTGTCGATCTTTGGTACATGTGTCAAAAATAAAATCATTATAATTACAAGTTTTTCATGTGGTAAAATATCCATTATATCCAGTATTATATTCATGATGTAGATACCTTATATATCATATATATCATTTATATTCATGCATTTGTAATATTACATAACAGTTAGTGGTAAGGAATGAAATACGCCGTTCATGGAGACGGTAAGTTGTACGCACGCATGAACACTACTTTCGTTTATATTTAGTATTTAATTGAATGAAATCACAATGAAAAAAAGATATATAATAATTCCAGTATAATATCATATATAATATCATTAACTCCTGCCTTTATACTTCCCACATATGGCATTAACTAATCAAATCACTTTGAGGGGGCGGTAGTCCGCACTTCCTAAAATGATGATATCGCGTTTACCCATAATGGAAACCATAAAGGTATGCCAAAAATGAGAAATACAGAAGCTTATGTAAAACATAAACATATTATATATCATATATAAATATGGTGACATCTTAATGGCCACCTTTGAAGGTGTTAGAAGAATATTGAACAATCATCGTTTCGTGATGTAGAAATTCGCCATCCACGGAAACAGTATGCACTTTAACCATAAGATGTTGGTGTGTGTAAGTGTAGATCGAATCCTTCTTATAACAACATCCAAGTATATGGGATATACTGGTTTTTTTACATAAAAAAGAATAAAAAGAGTTTAGGGGGTTGGAGAAGAAAAATAAAACAAAAGATCATTAGATAAGACTTTACCTTCGAATCGGGTAACACATCTTGGTTTGAACCAAAGGGTTTCGTGAAGAGCATTATGCCTAAGGTAAGGATTCTATGATAATGATAGGGATGTGTAGAGACAAAATGAGCAGAGATTGGTCGAGCCAATGGCTTGAGAGGTGTGGGTAAGGAGGTAGAGGTGGAGACCTTTTATAAGAGAATAGGAGAGGCACTCATGGAAAGGTATAAAATGTTACTTTATTTTCAAATGATTTTCGGATTTTAAATGTCCCAAATTGATGTATTTAGAGGATCAGGTGATAAAGGTTCTAAATGCACCCATAAGATAGGTTCATTCATGTTTATGTCTTAGATTTTACATTATATTTTCCTTTTATTTAAATCGTTAAATAATGAGGTAATCACTACATCATCATGGTCTCATATATAATTTAATTTATATAATGACCAAAAATTATAAAAAAATTACTACGAGGTAGGAAATATTTTTATATTTACAATGAATATTTATAGTCAAATATATCATTTCTGTAGAAAAAAATAAATTTTTTTTTACTCAGGTGATACATTCTTTGTTATATTTACTTTCATTAAAAATAAAAAGATAAAAAGTCCTTATCACACAAATGTTATTCCATGGGGTCCCCAAGTTTAGCACAAGGCATCCCATGGCCGGCCCTGACACAAAAAGTAGTATTAGGACATATGTTGGTGTCATTTTGTATTATTATAATATTATTTTATAATCCTTAACTACAGGATTACTAATTAATCAAGATAATTAACTATAATTACCGTCGTTACTATTCACAAAGTCCAAAAACAAAAGAGTATTAATTACATAATTTGGGCCTCTTTATTCCAAATATGGAATCAATTTTACCAAATTCCAAACACATAAATTGCAAGAATTAATTTAAAAATGATTCCCGTTGTCAAAACAAATAGCGGGTTTTTTTGAAACAATTTCTATCAAAAGTTTGACAATTTTTAATGTCCAATTTCAAAGTGAAATTAATCCCAATTACCACCATTGGATTAAATGGTAAAAATATATTCTATTTACACTTTAAAACCAATTAAAAACATAATCTATCCATATAATTAAATTATATGAAAAAGCAGTTTTGATGTAAAATGCAGTCTTTTTCACTATTCGTTAAAAATTGAACATTGTCAGAAAAATACAAAAAAATAATCCTATGTAAATTTAAATGTCCCAATAATAAATAATATGTTTATTTTGACAAATATAGCTTATAAAAGTTTCAAAAGTTTGATTTAAAAATGGTTTTCCATCAAATGGCAGTAAAACAATCTTTTAAAAATATTAGTGTAGTCCATGCTTAAGATTGGATTTATTCACATTTTAAGCTTCTAAAACACTATCTAATTCATAAATAGACATTCATAAAAATATATATTATTCATTAATTACATGGGATGTTACATCATCCAAGGAGAGTCTGCACTTATAGGCCTAGAGTTGTTGTGATACATGACAAAGGAGGTTCAGATCATCCATGAGTGGATGAGAAATACCCATAGTCATTAAAATTATAATGCAGTATAACAATGGATGACATTGGTATTTTAGGAGGGTGCCCATGTGTTCCTTTGGGTTTCACCTCAATGTGGATTATAGAGATTTGTCCATAGTGGTAAGATGTCACCAAAATTTTTTGGACCATTCCTGATACTTCCTGGAGTTGGTAGGTGGTGTACCACTTAGCTCTAAATCTACAAGTATACTTGGTACAGAACTTCATAAACATGGAATAGATAAAGAGTTATGTGAATGATTCCTTTGTTGTTATTAAATAGGTATATTTGGACATCGAATACGGAGCTACCTTTGCTGAGTACCTAGTAGAGATCTTGGATTTGTAGAAAAGGATCTTTCATGGGTGAGAGATTACCTTAGTGTGTATCTTTTGGAAACACAAGAATAATTAGGATAGAACATTAGAGCGAGAGACCTAGATGCATGATTTGTACACAAATATCTTTTTTTAGCCTTTTTTTTGGATTTCTAGTACATCAATCTCCAAGGTCGGAAGAATTCAGTGACTATTTTTTCTATTTATTGTTTCCTAATATTGTATGGATTATTTATGGAGATGGTTGTAGAGGCGATGTGAGATTATGCGGTCTGTTGTTCCCAAAAATTATTTTGGAAATATCTAAAATGTATTACATGAATGTGGGCCTAGTTTTCCTAATGAGAAGAATAACATTTAAATGGAGTATTGGATTGTAAATATGATGCCTTTTGAGTTCATTGAAGGGTTTTACTTGACGCATGGTATAACCATGGATCGTATTAGACGTTCGAGTCGGGTGCAGTCATGGTCAAACATTTAATTAAATTAATAAAATAAATTAATTTACATAATTATTTACCTTAACATGTGTTTTTGTCTATATATATGCTATTATGAAAAAATGGGGTTAGCCACATATCCATGGTGATTTTTAATAGTGTGTTGGAGGATATTACACTGGAAAACGATGACCAAATTGTGGATCATCGATTGGTGGATGATGGAACTGAAGGATATTCCCAACAATGATGACCTGAAATTTTTTTTTCCAATAATTTATACAAATTGATGTAGAATTATTTATTTGGGATTGATTTATAGAAATAAATTTTCATATACTTAGATTTCAATGACATATAGAACATGTGATTATCATTGAATGGATTTGATGGTTTAGAACTTGATGATTGATGTTGGAAAGGCTCACCCAGAAGTATTCCATGATTATCAACATGATGAATGGCTGAATTAAATACAAGAGGAGTGGACTAAAATTCATGAACCAGATTTGGAATTCTATAAAATCCCAAATTACAAGTTGTCTATTCCAGTTTTACATGTTGTGTGGGACACCCTTTTGCGGTGATAGGGTTTATGTAAAAAGATAAATATCACATGGAATGCGACATATGTTACATGGCGTGTGAAACTTTGTTGGAATATATAATGTACCCAATTAAGTACATGTAATTGGGGATGACCATCTATACATGGCCATGTATGAATGTACACAAACATAGATAGTCAAACATGTACACATCCAGCCAGACACAGACAAGACCAAAAGAACATGTGATTAGACATGCCATGTACTCATTCACAGACAGAGACATGGGTATGAGCCATGATACATGGTCATGAACTAGAATCCAAGGGACCCAACATATAATATTAGTAAATTCCATATAATTCATCAAACATGGCTATGAACCCTTTATCCCTTTTTCTAGGACATTTTTTTATGGTGTGTTCCCTAGATTTATTCTCTACAGGTTAGTATGGAATCTCATCATACACATAGGATGGTGATCCCTTCAGGGGAACTTTAGTCCTGTATTAAGGTGTTGGAGTCCTTCCATGATGCTTAGAGTGAGATTCTTTATCATCAACTTGACCTAGGTGGAGTTCTTGGTATCATCATGATCAATTATATGTTGTCATTGATCTTCTACTTCGTGGGTTATTCTAGATTGAGTAGTTGGTATACCCCATGACCTTAGTTGTGATCCTCATCCATTTATCATTCTCTTCAGACATCTAGTGTATACGTTTTATGGAGAAACCAGATGATAATGACATCTTAGATAGAATTAATTGGTTTTATTTGACTCATGGAGTGTGTTATCCTAGATGAGATCTATGTGGAACCTTTTGAGAGGGAATCCTAGTTTGGAATTATAGTTGTGAATTTACCGTGATAATTTGTATCATTGTTGATTATATCTATATATTTTTGTTATATGTGATCTAGAAATATACAAGTTATGAGATGACTATTGTTATTAATTTTATATGGTTAGTGATTTTAAGGTTTTCTATTGGGTATTTTTATACTCACCCTTGCTTGGGATATGCCCGCATGTGTCTTGTCTTATGTAGATTATCAATCATTTGATGAAGTCTGAGAGGGACCAAGACCATGTAGAGATTAGTGAGCTAGATAGACCGAGGTGTGATCCTGTGGATGTGTTTACATTAGTACCACTGTATACTTTGATGTTGTACTTGTTTTTAGTTTCATTATGGAGGGATTTACTAGGACCATTTTCTTTATAGAACTTGTTTTCATACTCTAATGGAGTGATTTATATGTATGCATTCATGGTCTGTCAGTTGATTTACATTTCAAAAAAATTTGGTCTTGGAGATTTTTTCATGTATATAGGTACATTAGCCTAAGGACTCTCATGCGAGTGATATGACAAATCATCACGTGTCACCGTTTCTTGTCCTAGTGGATATGGACTTGGGGTTTTCACGGTCTGGGCCCCATTGGTATGGGTCATGAAAAAGTGGTATTAGATAATACAGTTCTACCTTAGGCCCAGAGTCAATTATATTGGATTGGGGAAATTGTATTGAATGTTTCGAGATCTCAATTTAGGCTAAAGACTGTTGTTTTCTTGTGGTGGAAGATGCATCCATACACCAGGAATCTGAACACCTTCCTTGTAACACCCCAAGACTTTTATCTCATAAAATGATAATTTTATACCTTTATTTTTTTTAAATATCGTTCTAACCAAAAAAAACATATGAGATGAACACAAGTCTTTTATTAAAACAAGACACTAAAGTGTTTAAAATACACCAAGATCATAGGAAACCATTCTACCCAAAATATATATTGAAAACCCTATCAAAATTACAGGGAGACCACCAAAAAAAACAAAAACCCCATGTAGGAAAAATCGGTCCTTATGATCTGTCATTAAAAACATTAGTATGGCCAAATCCACCATAGTCATGATAAGAACCAATGGAATGATGAGAGCCATTTTATTCAATTTCCTTGAATTACGGACTCCGTAGGGCATGGTTTTATAAGGTATTAACTCAATTGTTGCCTTGGGAGACCATTGAATTCCAATGACAATATTTATAGTCGTTGTCCTTTTGGTGAATTAATTAAAAGCATTTAAGTATAATTTAGTTTTTAAAATATTTATGTTATGGATTGAAAATTAAAAAACACCCTCTAATTATGAACATTAAAAATGACATGGTATAATATTTTGAACTACACTTAAATGATTTTGAGATAAGATGAGGAATTCAAACTCCTTTCAAATATTTCAAATATGTAGTCAATGATTTCATTGATAATGATTTAATAATATTTCAATTAAACTATGTTTTTTGTATTTTAAATAAAAAATGTTTTGATACTAGTATAAAATTTTTCATGTTGATATTTTAAATGTCAATTTATAGACTTTTTATATTCCAACTATAGTTTTTATAAAAACATTTAGTAATACTCATAATAAAGAAAAAGTATAATTTTATTTTTCTTCTTTAATATATCAAAGTATAAATAGAAATTCACATTTTATGAAATATTTCCCTTTATAGTTAAAATGAATTTCTCAATTTCCTTGTGACTTTATAATTTTGAGAGTTGGTGTATATAAAAAATAATCCCACTATGGCTAGCACTTTAGTCGGGCCAAGGGAGGCAGCTCATGCTAGGCGGATGAGCCTTGCCCTCAACCTCATCTTAGGCTAACCCGAGCATGGGCATAGTTTCCCCGAAGGTCACACAGAAGCACAAAACTGCATGATTGTGCCACCATGGGCATTAGGCCATGATGAGGCAGGGGTAGGCTGATGCCTGTAGGGGGAGATAAGAGCCCATGTATAAGGCTCCCTAGTGTGTGTTGCGATTTACAATCATATGTTGGGAGTCTGAGGCTTATAAAGACGTCACAATCATCCTGCCGATTTGATGTGGGATGAGTATTTTTGGGCGAAATAGGATCTAGGCCATTGGATCGTGTCTCATTCGACCTGGGTCGTCGATCTCGATCCAGCGGATGATCCTCAGCAACCACGGAATACATTTTAGTTTTTGAAAACCGTCTAATCCAAGATGGATGTAATCTCGGCCATATGAGATTTTTAAAATGTCGAATCAAATCAGGGTCATCTGATATAGTCGCGGATCAAATCCAAGACATCCGTCACTTTTAAATTTTGTGGATTCACCCCAACCATTGGATTAAGTCCAGATAAAATCCCAGTCGTCCGTTTAATTTCTGATCTTACTCTCTCATGATGTCCTCTTCTTCTCTGCCTACTTTTAACTAGTAACCCATACAACTTACTTTACACCATTTTTCTTCTTTTACTGTGACCCCACATGCCCCCTCCATTCACGCGTCTTCCATAAAGATCATCCCTCGGTATTTTAAAATATCTAAGAGGCCTGAGATCCAATGTAAGTGTCCTTAAAATATTCTTTAAAATTCTAGTATAATATAGTTTATATAAGAAAACCTTTTCACCCCAAGAATCCTTTGGATTTCTCTACTACATCAAGCAACTTCTTCAAGAACTTCAGAGCTTCTCCTGAGCCCCTCCTCCTCCATGATCTAAGGTAAGGGAATTTTTATCACCTTGTCTTATTATTTGTGGGTATATTATAATACATGTACACTCATAAAAATATATATTTAACACAATGGTTCAGATAAAAAATTCTCTTAAAAAGACCCTAGGTTTTCCGTTTTTGAGTCCAGGAGTTTTTAAGAACATAAAAATGTATTTTAAACATGAAAAACATAATTAGGTACTTTATATATATATATTCAATTGTTTGTATAAACAGTTTATGAATATATAAATGGATTTATGATCATATGGTTTTGGTTGGAACCCCTCAAATAACCGACCCTAGGTCCTTCAGATATTGGGCTATAGAATATTTTCGAACAAGATGTAATTTTTTCTTTCCTCATGCAATATGTAAATATATATACCTTATATATATGAATATACATATGTACAAAATTACAATTTTACATAAATCCCCTCAGGTATGGGATTAATATTTTCTGAAAATTTGAGTTTCAATGTAAATGAATAACTACTAAATACAAGGAGTAACATTTAGTATAAAAATTTTATATACTATACATACCCGATTATGTATGTTTATATATATATATATAACCAAAAAAATTAAAACGACCCTCCTTGAGGTTCATTTTAAAGTCATTTATACATTAATTTTCAAAGATGAGTTAGGATTTTGTTATATTTTCACATATATATATATATTCATATATAGTATAAACTGCCTCATAAAATGGTATAGTATGTGTATATCTCCTTCTAGACTAGATATAATATCCTTCAACATTGAAATTCTATGTTTAGTGGATGTTTTTAATTAATAAGTGAAAACTAACTTTGGTGCAACACCCATTAGTGTACTCAATTATACATGTGAGATATTAATGTTTACAAAATCATATATGTACATACATAAGTATTTTCAATAATTATACCCTTTATATTTCAATCTATGGTTTTAAATTTAAGAACCCCAAATAATTTTAATTCATAGGGGTGGTAATGGGTTTTTGGTATTGGTTGTGGTTGAATTTCATACTTTCTATTTTGACGTTTTGGTGTATTGTACAAAATCATTTTCCCAATTAATGTTTGAGAATCTGCAAGCTTTAAACCCTACATGAAATTTTTGGTTTACCTTTTCATTAATTATACATCAGATTAAATTCCAATATATCATTGATTAATATGGTTTTATAATTTATCATTATATTTGCAAAAATTTGTTTTTATTTTAGTGCATTAGTTGTCCTCACGTGTGCCAAAATCATCATATTTTATATACCATTCGGTGACATAGTCATGTAGTTGATGGAATTGTTATTAAAATCTAAACGCATGATTCACGTTATATATATATTTGTGTAAATGTTAAAGGATGAAATTTATCCATTATGACTAATTGGATTAAGCAAAAAATATCTCATGGTGGTATGGGACACATTGAGAAATGTGAAATAAGGAAACAAGAAATATAATTAGTCATGGTGGTATGGGACACTTTTAGTAATGTGAAATAAGGAAAAGAATACATATGTGACACATTAAATGATAAGTAATAAATAATTTACAAAATCAAGGTGGTATGTGAACTTTCATTTAGAGGTATGTGGAATGCATTGGACGTAGGATGTGGTGGGTGGGTCCTGCTATAGCTCATCAATGTATCGGTAGGTCTCATAAGACAAACTATAGTCAGGGCACAATGCCTTGAAAAAATGATTATTTATGGTCCTGCGGTGAGGTCTAAACACTATGGTTATGATGTCCAGCATATGCAATTTCCTCATTACGGCTATGAAATTTAATTAACTAGAGGAATATTTGAATAGTAGAATATTATTGGTTAAGAGATTATGTTTATGAGAATCAGAAGAAGTAAATGTTATGAAATAGAATTTATGCAGTACTTATAGAGTCACTAGCCAGTTAATGTTACTCGGTAGTAAAGAATGAAATAGAGGTTTTGATTTATGTGCAACAATGATCATGTAATTATCTTATTTATTAAATTGTGTACCTGTACATTCACATGTCATTTTTATAAAAGTTAGAATGGCATTCACTTATAACTCTGAATGAGCATGTCTATAATAGAATCATGTTCCCTTGTAATTCTATTAGTTTTCTTTTAATTGTGCACTTATATTTCTTAGGAAATTGTTATGGTATGTTACAGGTGTTTCAACATTTTTATGAAAATGTTTTTGGAAGTTTTTAAACAATTTTTTCAGAAGTTATATTGGTTTATTTTTTAATTTTTGAAAACCCCTTCTTGGGTATTTTTATTCCCACCCTACATTTTTGTAATTAAATTTTCAGGTGATAGCTTTCAAGAGAAGAATCTTTTCAGGAGTAGCTAGGTTCACAAAACCAGAATCGAATTCTTTCCTCTATATGGGACATAATGTGTAATTTATTAGTTCATGTTTTTGGTCAAAATATGAACATCATGTTATAAAGGAACCAAATCCACAAATTCTGGGGTCAGGTCCTCACAGTTGGTATCAGAGGATTCAGTTTAGATAACTCTGGAAAACCAAAACTGAGACAATGAAAAATTTATTTAACCATGACTAAATATGAGTTTTTTCTTATTATTCAGGTTGAAATCAAATGTAATAGTCTTTTGTCTCTCCCCAAGGAGTCCCTAGAAACAAAAATTTCCTTATACATCAAATATAATTTTGTAAATATGCCCACATATGTATGACATGAAAACACCTCTATAATGTATCAAACTCTCCCCGAGTACTTCAACTCCACCGAGGAGCGGGTTTGGACTATATCATTATGATGCAATCCCAATTCCATCCTACGCATGATGGGGAAAGTACTACGATGGAATTTTTAGAAGCTTCGCCGTAGTGGAAGGCTCCATTCCCTTATATATTTGCAAGAAGTTTTCAGCAACGTGAGACCTTCATGCAGCATATATGTGCTAAGTCTTGTCCTATGTCCATTTGGTCACGTAATGGAATTTGACATTCTTGAATGTGAAGCCTCCCATTCTGTGTACAGAAAGAATGTACATACTGATATCTCTCAGTTATAAACCCCTCATGTCAGACTCCGAAGAAACCATATGTGCACCAACGAAATCGAACCAGACTGCTCAGGTTGCATTTGGTTCATGTAAATTGAGAGTTTTTAACTTGTTTTGGGAATTCGTGTTACCAGGGACTAGGGGAACCATTATCCTTTTTATGTATCAATGGTTATATGAGAATATTAATTGTTATCTCTTATTTCTACTATCATTGCATCATTTACTCTTTTGGGTGGACTTCACTATGTGAACCTTCATAATTAATATTTATATGGTAATACAAACCCACATTTTATCCCGACCCATATAGATACTGAAGGTTATTATGGTCAAAAACATTGAATAAGATTACATACCCTTCACAAACATTTGAAAAAAGTGCAAGAAACATTACGAAATATCAAACAGTCTGGACATTCTCTGCTCTTACCAGGGGAATGCATAATTATACTACCGCATATCCATGGTTCAACTGCCTGAGTACATGGGAGGGGGAAAATACCACGAAGGGATTTTCCTATGCATCACTCTATCCCAGAACATCATATCTAGAGTAAGATTTCAATTGGATTCTTTGGAGGGAAACTTCTGTGCAGCCTACATTTACCAACTCCTCAGTTTCAGCTTATATGACCACGTTTATAACATAGATGTTCTCAATCGGGAGATAGTCTGGTGAGTCCTTATAGACATTGTCCACTCGGGAATCTCTGAACATTCCACTCTCTGAGCCTGACTCTCAAAGCCCGAATGCATATGAATGAGTTCAACCCTTTCTTCCCAAGGTGTGTCTCGTCCCGGAAATCAGAGGAGTTGAACACCAATATGGGAACTCACATGGCCACACCGGAGGACCCTCCCCAATGGAGGATGTGGTAAATTTTGTGAGGGAGTATTTTTAATATGGTTTTGTAGAATGAATTGTGAGGAAGAAATTCTTTTTAGGGGGAATACTATAACACCCCAAGACTTGTATCTCATATAATGATAATATTATGCTTTTTTTTGTTTATATTTCTTTCTAACCAAACAAAACATATGAGATGAACATAAGGATTTTTATTTAAACAAGACACTGAAGTGTTTACAATTCACCAAGATCACAAGAAACCATTCTACCAAAAAATACCTATTAAAAACCCTATAAGATTTATTGGGAGACCACCCAAAACAAAAAACACCCATAAAAGGTAATATGGGTCCTTCGGATCCGTCATAACAAACATCAATATGGCCAAAGACAATGCAGTTGTGCTAAGAACCAATGGAATTTCGTGAGTCATTTTATTTAATTAACTTGAATTAAAGACACCCTAAGGCATGGTTTTATAAGGAATCAACTTGACCATTTCCTTGGGCGACCATTGAATTGTACCCACAATAATTATAGTCGGTGTCCTTTTGGTGAATTAATTAAATATATTTAATTATAATTTAGTTTTTCAAATATTTAAGTTATGGAATGAAAATTATATCACAACCTCTAATTATGAAATTAAAAATGACATGGTATAATATTTTGAACTACACTTAAATGATTTTGAAATAAGATGAGGAATTAAAATGCCTTGAAAATATTTCAAATATGTTGTAAATGTTTTCATTGATAAATCTTAAACAATGTTTTAATGAAACTATGTTTGATTTATTTTAAATAAACTATGTTTTGATACTAGTATAAAAGTTTTCATGTGGATATATTAAATTTCAATTTATAAACATGGTATATTACAACATTACTGTTTATAGTAATTCTAGTAATACTCATATTTATTACAAGGTATAATTTAATTTTTGTTCTTTAATCTATCAAAGTTTAAATAGAATGTCACATTTTATAATATAATTTCCATTATAGTTAAAATAAATGTATCAATTTCCTTGTGACATTTTAATTTAGAGAGTTTGTGTTTATAAAAAATAATCCCACTAAGGTCAACCCTTTAGTCAGGACAAGGGAGGTAGCTCATGCTAGACAGCTGAGCCTAGCCCTCAGCCTTAGCTTAGGCCAGCTTGAGCATGGTCATAGATTCCTCAAAAGGCACATAGGTGCACAAAAGGACATGGGCACGCCACCGTGGTAACTAGGACATGGCGAGTTAGGGGTATGACGAGGCCTGTGGGGGGGGGGGGGGTAGCCCATGTATAAGGATCCCTGGTGTGTGCTGTGAATTTTGATCATTTTTCGAGAGTCATAGGCTTATAAAGAGTCCTCGAACGTCACTCTGATTCGATGTAGGATGAGGATTTTCGTGATAAATGAGATATGGGTCATTGGATCGCGGCGTGTATGATCTTGGACATCGATCTCGATCCAGCGCTCGAACCTCAGCAACCGCGGGATACATCTGCATTTTCGTACACCGTCCGATCTGACGCAGATCTAATCTCGACCATTTGAGATTTTTAAAATGCCGCGTTGAACCAGGGACATCTGATCAAGCCATAGATCTAATAAAAATCTTCCATCACTTTTAAATCCCATAGATGTACCCCGACCATTGGATCATGTCCAGATGAAATGACAGCCGTCCGTTCAATTTCCAATCTTCCACTCTTATCTTGTCCTCTTCTTCTATGCCTTCATTGAACCAGTAAATCCTACACCCTACATTTCTCCATTTTTATTCCCTGACCGTGACCCTGTTGGCCCCCTCATTTAATGTGTCTTCCATAAAGAACATCCCCCAGTGTTTTAAAATATCAGAGAGGCCTTGGATCCAATGCAGGTGTCCTTAAAATATTCTGTTAATGTCTAGCATAATATATTATTTATAATCAACCCTTTACACCCCCAATAATCCCTAGACTTTCTCTTCTACCTCCATCACCTTCTTCAAGAACCTCTGAACTTCTCAGAGCCCATCCTCCTCCATGAACTGTGGTAAGGTAATTTATTATCACCTTGTCCTGTTGTTTTGGGGTATATGAAAATACATGTATATTCATAAAAATATATATTTAACCCTAGAATTCAGTTAAAACTTTATCTTACATTGACCCTACGTTTTCTATTGTTGAGTCTACGAGTTTTTAAGAACATAAAATTATATCTTACACATGAAATATTAATTAGGTAATATATATATATATATCTATGTGTGTGTGTGTGATTGTTTTTATAAATGGTTTATGAATATATAAATTTATTCCTTATCATATGTTTTTGGTAGCAAACCCTCAAATACCTGACCCTAGGTTATTCGTATTTTGGGTTATGCAATCTTTTCAAACATGAAGTAATATTTTCCTTCCTCATGAAATATATAAATATATATATCGTATATATCCGAATATACATATGTACAACGTTAATATTTTAAATAAATCCCCTTATGTATGGGTTTATGATTTTCTAAAACATTGAGTTTCAATGTTAATGAAGAACTACAAAATGAAAGAATTTATATTTAGTAAAAACATTTATATACTTTACATACATAATTATGTATGTTTATAAGTATATATATATATTTATATAACCAAATGTTTTTAAAAGATCCTCCTCGAGGTTCAGTTTCAATTCCTCTATACTTTATGTTTCAAAGATGTGGTAGGATTTTGTTATATTTTCACATATATATATTCATATACAGTATACACAGTCTCATACAATGTTATAGTCTGTGTATCTCTCATTTTGGACAAGATATAAGATCCTTCAACATTGAAATTTTATGTTTTGGGGATTTTTTTAATTAATAAGTAGGTGAAAACTAACTTTGGTTAAAGACCCATTACTGTACTCGATTATACATGTGAGATATTCAGGTTTACAAAAGCATATATGTATATATATAAATATTTTAAATAATTAAACCCTTTCAATTTCACTCTATGGATTTAAATTAAAAAACCCCTGATAATTTTAACTCATATGGGTGTTAATGGGTTTTTGGTATTGGTTGTGTTGTAGTTTCTTGCATTCTAATTTAGAAATCATGTTGTGTTATACATAAGCATTTTCACAATAAATGTTTGAGTATCGGAAAAATTTTAACCCTAAATGAAAATTTTGGTTTACCTTTTAAATATATTATGCATCAGATGAAATTCTGATATATCAATGATTAATATGGTTTTATAATTTATCATTATATGTGAAAAAATTTGTATTTATTTTTGTGAATTAGTTGTCATCACATGTCCCAAAATATACTTATCATATTTACCATTCAGTGACATAGTCATGTAGTTGATTTACTTGTTATAGAAATCAAAATGAATGATTCACTTTATATATATATATATGTTAATGTTAAAGGATGAAAATTTACCATTATGAACAATTGGATTAAGAAATAATTTGCTCAAGGTGGTATGGAACACTTTGAGTAATGTGAAATAAGGAAATAAAAAATATAATTTCTTAAGGTGGTATGGGACACTTTGAGTAATGTGAAATGAGGAAAACTGAAAATATCTGACACATTAAATGATAAGAAATAAGTAATTTACTAAATCAGAGTGGTATGTGCACTTTGATTTAGAGAGATGAAGAATGCATTGAACATAGTATGTGGAAGGTGTGGACCACTATAGACCCTTGATTCATTGGTAGGTCTCATGAGACAAACTATGGTCATGGAACAAAGCCTTGAAAAAAATATTATTTATGGTCTTGGAATAAGGCATAAACAGTATGGTTATGATGTCTAGCATATGCACTTTCCTCATTATGGATATGAAATGTATTTAACCAGAGGGATATTTGACTAGTAGAATATTCATGGTTAAAGAGATTAGGTTTATGAGAATTATAAGAAGTAAATATTATTGAATATTATTTAGGTAGTACTCAGAGATCCTTTAGCCAATGCATGTTTCTAAGTAGTAAATAATGGAATTGAAGTTTTTATTTAAGAGAAACTCTGATCGTGTAATACTTTTTGTTATTAAATTGTGTACCTGCATATTCACATGTCACATTTATAAAAGATTTAATGTCTTTAACTTATAATTCTGAATGAGCATTCCTATAATTGAATCATGTACCCTTGTAATTCTATTAGTATGCTTTTAACTGTGCACGTATATTTCTTAGAAAATTGTTGTGGTATGTTATAGGTTTTATAATATTTTTTAGACATTTTTTTATGGAATTCTTTAAACAATGTTTTCAAAAATTATATTGGTTTACTATGTTAGGTTTTAAAACCCCTTGTTGGGAATTCGTATGCCCACCCAATGTTTTTGTAATAAAATTTTCAGGTGACAACTTTCAACATAAGAATCTTGTCAGGAGTAGCTAGTTTCCTAAAACCTAAACCATGTTCGATCCTCTGTATGGGACATGATGTGTATTTTATTAGTGCATGTTTTTTTAAAAATAGAACATCATGTTATGAAGGCACCAACTCCAGGAATTATGGGGTCGGGTCCTCACATTCCTTTTGACTCAATACATATAGAAATTGGTTTCATGGAAATACATTGGTACATGAATCATATAGGAAATGGTTTTGGTTTTCATGTCCTTCTTACGTCATCTCTCTAGACATACATGTTGACTATGGTACATCTTGTATATTTTTAAGATGCATTTGTGATGTATTCCAACAAGGATTGAGCATCTGGATCATGAGGATGATCCACTTAGATATAAAGATTTTATATAAGGACTTGTTCAAGCGTGTTAACTCTAAGAGCATCACCATATATTCCCCCACCTGTTGAGTAGAATATGGTACCGGAAGTACTGGTGGATGGGGTGCACAAGCTGTGTTCACTTCATGAGTTTTGTTGACAACAAAACCTTAGGATATAAGCCCATCCAAACCCAAATGTGGATATGTACTAGCTAGAGGTTGTGATACCAATTTTATATCTCGTCAGGACACTGATAGATCAATTTTTTGTTCTAGTAGTGAGCCTTATTCATGGATTTTTAGTATGATGGTGGGGTTTAGTGACACATCCATACAACATGGTGACTTTTTCATGGTCTTATTTTAACTTCCATTTCAGATAATATTTCTCTCTAGATATGTTTATATTTATTCAAATCTACATGATTTTATTGATTCAATGAGAAAATATGTCTATTGATGGGTATTCCTCGAGGATCCCCAATCTCTATAGGTACTTGATGGGTATGGTTTGTGATTAGTCTGGTATTAGACATTCGAGAGAGGAATACACAAAGAAATATGTGTAGTTTGATACCACTATGAATTGCTACCTATGATGGGGCTCTATATCATGCATTTGTTTTCAATATTTTCCTATTTGAGATGATACAAAAAATTATTTCTGGAAGTGGGCACACAAGTGTAGTGACTTCGACACCCTGGAGGCGACGTCAGACTGATGGACTTGGATGAGAAATCTATTTTAGTAGGTCATCTCAAGATGGGGGTATGTATTTCATAGATTATAGGATGGATCTAGTCATCCTAGGGAGGGGTGGAGCTACTCTTGGGACGATATGGGACATCTTGTGATGGATTTCATGACCCATCGTATGGTTGATAGAGAGACTATGGATGGGACGCCTAGGTAGAAGAATCGATAGGAGAATATGAGTCTGCAGTGAAGAATACATGGAATAAGAGCTGGGGGAGTAGTTGGAGGTGGTATACATTATGAATGTTTTTCAACATCACCCTTACGTGCTCTACACCAGGCATAAGGGGATAGGGGATTGGGGTGAGGATAACTGCATGCTGTCAAGGATTATGACCCAAAGTATCTAGGGATTATAATACGTATGGTCTATGTCATTCAAACATTTTATCTAGTACTAACATACATAGGTGTGATTCATTAATTTATTCCCACTTATCTTGTATCAGACTTAATGTATCTATTTGAGTCATTGGCTGGACCCTTCTTATTGGATGCTTCTACATATAGTGACTCAATGATCAAACACTTTGGCCAACAATGTGACCTGACACATGGAGGTGAGATTTTATGTTTGAATCTATTTTTTTAGTTATGGGGCCTTATAATGTCATCTTAGGTATGATTTGTTTATTTATAGTTCATGTTCGACAGACTATTTGTGGTGGAGGATGCTGTGTTTTCATATTGATGAGACGTAGTTTTCCTTTATGGGTGAAAAGGAAACCCAATTAGTATTGGATGGATTCATGCATAAGAGGGTTCAGCCAATGACTCATAAATTATATAGCATGACCCTTTTTTGCAATGGATCCTATGAGTTTTCTATTCCCTATAGTTGTGGTAGAGTACGAGGACATATTTCCTGAGGATGTTCTAGGTTTACCTCCCCACTGATAGACTGACTTCTGCATTGACCTACACCCAGGTACAACCATGATATTTATACCAATATATCAGATAGATCCTATAAATCTTTTAAAGTTGGGGGTGCAGTTGGAGTACTTGGAGAAGAAGGGATTTTTTATAACCATACTTTTACCCTAGGCACCCCCAATGATGTTTCCCAAGAAGAAAGATTGGGGCTTGAGGTTTTGTGTAGTCAATAACTGCCTAAACTAGATAATCGTAAAGAAAAAGATTTACCAATAAGGACTTATGACCTCTTTGATCATTTGGTATGGTAAAAATGGTCCTCAAAGATTGACCTCAGTCCAGGATATCAAAAGATGTGATTTTGAGATGATGATATATCAAAGACAGAAATGAGAGGTCTCTATGGTCATGATGAGTACATGGGGATTCCCTTTGGAATGAAGAATGCCCCAGTATTTTTCATGAGGCTCATTAATTGGATCATTAATCCTTTATTAGACTAGTTTATGGTAGTCTTCATCAATGATATCCTAGTGTACACAACATCTTATGTGGAGAAAAGAAGACACTTATGATGTTTTTAGACATTCTCAGAGAGCACCATCTTTACAAGAATCTCTCAAAGCTCAAGTTCTAGATTCAGATGTTCCACATTATAGAACATGATATATAAATAGATAGTTTGGATATGGACATAGTGAAAGTCAAGACAGTGTTATCATGGGAGCCAATCAAGAGCATGGAAGAGGTATATGGATTCTTAGATGGGATGGATACTATCAATGATCCAGACCTTATTTCTATAGGATATCAGCTTCCCTGAAATCTTTGACCTGAAAGGGGAATCCATTAATGTGGAGATAGGGGTGCCAATATGATTTTCGGGAGTTGAGATGATGTTTTATGATCACTCCCATCTTGATATTTCCATAGGAGGGTTTTGAGTATGTAGTGTTCTGTGATGCATTATGAAATGGTCTTGGTTGTGTTCTGATGTAGAGGAAGGTAGTGATTACCTATGATAAACATCTATAGAGACCAAATTATAGGAAATATATAACCCATGACTTTGATTGATTAGACGTATTATTTTTACTTCAGATGTGGCAACACTAGATAATGGGTGAGTAGTTTATCAACTATTATAAACATAAATGTCCCAATTATAAATTCTATTATAAGGATATTAACTTATGATAGAGGTTATGTATAGAGTTCTTCCTAGATTATGACTTTGATATTTTCTATACCCCCACGAAGGGGAACACGGTAGCAGATGATCTTTGCATGAGATCTTGTTCACAATTTCTATGTGGGGAATCAGATAGTTGGAATCAGTGTAGTTATCTTTTATGCATGGGAATGAAGTAACATACCTCCAATCTTTTTTTTACCCCTACACATTTTTAGTGATTCCAGGTGGCACAACTTGGGGATACTGAATATGAGATCGTATATACACAGATATCCACTAGATATGATCATGATGGATCTTATAAAGGTGAGGAGCATGTAATTATTTTCACAAGATACATGATGGTACCAGTGATGTTGAAAGATGAGTTTATAAGAAATTTGCATACATCTACTTTGTAGGTACATACATGTGTGTTAATGATGTATCAAGACCTTTGATATCAGTTTATGTGGCGAGGGATAAAGAAGGGTGTTGTGAATTTTGTCTCCTGATGAATTACTTGTCAACAATTAAAGGCAGAGAACCAGGTTGCAACATGTTTGGATCAACCCCTAGAGGTGACATAGTGTAAGTGGGATGTAATATCTATGTACATCACGAAATTATTACCACATACATCCAAGGGACATGATTAGATATGAATTATCATATATGGACTAAAAAAGTCATCCCACTTCCTAACTATTCTGGAACAGAGTTCGGTAAAGGGAGTGGGTTGCCTCCACACATGGAAGATAGTATGAATATAGAGAGTTCCATAAAATAAAATTTCTATCCCTGATGATCAATTCACATACTGGTTATCAAAGTGGTTTAAGGAGGCTTTTGAGGCTCAGCTACGTTTGAGAATGGGTTTTCATCCCCAGACTCACTGCCAGAAGGAGCAGACTATTTAATTCATGGAGGATATATTGTGGGCTTGCATGTTTGACATTATCCATAGTTTTCAGAATCTACTACCATTAATTGAGTTTACGTACAAAAGAATCTACCATTACACCATTGGTATAACATCATTATAGGCCTTGTACATGAAACCCTACAGGTCACCACTATGCTGGTCCAACCCAGGAGAATCAACACTTATGGGCCCAGAGCTGGTACAATCCATTAAAGGTAAGGTTGAGATCATATATTAGAGTATTATGACCACAAATATATACCAAAATTACCATACATTCTTAAAATATAGGAATTTGGAGTTTGAGGTTGGAGACCATGTGTTCATATAGGTTTCACCACATTGTGGATCTTGGAGATTTGGACAGGATGAAAAAATATCTATAAGAATCATTAGCACTTTCTAGATAATACTTACAGTCTGCGAGGTGGAGTACTACATATCTCTACCATCACAGTTATACTAGCTACATGACGTCTTCCCCATCTCACATATGAGGAAGTATGTGCATGATTGATTGCGTGTTATTGGCTGGGGAGAGTTGGACCTCGGGTATGGATCTACCTTTGACATGTACCTAGTAGAGCCGAAGGATCAGAAAGATAGGATCAATCATGGGTGATCAATTCTTTTATTGCATGTCTAGTGGTTGTATATGAGACTTCCAGAGAGCAAATAGTAATGGTATATCCTTTGATCAAATAGGAACATTAAATTGGGCACAGTTGTGGGAGAATGGTTGAGTAAATTAATTGAATAAATTTTTTTATTTAATTATTTTTCCAAAACTAATTTTTACTATATATTCAATATTATAAATAATTACTAGGGTTATCCACATAACCCTAGGGATTTTTAAGAGGGTTTGGTAGGATTTTCCCTTGGAAAATGACGACTTTATCTTGAATCATTGAGTAGTGAACAATAGAACTTGAGGGTATCACCAACGATGACAACATAAAATCATTATTCACCAGAGATTGATCCAAATATAGGTTCTATATTATTTTATATTTTTTTCTTCTTGATTTTTTATTTCTACGATGAACAATAATCAATTAAAAAATAGATTGATTCAAAGATTTATCATATTTCAGGTATAATTTTATCTGTGGGGAATATTGGGAGAATTGTTTATTAGTTTTGGTTCTTCATTTTTTGTTCTAATGGAAAAGGATTAAGGAAAATAGAACCCGAATGTGTTTTGTTACTATTTTTTATTTCTTGGATATCTCTCACCAATCTACATAAGTTCATCATTGATGTTTGATTTCCGCAACGGTTCAACAAATTACCGGATACAGAATCGTTGCATAAATGTTTACTGGTGCTATGTAATGGGTCTCCCTCTAGCCAGTTAAAGGGGTATTTTCTTTTCTTTAATAAAAAACGAGGATTCGGCCCTAACCTTTTAAAAAAATAGATGTCCAGAGTATTATATGATGATGCATGAACCAGATTAGGGATTATTTAAAACCCCACATTACACTGTGTATATTTCGGCATTACATGTCATGTGGGACCCTTAGTTAGGACATAGGTTTTCCACAAGAAGATATGAATCACATGGAATGAGACATATTTCACATGGTTTGTGACCCTTTCTTGGTGATCAATGTTTAATTAGGACCGTAGAAAAGAATGGTATTGACCATCCATACATGGAAACAACCATCTATACGCGAACATAGTTGGCTTTAAAAAACCATAGACCTCTAAACACAGACACGACCAGGAGTACACAGGCTTGGATGCGTTGTGCACTTGGGAATAGTCATGGATATGGTTATGGGACATCGTACATGGGTAGGACCTTATGTCAAAGGGACACACTGTTTAATGCAAATACATGACTTTTAATTCTTCAAAAATGGCTTAAAACCCTTATCCTCTTCATATTGGACAAGTTACATTAGGGTGTGTTCCCTTGATCCGTCCCCTGGTGGTTAGTATGGAATTGTGTCTTAGACATATAGTTGTTGGAATCATTCCATGAGGCCTTGAGTGAGATCCATTATCCTCATTTTTATCTAGGTGGATTTCTTTGTATCTTCATGACTAACACTACACTGGCATCAATCTTCTACTTTGTGGGTTATTAAAAATTTAGTTGCTGGTATACCCCATGGAATTGGGTGTGATACTCATCTATGTACCATTATCTTTACATTTTCATCATATACATCTTATGGAAAGACCCAATGAGAAGGACATCTCAAACAAACATCATTAGTTCTATGTGACTCTTGGACTGTGTTCTCCCAAATGAGAGAAATGTAGACTCTTTAATTAGAAATCCTAGGATGGAATTACGACTATTAATTTACCTTGAGACTATGTATATTGGTTGAGTATATCTTGAAATTATTATAATATGTAATTTGTACATATACCTATGATGATATGATTATTAATTTTTATGTTATATGCTTATAGATTTTGAGGTGTCCTATTGGGTATTGTTACACATACCCCTACATGGGCTTTGCCCTCACATATCAGGTCTTACATAGATTATCTGACTTTTGATGGATCCCCAAAGGGACCATGAATAGGGGGGTTTTAGTAATATGGATATACTGAGGTGTGTTCTTTGGTTTCATTTAAAACATTCCCCATCCATAGTTTCAGGATGGAATGTTATTTAGTCTCTTTGTGATGGACTTTTATTTGGCCTTTTTGATTTCCAGGACTTGTTGTCATACTCTGATGGTAGTATTTAGATGTATGAATGAATGATCTATCAGTTTTCTGCAATTTTATAATTGTTTGGCCTTAGAGATTTCTACATTTTCACAGTTACATTAGACTAAGAACTCCCATGTGAGTGACATGCCTATTCGAAGCTAGCCGCCATCCTCTGGCCTATTGGAGGTGAGATCAGGGTGGTCATGATTCAGGCCCCATTGTGAGGGATTTTGATAATTTAATTTGGTAAAATGTCTTCCATATTTTTAATATTCATAATTTTTTTATTAAACAAATTCAACATAATTTTTAACTGTAATGAATAGTGAAAACAGTAAAAATTAATTACTATGGTTAATGTTAAAATAGATTTACAAGGGGTTAAACTAAAAAGATAATGGTTAAGATTAACTAAAACCACATCTAAAATATATTTTATCGACATATTTCAACATTATAATGATTAATTACTAGTAATGGACCATTTTATATCCTTTTGGAATTTAAAAAACATGGATACAACTTTTTCTTTTCAAAAATTACAATTTTTCCACTCACATAGCTTATAAATGGCCACCCCCTCTCATATCCTATTCAAACCAGAAAATAAATTTTAATTATAAAATAGCTACACAAATATCTTCCAAACATTACTTCCCACAAACTAGATCCATTTGTTTTATAATAAATATATCCTTTGAAGACTTTTTGTGTGTACCTAAGGAGGTTGTCCAATGAAGAGGTATCATACTTAACCAAGAATTCTTATATTAGTTCTTCTTCCACATTTTTATAATATTATTAAATTATTCATATATTTAAAATAGAATTTAACATATATATAGTTATTATTATTGTAATTTTATAATCTAAATCCGTTAATTATTACATAAAATTGGATAAAAAATCAACATTCATTTTTTTGGTAGACTACCTCCTCACAAATCAATGTCATTCATTTTCCATCATCACCTCTCACAAATTTTTATAATGATTTATTTATAGTATATATATATATATATATATGATATTTTTAACATATTTACACTTATTTGTTCCTAATATGTCATATACCTTATTACTTTGAATTTCTTTGGGAATATGTTAATTTCGCTCCTTTGTACATAGGATTACCCCCACATTCACATATGCTATTCATTAAAGGTAATAAGGATAATTTTAATGAATATAAATGATATATATGAAAAAATTATTATATTCCTGACACATTTATTCTTTATAAAACATAATGTATCATTTTATTTTGACCCTTTCCACTCACGGAAAAATGATAACGATAATTGTGAGAATGTGTGCACTACTGCCCCCACTTAGCGATGTGTTTCTTTTTTTCATCACCACATCACAACAATGATATATATACAAATATTTAAAAAAATAATATTTTATTTATGATTTGATTATAATTATTTTAATACAAAATTATACTTAACTTTTTTCTATAAAAATCGTTACAAAAATGGAAACGTTACTCATGAGTATGTACGGCCTACTGTCTCTATGATTATAATGTAGATCATTTTTCATAATAATAATTAATTGTTGATTTTAAAAGTATAATTAATAAATAAATAGGATAACTATATCATTAATTTTAATCTATATATTTTAAAATAATTATCTCTTAATCCAAGGTTAACACACAGTAACAATTTTAAAATAATGAACTGAACATCCTCAAAACACCCAACATGGACATTATTGAGTAGGCATTTACATATACCATTAAAAATAAATAAAATAAATAATTTATTTATATGGTTTTAAAACTATAAAATTATATTAAAATCATCAAATAATTAATATAATTTTATTATATATATGTTAAAGGACATACACAGAATGTATATACTCGAGGTAAGGGAATTCATCGCGATATCCTTTTGTTGAGGAATATTTTGATGTTATACACCTATATTATTTAATGAGTTGTATATATAGCCCCATTTTAATTTTTGTATCTTTTTTTTTATTCTCAGGATATTTAATGTTTTATTTAATTCTATTTATTCACGGGGCTTACAATTCATGTGTTTCTAAAGTGGTAAGAGACTTTCCTTAAAAAAATAACATTTTTAATGTTTTCTTTAAAACTTTCTTCATCATCGATGTCCATATTTTTAAAATTATTTTATCAATGTACTTATATAGATATGAGAGATTTATTGAGGAAATTTTTGTCTTTCTTTTTAAAAAAATCCAAAAAAGGAATCTTTGTATGAAATTCTTGACTTTCATTTCATACAACAAAAGGAATTTTCTATTTTAACATATATAGTGACATTGAAATTTCTTGCCAACATAAATGTTATTTTTTGTTTGGATTAATTTAAAAGATTTCAATTTTTATTCAAATAAAAACCCCTTATTCGAGGTATTTTGGAATTAAAATGTTTTTTTAAAAAATAAAACGATATTTTGGTAATGAACATAGGTTTCTAAAAGGAAAGGTAATTTTGATATTTGAAATAGATTTATATACGAGTTTAAAAGAGTTTTTAAGACATTTTGTGATGAAAAAAATAAAAAAATAAAATGTTTTATTCATGATATGGAACATGAGAATTATATTAGAAATGGGTGTGCCCAATATATCTTATATGTTGGGTGCATCTAGATAGTGTTAGTTGATACTGATATAGATTATATGATGGGTATACCCAAATAACACTCTAATTAATTGGGTGATGTTCCCTGTCTTAATTGGAAATAAGGAGGGAGTTTCTAGAGGATTTCTACTATGGATTTAACTTGGATTTAGATATTTCGGACATGGGTTTAAAACATGCTATGAATGTTATGCTCTAAGTTGAGAAAAAGGGTTTTTATTTTGTAACGACCAGAATCCGAAGCCACTCAACTGGTGCCCCGTGCCCGGTTACCCAGATAACCTCGAGCATATTTCCCCAAATTCCAGAGGCTGCTGACTAGTAGCGAGGGCCTTGGTGAGTTATTGGAGAATCTATGCCCTCATTTGGTAAGCTTTACAAGGTAATGGAAATAACAGACAATAGTGGAAGCATTAAACAGCGTGTAATAACTGAAACTAAAAAATGGGCGAAGTGTATAATATAATGATGATGGAGCATGTTACATGTATCTAAGGAAGGAAACTAACACAACAACGTTCTGAATACAACTGGGAAACAAGGTAAAAAAAGAAAAGAGCAACTGCAGCAGCATCGCAAGCCTAAGTTCAGTCTTATGCACCCTAGCTCCAACCAGAAATCATGTACCTGAAGTAGAATGGAAACAATACCTATCTACAACTATAACCATATAACCTGTTTGGGCCAAGAAGCAGGACCCAAACATGGTGTGAGACTAATCCCAGTAGGCAATCAACACAAGATCTGTGCTCTATTGTCAGTGAGGAATATAGAAAAAGTAAAAGAAATAAATGCTGCAGAGAAACAAGAGTACTTTAATGTAAAAAATCCTTCCAATCTCCATTCACATTTATTTATTAATGTAATTCACTCATTAAATCATCAACCAAGGAATCTAGCATGTTGCTCTATACTCTCAGGGCATTGCAAGTAACACAACATGTATCTCAGCAGACTACCAAAATGACAACCAGTACAAAACCCAAGCTTGTCCTTTGTCTTGGTGGACTCGTCACAACCAGACAAACAATATTAATGGTGACTCTATGGGTGGCTCACACTGGAAGACCCCTCTAGTCAAGTAAACATACAATGGCACAGACACTCGGGGAAGCACTCACTGTGAATTCCCCTACTGTAATGAAATGATAGCAATAGACTCTCTGAGGAAGAACTTACATCTAATTCCCCCTATAGTCCTGATAAATACCAAAGGAGACTATAAGGAAGCACAAATTTCCATTCCCATTTGTCCAGCGAACAAAAATAATTTATAACAGACTCTCCAGGGAAGCCCTTAATCGTTAATTCCCTGATTAGTTTACCACACCGAGTTCCCACAGCCCTGAGTAGTGTAGTTGTGCATAATCGACTATTAGATGCACAAAGTAAGCTCAAAAACTACTTGGATAATAGCTAAAATGCATTAAAATCATATAAATAGTAGGAGATACATGAAATCAACTATATCAAGGCACACAAGCAATGCAACAAGGTCTGCCTCACATGTAACCTAATCCAAATGGCGATAAACATCCAAAACAGGGGAAAAACCCATGGGGTGATCCTCAAACATGATAATAAAAAATTACCAATCATCAAATAAACTCAAGCATACAAGAAACCTAAGGATGATAACAAAGCAGGATCAAAACCCTAACCCGAGATACCCGATACAGAGATATTCAACACTTTTTCACTATAATTCAAAGACATTAAACATAGGGAAACAAACCACCTACCATGATCCTAGGAAATCAATATACAAGAACATCAGCCCATGAATCAACCTATAAAAGTGAATATCTTCAAAAACGTCAAAAATGTTCAACCTCAGATAACTCTCACAAGAGAAGGAATCATGAAACATGTCTAAAGAAGAACAAAGATCTCACTACTTCGGTTCTATTGCAACTGACGGTGTTTGATTCGGATATCTGGTGACATATCAGTGGCTCAGAAAAGATTCGGCCTCCTTGGACGCACTAGAAATAATTAGGTGGAGAAGAAGATGAAAATAGGTTCAAGACGCGACCGTGATATGATTAATGAAATAAAAAAAAGTACATGATGTGTACTTCATTAGTACATGGGGTGGACTCACCCTTTCCGTACACGACATTAAGCCACCTCCACATCACCACTACATACAATGTGTGTGTCTCGGACACAGCCAGCACATGGCCTTGAGTATGAGAATAGTACATGGCGTGTACTCATTAATTACATAGAGTGTACTTAGAAAATTTCCAGATTCTTTCATTTTCCCTCTTTTTCTCAAAAATGTCAAGAAAAGGAAAAACATTGCTAAATAATGTCCGGGTTCTTAAAACCTCCCCCCCTTAAATAAATTTGTCCCTTAATTTCTCTATCAAGGTGGAGAAGAAGATACCTCAAACAACTCTGGCCACTGTGATCGCATACCGGCCTCCCTCTCCGAAGTCTCATCATGTACACGGATGTGCTGCCATCGCACCAATACCAGAGGAACAGACCAGCCATGGAGTATCTTTGCACTACGATCAACAATCCTGATAGGATTCTCCTTGAACGATGCATCATGATCTAGCTCACCTTCCTCGAGTTAAAAAACTTGAGACGAGTTTGAGAAATAGCATTGAAGCTGAGAAACATGGAAGAAGTCATGGATAGCCTGGTACTTCTGAGGTAATTGCAACCTATAATAAACCAGCTAAAATCTCTCTAGAACCTCAAATGGCCCGACATATCTCGATGAAAGCATACCCTATCTCTTAATCCTCTTGTGTCCCATCCTCGTGGTAACACGTAGGAAAACCAGATCCTCGGACATAAACTCCAGAGGTCATCTCCGCTGATCAGCATAAGATTTTTGAAGAGACTGTGCAATAACCATCCTTTTTTGAATCAACTCTAACTGTTCTGTGGTCTCCTGAAAAAGAGGAGGTCCCAGCATAGCTGCTTCTCCTGCCTCCAGCCAACACAAGTGTAATCGGCATGTCCTACTGTACAATGCCTTGTAAGGTTCCATCTGAATAGTTTCTTGAAAGATATTATTGTAGGAAAACTACACTAGAGTTATGTGTTTTTCCAAGATCCTACAAAATAGGGAACACATGCTCATATCATGTCCTCTAGCTCTTGAATCGTGCACTCTGACTGGCCATCTGTCTGGGGATGGTAGGATGTATTCAGTAGTACCTGTGTACCCAAATCCCTCTCCAGCCCTTACCAGAAATGCGATGTACATCGGGTGTCCCTACCTGAAACAATAGTTCTCCAAACCCAATGATAGCGTACAATCTCAATGATGTAAAACCATCCAAGCTCATCAAAACCGAAGGTCTCCTTAATCAGTAAGAAGTGAGAATCCTTCATGAGCCTGTCAATGACAACACATACTATTCCATACCCTCAAGGCAATCTCAATAACCCTATCACGAAATCCATCGCGACATCATTCCACTTCCACTCAGGAATGGACAGCTTCTGTAAAATCCCTACTAGTCAATGGTGCTCCGCCTTCACCTGCTGACAGGTGGAACATCTTATGACAAAACTAGCAACATCTGCCTTCATACATGGCCACCAACTCTTAGGTGTAGATCACGATACATCTTGGTGATGCCAGGATGAACTGCCCAAACCGAGGAATGAAATTCTCGCATATGATCCTCGCATATATCTAATGGCACCCATACGTGTCCAAGGAAAATCACGATTTAATCCTCTCATACGGTCTATCTAGAAGGAGAGTCTTCTCCTGAAACCCTCTCCCGCAAGACTAGGCCTTCAGAATCATTTAGCTGCCTCATTCGAACTTGATCGAGAAGCATCGAGGTAATAGCTACAGAAGATAGGAATGTCTTCCCCGGTCTGTCGTGCACCTCTAAATGCATCTCAGGTAACAGAGCCATAAGCTGCCACTCACTACTGGCCTCTTGAACTTCTTGTATATGTGTCCTTCTACTCAGTGCATCAGCCACTACATTTCCTTTTACAATTGTATAGACAACCTCGAAATCGAAAGACTGTAGGTTCCTCAACCCCCCTCCACTATCTTAGTTTCAAGTCAAGCTACGTGAAGATATACTTGATGCTCTTGTGGTCGGTATAAATAAGACAAAATTCTCTCCCAGAAGATAATGTCTCCAACAATGCAAAGCATGAACAATTTCAGCCAACTACAGGTCGTGTGTAGGATAGTTCCTCTCATGTGGCCTCAAATATCGAGATCCATATTCAACAACATGATCCTCCTACATAAGTAATGCTCCATTCTCGATTCCAGATGCATCACAAAAAACTGTATAACTCTTGTTTGGCTCTAGCAGGACTAGAATCGGTGCTGAAGTCAATCTCCACTTCACCTCCTAGAAGGCTAAATGGAAGGCTTCTGACCAAACAAACTTCAACCCATTCTTATTCAGGCCCATAAATGGCACTTATAGGCATGAGAAGTCCTGTATAAACCGCCTTTACTAACCATCCAGTCCAATGAAACTTTGTACCTCGAAGACGCTCTTTGGATGCTCTCGGGTGACGAATTCTCTCACCTTCTCTAGGTCTACTTATATTCCTATCTCTGAGATGAAATAACCCATGAATTGAATCTCATCCATCCAAAAGTGTCACTTCTAGAGCTTATCATATAACTGATTCTCCCTCAGTGTACTCAAAACGATCTCAAGAGGTGTTTCATGGTCTTGTCTAGTGTGAGAGTACACCAAGATGTCGTCCACGAAAACCCCCATGAAGGAATCCAAGTAAGGATGGAAAACTCTGTTCATCAGCACCATGAAAACTGTTGGCGCGTTCGTGAGACCGAACGACATTACGAAATACTCATGCAGACCATATCTACTCTGTAAGGCTGTAAGAGGTATATCAGATGGTCTGACATGAAACTGATGGTAGATGGATCTCAAGTCAATATTCGAGAACACACTGGCTCCCCGAAGCTGATAAAAGAGAACATCTATCCGTGGAAATGGATATCGGTTCTTGATCGTCAACTGGTTCAGCTTCCAATAATCCACAAAATTCCTAAGGGTTTTGTCTTCTTTCTTCGCAAACAGGACATGCGAACCCCAAGGATAGGTACTAGGTTGGATAAAACCACTTACCTCCAACTCCTACAACTACTTCTTGAGCTCCTGCAACTCAAGTGTAGCCATCCTATAATGAGGAATGGACACAGGTGTCACTCTTGGAACAAGATCAATAGATAAGTCTACCTCTTTCTCTAGTGGAAAACTTGAGAAGTCTTCTGGAAAGACATCTGGAAATCGATCAACCACTGGAGGAAAATTTACCTGAGAATTCTCGTGGTCATCCAAATATAAGCTAGCAATCTGGGTCGTAACACCGCCCGACCCATGATGCTCTAGTCCAGCTATGCTCACCTGGACATCCAATGCTCCCTTGTGAAGAAATGATTCACCCTCTGGTGATGTGAAACTCACCATGAGATTATAGAAATCTAAAACGGCCTGGAAAGGAACTAACGAGTCCATCCCAAGAATGAAATCATAGCCTGCCATCTCCAAAACATAGAGACTCCCTGAAAAATGACAGCCACCAACCTCGAGGGGGATGTCTAAGCACTGACGCATGCTAGTAGTTCTAATTCCCAAGGGAGTGTATGGCATCATCATATCCTCATAAGTATAAATAGTAACTCTAAGGCTTTCCATAGAGTGAATAGAAATAAATCTAGGTGAAGCTCTTGTATCAAAAAGTGAAGAGGATAAAACTGTGGCTACTAAAATCGTACCTCAAACTGTAGAAGGTCCAGGATCTTTCTCCTGATGAATTTTCTTTATAGTAAAAGTCTAGCCAGTACTGCGGCCCTGTTTAACAGCTTGAGATCCCTGTGCTAACCCACCTTGAGCCTGACCATTGCTTCCACAGCCTCTACCCTAGACTGAATAACATGAATAAATCCAGCCCCTAGTCTACTATGGAATTGGTAATCCTATTCTTTTCCGCGTAGTCGAAACTGATCCTCTTTCACTAGACGCTGGCTGAAGAACCTTGCAGAAGCACTGCAGATGAACCATCATGCAGTAAGAGCAACACTCTAGTGGGTCCCTCAGGCACTAGGGTTTTGTATGCCTACTTCATCCACACTGATAGCACACCACATGGTTTCTATAAGGAAGGTCTTATCTATGAGAAGGAATACCTTGCTTCCTCATGTCACCTCATGTAGTCTATCGGTGGCGCTTCCTGCTATCTGTCTGGGAAGAATCAAACCTAGATGTTATACCTCCCTGGTCCACATCTCTAGTCTCCATCAGGTTTCTCTCCATAATAAGCGCCTGGTTAACTATCAAAGTGATATAAGTCAACTGAAATACGTTCAATTGTTACCTGATGTCCGGTCTGAGGCCTTCCTCAAACATCCTCGCCAAAAACAGCTCGTCATTGCGCAAAATGGGTGTGAAACGTTGTAACTCTGTAATGTAGGAGGAATACTCCATAACTGTGAGAGTACCCTACTGCAGGTTCATGAAATCTCTGGCTCTGTTAGCCCTCAGTTCCACCAGGTAGAAGTTGTCATAGAATGTATGCTGAAACTCGTCCCAAGCCATAGCCTATTGGCGCCCTGTCTGCAAAACCACATTCCACCATCTCTTGGAGAAATCTCGCATCATATAAGTCGCGAGCATCACTATCATCTCCGAAGGTGTCTCCAGATGCTCAAAGATGGTCAGCATGACTTCTAGCCATTACTCCACAACCTATGGTCTTCTATCCCTTGTGAACGTGGGAGGGTGCTACTACTGAATAACCTACGTCAGCTCTTCCATAGATGGGGAAGGATGCTGAGCTCCCTAGAAGTCCATCATGAATCTCATGAAACCCTATTTGAACTGAGCGTCGGAACCAGTGTCTGGGATCACTGCAAGTGCCTTGTCTGGAATGATAGGCATACCTACTGGTAGTCCCTAATCATCTGTATCAGGAGTACGGTCACTACCTTTTTCTTGACGTGAAACTGGAGGACATCTTGGTGCCATAGCTCAGAAAGGTCAAAAGCGCAACTTTATTAGCGATGAACACAAATGAACCTTAAGAGAGAAAAATGTAATAGTAGATAAAAACATTAATTTTTTTTGGAAACATGACTACACGAACTATAGTACTACTATATGGCTTATTTTATAAAAGATTACCCTTGGTGTGTACCTCGTCCATACATGGATATGTGAACCACCTAACTACATGGCATGTTCTTAAACTACACAACATGTACTAAAAATTTTCCTCCCTGCTCATTCACTCTTAAACGGCTGGGAACACGGACTATCCCAGCAAGAAACTACACGGCGTGTGTGTCCACTACATGGAATGTCCTTAAGATCTCTCCCATGTCTGTTTTGTTAGTCACACATACTGGTACACCACTACTACACGGCGTGTCAAAGGAGACACAACATGTACTTCAAATGCCTTACCTGGACTGTGTTGTTAGTGACACGGCCTGACACACGGTCAGCACTAAATGGAATATTCCATACGGACACGGCATGTACACAGATGGATAACTCCAACATGTCCTGTTTGCTACACGTCCGGCTACATGGTCAACTATACATGGTGTGTTCCCAAGGGACATGACGTGCACTTGATGGAAAACCCCGACCCATGTTTTTAATGAAATGGTCGGATACCTATTCTAGACTACACGACATGCTAATCTTGTACATGACATGTTCCTATAGGAATATTTACAACCCTGTGTCTCTGCCCAACACAGTCAGGGACACGGCTAAAAACTACATGGCATGTATGAATAATGTACACGCCGTGTATTCTGGGTTTTACCAGATAGTAGCCTTAGAACTACACTGGAGCCAAGATAACACAGAAAACAAGTGTTAAGGTGCCAAATTCTGATTTTTGGGGGTCTATATTCCCCGCGAATCATGGAATGGAATCATAACAATAGATATAACAAGTAAAAAGTATACCAACTCACGATCCACCAAATTCCGATCCTTGATGGCCCATAACACCTCTAAGACCATAGATTGGCATCCATGATAAATAAGCTCCAATCAATCGATACCCTATCAACATAGTAGTTAATCTATTATAGCAGCTATCACAACATCAATCATCTTCTATAAAAAATTCTATCACAACATCATACAAATTATAATGAAATCTAGATGGCATGGAAAAATGCATGACATGTGATTTTCTAATAGGTTCCTATATGACGCATGAGATGGAATACCCTCATCTCATCATGTTGCAACAAAATATAACCACAACTATACATACAATAATATCACAAAACAAGTGCACCACCCAATGGTGAAATCAATTAAACTGTAACATTTTCAAAAACTCGAAAATTACAATATTCGATGTAATCTGGATTTTTCCCTGTACATGGGTTCTAGAATGCCCGAGCATAGCTATTTACCATTTAACTATTCCATCTTATTCATGTCTAATGTCGCTAAATAGTATGTCAATAGAAAAGGATGGAACTCCTCTAATACCACTTTGTAACGACCAGAATCCGTAGCCACTCAACTAGTACCCCATACCCGGTTCACCACATGATCTCAAGTGCATTTCCCCAAATTCCATAGGCTTCCAAATAGCAGTGAGGGCCTTGGTGGTTAATTGGGGAAACTATTCCCTCATTTGGTAAGGTATACTAGGTAAAGGAAATAACAGACAATAGCAGAAGCAGTAAACAATATACGATAACTGAAACTAAATAGAGGAAGCGGTGTATAATATAATAATTATACAGCGAGGGCCTTGGTGAGTAATTGGGGAAAGTATTCCCTCATTTGGTAAGGTATACCAGGTAAAGGAAATAACAGACAATAGCAGAACCAGTAAACAACATAAGATAACTGAAACTAAATAGCGGAAGCGGTGTATAATATAATAATTATGTAGCATGGTACATGTATCTAAGGAAGGAATCTAACTCAAAAATTTGACGAATACAACTGTGAAACAAGGTACTAAAATTAAACAGCAACTCCAGTAGCATCAAAATCCTAAGCTCGGTCCTATACACCCCAATTCCAAGTAGCAATCATGTACCTGATGTAGAAGGGAAAAAATCCCTATCCACACCTGCAACCATATAACCTGTTTCGGCCGAAAAGCAGGACCCAAACAGGGTGTTAGACTAATCCTAGTAGGCAGTCACCACACAATCTGTGCTCTACTGTCAGTGAGCAATATAGCAAAAGTAAAGGAAATAAATGCAGTAGAAAAAAAAGTACTCTAAAGTAAAAAATCCTAAAAATATCCATTCACATTTATTTTTTAATTTAATTCACTTATTAAATTATCAACCAAAGAATCTAGCAAGCATATCTATACTGTCAAGGCATAGCAAGTAACACAATAGGTATCTCAGTAGACTACCTAAACAACAAGCAGTAAAAACCCAAGCATGTTCTATGGCTTAGTGGACACCTCACAACCAACCAAAAAATATTCATGGTGACTCTCTGGGTGTCTCACACTTTTATACCCCTCTATTCAAGTAAACATACAAAGGCAGAAGCACTCTAGGAAGCTCTCGCCGTCAATTCCCCTATGATATTTCAATGATAGCTATAGACTCTCTAAGGAAGCACTAACGTCTAATTCCCCCTATAGTCTCTTTACGTAACTAAGGACCATCATGGGAAGCACAAAGTCCCATTCAACATAGGTCCTGTGAACAATACTAATTTATCATAGACTCTCTAGGGAATCTCTTAATCGTCAATTACCTCTTTAGTCTACCACAGCAGGTTCCCACAGCCCTGACTTGTGTAGCGGTGCATAATCGACCATTATCAGCCCAAAGTAGTCTCAAATAAATAATTGGCTAATATCTATAATGCATCAAAAGCATATAAAATGTATGAAATACATGCATTCAACTATATCAAGGCAAGCAAGCAATGCAACAAGGTCTGCCTCACAGGAAACCTAAGCCAAACGTTGATAAACAACCAAAACAGGGGAACACCCATGGGGTGAACCTAAAACATAATAACAAGAAATTATCAATCATCTAATAACCTAAATTATACAAGAAACCAATGTCAGATAACAAAACAGGATCAAAACCCAAACCTGATATACCCGATACATGGGTATTCAACACTTTTGCAGAAAAAACTCAAAGACATTCAAAGTAGGGAAACAAACCACCTACCTCGATCTATGGAGATCGATATACTTGAACCTCATCCTGTGAATCAGCCTATAATGCAGAAGATCTATAAAAGCACCTAAAACATTCAACCTCCAAAAACACTCACAAGATAAGGAAATAGGAAACGTGGCCGAAGAAGAACTATGAACTCACCACAGTGATTCTATTGCAACCGACGACGTTCGATTTGGATAACTAGTGACAGATCGATGGCTCGCAGAAGTTATGGCATCCCCAGATGCCCTGAACGTAATTAGGTGTAGAAGAAAATGAAAATATGTTTAAGACGCGACCTCAGTCAGATTAATGAAATAAAAAGAAAAGTTCATGGCGTGTACTTCATGACTACACGGTGTGTACTCGCCCTTTCCGTACACCGCATTAAGCGGCCTCCACATCACCAATACACACCGTGTATGTGGCCCAGACACAGCCAGAACACGGCCTCATACAGGAGAAAAGTACACGGCGTGTACTCATAAAGTGCATAACATGTTTTTAGAAAATTTCCATATTCTTCTATGTATCCTCTTTTTCTCCAAAACGACCAGAAAAGGAAAAACATACCTGAAAAGAAGGTTTGGGTTATTACAGATTTGCTTGTTATGCATTTTAATTAAATTATTTATTAAAAAAGTGTGTGTGTGTGTGTTTCATGTGATAATGAATTATTTATTTTTCTCAAACAACATTGAGAAAAAAGGTAAAATGTTTCATATATTTTCATGTTTATTCATTGGAATAATGGATTTTATTTATTTTTATTCACCTTTAGTGATATTTTTGTTCTCATACCATGATTTAAAATGTTTTAAATAGAGTTTATGTTTGGGTAAGAATAAGGAAAAGTAAAAGTTGAAAGTCATGAATATTTTTTATTAAAAGAAAAAATGTTTTATTTTTGAGGTTTTATGTTATAGGGGAAATTGACACTGATTATAATTTTCCACTCTGTATATATATGATTTTATTATGTATGAGTTGTAACTTATCTATCTAAAACTAAAAATAAAATATCTTTGGATTCAAGGAAGTAAATTTTAGTTTAAAGATGCTAGAATATTTAATGTTTATGACTGGGTCCTTATAGTTGGTATCATAGGATGGTTTTAATAAATTTAGAAGTTAATATGATATTATCATCATGTCCTTGAAATATTTTATAGTAGATTTAATTTTAAATGATATATAATTTTAATATTACCTTGTTTCTTCATCTAAACTATGATGAAGTCCGTAGGGAGGTGTTTCCCCACTAAGAGGGGGGGGGGTCAAATCAGTGTTGATTTTATAATTTTCCCTTTTCTATGGGAATTAATCCTTGTTGACCTCTTACTATCCATTCCACTCTTATAATTACTCAAATTTACTAAACAATATACAAATTATAAAATGAATATAATATTTTTCCACTATTCTGTATCAATGTGAGCCCACAACTTGATGTGATTTGTCAGACACACCAATCATATGTTATCCACTATAATCATAAGATGATATGTAGAACAATTTTTCAATAACATAGAGTCACACTATGATTTCTAGAGTCCCACTTAAACAAAAGTTTTACACTTTTCGAAACAAAACAATTATTAGAAACACATGAAGGATCACATCTAAATATTTCCTACTCCTAACAATATTAACAAATATTGTTCCAATGATCCATTATGATAATTAGAATATCATTTGATCACTTGTTTAATATTCTTGAAATGATATTCATTATTCCTTTCAATATCTATGTTTGGATCAAAATAAATTCCATCTCATTTATATATTACCTTCATGTGAATAAATCCCACACATATTATATATTTCTCTACATGGAAGCCAATTATGACTTCAGGATATCACTACTTAATTCATGTGACCATAAAAAATCCATGGTTTTTATCTTTCATGAATGAATTACACAAATTTACTTGATCAATATACCAGACTCCCTCTCTCTCATATTTATATTTTGAATGGACACAATTCACATCCCTCAAATACACTCTATTACGTTTTAATATTTCATTTCATGGATTCTTATCCATTATTCATGATGATTCATGTCTTCCATATAATCATTGGATTTTATTAAATAAAGTTACTCTTATTATCATTAAATCTAGAGAGATTATGAAATCCAGATCACCACTCTACATATCAACCTCTTTTTCACATACCTCTTAATGTATTTTCATAATATTATATGAATGATTCTCATTTAAAATGTGTTAATTAAAATCCATAACTTATTCATATCCAAAATCCCCACTTTGAAAAATAACTCACTACAAATTTAAAATTCTGACATGGAAGAGACATAAAATCATTACATAGAAAATAGCTATATGAAGCCTTCTATCATGTAGTCTGCTTCGTTATATAATCAGGTATGTAGAAAATTGGCTATGTATATATCATTTGAGAACATACACAAATAAAAATGAATTATTGATTGAATTAGACACTTAATTTGATTATTAAAATGGCTATATAGAAAATAGATACATGATATATCTCAAAATCATTAGGCAGTTTGATCTACTTATACAAATTGATTCTTAGAAAAATGCCCTCTGAATCCCTTCATCAGCATAGAAATATAAATAACTTCATATAATATTCATTTATAATCCTTTAAAACCCTATATACTAAAGTCAAGGGGCTACACGTCTTTTCTTCATCGTGATACATAGTGTGTAGTCTGAATTTTCATAGAATATTAGATCTTCTCTTTTCATGTTAGATCTATCCTTTTACCTTCATATCTCGTTTAATTTTTACCCAAAATCAAGGTATTTGGTCAGTGTTCATTGTTTCCACCCATCTGGTGGCCGGATATCTAGCCTCATCAGTCATCAGAATTCCTTCGCATTTCACGCATGCCCCCGATCCTTCCGTCGTAGATGATTTGGATACCGATCATCCAAATGATCATCCGTAACCTAAAACTATTCCATATCTATTCATGATTCATCAGTAAATCCATATATCATCATTTCTTCATGATTTCATAGGTCTGGTCTAGCTTGGTACTGCCCTGCATGGTCGAAACGGGATAATATGGTTTAACTAGTGAAGAATGTGAAGATATTAATGGATAAAAGAACAAGAAAAATTAATTAATCATCATTGACCTAATGTTCTTGGCCAATGATCACGAACTGGAATAATCTAGATTATAAAATTGAATATAGAATTAAATTTTTGTACATAGATGCCTGAAATTTTCCACATAAAGAAAAAAATCCAAAAAAATGGATTGATAAGCTCAATAAATTTAATGAAAGTTGGAATAAACAAAAAAAAATGATATGTCCTGCAGTGATATTTGATCATTCTCCATCAAAGAACATCCTCTCCAATGATTCAAATGTCTAATTGTTTTTTTTGAACTCTGATCTGCTTCGATTCGTAATTTTATTCTTATTTTATTTGTTTCACCAACAGAAGTAGGAAAGAGAAGCTCTCAGCAGATCCCTAGATTATGAGGCTAACATTTGGAATGTATCAATAATTGTATTCTTATAGAATTTAGTTTTTTATAAATAAATAAATAATTAATTTATCCACTTAATATATTATCAATTGGTGATGTTTATTAACTCCCAACATCAACCTATTTTAGGTCGTTCCTGGGGTAAAAAAGGTATTCTATACTCAACCATGGTCTTGGATTTTTTATCACAGATTCTATTTAAGAGTTATCCCATTTTTCATTAAGAAAGTATATGCATCTAATATAAAATATATTTAATTTTTTATATAATATTAATTCTTGGCACACCGAGGCTTGGAATTGTACATCGTCACAGCACCTAGACCATGAAATAAATATATAATTACTTGAAATTCTTGTAAGTATAAAATTGAGTCTCTACAGGTCCAATATCTGATATCAATTTCTTGATGTAGAGGGTTAGATCCATTTTTTCATTCCTTTTAAAGGATTTTGACATTGTAATTAATTCTAACATGATGTTGATGAACATAACATTATTAAACTGAGTATAATCATCAATGAATGTAATTAAATATATATTTAATATTATAATTTTTTTCTCATTAGACCACAACAGTCATTATGAATAAGGGTAAGTGGTCTAGAATATAGAATATACACTTCTTTATATGAACCATAACTCATGTTCCCTTTTTGAAGGGGTTTCACAAATTTTATCTCTGTCTCTATTAAGCATGGGAGAATATCTCAAAATATAATGCTTCAAAATTTTAATAATACTTTTCTAACAAATACGAGAAATACTTTTATTCTATAAGTTATTTTCATCTTTGGATCTCATGTAACAAGAATTTATAGAGTCACCAGCTTGAAATATATTTCCATTCGTTCTTTTACCTTGATTGATGATCCTTCAATCCTTTGTGTTTTGATGTTACATGCATCCCATTTGACTACCACCTCAAATACATAATCACGTAGTTAGATTACACTAAGAAAATTATGATTTAACCCATGAACAAAGAAAACATTATTGGACTTCATATTTCAGGCGTCCATCTCTACTGAACTAACTCCATTATTTTTCATTGAATAGTCATTGGAAAAAGTAACTTCTTCTATTCCATGTTGCTCAATGTTTATAATTTTTTTTATTTCACTAGTCATTTGTGAATAATATTTACTATGATGTATCGATGAATTGGTTATTCTACAAGATTTCTAGGAAAATTCAGTAAGACATGATTTTTCATTGTTAATTTTTTGAATTACCTTTCCTTTGTTGAACATTGGATATTTTTTTAAGAAGACTACACATGCACTTTTCAGAAGTATTTATTGTTTATCAAATCCACAATATATTTATTCTAAACCGTAAAATTTATTTTTTATAGGTAGATAAGATGAATTCATAATAACTACTTTCCTACTAAATTTTTTTCCCACTTTTATTAGTATATATCCCCCTTGGTTCATGTCTTAACTCTAGGAGTGACATGTTATACTAGAATGAGTATTCTATGTTCCCAAACACTCCAAAACACAAATAGTATCATCTAAAACTTGATCATACATAATGATAATATCCTTGTCCAAAATATTTTTGACATTGTCTTTTGATATACTTCGATTGTCTCTACTCTAGGAGGAAATATCTTCTTGGAGAATCTCTTTATTCCATTAAATTAGAATATTTATTTTCACTTTTATTCACACTCTAGACTGGTCCAGGATTAGTTTTAAGACCTAAGGTGTTTTATATAAGATATTTATTTTGATATTAAAATAGAGATAAATTAACGTACATCTTTTAAATTATCATTTCACCGGCATGTGATAATTTTGCGTCAAACTAAACAACCTTATAGAAATCTTCTCAAATCCATTTTAAGTTATTTTTTACTTCAACACATTTTGAATGATTCTTGAATTTATTTTTTTCCTATAATTGGATTATTTTTGTGGAGTAAACTTCTTATTTACTTATCAAGATTATTTTACATTTCAATAACTTCTTCATTCTTCCAAAATGTTTTGTTTATCCATTTGAGATTTTCCCCATTTCTTTTTATTTTGTTTTTCATAATCTGTCTAAGTTTCAAAATACTTCTTTTTAGTAGAATTAATTTTAATGTGACCAATTTTATTATAGTTGTAACACCGTGGTAGTAATTTACATTTACCCTTAAACATTCCCTTCTTGAATCTCTTTAACATAAGAGATATGATTTAGTTATAATCGTTATCCTTATATTCATCATTAGATTAAACTAATTTTGAAACTTCATCATCTCTAATTTTGATATTTCTCATCACTTCAAAATCCATATCTTCTTTCATATTTTTCTTGAAGGCCAAGATCATTCATATTTAATAAGTGACAAGATTGTTATATAATTAATCTTGTGTGAAATATTCTATAACTTCAAAATCATACATTTTAGGATCAAATCTATGAGGAAATTTTCTCATCAATTGTTTTAAAATAGTTGAATCATCCATAATTTTACCAAAAACAGGTATAAAAAAAATACTAACTCTTATGATGTGGTCATCAACGGTTTATTCTTCATCCATCTTGATATCTTCGTATTTGTTTCTATAAATTTGAAATTTTGCCTCCTTGACTTTCATGTTTCCTTCATAACTACTTTCCAATTTGTCTCAAATTTCCTTTGAATTTTTTAATTCCCATAACCATTGTTAAAACCATTGCCGAAAGAGTTATAAAATGGAATCTTTAACTTTTCCATAAACCTACAAATTTTTATTATTAGTATACTTCATAATATTATCTTCATCAATAGGTGGGAATACTATTGTTACTACCTCTTTAACTTCAAGGCTATGAGATAGAAGATATGGAAACATAATTTTCTTCCAACTATGATAGTTCTTGTCGTAAAATATTATAACACCCCTTCAATGAACAAAATTCATATTATATATCCTTAAAAAATAGTGAATCAAGATAGAAGTAACCTACCTACAATACCTATTCTAGAATACGGGGATGTGTTTCACCACTGAGAGGGGGGTTAATCAGAGATGATTTTTAATTTTATCATTTTCTATTTATATTAACCACTTTTTACCTATTTTTATGTAATTAAATCTTATAATTACTCATACTCTCTTGAAAAGAGTAAAAATAAATAGTATAAGAACATAATAGTTTTACAAGGTTCGGTCTCTGTTTGAGCCTACTCCTTATTTTGATTGGTTTAAAACCCCAATAAAATATTCTCCACTATAATCACAGTTGGATACACAATAAAACTATTAAATAGCATATATTCCCACTATACTTTAAAAATCCCCAAAAGAACAATATTTTCAACTAATAGAAACAAAATAATTACCATCAACACATGAACTATCACATCTTAATGTTTCCTTCTATTGTAAATGTTAGTGAAGATATTTCCTTAAAGACTTCATAATAATTTTAATATCATATTCACACTTTTTAAATTTTACTAACAAGATCCCTGGTCTACATTGAAACTTCCATGTTTGGATCACAAGAACATCCTTCTCTTTCATGTATAAGCTTTGTGTGAATGAACCACACACACTATATATATTTTTCTTTTTGAAATATAGGTAGGGATCATGGATACCTATTACCTATTCATATGAACACACATTTAAATGGTTTTTATCATATATAAATTATTCACACCAATTCCATATAACACCAGATAACTCTATATATCTCATTGATATTTTTAATGTCATTAACAAACTTCTCTCAAATAGCCTCTGCTATTTTTTCATATTTCATTTCATATCATCTTCTCAATTAGTTAGGTTGAGTCATAACATCACTATAATTTTTACATTTTATTAAATAGTAACACTCTCAATATATTAAGCACTAGATATATTATTAAATCTCCATGAACACTTAACACATTGGACTATTTTCGGCATGACTCTTTATGTAGTTTAATACATATCTTCGAATTCCACTTAGTTAAATTGTAAAATTTAATAAATGTATCTTATACATATCTAAACTAGCATATTTTATTCAAAAAACTCTAAAATTTTAAAAATACTACTTTTAAGAAACATAAAACAATTATGTAATAAACAGTTATGCAAAACCTTCCTTCATGAAATTGAGTACATGATATTGTTGAATATATAGAAAATATTATATATGGATATCTTATAAAATGGAAACATATAAAAATGTGTATGAGAAGGAATGGGATATGTCATTTTAATATAAAAATATCTACATTGGAAAATTCCACATGAAATCTCTCAAAATCATTCGGCTATATGATCATCTTCAGTAAACAGATATGTAGACTCATGCCTTTATGGATCCCTTATTCGGTATAGAAATATTAATCACTTATTCTAGTGTTAATAAATTTATTATTTTTATCTTGCCATTGAATTTATTAAAGAATTATCACTAAAAAACTATCATTATAAGCTACTGTAACTCATCCATAGAGGATTCTACGTGCACGTATATCAGACAAGCATTAGTGCATGAGTCATGCATATGATTATCATTTCTATCATTAAAACATATCATAACCCTCAAAATAGTAATGATTACATCTTGGAAAAATACTTAGGATACGTTGTGATATTCATTATATAGAAATGGAAGAATAATGATGCTTGGAAAAATGTTTCTTATGTGGGAGGATGACAATGATCTCAAGCAGTAATTGGATTGCCTGGGTGTGCCAGATTAGACGACGAGGGAAATATCCATATGTATTAATATGTATAAATTTTTCACTACTTATATTATACCATGTTGATTATCCACTCAACTAAGGTATTACTTTTATAAAAACTAGTTCCAAAACATTTTTGAGCTAGCTAGGGGGGATCAGTGCCTGTTACACACACGACATGCTTCACAGGCCGCCCCGTTATGCACTAGCCCACTAGAACTCTTCAGACCTAATGCGGCCTAGCCATGTGCCTACAAATATGAATGCTATTGACGGAATATACATGATCCAACCATACCTCTTCCAACATACATTCTCTAGGTTCCAACTCCCCTATGTGGTTTAAATCCTCCGCCCACAGTATTGGGTTGAGCTGGATCCTTGCACATTTGATGGGCTTCTTTTTTCTTAAAGGCTCATTCTAAATAAAGAAATTTATAATATACTATGTATGGAATATAATTTTAATCATACCAAAATTCCTCTTTATTAAATATATAAAAACATTCATGGACATTTTCATTATCCAAACAAAGTTGTAAACATGGTGTCTTCCTTAACACATGTCCTCTCAATTAAATATCAACACAATCAATCCTTATATTTGACATGAATAATTGCTCAAGCATAAAATCCAGTTACATTAAGTGAGTCTATAACAATTCTCCAAGAATGAAAACTTCACCAACACATATTTATCACGTCACCATCACATACTAAATAACACATTCACAATAAATTCAACACCTAGGATCAAAATATGTCTATTCAGAAAGGGTTTCTATAGAGGAATCATTGAAGATGTAAAGGGAAGGAATAAAGAGGAAACTATACCTCTAAATCATTTTTCTGAGAAGTTTGGAATTAGAATAGAATAGTTTATTACATATATTTCTCAATTTAGACAATATATAAATGGTGGTGATATCCATGTTAGGTAGAATCTAGAATTACCACTGAGGAACATGTTAGTAGTATAGAATTTCACGAGAAAACATTACCCATAATTCATTGGGTCATATAACCTTATAGTGGATTAATGATGGATCAATTCATTGTAGAATATATTTGAAGTCATGGGATTCTTGGAACTATAAAAGGTAACCCCTTCCATTTATCATTTTATATGTGAAGATAATTGATAATGGTCTTTAGTTAACAATGCTATAGAGAAAATGATCATGATTAAATGGAATGGGATACATTTAAGAATATTTTTCATGAGAAAAATTTCGATAAGTTTTTTTCAAATAAGAAAGCGAAATAATTCTATTAAATGAGGTAATATATGAAGATTAAATATCTGAAAATGGTGAATACATTAGAATATTGGATAAGTAAATACTGGATTTTATTCAAGAAACTGATAGTAAAATTAATAGATTTTAATAAATGTTGAAACTAAGTTCATGAAGATATTTGGACACATTAGAATTTAACATTTATGATAAATTGTTTCATTATGATTAGAAATTTGAGATGAATATTTCTGATACTGATTTTCCTCAAGAAGAAAATGGTTAGAAAATGTCAAGGTGGTAGGAAATGGATATTCAATCATCTAAGAAGTCTATAGGTAAGCCCAAAAAATATTCCAAGTGTGATAAATGTAATTTAAAGAGTTGTTTGAAAAAATATGGAATGTGTTTATAATGTGGTCAGAATTGTCACAAGGATCATTATTTGAAATAAAAGAGTCATGGAAAATCAAGTGATGGGGTAACCAATATCCATTCAATAGTGAGGCGTTATAGTTCTAATGAGTTGGGTCGTTATGATGACATGTGTTAGAAGTCAGTTTCATAGAAAGGAAGTCAATGTGATCATTAAGAAAGGTGTAGTAAATCCATTTTCTACTTATACAGTTGATATCAGATTGTCGATTGAAGTGGTGATAGGAATGAGACATGTTAATTCAATGTATTTCAATGACTAATTTGACTCTCGATCGTCATATTATTTTATTTCTAAGAAATTTTAAATTAAAATGGGAATATTACCACAATAAATGAATATATAACTTTTGGTAAAAACTCATGGTGAATGTATTAAAGAAAAAAACATTTATAGGGACCTTCAAATTGTTATTTATGGGATTTTATTTCATTAAAATATAGTTAAAATATCCATATTAGAGTTTTATATCATTTTTATTGGATTTTATTTTAGTTTATCATGATAAGATAGGTCACAAATCTTAGAATGTTATGTTCAAGGATTTCATGACTTCGATAACTTACCAAGTTGTTAATAAATTTATTAGAGAAGGTATTTATAGTTACCTTCTAAAATTATTGAAAAGAGAGAAACTATTCAAATTATTGATGTTCTAATAGTGAATGGATACATGGATGTATTTCATGTTGATTCAATTTGTGTTATTTATGATCAAGAGGTTTAGGGTACTATTAACTTATTTCTTGATTCTAAGCCTATTTATAAACCCCCCTATCGAATGGATCAAGTAGAAATTCCAAAATTGAAAAGTAAATAGAATAATTATTTAATAAAGGTTTCATTGAAACTAGAAATTAACCATGGGGTGATTTTATTTTGTTTGCTAAAAATAAATATGGTTTAATGAGACTTAAAATTGATTTTAAATCCTTGAATAACATCATTGTTATTAAAAAAATATCCTTTACCAAATATCGATGACATTTTTGATCAACTCATAGGAGATCAATATTTTTGTATGTATGATCTAAGGTATAGGTACCATCAGTTGAAGGTAAAAGAGTATTACATTCTAAAGATAGTGTTTCAAACTATATAAGACCTTTATCAGTTTTTTGTTATTCCCTTTGGGATATCTAATGAAACTATTTTATTTATCGATTTTCGGAATATAGTTTTTCATGAGTTCTGGGATAATATTTTTTATCTATTTATGGTTGATATCTTGGTATATTCTCAAAGTCAAACAGAACATGAATGACACCTAATGGTTTTTTTAAAACATAAATGAAAATAAAATGTATGGTAAATTTAGTGAGTGTGAAATTTGGTCAGAGAAATTTCTTTCCTTGGACTTATTTTTTCTAAATATGGGAAAAATATTGACTCTAATAAATTTTTTTTTATGATTGTACAAGACCATCAAATTTCATAGAGAATCATATTTTTCATATTTTAGTGGGTTACTACATATGGTTTGTTGAAAAAATTTGTCAGTTCTCTAGCTCATTGACTAAGTTAAGACAAAATGTTGTAAAATTAATATATAAAAAATAATGTATGGATTTATTTTGGGAACTAGGAAATGGAATTTATGAATTATCCAGTTTTGGGACCCACTATCTAGAAATGGAGAATTGTTCATCTACAGTGATGCTTCATTACATGGACTTGTTTGTTTCCTAATGAAATATAATTTGTTAATTTATTATTCTTTATATTAGTTGTAAACTTGTGAGTTAAATTAACCCACACATGATCTGGGATTATCTACTATGATTTTTACTTTAAAAAACGGAAGCATCAATTATATGGAGTAAAGTGTGAAATATATATTGATCACAATAGTTTGAGGTATATATTTACCCATAACGAATTTAACATAGACGTAGAATATTAATGTAAATCATTAAATATTGTGATTTAATGATTCATTACCATTTTGGAAAAGTAATCAAAGTGGATAATTCTTTGAGTTGAAAATATGAACCATAGGTTAATTGATTTAATGAATTTTTACCTAGAATTTATGGATACATGGAAATCTTCTATTTTGTTTCAGGATACAATTTAATAAAAAATTTATAAATAATTAATCACGCTCAGAGGGAAGATATTTCTTTATAGGAAAGCGTAGAATCAATTAATAAGGGTATGTTACCTGATTTTAGTGTTGATAAATAAGGTATTATTAGATTTGGAAGAAGATTATATGTGATATGGGATTCCCAATTGAAGAGATAATTGTTGAGTGAATCTTGTATTTCCATTTTTTATGTTCTTCATGAGAGTAAGAATAAGAAAATATACCTTCTAAATTATTAATGGTGGGATGGAATGAAAAATATATTGCATTATTTAACATTAAATGATTGAATTTTTAGTAGTTTAAAATATAATTATAATCAAATAATGGAATTCTACAACCATTGGTAGTGACCGAGTGAAAATGGGAAAATATATCCATGGATTTCATATTGGGATTTTAAAGGACAACATGATTCAATAATGATATTTTGGTTATTATTGATAAATTAACTAAATATGTGAAATTTCATTCCATTTGAGATACAATGAATTTAGATCATGTTTCTCGAATGTATCTAAAGTAGATGGTTAGGATACATGAAATTAACCTCTTCATTGTATCTGACCATGATCTTAGGTTCATATCATATTTTTGGAAGGGACTTTAGAAATCTGTTGATTCTGAATTAAATTTTAATAAATCTCTTCACCCTCAATCTATGGAATTGATAGAGTGAAAAAATCAGACCATGAAAGATATTATTCCTTCTTGTTTAATATATTATCAGGGAATTTGGGGTCATCATCTTTATCTAGTTGATTTTTCTTATGATAATAGATCTCATTCATGTATACAGATGTCACATTTTGAAGAATTATATGGAATGAAATTTTAGATGCCAGCTTTTATGATAAAGTAGGGAATGGAAGTTTATGGGACAAGAGTTGTTAGATGAAATGGTTAAAAATGTGTAATTGATTTAGTAAAATATGAGGATATCTTAGAGCAGGTAGAAAAGTTAGGGGACGTTAATCCTGTAATTGATTGGAACATATTAAATTCTAGGTAAATCTAGATAGATTCCTATCATGTGGCCTTCCATTTGAGTTTATCCTTGGTATACAATGTGTTTCGTGTTTCAATGTTAGTATGTATGTGCCAGATTCATCTCATGTTTTGAGCCCGAATTAGTTTAGTTAGAATAGAATCTTTATTATAGGGAAAAGTATCATCACATTATTAACGATTTTGATCATATATTGTGGAATATGTCAATTCATCAAGCAATTTTTTTATATAGAAAAAATATTTCTTAAAAATCTACATAAGAATCTGAAAATGTTATATTGATAATATATCCCAACTTACTTAGTATGTGAATAAAATTGAAATAAATCAATTTTAAAAATGGGGAATAATTTAAAAAACAATGTAATGAAAGAATAAATCATTTTCATTTTTAATGATATGAATTATATATTTATGTTCATTATAAAAATATTAACTAATTCTTTAAATAAAAAACAAAACAGTTTTAATTAATTTTTTTTATTATAATGTTCAATTTCAGAGTTTAATTTCAAATTTTATAATTTTACATTTATAAAATACATATAATTTTCTAATCATCATATAAAAATTTTAATATTCTTAAATTTAGGTATTTTTGGAAAATATTGATATTATGGTGAATAATGAAAACTACAGGTTTTTCTAAAAATGTTTTCTTTTTCAATAAATTAAGTGATTTAAAAGTCCCATATTGTTTTGAATATTTATTAATGTCACATAAGTATTATATACTTATATTAAATCCACATAATTTATTTTTAAAAAACTTTATATTGAATTTTAGTATGGGTTATTTTTTGTTGAAAAAACGAGATTGTTTTGAAAATTGTTTTAATGTATATAAGGATTAACCATTTTAAGTAGTTAAAAATCCACTAATTTCGGAATTATTTAAGTAAAATAATATATTAATATCAATAAATATTAACTTAATTCATTTAATTCTTATTTTTATTCATAGACTTAATATGAAATCATATTTTCCTTGAAAACAAACTTCTTGAAAAGGACACTTTTTGTCACATCTGCATGTTTAATTTTAAATTATAACATTAAACATAATTTAATTTAATTTTTTCGAATGGATTATATTTCATTAATCATAATAATTTATATTATCTTATAATTTAAATGTAATTTTTTTATTATAATGAAGAGTCAATAGATTAATAATTAATTATCGTGTTTATGGTAAAAATGGATTTACCGTGGGTTAAAAAAAAATATAAGAGTTAAAATGACATAAAAAATTCTCTAAAATAAATTTTATAGACATATTTAAACATTAAAATGTATAAGTCTCAATTATGGTCAATTTTTTTTATCCTTGTTTCATGTGACAAACACAGGTAGACCTTTTTCTTTTCCAAAATTTTAAGCATGCCACTCACCTTGATTATAAAAGGCTACCCACTGCACTCTTATATTAACACCTTAAAATACAATTGGATAAGCCAATAAAAATGAAAATATATTAATTAATTCCATCCACATGACCTTGGTCCCTTATTTTGATAAAAAATTCATCCGAATATTGCCTTTGGTGCTCACCTAAGGAGGTTGCTAGAAGAATAAGTATCGTGCTTTACTGGGAATTTTTATTTTATTTATTATTTCGCATCATTAAAATATTATTAAATTATAATTAGATAAAAAATTAATATATAAAAAATACTTAGAAGTTATTTTGTTAATTTAATAACCTAAATCCTTCTCTTCATCTATCAATTTGGATCCTAAATCATTAGTCATGTGTATGGTGAACTACCACCTCACAAACTGATGTCATTCATCTTCCATAATAGCCTATTAATACATGTTATAATGATGTATTTAAAGTATATATATGAAACTTTTAACATATTTTTACTTATAGAGTTATTATATCACATATACCTTCTTACTCTCCATTTTTTGGGCAGTATGATAATATCAATCATGTGAACGGAGGACTACCATACTGGGTAGCGATGTGATTTTTTTTCCTAACACTTTAGATGAAAGGTAATAAGGATAATGTTGATGAATATATGTGATATATATTACATAATTATAACATTCACGAACCATTTTTAATTCTTAAAATATAATATATTTTCTTTTTTCTAACCTTACCACTCACCGAATAATGATAACGTTGTTTCTCCTTACATATCGACAACCACCTTCATGAAGTGAGTTGATTAAATTTTACATAACCATATCACATAAATGATATATATGACTATATTTAAGTAATTAATATTTTATTATAACAAGATTATAATAATATAAAGTTAAAATAATATTAACTTTTTTCCATAATTACTATTGGAAAATTGAAACATTACTCATGCATACATTCAACCTAGCATATCCATGACTGCAATGCAGTTCATTTTTCCTAACCATATATCTTGATTGGTTTTATAAGTATAATTGATGAATAAATATGATAAATATTTCATGAATATTATTCTTTATATATTTAAACAATGACGTCTTTTACCATGACCAACACAATTAAATCGGTTTGAAACAATAAACCAAACATCCTCAAAACACACAACGTGGACTTCACAAATTAAACATTTAAATAAGAAATTAAAAATAGATAATAAATAAAATAATTTATTTAAATATAAATTATTAAAAATTAAAATTTTTATTAAGAAATATTATTATTGAGATAAGTTTATTATATTGGAGTGAAAGGACATACATAGAATGTTTGGAATTTAGGTAATGGACTTTATTATAATTTCATTTCATTGAGGAATATTTCGATTGTTTTCACCTAAATTGTTTTATGAGCTATATATAAATCGAACTTTGAAATTTCTTATCATTAATTTCTCTATTATCATGATTTTTAATGTTTTATTAAAGGTCATTCTTTTATTGGACTTACGATTAAAATTTTTCCAAAGTGCTAAGAGTATATTATATTAAAAATACCCACTTTTAAAGTTTTCCATTAAAATATATTTTCATTACAAGTCCATGTTTTCAAAAACAATTTTATGAATGTAATTATAAGGAAATCAGAATCTTATAAATAAAATATTTTTCGTAATTTCAATGTTGTTTTTAAAAAATGAAATATTTGTACGAATTTTATGAATCTCTTTAAAAACAACAAAACAAATATTATATTTTAATGTATATGGAGAAAATACCTTTTCCCACCGCCATATATATTATTTAATGTTTTTATTCCTTTATAATATTTAATTTTTTATTCAATGAAAAACCATTTTTTTATTTTTGTATTTAAAATTGTTTTTTAAAAGAAAATTTTATTTTGGTATTGAAAATATGTTTTTAAAATAAAATGATATTTTGATATTTCAAAGATATTTACGTATGAATTTAAAAGGGGTTTTAATATATTTTATGATGAAAAGGTTCAATCATAAAAATTCTTATTTGTGTTATGGAACTTTAGAATTGTATAAGAAATAAGTGATCCTGATATAGCTTATATGATGGGTACACCCAAATAGTAGGGAGTGATCCTGATATAGCTTTTACGATGGGTGTGACTCAATATCCCTCCAATGCATTAGGTAATGTTCCTTGTATTAATAGGAAAGAAGACTAGATTTAACGTATTTTTTCTCATATGGTTTTAACAGAGATATAGTTATTTCTGACATAAGTTATGAATGTGATCCTCTATGTTTTTAAAAAATTTTATGATTTTCATACTTTGGGATTTAATGATTTTAGTTATGAAAATTTTGTGTGTATTTTTCATGTGAAAATGGTTTATTTATTTTACTCAAAGAAAATTGAGATAAACTTAAAAAATCACCGGTTTTCATATTTTTCACTGGACTAATGGTTTTTCTTCTTTTATATGTCCCTTACTATGTTTGTTGTGCTCATCCAATGATTGAAAATGATTTTTCATAGGGATTGAGGATGGGTAAGAATAATGAATATTTAATTTTAATATTCATGAATATTTTTCCTGAAATTATTGAACAATTTATTTAAAAAATAAATTTTGTGTAAAATAGATACTTTTTTAGAAGTATTTACTTTGCATATATATGAGGTTATTATGTAAGAGTAATAAACAATATCTCTAAAACACTAAACCAAAAATATTTTTTTAAATGCATGTGATATGATTTTAGATTAAAGACACAAGATTATTTAATGTTTACTTCTTATTCTTGATAGATATATAAAAGATATATAAAATGTACATGAGAAAAATAGTGAGAGAAATAGCAGAAAAAAGGGAGAATCTATAACCCAATGGAAAATAGGTTGGTTAAAAAGTTCCCTTACCTAAGGTCCTAAATTACATGGTATGTGTTTCTAAACTCCTAAATATAAAAATTAATTTTATTAAATGATTTAATCAAAACATTTTTCATAAATACATTATTTTTTAAGGTCAGTTTTTTCATCACATGTCATCCCTTTTTTATTTATTTTTCTATCATCTTTCAGTTATGGTTATTCCATAAATTTCTCCAGAACTACTTTTGTATATTAAACATGGTCAAAGGAGTTATTAAATAATTTCATAATCTCAATAATTTTAAATTTTTATATTATTTATCATTATCAAATCATTATAGTTATACATCATGATATATTATAAAAAAATTCAAAATATGAAAAACTACACAGTTTGATAGTTTTGAGTAGTTAAATCACAATGAATTGTAATATTAATAACATTTTTTAGAAAAGTGAGCTCATAGGCACTTGGATTAAAACAAAATAAAGTTACACCAAATGAAATGATTGAACTTTTCATTTCTCATGCATAGGAAGAGGAATCATATCATTAGGAACATTAATCAAAGGTATTTTATCCCCTTTAGTTACTCCTTTATTAGAAACACCATCCAAAATATTGTTTTCCTCCCTAAATGTGTGAGTGATGATGTTTCTTAGAGAAGTAATCCACTCAAGGAACTTAATCCGCATACCTATAAACTTCCATGAGAGGTGAATATGACCCATCCTTAGGCTTTGAAATACAGTGGTTGAGTCACATTCCTACCAAATATTACTACAATTACTTTGATAAAAAATGTCATCTGCATTCATAATCCATATAATTTCAGATTCAAAGGCATTAGTATGATCACACAGTCCATAGATGTATTCCACCACATCCCCGTTGTAGTACCTAAAGATGACCCCAAATGCAGATTTTCATGGGTTGCCCCGTGATGCCTCGTCCCTATTATATTTAATCAATCAATAAAAAAAGGGTGGACTAAAAGGCTTATATCATGCCTCTAGGCATATTAAAATTCTCTGCAACATTCATGAACTTGAGAACCAAGAAGTCCCTTACCAATGTGTCACACCAAACTGTGATAGCACTATTGGCAGCCTGAACAACCTCAAAATACCTGATATTGTTAAAAATAATGAAAACTAAGCCTTGTGATGTGCAAAATTATTCCAGGATTTTAAAATGTAGTGAAATAGTTTAGCAAAAGAAAAACTAAATAAGAAAGTGAGTTGTTTGGATTGAGATATTATGAAAATAGCATCCAGAAAATTCAAGGATTTTCAAATGTAGTGAAATAGTTAATTGTATTCTCATTAACCAACCATTGAGAATGTGTTAGTAGACCATGGAAAATAGCTCTCATCCCTGACCATATGGAAGCTTCAAGAAACCTATAATTCCCTCTAGCTAACCTTGAAACAATTATAACCCTAAGGAACTCAAGAAATAAAAAATTATTGTTGATGTGATAGCACATGAACTTTGCCTACAAATCCTGATTAAAAAGATGCATATTTTTAATGCCTAATCCACTATGCTCGGGAGGTAAGTAACACTGATTCCACTGGGCTATAATTATTTTCCTTCCCATAAAATTGAAACACCAATAATTGTTTTTCAATATTTTTATTCATGTCATAAATATTATGTTTATTCATTAAATAATTTTTTAAAACAATCTATGTAATTAAATGATGAACAATGAAATGCATCTTCCATGGAGGTGGTAAAACGATTCCATAATATAAATATTGTTTGCATTTTCGAATAAATATATGGATATAAATAATCTTCATTCCATTAACATAAAAAATTTACAGTATAATAATGATATATATGTCATTAAATTAGAGTGGTTATAATATATTTTATGGAGGTAGAACAAGAAAATTTCAAACAAAATAAATAATAAATTGATTATGTGTTCTTTCCTTAGTTATTGTGATTATGTGGATTATGAATTTAATGAGTGGTATTTTGATAATTCGAAAGCATCCAAGACATATATAACAGTGTTGGGGAACTTTTTTGAAAAACTTAGTTGACCTAAGTAGATTAAGGCGTGACGTGAGGTGAGGTGGTGAATGGTGAAATTTATAAGGGGAGGGAGGGGTATTTTAAAATAAAATATTGATTATTATATTATTAACACAAAACAATATGAATAATATGATATTTGTTGGTTTATAATTAAATAAATGAGGGTTATTTTATTTTCAATCAAATCCAAAACTGAATAGAATCTTGTTAATACTTAAATAAAAGAAAGGCACCAAAATATAATTAGAATAAAATATAACTTATGCTCCAAAATTTCAGGAATATGTTTATAAACGCAACATATTATTTAAAAATCAATTATTTTACAATATAAATTAATATTTGGTCAATAAAAAGGTTTTATAAACCTTTATGAGATTCATATTTAATTATGATTTCAAAAAATTTATGGTATCTAGAAAAACTATATTTTTAAATTTCACTAAAAATAATAAAAAATTATAAAACATCCCAAAAATACACCCTAAGATAAAATCATCATGATGATTGTAAAATTAAAATTAATTTTATCAAAATAAGTTTTTAAATATGAGGCATTTAATTTTTAAATAATACCTTTATTTATTGAAAATAATTACTTTTTATGACAAAACCAAATTAATGAACCTTAAAATTTACTTATGATTTTATAAAATTATATTATCATTTATAAAAAAATAACTAGTGTTTTATAAAACAAATTTTTTGAAAAAATAATTTAAATTTCAAATTTTAAAATCTATACATAAAATATTTTAAATAAAATAAAACATTTATGTTTTACAAAAAAAAAGAATGTTTTATTAATGTCAAAAAAACATAACACTTTTATTTAATATTATTGTGATTTAAATATCTTATATATATATTTCATAATATACCCAAATAATATTTTAGTATTAAAATTTTCATATAAGTATTATACTCTATATAAATACTAATTATTTTCTTCATTCATCATTCAATTCAATTCCACTGAAGGTTATATTTTTCATTTGTAAAATTTTTTTATTACATTACTAATGTTTTGTTTTTTTACATTGTTATTTGTTGGTGTGATTACACTAAGAGACCAAAATGATCTAAAATTTACTATTATAGTTATTTTATTATTATATGTTGGTTGTCACATTATATAACATTAAATTTTATTGGGTATATTTATTCTCTAAATGTAATGTTGTAAATTAATATAATAAATTGTTTGTTTATTTGTTTTATGTAGTGAATGTGTTTTATACTATATTATTTTACTAAATATACCATATGTTTATTCAAAAATAAAATTACTTATATAAAATTATGGTTCATTATAGTTCAACCATTCCACCTTAATCTTGTGATTAATTTCTTAGTAAATTTTTTTTGTTGATAAAACCCTATTTTGGATACACCATCATTTTTTATGAGGATCCAAGAGTAGAATACCCCCAGTAGATATCCACACATTTTCCATTGAACTTATAAAGTCACCATCAGAACTGTAGGTTCTAGAGTGGTTACATTGATCATGTTGTGTCATTCATGTTGATCGCAACACAACCCTTTATTGGAGGATTAATTTTCTTGTCGCTTGTTCTTGATAGATTAGAGGAAGAGGTGGTGGGGTTCTCTCGATCTCAAGAGAACATGTTTATATAATTCTTCATTGGAGAGAAATATCAAATGAAATGATTTGTTGTTTACAATCCATTGACATAAGAATATTATATATTAATTGAATATATATATAGTTGGGGTTATAAAATAGATAATTACACATCATGCCCTTTTCTAATATTAAAACCTAAATATTTCATATGATAATAATAATAATAATAATATTATTATTATTACTTTTCATGAAAAGTATAATTCATCAATATATATCATTTTACTAAATAGAAAAACTAATAATTAATTCATGATATTTAACCCACATATCAATATAATCATCAAACCTTTCTTGGTCTTTCCACCTTATTTGGTATTTATCAAACCCCAAATAAAAAATAATTGTCTTTCCATAAATAAATAAAAATTATATTCATGATCTTGCAAATACATATTTATTTTAAAATTCACTAAACTAACTAAATATTTATTTAATGATAACTATTATTTATTACCTTGAATATAAATATATGTAATCAATAAATCCAGAATAAATATAATTTCTTTGTGTGAATAATGTTTATTCCAATGATTAAATATTAATAATATTTAACTAATACCACTAGAAATACAAATTGTGTGACCCTCTAACATTCTACCTCTATTTCATTATAAATACACCCAATAAGAATAAGTGAATGTCAAAATAAAGACAAACACATATAAAATACCCAATGAAATATAATCCATTTATCTAAATATCTCATCTTGCTAGTTGTATTCCCATTTCATCAACCTATATAGTTGATATATCATTATTTGATTTCCAAAAATGAATTCATCATTACACTAGGTCTATGGAATTTAGTTTGATAGTTTCATTCAAAATAAAGGTTCGAGTATCAAATTCCATAATGACAGAAGGGGAAAATACTTCACTGAATTATTCATTAATAAAATATCATGTCACAACCCACTACCACAAAAGGAAGCCATCTCGAGCGAGTAATGAAAGAAGATAGAAAATGACCCCTAAGTCCCACCTCTAATAGGTACTGTGTTGGTGACTTGCATCAAGGGTATACAAATCTCACAAATGGGAGGTATTTCTATAACAACCCAAAAATTCATTAATGGAAATTCTTCTTGATCTAATTAAATGTCTCATAATGGTTATATAAAATGTGAACTTATTTGGTTTTATGTTTCTAGATTTTAAATTACCATTATGATTTGTGACCATTTCTAATATAGATGTTGAGCAGTGCTCGCAAGATTAGTATAAATATAGGCCTCTTAACGAATCCAATTTACTCAGGAAAAGGAACTGATGGCCTCATCCAGTAGACTTTACCCATACGAAGCCCATTTTTCATAGCTCATAAAGGAGGAGGCATCAGTGGGATTTTCTATTGGCCAATCCCATGTTAAGCTTGAACACGTTAAGCTAGAGAAGAACATACTATGGGAGAAATGGATGATGATAAATATTACCACTCGAGCGATGTTATTCGAGCCACCCCAAGAGACATTTAGCATCGCACACCTTACCCTAACATCTTTTGAAGGTGTTATATGGGGTTATGTAACAAGGCCTTAACACTATGAATATGTGCATTATTTATTTATATAAAATTGAATATACATTAATTTTATTATTGTTACTTTGTAAATACTTTTTAAGAGAAAATAGTATTTTTAGTTAATATTAAACTATGAAATATATTTTGATGAATTAATGGATTTTTGAATTAAATAATATTGTAATAAAATATTATTATTATAATGAAAATAATTTTTATTATATATAAATTATCATATACTTTTATGAATTCAAATTAAATTTTTATTAAGGTTTGAGAGCCATTCTTTGTCAAAACCTGCGAATTTTGGATAAATGCCTGTTTTTATATTAAAAGTGAAAATTAACATATTTAGAAAATTATTTAGATAAAAAAAATTATTTCGTCAATCAGGACTTCTAAATTATACAATGGTGATATTTTCATAATTTTCAAAGATAGTCGAATTTTTGGGTAAAATTTAAATATAGTTTAAATATATAATTTGTTTTATGACATCATAATGACCCAATAGTAATGTACTAAAATACTATAAACATTATGTTCGGCCAAGATATTTCTTATCCTTAAAATAATGTGATTTTAGATTTGTTTGATTAATTTTATGATGCCTTAGTGGACCCTCCATAACTTATAAAACATTTATCTTTTTAAATTGTTTTCCATGAGAGTGTGACTCACGTCCACATTAGAAACCATATTATTCTAATAATTTCGTCCATTTGACAGGGGTGGTGTCTGGAAAAAAATCATTGATTGGTTTAATGAAAGGGATCAAATAATTATCCTTAGCATTCCCTAGGTCCCTGATGTAGGCCCCGACCAGCGTTTCAAGATCAATGACATCTCGGGTCAGTACACTGTGAGGTCCAATTACAGACTGGCTCTTGGCAGCCACTTAGTCGGAATGAATGAGGGACCATGGAATTTGATTTGGAAGCTTAATGTTCCCCCTCATGTGAACCAATTTTGGTGGCAGATCTGCACGGGTACTCTCCCAACCATGAGCCTCCTCTCTTACCGCCATATGGACAATACTTCCTTTTTCCCCTTTTGCCCGAACGTTCTAGAAACTCCTTTTCACACTATCATTCACTGCCAGCGAGCTAAGAAAATTTGGACTAAATGGGGACCAGCTTCAGTCGCTTCAATGAAATCGGCCTTTGACCTTCCCGATCTTCTGACGCCTTGGTGCTCCTCTCTTTCCTCGGCTTCTTCATGTTCACTTTTAACACTGGCATGGATTATTTGGGTCTGGATCAACGAAGTTTTTTTTCATCAAGATCACAAATCACCTGAATTCTAGATTGAACAGGCCACCTCTTAGATTGAGGGCTGGAAAACCCACAATGGACACTTCATGACAGGTGTTACCCTCTCCTTCCCCCCTCATTGGATTCCCCCAACAGAAGGGAATCTTAAGATTAACATGGACGCATCACTCCCAATGGTTGGGCTTGTTGCTCTTGGCCTCCTGGACAGAAATCATTTGGGGAACATCCTTGCTGCCAAGTATGAACCACACTATGATTTCTATGAACCTGTAGTTTCTGAGGTTGTGGCCATCCTTGCCGGTATGTTGCTCGCCTTGGAATATGGATGGATTACTATCATTGTTGAGTCTGACTATCTTACTGTAATCGATGCTATTAACCACAATGATGGTGGACTCCATTCTTTTGGCATCATCATTAGGAGAATTCCCACACGTTTCCAACGCTTCTCCTTATGCACCTTATACTTTACCAAAAGGGAAGGGAACAACGCGGCCCATTAGTTTGAGGCCTCATGCTCTTTCGACTCTAACCAGCTCTGGTAGGACAACATCACTTCATGGCTTTGTACATGTACTTCTGTTGATTTTATTCATTTACGTTTCATGTTTTGAAACAATTTTCTTTCATGTTTTTCTTGTGCTCCATTGATATGCCTATTTTCTAACACGTATTGTATTCCTCATGTATTTCCATGTTCATTCTCTTACTGGGCAATATAGTTCACCCTATTCTTAGCATGTCCGCATGTTATCCCATGAAATTCCAAGTACGAGGGAATGTATTGGTCATGAAAAGAAATTTTTAAATATAGATATTATATTTCATGTTTTAACTTCATATGTAATGATCCTAATCCCCAAATACACTAGACCTCTTGATCTTCCATGTTGTATCAAGTGATGAGATTAGGTAATAAATCATGTTTATGTTTGTAATTAAAGAAGGGTTGATATAGTTAGTATCAGAGGATAGCTTTGGTAATTTTTGGTATTAGGATTAGAAATCCCTAGGGAAAGCCATAGGGATAAGATTATGAATAATAAAAACATCTCTATGTTTTGGTGAGTGTTGATTAAGTGTTTTGTAAGAAAATACAACCTGGTCTGGATACAAGCAGGTAGAGGCGGCTCTGGCATAGAAGTACCTTGAGGGGAAAACCTCGACAAAGAGTTCCAGGCTTGACTTGAGGAAACCTGGTACCTGATAACGGGTTTTGATGCACTCATGGTTATGAAACACTCGGGGGATATGCATTGGTAAATTCACAAGCTTAGTATGAACCATTATTATGGGAATAAAAAAATTCCCCTATGAAGATAATTTAGAAAGTATATCATGGATAACATATATTGAATCCTATAGATTCAAAAGTTAAGGAAATAAAATCCATTTTCAAGTCATCTATTTTTCGATTACCCTTAATTTGTTACCCCTAACTTTCCTTTTATTCCATTGAATAGTCGGTAATAAGAGGACTCGGGCTAACAATCAATGGGAAGTCCAATGTGAGGAATGATCTAATGAGATGACCAATCCGATGGGAGTGGGAATCACGAAATTTTTCACGATAATCTCTCAATTAACTCAGGATTTGAATATAAATATGGTCCATGATGAATGTTCAACCCCTCCCCCCCCCCTAAGAAAGAACAAGTCACTATCGAGAGCTTCATGAGACAAAGGGATCCTACTTTTACTGGATCATCTCATCCCTCAACCATCGAACAATGGATCAATTTCATTGAATAGATATTCTCCATCCTTCAATTTTCTGAACAAGATAAGGTTCTCCTCTATGCTTATCATATGGAGGGTAAAGCTGACCAATGGTGGGAGTTGATAAAAAATATAAACCCAGAGTAGGATATCGAGGCGTTGAAATGGAAGAATTTCTAGGTGATGTTTTTCGATAAATATTTTCCGCACACCCTCCAAATTAAGATAGGAAGGGACATATTTTCCCTCAAACAAAAAGAGGATGAATCGTTCAGAGAGTACGAGGCACACATTACAAGTCTTTCATGATACGCCTCCGGCTTTTTCGTTACCCCCGAATTCAAGTTGACCACTTCTTTAGTGGGTTGAAACCTAGCATACGAAAAGCGCTGGTGATCCGTGACTTCGACAGCTTTGAAGAAATTTTCTGATGTGCCCTTACGGTCGAAATGGAGATCAACAAATCTCAAGGGTATCATGGTGATAAGAATATTATGGTGGACTTCAATTCTGGTGGTCTGATGTAGAAATCCAATGGTGCTAAGAAAATCTAACACCCCCCTTTCCAAAGGTGTGGGAAGAAGCACCCCAAAAATTGCCTAAAGGGGAAAAGGAAATGATTTAGGTGTGGAATATAAAGAAAAGTGGTTATTAACTTTCAACATGATAAACCTTCATCTGTGATATAGGAGAGGAACGCTGCATTCTACTCTCAACCTCTTGGTCATTACTTCAACTTAAAAGAACTACGTCATCTTTCAAATTAGTTCCCTAAGCCAAGGGTTTTTAGAGGCATCTACCAACCTCCCATGTAGAAAGTTTGAGATTTTTCCATCACTACTGCCGAAGTGAACCCTGACAAAGAAGTGGTGAATGCTACTCCAGTTATTCATTCAAGAATAGTGAGCATACTTTTTGATTCTGGTTCTATAGATTCTTTTATATCCCAAAATTTTAGTAGAATATTCCCAGAACCAGCACAAATCATGGAAGTAAAGATCTCATTGAGTACGAAAAATGGGGCAATCATTTCATCCCATGAATATTATTCCTCCCCTATCAAAATATGTGGATTGAACTTGCTGATGAATTTTTTCATACTCCTTTTTGTTGAATTTTATGCAATTCATGGCATGGATTGGATTTATTTATATAGAGCCATCATAAATTTCTTTGAGAGGAAAATTACTCTCTTTGTGGAGAATTGACCCCCAATTCTATACAAGTGCAAGGAGGAAGATGAATCTAATTTAACTTCATCATCTCAAGAGTGGATATTACTGCACTATGATCACATGTATCTAGCTCAGATGATTGAGTATAAGGAGTAAACCTTCCTTTAATACATTCCTATTGTGAGGGAATTCACAAAAGTGTTTCCCGAGGAATTTCTTGGTCTTTCTCCTAGAAGAGATGTTGAATTCTCAATTGATCTTATACATGGGGTGTTTCCAATTTCTAAGACTCCATATAGAATGGATCTTGTGGAGCTTGAGGAGCTGAATAAACAACTATAGAATAATCTTGATTAAGGGTTTATATGCCCAAGTGCTTTACCATGGGGAGCACCTATCCTATTCATCAAGAAGAAGGATGGGTCAATGTGCCTTTGCATAGATTATCATGAGGAAAACAAAATCACGATAAAGAACAAGTATCCTCTACCACGAATTGATTAATTGTTCAATCAGTTTCACGGAGAACAATACTTTTCCATGGTAGATTATTGGTCGTGATATTATCAAGTAAGGGTGAAAAAGGATTATATTCCCAATATTTCATTTCGTACAAGATATGGGCACTATGAATTCACAGCAATTCCTTTCAGAATTTCTAATTCTCCATCAATATTCATGTACTTGATGAATACAGTATTTAGAGATTACCTCGAAAAATTAGTCTTAGTATTTATATATGTCACGACCCGACCCTACCTGAGCTTGAGCCGCAACTACCCCAAGCCTGCCTCCATAGGCCAAGGGCTGGCGACCAGTGCTGAAGGCACAATAACTCGGGGAGGCCTTTTCCTATACACCTGTACACACACACACACAGCAAACTCAATGCAACAGTGCAGTGTAAAAGTAAAGACAAGAAAAGAAATGGAAAGGGCAACTGCTATATATATATACCACAAAGTTCATCGACCTCTACGAGTACAAAGAAAGCTAAAGTTACACTTAAAGGTAAAGGGGAAAAACACGAGCCAAATCAGAAAAGTGCCACAACCCGGAAACAGGTAAACAAAAGGAAACAGTTGGTAGGGTATGCCACCTGGAACCCAGCCACGACCACCGCACGCGGTCCAAGCTCCCAAGCTCCTATGCTCCACTGAAGTCACGCTCCACCTATCCTTCGTCTGCAAGGGCACACCAAGTGCGGGCAAAGCCCAAGCAGAGGTGAGTACAAAAATAGTCAGTAGGAAACCCTGAAGGCTCGAGGGAGCAACAAAAGAGGTACCGAAGGGTGAGAAATAGAGCGAACAGAAAAAGTAGAGGAGTACAACTAAAAGGGAAATAAGAGTAACAGTGAAGAGTCCAGCTCAACCCAACAAGAGGAAAGAAGGTAGACTCATCCAAACAGAAGGAGCTGGAAACAGTGAGAAGATGAACTTCCTGTTGAGTCTTTGCTACCTATAGTAGGAGAGTAGACTCATCCAACCACGAGAAGCTAGACACAGAAAGCACGTGGCATACCCCGCGCGTCTTCGCCTCACCTAGAAGGAGAGTAACCAAACCCAAAAAGTGGGTACCAGAACAAGGTATATACAAGATACATATGCTAAACAAGAAGCCCGAACAAGGTCGTAAGGGGATCTCTATCCCGTAGCTCAGCTAAAGAAAAGAGTAGCCAATAGTCCCAGAAGTAAACTCCATCGATGCCCAGCATCCCGCATGTCTTCCCCAAACCGCAAGCCAAGGGGCGCCATCACTACACCTCGAAACTATCCACTTTGGGCGGCACTGACTCGCCCGCATGGTTTTAGGTCGCGTCACAAGGACGCGTCTCGTTGGGGGAAAGTTCTCCTCATAATTGAGAGCTTTGGGTGAACGTCAACCAAAACTCATCACTGCCCCGCAGTCGAGAGGTCTGCTCAAAGTCGACAGGCGACCCCCTACCCAGCCCCGCTGGAGGATCCCTGGAAGTCAACAGGTTCCCACTACAGGGAGACCCGGAAAGTCGACAGGTGCCTCACTGCCCAGTCCCGTAACAGGGTAATCCACTGGAGGGTGACCCGGATAAAGTCGGCGACGGGACCACTGCCCAGCCCAGCTGGAGGTAACCCGGCATCGGGGACCACTACCCAGCCCAGCTGGAGGTAAGCCCGGCATCGGGGACCACTGCCCAGCCCAGCTGGAGGTAAGCCCGGCATCGGGGACCACTTCCAAGACCAGCTGGAGGTAAGCCCGACATCGGGGACCACTACCCAGCCCAGCTAGAGGTAAGCTCGACATCGGGGACCACTGCCCAGCCCTGCTGCAGGTAAGCCCAGAACTGCTCTGGCCATCCCTACTGGATGGTACTGCTCGGTGAACACTGTTGTACTGCCCATCCCTGCTGGATGGTAACCCACTGACGAGCCCTGCTGGAAACAACCTCAGCCCTGCTGGAAACAACCTCAGCCCTGCTGGAACAACCTCAGCCCTGCTGGAACAACCTCAGCCCTGCTGGAACAACCTCAGCCCTACTGGAACAACCTCCTGGGTAGAGGATCGGTGCCTGCGTAAAGTGTTGGTCACACCGAAACCAAAATCTCTACCAGGGAACACAGAGAAACAAGATAACTCCCCAGGCCTCACAAGGCGATCCCACTCCAATCCGCTGAGTCACTATTGATGTGGACCGAGACATCTCATCCCAGAAAGTGGGGAAAACACCCATGCTGCACGAACACCTGTAGTCGCAGACGGTGTCACAGTCCGGTGAAAGGGCACAATACTGAAACCCCTCACAACCGAAGAAGCAGAGGAACCAAACCATCTCTTCCAGCAAAACCATTGAGCACAAGACTAGGAGGAGACCTCTCAACCCTGCTTGTCAGACAAAAGAGAACCACACCAGGGGAAACTCCGCCCTGCTAGTCAAACAGACGAGCACAAATCCAGGGGAAAACTCCACCATGCTGGTCAAACAAACGAGCATAGAGGGACCCTCTACGTCGCGAGAGGTCAAAGTACGTAAAATAGATCGCGGCACGCATGTGGGGCCCACGCGACGTGTGGCCCCAAGTCAACCCCAACTGAGCACACAAACATCCTCAGGTACAAACAACCACACGTACCTCCAAGCGCTCCCGTATACTCCCAGAGTATACCTCATTCCATCCCAAAGACTATCGTGCACACAGCACCCAGCGTCAACGCGAAGGCATGACGTAACAACTCCACCTCAATGGCCCAGGCACGGCCAGCCACATCTCGTGAACCATTTGTATCACTCTCCCAAGAGTGCGCGATCACACGCCAAGGGTCCATTACAACAAGGTAGGGAGAACCACCACAAGAGCACCTTCCATTCTCCACGTTTAACAAGATCTTGCAAGAGGCTCTGCACAACCAAACAGATTGCACAGTTTTAATCCTCGTGGAAAAACACGCGAGATCGACTACTTACTCGCCTCAAACGAATATCCGACGAAAAAGTCACCAACACCACCTCACGCCCGAACGACGTCCCGTGATCCCGAGCCTCGGCCCCGAAAACAGTCGGGTGCATCACACCATTGCGATCCCCTCGGGAAAACATGTTAAAAGCACTACTCACTTGAGTGCAACGGATATCCTGAGAAAAAGGTGCATCCTGGCGCACCGCACTCGAGCGGTGCCACGTGGGACCCGCATCTCGGTCCCAAAACATAACGAACGGATCGCACCGTTGCGATCCTCTCGAAGAAGTACACGAAATGGACTATTCACTTATCCAAAACGGACACCTGGTGATAAAGCTGGAAATCACCGTCAACTCCCGAAACGGCTCTCGCGGGGCCTGCACCATCGTGCGGAATTACAGCGGGCGGATTGCACCATTTCAATCTCTTCGGAAAAACATCCAGAATCAACTACTCGCACGCCCCGAACGGACGTCTGATACAAAAGTCGTGAAACACTGCACGCATCTCAAACGACGGCGCGCGCGGGCCACACCTCAACTCCGAATTAAGTATCCAAGATTGGACTCAAAATGACCGTCTCAAAAACAGGATCACGTCACCGCTAGCAGCGCTTCAATCGGACGTCACACGGGAGAGTTACGACCGAAAACAATATTTGATAACAAAAGAATAATAATAATATTTTATATCATTATTATTATTATAATTTATTAACTCAATCAAACACACCCCACTTTGTTGCTCATGGGTGGCGCACCCCCTCATGCCATATTTTCCTCTATTTTTTTCATTTTTTCTTTTTCTTTATTATCCTTGTTTTTTTTATTCTTCTCTATCCAATTAAGGGATATTTCTCCCCCCACGCGTTTCTTCTCTTTTTTTTTGTTCGCCTTTTGCGGGTATGTTCCAGCAGAGACCCTCTGTTTGCGGGTCTCTTCTTCTCCACCAGGGTCGCACGACCCTGGTGGTCCAGTGACCTCAGCTCCGGCCGGCCACCGGGCCGGCCACTCCTCCACAGCACACCCCTACCCAGACGTCCACCTGGCCACCTCGCTCAAGCCGCGCGCCTTCCACGACTCCGCTGAAACCTGCTCACCCAGCCGAGAGCCTGGCGTTTGCTCGCCTCAGCTGGCGCCTCCTGCTCGGACCGGCCGAAGACTACCTGGCCGACCGCCCTATTGAGCTGACGCGCCACTGCCGAAACCTGACCACCGCTGCACGCCGGCCCGCTAAACGCCGCTCGACCGCACCGCCTGCCCTCTGCTCGCACCTCCGCTCAACGATCGGCGGGTTAAAATTGGGTGATGAAGATACGCGAAGAACAGATGGATTTCAGATACATTCATAGCCTTTGAACACGGATCTATGACCGTCATCAACGATTGAAAAAGGATATGACGAAATAATATGAGCAAGAATGAATTTACCAGAGCAACATCAATCTGAAAACAAAATTGTAATAATTCCTACCTCAATTTGTTCGTCGGTCGATGACGACCCATCCGCTGCGATTCCGCCTCGATCCGCCGAGGCTTCATTGTCGATCTGCCAACAGAGAGAGTATAGGAGAGGAGGATAAGAGGTTGGGGGAGGAGGATGGGTTCTCCAGGGGATAAGTAATGGGTGAGGGGGAAGGGAGAAGGGAGGCTTAAATAAATAAATAAAAATAACCCCTTTAATAAAAAAACTCAACCCAATTTAAATCCACGCACGAAACCCCAAACGCACTGAATGTTAGGTCACGCATAGGGTAAACACCACCTCTCGAGCACAACAGCAGTCTCGGAATTTGATTTTGAGCTTCCGTTTGAATTTTATAAGGCTGAAAGCCCAAAGCTGCCAAATTATGAAAACACCCCTGGGGCCATTTTTCACAGACGGGTCGCGCCCGAAAACCTTACACCCCTCCTAGGGTAAACAACACGCTCCAAACTCAACGGTGCCCTCATATTCCTAATCCGAGCCACTGTATAAGAGATACTCAAGTTTAACCATTAAACGAATAAATTAATTTATTAATTTATCCGTTTAACGTTCCAAAAGTGAGCGAGGGGTCGAAAAATCCTGCGCCGACAAGTTTTCTGTTGTTCATAGGGTAAATACCCCATTCCGGACCCATTCGTACACTCGGATCTTTGATCCGGATCACTGTTTAGGAGTTATCCCATTTATTGGGCGTTCCTAGTGTGAACGCACTGAAAATTTAATTCTGGCCACTTCGGGGCTCGGAATCGCACGCCGTCTGAAGGTGCTGCTCTGGAATATCATCAAGAATATTCAAAAGTCTTTCTCAGCAAAAATCGGGTTCTTATAATATATGATATTCTAATATAATCCAAAACCAAGGAGGATCATGAAAAGCATCTAAGAACTGTACTACACACCTTGAGATTGGAGAAGCTATATGAAATGTACATCAAGTGTGACTTCTGGTTGAAGGGGGTCTCATTCTTGGGCCATATCATCAAAAATAATGGGATATTCGTGGTTTCATCTAAGACAGATGCAATAGAGGGATGGCTAATGCCAATTTCACTAACGAATATCCATAGCTTCTTGGGGATAGCTGGATATTATTGATGATTTGTGAGAAATTTCTCACGATTTTCCATCCCTCTTACCATGCTTACTCAAAAGGGAGGAACGTTTTCTTGGAGTGATTAATATGATGAAATCTTGAGGGAGTTGAAATGAAGTCTTATCACTGCACTCATGCTCACTTTTCCAAAAAGTGGAGAACTTTCTGTGGTATTCATTGATGCTTAGAAGAAGGTATTGGGCTATGTGTTGATGAAAAATAACAAATTCATTGCCTATGCTTCAAGGAAATTGAAAGTTCATGAGCAGAATTATCCAACACATGATCTAGAGTTGGCTGTAGTGATCTTCGCTTTAATATTTCGGCGACATTATATCTTTCAAGAGATATATGAATTATATATGGACCACAAAATCCTCATGTATATATTCAACAAGAAAGAGTTGAACATGCACCAACGAAGATGGTTTGGGTTGATCAAATACTATGACTACCCAATCCATTACCACCTAGGGAAAGAGAACGAGGTGGAAGATGTTCTAAGTAGAAATGACCCAATAATTATATAATTTATGGGATTTAGGAAGGATCCAATCCTCTTAGACATGATGAAAATGGAAATGGGAATCATAATGAATGTAATATCATTAATCCTTTCACAAATGATTGATGAATCGTCTTCTTTGGAAAAGATAATGGATGCTCAATATGATGATGTGAGAATTCAGAAGAAAGTAGAGGCTACAGGAAAAGGGAAATACTTGGTGTTCAATGCTAATGTAGAAGGAATTGTGAGATTTGGGAAAAGACTATGTGTTCCATCATGTCTGGAGCTGAAGGACGAACTTTTGGATGACATGCATAGTTCAAATTTCTCTTTTCACCTAGAAAACACAAAGATGTATCTGGATCTTAGAGAGAATTATTGCTGAGATAATACGAAGAAGGAGATCCCTGAGTATACACAAATGTTCCTTGTGTGTCAGCATGTTAAGTCAAAGAGGCTGAATTCTAAGAGGATGATGCAACCATTGCCCATACTTGCACATAAATGGGAGAACATCACCATGGGCTTTGTCACCAGAATTCTAAAGACATCCAAAAGAAACAATGAAATCAGGGTTGTTGTGGACCATTTTACAAAGGCTGCAAACTTCATTACTATTCGAGAGGATTTATAATTAGAACAAGTGGCAGAGATTTATATTTGGAAAGTGGTATGAATGCATGGAGTACCACTATCTATTGTCTCTGATCGAGATCCAACATTCACCTCTATGTTTTGGAAGAGTATTCAACATGATCTAGATACTGAGCTGAACATCAGTATGGATTATCAACCTCAAAATGACGGCCAATCCAAGTAGAATATTCAAACACTTGAGGACATGTTTATAGCATGATAAATGGACTTCAAATGAGGATAGGATCAAAATATTCCTCTGGTTGATTTCTCTAATAACAATAGTTTCCACTCGAGAATCCGAATGTCACCTTATGAAGTCCTCTATTGGAAGAGGTGAAGAACACTGACACGTTGGGATGAAGTCGGTGAGCGTAAGCTGCTAGGACCAGAAATGGTCGATGAAATGGTGGAGAAGGTGAAAACCATTCAGCAGCATATCAAGGCAGCCCAGAGTCGACAGATGATTTATAAAGATAACTATCGACAAGAACTTGAGTTTATAATTGGAGACGGGGTATTTATATACAGATCTCCAGGTAATAAGGTCACGAGGTTTGAGAAGAAATGGAAGTTAAGTCCACGGTACATCGGCCCCTTCGAGTTTCTTGATCGTGTCGGTGCTATAGCCTATCGACTAGCACTTCCACCTACCGTGGACAAAGTAAGTGATGTCTTTCATGTATCTCTCTTAAGGAAGTACATACCAGACCCTTCATGTGTACTTTCTTCAGACGTAGTACAATTAGAGGATGATCTTTCTTACGAGGAGAAACCAATGAAGATCATAGATCGTAGAGAAAAAGTTCTATGAAATAAGACAATTACCCTAATAAAGGTGTTGTGGAGAAACCACAAGTTTGAAGAAGCGACTTGGGAATCTGAGCAAGTGATGAGGAAGAGTTACCCGAATTTGTTTTAGAGTGGAAAAATGAAATTTCGAGGGTGAAATTTCTTAAGGGTGTACATTGTAACGACCCAAAAATTCATTAATGGAAATTCCTCTGGATCTAATTAAATGTCTTATTATGGTTATATAAAATGTGACCTTCATTGGTTTCATGTTTGTATATTTTAAAACACCATTAATAACTGTGACTATTTCCTATATAGTCTTTGAATAGTTATCACACTATTAGTATAAATATATGCCTTTAACGAATCCAATTTACTCAAACAAAGGAACCAATTGACTCATGTAGTAAACTTTCCCAGTACGAAGCCCATTTGTTGGAGCTCGGAAAGGATGTGGAATCAGTGGGATTCTCTCTTGACCAACCCAAGACGATCTTGAACACATTAATCTTGTGAGGAACCGACTACGGGAGAAATGGATTTTGATAGAGATTACCACCCGAGTGATGTTATCTGAGCCACCCCAAGAGTCTTTCACCATCACACGCCTTACCCATCGGTCTTATGTGGGTGTTATAAGGGTTTATGTAACAAGACCTTAGAACTATGAATATGTGCATTATTTTTGAATATAATAATGAATATAAATTCATTTTATTATTGTTCCATTGTAAATATTTTTTTAAAGATAAAATAGTATATTTAGTTAATATTCAACAAAGAAATATATTTTGATGAATTAATGTATTTTTGAATAAAATAATATTTTAATAAAATATTATTATTATTAAATTAATTTTTATTAAATATAAATGATAGTATAATTTTATTAATGCAATTGTAATTTTTATTAAGGTTTAAAATCCATATTTGTCAAAACACGTGAATTTTGGATAAATGTCAGTTTTTATTTTAAAATTTAAAATTGACATATAAAAAATTATTTAGATAAAAAGAATATTATTTATGCAATCGGGACGTTGAAATTGTCCAATTGTGAAATTTTCATAATTTTCTGAGCTTCTAATTTTTGGGTAAAAAGTAAATGTTGTTTAAATATATAATTTGATTTATGACATCATAATGATCAAATAGTGATGTAATAAAATATGATAAATATTACGCTCAGCCAATATATGTTTTATCCCTAAAATATTGTAATTTTATATCTGTTTTATTAATTTTATGATGCCATTGTGGACCCTCCGTGACATATAAAACATTTATCTTTTAAAATTTTTTTCCTTGAGAGTGTGACTCACCTCCAAATAAGAAACCTTATTATTTTATTATGTTAGCACATTGGCCTTATAAAAAATTGTTTTACACTACCCTTTGGAAACAACCATGGGATAAAACCATGGGCTGGTGTGTGGTTTTGGTTAGTTTAATGTGAAGTGTCCCAAACCTAAATAATAAACAATTCTATCTCATATCCTATATAAACCCACCCAAGATACCACTTATTCTTCACTCAATTCCTCTGGATTTCCACAAACCCATGAACTCTTCACTATCTAGTATCCTCCCATGGTGCCCCAAGATCCTAAGAAGCCTCTCTAAAGCCTCTCCCAATCCATTGGGATCACACTTCCATGTAAGGGATTCCTACATTTCTCTTTTTATCCATGTTTCTTAATATTTTTACGCCCTTTTATTATCAATTAAAATTGTTGGGTTATGATTTTGAACCTCCCATATACTTCCATCTTTATGTTAGGATTATGGTATACCTTTTTATCTCTCATTAATGTCTCTCATGTAAACCCATTACCATGCCAAAATCCTGTGAAGGATTTCTCTCTCCGCTTTTACATCCAAGTAATTATTTTGTACTATGCATCTAAATTAAATTATGTTTGTTGGGACATGTATCTATATGATCCCCTTACATTCACATTCATGTACATATGACAATACACCCTTTTATGTCTCATCAAACATTTTGATGAATCGTTATGTCGTGTCGTTATGCTGTCGAAATTGCACCGCGTTTTTTCAAGCCAAGATCATTGTGTAGTGAATACCATAACCATTTCTCTATCAAGGGTATTAAACTTTATGAACATATACATATTGAATAGTAATTTCATGTATTTATTCCACATTAATTAATAATGGAATAACTTATTATGTTGATTGATTCCGTGTTATATGATCCATGTGGCACACTTATGCATGAAATGAAATGTTTAAGAAGGGTGTGCCCTGATCGCACTCCAATGCATTGGGTAAAGTATATTATCATCACACATCATGTGAAATGGGTGTTTACTCTTGATAATTCAAGTGAAATGATGTTTTACTCATGATTCATGTGCAATGAGGGTTTACTCATGCTCCATGTGCAATGAGCCTTGGCTCATGCTAATTCCATGTTAAGTGTTGTTGCCTCATTTCCATGTTAGGATTATCATGAATTATCATTATTTTATTTTCATTTCTCCATTATGCTCCATTTATATGCCTATATTCTAGAATTTATTGTATTCCTCATGTATTTCTATGATTATTCCCTTACTGGGCTTTATAGCTTGCTCTTTTCTTATGCAAATCCTTAGGTTAACCCATGCAATGCTATGTACGAGGGAATGTAGTGGTCATGTAAAGGATGTTTTCAATAAAGATGTTGTATTTCATGTATTATGTTTTTATGTAATGATCCAAAGCCCCAAAGAGACTAGACCACTCGATCATCCATTTTGAATAGTGAAGAGTTTTTGTAATAAATCTTGTTTATGTTTCTAATAAAAGAAGGGTTGTTATAATTTCTATTTATAGTAATTGGATTGATAGATTGGATAAATCGTCCACAAGAAACTCCATGAAATAAAAAAGACAAGGAAAACCAAAATAATATTGCAATGAAGGTACCAGAAAAACATATACAGTTAAAATTCCCTAAATTAAATACCCATAAAAATGCAAGGGCTTAAAAAAACAACAATCCAAAGGTCCAAACTAGAAATGTTGAGTACGGTCCACATAGTCCTCTAGGAATTCTGAAAATATAATTATATATGGGGGATGAGAATATGAGTATACTAGGAAGGAAAACCAAAGTACCTAATGAACATGTGAAAGAAGCATAATAATGCACCAGTGAGCAAACAAAAACACCAATAGTTCCTACACGGGTCAACTAACCACCCCGTCACACCAGGGCTTTCTTATGAAATAACTCATCTTGGTATAGTAACATAATATTTAGTATATCAATTATCAGGGACCCATCGTATCTTAACCACATATTATCCACTCTTACACCCTAATGATTTTTTGTGGTCTCAACTCTTCTATATAATAATGCATCACAACATATCACATCAAACCTGAAAACACCTAGTCCATCATATCACATCACATCACATCTCACCCGCAAACACATGGTTCAACACATCACATTAAATAACTAGGGTATTAGGGTATCATGAAAATTAAGGGCATCAACCTCGTTCCCTCCTCCAACCATGAGAGACCCCCACCATAAGTCATCTCATCATAACTCATCTCAATACACCTAACCCCAAGATATATGGGCCATCATAGCACATCACATTGCATCTTGAGAATTAACTTGAGACTTTTTTCCATCACAGCCCATGCATTTCATCATCACTCAGAGGATGGAACAAAAAATAATCGGTGGATATCCATATATCATCACCAAAAAGTTGTTGGGAAGAAACACACCAAAAATTATAGGTTGTATACACTAGGTAATAAACATGGGTGGGTCAATTTAGAAAATCAAAAAGAAATATCATATTTATATAATATCATTGCACACAAACCCAACAAATATGTTCACAATGAGGACATCATCCTAATTCATAACATTAGCACATCACCTCACAACCTATTCCACTTTCTCTGTCACAACTAAATAAAAAACACCACATAATAATCCATAAACCACATATCACATTTCATCATTTCCTTAACAATTAATCCATTTTTAATATTTCACCTTACCAACCAATTAAATTATTCTTGATAATTATTTATCATTAAACAACCCATTCATTTAACATTTTACAATAACCATTTATGTCACACATCATTTTATTTTATTTATTCATTAACCATTTCTATCCCTTGAAATTTCAAATCATTAATATCCAATTCTATCAATACCTTAGAAACTACCACATCACATACACAATAACCCATCAACCCTTTCAATCCAACCAGCCCCACATTAGCACCATTCCTAGCCACATCCATTTCCACCTTTCCATAGCCACATCAGAACCAGTTTTCTATCACAACCACCCCATAGTATAGCCACAAAACTCATCATATAACCCCCACACAATACAACCACACATCACAATGCCATTCACATCACAAAAAAAATATTATTCAGATTATAAAGTTTCTTATCATCAATTACACTTATTTATTATAGAGGAATTATCACACAATCCATAAATCACCTAGATATACCATTTTGTTAAGTATATTTAAGTGGTTTTCCAATAATGATTGATGTTATTTCAACAAATACACCCAAAAATGATTCTAACGAACACATAAAATCATCACAAAAAAACCTCCTATGGAAATAATATTAGTGGAGAATTTATCCCATGCAATCACAATATCAAGAAAATATCAACTTCTATTATGTCATGGGAAACATGCTCATTTCCATTAAATTGTATTTAAACAAATTAATTATCTTTCATTAATATGATGTAACTATCTTTCCAATATATAACAAGAGTAAAAACCCTTTGGCATGATACACAATAGGTGAAATAAGGGATCCCCTACTTCAAAAGAAGATTTCTTACTCACTCTATATGGTTGAAGCATGAGGATGGTAACCATCGAACAACCCAACGAGAAAGATCACATCTACTAGCCTAAAACACATCAACCCATCATTATCTAATGCACACACCATTAAAAACAATGGTATCTAAGATTGTACCCCTTCTTAGATGAAGAAACCGGGATAATATTGGAGAAAACAAAGATGTGAATTACAAAAAACCACCCTGGATAAATCCTCTATGAGAAGGGTTGAAAGACACTCAAAGGGGGATGAATGTGCTCCTTGGGAGGCACCTGGGTCACCCAATAAATGAGACAATAGGTTAGAAATTGGTTTCTCTTGAGGGGATTTTAGAATTAATACCCATCCTAAAAACATAGGTGTATAGAATAGCCTATGGACTTCTGATTTAACCCTATTGAAAATGAAGAAAACCATGCTATAGATTCTATAAAAGGCATACAATATATTTAGAATATCCAATGTCACTACACTATAGACACCCAACTACTAGAAATAATTATTTTGTAGGCCTAATCCATGGCTTAGTAGTTCCATAATTTGCAGAACCACTAAAAAATGATCGCCCAGGACACCAGTACACATATGGGATCTCCACATTGGATCTAAAATACACTAATAAGTGATATGTTTCAACCATGTTTCCATGGCATTGCTACCCCCAAATTGGCAGTAGCACTAAAAAACATCCTCCTCGGAGTGAAGAATACAACCATGCACCTTACACTTCATCCACAAAATAATGGTGAAACGTCCAAGATCCAGGCCACAACCATTCCAAAATAGGCAGTGCCCCCCCCCCCTCAAACACCTCCAAACACCTCATGATCTTCCAAAACACCTCCTTCACCAGAATTAACAAAAAGTGATGGGATGGGAGGTTCATGCCTTGACATGAGATACCTATAGAGTTATTCTCACCCTCAAGAATGAAAACCATCCCTAAAATAAAATAAAAAGGAGGTCTGGATTACCATCCCATGAGATACCTCTCAAGGATCTCATTACAACCAAACACAATAAGAAATCGAATGAAAATTTCCTCTAGACATCCCACATAACCACACTTCCAGAACACCTTACTCTCAATATGAATCCACCATTTGTACATAGCCAACCACACAACCATACCATCCCTGAAAATTCCCAAGCCAGTTATCACAACTGTAATCACATAACAAAGACTCTAGGCACATAATTAAAAGAATTTGATATTCTATGTATATATATCATCCACATTGGGAGGAACAGACATTCCAAAATATATTTTATCATGTAAAATAATAACATTGATCAATTAGGAATATAAATTTTGTAAAATATGTATCACACATCACATAACAAGGAAGAAAAGAAACATCCCATAAAATAGAAAAACCCAAACATTGCATCATCTAGAAAAAATAGAGTAAATAAAAAAAACTCAAATAAATATGGGTACTAGGGAATCATCCATATCTCATCCTACCAAATACTATCCTCTATTTCACCATGCCTCCATTGAACACAAACCAAGGGTATGGTCCATCTACTTCTTACCATCTCTTTAAAATCATTTATCTCTACAATACACTCCATGAATATCACGTTGACCTCGATATCCAATTATCCAATAAATGACATGAGATTCCATTTGAAGTGACCAAAAGAGTTGAAAGACATGGAAATTATTGTGAAACCAATATAGATATGGAAGAAGTTACAATAGATAATCCACAATCATAAATATCACCAACACCACAAAAGGCCCAAAAAATCAGGGTGTACCTTTCTCCCCCTATGAAATATCTAATACTCAAATCGAGGAGAAACCATCAAAACATATAGTCTCCATCCTTGAACTCTAAGGGCCTCCTCCTAAAATTGGAAGAATCCATCTTGAAAAAATGAACTTTTTTCATCCCCTCACAAAATATGTTTAATGTTCTCTACCATGTCATAAAAACATTAGGATTGTGAACTAACAACTCTCCAGCCTCGATCTTTCACAATGGAGATTGGAAAACCCACCTGAATAATGCCTAAAATGGGGATACACTGATATATGAGTGATATCATTTATTATAAGAAACCACAACCAAAGTAAAGTTATTTTCCTAAGATTTTATAAAGTATAATATGAATTACATCTACATATCCTATATAATTTTCATGTCCACACCATGTTTCCATTAATATGATGGTGGAAAGAACATTTTTTGGAAAAACATAGTGCTAATGGCATGATGCAATCCCCTTAAGACTCTTGAGGTAAATAGAGCATCATTATCTCGGATAATGAACTTTGTGACTCTATGAAAGCCCACAACCTCATAAATTTACCTCATTTCCAGGAAATATATGTTTCACAAATCCTTAATCACTAGTATGTGGCCATGTTTCATTAATCGATATGAGATTACCCATAAATAATGACATTCTACAAAATATTGGGTTAACCCTTTGAAATAATCTAATTACTCATCTATCCAATTCCCCTCAGAACATCCAAGGGTAGACAGAAAAACCACATGGGACATGAATCTCATCCTTTACCTACTAGAAAATCAACACAGAACCATAAACTCCACCACCACCCGATTCATATCGGGCCACCAAAACTACATTCCCAAGAAATTTTATATCTTGGACACATATGAGAGTACTACTAATTGTTATCTATGAATAATTTTGAGGAATACCTCATGAATTAATACTATAAAGAATAGCCTATACTAAAATATTATTCAGTTCTAAACATCATCTAACCATCTGTATATAGCATCACTATGGACATCACGATCACATGACACTTATGCCCCCCTAAGTCTCCTGACTAAGAAACCTTCAACTTCTCTGTCAGAGAAGACTACAAAATTATCTAAAATAAGAAACAGTCATCATCAATAACCCTTTCATCTAACTATAGGGCTCATAACTCCACTATCACCCTCTAAGAATCTTCAGACTCCCAAACAGAATCATTCTTTAACGTCCTGCTCAATGCATCAACCAAAACATTTCTTTTCCATAAGTTTTAGTGGATATCAAAATCATAATACTAAATAAACTCTATAAACCTCTATTTTTTCAGATTAATATCATTATAAGGTAATATATACCTCAATATTTTTTTATCTATGAAGACCACAATGTGATCCTTAATGAGGTAATATTTCCACAACATCAGGAAAAATAAAACACATACTAGATCCAAATCATTGGTGGAATATTTATGCTCATGGGAAAGTAAATTCCTAGAACCATAAGAGATTATTTATTTCTAATTATACAATATACAACCTAATACTATATAGTAATAATCACATAAACCCCTAAAAATAAACCCTTCCTATAGAAACTAAAGCCCTAGAGCACAATTAAAATTCCCATATAGACACTTGATTTCTATAAGAAACTGATCAATCCAAATAAAATCATGTTCCTTATAGTTCTATGTTGTTAACAAGTCTAAAATCTATATGAAATAAGACACAAACATCTAGTGACATCCTGCAAGTCTGAGGAAACTATGGACCTCTTCCATATTCTTTAGCACTTCACAAGAAGCAACTTTCTCAACCATTTATTGGTACACCATGACACCTTATTGGGACACCATATTCCCATGTAAATTCACCCCTCACAAAACAAACATACACTTGAATAGATTTCCATAAAGTTAGCGGCATCGATGAACCTAAGAGACTGCTCTGAGATGGTTAGCGTACTCCTCCGCTAACTTTATGTTCATCAATATGTCTTCCATTAACATTATTATTATCTAGCCTATGTTTTCATGAAACAAAAAGTTAATGAGCCCCATGAAAAAAAGTAGTGTGTTTTTTAAACCAAATGAAATTTCGCCAAACTCTATGTGCCCATACCGACATCTAATGGAAATATTTAGAATATTATCCACCTTTAACCTAAACTAGTGACCCTCATACCATAGATAAATCATATAAAACCAAATAGCTCCCCTTAATTGGTAAAAACATAATTGATCTGTTGAAGGGGAAAAATATTCTTGATCTTCACCTAATTCAACCCTTAACAGTCTATACACATCCTCATACTACCATAATCCTTCTTGACGGACACCACTAGTGAACCCCATGTTGACACACTTGTCCAGATGAAGCCCTTATGCATCATATAATCAATTTTAATTCTAAAATATCTAAATGAAGAAGTTTCCTTCTAATAGGGAGCCTACAAAATATAAATGGCATCGAGCTGAAATTCTATCCGGAACTCAAGATCACATCAGTGGGGTATCATCAAAACATTATTGTGGAAAGAATCAAAAAAATTATTGAAAATTATGGGAACATATTCTATTTCAACATCAATTAACTCCACATAAAATTGAAACATCAAAGAAAGAAGTGGATCTACACGTCTACCACTTAACCAATGACTCTACAAACCAGTGAGAACCACATACTAACTATCCATATTTGAAAACACAAATCACATCATGAAGAATTAAATAACATAATGCATGGATTAAAAATATTTTATGTTGATAATGAAATAATATGCGTTCATATGAATCAAAAAATAGATCCCCAAAATTATTTATGTGGCCCCATAAATAGTCTAAACCCTCGGCACTCATCAAACAAGATAGTCTAGCCTCTGACTATAATAGTCAACACTAGGGACATGGGAAACCTCTATATGTCTTTCCACAATACATAGAATATATATGATGTAATAAATGAGTGTGAATCTCCAAGATGAATAAAATCTAAAACATGGTTAGATCGTAAATGGGTCAAGCCTCTAACGATATTTTCCCCCACTAGTGATGCTACCTCCACTGCATTCAAATGAAAACATCCAGCTCCATAGACTCTATGCTAATAACACCCTCCACATACACACATATAATGAGGTCCATAAACATGAGGAATATACTATGGTTATATCCTTCTTTATCTATATTATCTTATAGGATAATAATCTCGCTTCCATTTCTGCTGAAATAGGATCATTGGAAACTACTATTGAAACCGGAACTGATCCTGAAAACCTATTCCTAATTGATCATGGAGAACCAATCGAATCAACTCCTAAAAATTTCCACAAAACTCCCAAATACATAACACACAGTCCATAATCCCCCAATAAAAACATATAAACCACTAGCCCCAAAATTCTATAAGTAAAGATGCTGAGGACTACTCCCTATTGGTTAAAACCTCAATGGACCCAGCTCTTAAAACCTACTACTGAAAACCCATATCCTCATGGAACCCTATTTTTTTCGTCTTATGGTAAAAATTATTTTTAAGTGTGTCTATTTGATCACCTCTTCCTTATTCTAAAAAACCAAATACTTCAGCAATTTAAAAGGAGTTACTTTATGTTGGATAGAAGGATAACGTGCCTCCTCAAGATGCCACACTCAAGAATCCTCATTTGAGAAAAGGTTGCATAAAAACAAAATAGATATTTAAACATGATTCATAGTTCACACATTAAAATACTTCCCTACTTAAGATAGAGAAGCTCTTGCCTCTTAATTAACTTCATGTTTGATGAAATGAACTCTGCACATAACTTTATCTGGAAGTCTACCCAGGACACATCAACCTTCTTCCACTTTTTAATATACAACATCCACCACTAAAATATATCTACCTACATCTAACTATCTTCCAAAATTATTGACTACTTAATTGAGACCCAAATAAAAATAAATGTGATCTTGAGATCCTAAAACCATCTCTATGTATCGAAATCAAAAACACCACACTTATACTTACTTTAATCCTATTATTGGAAAGCATGTAACTTATTCATATACTTGTTATCCTCTTCAATCAAATCAACCCTCTGATGATCAATGAGATCAACTTAGTGAAACTCCACTACCCGAACCATAAACAGATGATGACGAGTAGTTATAGCTAAAAAAGAACCTTGGATTTCAAAATCTTGGTAGTATGGAATTTTATTTTTAATTTTTTAGATTTATTTATTTAGAATCATTAAATTAATTTTAATTAATTTTTACTTTCAAAACCAAAACCATCAAATTAAAATAATAATTCAATTAAATCATGATGCATGTACCTCTCCTAGGTCTCGAACCTTTGAGTAGTTCCACCTTACATTGTCATTCTATGGGCTCAATGTCCTTGAATTAGATAATGGGGCCCCAAAAATTAAATTTTCTATCCAGTATTCCCTAGGGATTTCTCACCAAATAATGCAACCAAGTATAGTATCATAATATGAACCTTATCAATTATCTGGTACTTCATACTACTTTCCCACTGATTAACATCTATCACTACCCAATGATGTACATCTTGGTTCTCCCATCATTTCTGTATTAAATCACATCACATCACATCAAATCTTACATTCAAATACCGGTTTCATCACATATCCCTTGTAGACACATATTTTTATCACATAACATCTCATAACCAGTGTAGTAGGGTATCATAAACATTAAGGACATCACCCTTATTACCTCCTCCAACTATTCATGACCCCCACCATAAGTCATCTCATCACATCTCATCTCAACACATCTCACCAAAAACCACCTGGGTCATCACCCCATATCACATCACATTTCGAAAAATAACTTTTTACTTCTATTCATCCCAACCTGTCTATTTCATCATAACATATAAGAGGGAGTGGTTTAGGGCCGGGGTCTGACCATTCATCTTCTACACAATTATATTTCTAAAAACACCCCCCCCCCCAAATTTTTCTTGTCGACACTAGGTGCTCGACATGGGTGGTGGGTGTATGAAATATCACAAGGAAATAAAATGTATATATAATATCATAGCACAAAAGCCTAACCGATAGGATCAAAATTAGAACATAATACCAACTCACAACATCGCCACATCAACTCACAACCTCTTCCACTTTCACTACCATCACTAAATTAAAAACACCAAATAACAAACCATAATCCATTTTTGACATTCCAACCCTTCATTAAAAATTAATCCAATTTCTAGATTTCATATTACCATCCAATTACATTATTCTAGCCCCTTATTTCTCATTAAACAACCAATTGAGTTTACATTTTACAAAAAATATTTAATCCATACTTCACATCCTTTCATTTAATTATTATCCAGTTCTATCCCATTAACCAACCAATCTCATGCCATTTTAAATGATTATTAACCAATTTCATTACTACCCGGGAAACTAGAAAATCACAGAACCACATACACAATAACCCACCATCCCCATCAAGGCAATCATCCCCACATTACCACCATTCATAGCCACACCAACTTCCTCCAAACCAAAAACACATCACATCCTCTCCATAGGATGAAAAAACAACTCATCACATATGATCCACAAAATACAACAACTCATCGTAACACTATTCAAATCACAACACATAATATTTTTATTATTAGTAAGTGGTTTATAATCATTTACACTTCATTATTTTATGGAAATTATCACACAATCCATAAATATCCTAAAGAAACGATTTAATTAACTGGATATTTGTGGTTAGATAATTATATTTAAATTGATGTGAAAAGTCACACCAAACATGATTTTATAACACATCACAAGTCAGCACAAAAAAATCCCCCAATGGAGAGAATTTTTAGTATGACATTTAGCTCATACAATAAAAATTTCAATATAATATCAAAAGCTATAAATACATGAGAAACATTTACCATTCCATTTGATTCGATTTAAATTACTCCTGATATTTAATTATGTTGATGTAACTATTGTCCCAAAATAGAACAAGAGTAAAAACCCATATGTATGATAAAAAATATGGGTTATTTTAGATCCCCAGCCTCAAATATAGAATTTTAAATCACTATGCAAGGATAATGTAAGCAAAAGATTACCACCAAATTATAAAAATAGAGAGAAGAACTATAATAGCCTAGAACACATGAAACAATTGTTATCCTACCCAAAACCATTAAAAACAATAGTTTATTATACAAAATCCCCTATCACATGATAAAATAAAGAGAAACTGGATGTGAAAAAAGAGTAGATTTACCAAAAACTCCCACAGATCTGTCCTCAATGGATGGGGTTGAAGTCCACTAAAAGGGGGTTGAAAGCACTCCATGGGATGCACTTGGATTAACCAAGAAATAAGAGAATGGGTTGGAAATTGGTTGGGGATGGGGGAATTTCATAATTAAAACCTATGTTAGAAAACATAGGACTATAGTGAAACCTCAAGTACCACACCACAACCATTTAGAAAATGGGGACTACCATGGTACAAAGCCCCCCACTATGTTGTAGCTTGGCCATTTAATGGCCCCAATAATAACTACAGCTATATATATACTATGGATCCAACAAAGGGAGAATAAAACCATAGTGTAACCAAATGCACTATGTTTTAGACCCTCAATAACCAAAAAGAGCTATGTCACAACCCTTACTCCATGCCACAGTGGTGCTAAAAAATGCATAACTACAAAAAACCAACCCTTGAGACGCCACATGACATTTGGGGTGTCCATGATGCATCCTACACCTTTTCATAGAGTCTATTCTATATCCAAGTATGCATGATTTTGCTACCCCAAAATTGGAAGTATAACTAAAAATGCCTTCTCTTAAGACCATGTCTTGAAAACAACCACCATACGTCATATCCACTCCATTGCAGAACAGCCTCCAGGCTCCACATTACATCCAATACATAATAGGAAGTGTCACCCCTATTTATCCTCTCAAAAGATTTTAAAACACAATGTAATTTCCCGGTAAACCATTATTTCTATAAATCTCACAAAGGGACAGGGTATAAGGTCATATCCATTACATATCACTCGAGACAAACCCAACAAACCCAACTTCTCAGTTAAAATCTTCCATCATGGTTTTATTTATTCTATCTAAGTATGAAACTCATGGTGCATGTTAATAATAATCTTAATGTATCAATATCATTAATAAAATTTCACAAATATGAATATCCAATGACACACAATGTGTGTAATTCCTACCTTTAGGTATGTTCTCATAATCACCCATCTTGTAGACTACCAAGTGAAAACCTCATGAGAGTAATTATCATCCTATTACAAGTACTCACACTTAAAAATCAATATAATATGTGTCCCATCAAAGAATATTATCCAACCATAGATCAATTTTTATGAATATCATTATAGAACATGAAGTGTATATTTATTGTAAGGAAAAATTATAACCTTATCAGTGTGATAGATTTTCTAGAACATTATCACATTATAGTAATATAGAAGAGTAATTAATTTCTGATAAGTAATTTTCTATAAAAATCCATGGATATATATGTAATAATTCTTAAAAATCAGCTGGTTTTAAAATTCAAACTCCAATGGACTCCCACTTGGACTAAATCCAATTACTAAAAACTTTAAGTTTTTTAGCTCTAAGATAATGTTCATATTTCTAATGAGAAATTAATTTTCTAAATGAATTTTCCATGTCGTCTTCCATAATATATTTTCTTTTGGTTCCCTCATATATTTGAGAAAAAATTCCTCAAAAGATAATACTTCTCTTGTATGATATTTGTTCACTGATTAGATCTTGGACCCTTTATATGTACTACTACTAAAATATTATCACAACATAGTGTGATAGGGTCTTTACTTCTAGGTACCTTGTTAATATGTTAGAAAATGTTGAATATCTAAACTAATTATTTAGCTACCAAATAATCCTCAATATACTAGGAATCAATTATAGAATTAGTGATCATATCTTTCATTAATCTCTTCCAGCTCACAAAACCTCCATTGATATTGAAGATATATCCTGACTGTGATTTAAATCATCTTGATCTATTTGAAAACTAGAATCTATATATCCTTGGGTGACTAGCTCTTTTTATCCTTCATAAACCAAGGGCATATCCTTTGTATCACTAATGTAAATCATGATAGTGTTGAATTTCATCCAATGTTGGTCTCCTGTATCTGATTGATATCTACCTCCCTCACTATGGGAATAGGAAACATATATCATAGTATATAACACAAAATTCATGAGTGACCCAATCAAGGAAGTTTATAGAATCTATGTCATTCTTCTAATCTATTCACAATTTTGAGGACACATTTTATAATATAGATGATTTCCATGTGACATAGGAATCAATCCACTCTTTTATTTTTATACTAAAAATCTTATGTATCTCATCAATGTATATACCTTGAATTTGTCTAAACAGCCTCCTAGATCCATCATGATAGATCTTCCACCCATAAATGTATGATATTTCACCTAAGTCCTTCATGGAGAATCAGATGTTCAATTAAGCCTTAATAGATAGTGAGGATGAAATATCAGTTCATAAATGTAGTATGTCATAACTATACACTAGTAGGAAAATGAATGCACTACCACTAAACTACTTGAATACACAACACTCACATTCATTCTCAACAAAACCAAAAAAAAGTATATCTTATTCAAAAAATAATTTTTCATGACCTAGATGATTACTTTAGTATATACATTTTTCATTTCAAATTTTATACATAGTTGGAATCCTTTTAAGTCACAATCACTTATGGTTCTATCATATAGATATCTTCTTAAAGTCTCTCATTAATGATTTTTTTTACATACATATATTAAATCTAATTATGAGTGTAATTCGTTCTAGAAAGTGGTATTTTGATAGATTTTAGTCGAAAATAGGTGAAAAGTTCTATTTATAGTCTATTCTATGAATCTATATAAACCCTTATTCAACCGGTATTTCCTTATAAGTATTGACTTATCCATAAAAGTCTATTTTCTTCTTATATACACATTTATAAAAAATATTGTATATATTCTCTGAAGGATCAACTTTACTCTATAATTGGTTTAGTACATGGAATTCATTTCATAATTCATGTATTTTTTCTATATGGTGGATCATGTTCCACCAAATACCTTCTTATAGCTCATAATTTCATTATTATTTCCTGACAATGAGTATCCATCCTCATTGACTATAAAACCAAATCTTTCAGTGTATCTAACTTATATTGTGATCCTATATAGTATTTGTGTCTCTAGAACACCGTATCACGTAGGGATTTATAGAATCTCTTCCTATTCAAACTCTTTTATATCCTGAGATACAACCTCATCAAATTCTATCTCACTCCCACTATCTATTCTAGTAATGTGATCCCTCTCCACTAACATTGCTTATATTTTAATTATAACCATTTCAATGAGGTTTTATATAGTTAATAAACCCTAGTTTCCTTAGACCATCAAATATATATAAACTTTTTGCCTTAAGATGATATCTTTTTACATGAAGAGGCATTAACAAACCCTTAAAATTCCCAAGAATGTTTGTTAAAAAAAACAAATTATTTTCCACACCAAAATTAATATACAATAACATATATTACATTTATTCAAACTTATTTTAGTGTTTACGTTATTGTCTATAACGAATATCTCTAAAAGGATAATTAAATAATTTCATTACTCATCATTGATCTCACCATGTCATGAAAGGTGTTTTTACTTCATTCACTTATGTTATTCCACTATGGAATATGAAGTGGTGTGGGTAGATATATAATTACAAACTCACATAAATAATCAATGAACTTTTAATTTTGATATTCTCTACTATGGTTTATGTAGAGATTCTTTATTTTCTTACCATGTTTTTTCTTGACTTCATTATTATGTTCCCTCAAATTTTTAAATGAATCAAACTTATACCACATTAAGTATACATATCCATATCAATTAAAATAACTAGTAAAAGTAAGGAATTTTGACTACCTACCTCTTGGTTCAATAAGGAATGGGCCATATACATCATTATGATCCCACTCAAGAAGCATTGTTTTCTTTTTACCATTATAGTAAATGAATATTTAGTCATTATTTCATGTAAACATGCATTAAACACAACAAGTGTTTTTATTTCAAAAGAATCTTAATATCCATCTTGATATAACCAATTCACGCACGTTCTATATAGATGACCTAAATGGTGATTCCTTAGTTGAGAGTGATATTATGCATAAAACAACATTTTTTTATCAATTTCCATTACTTGGTTCATGTAATCCAACACATAAAAACACTTACTTTAATGTTCCTCCCCAAAAAAATTTATCTTTGTTAAATAAGAAACATTTTTTCTCAAAAATGAAGATACTCCCATAAAAATAAAAAATTGTCACAGAAATATTTTTTTGGTAACTAATTACACATAATAATAATTCTATAAAACCAAAAACATTCCAATAGACAATGTTAGGTGATAATATCTAATAGTTGTCATAGAAATTTTAGATCTATTGGTGACACAAAAATCTACATCACCTCATTAAATTCTTCTAATTCTACTTGATTCTTGTAATTATATTCAAACATGAGAATCAAATGTTCTACCTAATATCTAATTTCAATAAATAGGGAGATATTAGTCGATAATGAATGAAAATAAAGGTTCTATTTGCTTCGTTTCCATGTTGTAGTATTAATTATAGTGTCCCTTCTTTCCACATGTGAAATATATGATTTCCTACTCCTTTTCTTTCTGTTGATCCTTATTTTCTTATATGATAATTTTAAATAAGCCTTATTCTTAGAGTCATTCATTGTATCATTTACTTTTCCCTTAATCTTTTTTATCAAAATAACTAAAGTCTTTTCAGAATTCATGTCATTATCTACATGGAATGGAAAATTAAGGAGATCTGGGAGAGAGTTCCCAATATTAGTCATATTAATTTTTATAATAAATCCTGATGATATTTCATTGAGTTATGAAATAATAAGAACAGTATACTATTCATTAGGTATTTTTAATTATAGAATCTTGAGTCATTTATTATATCCAATTAGTTTGACTATGTTAGGAGAAGCTACTCCACCCTCTATAATCCTTCTCCTGAAGAGTTCCTTGGAAATCTCAAACCATTCCTTCCAAGATCTCTCTTGATATAAATAATAGAGATGGTGGGTCATATTATAAGCATCCATTCTCTTTAAATAATTCCTTAATTCATTAAACATTTATTTTAACATCAAACACTGGACATCTAGAACATCATCCATGTGATTATTATATGCATTGAACTCCTTATAACTCACTACATTAATGGGTAGATCCCAAAATTGAGACATTATAAAGTAATTATTTAATTCATGGAATAGTTTAACATGTAATCATCTCAACCATTCCTAGAAGTCACTACAAGTTATGAGGTGTTATTTATATATAATTGATTGCATGGATAACATGGTCGATAAACATTCCATTTTCTATAATAATATTAGAGTATATTATTGGTACTTTATTTGATTACCATGACTTGTGAGGTGTAATAATTTATTTTTATGTATGAAGTATAAAAAATTTGTTATCAAGATTCAATTTCCCTCACGGTTTAACTCATTACATTCTATCACGTGTAAATTCTAGTGGAAAGGATCTATAATTCAATTTTCATAGAAAAAGTGAGTTCGTGTTCAATTAATCGAAGGTATTTATATATGTGTTCTTTGCAAAAATGAGTGCGTAGATCCTTGATCCATTAAAGGGACTCCCCAATCATGAAATACTAAATCATATTTCTTTAACACTTGTCTCTATAATATATCAAGTCAAGATATGTTTATTTATTTTGATTTCAAATTGGTTAATTAAAACTAAAACCTTCACAAGAACTTATATATAAAGTAATTATCCAAAAGAGTTCTAGGAAAACACTTAGTTCTATGAATCTATCATTTATTATGTAATGGAAGAATTATTTTGACTTAATGAAAATATAAAGGATTTTTTTATTATGCAAAAATTATAGTGTTTTATCTTTCTATATATTTTGATAATATTAAATGGATTGTACTTAATTAACCAACAATGTATTGATAAATCATTTATGGATAATATTTTTATTTCAGTTCCATATTTTATGATTTTTGAGACATCTCACTATATGATAATAGTAAACCATACATAAAATTAACCATAAAATAGATCAATGTTAAATAAATAAATAAATTGATAATGAGATTTATTAATACCTGATTTCTTGATTGAAAAATAAATCAACTGATTTCCCTAGGGGGATTAAACTACATGATATAGTCTTGGATCGTGATTTGAATCATTTCACCATCAAAATTTGTACCTACCTTGATTAAATTTATCTCATCTTGGATTTTTAACCACCTCCACATGCCTAGGATCTCATTTCCTTTAAATTGTTTTTAACTCACTCAGACTTAAGAGGATCCAATTTAACAGATAGGGGGATTATATATAAAAACATATGAGCATGAAGACCCTACATATTAATGAATATTTATGAATCACATTCCATTGTTTTAATTTAATAATAATAAAATACTTGAAATAAATTAAAATAAATTTAAATTATGCATTGGTCGGTCAAAAATCATAATCCTTCATAAACATGTAATGAATACGCATTAAAAAGTAATTCATTTAAATTAGTTATTTAATTAATATACACATGTATAAATAATTATCTTCTTAATTTATTAATTAATTCATTTATCTTAATTTTATCATTATAGATTTATTTTAAATTTCATTCATAATAAATATTATATAAGTAAAATTAATTGTGTTATCACTATATACCTAGATTTAACACAATAAATAACTATTATAATTTTATTCCACCTTGTATAGTATTTTACTATGTATTTTATATGTCATGTAACATAAAAAATGTTCCATATATTAATTATCACAGAATGTGTTAAGCTGAATAAATTTGGCATATTTAAGCCACACAGTGCGTTTAATATACGTGACATTTACAGCATTAATTTTTAGGAAAACTATGGTGTAATGGACAACCATACATTGAATGTAGTTTTAAATTTACACACTAATTAAGTTGGGAATGAATATTTTATAAAATTGATTATACGACATGTATGATAGATGCACACCGTATAGATCGATTTAAAAAAATAATTAATATTTTCTTCCATGTAATTAATCTACACGATTATACCCTAGAGGGTGAGTTCTCTAAGTAGTTGGGATCTAGTTAAACGACATGTGAAACTACATACATTTCATGTAACATATTCCATGTCAAATGACTAGGGACTCAAAGTATTTTATGGTTTTATATACTAATGACATATATAGAATATAATAAAACTACATGTCATGTAACCTGTGTGATGAATGGATGTTAGTCTCATGCATTTTGTATTAGTACGCAATGAATCTTTGGCCATTTTCTTTCATAAAACATCACTATGAAACTGTGTAGACTACATGACGTTTACATAGTCTAAACACTATGTAATATTAAAAATCATGTGCTATTCTGGATGGCCAACAGGAATAGTAAAAATACACTATACAATAAATCCATGATGTGGTCAATGTTTCCTATAACTCATTCATATTTGGTGAACCTTGGAATATGGAATGTACATATCCATTACACATTGTAAAAATGTGTCATTTGGCACAAAAACTCATCACCTCTCTATAGTATCTCCTATAATTATTTTATTAACTCTTATAAGATCATATGAAACTAAAAAAATGAGTAACCTTGAATTTCAAACTAAGAATTATTTATACTTGAAATTAATCTAAAATTAAATTTTTAGATTAATAAAAAAAATAATTAATATAAATTTAATGTGATCACTTTGATTTCACTTGATGGTTTTGAATGTAGTGAAACCACCTATTATGCTTATGGTCAACTAATATTTTTTCTTATTCAATGAATAATCCATAAGAAAATAAATTTCATGACGAATGAATTAATTCATAGAAAATTGATGCAAGATGCTGGGACTTATTGAGATGGTCTTTCATATATATTTATAATTAATTTAAATGTAAAAAAATACCTTGATAATAGGAATTATTTATTTGTAAAATTTATTGTTTAATTGACCATTATTTATGAAATATCATCATTACATCATGGGTATCCAAGATTATAATCCCTCTAGTAGTAATATACATGTGCACCTTTGATCATGGAAGGTCACCATCAAAACTACAAGTGATAGCATGGAGAAAATGATCATCTTGTGTCGTTTATGTTGATCAAAACAAAATAACTCATTCGAAAATATAACAACTAACATTTTTACACATGAATATTACATCATTTCTAAGATGAATGTCATAATATAAATACATCCTAGAATCGAGAGGCTTAGCATCTAGGGAAACATTGGATCGTATATAACATGTAAATAATAAGAATTAATAATTATTTGAATCCTTTACTATATTCCCTTTAAAATCTATAATTTTATCCTTAGTAAATTTATTCACTTGGGGATATACATTAGTAAAATTCATATGCTAAAATCAAAGTATGGTGTGGAATAACATAAATGGAATTAATGAAATGAATCAAAATTATTTGGGTGTGCATAATCATTATCACCATTATATCATAATCATAGGATCATAATCATAATAATGAATTAATAACTATAAAAATGCATGAAATATGGTATATGGATAATGATGAAACATCCTAACATAGTGATCAAATATTATGCATTGTTGTGAATAAATCTAACATCAACTTCATACATTACATATTGGTATAAATCATAACACCATAACTTTGAAAAAATATAGAATAATATTTATTCATTATACATGTAATATCATGTGATATATCACATTACCCTATGCATTTGTGGTATATATAATTTTTTTCCCACCCAACACATCATAAAATCCTCATAATCATGCAAGCCTCATAAGAAGAAATCATATAACAATATGAAATAATGAAATAAACCCATTAAAAGGAATGGATTTTATAAACATAAAACAAATAATAATTTAATAAATAACCTTTTGGGATCCCAAATTAATAATGGAGATCATATTTTGGCATAAAAGATCATTGTTAATTGAAGAATAAACAGTTCACGAGGTGTCAAAATATGTTTTGGAAAATATGTCTCATTGAAAAATATTTTTAATCGGACATGAAATATTTTAGAAAACATAGAAACATGTGCATCCTTATGAGTAAGGGGGAAAAGAAATGTAAAACACATTATGAATAAATTATATAAGTTTCCATATGAAATAATAAATATAAATAAAATATAACCCAAAAAAATATTTTGCTGTGAGATTCTCCATACCTTAGATTCTGATTTATGTAATCACATTTTTACTCCATGAATAATAAAATTATATTTATTAAATCATGAATGGAGAAGAAAATTAATTTCATTTTTTCACTGTTGATTAATTATAATAATTGGTTTTTATTTTTTAATTTTTTTGTTAACGGTGAATGGTTTGGATATTATGTATTCCATAAAATTACAATGTCTTATTTAGGTTGTGTAGTTTTGATTATTTCATTTTATAAATTAATAAAATTAGAAAAAATATATTATAAATACATATAATTATAAATTTATATTTCATAAATAATTTATCATGGTTGTCCATATAGATAGTGATAAGAAGAGAATTAGAAAAATCCTCATTGGCGGTTAACAAACAGTTAATGAGTTTTTGTAAAAAGAAAAGGTGAGTGGTGTATAAAATATTAATATGATGAAAAATAAATAATTGTTGTTGTTTAATACAATTAGTTATTTTATCATACTAATTAATTAATTTTAGATGTTTTGTGATATAAAATATTATAATTATTGAGGAATTGAATAGGAAATTGATTGGTAAAAGATGAAGGAATTTTACCTTATTTTTTTGTTTTTCCTTTGATATGAATCATCACTCCTTAAAACATTAGAGTTATATAACTCTATAATTTCCTAAAAGATTTTAATGGTATTAATATTGGATATTTGGGCAGATTTTTTGCTTTAAAATGTGTATAAAAAGTGTTTTTTTAAGGGGAGGGAGAGGGTGTATTTAAACATGAGGAGAAGGGTATTTATAGTATAAAATTTTGAATAAAATATAATTTAAAAGGTAAAACTTTTAATAATAATTTTTTTACAATATGAATTATATTTTATTAATAATATATTTTTTAATACCTTAAAACACTTTAGAAGACGAATTTATTAATTTATTAAAATGAAAAGTGGAAAATGATTTTTTAATAGAGTACTTTATTTTTGGTTTTGGAAAATATTTTTAGGATTGGGATTTGAATTTAATAATTTGTTTAACATGTTAACCATGTTTTTGGTTAACCAAAAAATTATATAATTTTTTAGTTCTTTATTAAATGTTTGATTATGTAATTAAAACATACACTTTGTTTAAAAAAATTGCTACTATTCACTTAGAAATTAATGGTTTTTAACGATTTACAAAAACAATATACCTAGAAACTTTTTATAGGATGGTTATAATAATATCATTAATTTTTTAAAATAATTTTCAATCATTTTTAATATTAATTATTAACATTATAATATGATTTAAATTAAATATATCAAAATACAATTTATTAAAAATGTGCATATTATTTATTTGGGGTTTCAATATTTATATTTGTTTGATGTAATTAAAATATGTATATTTTCTTTATTTGGTAATGTTTATTATTATTTATATGAAATTTTACTATTTTGAGCTCAATTAACTATTCTAACAGTCGGGTTACTATTCCAACAGCCAGACCTCTTAATTAATTTATTCATTATTCACCTAAATTATTCTCTAGTGTTTAAATTTTTCTTTTCTAAAAGGACGATTTTATTTCTAATATTCTATATTTTTTATATTTTCATTCACAAGTGTTATAATTCTAGTATACCCACATGATCAATATGTAGAAATTATAATTGTTTTATTTCTTTTTTGTTTATTATCCCATTATATTATTTTCTATATTATTGGTTTTATTTATTATATAAATGTAATGTTTTTAATAAAAGATATAACATTTTTTTGGTTTTTAATATGTATTTCATGTGTTTATACCATTTTATACATGAAATTATGAAGACAATTATTTTTCCAACTGGAAAATTTAATATATAAAAGTCTTTAATGCTACATTATTCCCCCTTTATAAATTTCATCCCTGACATCTCAACTCATATCCTTGGATGTCAATAGATGGGGTAAATTTTGTTTTATTTCCTCTACATGTTCTCGTGTTGTTTGTTTATACTTATGATTCTATGAATGAACTTTAATGAGAGGCGTTCTATTTTTTCAAATAACATTATCTCAATTTTTCAAGATTTGGAATAACTACTCCTCATGGGGGAGTTCAAGATATAATTGTAAAAACACTAGACTCAATACATCTGTGGTATTTTGTATGTACTTACTTAAGGGAGACACATGGAACATGTCTTAAATTGGAGCCACGTTTGGTGTAAGTGATAGCTGGTAGGATAGTACTCCTATGTGATCAAGGATCTAAAAGGGCACAATATACCTATGGTTGATCATTCCCTTATTGTTAAATCACATGAATCTATTACATAGTGATATTCTAAGGAACACCTTTTCTCCAACTTCAATCTTCATGTTCATTCAACAATTTTTAGAAAATCAATTTTTTCGACTCTAAGAAACTTTAATGTTTTATTGAATATGCTAAACCTTATCTTTTATTTATTACGCATGATCAAACCTTAGTAACTTCCCTTCACCAACCTAATTCTAAGATATAGGACTTATACATAGATTTCTATATAGATATTCTATGGGTCCATTTGAATATATGAGTGGAAACTATTATTGTATAATAAGTCAACCAATGAGAAATATTATCCACATCATACATTAATTTTCACTAAAATGGTCTCATTATTTCCTCATCATTCTAAATATTTCTTTTATATTGGATATCAGTTTGGGTGTTATAGGTTGTACTGAACCTTAATTTATTATTCAGAGTACGTAAAATACTTATCCAAATGTAGTGTAATACTTAACCTCACCACTTCATTTATGTATATCTTGGAAAGTCTGTAAATATTGATATCATCTCCAGTAGTGATTATGTGGGTGGTCTTGGTGATTTAATCCAACAAAAACCATATCACATTACATCCATTTGATGTATTTAGGAGACCAGTGACAATGTCTATGATGATAATATATTATTTCCATGTGGTTATGGTTAATGGTTTAATCATCCCCTTGGACTTTTCTTAATCTACTTTCACTTTTTGACATAATAATTACTTTGATGTGTACTAAAAAATCTCCTTCTTCATGTTGTCCAACTAGAAGTTCTCCCTACGATCACAATACATCATAGTAATTTTACGATGGATAGAGAAATATGGTCAATGTTCATTATCCAATATCAATTTATTTATCTTAGGCGATGACAGAACACAAACTCTAGTTCCAAACTAAATTACACCATTTATTTCAATATTGAATTCATAAAATTTCAATAATTTTGTGGTTATCACCATATTTTGAAACTCTAGATAATACCTTTATGCCTCTTTAGTATTATCATATATATATGGTTAGGTAATAATTTTGTGAAGATAGGATTTATTCCCTATATTAATGATTTCTAGGTCCTTCCTTTGATTATCAATGAAGAGAGGATCTTTCCCAAACAATATCATGGATATAGGAGTAGGTTCTTTTCTATTAAGAGCATCATATACCATATTCATATTTATAAGATTGTAGTTAATAGTTAGATCATAGACACTAATCTACTATAACCATCTTTATTAGTTCATATTGATTCATTTATATGTGAATATATACATTATATTCTTTTAATATATATATATATATATATATCACACATCTCACTATACTAGTATTTCTTCCAAATTGTCAATGAGAAAATTACTATAGCAAACTCTAAATCTTGTTTCAGGTATTTATTTCCATGTATATTAAACTATTGTGACACGTTGGATATTGATTTATCATTCTGCATCAGTGCACATCGCAATAAATTCATTTAATCAATGTTATTTATCACAAAAACATGTCTTCTTGAGGGTAGTGTGAGTACAGCCATATTGATTATCATGTTCATGAACTCTATAATTCTTTCCTCACAATCTTCCATCTAGTCATACATTACCCACTTCTACATTAACCTAGTTTCTGTTCTAGACAATCTAGATTATTTTTCTCAAAAAACATTAGTACTTCCGATAAAATCCAAGAAAATTATGGATTTCTATTACACTTAAGGTTTAGTCCCATTCGATTTTTTCCATTGTGTTAATGTATCTAGAACAATCGTTAGATGCACTTCATATTCCTACATTATTTTTGATTTGGTGGAAATATCATCAATAAGGGATACTAAAAAAATAGATATACTATAAATACTCTGACTATCAGGTATATTATGATAATAGGGGAATTTGTGAATAAAAATGGTATCACATTGAAGTCATAATGTCATTATTTATGAATAGAAGGTGGTTTTATGAATATCTTCCCTACTCACCTTTATCTAATGATATGTAGAATAAAGATCTACATTTGAGAATTATTGAGCTCCTCGAAGTTGATTGAACAAGTAATTCGTCCTTTATAGGGGATACTTATTATTTAGGGTTATCTTTTAGATATCCTAGTAAATGATAAAAATTCAAATTGATCTAAACATTTTATTGAAAAAAAGAATAGGTAAACCCTGATGGGATACACTAGGATGAATAAACCCATTTTCTATACACTATTACAACTACTTATTTAACACATCCTATTTTATTAGGTATTTACTATAAGGATATTTGGATATAGGAGTGGATCTATGTATAAGATCTACTAAGAACACTACCGCGTGATAAAAGGGTAGTCTCAAAAACTCTTTAGAAAATATATAAGTATATTCCCTCACATTGTGAATGTCTTCTAGGTTGATGATTTCCTTTGACTTGGCCCTTTTAAAACAGTAAACATCTTTACAAATTCAACACTCACTCCGTTGAAGGATTTTCTAAAGGAGAGTGATGATCTTCCTTGTATTTTTAAAATATCATGTGATGGTTTGGGATATTGAAATATATTTGATTTTAATAATAGTCGATATGAACAATATATAATTAGATTTCATCCATGCCATATATAGCATCAAATTTCACTATAGGAAGGATTTTGAGATTTTGTGGAAGAATATTCCCACAATTTTTAACCATGAAATATTTTCACACGTGGTTTATAATTAGTACACCTTTAGGTTTTTTCATTGATATATATACTTCAAGGTATAAGAGATGTTATTCAACAGTTCTAGTAAAATTGCAGGATATAATATAATTCATAGATCTAGAATTAAAAAAACATGTTCTATTCTTAAGTGAATAGTAATTGTACCATGAATGACTTCATTTTATTGATCTATCTCATTAGTAGTGGTAGCATAAGCTTTCACATATTCCAATGGATTTTTTGGTTACCAAAGTTGATTATCCTCAAAGACCCTTATTTTAGTGAAATATATTGCATAGTTCCATTGATCCTTAAAGTTATGTATTGAACTATGGGTGGTGCATTTAACGGTGACTTCATTTCCTCTATTATATTGGCCAGATTCTTCATGTCACTTTGATATTCAGGACATTAATATCATTATCTACCATAGTTAATGAATTTTTATATTCCTTTGAGGTAATTTATATGATTCTTATTTCAAAATCATTGACTTATGGGTGGATGGATCATATTTTCTCCCTTACCATTTTATTATCTGGTTTGAAAAACAAACCTTCATTTCTTATATCAATATATGTGGGTCCAATGTTAAAAAGTCATATCTACCTTAAGAGAACTTTTAAATTCTTATTAGTAACTCCCAAAGTCTGAAATGTCTATATATATTTATATAATTGGTTTTAAAAAACTAAAGAATATATCTATTTTACTATCATTATTGACAAAAACACTAAGATGAACCTTGCAAGACTTGGGAAATTTTCCTCACAATCAATGATAGATTTACTCTTCCTTAGTTTAATCTTATGAAATTACCTCTCCATATTTATTAAAATAGTTATATGTAAATTCATATTAAGAAATATATTTTTAAAGTCTTAACATTGTATCTATTTAATTTTACATTTTGGATTATTATTCTTCATAAATTTCCTCCAATGTTTAGTTTCTCCATCTAAATGATAGATGGATAGAGTAACTTTCTCCTTTTCAGAATAGTGGAGCATAAAAATTATCTTTTAAATTGATTTGACCAACTGTTTTGTGATAAGTGGATCAGAAGATCTGCCAAATTTCAATGTTCGTTACTACATAAAATACTCAATGGATAGTTTCTCATAATTTGGTTAAGGAATGTGTTTCACATAGTTCATATTATTATTTATAGTTTGATATAGTTGGGAAATTACCACAATGAATTTTTGAACTCCCCCTCTCATTGAATTGGGAATGTTTTTAAAATAATAATTGCATTATCCCACACATAGTTTTTTTGGTCTAGTTCCTCATAATTTTTACCATTTTATGATTTGGGATTTTTTTAACAATATGTATGTAAATAAATCATGAATTAATATCTTATATGATCCTTATGTTTAGAAAAACCTTCATCTTAAATGTTGCTTCTAGGATCATGTAATTCAATATTTTATAACATTAAATGAAATAATTAATTTTTCTATACATCATTAATAATGATTTATAAAGAGAATATGAATCCACGAAATCATATACCATATGAGTATCAAATCAGCTATGTGGTAAGGCTCACTACTCATGAGTAGGGTAAATATCACATTAATACCAGTCCTTTTGGGGTTATTAGCCCTAGGTTAATTTTCACCAAAACCACATCCACTTATAATACCCATACATGGATTTTATTTCTCATAGGTCAGATGCTCCATACATTACCAAAATATAGGTTGTTTTCCTGTGCTTTGAATTTTTATTAGGGATTTCACAAATGATTTGTATTCATAATACCCAAATTAGATAAACCATTCTCTCATACCAACTATATCTACCTACCTTTTTCACACAACACTATTACATCATATATAAGATAAATAAAATAATAGTAATGCTTTATATTTTTTAAATGTTCATTATCTTGGGGAAATTATGCTCATACATCACTTTTACATAATAATATTTAAACATTATTTAAATACATCATCAAATACCTTATAGAACTTCACATGTTATCTTTAGTACATGTAGTCACATGGGGTTATACATCCAAAAAATGGGTGAGATAAAACCCTAATAAGTGGTGGAATAACATGGATTAAATAAGAGACATTAATCAATAGTATATAGGTAAGAATAATCATCATCACTAACATAAAATCACAAGAATAGAATAATAACCATAAGAATTATGGAAACATCTCAAAAAGTCATAGAATATGAAATTTTCATAATATTACAACATCATAACATAGTATTCAAATATCACACATAGTTGGGAACGCAACTAGCATCATGTTCATGCACAAGATATATGAAAAAATCAAGAAAATAAAAATTATAAATAAATATAAAATGATTTTTATGAATAATACACATAATATCATGATATATATCCCATTATCCAATTAAATGTGGATCCATATAATTTTTGGACAACCTGTCACATTATAAAATGCTCATAATCTAGTATTCTACAAAAAATAATATATCATAGATAAATTAAAAATCATGAAATATATTCATGGAAATGGATGTTTTTTATAAATATATTATAAATAATACTTAACATAATAACATTTGGGGTTCCCAAATGAATAAGGGATAACAAT